>OX457151.1:10386421-11727502 GCA_949752895.1 Dendrolimus pini
GCAGGAGATCAACAGACAGGCAGACGGCACATTTGACTGAAAGCGTTTACCATCGCCTATGGACATTTGCAACACCAAAGGTGATACAAATGCGCTGCGGCTCTCTTAAGGGAGACTAGAAACTGTTCACAAATGTCGGAATACAACCCAAGGTTGTTATGGCGACATACTTCAAACCGGGGGTAGCCATCCAGTCGGGCAAATGCCCTTCCACCTGGCTGTGGGTTGTTTTGTCGCCTCTTACGACAGGACGCCCGGCCGCAGGAAATTGTATTCTTTCTCCGTTTTTGCACGTATAAAAAACGGCCAAAGTCGCGGGCATATACAAGAAATGGTGATAATATGTGACTATTTAAACATAATAGACATATAACTATATGCAATATAATATCTACTAATTATATATGGCCCACTTGATGGAAAGCGGTTAACATCGCCTATGGACATTTGCAACACCAAAGGTGCTACAAATGCAGTAAGGGAGACAGGAACCTGGTCCCTAATGCTGGAACACAAATCAAGATTGTTATGGTGGCATACTCTAGAGCAGGGATGGTAGCTATCCAGGCGGGTAAACACTCTACCACCTGTGGGTTGTTTTGACACCTCTTACGACATGCCGCCCCAACGCAGGAAATTGTATTCTTTCTCCGTTCTTCTACGGATAGAAGGATAGTTTGGTGATATACGTATTGCTTGCAATGAGCGAAGTCACGGATTGGGTCTAGTGTGTCAATAATGAAATCATCCTGTATATGCAACGCATTTTGTGGTCAACCACATATAGATTCGTTATCGTTCGTCGAACGACAAACAAATTATAGTTTTTATACCTAAATAATATAATAAACAAAGGTTAAAATTATAAAAAAAAATACCAGCAAAGTAAAATTCGACCTTTAAAGGTAACGAGCAAAAATAAAAATTCTACGTCTTGTAGTCGACGCGAAGTTAAACAAAAAAATTACTATATTTTGCAAATTTGTTGTTCGTTTTTTTATATAATTTTTTTTTAATTCCGCTTGAAGACGATTTTTTTATACTTCACTTAGAAAAGAATACAATTGAAAATACTTTATTGTTCACCAAATAAAATTACAGAATAAAAGAGTCATATAATTCCAATATCATGTAACTCCAAACTCAATATATTTTCGGTAAAAGCAAAAAAGTGTATCTAATATCTCGGATTTTGGAACAAACTCGAAAGTTTGATGGCAATTTTTGTTAAATTTTAGCGGTTTTAGGTATAAAACGAACAAAATGACACACGAGAAATTTCATAGTCTATCCAGAAACATCATAACTTAATTTTGTTTTTTAATGTAGTTGGCGGGTATTGGAATTATACAACTCAAATAATTACAAAATTTAACGGCAAAACAAGGCGGCTTTATCGCTTAAAACGACCTCTTTCAGGTCTTATCTTTTCGTTTACTTCTTATTCATCCATCTCAAGCTCTTATATAATTACTCTCTGAAAAATTAAGGGAGTTGTAGCAAACAGTGCATACTCGGTAAGACGGAGACATGATAAGAGGAAAGAAGAACGTCTTCACATTTTCCATGTTCCCCGAACATTGCGACGGGCAGATGCCTTAGTCCCCATATTCCTAAACACTTTTTTATATATATTGCAGACGGTCAGCAGACAGGCTGACGGCCCACTTGATGGAAAGCGGTTACCATCGCCTATGGACATTTGCAATACCAAAGGTGCTATAAATGCGCTGCTGCTCTCTTAAGGGAGACTGGAACCTGGTCACTAATTCCGGAACACAAATCAAGGATGTTATGGCGACATACTTTAGACCCGGGGTGGTAGCCATCCAGTCGGGCAAATGCCCTACCACCTGAGACACTAGCAGTTAACCCCAATAGCCCGGTACATTTTGCCTTCATTTCCCTTAATGTAATTCGCGGTAGCATAATGGCTAGCGCACGCGTCCTAAAAACTCAAAGGTCGCGGGTTCGATCCTGGCCGGAACGCATTCACCACATGGCTGCTTTCTGACCTAATATACATACATACATACCTTCACGCCAGGTCCCTTGCGGGGTAGGCACGAACAACAGAGCGCCATTCAGGCTTATTCTTACACACCTCACTTGCTTCTTTGACATTCATAGCTCTTGTCATGCACGCTCGTCTGTTCTTAAGGCTCCTGACATCACCTGCTAGTACACGATCAATTCGATCATGGAAGGTGTGTCGTGGCCTTCCGCGACTTCCGCATCCATCCACTTTTGCATTGTATATTTGTTTAATCATTCTTTCGTCATACATTCTTTCCAGATGCCCGAACCACCGGAGCATTCCTTTCCTTACCTTCACCCCGACACTCTCTTTCAGACCAACTCTCTTTCTTACCTCGGTATTTCTCCGCAGATTTTGCGCAGTGCTCGCATCTCGACTGCGTTTACTCTACTTTCATGCTCTCTGTTCCATACCCAACTCTCGCTTCCATACGTGAGCGTAGGTACCAGCACCACGTTGTGTATGGCAAGCTGGGCCTTCTGGCTGAGGTTCTTAGCGCCTAGAAGTTTACCTAACGCTCCATTCAATGTGCATATTGTTACAATCACCTCGTGCTAATAACGGTGAAGAAAAACATCGTGATGCAACCTGCACATCGAGATAACCGATGTGTCAAACCTGCCAAGCCGCCTTGGACCAGCGTGGCGGGTATTCTGTCCATTCCCCCTACAGTGGGAGGCCCGAGCCCAGCAGTGGGACAGTTATGGGCTGTTGTTATTATATATATTATATCCCTTAATAGTCATACACTGGCCAGGGCTTGTCCTAGGGTGCATTATTATATGGTGTAGACAGGGATAATCGCCGGTCAGTGTCGCGCCATATTTAGATTAAATTTGTTATGGGGCCTCCACGTGTTGGCCTTCCCACGGCCCCGCGCAGGTCATCCAAAAGTCCGGGCCATTCTTATGGCCCGTGGTCTTCAATGACTTCAGGAATGAAGAATATTATTTCCGTTGTAATAAAGATAAGACATACTATAAATTAAAAGTGCAACAATTTACATAAATTCCTTCAATTTTTGGCAAATAAGAAACATTATACACACACGTTGTACTTGAATTTTGTTTATTGGTGTATATTAATTAAATAATTAATCTATCTCATTGTTGAACATAAAGTGATTAGACTAATGATTAAAACCCAAAGATGGCGTAATTAGTGATTAGTGACTATTTCGATTACTAAAGAATGTTATGACTTAAGTGATTTTGTTCGATTAATTAATTGGTTTAGTTTGAAACTAACAGTATCCAATAACATATTTTTCATGTTATTCTAAGAACCCGCTATACAACGACCTTCACCGAGATGTTTATTTGATGAAACCTCTTTTATATTTTATTTAATGTGTCAATAAATATATTGCATATGGGTTGCCTAACAAATTTCAGTCCAGTATATAATTAATTAGTAACGTAAAAAAAAACACACATTTCACCGGTTTGTTGATTAAACAAATTCTATACCAATCGAAAGTATGAAGCCCATAGAACATGCAAATGTTAGGTTGCCTATTCTTTTCTGGTCACAACTCTCGGGTAGCCAGGTATAAACAGGTAAATCGATACTAGCATTTTGCACCGGTCTGACTATTGAGTTAAAACTAAATGAAAATAAAGGTTATTTCATTATGAACACGGTGGTATAGGGTTGCCTTCGAAAAATCAGTCCCGAATTCCGGTTGTTGAATTTTGAAAAGTGACATATTGCTACGAGAGAATATATGTGGCTGGGAGGTCCTAACCAACCATATCCCATGCGATAGAGGACACAGCATAGCAGCTGTTTGAAGTCCGTCCATTTAAAGAAAGAGAGTGCGCATGCTATTTGATCTTGAACATGAAAAGGATAGCGTTGTTTATTATCCATAACACAAGCGTAACTTGCTTAATTTCGAGATTCAAAATAAATAAAAAATATATTACCTACATTTATTATCTCCTTCAGAAAACAAATTCACTACAACATCTTAGCTTATTATGAAATGATAAACAGCTTGAACTAAATAAATCATTTCTTCAAGTTTTCCATTTATCATTGATCCTAAATCATAATAAGCACGTATACAATAACTTCCGTGTTTATTATAATAAAATGCGCCTCGTCTGTTTGTTTGTTTAATGTGTTTTTTTGAGGGATTAAATTGTTGTTGTTTTTATGTCTTCTGTATATGTAGTTGAAATTGGCTAAGTGCGTATGATAAAGGGCGAATTGATGCCGGTCTTGTTATTCTATTGCGGAATTAAAAAGAAATAGAAAACATCATAATTTTCGAAAATGTTTCGAGTATGTTTCAGTGGACAATAAGGAACTTGGTAATCTATATGTATACATACAAATAAATAGAGTTGATGTATCTGTTTGTAATTTCAAAATAACAGCTTTTTACTAAATTCATATGAAAGTATATACGGTACTTATACCTAAAAATCATTTTTTGGCTGTACGTCTGTTTGTTCCGGCTAATCTCTGAAACGGCCGGACTGATTTTGACGGGACTTTCACTGGCAGATAGCTGGCGTTATAAGGAATTACTAAGTTATTTTTATTTTAGAAAAAACAATTAAAATGCCCACCCACACCTCCGCTATCGCTGCACCGGGAGGCAAATTAAATTAAATAAAATTCCACGGGATTTGCCCGACTGGATGGCTACCACCCGTGGTCTAGAGTATGTCGCCATAACAACCCTGAGTTGTGTTCCGGCATTAGTGACCAAGTTCCAGTCTCCCTTAAGAGAGCAGCGGCGCATTTGTAGCACCCTTGGTGTTGCAAATGTCCATGGGCGATGGTAACCGCTTTTTATCAAGTGGGCCGTCTGCCGGTCTGCTGAACTCATGAAAAAAATCTGAGCTTATCATTTATCAAATCAGAAGTAAACACTGGAATGGTGATAACAATCCTTTGCCTCTACTATTTTTGATATAATAACAATATTGTGTAAATTTATTTTCAAAATGTCACTATGTATCATTTAATAGAAATGCAGCAACAATAAAGATGGTACAGAACAACTGATGAGGGAGTAGGGACTGCGTCGTTTTGATGGAGGTGTTTTTATAGAAATTAGTGGTCGCCCGTGCTCGAAATTCGACCAAAATAATTGTTGTCAAAGACTATACTTCGGCTTCGGCAAGGCTACACTGTTAATTGGACTTGCGTGTGTGTGTCAAATACATGGCAGTGTGTGTAATGTATTTTTTATGTATAATTTTAATTCTTCTTTATATAAACTATATGTGTTGCAAAATTTCATACTCCTCTGTTCTCGAAATTGGGGGTAAAAAGTTTTTGCTTCACGTATAAATATATAGATTCTGGCAAAGCCAGCCTCAAGAAGAGCTAGTTTGTTAGTGAGGTCATTATTTAAAATGTTATAATTAAGTTATTGTATGGTTAGGGGATGATGGCAAAATTTCCAAATAAATAAAGAGGATAAATTTTCATGTATTTTACAAGACTGCGGCACGAATAAACCCATGAGGTTTCTGTGTCATCTTCGAAAATGTTTTATACAATAACTATATGAATGTAATGCATATCGGAAAATAATCAAAAACAATATAAAGACTTTTGAATTTTGAAAGAGCCGTCTAATCTGTTCTTTACTGGATTAAAAAAAATACATAGAGGTATAAACCAATTAGTGAACTAAACCGCGTGTTTAAACATGTCTCCACATTACACCTTGACATGAATTTATTTTCAAATCACGGAAGAACAAACCAAAGAAAGTGTTTTTATATAAACAAAGCAAAATAAACCGTATTTCATATGTAAATGTGGCTCAATGTCGAATTTGTTGCAAGTAGAGTGCTTTGGGGTAATTTCGACATATTTTTTGATAAGTAGATACAACGACTTTAAAATAAATAAAGTTACGGTTTTACTACTTTTCTGTCACATGTAAAAGCTTATCAATACCTTTTACTTATCTAGTATCTAATTACTATTATCTTAGTCACTAGCACCCCAAAGAAAAAAAATCACGTCTGTTACTGACTCGTGTCAGTTTTAGTTATCATGATATTTTTCTTTTTTCTCTAGATTCTATCAGCACAACATGGTGATACAATAAATTCTAACATAATTTTACACATAAATCAAGAGGGGTTAAAATAACATCGTTTCGTCCTTATTTCAAAATATCGTGTTATAAATAACTTTAATTACCGTATAAACAATCATAAATGCGTCATTTTACTACTTTTACTTGTTAAAACCTATAACTTCATGAGTATGTATGTTCGTACAAAATATATGAAGTTGCGACGTTTTATAAGTAATTTTGTATAGTAAAAGTCGTCTCAGTTGGGTTGACTGTCCGTTCACCTACTATTTCTTAAATTAACATATCATACTAGGTGTAATTCATAACAGCCAAGGATTAATTACAAATAAAACTGTAGTCTGATTGAGCTAGGACTAATACCAAAGTTTTATTTAATAACATTGTGTTCTGTAAGATTAATCCTTAAGTCGAAAAAGCTGGTGGTAACTGTATAACCAATTTTCCTACTTTAATTAAAAAAAAAAATACTTTAATTCCCTAATAATTTAGATAGAATGAGATCTACAAAGAGCAGATTTTATAGATTTCAACTGTTGCAATTTAAATAGCATAACTGTTGCGAATATATAAAATAGCGTCTAGATAAATGTTATTATTAGAAATAATATTGCATTATTTAGTAGTAAATCGCAATTTCGAAAAAAAATAAAAAAAATTAGTACTACATACAATGTAAAAAGTATTTTTGGCACAATTAAACTTATTTTCCTTTTTTTCTTATTAGCGTTTTGATCGTTTTGTTACGGTTTCCTTTTATTCTTTTTGTATTTTTGTGTCGCTTATGGTGTTTTTGTATTCAAGAACTAAAACCATTTTTTCTATTACTAATCAAATATTTACCCGAAAGCAATTATGTTTTCCGTTAATACAGGCCCTCTTATTTATATGCAATATTTGATATTGAATCTTTGCTTTAATATGTACCAAATTGTATTATTTTTGTTTTTGCGAAGTTCACAAATAAATTATTCGAATTACGCTATTCGATTATTGATCTGATAGTATTATTTATAATAAAACTACGTGTTAACGGTTTTAAGCGCGGTAATAAATTACCGAAAGGTCGGATGAACCAAAATCAAATAAACTACCGCGCTTAAAACCGTTAAAACCTAGTTTTATTATGTATAAAAGTCGCGAAAACTTAAGAAAATATTATAGTATTATTAATGTCAATTAAATAATTACTTATGTCAGAAGTTGTCACAGGTCACTAATACAGACGAACAAGGGAGTAACGTAAAATAACGTCTAAATTAATGTGATCACTGTAAATAATATTGTCTGTAATTAGTAAATAGTAATTTAGACGCAAAGAATAGATATTCGGTGAAAGTAAAATATAATTTTAGGAATATGCCTTTTTTCGAAATTACCCCAGTTCACCCATAATGTTTTCCGCTAATACAGCTCTTTGAAGCAACCTTGTTAAATCAGCAATATTCTAATGTTTGTAGAAATTTTGTAATGTAATCATTATGTGCTTCATTGTGAATAACACATTATTAAATGAATTAAATAATATTATAAATAGCGGTCAAGTGTGTGTCAGACCACGCACACTGAAGGGTTTTTTTTTCTCTCTCCGAGCGAACGAGATTGCTCGGTCTTATCACTTATAACAATACTCGTTGACACTTGACATCTTTGTCTTCCGTGATCACGGCTACTGAAAAATGGCCGAAACTTCGGAATAATAAAATTCAAATAAATCACCACGCTTAAAAGCGTTAAAACGAAGTTTTGTTGTGTATACCAGTCGCGAAAACTTAAGAGAATTTTATCTATCTAACATATAAAATTCTCGTTTCGCGGTCTTTGTAGTTAAACTCCTCCGAAACGGCTTGACCGATTCTCATGAAATTTTGTGTGCATATTGGGTAGGTCTGAGAATCGAACAACATATATTTCTCATCCCCCTAAATGTTAAGGGTAGTCCACCCCTATTTTCTTTAAAAAAAATTTAGATCATTTTTTTTTATGATATAGCATTAAAAAATAAATACAACCCTGATTTCCACCCTCTACGGTCAACCCCTATTTTTTAATAGCGATATTAGTACTATAATCATTTAACAACGTTTGCCGGGTTGCGAACTATCTCCCCAAGTTTCAGTTCTTGTCGCGGCTATGGTCCTCAATTGAATTTGCCCTGATTCAGAAACAAAGTATTATAGTACTTACCTTGTTAACAGGTCGGCTTCAAAGGATACGGCCTGACGCCTGATCAGCTGTCAGCGTCAGGAAGCTTCACGTACAGCGATGGTAAGACGTACACCATCACCCATGGCTCGGTGATCATAGCCGCCATAACGTCGTGCACCAACACTTCTAATCCCAGCGTGATGTTAGGCGCCGGTGAGTACATTATAATAATCGACATACAAACACACACATGTTGTCAATCTTCTATCTATATATGTAACTGGTATATGCCCGCACCTTCGGGAATTTTTTATCCGTGCAAAAACGGAGAAAGAATACAATTTCCTGCGGCCGGGCGTCCTGTCGTAAGAGGCGACAAAACAACCCACAGCCAGGTGGTAGGGCATTTGCCCGACTGGATGGCTACCAGCCCTGGTCTAAAGTATGTCGCCATAGCAACCTTAACTTGTGTTCCGGCATTAGTGACCAGGTTCCAGTCTCCCTTAAGAGAGCAGTGGCACTTTTGGTGTTGCAAATGTCCGTAGGCGATGGTAACCGCTTTCCATCAAGTGGGCCGTCTGCCTGTCTGCTGAACTCCTGCAACAAAAATAAAAATCCCAAGTATAGTGACCATTTGCTATTCTTTTATTACCATAAACCCTTCTGAATTGTTGCAACTATTAAAATTATATTTTTTAATTTTCAGGTATGTTAGCGAAGAAGGCTGTAGAAAACGGGCTCTCTGTGCTGCCATACATCAAGACCTCCCTTTCCCCAGGGTCTGGTGTGGTCACATATTATTTAAAGGTATGTGCCAATAATCTTGTTTTTGGGGGTAGTTTATACACATTTTGTTGATAAGTGAT
This sequence comes from Dendrolimus pini, assembly GCA_949752895.1. Lineage (NCBI taxonomy): Eukaryota > Metazoa > Arthropoda > Insecta > Lepidoptera > Lasiocampidae > Dendrolimus > Dendrolimus pini. The sequence goes on from OX457151.1 coordinate 10,395,546, forward strand.
GTGTCAGTTGATTTGGGAATTAGTGTTTTTAGCGTTCCGTAGCCATTTTATATATAGCTATTATGATATGACCGCGATTTCGTCCAGATCCAAACGCGCAAATACCCTACCACCGGATGGTGGGTTATTCAAATTCAAATTCCAAAGTTTTTATTCAAATTAAGTTCCACTGGAGAACACCTTTTGAAGGTCATACATATAGGTTAAAATTTAATTTTACTTCCTACTCTATGTACACCGCTTCGCAACGTGTTATTGCTGTTAAGGAGAAGAAGCGGCAACAAACTCCCAGCAACACGTCTAGCTAAAAATTGTTTTTCTTTATATTTGTTCTTCTATTTATATTTAAGTACTTTTTTTTAAAGATTTTGTACAGAATTATGTTACAGAATGACTTTTGAAGAATTAATGTAGTTGTAGCAAACAGTGCATATTCAATAAGACAGAACGCAATAAAAGGATAGAAAATATTATTATAGTTATTAATATAAAGACATAGTGTACTAGTTTTTTTTTGCAACATATCTCCATATATTCCTTACAAGTACGGCAAGACAAAAACGTTACACTCGTACAAAACACAGTATAAGAGGTTGGAGCGAGCTGCTATGGAAATGAAGTTTTGTCATTTCAATATTCTTCAATTGTTGTTATTTACGACAGGCCGCCCCAGTGTAGGAAATTGTACTCTTTGTCTGTTCCTGCCAAATTAGTTTTATTGTAGGAGTTCAGCAGACTGCCCACTTGATGGAAAGCGGTTACCATCGCCTATGGACATGCAACACCTAAGGTGCTCTTGTGGTGGCGTAATGGCTAGCACACTCGTCCGAAACCCCAAGGGCGCGGGATCAATCCTGGCCGGAACGCAACAATGCACCACTTGTCATTTTTCTGATCACTTGCTAACAACGGTGAAGGAAAACATCGTGATGCAACCTACACATTTCATCCGTGCAGGAACGGAGAAAGAATACAATTTCCTGCGGCCACGCGGTCTGTCGTAAGAGGCGACAAAACAACCCACAGCCCGGTGGTAGGGCATTTGCCCGACTGGATGGCTACCACCCCTGGTCTAAAGTATGTCGCCATAACAACCTTGAGTTGTGTTCCGGCATTGGTGACCAGGTTCCAGTCTCCCTTAAGAGAGCAGCAGCGCATTTGTAGCACCTTTGGTGTTGCAAATGTCCATAGGCGATGGTAACCGCTTTCCATCAAGTGGGCCGTCTGCCTGTCTGCTGAACTCCTGCAATAAAAAAATAAAAAAAACATCGAGACAATCGATGTGTCAAACCTGCCAAGCTGCCATGGACAAGCGTGGTGGGTATGCTGACCGTTCTTCTATAATGGGACACCCGAGCCCAGCAGTAGGACATTTATGGGCTGCTGTTATTAAATTTTATCTCTTAAGGGAGACGGGAACCTGATTACTAATGCCGGAACACAACTCAAGGTTGTTATGGCGACATACTTTAAACCAGGAGTGGCAGCCATCCAGTCGGGCAAATAACCTACAACCAGGGTTGTAAAATAAAACTTATTTTTTCAGGAATCTGGAGTGATTCCGTATCTGGAGAAGCTTGGCTTCGACATCGTTGGCTACGGATGCATGACGTGCATCGGCAACTCGGGACCTATTGACGATAACATTGCCAATACCATTGAGAAGGTGAGGAAGACGGGGTCGAGTATGTGATGAGGAGGAATGAAAGTGACGTGACTAAAATAATCTGAAACTAAAAGATTGATAGAGGAGGACGCGTGTCAGAATAGAGTAGTATGGAACAGAAATATATGAATGGGCGAACGTGAAACGAAAGAGGGACACAGAAGAAAAAGAGAAAGAAGTTATTCAAAAAAACCTCTTTGGGCTACTTCGTAATTCAAATTCAAAAGTTTTTATTCAAGATAAGTTCGACTGGAAAACACTTTGATGGTCATATGGATAGATAACACTTTTTGCTCACCAAAACGAACAAAAACAAAATGCATAATGACAACACTTGTTGGCAAAACAACAGGCGGCCTTATCGCTAAAAGCGATCTCTTCCAGGCAACCTAGCTTAAAAGAAATTCAGAACTGTACAATTTAAATATACATACTTACACTAATTTATATATTAAATACATACATCAATATAATAGTAATATATATATACTAGGGTGGTCGTTAAAAATTAAATTCTTTCAGACGCCCAAAAAAATCCTTCCTTTTGACGAAAAACTACGGGAAAAATTTTGCTTTTTGATTTTTAACAAAAATAACACGTGCCGGCGGCCAATTTAAGTTCATTTTTCGATAAAATTATAGTTTTTTTAAATGGATAGATAATATCGAATATAACTTGGTAGTCATTAACTTAATCTCTATAAATGAATAATTGTATATAAAATTTACTAAATTGTTCATATTTCAAGAAAAATAAAGTTTTTAGTGCTAAAATAAATGATTTAATAAAGTTAATAAGTTTACCAATGAGATTATCTCGATGGATATGAACTTCATCTAAAAACAAAAGAAACCCTTTTGTAGAGAATTTGATTTCCTATAAGCATATTTTCATGATTTTTTATCAAAATTTAAATAATGTAACAAATATTCCAAAAAACTATAATTTTATCGAAAAATGAACTTAAATTGGCCGCCGGCACGTGTTATTTTTGTTAAAAATCAAAAAGCAAAATTTTTCCCGTAGTTTTTCGTCAAAAGGAAGGATTTTTTTGGGCGTCTGAAAGAATTTAATATTTAACGACCACCCTAATATATACGTATATTCGAAAAAAATATCAAAATAAATTTATTTGTTATTATGTATGTGTGACAAGTTTATATATTTTATATAGAGGAGTATCGAACAGAAATATATGTTGATTGGGAGAACGTGAAAGGAAAGAGGGGAATCGAGAAGGAAGAGAGAAGTAAGGATGTTCTTTAAAAATCCAGACAAACAAATTATTACGTGGTAGAGCAATGCTGGAATCATTGTCTTGATTATAGATCTTAGGCCGGTTCGAGTGGTGGTACTGCAGGAGTTCGGCAGACAAGCAGACGGCGTAATTGATGGAAAGCGGTTTCCATCACCTATTGACAATTGCAACACCAAATATGCTACAAATGCGCTGCTGCTCTGTTAAGAGACTGGAATCTGGCCACTTATACCGGAACACAACTCAAGGTTATTGTAGCGACATGCTCAAGAAAGACCAGGGGTTCCTTTCCACCTGGTTGTGGGTTCTTTTGTCCCCCTCTTATGACAGGCCGCCCCAAAGCAGGAAATTGTATTCTTTCTCCGTTCCTGTACAGTAAAAGAATCCACGCCATACCATGCAAACACAATATCCAACAGCCTTGAGCCTGTTTCGTGCGATGAGTGAGAGTTCCGATATCCCACTTCTCACTCCCTCTATCCCATGTTCTCTATCTCACTCTCCACTCTATCGCCTCTATCTCATCCTCGAGGCTGGCAACACGTTGTCGTCGACCCTGGTGTTGAGACCCTCAATAATTATAGTTGTACTACTTATGTTGACTCCAAAAAAGATAATTGTACTAAAAAATTCGGCGCTTGTCTTTTTTGAGCAGTAAGTAAATAAATATATTTTTTGAAAGAACGAGCTGGTCTGCTGCGGTGTGCTGTCTGGGAATAGAAATTTCGAGGGTCGTATCCATCCCAACACGAGAGCTAACTATCTGGCTTCGCCGTTGTTGGTGATCGCTTACGCCCTCGCAGGGACCGTGGACATCGACTTCGAGACCCAACCCTTGGGTGAGTAGCCCATTAATATATCTCAACATTCACTTATTCACTCTCTAACTCACTTATTGACGGACTAGCTCACTTATTGCCTTACTAGCTCACTCACTGACTCACTAACTCACTTATTGCCTTACTAGCTAACTCACTGACTCACTAACTCACTTATTCACTTACTAGCTCACTCATTGACTTACTAGCTCACTCACTGACTCACTAACTCACTTATTGCCTTACTAGCTCACTCACTGACTCACTAACTCACTTATTGACTTACTAGCTCACTCATTGACGTACTAGCTCACTTATTGACGGACTAGCTCACTTATTGACTTACTAGCTCACTCACTGACTCACTAACTCACTTATTGACTTACTAGCTCACTCATTGACTTACTAACTCACTTATTGACTTACTAGCTCACTCATTGACTTACTAGCTTACTTATTGACAGACTAGCTCACTTATTGACTTACTACCTCACTCACTGACTCACTAACTCACTTATTGCTTTACTACCTCACTCACTGACTCACTAACTCACTTATTGACTTACTAGCTCACTCACTGACTTACTTACTCATTTATTGACGGACTAACTCGCTTATTGACTTACTAGCTCACTCACTGACTCACTAACTCACTTATTGACTTACTAGCTCACTCATTGACGTACTAGCTCACTTATTGACGGACTAGCTCACTTATTGACTTACTAGCTCACTCACTGACTCACTAACTCACTTATTGACTTACTAGCTCACTCATTGACTTACTAGCTCACTTATTGACGGACTAGCTCACTTATTGACTTACTAGCTCACTCACTGACTCACTAACTCACTTATTGACTTACTAGCTCACTCATTGACTTACTTACTCATTTATTGACGGACTAACTCGCTTACTGACTCACTAACTCATACATTAACTCACTAAGTCACTTATTTACTCACTGGCTTAATTAGAAAGTATTGTATTTTACGTTGACTTAAAAAATATATTACTGTGGTATTAGTTTTTCATTTAAAATATTGTTTTGTGTCTAAATATATAGGCAACCGCGGCGACGGCTCACCGGTGTTCTTGCGCGACATCTGGCCGACGAGATCTGAAATACAAGAGGTTGAGAATAAACACGTCATACCTGGGATGTTTAAGGAGGTAAGGTTCCCGCGGGATTCCCGGGACTCTGAGTACCACAGTATTTAAAATGAATTTGAACTATGGTTTTAGTGACAACTGTGTTTTAAATTACAGGTATACGAGAAGATAGAATTAGGATCACCCTCTTGGCAGACTTTGGACGTACCGCAAGGGAAGTTGTACGGATGGGACCCCAACTCGACGTACATCAAGAGACCACCGTTCTTCGACGGCATGACCAGAGTAAGTCTTTGAATCTGGACGTGTTGCTTGTCGCTTCTTCTTCTTAAGTAGCTATCTAATGGTCAGTTCCTATGTCTTTCCGACCGTTCATTTGCATAGGTAATGTTAAAATTCATCGGATGGTAGAGCAATTGAGTAGTAATTAGTAGTCTGTACTAATATTATTATTATTTACTAGCTGACCCGGCAAACTTCGTAACACCTCAGAAATCAATAAATAAAATGATTTTATCAACGACGGGATGAACGTCAAACTTGACATTCAAAATAAAAAGAAAAAAAACTTTATTTTTAAATTTAATTTCATTTGTGAACGACTTTTAAATTTAATTGATTTCTAAACGAAGGGACAGATATCAAATGTTTGACAGGTGTATTCCGTTCACGATAACTTTTTTTTTTTAAATTTATTCATGACCTTAGAATCAAAGTCTTTCAGTCGGAAACATGTTAATTAATAGGTCTTCGTATAGTAGCGCAGTTGTATTGCAGGCTACAACCGACGCCATTCAATGGAGTTCCTGTGAAAACTCGAAAGATCACATCTGACTATACAGTTCACATTTCTCACAAAAACACATAATTTCTACTCAAAAACTATCAATATCCTGCAACTATTGTTCTTTTTAGAGTAATTATACACATTTTTAGAAAATAAAACTGCACAGCACAACGTCTCCTTTCAGTTCCCGCCAAAAAAACTCACGATAACTTGACTCGCAGGGTTACCAACGATCAAAAACATTAACGCTTAAAGCTGGAATCAAAAAGATCTCAAATCGCGATAGTTCCTAGAAATTGCCAACAAAAATTAAAAATAATTAACGTTTTGTAATGATGTCTATTTATAACTTACATTATAAAATGATATTAAGTGATATTAGTTTTTAGAAATTGGTAACCCTGCGGGTCAAGAAGGGAAAGCGTTTGTTTTTACTATATTCCAATCATTTTTTTCATATTTACTTACCTTTTAAACCTTCCCTGAACTTCCATAAATAATTCAAAACCAAAATAAGCCAAATCAGTCCAGCAGAGTTTTAGCGAAACTAACGAACATCAATTGATTTATATATATATATAGATTTTTTTATTGCTGAAGCACAGCGGACAGGCTGACGGCCCAACTGTGATGGAAAGTGCTTACCGTCGCCTATGGACATTAGCAATAGCAGAGGTGCTGCCGGCCTTCAAGGAGAAACTGGACCCTGGCTACTGATCCCGGAACACAACTCAAAGTTGTTATGGTGGCATACCTTAGACCAGGGGTGGTAGCCATCCAGATGAGCAAGTACCCTACCACCTGGCTGTAGGTTGTTTTGTTGCTGCCTCAACGCAGGGAAGTGTATTCTTTCTCCGTTCCTGCCCGGAAAGACTTGACTATTGTACAAGATTTTTTTTTCAGACCTTACCACCAATCAAGAGCATAGAGAAGGCCCGATGTCTTCTGCTCTTGGGAGACTCTGTGACCACCGACCACATCTCCCCGGCTGGCTCCATCGCCAGGAACTCCCCGGCAGCAAGATATCTCGCCGCCAGAGGGTAAGGGGTTTTTTATTTAGTGTAATTTGATTTACCCCTGGTCTGGAGTACGTCGTCATAACAACCTTGTTTGTGATGCGACATTAGTGACTAGATTCCAGAAGGGGACCTTCAGGGTCGGTAGCATATTGGTAGTACCTCTGGTGTTACAAATGTACAAAGACGATCGTATCCACTTTCCATCATGTGAAATCTTCAGCATGTCTCCTGTTCTCCAGCAATAATAAAATAATATAAAAAAAGTTAATGATTTTTGATATATGGGGTGTAAATTTTTTTGTATTTTTAAGTACAGCAGTCAAGTTCTCAGCTCACCTGGTGGAAAGCGGTTACTCTCGCCTTTGGTCACATGCAGCACCAAAGCCAGTATCCTGGCGGCCTCAAAAGGGGTACAGAAATGTGGCCATCGATGTCAGAACACAATGTTGTTATGACAGCATACTCTAAACAAGGGGTGGTAGCCATCCAGATGAGCAGATACCCTACCACCTGGGTGGTTTATGTTTCTTTTTTTGGGTCCCATATCTAGTGAGGTGCGTACTGTTTCGGCTTACCTCGCGGTGAGGCTCAAGGCAGCCGAAGAGGCTAATCTCTCCAGCATTACACCATGGAGTTGGGCTGGCCATCGTCCGTCCGGGTTGAAAGTGCCTACAGCTCGGACGGACATGGGACGTCAAAAGGAGGGGGGGGGGGAGTGATGGCACAACGACGTGACGGGAAGTCTAAAGGAATGGGGGGGGGGGTGATGACACAACGACGTGGCGGGAAGTCTAGCGGAATGGGGGGCTGATGCCATCCCGAGGAGGCGGGATGTAGGGGGCTGATGCTATCCCCACGTAGCGGGACTTCTTAAAGAACGGGGGTGCTGAAGGCACACCGATGTGGCGGGACGTCTAAAGACACAGAGGGAGGGGCTGATGGTAGCATGACCCATCATCAGCACCCAACGTGACGAAATGTCTCAAGGAACGAGGATGGGGGGGGGGATGCCGCGCTTCCCCCGCAGTGGTTTGACGTCAAACTTGCCTGTGTGAAGAGATTATTGAAAGTAGATGAAGCGAAAGTTGTCTGTCAGGATCGTCGCAAGTGGAGATCCCTCTTCTCTGCCTATCCCCATGGGAGACAGGCGTGATGATATGTATGTTTGTATATGTCTGTCTTCTTGTCAGTCTAACTCCACGCGAGTTCAACTCGTACGGCTCGCGTCGCGGCAACGACGCTGTGATGTCGCGCGGGACGTTCGCGAACATCCGTCTGATCAACAAACTATCGCCCACGCCCGGGCCCCGCACGACGCACTATCCCAGCAACGATGTGATGGACATCTTCGACGCAGCCGACAGGTCGGTGAGAGAATACATCGACGTTATAAAAGTGATTTTTTGTTTATTTCCTTATGGTATATAGTGATAAACTCAATACAGTTGATTTTTACGTCTTTGATGTGGTTTATTAGTTGATGAAAAAATACATCGACGTGTTTTTTATTGCTTTTGGTTTATTTCTTGTACTAATTAGCAATAATGTTAATGGTTATGTTTTCGAAGGGAATTTGGAGTCGATGAAGAAATACATCGATATAACTTTATTGTTTTTGTTTGTTTTGTTGTAATATTTAGTGATTAAGTTGATTTACACGTGATTGCAAGTCATTTACGGGTCGATGAGAAAATACATCGTTGGTTTTTTTCGTTTTTAGATAATGTTGTTGTAGTAATTGGCAATAAAATTGATTTAAACGTCCTTGCAGTGGATGATCGGTTGATGAAAAAATACATCGATGCCATTTTTATTCGTGTTTTGTTCAATTCGTCTGTTACACCAATAATATTATTGCTGTGACTTTTGGAAAGTAGTTGATGGGTCGATGAGAAAATACATCGATGTGATTTTAATTACAGAAGGTATGCGTTATTTGTCCACAGATATACGTCTGAGAACGTCCCACTAGTGGCCATAGTTGGGAAGGATTACGGTTCAGGCTCCAGCAGAGATTGGGCTGCTAAGGGACCATATTTGTTGGTAAGTTTTCAATTATTATGTTTGTTAAAACCTTTCCAAAGGTTTTTTAACTTTTGACAGCTCGATGACGGATGACAGCTCAATCAGTAATGTCCTAATTCGTTACCGACTCGATTTGTTATAAAAATCGAATCCATGTATAAACATGTTTTAATCAATTTGTAGTGGAAGACTTACAAGCCAATAGACGGCGCTGTACGATTATTGAGGTAATAGATCAACCAACAACAGCCTCGCTAGACCTTCCTTTGAGACGGAGGAGCATTCCATCTCGCTCCTCCACCATATACAGGCCACCTTGAATTTTTTCCTTATCTATATATTTTTTGCTAAAAATACTATATCCTGTAATAAATATACCCACATTTCAATAAACATATTTTACATATATTAATTAAGCACTTATAATAATTGCGGTATTATTTTTCTTTGAAGTAGAACATTTTTTTTGCTAATCGATACTTTCGATTTATTAACGTACAATGTCGATGGTTTAATAGTCTGTGCGTTACATCACTATTACGTCACATCAATAAAGTACGAACTGGTTTAAAGGCCTAGTTGCCAAGCCATAAATATAAAAAAATTAAAAAAAAAAACGAAAATTATGTAATTTGTTTCACGTGGGCTTTACTGTCAACAAATATGTAACTTGGGCAACGTTCCACAACGACTATGACCACGTTCACGACATATGGGGCGTGTATATCATTGAATATATTTAAAATTCCGTTGCAGGGCATAAAGGCGGTGATAGCGGAATCATTCGAGCGAATACACAGATCGAACTTAGTCGGCATGGGGATAATGCCCCTCCAGTTCCTGGAGGGGGAGAACGCCGACACCCTGGGCCTGAAGGGGGACGAGGTGTACTCCATCATGGTCCCGGAGGAGATCAACCCCGGGGACGTTATCACTGTTCAGGTTAGTGCCGAGGACCCAATCCTGGTATCTCAATGTCTTGTACCAGAAGCGGTTCATTAGGAAGGAGAGAGGAATACTTACAAGCCAATAGATGGCGCTGCGCAATAGCAGGTAGCAAACGGTTCTCGACACGTACTATCAATATTGTTACGAGCTACAGAACTCGAATAAAATGCCGTAGGAATTACTGTAGAATTTATTAGAATTATACAAACGCATATAATAATACGGGAAAATATAACTGGACACAACCAGTACAAACGTAAATAATTATTCGGGTAATGGGGATTGTTCACAAAAAATTACCCTCTGATTTTATATTTTTATTACGTAAAATAGGGTATTTTAAGATCTAATTTGAATATTTTTGTATTTTAAGCGTTAGTTTTTTTATAATTCGATTTTAAAATTATTTCTCCGATGACGTCATAAGGGACAAGTTTACATTGGTTTCTTTGCCCAGCAAACAAAAATAATAAAAGTTACTAATCATAGTAATCTGTGCTACTATTTAAATGTCACTGTCATTACTCATTACGTATCGTGATCATTTTAATGTGGCCAGCTTAGCAATTTTGTCGCTAGGCTTATAATTTTTCGTGTTCAACCATTATTATTTTCTATAGTTATCGTTAAATTTTTTAAAGTGGTCTTTAGGGAAAATCATGTTACAAAACTTAAATCAAATAATGTACAGCTAGAATTTTTTACAGCCTGAAGCAGGCAGACGGCTCACCTGAAGGAAAGTGGTTGGTTTTAATAAGGTCAAATAAAGGTCAAACGCATTTCTTACAAAGTACAAGAAGATCGTACGTTTTTTGGAATTTTTTAACTAGACAGAAATAGTTACGGACACTATTCCTCGAAATGGTTTTTCAAAAAGCTAGATTTAAAAAAAGTGAACAATCCCAATTGTCGTTTTGAAGTGATAACTTCTTATAGGAGGGTAAACCGCTTCGTTACATAACGCGTTGCGGCGCCATTCTGTCTGGTTTTCTTTCTCTCACGCAAGTTATCAGTTCTGTCTTTCAATATATCTTTATTAAACATATATCTTTGCCCACAGGTGGACAACGGCAGATCATTCCAAGCGAAGGTCCGCTTCGACACAGAGGTGGATTTGACCTATTTCAAAAATGGCGGTATTTTGAACTATATGATACGGAAAATGCTGTGAACACCGTCTCGAATGTTATTTAAATGCTTGTATGTAAGAGAAATAATATGTATGATAGAAATGATTAAAGTTATTAGGGGGTACTTGAACTTTTCGATTATATATTAATCTACAGGATACGTTTGAAAAAAAAAGTGTCGACAAACATTTTTGGGAATTTTCGTCGTGTCTGTCTGTTCGAGTATCACGTGGAAACTACTGAACGGATTTTAATTAACTCGATACAGCTAGCTTTATATTCCGAGTCTGAATTTAGGATAATCTTTATCCCAATAAATGATCGTTTTTGTATCATAGACGATTATATTCGAAAGGTGTTCACTTGGCATATTCAGGATTTTTTATTTCTTGTCTAATCTACTTATAACTGTCCGCTTTTTCGTTTCTGATATCGAACTTGGGACATGTGCTTTGTGTAACCCGTGCGCGTTAACATGGCACCCGACTCGAAAACAATAGCGTGAGCATCACTGTTGTACTTGTTGTTATTCAAAGAACTAAAATACATACATACATACATAACTTCACGCCAGGTCCCTTGCGGGGTAGGCACGGACAACGGAGCGCCATTCAGGCTTATTCTTACGCACCTCACTTGCTTCTTTGACATTACATTATTACATTGACTAAAATAACATTTAATTTTTTTTGCACCAAGTAATTTGAACGTCATTTATTTGAGCCAGGTGCCATGTTAATTCGCACGGGTTATAGTGAACTAGGCTTTTTGAAGAAACAAAACACTTTAATTGTTTCTGTCATATTAGGTAACGTACCCATATTACGCGACCCATTCAGGGGGTTTATAAAATATTTTAAAGACAAATATGAGGAGTTTATTTTTGAAGTGACAACTTCTTATGGGAGAGTAAACGGCTTCGTTACGTAACGCGTTACGGCGCCAGTCTGTCTGGCTTCCCTCTCTCTTCCACGCATACAGCAGCGGTAGGCAGGCTCTCTCACTCTTACGCACAGCGCTAGCCGTATTTCGATAATTATATTAAATAATGATACTAACAACGTACACAAAATTCTAATGTATATATTCAAGAATTGTAACTAAGAATAAAATATGTATTATAATCAATAAAAGATATTATTAATAAATAACCTTTCCTTACATTATCATATTAATATACATACAATTCAAGTGATAACCTAAGATTTCCTCAAGTTAAACAATTTCAACATTTCGTCATCACACATCATAACAAAAGTGGTATATTATTATATAATTCTGACTAAAGCTAATAAATGCACTGACATTAAAATATTTAACAATTAATACACACATGCGTATCAATATAAGTTTTATTTTACATTTAATTAATTTATTGTCTTTGTTTTGTAATCCATGATAAGTATATTTTGTTTGTATTATTTTCAACTGTTTTAATGGTGGTCTGGAAGATATTGTATATGTAACTTATATATATGCAATAAAGAACATTCATTCATTCACATTAAATAGTTCGACTTAGACGCACACGTTTTTTTGTTTAACTATTTCCAAAAAAATATTTAAAATATATTTTTGAATTACTACGTGAAAATAAGAGGTTGACCGTGTCAGGGAATAAATGAAAATCGGGTCACGTGTTATGGGAACGTTCCCTTAGATGTTTAAGATTGGTGCTGGTTGTATTTAAAAAAATGTGGATTCCTTCTCATAATTACGGAATGACATCCAATGGATTTTGTGAAACTATACAAAGTTTGTGAATATACTTATTTAATGGTGACCATGTTGTTAAGAATAAATGTTTATTTTGATATATTTTCAAAATTGTTTTTATTACTAGCTGTGCCCATGACTCCGCGTCCAAAAAAAACCTAGCCTAAGTTACTCCTTATAGCATCAGCTATTTGCCAGTGAAAGTCCCGTGAAAATCAGTCCAGCCGTTTAAGAGATGAGCTGGAACATCCAGACAGACAAAAAATCTAAAAATTGGTTTTTTGGTATCTCCTCCTGGTCCGAATTATTGCCTCTGATTTTTATCACATGTTTATTTTGACATTATAAACTTAATGTAAATTTTCTACAACATTATAGTAGAATTATTTTGTGCGTGCAATTTGGGTCTTAAATCAAACTCGGCCTCAGCCCGGATAGGGCGGTGAGCATGATGCGCGGGCGCAACGTCATTATCGATAAAAACTCATTCTTATCAAAGAAAGATTATCATTCTCATAAAAATAATTATTATCTTTTTTGCTGTTAATTTTAAACTTTGATATAAATATTTATATTTATTTTTAATATAACTTGTTACATTCTTAACTTTTGTACTTATAGTTTTTTAATACATAGATACCTAATTAATAATTTATTTTAAATAATTATTAATCTTATTTAATAAATACGTTGTTTTATCTATTTTTTTCTTTCATTTTTATCACTAACCCACAAAATGACAAAACCAAATACACTATCGATAACGCTTATCGACAGCAATAATGCGCAATCACTATGCCCGCCCATAAGGCCCGTGAGTGGAAGAGAGATAAATATGTGTAATGTAGTTAGTAACTTTTTTTTTAATATTTATGGCTTGGCAACTAGGCCTTTAAGCCAAGTTAGTAACTTTATGTTTGTGTTGTCCACAGAATCGCGTATAAATCACCGACAAATTTCAGTGGCTAAAATTGCATTTAAAATAGCACCAGCATTTTCTAACTTTGAAATTGGCAAAATCAATGCCGAAGGGGTTGGAGCCATAGTATAAAAAAAACACATTACAATCAGACACTTAATTTTATTAATCGACTTCAAAAAGTAGGTTCGCAACTTGATTGATATTTTTTTAAATGTATGTATGTACATACACCGATTGATTATGCTGAGATTTATGATCCGATTTACGTGATTCTTCTTTAGTTTGATGCGGAACAGTTGCAATTTGGTCCCCTAAAAATGTAACATAGTTTGGCCTAATAGTTTATGATTTTTTGAAGTGAAACTTCTATATGTATAGAGGGGGTCTTACGATTATTCGCTCACGAAAAAGCGTCACAGTCACGTGGTCTAATTCTTACATTTTTAAACTCGTGATATCTTTCGAATGGAATGTCCGAATTGAATCATTCAAAAAGTTATATAAAGGTATTGAAGCAGTCTTGAATATGAAGTAACTTATTTTGATAAAGATTAATACCAAGATACAAATAAAGAGCCTTTTCTAGCGGCGGCATTTTCATTAAAATTTTAAAATAAAACAACAGTTATTGTCGCATAACTATAAAAGTTAGATATATAGTGTCGCTACACTTTTTGTAAATAATGATGTGTCCTACAAAGTCGTAGTACATTATTTTATTCTATCATCAATAGTTTTCGCAGGCGATTTTAGGTATTTTTTTACACCTTGGGTTACATTATTGCAGTTTTAGTAAGGACCCCTAATTTATTTGTAAATATAATATGCCCTATGTCACCCGGGCATAGTGTAGCTTGCCAACAGTGAAAGAATTTTTCAAATCGATTCAGTAGTTTCGGAGCATCACATTCAATTTTTCACTGTTTTAGTCTAAAAATATTATTATCAGCTTTATCGGTCCAAATTGGACCTATGTTTAATCACCGGTCTTATTGATTTGTATTGATTAATGTAAAACTCGTATCTCATTCTCTCGCGGACTCAGTCCTATAGATTTGTGTTTATTTTTAGTGTCGCTTTTTCGTTTCATCGAGTTTCAAATCACGATTCTAAAGAAGTTTCACTTCAATAAGAAAATGTACCGGAATTTTTCACAAGTGAAGTAGCGAGGTCAATTATGTTAATGTTTTAAAATGCTTGACATAAACAAACAGAATAAACAATAAACAATCTATATATATTTGTAAATAACATATTTTATATGCATCGGTACTAAAGTAGTCCAGTTTTAAACTCGTCTCTTAGTTTGTGATTCAACGTTGATATATCAAGATTAATTTGCCAGTTTAATTAAATCAGTCAAGTGCGTGTTGTTTATAAATGAAGAGTCCGTAGAGGTATCAGTAGTCGATGGGTTTCTTCATTTGTCTATGGAACAATAAACAACATTAAAATAAGCTATTTTAAAAATGAAGAATGACTAAACAGATATACAATGCAAAAGTGGATGGATGCAGAAGTCGCGGAAGGCCATGACACACCTTCCATGATCAAATTGATCGTGTACTAGCAGAAGGTGATGTCAGGAGCCTTAACAAGAGACGAGCGTGCATGACGAGAGCTATGAATGTCAAAGAAGCAAGTGAGGTGTGTAAGAATAAGCCTGAATGGCGCTCTGCTGTTCGTGCCTACCCCTCAAGGGACCTGGCGTGAAGTTATGTATGTATTTTAAAAAGGTTTTTATATACAAGCTTTTGAGATCCTGAATATCAGCAGCAGATGTAATGATGTATGTAGCAGCAGAGTGCTAGCCAAGACAAGTAAAACGAGCCCAAACACGACGGGTCTATCTGGTTTAGTACAGGAGTTCCTATGGCCACCTTCCGACTCCATCATCAGATCAGCTCCATAGCACCATATTATTAAATCGGAAACCGGGAAGTTGGTCAAATTTAACTTGCAAGATTCCACCCGAACTTTTTTTATAATTTTTTTTATTGCAGGAGCTCAGTAGACATTCACACGGCCCACTTGATGGAAAGCGGTTACCATGGAAGGCTGTTATGGCGGCATACCCTATACAGGGGTGGTAGCCATCCAGTCTGGCAAATAACCTACCTACCACCTGGCTGTGGGTTGTTTTGTGGCCTCTTACGACAGGCCGCCCGGACGCAGGAAATTGTATTCTTTCTCCGTTCCTACACGGATAAAAATAGAATTATCGATTGTAGTGCCATCGGTCGGAAAGAGTTATTGATATTTTACTAGATGTACCTGCCAGACGTTGTCCTGCCTTTAAAAAAAAAAAATCTAGATCCCGATTCCAGCGCCATCTACCGGGACCAAATGTTAATCTAAACTATTCTCAAATCCACTTGAACAAACAACAAATTTCATCAAAATCAGGCCTAGCGCTTAGGAGGCGTATTGCAGCGCCACCTACTGGGTCCAATCATTTATTTAAACCACTCCGGGACAAACTTCAACACATACAACAACAAAAAGAACACCTAAATTCTGGTACCCAATTGCAACGCCATCTACCTGGTTCAAATTAAAATCTAAATCATCACAGTAGAAAATTATAATAATACTAATATCGCTATTAAAAAATAGGGGTTGATCGTAGAGCGTTGAAAATTTAGGGTTGTATGTATTTTTTAATGCTGTATCATAAAAAAATATCTAAAAATTGAAAAAAAAAAAATATATTTAGGGGTGGGCTACCCTTAACATTTGAGGGGATGAAAAATAGACGTTATCCGATTCTCAGACCTACCCAATATGCACACAAAATTTCATGAGAATCGGTCAAGCCGTTTCGGAGGAGTATGGGAACGAACATTGTGACACGAGAATTTTATATATTTTTTTTATATAGAGACTCATCTATTTTATAATCTATGGATTAAACTCACCACCTTGTTTATGACTATAGACACGCACTTGGCTGTTTTAATAAATTTTGTTAGGTATCTTTTTCCGAGAATGCACGTAATAGATAAATGGGTATTAAAATTCAGTGTTATTATTGGTGTACTATGTATAATTGGTTTAGTTGGTAGTATGGACCCAGTTATGGAAGACCTTCTGACTCCT
Source organism: Dendrolimus pini (assembly GCA_949752895.1). NCBI lineage: Eukaryota > Metazoa > Arthropoda > Insecta > Lepidoptera > Lasiocampidae > Dendrolimus > Dendrolimus pini. Next base: position 10,412,049 of record OX457151.1, read on the forward strand.
AGAAGGGAGATGGGAGAGGCTTGTGGTTATGAGGTAAGATAATGTTTTCATAAGTTTGAGCTACTAGTATATATAACAAAACGACGTTTTAGCGGTTTTATGCGCGGTCTTTTATTTGATTAATTCCGACGTTTCGGCCACTTTTCAGTAGCCTAAAGTTTTGTTTAGCTTAACGCCAACTTGTTCATTTTGACTTTTTAATTTTGTTTATGGTTATTTTTACTCTATGGGAACACGTTGCGAAGCGGTGGTAAATTAGATTAGGCTCCCATAGAGTAATTAATAACCGCAAACTAAATTAAAACTAAATAATTAAAATGAACAATAAGACATCCTTCTTCATCTTTAGTGATTACGGCTACTGAAAATTGGCCAAAACATCGGATAATAAAAATCAAATAAATTACCACGCTTAAAACCGTTAAAATATAGTTTTATAATTTCTATATTTATTTTAAAAAAGCCGCGTCGATAACATTTTGCGAAGCGACGTGTACGTAGAACAGGAAGTAGATTCAAAATTTGACTTATATGAATGACCTTCAAGAAGCATTCTCCAGTGGAACTTACCTATAATATTATAAAATTCTAAACATGCCATGTCTGTACATTAAAGCTATAAAAAAAAATGAAATAGACTATATAAACGATGGAAAAAAATGATGCAATATTTGTTATTGTCCGTTTCCCTGTTTGTTCGGGATTCACGTAAAAACTACTGGGCCGATTTCGATGCGGTTTTCGTTGAAGGACAGCAATTTCTTAGACTTCAAATCTGCGTTACTTTTTATCCCGGGACTCACGTGGGAATTTTTTCGGGAGCGGTTTGAATTTGTCCCGGTGCATAATTGCCTTGTTCCGACTTCGATTACATGCTTTTTTGAATACCAAAGTACCGCGGGATACTCGGACACAAATGTCCCGAGAAGCCCGTGGGAATTTCAAGTCAAGCGTAGAGGATATCGCACGCATATCCTAATTTTTATTTAATCAAAAATACATAATAATATTTCATATTTCTATTGAATAGGTACAATGTAAGAAAATTTAACTTATTTGTATTGTATTCTACCCATAGTCCTTGAAGACTATAAGTAGAATACTGAGCCTAGATCACCGTCTTCTATGGGTAAGGTGCCCAGAAGGCTGGCTACGTTTCCTCGCTGGATCGCCATACTGATCCGTTGGCCGAGGTAGGCACCAGCCTTCTGATCACCTGAAGAGTCAATGAGTCCTGGTTTTGAATTTGTATTCACTTTCAAGTGGACCCGTTTGTCAGTTTTCTCAAAAAGAACATAAAATACAAAGATGTTCTTCCTCTTTTTCGTTATCTTTCCATTTCTGTTGCAGAGCTGTCCTCAGATCGAAGTGGACAAAATCAACGTTCATATCGTCCCCCACACCCATGCTGAACTCGGTTATGTCAACACCTTTTATGGGCATTATACTGGAAGTAAGTGACCATTCTTCTCTTCTTCCACTGCTATCCGTGCAGGAACGGAGAAAGGATAGAATTTCCTGCGGCCGGGCGACCTTTCGTAAGAGGCGGCAAAACAACCCATAGCCTGGTGGTAGAGCATTCGCCCGACTGGATGCCACAACAACCTTGAGTTGTGTTCCTGCATTAGTGACCAGGTTCCAGTCCCCTTAAGAGAGCAGCAGCGCATTTGTAGCGCCTTTGGTGTTGCAAATGTCCGAGGCGATGGTAACCGCTTTCCATCAAGTGGGCCGTCTGCTTGCCTGCTGAAATCCTGCAATAAAAAATAAAAAAAACTCCCAATTATTTGGTGTCGGCACAAAATGTATTTTCCATATTACTCTATTCTGACATAAGTCCTTTTTCACACCACAAATCATGATGTCACCCTTCACACAATCCATCCGTCTCTCGTTTGCTCCTTTACTACTCCTATTTATTTTTGTCACGTGACTTTTATCCCTCCCCCCTCCCCATTATGTGTCTATGCCACCTTTGTGTTGTTCCTCTTAACTTTTAAATCACTAATGCCACTTGCAAAGATAAGTAGAGAAAGAAATAATAACTCGATCCGTGCGAGCTTCGTATAGTCGTACCATATATAATACGGCCGGCGTAACTTGGCAATTGTGAACATAGGCTCTGCGAACTTTGTTAACGCAAGGGATTCATCTGCCCCCGTTTCGAAGTGGGGTGTGTTCTCCCAGGGCACACTCCAGGCACTTTATTGCGCTGGATCGACTGTTGCGTAACTATGTTCTATATCTCAGTCTTTCCATCACAACAAAAGCGCAGGGTCGACAGGGAGGAGGGGGTTTTTAGTGGGTATTGAGGTTGCTCGCCCGTGCGGCATCGCTCTGAGTCTTCCACACTCCTCTGTGTCACGCCATCGCGGACGGAGCGCATACAAAGCATACTATTGCTAGCGTTATCGCCCCCGATGGATGCGTGCCGTTTCCTAGTGACGGCCCAGAGAGTGCGTAAATCGGTCAGCATTTTCCCTCGCCTCAAAAAAAAAAGGCTCTGCGAACTTTAAAGCATGTACACTCGTGTGATGAGCGGGCATACGACTCAACAGTGAATACAATTGGTCTCCCTTCATCCCTGTACTTTTTCATTGCTCTGTACTAGTTGGTCACACGAGTGTACATGCGCTAAAGTTCGCAGAGCCTATGTTCACATTCGCCAAGTTACGCCGGCCGTATTATACATACACGTTAAGCGAACGCTCGGCCGAGCTACATGGTAGGCGGAGTGGGGGGTGTTAGGTTTTATTTTCGTTACGGAATTTCTTGATTCGTTCGCCGCGCTCAAAGATAAAAGCTATACAATAGCTTGATAATAATTTCTACAAATTGCTGTTAGTTAGTCTGGCTGAAGCTCAAAACGGGCTTGACCGATTTTGATGAAATTTTTGTGGTTGGAGCGGAATGGTTTAGAACTTTAAATTCACAATTGGTTCCGTAGGTGGCGCCGCAGTCGGGTTCTAGATCTTAATTTTTCAAGGCAGGACACCGTCTGCCACGTCTACCATTGGTCTTATAAATACAATTTATTTTACAGACTTGGATCCTCCATTTCCGAGGACTAATATCAACATGAAGAGGACCTTAGACTTTGTCATAAGCGAACTTTGGGCTGAAAGTACTAGAAAGTAAGTTAGCTTAGGGTAATAATAGTCTTTTGGAGGAGGTGGAAAGGGTACGCGAAGACGCAGCTTCCTTGACCTCAATCCGTCGCCGTAGATTAGGGTGCCGAAGATGGAACTATCACCAGTTTCTTCCGCCCTAACAACAACATGGGCCATAAACGATGACACGGGGATATAATAGTTCAAATGCTCCAGAGATAGTTTCGTTGTGTGTTCCGCACGCACGTCTAATAGGAACGAATAAAGAGGGACAGTCGCTCTCTTTATGATAGGAGGAGCTCTTTGCGCCAACGCCGTCAGGAGCATCGGATGCGTCTCTGGTTCCCGAGGTCCTCATATACGGCGATTAGATGTCACATGGTGATTAGTTGGTAGGTTCAAGCATGCCGTCGGGAGTTCAACACTATCCTGCTGCTATCCCCGAGCGATGGGGAGTCCATGACTGACTACACCTCAAAACAATTTTTTTAATCGTCTTTAGAAGGCGCTCCCGGCGTAAGAACTTACTCCGAATCTGCCAAAGCAAGATGCGCTTGCGTTGCAGGGCGTACTTGAGCTCCCCTGAGGAAGGGTTCCCACCCGCCAATAATGCCGCCGAGAGAAGGGTGCATCGTATTCCAAGCGCGTTCATCTCTCCTCCCGTAAGCCGAGACATTTAGCCGCCTCACGTCAGACAGAGAAGGATGACTCCAGGGGCTATGTTTGACCCCGGCAGATGTGGCCTTTAGGGCTCCCGCCTGCCAGGGCACGCGGAAATGGTCGAGTTTTCGATTTCTCGTAGCACTGCCATAAGGCGAAGTAAGAAACACCGAAAGATTTTAATGGGTATCCCTAACTCGGGTTGCAATAGTACTTCTTTAGGGGTGCTAGTGCAACCCTCGCGGCGTTTAGTGCTCAATCAGATGTACCCTCGTTAAAATACTGACAAGTGACAAAATGAATCGCAACAAAATTTCAACTTGGAAGTGTTACGGGCAGATTGTTAATGTACTTGTCCAATTTGAAAACCTGCCCCGTCTATATAGAAGTTTCACTTCAAAAGATGGATGTAAGTTACATCTGTTTTGAGTTCCATATGAATCTGTTCAGTAGTTTTCAAGTGATACTGTCATAGACACACAGACGAAACTTTACAACAATTAATAACATTTTCAAATCTGCTGGCTCGGGGACCAACTCTTGATGTTTTTCTAATTTTGAAGTCATTTTTCAAATTTGACACTGATCAGAGATTTATTACATTATAGATAGGTTAGGTTATAGATAGAAGATAGCTCGGGTGATAAGTTAAGATTAATACTGTCTCTTTTCAGGTTCACTATATCTGACTTTGCGTACTTCTTTCATTGGTGGTCTATGCGAGATGGAACAGGTGAGTGAATGAATGAATGAATGAATGAAAACACTTTATTGTTCACCAATAATTAAAACTACGTTCTTAAAACTAAGTACAATATACATGTTGAACAAAGAGCGGCCTTATCGCTTAAAGCGATCTCTTCCAGGCAACCCCCTAAACTAAGGAAAACATTAAGACAACAGTGGCGGTAAAAACAATAAATAATAAGAAACATACCAAGAGTAAGTAAATAAATAAATAATAATATACTTTATATACCATACAAAAATAAGACATATCATACTATATATAAGATCAGCAGCATGTTTTAGACTTGCGAGGACCAAAAATATTTAGTAACCATTAGTTTAAAAGACAATATAGATTTAGCTTGTCTGATGTTGAGTGGCAGGGAATTCCATAAACGGACAGCCTGTACCCTGAAAGAGTTATCAACAAAGGAAGAAGTGTGTACAGGTGTCATTAAGGAGAGATTATTATTAGAGCGCAAATAACGGGAATGAGAAAGATGTAGGAAATCAAAACGTTCCTTTAAATACGGAGGGGTACGAGGATCAAAAAGGATATTGTACAAAAGAGAGAGTACATGAACATTCCGGCGAAGGCGAATAGGTAACCATTTAAGCTTCTTGCGATATTCGGAAACATGGTCATATTTGCGCAAACCAAATATAAACCGTATACAGATATTTTGAAGTCGATCGAGCTTGTTCAGTTGTTCTTGTGTTAAGTCGATATAACTGGCATCAGCATAATCAAGTATGGGTAATAACAGAGATTGAGCAAGCATAACTTTTGTAGCAGTAGGGAGGAAATTTTTAAGTCTTCTAAGCGAAGCTGCCGACGCAAATATTCTTCGGCTGAGATTGGTCAAGTGAGGCCTCCAAGACAGCTCTCTGTCAATGACAATCCCAAGATTCTTTACAGTTTCACTAATATCAACTACCTCGCCATCAAATTCAATCTGAGGAAGATTACACCAGTCTATCTTAGAGATTAGCCTAGAACTACCAACTATTATCACTTTTGTCTTTTGAGGATTTATAGATAGACCGTAAGCTTTACTCCATTCAACTATTTTAGAAAAGTCTCGGTTAGTAGTTGCAACTGCTTTATGCAGACCATCTAAATTAGCCTGGGTGTAGATTTGTAAATCATCTGCATAGAGGTGGTATGACGAAGAAAGGTTATTGGATATAGAATTGATAAAAATAGCAAATAAAAGAGGGGATAGAACGCCGCCCTGAGGGACACCAGCAGACAAGTCACACCACGATGAGTAAACATCATCAATACGAATTCGCTGCAGGCGTCCAAACAGGTAACTACGAAACCAGTCAACAGACGTCGGAGATATGTTAAGAGAGCATAAAATCCCGAGTAAAATGTCGAAATCGACATTATTGAAGGCACTGCTAAAGTCAAGAAGCGATAGTATAGTTAGCAGACCGTTTCCCATACCGTAACGAATATCATCAGTGATCTTTACCAATGCAGAAGTAGTACTATAACCACGACGAAAACCGGATTGGAGAGGATCGATTAAGGAATTTGTATTAAGGAAGATGCTGAACTGCTGATAAATAAGACGCTCTAACACCTTGGAAAGGAAAGGAAGAATGGAGATGGGACGATATTCGGAAAACAGGACAGGATTTACCTTTTTTGGTAATGGAATCACTTGTGCTTGTTTCCAGGAGTCAGGAAATGTACTAGAGGTTATAGAACAGTTAAGAACGTGAGTGATCACTGGAGTGATAACGTCCAATATGGGAACTATCATATTTCGACTGATACTGTCGCAACCCACAGCATTGGAACTGATGCACAGAATGCTCTTCCTAACATCACGATCAGAGAATTGACTAAAAGCAAATGAAGGATAAATAGGAGTTGACAAGTTTGAAAGACAACGTAAGGTGTTCAATTTTGATTGCCTATCTAAACTGGCGGAAGATGAGAAGTGCTGATTTAACAGTTCGATTTTATTACCTTTTCGGAATTTGGACTTCTTTTGTTTACTTTGTGATTAGAAAAACAGCTCATTGTGTATTGTAATCTTTTATGGTAGTCATTTGCCAGGTGTGATTCTAGGAAATTCTGAAAACTGGTTGTGTTCAGATATATTTGTACCTATGTTATACGTGTTTAGTATAGTTCTAATAAACTCGATACTAATTCCATCGGCATTTTAATTCGAGTCCTGCAAATCGTAACACTATAAACATAATAATAATAATTAGTACTGACTAAATTAGAAACAAAAAATGTGGGGATACCAATATAATGTTCAAAAAGATTGGCATAAACTTATTATCTTTCCAGTGCGTCGTATGGTCTACCAGCTTCTGCGCCAGGGTCGTTTGTTCTTCGTAGGAGGTGGCTGGGGGATGATGGATGAAGCAACCACCACTTACCATGGAATTATTGATACCTACACTTACACCTTGAGGTGAGTCTTCTCAATCTTATGTTTTTGATCTTTCAAAGTCTTCTCTTATACTTGATTTTTATTGCCTGAATTCGGCAAATAGATTGGTAGCCTACCTGATGGAAAATGGGTTAGTAGACTATTGGAACTCTCACTCACCTTATGAAACACTGTTGCCTCGAAGCTAACCGTTTGATACCGACATCCCGTGAGAGCGTGGTATCACACCATTCGAGCCCAACCTAAGAGCTGAAATATTGTTGACTCCAGCATGTCTCTATCACAATAAAATTTAGATTTCTAGTCTCACGTGTTGAGAAGCGCCTGCCAAATTTCACATAGCAATTGTGTTTACTTGCGTTCTACAGGCGTTTAGTATTAATGCTCTTTTTTGTATCTACCGACTTATTTTCTCTCTCTTTCACACTAAACTTAGTTTATATAGTGGGAAAGTAGAATATAATAACAATTTATAATGTTTATGTTATAGTAAGATATCATATGAAACATTTATAGGTTATACCAAAGACAATTGTTGTCTCACGTCAGTGATGTGGCAATGATAGACAATGTATCCCATCCTAATCGATTAGATGAATCGATACATGTTATTATGCACAATATATCAATGTACTCTTTGGAAATATACTTACAAGTATGTTACAACATAGACAAGCATGAGTTATATTTTATTTTTTTCATTTAAGTCATAAAGTTAACAAAATATTTATACTGTTAATTCTATATAAGTACTACTATGAAGGTATATATTATAATTTACAAATTAAATAGTTTATAAACTAAACTCATTAAAATATTCGGATAGTATTACGCCAAAAGAAAGGTTTGCACTAAAAGTCAGCGTCGTGTCGGATATTATGCCGGCACAGCAATAAGCTGTACTGTGTAGTACAAATTGTCAAAAAATGTTTTTATTTTTAAGATTCACGTCAGCAATGTAAATGTGTCGCTATTTATTCAAATGTTTTTTCTCGCTCTCTTTCTGTGTACAACGAATATAGGAAGAATAGTCTTTCTATAATTTCGACTTTCTTGTTTGCTGCTATATCCGCAACAACGTGTTTTATTCAGTGATTGTCTTTCCTGTCTGATTCTCTTCTATTTTGGTTTATTTAAAAATAATATCATTTGTAGGAAACTCAACGCGACCTTCTTAGGATGTGGTCGTCCTCTTCTATCCTGGCAGACGGATGTGTTCGGCCATTCCAGGGAGTTCGCCTCCCTGATGGCCCAGATGGGCTACGATGGCCACTTCATCGAGCCCATCAGCTTCGACGACGAGCTGGTGAGGATGAGGAAGAAGGAACTCGAGTTCATATGGAGAGGAAGCGACGATTTAGGTAGGTTTAATTCTCCTAAATAAATTGCAGGTATTCCATGAGTTCAGCTACTGCCTCTCAGCACGTTTGGTGGAAAGTGGTAACCGGTAATAATAGATATACCACAGGACATGTAAAAAGTAAAATCTTTCAAACAATATTAGTGTAATTATTTTTTTTATTTCATTTTTTATTGCAGGAGTTCAGTAGACAGGCAGACGGCCCACTTGATGGAAAGCGGTTACCATCGCCTATGGACATTTGCAACACCAAAGGTGCTACAAATGCGCTGCTGCTCGCTTAAGGGAGACTGGAACCTCGTTACTAATGCCGGAACACTCAAGGTTGTTATGGCGGCATACTCTAGACCAGGGGTGGTAGTCACCCCAGTCGGATGAATGCCCTACCACCTGGCACTATTGTACACTATACTACTACACACTACGCCACTACCTGTATCTCTGCACTAAAGATTTATTCATTCCTTTCAGGTGCTAATAGTGACATCTTCACCCACAAACTCTTCGATGGCTACTGGTCTCCACCAGGCTTCTGTTTCGCCAGCTTCTGCACCGACCCGCTGCTGGTGGTAACTGACACTGTCATGAGTAATGTTAAGGAACGGGTGAGTAACTTCTAGATTCCAGAAGTTGTGGCCAGAATCTAGAATCTAGAATATTGTCACGAGTCGCGAGAGTCGAAATAAAATGCCGTTAGAATTACTATATAGTATTTATTAGAACTATCGCTTATCGAATGTACACGTCTTGCTCGTATCGTAATCGTCGCTTGACTGCCTCACCCCTCCGTTCGGGCATCGTTTTATATTAAACTCTACAATACAACAAAGGACCGCGTGGACTGAAGTTTCCGAGAAACCGTAATCTGCACACCTGCGGCCATAAACGAGTACAATAACAATAGGCTATTGTCTAATTGCAAATTTGAAACACAAAGTAAACAAAAGAAGTCAAAATACGGGAAAGGTGATAAACCAGGTGTGATTTTACTTTGTCGGCATGTAACAATATTGAAGTTGCTCGAGTTGCTGAGAATCTGGCGCCTTAATATGGCCAACCAGTATCTTTAATTGTTGTACTGAAAACTGAATTCTGACTGAAATAAGTGTCATCCTCTCTTCTCTTTTAATCTCTTTTTACTTCTATGCTCATTAATATCCCAACATTTTCACGTCTTCCAGGTGAAAACCTTCATAGAGTCCATGCTGCATCGCCAGTCCCCTAACTATATAACCAAGAACGTGATGGTAATAATGGGATCGAGGTTCGCTTACCACGACGCTGGGGTCTGGTTCAGGAATATCGAGCAGCTGATTGAGTGAGTCCTTTTTTAATTGCGAAGCAGGCAGAGAGTTCACCTGATGGAAAGGGATAATTCACACTATATCTTTATAAATTATAGCCTATGTGTTATTATTAGGTAAAGTTTCATCAAAATCCAATTAGTAGTTTTTGCGTGAAAGAGTAACAACCTTCCACACATCCATATATTCTTACAAAATTTCGCGTTTATAATATTTGTAGGATATGTATGTATGTATCTTATATATGCATGAGTATTCTAATTCTGTAGTCAGGGTTTTTTAATATGTTTATATTATATATGACATAGTTAAATCATAAAATATTTTGAATTCAAATTCAAAAGTTTTTATTCAAAATAAGTTCCACTGGAGAACACTTTTTGAAGGTCATACATATAGGTTAAAATTTAATTTTACTTCCTAGTCTATGTACACCGCTTCGCAACGTGTTATTGCTGTTAAGGAGAAAAAACTCCCCAGCAACACGTCTAGCTAAAAATTGTATTTCTTTATATTTGTTCTTCTATTTATATCTCAAGTTCTTTTTTTTATAAGTTTTATATAGAATTATGTTACAGAATGACTTTTGAAGAATTAATGTAGTTGTAGCAAACAGTGCATATTCAATAAGACAGCGCAATAAAAGGATAAAAATTATTATATAAATATAAAGACATAACATACTATTTTTTTTGTAACATATCTCCACATATTCCTTACAAGTACGGCAAGATTAAATTTAGTCTACACAACCGTGCCTTTTGCTTCTCCCCTTCACGGTAGACTCATAGGTTTGCTGCAAGAAAACCCTTTTAGGGCTAAACTCACCTTTGTGCATCACTACTATTCTATAATTTTGTATGTAACTTTTTGTATACAATAAAGAATAAAAAGAATAAATAGAAGAACTGGAAAATGACTCCAGTTTTCGGCAGGAGCTCCAGAGAAGATGATGATGATGACCAGACAGGAAAAATAGTTTAGAGGGGGTGAGATAGGGCGTGGTGGCCATCAGAACAACTCACTCGTCGCTCGAAAAACGATTGTGTCCATGCTAGCCGTTTCACACCGATACTCTGTAAAAGCGTGTTTTTACATCAATCGGACCGGCACTAAAAGCTGTAATCGAGATAATAATTTTTAAACTTAGGATTACTTTATTACAGCCATGTGAACGACAAAAGTGTGAGGTCAAACGCTGGTCTGAAGCTGTTTTACTCCACACCAGCGTGCTACCTCAGAGCTGTCCACGAAGCTACGTAAGAGAACCGAAACTATTCTATAATACCAACATGATAGCATTGGTGTTTTGTAGGATATCTGCAGGATCTGTTCGCACTGTCTATATCACCTGCCTACACTGTTTGCACGATCTGCCTTCACTGTTCGCACTGTCTGTATCACCTGCCTACACTGTTTTCACGATCTGCCTTCACTGTTTGCACTGTCTGTATCACCTGCCTACACTGTTTTCACGATCTGCCTTCACTGTTCGCACTGTCTGTATCACCTGCCTACACTGTTTGCACGATCTGCCTTCACTGTTCGCACTGTCTGTATCACCTGCCTACACTGTTTTCACGATCTGCCTTCACTGTTTGCACTGTCTGTATCACCTGCCTACACTGTTTGCACGATCTGCCTTCACTGTTTGCACGATCTGCCTTCACTGTTTGCACTGTCTGTATCACCTGCCTACACTGTTTGCACGATCTGCCTTCACTGTTTGCACTGTCTGTATCACCTGCCTACACTGTTTGCCCTGTATGTATCACCTGCCTACACTGTTTGCATTGTATTTGTGTTACTTTATATTTACTATTGTTTTAGTTGGCGTGCTTGTTCGAATATAAAATTGCATGAACCATTGTGATGTTTTTGCTATTCTTTAGTAAATTTAACTAATTATCATGATTAGTAAAAAATATAACATTTTTTACTCAGATTTATAGGTTTTTGTCTAGTCTAATGTCTATATTCGTTGAAAAATGTTTCTTTTTTAAATCATAGTAATAACTTGTCCCTTACTGTATTCTTGTGTCCTCAATTCTTTTTAAATTTGCCGCGCTTTTTGAATTTTTAACGTTCTCAACCGTGCCCAAAACATTTGACGCGTTCCCGAGTTGTATGGCTATATATGTAAACGTTTTGGGAACGTTCTTAGCTGACGGTGATTTGGGACCCATATATTGTTTATAGTTTTCATTATTATTTTAATTTGTTTATACGTGATGATTAAATGATATTGTTTAATCTTTTACAGACCAAATTTACCAACCAAGCAAGACGACTTCTTGCCCTTCACCTACGACAGGCACACCCATGCAACTGGCTTCTTCACCTCTAGACCTTCACTCAAGTATCTGGTCAGAGAGGGCCACATTTTTCTTCAGGTAACATTTTTAAATCCCCTGATTTTGTCTAGAATTTTATTTTTATACTAGCTGTGCCTGCAACTTCATCCGCGTGGATTTTTTTTTGTGGAACCCTAAAAAAATTTAGCCTAAGTTACTTCTAATAATATCAGTTATCTGCTATAAAAAATCCCGTCAAAATCGGTTCAGCTGTTTTAGAGCCGGAACATCCAAACAGTGAACATAAAAAAAAAGTTTGATGTGTGTACCGTAAATTTCGTAAAAGAATTTTTCGTTGTTTACTATGGTCTGGGTGTGTCGGCACCATAGTGGTCCTTTACAACCCATAACACAAACGTGTCTTGCCTAAGCTAAAGGGATACACAATGTGTGTGTCTCTGTCATCTTAATATATATAAATCTCCTGTCACGATGTTTGTCCGCGATGGACTCCTAAACTACTCAACCGATTTTAATCAAATTTGCACACCGTGTGCAGTTTGATCCAACTTGAAAGATAGGATAGTTTTTATACCGTTGGATCCGGTAGGTGGCGCTGAGATCGGGTTCTAGAATCCTCTTAACAACGGGGAGCGATTTTGTGTGTTTGAGTGGGTCCCCGGATGGTTTAAATCCACAATTGGAACCGGTAGGTGGCGCTGGGATCGGGTTTTAGATTTTTATTTTTTCAAAGCAGGACAACGTCTGCTGGGGCCGCTAGTTATTATATATTCCTTTATTAAAAGTATATCTATTGTTTTCAGATATCAAAGCAACTGCAAGTTTTGGCAAAACTCTTCAATAATGATAAAGTATTTGAACAGTTCAACTGGATTATGGGTAAGTTTTTTAGGGCATTGTACTAACAACCGTATGTTTCTGTGTGTAAACGAGTATAGGAATGATTATAGTTAGGGAGTAATTCTCTTACTCTATTACGGATATATTACAATGAGTTTAACACGACACTGAGAAGGTATTTGCTTTACTGTAATAAATGTGTAACAGAATTATTATTTTTTCGATTTAACTTAATTACTATGAAAGTTTTTTGAGTTCATACACGCCTATTGTTTATTTTTGTTGCTGTGTGTGACATTAATTTTTATGTTGTGGTGTACCTTAAGAATAACTTGTAATATATTTTTTTTCTAATTCTAGTACTAAACTTATACTAATGTAAGTGTGTCTGTTGTGAGAGAGTGCATGTGCAGTGTGTGCCTTATGTGTATACCTGTATATTATCTTAACTAGTGCCATGTGTGACATGTGTGACAACAGAATATTAAAATTCTAGAGAAATTGGCATGCCCTGAAGAATGAATTAAAAATCTAGGACCCGATTCTAGTGCCTCCTACCGATTTTTATTGCAAATATAAACAATCCGGGGACCCGCTTCGACACGCTCAAAAAATGTCATCAAAGTCGGTAAAGTTGTTTTCAAGTTATGCACGTAACATTTCCACGATTCGTTTTTATTTATATAGATACATATACGAATTACGTACGTACGCAACTTATAAGTATAGTAATAAAAATACAATAAATATAAACATAAAAATAAACTACAAACTGTACTACATAAAAAATAAAACTAAATAAAAAAAGGTATAAATACCTAAAGTTATACGTCCCAAATCATTGTAACTTATCGGGAACGTTCCCAAAAGACTGGTGGCGTTGCCACGTTGTATAGCAACCGAGTAATTTAAGTATGTGAATTTAATTTATGAAATATCTAGTTTAAGTATGTTTGTTTATGATATACCTAGGTAACAATCTACACCTGTCGCCGGATTAGGTTAAACTATTCCTTAAGTTAGGTTGCCTGGAAGAGATTGCTTTAAGCCCATTGTTTTTACCATTACAATATTGTAATCGTGCATTTTTGAAATTGTATACTTGGTGAGCAATAAAGTGTTATCTGTCTATCTATCTAAATATATTACTCTGTGACAACATGGGGACAACCTGCCTTTAAATTTCTATTCCAGGAGCCGTACAAGATCATAAAATAATAACAGGAGGTTCGAGAGATTCTGTTATAAAATATTACGTCCATAAACTGCATGTAGCCATACAAACTTCTACATTGTTAATCAAACAAGCTTTCAAGTAAGTGTTAAATGAAAACTCATTTTTTTTTCTTAATCTATTGTTATTTATAGCTATGCTTCTGCTCTTAGTGCGTTAATGTTTTTGTGATATTATGTTATTATAGAGTTTTTGGCGGGAGCTGAAAGGAGATGTTGTGCTGTGCAATTTTATTTTCTAGAAATGTGTAAAATTACTCTAAAATTAACAATAGTTGTAGGATATTGATAGTTTTTGAGAAGTAATTATGTGTTTTGTGAGAAATGTGAACTGTATAGTCAAATGTGGCCTTTCGAGTTGTCACAAAAACTCCGTTGAATGACACCTGCTGATAACCTACAGTTCTGCTGTGCTACAGATAGGCTTAAGAAAATGAAGAAACTATATTGTAAACTAAGATCTGACTTAAAGGCCTAGCTGCCAAGCCAGAAACCTAAATAAAATAAAAAATGATATGATAGTAAATTTGGCATTCATTAAGTATATATAGCGCGTTCCATTAGAAGCGAAGAACGCCCAACATACTCCGGTAGCCGTTCCACAACACAGCATCACACAACATAGAAAGTACATCTAACCTTTGACTTACATGTATGACCTTCAGAAGTATATCCCAGTGATACTTATTTTGAATAAAAAGATTTGAATTTAGGTTTCACACACACAGGAACACAACTTATGGCTGTTATAGCGGCGTAGTTCAGATCAGGTGTGGTAGCCATCCAGACGGGCAAATATCCTACCACCTGACTATCGGTTGTTTTGTTGCCCCATACGACATACTTTTTTAGCCTGGGGAAATCCGTTTGAGGACTAAACCGCGACAAGGGCAGAACATTGGGGGAGAATTCGCGACTCGCGTGTGGAATTCACCAGGTCGGTGGTGGCACTAGCATGCCCAGTTAGGCTACTCCCTGGTTAGGGATACCCACTAAAACCCCTGGGTGTTCCATCTTGCGCCTTATGCCAGGGCTACGGGTATATGACCTAGCTTCTCCGCAACCCTGGCAGACGTGGGCATCATACTACAGGCCAATATTATGAAATTGGTATTCTCTCTCCGCTCCTGCAGATAGAACTATAATAAAGACAATGTAATTCCAGTATTTATGTACAAGGAATCCATTCCTTGCTGCAGTGGAAAGGTGTTTAAACAAGAGATAAAATTTCCTTTCAGCAAACTTCGTAAGAGTCCAAAAGGCACTTTGTACTACAGATGTTCGTTTAATGCGTCGAGGTGCACAAACACTTACGGCTCTCAGTCGTTTGTAAGTCAATTGAAGTTTTGTAAGGTTTTACTTTTTCGCGGAATCTCGTCTGTTTAATATATAAATTGTTTTATTGTATGATGATACCGATAATATCGATACTTAATTAGGTGCATAAGTTGTATTACAAGCTGTTTAAGTAATTAAAGTTTTTTTAACTATCCCAAACTCTTTAATTTTTCGGGATCAAAAGTGTCCCGTATTTTAACGAGGGATATGAACTACCACCATACAATATTTCATTTAAATCGGTCCAGCCGTTTCGGAGATTGGCCCGTACAAACAGACAGACAAACAGAGAAACAAAAAAATTGAAATACTTCAAAGGTTGCTACAAATGCGCTTCTGCTCTCTTAACGGAGACTGGAACCTGGTCACTAATGCCGGAACACAACTCAAGGTCGTTATGGCGGCATACTTTAGACCAGGGGTGGTAGCTATCCAGACGGGCAGATACCCTACCACCTGACCGATTGTATTTTTTCCGTTTCTTCACAGATAAAAGTTCAAACTTATCGTTTTATTATTTAAACAATATCGTTATAAATTTTAAAAAAAATCATCAAAATCAATTTACTAGTTTTTGTGTGAAAAAGCAACCAACATCTATTGTCACAAACTTTCTATATTATAAGCTAGTATATTGAAGAAATTATAATATTATTGTCTTCTACTTATAGTCCCTCAAGGCTATAAGTAGAATACTGAGCCCAGATCACCGTCTTCTATGGGTAGGTGTCCAGAAGGCTGGCTACGTCCCTGGTTCGCCATACTGATCCCTTGGCCGAGGTAATCACCGGCCTTCTGATCACTTGAAACTTTCTTGTTTACAATATTGTTACGAGCTACGTAGGGCTCGAATTAAAATGCCGTTGGAACTACTATAGAATTTATTAGAACTGTATAAGAACGTATAAAACAGGTACAAATATAACTGGACACAGCCAGTACAAAACTGCACGATTCAATAACACGCGCAAAGTCCGTTACTATATCACTTGTCGAATCTACGACTTGCTCGTATCGTGATCCTCGCTTGACTGCCCCATCCCTCCGTTCGGGCATTGTTTTATACTAACTATACAGTACAAAAAAATCGACCGCGTGCACTGGGTTTTCCGAGGAACAGTAATTTGCACACCTGGCTAATTATTCCTGCGAACGGCCAACAAAGTCGAAAACCATAATAATAGGTTATTGTCTAATTGCAATTTTTTTTACGAAGTAAACAAAAGAACTCCGAATGCGGGAGAGGCAATAAACCAGGTGCGCGTTTCTTTTTCGGTATGTAACAATATTAATTGGATGATTGATGTCTTACAGATAGTTATATACAATCCTCTAGCTTGGAATGTTACCATGCCGGTGAGGTTGCCAGTTCAAAAATTTGAATATGACGTTTTCGATCCAAAAAGTAAGTAATAACCTATGACTATAGCCTGATTTACATTTGCATTAGAATATAATAGAATATACTTCCCTCTCTTTTCTTTTACCATATCCTAATTAATTGGGATCGCCACAATATGTATTTTCCTTCCACACTCTTACATTCTGACATACATCGTCTGTCACACCACAAATCATCATATCATCCTTCACGCAGTCCATCCATCTTTTTTTTGGTCTACCTTTACATCTGTACCCATCCATCTTGTAGTTTAACATTCTTTTTGTCACGTGACTTTCATCCCTCCTCATTATATGCCCATACCAACTTCATCTTCTTCCTCTCAATGTTTCAGTCAGGGGTGCAACTTTCAAAGATCCCCTTATGTACTCATTTCTCACCTTATCCATTCTTGTAACACCACACATCCATCTCAACATTCTCATCTCAGTTGAATGGAGACGTTTGTGGTTTATCACTTTAGTGGCCCAACATTCGGACCCGTAAAGCATGACTGGTCGTATGACAGAATAGAATATAGTTTATTGTACAAAAATGTTTCATAAAATCAATAACATTAATATATAAAATATATTAATGTTATTGATTGATATAAATACAATCGGCGGTCTTATCGCCCATGGCGACTTCTTCCAGACAACCTTTGGATGGAGTATAGGAAGGACAACTAAAGTCAGTAGTTGCTAAACCAGCACTCGTACAATAATTTAGTTTATTAATTAATTAATAAATAGTAATATATATGATAATACTAGCTGTGCCTGCGACGTTGTCCGCATGGAGTTTGTTTTCCAAACCCATCGATTTCAAAACATACTTCATTGGTGCTCCGCTCCTATTGGTGTTAGCGTGATGATATATAGCCTTCGTCGATAAATGTACTATCCAACACTGAAAGAATTTTTCAAATCGGACTAGCGGTTCCTGAAAATAGCGCGTTCAAACAAACAAACTCTTCAGCTTTATAATATTAGTATAGATATATACAAAAATAAATGCACATATTATATTATATACCTACATACAAAAGTAAACAATTACACTATAGTTTGAGACAGTAATCGTTAACTAATCTGGTAAAAGAAGGTAATGAAGGCAATAGTTTAATTATTAACTTGCGTTAACTGTATTATAGTTTGAACAAACTTCCACTTAATCGACAACTTATTAGTTGACTGGAAACTTTCTAAATGACTTACTACTTAACAAATTAGACGGCCTCTGTGGTTGAGCGGGCTAAGCCTTTGCCGGCCTGCCTCACTGCAACGCAGAAGCCGGGTTCGATTCCTGGTAAAGTAAATTTCGCAAATGTATTTTCTCCGTTATTTACTATGGTCTGGGTGTCTGGGATCGGCTCCAGAGTAGTTCGTTGTATATTACAAATAATACAAGCGTAACTTGCTTAATTTGGGGAAATACGATATGTGTGTTTATCTGCCAATTATTATTTATTTCTAGTGAATAGGGTAAACGCATCTCTTCTCCGAATTCCGACACCAGTTTTAAGGTTACCCCAACGTGGGAACCTTACGATATACCACGAGTTGGTGTTTATGGCCGAAGTTCCCCCGCTTGGGTTCAAGTCTTACTTTATACAAGCCGCTTTGAGGGGCAGAAGAAGGAACTATAACAGAGATGTGAATCAGGTAAAATATCTATATCTATATATATATATATAAAAGAAATTCGTGTTAGTTACACTATTTATAACTCAAGAACGGCTTTACCGATTTGGGTGAAAATTGGTGGAGAGGTTGGAGGAGGAGGAAGCAAGAGATGGACATAGGATACTTTTTGTCTAGGTTAGATCCTCCTTATCACATGGAGGGATTTTGGTGATTTTGTTTTTGTGTGTTTGAGTGGGTTTCCGGATGGTTCACATTCTTTATAGCGATAGTAGACTAACACATTGCTTATGTCGATGTATAGATTTCAACGCGATGGTTTTCTTCAACGTAAGCACGTTGTAATTTTAACAATATGAGTTTTTGTTTTATTTATTTAGAATAATAAACAGATGTACACTAGTTACATAGGGTATAGATTACAGTATATAATATAAAATCAGTGCTTATCCAAATATATTGTGGCGACCGAGGGTGGAACTGCCCAGCAGCGTAAATCAGTTTTAGAACTTTTAGAAAGAACTAGAAATTTCTGGAAGGAAAAGACAAGGACGGATAGATGTTAGAAAGGGATAGACGATAAACGAAAGAAAGAGATAGATAGTTGTTAGAAAGAAATGGACAATGAACGAAAGAAAGAGATAGATAGATGTTAGAAAGGGATAGATGTATAAACAAAAGTTCCCGAACAGAAGGGAAAGAAGAGACGGAGATAGATAGATGGGTTCTAGAAAATTCTTCCGGGTATATAAACGGCGTAAAGCGCGCCTACCGAGCAGTTTAGAGTTGAAAGTTGCAGTTTAAAGTTGAGTTCAGTTCAAGACGGTGAAACGACAAGTGCGATACTAAAGGGTTATCAGAGAAGATTAATAGAGTACAGAGACGAATCAAGTGGTGAATTTAGTGGCAAGTTTGGTGGATAGATACGTGAAGGAAGTGTGTAGCGTAGTTCGAGAGAGGAACCAGAGGCGAGCTACACGCGATAATTTCGGAGGTGGTCTACGCAATATCGGCGACGGTATTGAGGGTGTGACAACGTATCGTCGGGACTGTGCATCGTTGGTCGTGCGTATAGGGGCAACCCTACAGAGAGGTACTACGTGCGGCTGTGTAAGTCAATAAAAGCTTTTAAATTAAAAACTGGTGTTTTCTTCCAATCCATAAGTGCGTAACCCCACTCGCACGTAACAATATTATTCATTAACTAAAAGTAGTGACAATACAATAAAAGTAATATGGGACATACAAAAACTAACACACACGCACGCATACATGCAAACCACCACACGTAACAACACGCTTATATACATCTAATATATTCAAGGGAGAAAGATAACAGAGACAGAAAAGACAGAAGTTAAGAGCGTAAGAAGCGTTAGTCCGAAAAACATTGTTTAGGCTCAGAAGCAAAAACCCTAATCAGTTAAATGTCTACAGGCAGATATTAATCGCCAAAAGAAGAGCATAATCAAGAAGTTGAAGAACAAGACAAAGAAATATCTAATAAGACAAGCTAACAACATCAAAATTGACGACCAAAGTCTCCTGAACATGCCCCAAGATTACTATGATTACAACGATATTACTACTGACAGAACTAATGGCGGTGAAGTGGGGCGAAAGTTGGATGAAAGCCACGTAGATATTAAGCCAACAAGAAGAACGTGGGATATTGATGAAGGTATTAATGTTATCATACATACATAACTTCACGCCAGGTCCCTTGAGGGGTAGGCACGAACAGCAGAGCGCCATTCAGGCTTATTCTTACACACCTCACTTGCTTCTTCGACATTCATAGCTCTCGTCATGCACGCTCGTCTGTTCTTAAGGCTCCTGACATCACCTTCTGCTAGTACACGATCAATTTGATCATGGAAGGTGTGTCGTGGCCTTCCGCGACTTCTGCGTCCATCCACTTTTGCATTGTATATCTGTTTAGTCATTCTTCTATCATTCATTCTTTCCACATGCCCGAACCACCAGCGCATTCCTTTCTGTTGGGTGAGTCCCAACACCGTAATAAATTAAAGATAACTTGATATTAAACGAGTTTAATTGAGTTCAAAATGACATGAGTGTCATCGGCGCGTGATGGTCGTGAACTGACTCGACTCGCCCACGGAAGTCGCAACTAACTAAGTGTGCGGTTACACCGTACAGGAAATCGCAACTAACTAACTAAGTGTGCGGTTACACCGTACAGGAAATCGCAACTAACTAACTAACTAAGTGTGCGGTTACACCGTACAGGAAATCGCAACTAACTAACTAAGTGTGCGGTTACACCGTACACTTTCCTTACCTTCACCCCGACACTCTTTCCGACCATTAATGTTATCACAGAGTATTATTATGTATGTCTTTGAAGACCACGGGCACAATAGAAATAGGCCGAACTTTTGGAGGGCTTGCGTGGGGCCATGGGAAGGCCAACATGTAGAGGCCCTTTGACAAATTTTATGTAAATGTGGCGTGGAACTGAGCGTTTATCGCTGTCTATGCCATATAAAATGCACCCAAGGACAAGTTTGATGTAAATGTGGCGTGTGGCGTGACTGTTGGAATTGTTGTATTGTCCGAAGGTATATATATTAAATTATTGCACACACGATGTTAGTCTCAGATATTTATTGCAGTTCTTTTTGCGATACATTGACATGTGACAGATTACACATATTTTGAGTTCCGAATGCAACCAGGATTCATAATACAACCTCCAATAGTGACACTGACCGGCGATTGTCCCTGTCTACACCATATAGTAATGCACCCAAGGACAAGCCCCGGTCAGTGAAGGACTTATGTAGGTAATGAGAACAAAAGGTACCGGGCTATTGGGATGAACTGCTAGTGGAGTTACAGATCGGGGACTATCGGGACTATGGGGACTAGGCCGTCTGCCCATTGAAATCTTTAAGGAACATGGAACAAATGGACCGACTGTGACTCGCAAATCCCTGACCATTTAAAATCATTCCAAAAACAATTCACGCGGGAATCCCAGGATAAAAAGTGGCGAAGTTTTAAGTCTAAGAATTGGCTGTCGATCAAAGAAAACCGCCTCGAAATCGGCCCAGTAGTTTTTAAATTAATCCTGAACAAACAGACAAGAGAAAAAAAATCCATTGTGTTCCCCGTCAATTATACAGTCTATTCCAGTTGTTCTTTTAATAGCTTCAATTTACAGACACGCCATGTTTATAATCATCTTTATATATAAAAATGAATGTTTGTCTGTATGTCCTTTATAGAATCGTAAACTATACATTTGATCATGTGATGATGCTTAGCAGAGTTGTTGTGCATGAGCCAGAGAAGGCTTCCGAGTTGGTCCACAATTGGACCCGGTAGGTGGCGCTGCTGTCGGCATATCGATTGAAGCTTTTCGACGAGCGACGTCTGCCGGGGCAGCTAGTATTATAATAAAGATTGATATCATAGACAGACATTTCAATTTTATTTGTGTAGATGTAAGAAGAAAAGGTGATTATGATTATTTTGAAGAACCAACAACTCAAATACCAAAAGCGAACGTAAGTAGATCTACTACTAAGGGGACTAAAGCTTCTACTCGTAAGCAACGACCAATCCTGAAGCTTTATTACGAGGATGCGAAAGAAGGATATTATTATAGAGAGTCCAATGATAATTTTATTAAAAATAAGGTAATTACAAATCTTAGAATTAAATTTGAAACTATAGAACGGTACCACACTACTGCATTGTCACGCGATATACATATGCAAAATTTCAGCTCAATCGGAAACCGGGAAGTTGGTCAGATTTAACTTGCAAGGTTCAATACTCAATCATTTATTGCACAATTTTTTTTTTTTTTTTTTTTTTTTTATTTATTTATTGGAACAACAATTATAAACAGTTTTACATGTTCACAATAACCCTAGCAGGGTATAGCAATAGATACTATGCGGAGCGGATCGATCTATTTCACGTACTGAAAAATGTCATTATATCTATTTTATATCATCTTTAAAAAAATCGTTTATATTGTAGTAGCATTTTGTTATTAATATATTTTTAAGTTCTTTTAAAAAGATGTCGTCTTTAGTGTTTTTTAATTTAGCAGGCAATTTATTATATATTTTAATGGCCATTGCGTTCGGGCCGCAGTGCATATTAAGTTTGGAGTTTGGTAGAATTAATTTTTTTTTTTTTTTTGTTTTCCACCTGAACTTACATACATACATCCATTGCAAGTTAAATAAAAGCTTGTAAAAAAAATATACACTTTTTTGATGAAATGAAAAATTTAACGAGCCTATAAACTTCGTATCACTGTTATGAATAACGTAGTTAGTTATTGTTCTGAGTGTAAAACATTTCGCTTCCTATTTCAGTATATACAGATAAATTTAGATGGATATAAGAAAATAACGAATGTTACTCTCTGCAATGGAGTCAATATCGCTTTAGATATACAATTTTACATGTTTGTTTCTGACACACAAAATCCTGAAGACGTTGATAAGAAACGGAATCCTGGCGCTTTTATATTCAGGTCAGCATAAAATCACAGACCTATCTTTTCTATACCTATTTCATATACGCCATTTTTAGTGCGAGTGGACCCAGTGAACTTAGAGTTAAAACAATCCTATTTCACTAGTCAACACTGATTTTTTTTCTCAATATTTTATTAAACACTAGCGGCCCCGACAGACGTTGTTCTGCTATGAAAAAATAAAAATCTAGGACCCGATCCCAGCGCCACCTACCGGTTCCAATTGTGGATTTAAACCATGCGTGGGACCCACTCAAACCCACAAAAGCAAAATCACCAAAATCGGTCCGGGTGATTAGGAAGATTCTAGTACCCGATCTCAGCGCCACCTACCGTTTCCAACGGTATAAAAAGTATCCGTCTCCTGGTATCGCGCCTCTTGACCGCCCACCACATCATACATGCGCGCGCAATACTTAATACTTATTTGGCTACAACACTAATACTTACATTTTAAATATCGCGATATCTTTTGAATGAAACGTCCGAATTGAATAATTCAAAAAGTTCTAGAAAGGTATTGGATTCATCTTGAATCTTGAATATGGAGTAATTTATTTTGATAAGGATTAATATCAAGGTACAAAATAAAGAGTTTTTGAAGCGACGGCATTTTAATTATTTAAAAAAATAAAAGAAACCACTTTTGTGAGATAACTACAATAGTTAGACATACGCGATATTTTTTGTAGACAATTATATGTTCTGCACAGTGGTAGTACATTGTTTTGTTCTATAGATAATCAATAGTTTTCGCAGCGCACGCCGTGCAAGGATTTTTTCGATTCAATTTTTACACCTTGGGTTACATTATTGAACTTTTAGTAAGGATCCCTATTAAAAAAAATATAACATAGCCTATAGCCTTCCTCGATAAATGGGCTATCTAACACTGAAAGAATTTTTCCAATCGGACCAGCGGTTCCTGAGATTAGCGCGTTTAAACAAACAAACAAACAAACTCTTCAGCTTTATAATATTAAGTATAGATTTTAGGTTAAATCAATGGTGCTGATTACGAAAACACTGGTTTTATTTTGGCCGTAGTTATATTACACAATTCCTAAAATCCCATAAAAAGCAGATGTTTTACATATTTTATTTAAAAAAAAATTATGACAGATCCTTCTGATGACGGCCTCTGTGGTTGAGGGGGCTAAGCCTTTGCCGGTCTACCTCACTGCAACGCAGAGGCTCCGGGTTCGATTCCTGGTATAGTGAATTTTGGAAAAGTATTTTCTCCGTTATTTACTATGGTCTGGGTGTCTGGGACCGGCCCCAGTATAGTGCGTTGTATATCGACACCTGCTAGGAAGAACATCGTAAATCATTTTCAGTAACTTTTGAGGACGGCGCATTAAAGTTTCTAAAAATTCTTGATGACTTCTGTAACGTTTTTCTAAAGAAATATCTTTACAATTTGAATCAATATAGATAAATCTTTATTATCGTCTACTTATTTAGTCATTAAAACGTCTCTTTTGTGTCTTTTTGTGACTTACAATGAAATTTCACAATAAATATTTAAAAAAATTACATTGTAACTCAGACTTACAATCCTATTATGTAAGTAATTTGTTAACACCATATACAAAAAGTATTGTATATCTGAGATAGAGTACATTTATATTATGACTTTAATCATATTTGAGTTACGATCCGAATAAAAAACTGGTTAATTAATATGAATACTTTTATTTTCTTAATAAAACAGAAGAAAGACAAGACTATATAACTGACTGCAACAAAAACGCTTTATCAATTACCTACTGGAAAAAAAACACCTCTTTGGTAACAAAATAATATTAATTCTTATTAATACTTTATCACTTTCTTATCAATTATTATTTACTAAATCAATTACTTCTAATACTTTATTTAATGAACACTGAGAATGAACACGTATAAAAAAATTAACAGTCCTAATAATTAATAAACATAGAGATTCTTTACATTAGAAATTTTTGATAACATTATTAATTTATTCTAAAGAAATCAACAAATAAATGCAATTGAATATTTTAGAATAGAACTCTAAATAGATAATTATGCGTATGCTTTAAAAAATAAGGAGGGTAGTATAATTTATAAATCGACATGAAATGAAATAGTTAATGTTATTACTCAGAATCAGAGTTATTTTTTGACTGAGTACTATTGAGATGGGGTAAATTAGTAAAATAATCGTGATAGGCTGCTGGAATGGCTAGACTTTTACACAAAGTCATTAAATCTTTGTACTTTGCTAACGATAGAGGCAAAGGTGCTTTATACGCTTTTGGGATGTAGTTCGGAATCTCTTGTTCGATCTGAGTTTCTGATCTGATCTGATCGGATCTATTGGTACGACGCGTAAATGCTCGAAGATTAACTGGTCTACGATAAGCTAGATCAATTGTCATCTCACTGTCGCTCAAAGATTCGTATTGAAACTTGATTGTGTTTGGTACGTCACTGGCACAACAAATGTGCATAATTTTACTCCAGGAGACTTTTGCATTGTTCACGTCGTATTCCCAATTATTGTAATGAAGCATCAGTTGTTTATAATCCAATATCATTTCTTGGTTAACTTCATTAACCACATAAGGCTCGCCGCTTGATTTTGCACATCTGATTAAAGTCGCCCACTGCTGAGGAATGTAGATAACTTTATGTTTTTTTCTCCGCTCAATTAATGCATGCATTGCATCGCCTTCTGACTGTGAATGCCCGACTTCGAAAAAGTGGTGTTTTATGTCTATATTAAATAATTTGGTAGCATATGCATACATTGCGAATACTGTTCTATTTTTATTCTGACCTCCGCAACTGTCAGAATAAAAGTTAAAGTCTTTATACCCCTCTTGAACCTTGGTTTTAATAAAGTCGAACACAAAACTACTGATTTCATTAGATCCTTTGCGTCCTATCATCTCGTCCCACAAGTAGCAGTACCCTTTATGTTTACCAATGTCATATATCGTGAAATTATATGTAGCAAGTTTTCTTTTGTAATAAAATGCTGACACTTCTGACTGCGGAGTATTCAATATTTTTTGTAAATCATAACAAGCTGTAACAACAGAATCAGAGTGCTCGGCTCGTTGTTTGTCACTGTTTTTTAAAGCTCTGACTACATTTTTATTAGCAATATGTAAAGCTTGTTCGTATTCTAGATTAATTTTGTCAGCAGTTGTTGCATTTCTGAATAAGTCACATCGTGGGCATTGGTCCTTTTTGGGTTTATTAAAGTCTATATTATATTCTGTGCAAAAGATCTCTCTATACTGTCTTAAAGTTGCAACTAGGTGATCAGAATAGTTTTCTTTCATCCATTCCAAATAAAGTTTGTGCAGTTTTGGTAAGTTCAGCTGTTCATCCAGGTAAAGTTTTGATGATCGTTTTCTAACGTAATGTGAATCTACTAATGGTATTTGAGAAATATGGTCGCGAACGGACTGTTTCACTTGCTCAGGAACAGCATTTCTTCGCGTGCTGTGACAACCTCTCTTATCGTAAGAGAAGTGTCCTGTAGTAGACTTATCTATTTTTTTAAAAAGAGTTTGTAGCCACATGTCGCTAATCGAAAGGGTGTTTAAGAACATTGTCTTACAGGTTCTCACTTCTTCACCTGTGAGCAGATAGTATTCGAAAGACCACTTGCGCCGACTCGTTGAGGTTGAGCTGGCAGTAATTTGTTTTTTTGGGACTCTTTTGACAAATCTCCTAATATACTCCATTTGTTTGTTATGGTCTCCTAGATCCCAGAAGTCTTTGAATATTAAACTTCTTTGGTTTTCTGTAATTTTTTCACAACACTTACGTGAACAGTTAGTGCTACACCCAGGTTTCATAACTTTTTTCAGAATAAGCTGACCTTTTTTATTTATAAACTCCTCACCAAGATTTTTCTTTTTTTTACACATTGTATTTTTCCAGTTTTCCTTGTTTAAAATTCGCTTCCTTCCTGCATTCTCTTTCTTCGGATATATCTTTTTTCGAGTTTTATTTTCATTAGATAAAGATGATCTGATAGAGCCTGTGGGCTGTTCTTCGATGTAGTCAGCTGGCTGCTCTTCGTTAGTTTGGTTTTCAGTCTCTATTACATCGTTGTTCTCTCGATTTTGCCCTAAATTATGCAAAATAACGATTTAAAGTAATTTATTTCATTTATGCAATTTTATTGTTTAAGTAAAAGTAATGCAGATAAACTTACGAATTTCATGCAATATATTAATATTATTCTCTATGAGTTGTTCGTTGTTGTATTCTTCATCATACGTATTATAAGCAAGCTGTTCATAGATTGATTCTATATTGACATCTGGAGCCAAAACACAAGAAGCTGAAAAAGATATTATTAAAAATATGTAGTTTTGTACCTAATTGACTCCAAACTTTTGGAATCACTTAAATTCGTTACATAGAAAAAGCATAATAGAAAAACGTACAGTAGCTATGGTAGGTAATTAATATATCGTAGCTTTTTTCCATTTACATACACGGAGTGTGGTAATGTTTAAATATATTAAAAATTACCTCTGCTTTCAGATGGGACATATTCTGAAATTATAGGCGAATAAACTTCTTCAGTTTCCTTGGAGACTGAGATTTCTTCATTCTGCGTCATAATACAATCTCCGACAACGCAGTCCGCGTTGTCGGAGATTGTATTTAAAATTAAGTAAATCATTCCCTAGAAATAAAAACGTAACGAATGTTGAGCTAAGTTCATTATGACAATTAGATTATCTGTTTTAACAAAATCTAAATGAACCTAATGTAGGTAGGTAGTTATTAAATGTACCCACCTGTTTGAATAAAAACCTCTCTTCCATCGGAACCCATAACCGGAGGCAACCTCTCTCCCATGGGAATATTATTCTCATTATGATCTAAAACATGATTAAATATATATATTTATATCTTTAATAAAATAGTGCTTAAATAAACGAAAACAATATTCCATACCTACAGTTTTATTCGAGGGCATGACTAGGTACTATGTAAAAAAGTGTAAATATGAAATACCTGCATTGGTGTCCCTTATTTCACTTTTAGCTAAAGCTAACGCTATTATTCTACTGCGACGACTCATTTTAAAGACGGCTATCACATTTAATCGCAGTTTATGCACTTATATTTCGTTAAATATGCCAATTGCCAAATCAACAAGCGAACTTCCGAAAATAAACAAGTCGTAACTCGCTCACCCACCGCGCGCGGGGGGTAGGTTCAGAATCAAATCATGGTAAGTCAATAATAACAAATGAGTTGGTCAACCAAACCTGTGATCTATTACGGAGAAAATAATTGCAACTAGAATTACAATCTTTTGTTTGACTTTCTGGACTGTTATTCAAGAATGAAAAAATTGTAGGCAGAGATACAATGAAAATGTGTTCAATAAAAAAAATACTATGTCCAAGAATAAAAATGTATATTGAATTGCAATTATTTTCATGTTAAATTAGTTGTAGCTGACCTAAAGAGTTCTGCGTAACTAAAGATAGCTTTTTATTCCCATTAATAGACCCTTAGTTACGATGTTTTTCCACGTTCTAAATCTGAAATGCGAAGGAATTCAGGTACAAGGGTAAGAGCTAAAAATAGAGGATTTTTTTCTCAGCGTGAATATTGTTGTAACTTAAAATTGCCAAAAACTGAGTTACAATGTTGTTCCTAGCAGGTGTCGATATTACTCATAACACAAGCGTAACTTGCTTAATTTGGGGATATACAATGTGTGTGTTTGTCTGCCGATTATTATTATATATTATTATATTATATATATTATTCTGAAATTACCGTTTATAGGATATTCCTAAATGGGATAAGAGTCTTGCAGTAGTCTACCATTATTTTAATATTCTTGTCGCGTTAACTTAAGAAAATATGACGTAGATCATCAGAGATTTTCCACACACAGCACCAGGAAATTAGAATAATTTCGTCTGAATTTTTTAAAACTGTATTCAAATTTCAGGCCAATTCAAGATCAACCGGAGCCTTTGATAGACGCATTTGCAACTAAAATATACAAAAGTGATATAGTTGAGGAAATTCACACGATATATTCAAAATATACATCTTTAGTCGTAAAACTATATAAAGATAGTCCGTACATTGAAGTGGATTGGTTAGTTGGTCCTGTTCCGACGGAAGATGGCGTTGGAAAGAATATTTTTGTAAGATATTTGACAGATTTGATGAATAATGGAGAGTTTTATACAGATTCTAATGGTCGACAGATGATCAAGAGGATCCGTAACTATCGGCCGACGTATACTCAAGTTAGTGAAGATAAAGTATCAAGTGAGTTGAATTAGACTATAATCCTTAATAGGATAGTTGATAATCAAATCAAGTGTGTTGCAAATCATGATGTAATTTCTATAACAAGTTAAATGGTGTATTAGTTATAGTTTGAAGGGTAATTAAAATTAATTTTATAATGATACTCTGAAGTTAGCATGGTATTTGATCGCTAACTATATACTAAATGTATCAATAATTATCCCCGCAAATTGCTAATGCGCTGGAACCTTGTCAAATTAACATTCACGTGACGTCATCCGCAACTCGATATGTACGCGTACTCGCCGGCCAGTGATGCTCACAGTACTCAGTGTTCGGCTACGGTTACGTCACGTCTCCAAAATGGCGGCCAGGTGCAATAGCAATTTGCGGGGATAATACCCCATTAATATTATAAATGGGAAATTCTGTCTGTCTGTTATGCTTTCATAAAAAAACTAGCGGACCGTTTTTGCTGTAATTTGGTATATATGAAAAAACTGAGAATAGACATAGGATACTTTCAGTTTATGGCATTTTGACTAGTCTTTTTTTTATACAAAATATATCATTGTACTACCATCTGTTGTCAATTGTGAGAAAACACAGGGTACTCAAGTATTTGACAAGATCGTACCCTGTAACAACTTTTGGTCAGCACCTAATCTTTATTTTGTAATAATCACTTTTTTTCTTGGCTCAAAGGCCTAGTTGGCAAGCCATAAATGCATTAATTTATTTTTTCTTTTGGTCTCACTTAAAATATAGGTACTTTCGTAATAATTATTTACGATCGGCACAACTGATTTATGACCCACTTTGCTAATAATTCCTTTAAAACCGTCAAAATAGTAAGGTATTATTGTGTGTGTTAAAGCATCCCGTTGTTCCGGATAAAAAATATCCTATGCAGGATATTTTTTATCCGGAACAACGGGATGGTTTTCTCATGAGATTTTGTTTAATATATTTTTGATTGCAGCAAACTATTATCCCGTGACTTCAAAAATTTACATAGAAGACCAAGTGAAGAACATAAGACTATCTGTCCTAAATGACAGAGCTCAGGGTGGCACTTCTTTATATGATGGCGAAATAGACTTAATGCTGCATAGAGCTATTTTGACAGATGACGTAGGCATGAACATATATCTAAATGAAACGGAGTTCGATAAAGGCGTTATTGTGCGAGGAAAGCATTACTTATACATATCTAAAGCAGATTATAAGCCTAATAAAATTTATGAGAAAAAACTTGCGAAGGAAATAAATTTAATGCCGCAAATACTTGCAGGTCCTTTAGAAGCCTATGGACTTAACAGTCTTGATATTTGGAGAGGTCACGTTAACGAATTTAGTGGATTAAAAAATAAATTGCCACTAGGTGTACATTTATTGACATTTGAACAGTGGAATGATAATACTCTGTTAATAAGATTGGAAAATTACTTAGAAAAGTCTGATGCTGTTAGAAATGGGTTTAAAAAAGTATTTCTCAAAGAAATTTTTAATTATATAACAATAAAGGAGGCCAGAGAAACTACTTTGGCGGCGAATATTTGGCTAAAGGACTGGGTTCCATTACAATGGCGAAGGAGGGAAAAATTTGTGGAAAATTTTAATTTTGCATATGGCAATACTAATGTTAGTGATGTGAAAATGAGTGATAGTATACCAATGACAGTAGAGGATGTTGATTTGAATGAAGGGATAATATTAGCGCCTCAACAGATTAGGACTTTTGTTGTTTATTATGATTATTACAATGTTTTTAAATGATTAAAGAATATAAAAAATTACTTTGTATTGCTTTAATTACTTTTTAAGGTTTCATACTATTTTGGCATAAGTGGAACACTTATGAAACTATCATATCCATCCGTTCTTCTGTCCGTCCGTATGTGAAAGTCTATATCTATCTATATTTTTCCAAGTGGCGCCAACGCATAGGCATTGAGTATGGTATATTAATTTTTATCTGAAACCATTGGTTGAAATTGGATATTATTTATATGGCGTGAGGTCAAATTTCAACAAAGTAAGTTTTATATCTTAAAACCTTAGTGTATTGCAAAAGTTTCCTTACATGGTAAATTTCGTAAACGAACAATTCATTTTGTACTAATAAAATTTAGTTTAAAAAGTTAGCGTACTATGAACTTACTTCCTTTGCCTGCTATTGTGAAACATTGAAGAATAAGTAACAATGTAAAACTGTCCAAGTGACGTAAGATCATTGAACAATCAAAACATAACCTAGAATTTATGCTGGATATTGTTTCTTAAATTATAAACTATTTTACACTGATAAACAGATTTTTGTATATGAAAAAGAAAATTGAGGTAAATTTCTGTACCATACGAGGTAAGTAACAGCTATTAACTTAAATACATATTTCATACTATAATAAATATATTACAATATCAAAGGCTTAGCAATGTTATGATTCAT
This sequence comes from Dendrolimus pini, assembly GCA_949752895.1. Classification (NCBI taxonomy): domain Eukaryota; kingdom Metazoa; phylum Arthropoda; class Insecta; order Lepidoptera; family Lasiocampidae; genus Dendrolimus; species Dendrolimus pini. The sequence continues at coordinate 10,443,641 of OX457151.1, forward strand.
TTTTAATATATACATTATACTATTATGAAATTTCATAAATTGTACTTTCCATAAAGGTTCTTCTGTACTCCATTAAACTATAAACTCTTTAGGGTAATGTCTCCAACATACTTGGTATGAATTTTGTCATGTACCCAGGCTATCCAATTAATTTCAATTAGCAAAAAACGAATGAAGAAGCATATAGCTAGTACTTCACATATCTTATATATAAAATTCTCGTGTCACAGTGTTAGTTACCATACTCCTCGGAAACTGTTTGACTGATTCTCATGAAATTTTGGGTGCATATTGGGTAGGTCTGAGAATCGGACAACATCTATTTTTCATCCCCCTAAATGTTAAGGGTAGTCCACCACTAAATTTTCTTTTTAATTTTTAGATATTTTTTTATTTATATTTTTTTATGATACAGCTTTAAAAAAATACATACAACCCTAAATTTTCAACCCTCTACGATCAACCTCTATTTTTTACCGGGCAGAAGGACGTCTGATGAAGACAAATGCATCTTATTTATAGCACTAAAAGTAATGCTGTTGATGAATGTTTGCATTAGTGTATCGTCGTTGTCAGCCATTCTCAGTCCACTGCTGGACGTAGGCATTCCCAAGAAGTTGGCACTCATCGCTAACCTCTGACTTCTTCATCCAGTGTCTACCTGCAACCTTGCGTAGGTCGTCGGGCTGGAGGGCGTCCGACACTATGTTTACCGAGATGCAGTCTCCACTCCAGGACTCATCTGCTCCATTGGCCATCGGTCTTGCGGCAGATGTGACTGGCTCACTGCCAAGTCAACTTGCTAATTTTGCGAGCTATGTCGGTTACCCTGGTTCTCTTACAGATATCTTCATTTTTAATTTTATCCATAAAAGAAACACCCAACATTGCTCGCTCCATAGCCTGTTGAGCGACTTGGAACTTGTAGACCAATTATTGTATATTATTAGTGTTATCTGACAAAATTTGACATAATTAATAATTAATAAAAATATTACATTACAATGCATTAAACCCATTTATACATTTGCATAAAAATGTCAATATCTATAATATAACATTTTCTGAAATGGAGCAGTAGAGTAACACATAATATGAAATTCTTTTCTGCATGTTTGTATTTTTTTTGTCCTGTGTGTTTCATATTTGGAAATAAATTTATCCGTTCTTTCTATTTTTAGTTATTTCCCAGTTAAAAAATGGTAGACACACTAAAACTAACTATACAATTTGGAGGTGGTGCCGAGCTATTATTTGACAAAATAAAGAGGAGAGATGTAGAGTTGCCGCCATTGAAAAAATATATGCCAGACGGTGAACAGAACACTTGGAGGATAAAAGAATTGCTGGTCTGGATAAAAGATAATTTGTTGAGGGAGAGACCTGAATTATTTTTACAGGTATACTAGTTCAGATATTTCAGGCTACCACAAGATATTGTAATTGATGCTAGAGATAAAATTAGATTGTTTTAGATATTAGCAAATGTCTTATAATATCTAAAGTAATGCATTAGTAAATTTAAAAAATTAAAAATTACTTCTAAAATTCAAATTTGAAATGAAACTTTCAGAAAATTATTATTTTTAACTTATACTTTTTATTTTTTAGTCTAAATTTATAATAATAAATAATTAATTATATGTTAACGAGAAAAAAATTTGAATAAAAGAATCTGTGTTTAGCTAATTTTGAAATCTTAAATAATTTGGTGTGACTTCTTAAAAAATTTTTTTGAGCTGTCTTTAGCTGGAGTTCTTAAAACATCAAAAACTAACATTTTTTTCACACAGACTCAAAAGCAAAAAAGTCTGTTTTTTGGTCACCCTAACATATTTATTTATATTTTATTGAGAACAACCAACAAGTCTCACACTAGTACATACATCTGTTTATAATTATTATATTAAGTTCTTATTTTAAGTGCAGACTTAACTACAGGTAGACACATTATGCTGGAAAACATACACATATGTCTGTCTGTCTGTGTGTGTGCGTGTGTTATTATTTATTCTGTATCTTGGGGACTTCATACCACATTAGGGTATGTATTTGGTGACCCATCTCACTGGAGGAGCAAGCTTCTCCACTATAAAAGGAAGCTTTTAGGGTTCTTTGTCATCTCTTATGACAGGCCACCCGTACCCAGGAAATTGTATTCTTTCACCGTTTCTGCATAGATAGCACTATTACTCATACCTGATAGATCTGTCTCATAGTCTTGTCCCATACTGATGGCTAGAAACACATTGGCTTTGCCCTTGGTGTTGCAAATGTCTATAGGCGATGGTAACCACTTTCCATCAGATTCCACCTGATGGAAACTGATGGAAGCTGGCAAAGAGGAATAAAAGGAGAAGAGATTATAATTATGTATATGCGAATAAAACCATATTAAAATGACTAATAATTTATTTTCAGAATGAGAGTGTCCGCCCGGGCATATTGGTATTGGTTAACGAAGCAGACTGGGAACTTGCTGGTGAAATAGAATATGAACTGCAGCCAAACGACAATATAACTTTTATATCAACATTACACGGGGGATAATTGGGATTGATAAAGTGAAGTCTAAAGAAATTTTGTTTTTTTTAAATAATAATAATATTTATTTAAAACATAAATAAAATATAACTTAAGTAAAAATAAATCTATAATATAGCTTTTTTTGATGTTTTTTTACAACCTCATTTCATTACTACATAATATTGTCATAATTCACACAAATGTCGGTCGCCTTGCATACATCTAAACAACAATACCTAATCATTTCTATATAAAGTTTAACATTTTGTTACGAGCTACGGGACTCGAATTAAAATGCCGTTGGAATTACTAAAGAATTTATTAGAACTATACAAACACGTATACAACAATCGACCGCGTGGACTGAAGTTTCCGAGAAACCGTGATCTGCACGCCTGCGGCCATAAACAAGTACTATAACCAGAGAATGTTTTTCTTAATTACACATTTTAAACATAAAGTAAATAAAAGAAGTCCAAATGCGGGAAAGCTAATAAACCAGGTGTCTATTTACTTTGTCGGCGTGTAACAATATATTTAATTAAAGATTTTTTTATTTTCTTATTGTGTTTATTTGAGATGACAGCAATGTCATTATTATCATGGTTTTAACCTTAGATCATATTCTCCCGGAAAATTTCCGCGGGATGCCCGGGATAAATAATATAACACATTTTATTATAACATTTGCTATCAATCATTGAAATTGCATTAAAATTACGTTTTTTTTAAAATCGGGCTGTGTTAAAACATTACTAGAATAATTCCTGCGGGATTCCCGGGATGAAACGCAGATTTTAAGGGTTAAGAATTTGCTATTGATCAGTGCTATACCATGCTTGCCTTAAACAGCCGGCACGGAGTAGAGATCGCTAGACCTAAGACTCAAGCTCCAAGGGTGGAAGTGATAAATGACATAACATCGCAAGTATCTTCGGTGGACCTGCAGTCCACCTTTCGACACCCCTTAGCCACTCACACCCATGTTGACCCTCGGCAATCTTGTACGGCATTGCTTGGAGCCCATGCTAAGAGTGGCGAGTCACCGTCTGTCCATTTTATCCATGTTCCTCAAACATTGCGACGGGCAGACGCCATAGTCCCAGATACCTGGTATCATTAGCAGTTTATTCCAATAGCCCGGTAACTTTTGTACTCATTTCCTACAATAGTCCTACACTGTCCGCGGCTTGACCTTTGGTGTATTTTTCTATGGTGTAGATTGGAATAATCCCCAGTGTCACGCCACATTTACATTAAATTTATATCTGTGTAAGAATGAAGAAGGAATACAATTTCCTGCGGCCGGGCGGTCTGTCGTAAGAGGCGACAATACATCCCACGGCCAACTGGTAGGGTATTTGCCCGACTGGATGGCTACCACCCCTGGTCTAAAGTATGTCGCCATAACAAACTTGCGTTGTGTTCCGGCATTAGTGACCAGGTTCCAGTCTCCCTTAAGAGGGCAGCAGCGCATTTGTAGCACTTTGGTGTTGCAAATGTCCATAGGCGATAGTAACCGCTTTCCATCAAGTGGGCCGTCTGCCTGTCTGCTGAACTCCCTCAATAAAAAATATATATATTAAAGAAAGTCGTGTTAGCTACACTATTTATAACTCAAGAACGGCTGTACCGATTGGGCTGAAAATTCGAGGGGTGGTTAGCTTAGAAGCAAGAAACGGACATAGGATACTTTTTATCCCGTTGGACCCGGTAGGTGGCGCTGAGATCGGGTACTAGAATCCTCCTAAGCACCTGGAGCGATTTTGGTGACTACTTACTAGATTTTTATCTTTCAGAGCAGGACAACGTCTGCCGGGGCCGCTTGTAGTACAATAAAAATAATATAGGTAATAACAAAGATATTATATTTTTAACTAGATGGAGCTACTGTCATCGTACATCGCGGTTACATATTATTCTCATTTTAGGATGTGTCTTTTATTTCTAAAAGTATTCCATACATTTGAATGCTTCCGTATATGGTTATTGACTACTGAAGTCACATTTTTGTAAGTCTGTTTGTAACTAGTACTTTCTAGCTATTAACAGATTGTTAATTTGTCATTGTAGTCTCAATACAGAAGTGTAGATACTTACGTTCAGCGATGCCAGGTGCACTGTAAATACAGTAGTTTTACTGCTTTTGCTGTACACTGTATTCCAGCTAGAGGTGGGCGATTATACTTATTAACCGACTTCAAAAATAGGAGGAGGTTCTCAATTCGTCCGGATCTTTTTTTGTTTTTTTTTATGTATGTTCACCGATTACTCTGAGATTTATGATTTATGATCCGATTTACGTGATTCTTTTTTTGTTCGACGCGGAATAGTTGCCATTTAGTCCCCTAAAAATTTGACATAGTTTGGCCCAGTAGTTTTCATTTTATTTTATTTTTTATGAAATATTTCCATTCCGTTCCGTATGTACACCGATTACGCTAAGATTTATGATCCGATTTACGTGATTCTTGTTTAGTTTAATGCGAATAGTTTACATTTTTATGTTCCTATTTCTTGGGACCTATATTTTTTAAGGAGCGCGGCACCTTTCGTAGGTCTACCCATACATAGCTAGGCACTTAAAAGTAACACATAAAAATAAACTTCGTTTAAAAAAACCGACTTCGAAAACTAAACGGTATAAAATAACTTATTTCTAAAGCTATGTATTATTATTATTTACATAATCGAATTACTTTGAACTACTAATCTTGATAATCGAATATGAAATTAGTCACTAATTTGTTTTCATAATCGAATGATGTTACTAATATTAGGACTACTAATGAAATCGTTAAAAAAAGTCGAAAGTCGAGCGAGACATTGTAATGTTGGTATTAGTAACATCTAATACCAACAATTCAATGTCTCAACTTTTTTTAACGATTTGATTAGTAGTACTGATATTAGTTGTATCATACTATTAGTAACATTCCAACTACAGTGAGTCGTTCTTTGCGTCGTCTCGTTTTCGGTGGTGCGAGTGGCTGGCGCATTTATTTTTGGTGGAGTTTTATAGTTAACATGAATGTCTGTAATGTTCTCGGACACTTACCTATTTACAAAAATAAAAGTACATACACACATACATAACTTCACGCCAGGTCCCTTGCGGGGTAGGCACGAACAACAGAGCGCCATTCAGGCTTATTTTTACACACCTCACTTGCTTCTTTGACATTCATAGTTCTTGTCATGCACGCTCGTCTGTTCTTAAGGCTCCTGACATCACCTTCTGCTATTACACGATCAATTTGATCATGGAAGGTGTGTCGTGGCTTTCCGCGACTTCTGCATCCATCCACTTTTGCATTGTATATCTGTTTAGTCATAATAAACGTAAAACTACTTTAATCGGATTTCGAAAAAATCTAATGTATATATACGTCATAAAAAGTAGTTTTATTTATTTATGTTTAAGTATGCTTGCTATATCTATACAACTAAATAAACCAACGCGTCGTATAGCGTTAACTCTCAACAAGCAAGAGGCGACTCACAAGTACTCACAACTAAATTAATAACTACTTAGGTATCTGTCATAGTCATAATCGAGATATCTCGAGATATCTTCATAATCGAATGATTTCATTTGTATATCTCATAATCGCACACCGCTAGTTACAACCTAGATGCCGTAAAAGACAAATTCACACCTGCAGAAATACATTTTAAAAAACCTGTCGAATACCATTACCTTAGTTTATAATAAAATATATATTTTTAGCAACCAGAGGTGAGAATTTAAATAAAAAAAAACACGACACGTGTCTACCTAACCTTGTTTACTTCAATTCTTTTAATATTACAATTAAACAACTACTAATTGTGGAACAAAGATAATAAGTGGAAAACAACAAGTAATTCACTATTAAATATAGAACAATAGAGAAACAGAATAACATTACCTACCAAAATAACTGACGTATACCGAGTAATCCAAAGTGCGTCCACACCAAGCGCTGCCAGGGCCATAAGTAAGCCTACATTTTTTATTTGACTTGACTTTATGTTGTTGGTCCGAAGACCTCACAACTTTACCGGGGTCTTTGGGGCGAGCGCCTTCGCCAGGCGAAGGCGCTCGAGCCCGGGGGCAACTTGCTTGAGGGAGCTCCCTAGGGAGTTTTACCTCGGCTGGACTGTTGCCATGAGAGGGGGATGAATCTGATGATGCCCGCCAATGGGCGACACAATGAACTAATTGAGAACGGGCGTCGGGTAATATAAAGCCCGAGAAGAAGGATCCCGGCGGAGCGGGATCGGCGGTTCGCGGCGGCCTACGCTATCTTACTGCCGTTTCGCGACGTGTTATGGCTGGGAAAGAAGAAACGGTGAAAGAAACTTCCCAGCAACACGCCTAGTCTATCCTGTGGGGGGGCTATGTCTCCTGGCGTCCCTCTCGAGGACGTGGAGAGATCGTGATTGGCGTTGTCTGAGACGCCGCCGTCTATGTCTGTCTGTCGGTGCCTGCCAGCCTGCCGTCCTAACCGCGGGCGGGCTGATCCGGGCCAGCCGTTTTGTAATAGCGTCGACCTTGTCCGTAAGGACATTACGCGGTCGTCGCACGAGAGCCTTTCGCCGAGGCTTGTAATCGGACGCGGAGTAAGTAAGGTAGCACGCCTTTTATAGTTTTACTCGGCATAGTGTGTTGCTAAAGTGGGGGTATATCTAATAATATTTTATTTACACACTTTTTGTAATATAATACTTTTTTTTAAATACTTTTTGTAAAATAAATATAAATTTTATTACCTTTCGGCATTTGAATTTCTTTTGTTTACTTTGAGTTTAAAATTTGTGATGAAAAAAAACAGCTCATTGTGTATTGTAATCTTTTACGGCCTATTACAAACTGATTCTAGAAAACTCAGTCCACGCGGCCGGGCAGACATTGCATCTGTGCAGTATAAAGCAATGCCCCAATCGAGAGATGAGCCAGTCGAGCGATAACCACTAGTAAAGCAAGACTTGTGTACATTCGGTAATCTATTTAGTGACGGACTTTGCGCGTGTTTTTATTTTATTTTTATTGCAGGAGTTCAGCAGACAGGCAGACGGGCCACTTGATGGAAAGGGGTTACCATCGCCTATAGATATTTGCAACACCAAAGGTGCTACAAATGCACTGATGCTCTCTTAAGGGAGACTGGAACCTGGTCACTAATGTAGGAACACAACCCAAGGTTGTTATGGTGACATACTTTAGACCAGGGCTGGTAGCCATCCAGTCGGGCAAATGCCCTACTACCTGGCTGTGGGTTGTTTTGTCGCCTCTTACAACAGACCACCCGGCCGCAGGTAATTGTATTCTTTCTCCGTTCCTGCACGGATAAAATGTATTATTATATTTGTACCTGTGTTACACGTGTTTGTATAGTTCTAATGAATTATATAGTAATTCTCACGGCATTTTAATTTGAATCCTGCAACTCGTAACAATATATAGATTAAGTCGTGAAACCAGACACAGAGTGGCCGATGTTCTAGATACCGTTTTCAGTTATCAATTAGAATTCACTTAATATTCTAAAAGGACCCTCTAAGTGCAGCTTAAAGATAAGGTCACGCAACACGCCTTCGAGACTAGTAAGTTGTCCCAGCGCCGTCCGTAATTGGCTCGCACTGGGACAAGTTATGGCGGAGGGCAGTTCCGGACGGGCATCCATGCGAGGCAGTCGCTAATGCCTGTGCTCTTCTCGAATTTTGCAGATTTTCGCGCTTTTTCTTTCCGAAAAGGCGATAAATTGCGAATATAGTTGTGTAGTGTCAGTGTACAGTGTTAGTTCGTTCGATTCCGGCGCGAATCGCAGTTTATTGGCTTGGGTGAGTCGATTTACTCTCTGATTGCTTTTCGCGCGCTTCAGCGCATATTGCGTAATATTAACGGTTATTTTGTACATTAAGTACACCCGCGCGCGTCGCTGGTTTCGCACAGGGAACGGGCATCCAGCAATGGATGCCCAGGACCCAAAACCACCCCCTGGGCTTTCAGGTGCGCCTTGCAAGAGAGGCCACCTGGAGGCCAAGGACGGTTGGCAGGCTGCGGAGATCGGCGAGACGCGTAGGAAGAAGGTCCCGTCAGTATCGATCGCCCGGCGCAGCAAATCTGCCGCCGGGCCACGTCCAGGCTGCCCGGCTGCTGCCGTTATCACGGCGGCACCTGAGGCGCCTGTCTTGATAGGCAGGGCGGCGTCCGTGGTGGACCTCACCGTGGATGCCCCCGCTTGTAGGACTAACGTTATGGGGCCACCGGAAGGTCCCGTGACGCGCAGGCCCCCATCCAGCCGTGCGGCACGTAACAGTGCGGCACACCTGGATATAGGTAGGAGTACGCTGCTCGGGTCACACTCGGCTGTTTGCCTGGCCGTGAGTGACGCGAGCACCATAGATGTGAGTGCCTTCGGGACGCCGTCGACCTCTGCATGGGCATCACCTGTGCAGGGGGGCGACGGGTACGAAGATGGCTTTCGCACGCCACTGTCAGGTAGCATTCCAGAGTCTCTGGATAGTGCGCTTGACGGTGTCGTTCGCGCATTCGGTTATTCCCGCCCTGCTTCGCCTGCCTGTGGACAAATCGTCTACACGGCGGCCGGAACAGCGACGGTGGGGGGCGGTCGCCCCACGACGACGGTGGCCTATAGCGCGCAGGCCTCACCTGCGCCTTTGCCACTGGCTTGCGACCTATCGGTTCGCAACGTCGGGGACGGCCGTCCCACGACCCCGGTTGTCGCGCGAGCTTCACTCGCGCTATCGACCGAGGTCGCGAACAGGGAATTTGTAGGCGCGGCAGCGGCGACCCCTTCGTCTTCCTTCCCTACTGGGATGGGAGTCGCTGTCGCGGCGTCGGCGCCTGCGTGTGCAGCGACTGCGGCGACGGCGGCGACGGCGGCGGCGTCCACGTCCACGTCTTCGTCTTCGGCGGCGGCAACAACTTCGTACGCGTTCGCGTCCACAGGTTCGTCGTCTTCTGCGGCGGGCTCGGCGAAGCGGGCTACGTCTTCGGGGACATTTGTGCCCCCTGTATCGTGTGCTCCGGTATTTGCGGCCGGATCGAGGTCACGGTTCTGGGACCGGTCCCGGAGCAGCGACGCCGATTCGGCCCCTACGTCGGGTGCGTCCACCCCAGCGCGCACGCGCTCGCCTTTGCGCCCCACGTGGGGCGCAACCGAATCGACCGCGTCGGCCGCGTCGGTTCTCGCGGGTGCGGAGGCCTTCCTCCGCACTGAGGGGGGGGAAAAGGGGCGCAAGGCGCGCAAGGCAACCAACGCCAAATTGGCCGCGGCTAGCCAGTGCGCCGCCCTCGTAGAAGACATCACGGCCCTCGGCCCCGGGGAACTGCGCCTAGCGGCGAGCGCCCAGGTCGCCGAGATCCTTCAGATCGCCCAGACGTCGGGCAATCTGAAGGGTGGCTACGTGCGTCGGCTGAAGGATGCCGCGAACAGAGTGTCGGACATTGTCGACACGCTGGTCACGCGGAATCCGGAAACCGAGGCGTGGAAGCTCGGCAACGAGAATGCGCGTTTGCGCATGGAAGTAAACTCTTTGCGGGAGGAAAATCTCTCCTATCGCAAAGAGTTTGAAGAAATGCGCAAGGCCCTTAAGGCCTCCGCTCCGGCCGTGGAGCCGGCGCCTGCCGTCGTGGCGGCGCCGCCCCCCGTGCCCGTCAAGCGGAAGGCACGGGCGGTCGCGGTGGAGGTGGCGGCGATTTCGGAATCGCCCGCCGCGCCCGTCGCGACTAAAAAATCGCGTCCGACCCCCGCCGCGGTGGCGGGGTCGATACCGGTTCCCGCCGACGGGGCGGAGCCGGCCGCGGCGCCCGCCGACGGGGCGGCGCCGCCGTCCGTCCCACTCGGGCGCGGCGGCGTTGAGTACGATGCGTTCGTGCGCGTCGTGCTCGATGCCGTGGCGCCACTTATCAACGCGAGGTTCGCCGCCATAGAGGACAGGCTGGGCCCCGCGCCGACCCTCCGTCCACCACTTGCGGCCGACGGAGGCAAGGCGCCGGCGCCCAGGCCGACTCCCCGCGCGTCCGTCGCGAAGCCCACCGGAGGGCCCAAACCGGCCACGGCTGCCGCTGCAGTCCGCCGGGGTCTGGGGGAAGCAAGTACCCCGGTCCCGATGGAGGTGGTGGCGGCCCCGGCCGCCGGGGTGGCAGACTCCCCACTGCCACCGACCCCCCCCGCGAGGAAAAAACACAGGGGGGGCGTGAAGCGGACGCTCCGAAAGCGGAGAAAGGCGGCCCGCGCCGCCGCCGCTGCCTCGGCGGCCTTCGCTTCGGCGCCCGCCCCAATAATTTCGGCCTCTGGGCGACAAATGGCCCCCGCGTCCGCGCCATCAGTGGCGCCCGTCCCGCGCGCCCGTCGTGCCACCCCGTGTGTGGCACCGTCGCCGGCGCCCGTGGCGTGCGCCCGCCGCGTCGCCCCGTACGTCGCGCCACCGCCGGCGCCCGTGGCCCCCGCCCCCGCCCCCGTACCCGAGGGGGGGGCGTGGTCCACGGTCGTAGGGCGGAAAAAGGGTAAGGGGGCGAGGGCCAACGGGCCCCCTCCCCCCCCCCAGGCGCAAGCTGCTGCCCCACCGACGGGGTGGAGGCAGCAACCGCGGAAGCAGGCCGCGAGGCCTGCCGTCGTTCTCCGCGAGCCGAAGTCGGCCGCAGTCATTATTAGACTGCTGCCGGCAGCGGCCGCGAAGGGTGTCGGCTATCGCGAGGTCTTCGCAAAGGCCTCGACGGTGGTCGACATCACCGCCATGGGCCTCCGCGAGGGGCTGAAGGTGGTGCGGACCGCCAGGGACGCGCGTCTCCTCGAGTTCCAGCCGGGACCCGAGAGCGCGGCCAAGGCGGACCGCGTCGCCGAAGCCCTGCGCGGGGCCCTAGAAGGGATGGCTGAGGTCGTCCGCCCCGTAAAGCGTGGGGAGCTTTACGTCTCAGGGCTGGACGACTCAGTCACGGTCGATGGGCTTCGTGACGCGATCGCGCGCGCAGGCAACTGCCGGCGCGACGACGTGCTCACGAAGCACATCGGTGCAGGACCGGGCGGATTGGGCGCATCATACGTGCTGTGCCCCGTCGCTGCCGCCAAGACCATCGTCGGGTTGGGCTACCTTCTGGTCGGCTTCACCTCGGCGAAGGTCGAAGCACTGGAAGCCAGACCGATACGTTGTTACAGATGTTTCAACGTCGGTCATGGCACCCAAACTTGTCCGGACACGTGCCCGGACCGGACTAACTTGTGTCTCCGCTGCGGTAAAAGCGGACACAAGATGCCGGACTGCACGGCACGGAAACCCCACTGCGCGGCGTGCGCGGCGGGGGGACTGAACGCGGCCCACCCCACGTTGGCGAGGTTCTGCCAACCTCCCTACGTGAGGGGCCAATTCGTCCACTCGCGGGCGAGACCACGTACCGGCAAATCGGGAGTACAGACAATGGACACCTCCAATGCCTAGTACACCCGTAACGACGTTCTTTCAAGCTAACGTAAACCACTCCCCCACCGCTCAGGACTTGTGCCTGCAGGCGATGGCGGAGTGGCAAGCGAATTTAGCCGTAATAAGTGAACCTTATTACGTCCCTCCTTCAGGGAACTGGGTGGGCGATCTCGATGACATGGTAGCGGTGGTGGCCAGAGCCGGGTCCGGCACACCGCTTACATGTCTCGAAAGAGGAAAGGGCTATGCTGTGGCGGAGAGCGGGAGTATCGTCGTCATAGGCGTTTACTTTTCGCGCAACCGCCCCCTGGCGGAGTTCGAGCTTCACTTGGACGCCGTCGGGGCTGCCGTACGCAGACTGTCGCCCAAAACGATCTTCGTGATGGGCGACTTTAATGCAAAGCACCTCTCCTGGGGAAACGTACTCACGGACGCTAGGGGTCGGGCGGTCGAGGATTGGGCTCTTCAAGCCGGCCTGACCATACTGAACCAGGGGTCGGTCCAGACCTGCGTGCGCGCGCGGGGTGGATCGATCATCGACCTGTCATTCGTCACTCATGCGGCCGCCCGCAGAGTGACCGGATGGAGGGTGCTGGAGGAGGTGGAGTCGCTCTCTGATCATCGGTACATCAGATTTGAGCTCACGACCCCCTCCTCCGGTCCGAGCCCTGTTCACCGTCGCCCCCCTCTCCTCCCGCGTTGGGCCCTTACCAAGCTCGATCCGGAGCAGGCCGAGGAGCGGGCACTCTCGGAAAGCTGGGCCTACCCAGCCGACTTCGCGAATCTGGATACGCAGGCAGAGCACATGCGCAAGACCCTGACGAGGGTTTGCGACGCTGCGATGCCACGCGTCTCCAAGCGGCAGCCTCCGTGCAAGCAATCGGTCCACTGGTGGACCGAGGAGCTGGGCGAGATGCGAAAGGCAGTTCGCATCATCAGCCACAGGCTCAAACGCTGCAGGGCGCGCCGTCCTCCGGACTTCGTCGCGGAAAATGGACTCGTGGGCGAGTTTAGAGAGGCCAGAAAGGCCCTTTCGATTGCAATATTGCGATCGAAAGCCCGGGCTCGGGCCGAGCTCCTCGAGACGCTCGATCGGGACCCTTGGGGGCGCCCGTACCGTGGGGCCCGCAACAAGTTGCGGCCTTGCACATCCACGGTCACGGAAACGCTCGAACCCGAGGTGCTCCGGTCGGTTATCGATGGGCTCTTCCCGGATCCGGGGAACTTCACTCCCCCCAGTATGGGTCCACCCATTCCCGACACCCCCACGGACGAGGAGCCTCACTCCATCTCCGAGGGGGAGCTAGACGTCGCCCTGGACCGGCTCCGGGGCAGGAAGACGGCACCGGGACCCGACGGGGTTCCAGGTCGACTCCTCTTCCTGGCTGCAAAACACCTACGCAGCCAGCTGCGGGACCTCTTTGAAGCCTGTATTCGCGCAGGTAGGTTCCCGTCGCAATGGAAAGAGGGGCGTTTGTGCCTACTTCCCAAGGGAGGTCGGCCTCCCAACGATCCGTCCGCCTACAGGCCCATAGTGCTGCTGAACGAGGTCGCCAAGGTCTTCGAGAAGATCTTGGCGGAGCGGCTTGTGAAGCATCTAGACACTGTGGAGCCGGGGCTATCAGATACGCAGTTCGGGTTTCGGCGGAGGCGCTCCACGATGGACGCCTTCGAGACGCTGCGAACATTGACGGACGAAGCCGTCCAAGCAAAGGACGTCGTTCTTGCAGTGTCGCTAGACATAGCGAACGCCTTTAACAGCCTCCCTCATGAGACGATCAGGGAAGGGCTCCGCGCGCACGGAGTCCCCCCGTACCTCACGAGGCTGTTGGGCGAGTACCTGCGAGATCGGCACATCCTTTGGGAGGGTGGTGAGTCCGCCAACCACGTGCTAGGTCGGCGACGTGTCGCGTGCGGCGTTCCACAGGGATCGGTCCTCGGGCCTATCCTTTGGAACGTAGGCTATGACTGGATCCTTCGGGTGACGGTCCGGCCCGGAGTAGGGCTGATCTGCTTTGCGGACGACACCCTACTCACGGCACGCGCCGCGTCTTTTGCGGAATCCGTGGACGTCGCCAACGACGGGCTGGCGATCGTCGTAGATCGAATAGCTAGGCTGGGCTTGAAGGTCTCCCCCGCGAAAACGGAGGCCGTCATGTTCCATAGGAAATTCCGGAATCCTCCCCCGGACTTGTCCGTTACAGTTCAGGGGGTGGCGATTAGAGTAGGGCCCACGATGAAATATCTTGGGCTAGTCCTAGACGGGAAATGGCTGTTCAAAGCGCACTTTGAGCAGCTAGTTCCCAAACTTCTGAATTCCGCGGGCGCACTCTCCAGGCTTCTTCCTAACGTGGGGGGGCCGGGGGGTGCGACGCGGAAGCTTTATTCCGGCATCCTGAGGAGTATGGCACTCTACGGTGCGCCCGTCTGGTCCGATGCGCTTCACCGCCACAACCGAACCCTGCTGCACCGCGCGCAGCGGGTTCTGGCCGTGAGGACCATACGGGGGTACCGCACAGTGTCGTGGTCGGCGGCGACTCTCTTGGCAGGCGAGCTGCCCTGGCCTCTCCAGGCAGACGTCCTGTCCAGAGTTCGTCGCGCCCAGCAGGATGCCCTAGCTAGAGGACTGACCTTCTGTCAAGTCGAATTAGAGACGGTCAGGAAGCGGGAAACCCATTCCTGCCTCGTCGCCTGGTCTCGTGACCTCGAACACCCTGTGGCCGGCGGCTATACGGTGGATGCAATCAGGCCGCAGCTGGAGAGATGGGTGACCCGCACCAGCGGAACCCTGACCTTCAGGACGACTCAGATACTGACCGGACACGGTTGTTTCGACCAGTATCTGTTTCGCATTGTGGGCTGCTTGCCTTCCCCGGACTGCCGCCAATGCGGCGCACCCGATACGGCGTTACACACGCTTGTTGAGTGCGCTGCATGGACGCCTCAGCGTTTCGAGCTCGAGACACACGTAGGAGCCGTCCGATCGCTTGGCGACTTGGTAACGGCCATGTTGCACAGCGACGACCGCTGGGAGTCTGCGGTTTCTTTCTGTGAGGCTGTAATGTCTCTAAAAGAGGCCGCAGAAAGGGATAGGGAGCGAAGCCCTTCAGCGCGTGCCGCTAATGTCACCCGAGGCCGCCGGCCTTCAGCTGGCACTCGACGAGGCAGGTACGCGCGTTACTTCCCTCCCTGAGTTAGGTTCCGGTACGAGGGGCCCCTTGCTACTAGGCAACGCAAGGGATTCAGCCCCCGTTTCGAAGTGGGGTGTGTTCTCCCAGGGCACACTCCAGGCACTTTATTGCGCTGGATCGACTGTTGCGTAACTATGTTCTATATCTCAGTCCTTCCTTCACAACAAAGCGCAGGGTCGACGGGAGGAGAGGTTTTTTAGTGGGTATTGAGGTTGTTCGCTCGTGTAACATCGCTCGGAGTCGCCACACTCCTCTGTGTAATCCATCGCGGGCGGAGCGCAAATAAAGCATACTATTGCTAGCGTTATCGCCCCCGATGGATGCGTGCCGTTTCCTAGTGACGGCCCAGAGAGTGCGTAAATCGGTTAGCATTTTCCCTCGCCTCAAAAAAAAAAAAAAAAAAAAAAAAAAAAAAAAAAAAAAAAAAAAAAAAAAAGTTATGGCGGAGGGCGCGAAAACGAGGCAGGGATGAATTTGGGGATTTTTTATAACATATTAAATAATTGGACCTACTTATACAAAATGGAACCAACCCACACACTGACAGTTTAGAGAAAAAGATGTTTTTATTAAAATTTTGCCTACAAATAATGTGTGTATATTTTGGAAAAAAAATAGAATATTGTATATTAGAATATACAATATTCTAAATATATTTTTTTTATTACGCAAAATTAAAATTTTGTGTACAAAAAAATTACTATATTTTGGAAAAAAGTTGAATATTGTATATTATATTTTGTCCTATATATTCAAGTAAGGTTTTTAGGTTTGTGGATTACCATGAGTCATGGATCTTGTTAGTTTATTATACTCTTGGTGTTTTGTGGGTTAGCTACTTTCTGATAAAAATGTTTTATTCTGTAAATGTTGTCAGATCTTGTTATGATTCTTATTGAGTCGATAGAAGGTGCATTTTAAGGTGCCTTCTGCATCCTTAACGCAATTTTGGCATGCTTGTGGATTGGTTCTGTTTAGCATAAGTAGGTCCAATTATAGGATATTAAAATTAACATTCATTATTAGACCTGTTCTTTTATATGGCAGTGAAGCGTGGCCTGTGCTTGAGCGACACAAGCAGGAGCTGCGTGTCACGGAAATGAATATGCTTCGGTAGATGTGTGGAGTCACGCGGAAGGATCGCGTCAGGAACTCCTGCATCCGCGGCAGCTTACACGTCCGTAAAATAGCAGACAAACTGCAGGAGAGTCGCTTACGTTGGTACGGCCACTTTTTACGGAAACCGGTTAGTTACGTGGGCAACAAATGTCTAGCCATGCCGCCTCCGCCAGGTCCCGGCCGCAGGGGTAGGCCCAAGAAATGCTGGCTTGTCGTTGTGAGGGATGACATGCGTACCAACGGTCTCAGTACAAGGGATGCCGAAGATCGCGCGAAGTTGAGAAGAAAAAGTAGGAAAGCGGATCCTGGGCGTCGGAGTGATGCTCCGAATACAACCGGTATTTAACGCTCGGATGACGATGATAAAATAATTAATATTTATTACAATGATTTTATAAAGTAAAAAATTGAAATGTATTCTGGGACCCAAAGTATAAGTGGAACTTCAACGGACAAGTGGAAAAACGAATTGCAACAAAACAAATCGAAAATCGCGGTCATAAACGTGATCGTTGTGAGTCTCTAATGGAACGGAGCCTACATAAAATGTAATACAAAACTGCATAACACAACATTGCCCTTCCGTTCCCAATTAACATCAAACCTCAAAATAATTTTGATTAAAAAAAAAACCCAAATGCGGTGCTTGCATCTGTCATTCATTTTAAAATATAAAAAGGTACGGTCCCTCCCATTTCGCACCCTCGTTATTCCAAGTATAGTCACGTACGAAAGGAGATTAATTAAAAATAAAACGCCGGCCAAGTGCGTGTTGGTTAAGGCGTTGGAAAAAGTTCTGTGGACGCAACCAAAGATTACTATATATATAATAATATGTATTACATGAAGCCTATGAGTCACAGACCACAGATCGGGGTCCAATTCTGCTATTTCAATTGGACTTGGACTTTTGGACTTTTTGGATTTATTCATTGGAATTGGACGTGATCGTGGTCAAACGCAAACCTATTTAATATAAAAAAATTTGTTACGAGTCGCAGGACTGCAATTAAAATGCCGTTAGAATTACTATATACTTTTATTAGAACTATACAAACATGCATAACACAGGTACAAATATAACTGAACACAACCAGTCCAAACGTAATGCACGATTCAATAACACGCGCAAAATCCGTCACTAAATAGATTACCGAATGTACTCAAGTCTTGCTCCGCTTGTAGTTATAGATCGACTGCCAATCTCTCCATTGGGGCGTTGCTTTATACTGCACAAACATATTTGTTTCCCGGTCGTGTAGACTGAATTTCTTAGAATCATAACTGACTAATTACTACCATAAAAGAGTACAATACACAATGGATTGTTTTTCTAATTACAAATTTAAACACAAAATAAACAAAAGAAGTCTAAATATCGGAAAGGTAATAAAATGTCTACAGGTATGCAGGTGTGAATTTGTCTTTTATCGGCATTCAGGTCGTAACAATATTATAAAAATGCCATGACTGTTTATTGAAGCTATTAAAAAAAGCAACTGGAATAGATTATGTAAACGATGGGGAGCACTTTGTCATTTTTTTAGAGTTCTTGTCTGTTTGTAGTTTTGTTGATTGTTCGGGATTCACGTAAAAACTACTGCGCCGATTTCGATGCGGTTTTCACTGATCAACAGCAAATTCTTAGTTAGTTAGAGTTAAAATCTGCGTTACGTTTTATCCTGGGATGACAGTGGGATTTTTTCTGGGAATTATTTAAAATGGGCAGATACAAAATAATCGAATTTCAAAATGAGTTTTTACTGATCATTTGAAAATTTGTAATATTTTTTATCTCGGGAATCCCGCGGGAATTTTCCCGTGAGCGGATTCCACACAAGTGTGGAAACTCCGACGTGATTAACATTACCAAATAATATGGAAATCGCATAACGAATAACGTAAGGTTTCATTTTTGCTGTAAAATCTACGGAACCTTATTGACCCCGTAAAAGATGTTGTAGTCTGTAAAAAACATTGCTTTGCATTATTATCTTGTTTTAATAAAAATGGAATTGAATTAATCAACAAAACCCTTATCATGCGTCCGTCCGTCCGTATATGTATGCTACAGTCGTTGTCATTTTGTAATACATTTATAAAAGTATTAGCTGACCCGGCGAACTTCGTACCGCCATATTTTCTGAATTCCTAAAACACTTTATTTCATGACACAAAAATAAAATCACCAAAATCGCTCCTGGTGTTTAGGAGGATTCTAGAACCCGATCCCAGCGCCACATACCGGTTCCAATTGTGAATCTAAACCCTCCGGGAACCTACTCAAACACACAAATTTCATCAAAATCGGTAAAGTCGTTCTCAAGTTATGCGCGTTCATACATTTCTATGTTTTATTTTATTTTTATTGCAGGAGTTCAGCAGACAAGCAGACGGCCCACTTGAAGGAAAGCGGTTATAGACATCGCCTATAGACATTTGCAATATCAAAGGTGCTACAAATGCGCTGCTGCTCTCTTAAGGGAGACTGGAACCTGGTCACTAATGCCGGAACACAACTCAAGCTTGTTATGGCGACATACTTTAGACCAGGGGTGGTAGCCATCCAGTCGGGCAAATGCCCTACCACCTGGCAAATTTTATATATATAGAAGATAAAGTTGTAAGAGGCAACAAAACAACCCACAGTCAGGTGGTAGGGTACTTGTCCGTCTGGATCGCTTCCAGCCCTATTCTAGAGTATGCCGCCATAATGACCTTGAGTTGTATTCTGTCATTAGTGACAAGGTCTCTCTTTAAAGAGCGGCACCTTTGTTGTAACTATAGTAAATAGGCGATGGTAACCGCTTTCCACCAGGTGGGCTATCTGCCTGTCTGCTTAACTCACGCAATAAAAAATATTAAAAACTTAAAACAACTTTTGTTGCTGACTGTACTGCAAAGTACTGACAGCAAAACAATCTGCACTATTCAAATCAGAAATCATACGCTAATGACATTACGCAATGACATTTGGGGGAGTGACAGCTATAAATTAAGTTATGAACTGGTATAACAAGGTAGGGTTACCAGCTATTATTTAGTCTATGGTTGATTCAACGGCGTCATTTGGGACTTTGAGGTTCCTTTTACTAACTCTGTTTAAACTTAAATAAAAAAAATGTGTGCATGTATAGTGTACACACGTAGAAAGTGAAACTTCTTTATTACCTTATTTTTCGAAAAATGATCTACTATATGCAACTTTACAGAAGTTGGTTGAATAAAGTTAAATTGTGATTGTGCTGATCACTTTAATATATATATATATATATATATATATATATATATATATATATATATATATATATATATATAAGGCCTCGTTCTCGTGATATGTTCTTTATAAATTGCAGGTTTAGTGGGCGTCATCAGGATAAAATGCGAGCATAAAACACAATGGCCACGGTTCATAATACACTTTTAATTTAGATTTAAGAACATTTTGATATAGTTTGGACCGAGCAGCGGGTTCAGGGCACCGCTCATACTTCTAACATAAAACACTTTCTTTAAAATTCTCAATGGTCCAACTCGACCTGCTGCCATCAACCAAATGTGCCACAAAAATTCCTCCGTCTACCGAAGTAGATACTACTAAAGTATAGAGGGCGTCTTGACCCCGCTCGGAGCCATATGCTCTGCTCTGATTGGTCGTTTATTAAATTACAATATTCATAACTTTTATTAGGTTAGAACGATCTTTAAGTTATAGAAACATTTAACAAATCAAATTAAATTAAATTATGAATTTTACAAGTATTAAAATGTAAACAAATGATATTATGCGTTATACATCCAAACAACAATCCATACAATTATGGCTATGGCTATGCTCGTCTCACAAATTCACAATCCATCTATCAACAACTCGTTGCGTATGAAAAATGTGAAGTGACGCGTAACCGAAGAATGTGACGGTAAATTTTTTTCCAACGCCGATAAAGAAGTTTCACCTCAAAAACTTGTGTGTCTCGATACGCCCGACACAAGTGCTAACTTATACTAATCTAAGTTGAACTATTTAATATTGAAATTGTTTCACTTGACAAAAGCTTAGGTTATTACTTACATTTTATGTATATTAATATGATAATGTAAGGAAAGGTTATTTATAAATAAAATCTTCTATTGATTAATAAATATATTTTATTCTTAGTTACAATTCTTGAATATGTACATAATTAGTATCATTATTTAATCTAATTTTGAAATACGGCTAGGGCTGCCTACCGCTGCCCTAATGCGTGAGAGAAAGGGAAGCCAGACAGAATGGCGCCGTAACGCGTTACGTAACCAAGCGGTTTACCCGCTCATAAGAAGTTATTCAAAATAGTATTTTCTTATGTTTTCGCGTTTAGTACACACAATTAAGGTTTATTTATTTTTTAGGTACTTAGCTTTCTTTTTTTATTATGCTATCATTGTTTTCTGCTTTTTCTTTGTTAATATTTGTTTCAAGTATACGTTGACTATAATTTAATTTAATTTTGCTTGTTTTCACCGCGGGTCGCCGTCGCCTGAATCCGTTTATCCGTGCAGGAGCGGAGAAAGAATACAATTTCCTGCGTTGGGGCGGCCTGTCGTAAGAGGCGACAAAACAACCCACAGCCAGGTGGTAGGGCATTTGTTCCACTGGATAGCTACCAACCCTGGTTTAAAGTATATCGCCATAATAACCTTGAGTTGTGTTCCAGCATTAGTGACCAGGTTCGTCTCCCTTAAGAGAGCAGCAGCGCATTTGTAGCACCTTTGGTGTTACAAATGTCCATAAGCGATGGTAATCGCCTTTTTTTTGAGGCAGGGTAATTGAATTTTGCACACACCGGGTCTTTACTAGGGATTAGACCAAAGCGACGAGAGGTGACACAACGAATAGGCACCAGATTCAAATCGCCGGCTTATGTGGAGGCTCGACTGATCAATACTCCACTAAGACCACCCTCCTCCCATGTGCCCCGCGCTTATGGCAGGAAGAGCGTGAGACTTGAACGTAGTTGCGCCCACGCCGATCCTAGCGCATCAGTGCTTGAGAATGCCCCGGGAAAGGCAAACTCACTTCGTCAACAGGGGTGAAGATTCCTCCCTAGATGCTAGAGGGCCCCTGCAGCGGAATTATGTCGGGAGAAGATCTGGCGCATATCTGCGCCTCCGGGACCCCGACTGACGAAGGTACCCGAGAGACGCATGCGCACCTCTCCCTAAACGGTAACCGCGTTTCATCAAGTGGGCTCAACATGGCGAATTCCACATGCCCCCATGGCGCTTCCTCTGCGACACTTTGTCCTCAATTGAATTTCTGTTCATTAAAAAGAATGTGTTATCTCTTACGGTGTGGTGTACGTTCGCCTTAAGACGATGCCGCACGTGCAGCAATCCCCCGATCGCTCGTCGTCGCAATATGTTAAAGATCACCTTCATATGGCAAGATTAGCCGTAGTACCTACACCCATCTCGGTATTGGAGACATACGGGTTGAAAATTTGCACATGTGCGCAGCGTTAATTATACAACAAAACAGGTTGAACTTGAAAAAAAATATTTAAAATACTAGCTGTCCCGGCACACGTCGTCCTGTCTGGAAAAGCTTCAATCGATATGCCGACAGCAACGCCCCTACCGGGTCCAATTGTGAACCAACTCAGAAACCTTCTCTGGCTCATGCACAACAACTTTGCAAAAGATCATCACATGATCAATTTATTTTTATATAAGAGAAGAAGATTAAATGTTCATTAGTTTTTTTTTCTTTTATGAAGGTGACGTTACTGCCTGGCACTAACGGAAGACCAGCGTTGGTTGTTATCAACCAGAATTTGCTGGGCTAAGGCCTGTTTAGAGTTAGTTAACCTATGGCTTTTATTAAACTCCAAAGGAGAACGCGTCGGCGCCGGAAGGCCAACCAGGACCTTCGGCCACCGTAAGCAGCCTCTTGGGGAATAGAGGTTCTCACTCACCTGCAAATGCCGTCGAGATGGGCGCGCGGCGTGTTCCGCGCGCGCTCACCTATTCTCCCGTGGGGCGAGCTATAGACCGCCCCACGCCTAGAGAGCTTGAAGATGCTGGGGGACAAAGCAGTCCCCCGGCAGTAGAAGTGGCCTCGCGAGGCCCACTATTAGTTCGACGCGGAATACTTGCCATTTGGCTCCCTAAAAATTTAACATACTTTGGCTCAGTAATTTTCATTTTACGATCATTTTATTGTTCCCCTTTCTTGGGACCTATATTTTTTAAGGAGCGCGGCACCTTTCGTATGTCTACCCATACATAGCTAGACACTAAAAAGTAACAAATAAAATAAAAAAACTTCGTTTAAAAAAGTATAAAATAACTTATTTATAAAGCTAAATATATGTCATCTAAAACATCTTAAGGTCGGTGCTTAATAATTTTCAAAATATAGTAATTTTTATGTTTTACTTTGCAAAGACTTCAAGATGTTTTAGATATATTAAATAGCTTTACAAATAAGTTATTTTACACTTTTTAGTTTTTGAAGTCGGTTTTTTAAACGAAGTTTTTTTATTACGTTATAAGTGATGATGATGATTGTTCCGACCGTTTTCGGCCATGGCGACCACTTTGACCCCCTAGCCTGATAATTGGCGCTGGTGCGCGCGAAGATGGCTTATATAGCCTATCTTGGCGGCGAAACTCCGTGCACACTGAGGGCACGTGAGTACGCCGTTGACATAGTTATATGTAATGGCAGCAGGTGGGCGAGTCTTTAACTGGTCGCGTTTAGTATCAAGGTCAGCTTTACGCTGCACCTCGAACTCACGTAGTTGGCTGTTCACCATCCTGCGCCATTCTGGCCGCTGTGCTGCCAAACTTTTCCATCCAGAGGGCTCTATATTGCACTTTTTCATGTGTCGCTTTTGGACATCCTTGTACCGGAGGAGGGGACCGCCTTGATTCCGCTTTCGTTCCTCCAGTTCAGAGAAGAAGATGCGCTTGGCCACTCTTTCCTCCGCGATACGAGATACGTGACCGCACCACCGAAGCTGTCGACGCATTAAGTAGGCTTCAATGCCACCAACATTGGCTCGCCGAAGAACTTCGGTATTTCGCACTCTATCTTACGTTATAAGTATTTGATTATGTCAAAACATAAATAATAACTCCACGCTGAATCTAGTATTTCTGATTACTTCGATAAGAAATCATTAAAATTCAGCAAAGCACGTGATATCTATACATAAAATAATATTGTAGAGGTCGAATATCTATACAATGTAAAAAAATGATAAAAACCGAGTTAGGGGGATGTAAGAAGTGAAATAGAACTAATTTAGATTTTTTAAATAATTTTTGTTTCTCGGTTTGACTGTTTGTCTGTCTATTTGTACCGGTTAATCTTCGAAACGACTGGACAGATTGAAATGAAATTGTGTATGGTGGTAGCTTATATCCCTGGTAAACATATAGGATACTTTTGATCCCGAAAAATTAAAGAGTTCCCGTGGGATAGTTAAAGCTTATTATACAACCTATGCACCTAATTGAGTATTGGTATTGCTGGTATCATCATACAATAAACATGTAAGTATACATAGTATACATTAAAAACAGTTAGGCTATATATCATCACGCTAAAACCAATAGGAGCGGATCAACAATGAAGATTGTTTTAAAATCGGGAGGGTTTTTAACTTACTTTTTTAATCCACGTGGACGAAGTCGCGGGCAGAAGCTAGTATTAATATATAATTGATATATAAGCGTTGCGTTTTAATAACAAAATATGACTACGTATAGTTTCTTTTCACAAGAAACGGAATTATAAGCCCCGCCATTCACAGTGTAGGTTCGCTTCACTCTAATTTAATTAAATGATTATTTTGGATAACGTAATATCACGCCTTGAACCTTTATAGGTATCGTAGAGCTTTATTAATAGTAGTAAAAATAGTTTAAAGTTAACTAGAAATAGACATTAAAAAGTCATTTAAATTTTACAATTACTTTTAACCAATTAAAGAAAGCCAGCCTTCTGGGCACCTTACCCATAGAAGACGGTGATCTGGGCTCAATATTCTACTTATAGTCTTGAAGGACTATGGGTAGAATACAATACAAATAAGTTAAGTTTTATTTACATTGTATGTAATTTTATAATTGTTCAATGTAGTAAAAGGTAGAGAATCTGTCAGTATTTAAGAAAATGAGGTTATACGTCGTGTTTTTTGTTACGTATTTTCAGTCATAACTTTTTCGTTTATGAACCGATGTTGACGATTAGTTTACAATCAGTAAGAATTGAGAATGATCCCGTATAAATTTGTTGACTATTGGAGTTTGTTTTCCGAAGATATAGCAGAAAACTTATCAAAGTCGGAAAGAAAATGTTAAAGTATGGCGGGTCTTAGCGGTGACTTTATTTATTACTAAACCAATTTTGATGGTACTTTCTGCATTGCATTCAGTACAGCTTTAGATTGGTACCATATTTTCTTTGTAATTGTATGCCATCTATATAGGTATATATAAAAGAAAGTCGAATTAGTTATACTATTTATAGACGTGTTGCTGGGGAGTTTGTTGCCGCTTCTTCTCCTTAACAGCAATAACACGTTGCGAAACGGTGTACATAGACTAGGCTAGGCAGTACAATTTAAATTTTAACCTATATGTATGACCTTCAAAAAGTGTTCTCCAGTGGAACTTATTTTGAATAAAAACTTTTGAATTTGAATTATAACTCAAGAACGGCTGTAGCGATTTGGCTGAAAATTGGTGGGGAGGTAGCTTAGAACCAGGAGACGGACTTAGGATACTTTGTATCCCGTTGGAACCGGTAGGTGGCGCTGAGATCGGGTTCTAAAATCCTCCCAATCACCTGGACTGATGTTGGTGATTTTGTTTTTATGTGTTTGAGTGGGTCCCCACTCCCCAGATGGTTTAAATCCACAATTAAAACCGGTAGCGCTTGGATAGGGGCCTAGATTTTATTATTTCAGAGCAGGACAACGTCTGTTGGGGCCGCTAGTATAACTTAAAAATGGAAAATAAAAATAATTAACCAAAAATTAAACCGTCTTCTACTCGTATAGTAAGCCCTCGACTCCGTCTCGAGCTTACATTTGTCTCCTTTGTAAAAATCAACTTACATATCATATCACATTAGTACAGACAAATTAGCCTCGAGACGTTTTTTGCGTTTGTAATAGTGTACTGTCAACACATAAATAAACGAATACTTTTCATATATCTTTATAGCCACGTACTTAATATGAAACTAATAATATTCAACGTGGTAGCGTCACCAGCCTTTTGGGAACGTTCCCGGTAACTGACAGTGGTTTGAGAACAATATTTTATCTATAATTATGCCCTCTTTTTTAGAGTATATTGTAATAAGTTTTATACTTAGTAGATCTGATAATAAAATGTTACTTAAGTTTTTTTTTATTGGTGTGCAAAATTGAATATAGATTATAATAATTTGTTTTTTATCTTCATTAAATCGTTTCATAGCTTAAACTATATCCTGTTTTCATGCAAACACGGCATGCCTAAGATAATTGGTTATCTACAGACTATGAATGTATGATTTTACAGTGGTAAAAACAAAATATAGTAAAGTTATAAATGCAAAGGAAAGTTTAAATTTAAGAAGAGGATTGAAACAAAGCATTAGGATAATATTAAACGATATTAAAATAATAAATATTAATAGCAAACATAATTTGTAATACTAATTTTCAAGGAAATTTAAATATCAAGAAGTCCTGTAAATATATAAATACTACTTCAAAGGCAAAAACGTCTTGAAGCTAATTTATCTGTATAATAATTAATTATTAAAACCACGAATATACTTTCTCAAAAACCTGTGTATAACGAATTTTCAATCATTGCTAACAATAAATAGAAAGACTAATAAGTATACGTAACCTCTGTATAACCATTTTTATCGACCTTTGCATAAACTACTATGAATCCATCTAACAAGAATTCATATCTAGACAGGTTCAAGCATATTCGGTTACCGTAAGACAATTTAATAAATTAATGTTTGATGTTGTAAGGTAAATAATCATTAAAGTTCTACTTTTTATGTTAAGCTTACTAAAACGAATCTTAGACTAAACTACCCTCTATGTAACAAACGTCATTGTAACAATTTTCTTGGTATAACGAATATTTTCAGATTTGTTATATCAAGGTTACGCTGTAAATCTTTTTGCGTTGAATTCAGTACAAGATTGAGAAGATGAAAACACAAGTGTTCTGGTTTCATGAATACGACAATGAAAGAAACCATTAGTTTAATTTGCATTAAAATGTTAAAAAGTAAACAAAAGAAGTACTTTTAAATGAAATGTTTAAATTCTACACAAATATGTTTGAGGATTCAATATTACGTGAAACGGGAAAACCTTGTCTTCTGTCTTTGTCGCGCACACGTCCTGTCTCTTTCCGTGGGATAAACTGGATGTAAGAAACTTAGATATGGCATTTTAAGGGTGTGTGATGTAAATATTATAGCATGACAGTTTCTGTGGTTATACTTTTCGTAAACAAACTTTAAAAAAATTATAGCATGAGTTCAGCAGACAGGCAGACGGTCCACTTGGTGGAAAGCGGTTACCATCGCCTATGGATATTTCAACACCAAAGGTTCTACAAATGCGCTATTGCTCTCTTAAGGGAGACTGGAACCTGGTTACTAATGCCGGAGCACAACTCAAGGTTGTTATTGGGACATACTTTAGACCAGGGGTGGTCGCCATCCAGTCGAGCAAATACCCTACCCCCTGGCTGTGGGTTGTTTTGTCACCTCTTACGACAGGCCACCCGGCCGCAGGAAATTGTATTCTTTCTCCGTTCCTGCACGGAATCTTTCCGATATTAATTACTATTTGTTTTGACTTCAATGTTGACTATAGTGTATTTATATATTATAATTTGTAAAAGTGTAGCCTTTTGTTTCTTACATATTTTTTGGTTGTCTGTTTTTGGGGATTAACGTAAAAGTCATTGGGCCGATTTCGATGCGGCTTTCGTTGATCGATAGTAAATAAATCAGTGGTGACTTATATTCCGAGAATAATACGGGAACTTTATTGGGAGAGATTTAAAGTGGCCAGGTAGAGAAAAAGTTGATTTCGATACGGAATTTTCTTTGATAAACCAAATCTTTCCTAAAACAATTGTAGTGGTGTACGTCTTTAGTATGATTACTTATCCCGAGCTTTTACAGGAATTTCTGGGATTCGTGAATTTCCATACTATAAAAAAACACAGATCAGATGTGCAATTTTAAAATTTATCAAATGGCGTTTATTTCTAAAAATGATTTTTTGCACATTAATCATCTTACTTGGTGTTTGGTTATGTAGTGTGATACATTATCAATACACGTAAAATGTAAGTAATAACCTGAGCTTTTCTCAAGTTAAACAATTTCAATATTAAATAGTTTAACTTACAACTGGGCGGCCCGAGATGCACGTTTTAATTTTTTTGTAATATTTTTTGATAACAGAATGCCTATAAAGATTTTATGTATTATACTTCATTCGCTTCAGATATTACAACGCCATCTATAAGAAACAAGGAGTCAACAACCCCTATAATACCACATCCAAATCTTCCCACATCAGCCACCTTAATATCGAACAGCGAGCTCGACCAATAAGGCTTTAGTATCTCCAAACCACCCTTACGGGTCACACATTCCGCCTCGTGTTAAAAAACCCTCTTAAACCTCACAAAAAACGGACTGAAAACATTTAAAATTAACTAAAAAATTAATCAAAATTTGTAAAAAGGCTTTATTCTGAGTGATATTTTGGGTTGAAGTGTGTTAGTTGATTTAAAAAAATTAGAAATATTTTTTTCAATATGGCGGACACCTGAAATTCAGTGCACTTATGTGTTAGTGAAGTTAATGAATGAAACACTTAAGGTATCTCTAAGGTATAGGTATCTTGTTATAATTAACAGATTGTATTTGGCTTTTAGAGCTTACAGTGTGATAAGAGAACGCTTTGGACTGATAGAAGATGTAGGTAGTAACAAGAGTTAAAGAAGTAATTGTAAGATGGTTTAGCATTGTAAGAATGTATCATAGAAGACAGACAAAAGAAGTGTGTATGACTCCCGTGTGAATGGTAGAGTTGGAGCCAGTAGTCCGTGACGTACTTACAATGATCAAATGTATATAAATAAATAAAATAAACTTTTATAAAAAGGTTTTTAAATACAAGCTTTTAAGATCCAGGATATCATGTAGCAGCAGAGTGCTAGCCAAGACAAGTAAAACGAGCCCAAACACGACGGGTCTATCTTGTTTAGTACAGGAGTTCCTATTGCCACCTTGCGCCTCCATCATCAGATCAGCTCCATGGTACCATATTATGGCATTGTCACGCGATATACATATGCGTGCAAAATTTCAGCTCAATCCGGGAAGTTGGTCAAATTTAACTTGCAAGATTCCACCTGAACTTACATACATCCAATGCAAGTTAAATGAAAGCTTGTAAAAAATTAAGTGTCTGTTGTAATGTCACGGGAATTATATATAGATAGATAACATTTTATTGTACACCAATGCAAACATGAACTTAACGACTAAAATTATATCTAGTTATGTACAAAGGGCGGTCTTATCGCTAAAGAGCGATCTCTTCCAGACAACCCTAGGAATGAATTGAGATGATAATGGCGATGGTGATATACGTAACATATAGTACGAACTAGTTATATTTTAATAATAAATACATAGTTATATATATATATATATATATATATATATATATATATATATACAGGTAAATTGTATATAGTAGGTAGAGTGGCTGATCAATGAGTGTTTCTATACTGTAGATTAATTTCTTAAAAAAGTTCTTGTCGTTATTATCCATACGGAAAAGCTTAATGATCTATTTTCTTATTATTTCACATTAATTACTTGTATTTTATCGAAAATTGACTTTTTTTTAATTAGAATATTTATGTTAATTTAATTTTAAATTTGATATCATTCATTTTGTACACTATTTGGTAGAATGTATGCACAGCATCTACAATCGTGTAACACCTGTATAAACTACATTCTAGCAAATAAAGATATTGATTGATTGATTGATATATACTTAATATACATACATACACACACACACACACACACACATACACACACACACACACACACACACACACACACACACACACACACACACACACACACACATACACATAACTTCACGCCAGGTCCCTTGAGGGGTAGGCACGAACAACAGAGCGCCATCCAGGCTTATTCTTACACACCTCACTTGCTTCTTTGACATTCGTAGCTCTTGTCATGCACGCTCGTCTGTTCTTAAGGCTCCTGACATCACCTTCTGCTAGTACACGATCAATTTGATCATGGAAGGTGTGTCGTGACCTTCCGCGACTTCTGCAAATACATATCTATTATATCAAATAATAAATTTTTTAAATGTTTATCTGCTACCTGTTTCTTCCGACTAATCTTTGAAATGGCTGGAACGATTTTAACGGGACTTTCACTGGCAGATAGCTCATGTTATAAGAAGTAACTTAGGCTATTTTTTAAGATCAGGGTGCCGCGAAAAAAAAAATCCACGCGGACGAAGTTGCGGGCGCAGCTAGTCAATATATATTTTGGACAAAGCTTCATTTAGAAAGCACTTCAAATGAACGTGCATGTATGAAGAGAATAATGTAAGTATATAAAGCGAAAGTATTGCACTAAGATCATGGCAAGGAGATCTATCATCTCTGCGTACCTCCATGGGAAACAGGGTTTATAGTATGTATGTATGAGATATGTATATCTAGCCTATACCGCTATTTGATCGTACATTTGGACCTAAGTATATTTTTTGTTGCAAAAGGTACTATTTTAAACTATTTCTTTCGATTCATTACATTCTAATCTAACTAAAACTGAACATCTCACTACAAAATAATAGTTTTAAATACATTTTGCAACAGTAAGACACAAGACAGAATGTCGTTGGCGCCATGGAAGATGGTACGCAATTTGTGTTGATACTTTGACGGCGTCCCATCTTCCAGATACACCTGGGCTGCTGCTGGACACCAGGAGGCACTAAAATCTCGCAAATATGTGTCCAATGGTAGTGGGTACGTATTTACGTACCCCAGATCCTGGGGTCGTGGGGGCCTGGAGATCATTACCTCTATCGAGAACTTTTGACGTGTCTAATTGAGGTCTCGCGTGACCTGGTTTGCACCTAGGGTAACGTATCAGCATTGCCATTCAACGCGGAAATGCGGCCAGCATTTCAGGCACGCTCCCCGCTGACAGCGATTTTGAGTAAATTTTTAACTTTTATATTGTTATTTTGTAAGTATAATTTTATTTATAGTATAGTTTAATTTATATATTTGATTAATTGGAAGACCAGTGCAACATCCATCATCATTATGAAGAATATACTTGTCAAACACTTGTTTAAATATTAATTCGTTAATAGTAATATATTAATTAATATTAATTAAAACAAAGAAACATGTATGTTCTAAATTCAAATATTTCGTATTGGTGGCCAGTACTATGCCACACCAAAGTAATAAATACTTTTTGTTGGAGATTCCAACAATAATCTCCACTAAAATAAGATCACATTTGTCTATATCGTCGTATAATCGTAAGCCGAATTATCCCCTTTTGGAAAAAATATACTTACGTCGAAATATAGTTATAGACCGAGATCCGGCTGCTAGATACTACCTTCATGTGTTATTTAATTAAAATCGCCAGCCGTTCTCCAACCGAACCTGGTCCGCGACGATGGCAAGAGACCCGACGGTATGACGTTAATTCCCTGGACCTTGGGAAGGCCGCCTGTGTGGGACGTTACCTGTGTCAACACTGGCGCCTTCTCATCTCCAGGAGTCCAAAGTTGCACTGCCGCTTCAGCCGAAAATTTCAAACGGCTCAAATATGCAAACCTTGGAACAGGTTACATATTTGAGCCGTTTGGGGTGGAGACTTTAAACCCATGGGGGCCAAGTGCCCACAAATTATTTAAAAATATTAAAAAACGTCTGGTCGATACAACAATAGACCGGAAGGCTGGAGCTTACCTCGCTCAAAGGATTGGCCTTTGTATCAGCGAGGTAATGCTGCCAGCCTTCTAGGTACAATACCCAGCGACAGTGGTCTGGTAGGGCTGGACGGGCTTTGATATACGTTTTTTATTTTTAAGTTAGGTTTATTTATAGAATTGTTTTACTATTTATTACTAGTTTATTTTCGTATTTAATATTATTTTTAAGTTAGTTTAGCTGTTTGACGCTGTAAAAAAATTATGTATATTATACATACATACATACATAACATCACGCCAGGTCCCTTGCGGGGTAGGCACGAACAACAGAGCGTCATTCAGGCTTATTTTTACACACCTCACTTGCTTCTTTGACATTCATAGCTCTTGTCATGCACGCTCGTCGGCTCCTGACATCACCTTCTGCTAGTACACGATCAATTTGACCATGGAAGGTGTGTCGTGGCCTTCCGCGACTTCTGCGTCCATCCACTTTTGAATTGTATATTATCAACTAGTTAAAATCTAGCTTTTATAGATAATTATATATGGGCGAATACATTGCTACGTTGCCTATAATAATGCACAAATGACGGAGCGATTAAATACTGAGAGAATACAGACCAGAGACAGAGATAATAAGAACCTCCTCCTTTTGGAAGTCGGTTAAAAATACTTTCGATTTTTTTGTATTTTCTTTCTCGTTGATCTTAAAAAGCAAACTCCCCCTGACATTGTTTAAAAATCAAATGATGACGAAAAGCCCTTCGGTTATTGGATTACGCCAGAAACTTGGGGTTCCTGAATAGGATTTACTAACCCGCAGAGATGAAAGGTCTAAAATCAATTACGGAAGGGTAATGGATGGAGTGTTATTTAAAAAGAAAAAGTTTGTTCTTCCGCGTGGTTTCGCCTCTATATTGCGTTCAACCTCCGCGTTTTTGGGCGTATATATGAAAGGCCGATTTGCTGTGCAGCTTTAAAAAAAACAACTCTGTGTCTATGACGAAAAAAGAGTCTAATAAATTATTTTATTTGGGTTCATGGCTTGGCAGCTTGGCCTTTAAGCCAGATCTTATTTTACAATATAGTTTCTTCATTTTCTTAAGCGTAGATATGTGTAGCACAGCTGAACTGTAGTAATCAGCTGGTGCCATTCAACGGAGTTCTTGTGACAACTCAAAAGGCCACATTTGACTATACAGTTCGCATTTCTCACAAAAACTTATAATTACTACTGAAAAACTATCAATATTCTACAACTATTTTTCATTTTAGAGTCATTTCACACATTTTTAGAATATAAAACTGCACAGCACTACATCTCCTTTCAGTTCCCGCCAAAGACTCCGCGGTGGTAAATTATATTAAGATCCCATAGAGTAAATAATAACCATAAACAAAATTAAAATTAATTCATTAAAATCAACAAGTTGGCGGCAGGCTAAATAAACTTTAACAATACTCATTGACACTTGAAATCTGTGTCTTCCGTGATCACGGCTACTGAAAAGTGGCCAAAACGTCGGAATAATAAAAATCAAATAAATTACCGCGTTTAAAACCATTAAAACCTAGTTTTAGTATGATTATAGATTGTATAATTTTTTTTACAGATCATCACCAATACATCTAAATAATTGCATGAGAGGTAAGTTTTTCCAGTTAACTATTAGTGTAAGTGTCCCACTCATAGTGATTTAATGTCTTGTATGACTAAAATAAATTTTATTTGATTTTTTTAAATACAATCTTGACAGCTCTCTTCTGAAGGTTCTAAGATGGTTTTAAAAGCTGATTGATTCCACAGATATAAAAAAAGTTGAGTGTGCTGGGTGTCAGACTATGCATGAATGAATGAGTGAATGAAAACACTTTATAGTTCACCACAAACTAAGTTCTTTTTGAACTGAAACTTGTTTTTCGGCGTTGGAAAAAAATTACCGTTACATTTTTCGGTTACGCGCCATCTTGTTTTCTTGCCCCTACCACGGTCGATTCGACCATGGTAGGGGCTTTATTTATTTAACCAATTTCTGTAAAGTTGCATATAGTAGATCATTTTTCGAAAAATAAGGTCATAAAGAAGTTTCACTCCTTACGTGTGTACACTAGTACACGCACACATTATATTTTTTTTTTTGTCACCGGTCTTCTCCCCCATAGGCCAAGAAAGAAAGAAAGAAACTTTATTTTGAAAAATAGCGACGAAATTACATTTCTTATACATTTTTATACACAGAGCATATTTTGAAAATCTGTACGCCGCATCTTGAGCTAACAAGGTTTGGACTCAGCATATTGCTGTGCCGGAACTATAACCGACACAACGTGAACAATAGTGTTTCTTTTTCTAGTCGTATTATTTTCTCTCTGTTTTGAAATGCTTCACTTCATTTGACGCTTTGTCTCCGTAGAACTCCGTCTATAGTTTCAATTCGTATGAGGTTCATCCGTTTAATTTTGTAATACTTATTGCTAGGCTTAAACGTCGTTGTTACCAGGCTATAAAAGAATTTTGATGGCCATTTGAAAGAACATACGTAAGAAAACACTATGTTTTTCCGAAAGCTTCATTACGTATGCATCATACACCTGACGCAATGATAAATGTGCCAGCCGACGCGACATGGGGCGATTCGATTTGATTTATCGAGTCATTTTTATCTCATTTATGAATGTTACAATATTATATACTTGTTCATCAAACTCTTTTATTAAATGTATATATTTGGATATTTATATAGTATTAATATGTGTTATTGTCTATTTTCTTTTTCGTAATTATATGCATTGTGTAATAATATATATATATATATATATATATATATATATATATATATATATATAATATTATAATTACATGTATTTGATTTGCACACCACCGTCTTACACTCTTTGATTCCTTTCACACAATCCACAGCCCGAGTTTGTCTGGAAGAGATCGCTCTGAAGCGATAAGGCCGCCCTTGTTCCTGCCTTGATACGAAATCACTATAAATGATTTACTTTATGTATATTAGGTGAACAATAAAGCATTTTCCATCTATCTTTTGCCCGTGGCTTCGCCGGCATTAATGTTGTTCTTCGGGAATCGTATCGTAGTTTTCCGGTGTAAAGCGATTGAGCGCCAGACGTCCATAACATTAACAAGTCGTACAGCTAGTACAATGCATAGCACAATGTGTGAGCGGGACGGATGGTGTGCGAGTGAGATAAACTAACTATTAGTATGTGTAAATGTTTCCTTCCACCCATTTTAATATTATATATAAAAAATTAGAGCTATGCATGTTTGCTGAAGTGTTTCTTGCGCCGCTTTTTCTCTTCAAGCCACAACATGTTGTGAAGCGGTGGTAAATTAGATAAGGCTCCCATAGAGTAAATAATAACCATAAACAATATTAAAATTAAATTATTAAAATGAACAAGTTGGCGGTAGGCTAAATAAAACTTTGACAATACACGTTAGACAAATGTCATCTTTGTCGTCCGTGACCACGGTCACTGAAAAGCGGCCGCAATGTCGGAATAACCAAAATCAAATAAATAACCGCGCTTAAAACCGTTAAAACGTAGTTTTATTATGTATAACACAGGTACAAATATAACCGAACACAACAAATCCAAACGTAATGCAGAAGGTCGTAATTCAATAAAAAACGCAAAGACCGTCACTAATAGATTACCGAATGTACACACGTCTCACCTTCATCGTGGTTCTCGCTCGACTGACCCCTCTCTCAATCGGGTCATTGTTTTATACTGCACAAATGCACTGTGTCCGCTCGGCAACGTGGACTGAATTTGCTAAAATAAGCTTGTACTTTAAAATCCGTAACACCTGGCTAATGATTACAGCCGCAGGCGTCTGTAAAATATTACAATACACCACTAGGACGTATGCCAATAAAGAATAAATAAAGAATTACAATATTTTCAATTATATTAGTTATTAGTTTAAATGCCGACAGGTAACAAATGTTCTTCTACAAATCTGTACGTGTAATTTGTCTTTGTCGGCGCCTAGGTTGTAACACTATATTATTCTCAAATCGCTTTTAAGCAATACGGCTGCTTTTTGTTCAACTTGATTGTAATCTAACTTCAGGAACCTAGTTTTAATTTGTGCTGAGCAATGAACTGTTTTCATTCAATCGTTCATTCGTTCATTCATTCATCGACCTTCAAGCTTCCGCCCAAGCTGCTTTAATAGATTGAATATGCATTGAAGCATGAATGACATTTTGAAACTTTATTATCTTGACTTTTCGTTATGCATTGACATTTGCAATACCTTCCCTCTTCATAAATTGAACTTATTATAGCGGTAGATCATCGGTTCATTGCTGGGATATGACTTGCCAAATCATCAGGTGTCCAACTTATGTTCACCCGGGGCCAGTTATAACTATTTAATTGACAGTTTAAGCACATCTAATCTAGACAAAAAATCAACAATTGTAATTCATTATGGGGATAGCTTATCTGTCAAAAAGAAAGACATTGTGAACAGCATAAATAGGTTATTGCAGTTAAACAGTAAATATGGATGTAAATTCATCCTATGTGCCCTGCCTTATGCATGTAATCTAACAAATGAACAAAACAGGCACATATATGACTTGAATTTATTAATTTATAATT
Source organism: Dendrolimus pini (assembly GCA_949752895.1). Taxonomy (NCBI): domain Eukaryota; kingdom Metazoa; phylum Arthropoda; class Insecta; order Lepidoptera; family Lasiocampidae; genus Dendrolimus; species Dendrolimus pini. Next base: position 10,479,606 of record OX457151.1, read on the forward strand.
TGACCCATCGTCATAGTGACATTATTTTTTATTTTGACCTAAATAAATTTACTAATAGTAAATTTAGGCTAAACAAAGATACTATGTATCTGCCTTTTAAGTTACGAAGACGTATAGCTACTTTGTTAGCATTTAATATACAAAATCATGACAAAGTTATGTATGATATAACTGATATATATGACATAAATTTTAATAATAACATTAATGTTTTTAATGTTAACTCTACTGCAAGTCCTAGCACTTTAAACTGCTAGATATGACCAACGCTAAACCTACTTCTAATTTAAATATAGTTCACCAAAATATACAGGGTTTAGCAGGTAAAGATTTAGAAATTGAACTCTTTTTAAAAGAACATAAGGTTCATGTCCTATGTATTACAGAACATTGGCTTAAAACTTTTCAAGTCATAAACTTCATAGAGAATTATACAGTGATAAGTGCATTTGTAAGGAAGTCCGCTATACATGGCGGATCACTTATCTTTGTAGCAAATGATGTAAAATGTAAAGAGCGTAGAGACATTATGTCCCTTTCTGTTGAACGGACTGTGGAGGTTTCTTGTATTGAGCTTGAGCGCTATGTAATTGTCTGCGTCTACCGACCCCCCACAGGAGATTATAATGTATTTGAAAGCACAATGGAGGACTTATTAAGAAAATTAAATAAAACTAATAAATTGCCTATAGTTTGTGGGGATTTTAATGTTAATTTGTTGGAAACGTCATCAACTCGTTCCAAGATCATTAATCTTTTCAAATCGTTCAATCTTATACATGTTTTTAATGAACCTACGCGTATAACTGCTAATTCAGCAACCTGTTTGGACAATATATTTTGTAGTTGCGAAATAATCGACAAATCAGTCTTAGATGTACTACGGTCGGATCACTGTGGCCAGTTTATATCAATACCTTTTGATAGTATTAAAATCAATTCCAAATTAACCTGTAGGCCAGTAAATAATTATCGCTTAAGAACCTTTAAAGATAATTTATCCAAAACAATTCCTACTTTGGATCTCAGCAGCGAAGATCCAAACAACTTGTATAGTAATTTCTTCGACATTATACAAGCTGAATTTGAAAACACATTTAAAACCAAAATAATCAACAAAAGTAATAAACTTAAGTTTAGTGATTGGGCTACGAAAGGTATATATAAAAGTCGAATGAAACTGTATGAATTATACAGTGAAAAACAATTTAATCAAAATCCAGACTTCCTTCAATATATTAAAAAGTACTCTAAGACCTTTAAAAGAGTGTGCATCGCTGCCAAATCTCTATATTATAGTAACAGAATTAAAAAATCATCAAATATCATTAAGACAACTTGGAGTGTTATAAATGATGCTTCCGGCAAGAATTCACGTCGAGATGATGCAATTAAACTTGTAATCAACAATAACACCATTAGTAATAACTTTGAAATTGCACAAACATTTAATGAATACTTTAGGGATATACCAACTTTAATAACTAGCTCTTTGTCATCATCACCACTGGAAGCTGAGCTGCTGATGACACAGTGCGTTGATCGATGTAATATCACATTCAAATTTAATCATATAGATACAGATGATATTGTAAAAACGTTTAAATCGTTAAATATTAAAAACACAGCTGACTTTTGGGGTATATCCTTAAAAGTATTAAGTGACTTAATATGCACTATTGCGCTACCACTAGTACAAATATTTAATCGATGTGTAGATAAAGGAGTATTTCCTGACTTAATGAAAGTTAGCAAAGTTATTCCTATATTTAAAAGTGGAAACAAAAACGACCCCTCTAACTTTAGGCCAATTTCTATTTTACCAACCTTAAGCAAGGTTTTCGAAAAAATAATTTTAAATCAACTGCTCTCACATTTTAATATTAATAAATTAATTCATACTAAACAGTTCGGGTTCACCAAAGGTCGTTCCACTACCGATGCAGGTGTTGAGCTTCTAAAACACATTTATGGTGCTTGGGAAGGGTCACAGAATGCCATTGGTGTATTCTGTGACCTGTCCAAGGCATTCGATTGCGTTGAACACGTGACCCTCCTGAAAAAGCTCAATTATTACGGTATTTATGGCGATTCTCTCAATCTTCTGTCGTCTTACTTAAACAATAGATCCCAAAGCGTTGAAATTAACAATATCAAATCTCGTGAGACTGGCATATCTATGGGTGTGCCCCAGGGCTCTATTCTAGGTCCCTTCTTGTTTTTGATATATATTAATGATTTGCCATATTTTATTAATGATATGTGTGAGGTAGTGTTGTTTGCTGATGACACGTCACTTATATTTAAAGTAGACAGAAATAAACAGAACTTTGACGACGTAAACAACGCCTTAACCCAAATATCTAAGTGGTTTACCGTAAATAACTTATCACTCAATCCGAATAAAACTAAATGTGTTAAGTTTGTTATGCCCAATGTAAAAGAATACGATGTTAATATTTCCCTTAACGACACTAGACTTAACCTAGTAGATTCAACTGTATTCTTAGGCATTAACCTAGATCAGAAACTCCAGTGGGGCGCTCATATATCTAGTCTCTCAGGAAAGCTTAGTTCTGCTGCATATGCGGTCAGAAGAGTTAGGCAGTTCACTGACGAAGAGACTGCTAGACTAGTTTATTTTAGTTATTTTCATAGTGTCATGTCCTATGGTATTTTACTTTGGGGCAACGCTGCTGACTTGGAGACTATATTTGTTTTACAAAAAAGAGCCGTAAGGTCAATTTACAACCTCGGCCCTCGGGTGTCTCTTAGGGAACGCTTTAAGGAAATCGGTATTATGACGGTCGCCTGCCAATATATTTTCAATAATATAATTTATATTCGTAATAATTTGAGTGCCTACAAGCGGTATAAGGATGTTCACGATTTCAACACCAGGCATTGTAATAAACTGATATTGCCATCTTTTAGATTACAAAAAGTATTGTCTTCTTTCTTGGGGGTTGGTATACGCTTCTTCAATAAGATTCCGAGTGAAATGTTAGATCTGCCCTTCACTAAATTCAAATTTAAAATAAAAAGTATCTTGCTTAAAAAGGGATACTACACTATTGAAGAATATTTAAATGACAAAACTTCATTTACATAACAGCTCGCTCCAACCTCTTATACTGTGTTTTGTACGAGTATAACGTTTTTATCTTGCCGTACTTGTAAGGAATATATGGAGATATGTTGCAAAAAAAAATTATACGTTACGTCTTTATATTTATAACTATAATTATTTTCTATCCTTTTATTGCGCTTTTGTCTTATTGAATATGCACTGTTTGCTACAACTCCATTAATTCTTCAAAAGTTATTCTGTAACATAATTCTGTATAAAATCTTTTTTTAAAAAAAGTACTTAAATATAAAAAATAGAACAACAAATATAAAGAATTTTTTTTTAGCTAGACGTGTTGCTGGGGAGTTTCTTGCCGCTTCTTCTCCTTAACAGCAATAACACGTTGCGAAGCGGTGTACATAGACTAGGAAGTAAAATTAAATTTTAACCTATATGTATGACCTTCAAAAAGTGTTCTCCAGTGGAACTTATTTTGAATAAAAACTTTTGAATTTGAATTTGAATTTGATCAATAATATTGTTACGAGTTTAGCGGGACTCGAATTAAAATGCTGTTAGAATTATTAGAACTATACAAACATGTATAACACAGGTACAAATACAACTGAACACAACAAATCCAAACGTAATGCAGAAGGTCTTAATTCAATAAAACGCTCAAAGTCCGTCATTATAGGTTCCTGATTGTACACGTTACAGCTTGATCGTAGTTGTCGCTCAACTGCCCTGCTCTCTCCATCAGGCCGTCGTTTTATACCTTACCAATACAAATGTGCCCGTATCGTAGTCGAAGTAATCCCCAACACCTGGCTAATGATTACTGTTAACGAGTACAGTAGAAAAATAGACTGTTCTCTAGAAACGTAAGTCAATAAATAAGTAAACAAAAGAAGACGACCATAAAAGAATTACAATTGGCTCAAATGCCGACAGGTAATAAAAATGTGTTTTTACAGATTAGGTGTGGAATTTGTTTTTGTGGGAACCTAAGTTGTAACAATATTATTATTAAATTAGCATGTGATGGGGATATTGATCTTTCAATGACGCCTAGGACGTGTTTGTAATGGTCGGCTCCTATATCGTGCTAACCGTTCATTTTCTCATTATTTTCTACTCTTTTTGGCCGATATTTAAATACGTTTTAGTTGCCGCCATTGAAATTCACTAATGGCCGATTCCTGTATTTTATACCGAGGCCAACAATTCACTGACATAAGATAGAATATTACAAGGAGGCAATTTGCAACAATTGTTACATGCCGCCAAAGGAATGCGCACACTTGCCTGTCGTAAAAACGCAGTTTATTACCTTTCTTGCATTCGGAGTTCTTTTTACTTCGTGTTTAAAATTTGCAATTAAGGAAAACGTCCTATTGTTGTCGTACTTGTTTTATGGCCGTCATTAGTGTCGACCTAATCCTTGTTGTTATCGCATTACGTCGAAGCTTGCCAGATGTGCGGATTAACTCAGTGAACGCGGTACTTTGATGTATTGTACAGTTTAGTATAAAACAATGCCCGAACGGAGGGGTGGGGCAGTCAAGCGACGACTACGATACGAATAAGACGGACTTTGCGCGTGTTATTGAATCGTGCAGTTTGTACTGGCTGTGTCCAGTCCCTAGAATTTAAATTATACGAGCTTATGACTCAAGCGATTGGAACAGGGACTACAAATGGGTAAAACCCCTAGGCATTCAATTATAAATAAAGTCCACTCTACATATAGGTAGTATAGGAGCGGTTCCTCGCGTGACTAAGCCGATTATGATAAGTATAAAGCTTGTATCATGACAAAGGACTGTATTGTTTGTATAACACGACAATTTTAATATTAAAAATGGGGTTTTCTGTTTTTTATTGCGAAGCTAGCAAATATACACTTCCTCAATATAATCACAATTTGTACTTAATAGATATAGCGGCAACACTTAAAAATAAACGATCCTTGAATGTTTGAAAAACCTGTATATCAAGAATTTAACGAAAAGAAAGATTTTTTTTCTAAAATTTTTATCTTTCACTTTATTCTACGTTTGTAGAAAAAACGACACTAACAATAGAAAGGGTGTCGGCTTTTCGTGACGGTGTGCGCGCGCATCGTAAAAATTTACTCTCATCATTTTTCCCTAACGCGCCAAAAAATATTTTATTTAGGACAAAAACTAAGTTAATATAATATATTTTATACCAATATATTGTTACGAGAAAAACAAGAGTTCGAAGAACTATACAAACACTTATAACAAAGCTACAAATATAACTGGACACAACCAGTACAAACTACACGGTTCAATAACACGCGCAAAGTGCGTCACTATATCGGTTATCAATGTACACATCTTGCTCGTATCGTAATCGTCTCTTGACTGCTTCAACCCCCCCCCCCCCCCTCCCCCCGTTCGGGCATCGTTTTATACTAAATTGTACAATACAACAATCGATCGCGTTGACTGAAGTTTTCGAGAAACCGTAATCTGCACACCTGCGGCCATAAACAAGTACAATAACAATAGGCTATTGTCTAATTGCAGTTTTTAAACACAAAGTAAACAAAAGAATCCAAAACCAAATGCGGGAAAGGTAATAAAAAGTAAACCAGGTGTGCATTCACTTTGTTGGCATGTAACAATATAAAGCTGAAGAGTTTCTTTGTTTGTTTGAACGCACTAATCTCAGGAACTACTGGTCTGATTTGAAAAATTCTTTCAGTGTTAGATAGCCCATTTATCGAGGAAGGCTTTAGGCTATATATCATTACGCTAAGACCAATAGGAGCAGAGCACCAATGAAGAATGTTTCAGAATCGTTTTTTTAACGGGTGAGCAGAAGCCTAATTGTTGCGGCGGCGCTGGATTTAGCGTTAAGTGAACTGTGTCAACTTTGCGGGAAAGAAGTGTGGAACAATTTGGAAGGGAATCGGGAAATAGCACGCACTTACCTGGTTAATGGAGATGAAATGCGGCTTCTCTTCTCCACTATCCACTTCGCACACACTTTATTGTATTTGGTATTTATAGTATTTAATCTTATATGTATTTATTTTTAGTATAATATGTTTATTATATATTAAACTGCGGTGCGGAGCGAGTTATGTATATTTATATGGTGCGGGCGCGCTATATTTAAGTTATTTTATAGTATTTTATTTATTTACAGAGCGATGCGATTTATTTTAATTTATTTTATGATATGACATGACTGAAGTGACGCGCGAAAGGGGAACGCGCCGTCACATTTTAAGAAGAATTTAAATATATCGAAGAAAAGTATGGATAGGTCGAAAGGACGATTACATGGCGGTACCACTAATATTGTTATTCGGTGTTTCTAGAGGTCCAAGCAATAACACCCAGACCACGCTAACTGTAATTTTAATTCGTTTGAACTGTGGGCAGGCAATAAAACACCGAATACGTTTGAACTCATCCCCGGCCAATTGGAAAAGTTTCGAAATGAACCGAAAATTAGTTACAAAGTTGGCGAAAGGTTTTTTATTGTTCAAAAATTGACCCCGTTATTCGACAGGTCTGATCAGGATCAGTTTATGACTCAAATTTTGGTCGAACATTATGTATTTTACCTGCACATTCTTCAACATTATACTCCAAATACTTCGCTGTGCAGGCTGTTTGCCTTTGGAAATCTTTACCCGTAGATCTCAGAAAAGCTAAATCACTTGCCATATAATATTGTTACGAGTTGCTGGACTCGAATTAAAATGCCGTTAGAATTACTATAGAATTTGTTAGAACTAGCCAAACAGGTATAACACAGGTACAAATATAACCGAACACCACAATTCCAAACGTAATGCGTAATTAAATAACACGCGCAAAGTACGTCACTAAATAGATTACCGAATATACACATGTCTTGCTTCGCTCGTGGTTGTCGCTCGACTGTCGATTTCTTAATTGGAGCTTTGCTTTATACTGCACAGATGCAATATGTCTGCACGGCCCTGTGGACTGAATTTCTTAGAATCAGTTTGTATTTTAAATCCAAGACACCTGGCAGTGATCACAATGCAACAATAGGCCGTAAAAGATTACAATACACAATGGGCTGTTTTTTTAATCACAAAGTAAACAAAAGAAGTCCAAATGCCGAAAGGTAATAAAATGTGTTTATGCAGGCGTGAATTTGTCTTTGTTGGTCGTAACAATATTTTGTTAAGTTTTCGCGACTTGTATACATAATAAAACTACGTTTTAACGGTTTTAGGCGTTATAATTTATTTGATTTTTGTTGTTCCGACGTTTCGGCCACTTTTCAGTGTCCGTGGTTACGGAAGACAAGTTATTTTAAGGCAGACTGGAGCCTGGCCTCTAATGCCGGATCATAACTCATGCGGTGCTTTTTTACTTTTCGCCTTTCATACTTATTCGTAAGAATAAATACATTTGTCGCTTTTAGACTAACTACTATTAGGTACATTTTTCTTCACTTAAAAAGATAATATTTTAACAATTTGGGCCACCTGCATATCTGTAAACTGTATATGAATTTTATGCTATAAATATTTGTAATTTTATTGAACTCAGTACTAATATTCTCTTTATTACAACAATTATACGAGCCCTTACCGCCATTTTATCGTAAGCGACATTTTTACCATAATAGCTTTTTTTATCGCAAACGACATTTTATTCTATACAGGATAAGGGCACATTGAGATTTCCCGCCAAAATAACTTCAATCAGAAGTTATAGCAAATGCTAAGTTTATCGTTAGCACAACCGTTTTTCATATTTTAGAGTAACCGACACAATAATGATTTATTGTAAGTGTAATAATTATCTATGAATTCTAGCGTAAGTAACCCTACTAGTTATCGTAACCGACAGAGTACATTATAATTACGTCGTTTACTATAAACTAAGTCCCAAAAAACGTGTTGCGACAAGTTCATTTCAGTGAAAAGTGTGATGCAGTACCTATCTCTTTGCCCTATAACTAAAATTTTTAGTCTTAAAAATAATTACCTGAGGAATGACGTCATAGTATACAGCTGAATCCACTTTAATATCAGATCATAGTCCCAAGCAAGATGATTCGACTTTAGTTACAAGAAAATGTCTTGTTGATTACAGTGATTTTAATAGTGAGAATTCCTACACCCTAATGGATTTAGACTACAACTATAGTAAAATATCAGATGAAAACAAATTTGTTTATGATAAAATTACTTCTGTTAATCAAACTCTTTCTACTTTTCGATGTACTCAAAATGAAACCCAACCACAACCAAGTAGCAGTTCATAGTCTGGCCAACCAGAAGTTAACATACCCACGACGTCTCTTGAATTTTCTTATATTGATTCTGAGAATTCATGGGTACCATCGTCGTCAAGTGATACACCTCAACAAGTCGAAGAAGAAACTAGTGTTGGAAAAAGAGGGTACAGAAGAAAATCCCTTTACCGAAAAGACTTTTGAAGAAAAAAAATCGCCAAGCTGCTGTTGGGAAATCTGTACAACCTAATCCATGTTTGAACAAAAGATGCGGCAATTCATGTACTGATAAATATAGTGAGGCTGATTTTTTAAAACTATTGGGGAATAGGATCTGATAAAAGACAAAAAGACTTTCTACTTTCATGTACAAGGGCAAAACCAATTGGCAGAAAGCGAGCAACCAGTGACATTTGCAAAATATCATACAATTATTTTATAAGCTTTAAAGGTCAAACTATTAAAATTTGTCAACAATTTTTACTTAAGACTCTTAATATATCCCAAATGACTTTAAAGTAAACGTTTGAAAATGCAAATACTACACTGAATACTCAAAAAGACAAAAAGAAATTTCTTCCTTACAACAAATCCAGTTCATAAAAACTGTGCCATTTAAAATCTTTCATTTAGATGTTGCCTACTGTGCCATCTTATTATTGTCGTAACAGTGTGGGCTCCTGAGTGACCAACTATGATTACAAATTCAAGATCAAATCCAACAGGCTATTTTGTAAATGTTTTAAATTACACTGATTTTATGCATTGGGAGCCTTTCTCCCAAGCTTTATTACCGGCGAAGTTTAAAATAGCTTTTAATTCTTTAAGAATGGTGTATTTTCAAAAGGGTAATCCAGTAATTACACTCCAATACGGTTTCTTTGAAGATAGCAACAAACAAGAGTTGAATATGGACCTGATTATCAGATCGAGAGCAAATAAAGCAACTATCGCTAATGGACCAGCACAATTATACCATGAGGAACTAACAATTTCCGCAGCAAAATATAAAGATCTGTTTGATCTGTGTACTAAAAATATTATTCTAAACAGATACCATAAAGAATATTTAAACATGAAGAATGACAGAGCAGTTGCTGATGTTTTGCCCGAAACGGATGCAGATGACAGTGACAAAGAGAATTAGTTTGGAGTCGCATGCACATCATAATTTTAGTTCGAATTATTGAACTCTTGTCACTACATTCTCTTTAAATCCACAATACTCGCCTATCACACTATTTCTTATCCTATCAATCAAATTAACCTTACATATACGTCACAAAGATCTCATTTCAACTTCGTTTATTCTACTTTCATGCTTCTTCTGCCATAACAAACTTTGACTGCCAGAAATTAGCGTTGGTAACACACCTTAATGGACAGCCAGGCGTGCCTTTATCTTCAGCCAGATATCTTCTCATAAAAGAGGTTCATAAAAGAGTTAAGCGTTCCATTCACTCCTGATATTACTTTCCCTTCAATATCACTCTTGTGCTTTCCATCTCTTGTAAACATACACCCTAGGTATACAAACATTATAGCTTACTATTATATTTACTATATGTATGACATTGTCATTGTCATCTCTTTTAAACTGTATAAGAAATATAATTATAGTTTATATATTCTTAATTTCTTTTTTATTTACCAAAATATTAATTTTACCCATCTACATTTATTTATTTATCCAAAGTTAATGGTACTAATTGTCGTTTACGTTAAAACTTCTAACTGATATTTTTTATCGCAAGGGTCAACTCAAACGCCCGAAAGCTTAAAACGTCGTTAGATTGAGACAGCAAAAATGTTGTAAGCGCCCAAAAAGCCTTAAAATCAAATATTTTTTCATAAATTTAAACTGTTACCCGTAAGACTTTAAAAATCGTCACTATATTTTAAAATTCAATTTAATAGCACTTTTATCTGTAAAATTATTTAAAAAAAACCTTCTCCTGTAAAATTTGTTTTTTGTCGCTTACGATAAAATGGCGGTAAGGGCTCGATATTATGATTATTTATTAATAATAAATAATCATATAATTGTTGTAATAAATGTGTAGTTAATAATGTGTAGTTTGCCGTGACGTCGCTCTAGGGTCAAGCGGAAGATCAGCGTTGGTCTGAAAGATCAACATTTTTGCTGAGCTTGATCCAATTTTTAGGACTTAATTTATGTATATCCTCAGTTACTTTGTGGTTGTATTGTCTTTTTTTTATTGTGCTTTATTTATTAATTTTAATGTTTCACTTGTATATGTCCTAAAAATAAACCTGTTTCTTTCTTTCTTTCTAAACAAAGCACATTTATTATCCGCCGGCGTTTGAGCTAATAACATTGAAACTGTTTTATGACTGTCTTCTTTTGTTTACTTTGTTTAATATTTGTGATTGGAATAAAAACAGCCCATTGTGTATTGTACTCTTTATGGTAGTCATTAGCCAGGTGTGATTCTTGGAAAATTCAGTCCACGCGGTAGACCAGACATATTGTATTTGTACAGTATAAAGCAATGCCCCAACGGAGGGGTGAGGCAGTCTAGTGATAGTCACAAGCACGGACTTTGCGCGTGTGATTGAATCGTGCATTACGTTTGGACTGGTTTTGTTTAGTTATATTTGTACCTGTGTTATACGTGTTTGTATAGTTGTAATAAATTCTATAATAATTCCAACAGCGTCTTAATTCGAGTTCTGCAACTCGTAACAATATTTTAGTATTGTGATGATGCAGTATGAGATGATGGTTGCAGTAGTCCAGTCTAGTGGCGTAGTCCTATAATCCGACTAAAGAGGCCTGAATAAAGTGTAAAAGAGTGTTTAAAAGCAAGTATTAACCGTTTAAACAACTCTAGGAGGCGATTACAATTGCAAATTGCTCTCTTTATTTCACGTCCGCGACGGAACTGCTGCCATTTTGTTTAATTTATACATTATTGAAGTAGGGTGACACTATTTTTGCTTACTTCATAGGACTTTATGTATGTTGTTTTTGGTGTCCCGCGATACAGGATAGTCCTAGTGGGACTTATGTAAGCATTATCTTTATATTGTTACGAATTTAGCGGAACTCGAATTAAAATGCCGGTAGAATTACTATAGAGTTTATTAGAACTATACAAACACGTATAACACAGGTACGAATATAGCCGAATACAATAAATCTAAACGTAATGCAGAAGGTCGTAATTCAATAAAATGCGCAAAGTCCGTCATTATTACATTCTCATTTTGCACACACGTCACGCCCGTATCGTAATCGTCGCTTGACTGCCGTCTCTCTTCAGCAGGCCGCCGTTTTATACCTCATAGATACAAATGTGCCCGTATCGTAGTCGACTTAATCCGCAACACCTGGCTATGATTCCATGGCCATAAACGCGTACAATAAAACAATGGGCTGTTCTCTAGAACGTATGCCAATCAATCAAGTAAACAAAATAAGACAATCATAAAAGAATTACAATTAGTTCAAACGTGGAATTTGTCTTTGTCGGCGCCTAGGTTGTAACAATATATATATATATATATATATATATATATATATATATATATATATATATATATATATATATTAAGATGGGTAATTTTAGATTTAAATCATTTCTTAGGGATCCTTCAGCAGATAACAAATAAGCTTTTTTAAAAAGGTTTTTTAATACAAGCTTTTGAGATCCTGGATATCATGTAGCAGCAGAGTGCTAGCCAAAACAAGTAAAACGAGCCCAAACACGACAGGTCTATCTTGTTTAGTACAGAAGTTCCTATGGCTATACATTCTGACTCCATCATCAGATCAGCTCCATGTTATTGCATTATCACGCGATATACACATGTGTGCAAAATTTCAGCTCAATCGGAAACCGGGAAGTTGGTCAAATTTAACTTGCAAGATTCCACCTGAACTTACATCCATTGCAAGTTAAATAAAAGCTTGTAATAAAATAATAAACGCCTGTCCTCTCTACAGAAGTCCTCTGTACGTCGACAGACACGCACTTGAACTATTTCATTTAATTAAATTCAGTTTGGGAATTCGATTCTATATGCTTATATGAAGTGAACCAAAACAAATTACAGATATGGTAAACAAATTATAATTAAAGATTATTATAGTATATATACCGAAGATTTCGTCCGATATATCGCAGACGGTCTAGTCTAGTAGATAACTAACAATGGCTTTTAAAATCTTCGTAATCTCAGGTAAGATCTTCGACATGTTTCTTCTTTTACATTTTACGTATTTAAACGTTGGTTCATTTTTAGGATAGGTATGTTTTTATTTCTAACTAGCTGATGCCCGCGACTTCGTCCGCGTAGTGCGGTTTTTTAACTATCTCACGGGAACTCTTAATTTTTCGGGATCAAAAGTATCCTTTATGTCGACCAGGGATATAAGGTACCACCATACAAAATTTCATTTAAATCGGTCCAGTCGTTTCAGAGATTAGCCCGTATAAACGACAGACAAACAGAGAAACAAAAAAAAACAAATGTTTGCGTGTACTAGTGTACACACGTAAGAAGTGAAACATCTTTAAATTGGTTAAATAAATAAAACCCCATCCAGGCAAAAAGATGGCACGTAACGGAAAAAATGTGACGCGCAACCGAAAAATGTGACGGTCGCGTAATGAAAAAAATGTGACGCGTAACTGAAAAATGAAACGGTAATTTTTTTTCCAACGCAGATAAAGAAGATTCACTTCAAAAAATTTATTAAAATGTAAATTAGTTATATTTCACTTGTTTACTTCATTTCACTACTTCTCTTTATTGTACAGAAATTCGACCTCTACAGTTTTATTATCTTATATTTCTTCAGCTTTCCTCTGCTCGGTGCATTGCAACCCTCTGGGACAAACAACCATCTGCGAAAGCGGTGCTGGATTACTACCAAACCTACTGCCAAACTATGGAACAACTGTCTGCGAATCAGCTCCTAATTATCTAGGACTAGGAGCTCTAGGATATGGCTGGCCAGGCCTTGTCTCATCGCACGTCAACCCACTCCCTTCTGCCACAGTCTGCGAATCAACTCCCAATTATATGGGATTAGGAGCGCTTGGTTTGGGAATCGGCGGAATGGGCTTACCAAACTTGTTAGGTGTCGGCGGTACTACTGTGTGTGATAGTATTCCTAATGTCGGACTGGGTTTAGGAGGCTTAGGAGGTCTAGGATTACCAGGATTGTTAGGAGTTGGCAGTTCGACAACTGTCTGTGACAGCGTTCCTAGTGTAGGTCTTGGGTTAGGACTATCGGGTTTATTAGGAATGGGTGGTTTAGGAGGAACTACAGTCTGTGAATCAGGTCCTAATTACGGTTTGAATCATCCACTAGGTTTAACTGGTTGCAGTCATCCGAACCTGCCTCTAGCTTTGGCGCATTTGGGAATAGTTAACCCGTTAGCTTTGCAAGGGTTACCTCTAGGGCATAGTTCTTTAGGTAATTTAGGTAGCACTACAGTATGTGATACTGCTCCTAACATGCTGGGTTTGGGAGGTCTTGGATTGGGTCTAGGTTTGGGTCGTCCTTTTTTATAAGTACCTCCTTCGACTCTCTGAAAACTGGATTACTAGCAGTTTCTACTTAGCTCGTCAGCTGACAACCAACTGTATGCTTTAATGATTTTTGTTATGGTCCCAATATTAATTAAATTGATGACAAAGTCTGAAATTACCACACCACGGGTATGAGAGGTCGACATGACAATATTCTAGTGATGTGCCCCGTAGGATAGACTAGACGTGTTGCTGGGAAATTTCTCACGTTGTGAAACGGCAGTAAGATAGTCTAGGCTGCCTCGAACCGCTGATCCCGGCTTACTATGTTCCTTTCCCTCGGGCTTTGTATTACCCGTCGCCCGTTCTTTATTAGTACATTGTGTCGCCTTCTAGTCGGCATCTTTAGATTCATCTCCCTCTCATGGCAACAGTCCGGTCCAAGTAAAGCCCCCTAGGGAGCTCCTTCGAGCAAGTTGCCCCCCGGACTCGGAGTGACTTGCGAAGGCACTCGCACCGAAAATGTTGGTAAAGTTGTGAGGTCTTCGGACCAACAACATAAAGTCAAATCCAATTTAAAAAAATCTAGTCACTTCCAGGTAGTCAATGTCGATAATATTTTTGGTACTACTCAACAAAATGAGTGTGAGCAACGTTTTGAAACACATGACTACCAAGATATCGATAACAGTTATATTCCGTTAAACGCCTCAGCTTTTTAATACTCTCGAGAAGGGTTTGAAAACCGGTAAAACTGTCGAACCGGTTACTTAGAAACTTTTCCGTTTTGTTCTAACTTTAACCTCAATCATACGATTTTAGGTAATAAAAGTTCGTGAAATAGGTTTTGTTGAATAAATGGTTTCGAACCATTTCCGCTGCTTAAACGCAGCAAATTTTCGTAGCACACAAACATATGTCTAGAGAGATAGTGTTTCATGTAGGTTTATATAAAACTCTATTTAAGGTTTACACTCCGAACGAAACAGTTTTCTAAAACCGGTTAAATTTAAACCGGTTTCAAGCTATGCTCTTGAGAAATGAGAATTACTGGTTTTTTATTTAAACACATGATAAAAAAATTGCAACTAAAGTAATTTTCAATACAGAACTATTTCAGAAGCAATAACGTGAGTAACATCACCTCTTACCCCTATATAAGCCCATAACACCATGTCGACCTGCAAATTATACAAGCATATTACCCAGACGCTGTGTCATTACCCTTTCGTGGCCTTATGAATTTAATCAACTGACAAAAGCATTTGTCATTTTAAAGTGACCATTTCAGAACTGTGACCTATTTATAATAAAAATGTATTTATTGGGACTTTATTAAGATATTAGCAAATTAAAAAATACTTCAGACGAATTCATACAAAATTTATATCTATCATTTATTAGTTGATGTGTATTTTTCTTTGTTTTATATATCGTTACGACCGTCACTAACTGGTGATGGTTGTTCCAGCATCTAGTTGAGCTGAAGGGCAATGACTCAGCAACTCATCTAATGACAAAACAGCCCTATTTAAGGATATCGATGTAGGCATCTGTCGAATCACTTTATAGCTTTTCTTGATCTCACAATATCACATATTTGATTTTTTACTTTTAATATTACTGTATATGAAAAAATAATTTGTATAATGAGTCTGAATTGAAAAAAAATGTATAAAATTTGGAATCTTGTGTAAATTTGTTATTGGCATATAAATAAAATATTATTATTTGATAATGGTTTTTATTATTTTTGTTTTGATACTTATAGACTAGTAAACAAGTGCCTTTTGGACCAACTTTTTTCAGCAGTCTCCAAAAATTATAAACTTTTAATTTTGTAACAACGAAAATTATTAATAAAAAAAATGAAAAATAAACATTTTCTAATTTTTCCAACGGGGTTCTATTCTAAAGCCTTTCAAGAATTTCTCCAAGAAAGGAAAAAATCTTAAATTTATAGTTTAACAATTATCACACTTGCAATGTTCATGTTCAAACAAAAAATAAATTATTAATTAACTATTGAATAACTAAATGAAAAATTTTTATAAAAAAAAATTACAAGCAGATTATTGTTCATTCATCTATTCAGTTAGTGCCTGATTTTTTTCATTTTTTATTTTCATATTTAGTATGTTTAAATAATATTTATTCATTAAAGGGCCGATGTGGGTGTGGCTTGCGTAAGCTAGAGTACCCGTTTTCGGCCGTATTTTCATCCCTCTGGGAAAATTATAAATATTAATCTTATAGTTTCGGGAGTCCAGACTTTTTTTAGGAAATTTCCTCCTCTTTTTGAATCTTATTTCAAATTTGAAAAATCTTTATTACTTTTTGAGATATTTGCAAAAAACTAAACCCCCTTCTTTTTTTTAGTTAATTGTTAATAACTTTTACAATTTTTGCTAGCGGAACTTAATTTTTTTCAAAAATCATCTAGATGCCATTCCGAATCGAATGACACCTCATTTATAATTTTCGGAGACTGCTGAAAAAAGTTGGTCCAAAAGGCACTTGTTTACTAGTTTATTATAAGTGAATGTCAAGAAGGTGTCAGTTCAAGTAAAGTGATTTGTAAACGTTATGATTCTTAACTTGGTTTTTGTTATTTGGGGACTGAACCTTAAAGCTTATGTATACAAATAAAACACATAAATTGCAATAAATTACCCGCAATAGATTTTAATTGTCTAAACACTAACAAATATATCTTAAAAATAACAATAAATATAATAGTTTTTGACAAACACGAAACATGACAACCAGCGAAATTACATTACTTAAAGTGAATAACCGGTAGGCGAAAAACCGGTTGAAACCTTTCGACGTTTTACTACAATACTTCAAAAATAACTGTTAATCAACATTTTAATAAACGTCTTATAGTGTACTATAATACATACAGCATTTAAATTATTTTAATAATCTTACCAAAGCATATTATATTATTATATCCTTCAATGAATCAATCTAAGCTAAGAAACCGAAATATATTTAAACCGGTTTAAGCTTAAGTACATAAGAGCTATTGTTTTCGGTTTTGTTCAATATTCAACCTCAAACGGTTTTAGCAAAGTTCTTTAAATACTGTCTGTTAAATAATCCGATTGAAACAGTTATAACTGCCATGTGCATACATAATCATACACAAACACATTGATCTGTTTTATTCCTGCCACTGGTTGTCGGAAAGAGATCGCTTCTTAGTGACAAGACTGCCCATTGTGCACATTTAGAATATTTTTAGGCTATAAGTTTTTCTGTGTTTTCCGTAATGGAGTACAATAAAATGTTATCTCTCACTCTCTCTCTTTAAAGTAAACCGTTCGCAAAATAAATAGGTTAATGGAGGTTAAAATAACACTACATTTATAATATGCAACGAATCTAAAAAAAACGACTTTAACGATTATAAACCGGTTATGCTAAAGTACAACTAACAGGCTGATGATTCACTTGCAAGCCTGTAATAAGTAAACAATCTTTTTAAAATTATCAAATCGTAGCGTTGAAATAAAACCGGTTAATATTAAACCGGTTCCGAGCCTCATGGAAGTTATTAATACATAACGTAATTGACGATTGCAAGTTAATATGTGACATGTGTTTTTGAAAAAAAATCTATTCTTTACGCGCATGGTGGTGGGGCGCATGGATTGCATGGACTGGGGCACGGGCAAGGGTTTGCTGGTGTAGACCTTGCTGGGGCAGGGCGGATGGCAGATGATCCAGTCACCCTGAAGTTGTAGGGTGCATTAGGCCTAAAGACAATGGTAGGTGGCGCTGGTACCAAAATCCTGGCAGGAGTCAAGACCAAGGTATCAGGTGCTGGTATGTGTACTGGTGGGGGTTGTACCTGTAAATAGATTACATAATAATATTAATCATATTCCCTAAACATTGCGAAGGGCAGACGCCATAGTCCCCATATTCCCACACCCCTAGTACCACTAGAAGTTCACCCCAATAGCCCGGTACTTTTTGTCCTCATTTCCCACAATAGTCTTACACTGGCCGGGGCTGGTCCTTGGGTACATTATATGGTGTAGACAGACAGACAGATCAAAGAGGTGGCTTAGTTGGTACGTCCGATCATGCCATCGGGAGTTCAACACTATCTTGCTCTCCGAGCGGTAGCATGTCTATGGGTTACACTTCGTAAAAAAAGCAGGAAAGAAAAAATGGGCTATTGGAACTGTCACTCACAGCGCAAAACTCTATTAGCTCTCAACGCTAATCGTTTCACGTCGATATTCTGTGAGAGCGTGGAATCATACCATAAAGGTTGGAATCGTGGATGACATTCACCGCTTTCCATCAAGTGGCTGGTCAACTGGTTTGCTGAATTCAGCAATAAAAAGTAAAATGTTTCCGTAGAGTGTGTCTTCTTCTGTATTTGTAGCGTAGCATACCTTCATTGGTGGAGGCCTTGGCACGTAAATTGGAGGTGGCCTGACGCAGATCTGGGCTGGCGTGGGAGGTTGGACTGGTGGTACCCTGACGTAGAACGGTGGAGGAGTAGGGGGCTGGATTGGTGGTGGTCTGAAATTAAGAGAAACAAAGACCGCTTAATGAATGAGAATGATGAATAAGAATTAATGTACACAAAATAAAAAGTTTCTAAATAGAGAGTGGTCCAAAGAGCTGTTTGGAATGGTTTCCTCTTCTTCTTTCTATCAAATTACCACTGGTCTTTGTCACTTTATCAAAGCTGGAAATATTTTGATAGCACCTCTTGTGTTGCAAATGTCTAAATGCAACATGAACCACTTTCAATCAGGTAGACCGTCAGTCTGTCTGCTGGATTCCAGCAATCATCAGCAGATAAACACACATTATATCACCAAATTAAGAAAGTTACAATACAATTATTTCATGGATAATATACAATGAACCAATCTGGGGCCGATCCCAACCACACGGGCAAAAAATAAGGAAAGAAAGAAAACTTTATTTGAAGTAATAGCGACGTAATTACATTCCTTATTACACGCTTTATATTAGCTTCACTTGTATGTCAGTCAGTATGTCTGTAACCGACCCCTAAATTTGACCGACTTCCCGTTTTCCGATTGAGCTGAAATTTTGCACGTATGTGTATATCGCGTGACAATGCAATAATATGGTACCATGGAGCTGATCTGATGATGGAGTCGGAAGGTGGCCATAGGAACTCCTGTACTAAACAAGATAGACCCTTCGTGTTTGGGCCCGTATGTTTATATCGCGTGACAATGCAATAATATGGTACCATGGAGCTGATCTGATGATGGAGTCGGAAGGTGGCCATAGGAACTCCTGTACTAAACAAGATAGACCCTTCGTGTTTGGGCTCGTATGTTTATATCGCGTGACAATGCAATAATATGGTACCATGGAGCTGATCTGATGATGGAGTCGGAAGGTGGCCATAGGAACTCCTGTACTAAACAAGATAGACCCGTCGTGTTTGGGCTCGTTTTACTTGTCTTGGCTAGCACTCTGCTGCTACATGATATGCAGGATCTCAAAAGCTTGTATTTAAAAACATTTAAACAAAAATCAACTAAAAAATGAAAAATAAATAATAGTTTAAAAAAACTAAAAAAAACACGCTTTTATAAAAAATCCAACTAAAAAAACAAAAAATAAAATTTAATATAATATAAAAAAGCGTGGGGTGTATTCAATTAATAATATAATATCTTAAAAAGCGCTTTGAATACACCCCACGCTTTTTTATATTATATTAATTTTATTTTTTGTTTTTTTAGTTGGATTTTTTTTATACACAGAGCATTTCTTGTGAATTTGTACGCCGCATTTTGAGCAAACAAGGTTTGCACTCAGCATATTGCTGTGCCGGAATTATATCGGACACAACGCTGATTTTCAGTGCAAACCTTCCTTTTGGCTTAAGATCAAAGCGACCCAATTTTGTTAACTAAATAATAAATAAATAAATAAAAACTAAATAAATAAATTTTATTAAAACCAAAAATAAATACGTTACAACAAAATTAAAATAAATACAAGTGTAACAAATTGTATCGAATCATTTATATTCGATACAAATCGCTAGAGTGCTTGCCGAGTATAAGGTATACACAAGGCAATAATACAATTAAATAAGTGAAAGGTCTTTACCAAATTTACCATATCAGAAATAGACCCCAGAGCCTCTGAATAGCAGTAAGCTTGGCTGGAAAGGTTTGCCCACCACAGGGGCTGTCATAAAATACAATAATTAAAGTTCTTGAACCAAGAGTAAGTGGAGATTTACCTGACTACGATGGGAGCAGGCTCTGGTGGTTGAACGGGCGCTGGCTTAACCCAGACCGCTGGTGGTGCTGGGAAACGGATGGTGCCTGGCTGGACGACGATTGGCGGGGGGGCAGGGAACCTGATCTGGCCTGGCTTCACTGTCACCGTGCCTGTAATAATACCCCAGACAGACATTCTAATCCCTCAGGGGGCTTTGTAATTCCACAGAAGGCTTTGTCACCCAACAAAGAGATTTTGTAATTCTGGTAGGGTACTTAATTTCTGAGGGCAAGGAAAGGCTCTAGAAGGACTGGAAAGCTTATGCGATCGTGATATGTCTCTAATAAGTTATGAAGTTATGACCTTAAGTTGACAAAACGGCCTTTCAAAAGCCCGGGACAACGGCTTTACACACTCGCAGGAGTTGTGAGATGCTGATCGCCAAACTATCCATTAAATCTTCCACCTCCGCGTCTTTGTAAGGTGCCATGCGATACACTTTAGGCAATTTACACAAAATGCATCGATACTTTCAGCCAGAATCTCCGCAATAACCGGTTTGAATTTTGACACCCCGGTTTCCAAACCTTGGTGGATATTATATAACAGGTAACCCTGAATGTTGCCAAGACTTACCAGCTGGTGCTTGCCCGTACAAATAGTGGACAGGCTGCTCGCATGGGTTGCACAGTCCAATTTGGACTACGTCAGAGCAGTCGCATGGTGGAGGACAGGAGCATGGGTCGCGAGGTGGTGGGGGGCAGGGGTCGCAAGGTGGGGTGCAAGGGTCGCAAGGTGTCGGGCACGGTGGGTCGTTGTCGGGCAATGGCTGACCCGTTACTGTGCCGATGATTAGAACTGGAAATTGTTATAACCACGTTAAAATTATTATTTTTATTTTTTATTGCAGGAGTTCAGCAGAAAGCAGACGGTTCACTTGATGGAAAGCGGTTACCATTGCCTATGGACATTTGCAACACCAAAGGTGCTACAAATGCGCTGCTGCTCTCTTAGGGGAGACTGGAATCTGGTTAATAATGCCGGAACACAATTCAATTAGGCCACAGAAAATTGTATTCTTTCTCCGTTCCTGCACGGATAAAATTAGGTATTTTATATTATTATTTATCCGTGCAGGCGGCCTGTCGTAAGAGGCGACACAGCTAGGTGGTAGGGCATTTGCCCGTCTGAATGGCTACCACCCCTGGTCTAGAGCATGCCGCCATAGCAACATTGAGTTGTGTTCGGCATAAGAGGTTCCAGTTTCGTCTATGAGTTCGGCACCACGTTGGGAGCACCTTTAGTGTTGCAAATGCGACGGTAGCCAGGTAGCCAGTTTCCATCACAGTTGGGCCGTCAGCCTGTCTGCTGTACTCCAGCAATAAATAAAAATATTAGTTTATAATTAAGTTAGGTTTTTTTACATTTAATTAATATTTTTACAAAATTATTAAATATTACACGCTATATTTACCTATTATAAAAGTATATATACAACTTAATTTATAAAAGATAAAAACTACAAATAATAAATAGGTCCCAAATCACCGTCAGTTGAGAACGTTCTCAAAACGCTGGCCGCATTACCACGTTGTATGGCAATGCTTATGTGTTGCCCAAAATATACACCAGCGTTTTGGTTTCGTGAGACTATCAACCGTTTTGATAGGTCTCGATAAAGGCGATGGGCTTCTGGTCCTCATGGCCCGAGAGTTTCGACACCAAAAGCCGTCAATATATATCCAACGGATGCATATTTGCGGCGTTTTAGCAGTTTATAATACTGTTACATTTTGGGCCACCTGCAAACAAAGCACATTTATTACCCGCCGGCGTCGTTTGTGCTAATAACATTGAAGCGCTTTTATGACCGTCTTCTTTTATTTACTTTGTGTTTAAAATTTGTAATTAGAAAAACATCCCATAGTGTATTGCAATATTTTATGGTAGTCATTAGCCAGGTGTGATTCTTAGAAATTCAGTCTGCGCGGCACAGTAGACATATAGTTTTATAGTGTTTGTACAGTATAAAACAATGCCCCAACGGAGGGATGAGCATTCTAGCGATGGCCACAAGCGAAGCAAGACGTTAGTTACGAACTTTGCGCGTGTGATTGAATCGTGCATTACGTTTGGACTGGTTATATACAGTTATATTTGCACCTGTGTTATGTGTGTTTATATAGTTCTAATAAATTCTATAGTAATTCCAACTGAATTTTAATTCGAGTCCCGTAACTCGTAACAATAATACTATAGATTAATCTCGTTAGAAACAAAACAGAATATAAAGCTAGTTGGATGTAATTTTCTCGTCGAATCGACGTAGTGAACCATATTGTTTAAATATCATAATTCTAAAATTATATTTGCACATTTAGTTAGGAAATTGAACCTAAATAAACAGCCGCAAGGTTAGTACACCTGTAATTAAACTATCCTTGTATTTGTTTACGTTTGAACAAACTGAAATATTCCTGAAATTCAGAGTTGACTTGTTAAATTTGGTATTAAATTGTAGCTATGTTGTACCGTCACTTTTGGGGCTATGAAATTTTGGCTTTAAGCGCGGTAATTTATTTGTTTTTTATTATTCCGACGTTACAGCCACTTTTCAGTAGCCGTGATCTCGTAAGATAAAAATTTCAAGTGTCAATGAGTATTGTTAAAGTTTTGTTTAGCCTACCGTCAACTTGTTTATTTTAATTATTTAGTTTTAATTTTGTTTATGGTTATTATTTACTCTATGGCAGCCTAATCTAATTTACCACCGCTTCGCAACGGTTTCACGGTTGACTTTGAGACGGCCATGACACCTGAACGCTGAGGACTCTTCGAGCTCTATCTCACAAACAATTGACTGTATACAGTATTGTTTAAATCAAAACTTGTAGATAATTTTATGCTTTATAATGTTTATCCTTTACATCCGTTCCACAGGGAACGAGATATTTCCAATAAAACCCCCTTTTCAGGACCATTGACCTTGAATATTTTAATTTGAATATCCTCCGTTATCCTCCAGAACACTGTGCCAAGGGCGTGGATCAAGAGTGTGGTGGTCTTGTTCTTCAAGAAGGGTGATAAGATCATTTTGAAAAATTATACTTATAAAACTGAATAACTTATTAAATAAAAAGAACTTGAGATATAAATAGAATAAGAAATATAAAGAAAACAATATTTAGCTAGACGTGTTGCTGTGTTGTGTTTGTACGAGTGTAACGTTTTTGTCTTGCCGTACTTGTAAGGAATATATGGAGATATGTTGCAAAAAAAATAAATACACTATGTCTTTATATTTATAACTATAATAATATTTTCTATCCTTTTATTGCGCTCTGTCTTATTGAATATGCACTGTTTGATACAACTCCATTAATTCTTCAAGTCATTCTGTAACATAATTCTGTATAAAACTTTAAAAAAAAGTACTTAAATATAAATAGAACAACAAATATAAAGAAAAACAATTTTTAGCTAGACGTGTTGCTGGGAGTTTCTTGCCGCTTCTTCTCCTTGACAGCAATAACACGTTGCGTAGCGGTGTACATAGACAAGGAAGTAAAATTAAATTTTAACTTATATGTATGACCTTTAAAAAGTGTTCTCCAGTGGAATTGAATTTGAATTTATAGGCCCGTCTCACACTTGAGCCACGTCTATAAGTTGTTTTCGTGAGTCGTCACGAATCGTCTCGCCAGAAAACTTGACGAGTTGCAACCACCGTAACATCCAAAATACACACTTGTAACACATACACATCTATGGGCTGGAGCACCAGCTTACCAGACTGACCCCCTCGACTCCATCCAGCGTCGCGCCGTTCGTATCGTCGACGATCCCATACTAACAGGCGGCTTAGAATCGCTTAGCCTTCGAAGAGACTTTGCGTCTCTCTGCGTATTTTACCGCCTGTACAACGGAGAGTGTTCCGAGGAACTGTTTGATCTGGTGCCAACGCCTCACTTTTACCACCGCACCGCTCGCCAGCGACGGGATGTTCACCCTCATTTCCTTGAGCTCCCACGCTCTACTACGCAACGGTTCTCTAGAACATTTATTCCGCGTACAACAATGATCTGGAGGGAACTTCCCGCCACGGTTTTCCCTTTGCGCTATGACATGGGGTTCTTTAAGAAGGGCGTTATAAAATTTCTTACAGGTCGGCAACGCGTTGGCGACACCCCTGCTGTTGCAAACGTCCATAGGCGACGGTAACCACTTTTCATCAGGTGGGCCGTCTGCCTGTTTGCCTACTTAGGCAATAAAAAAAAAAACATACATACACAGTAGTAATAACTTGTAGATAAGTATTACTAAGTTTTTGTATAACTACCCATGAATTGTAATTAATAAAGGCAACGACAATCTCCGTCTTAAACTATGATGGAGAAGCCCGATAAAAAACCCACCGGAACAGGCTGGGTTTCGAAAAGCACGGTAGAGTAGCTCCCCTTGAGCGGGAAGACGGTTGCCGGGCGAACGAGATCCGACACGATTTTTTACGGATGTAGAGGGCTGGCAAAACATCCAACGTTTCTTGTAGGCGCTGATAACATCCCTCTAGCATCTAGGGAGGGGAGGAATCTTCACCCCTGTTGACGAAGTGAGTTTGCCTTTCCCGGGGCATTCTCAATCACTGATGCGCTAGGATCGGCGTGGGCGTACCTACGTTCAAGTCTCACGCTCTTCCTGCCATAAGCGCGGGGCACATGGGAGGAGGGTGGTCTTAGTGGAGTATTGATCAGTCGAGCCTCCACATAAGCCGGCGATTTGAATCTGGTGCCTATTCGTTGTGTCTCCTCTCCTCTCGTCGCTTTGGTCTAATCCCTAGTAATGGACCGGTAGTGTACAAAATGCATTTCCCCCGCCATAAAAAAAACACCCAACGTTTTTTGAAGGCGCCGATAAAAAAAACGTTGTCGGGTAAGTGTGAAAAGCTTCATATAGAATGTTCTTATGACTAAAGTAACCGATTTTTTGTCGGGCCCGGCACTCGACAAGTGTGAACTTGCAGTTATTTGACTGGACTATTAGGGATTCTGTTTTTACTAAAATGGAGAGGATACCTTGAAAGGCGAACATTATTAAAAAAATAATTAATTAACTCACCAGATAACCATATAACTTTGCCTCTCGCCATCTTTCGGTCGTCTGATAAAAAATCCTAAGATACCGTCCTTTTATACCCGAGAAATTCCATTTTCAAATCTATTTTAAAAATGTTCTTTATTTCCGTATTAATAAATTCCAAGTTTAAATACTTTATTTTTAATGTTTTTTTTAAGATGAAATATTTAATAACGGTCCGATAGATATTTGCCAAACATTTTTTTTTACGTTCTACCCGATTTAATTTGGTCTGTGTTTTTAATATTTACCTAACATTAACTGATGCGATTGTAAATTGTTAATATAACGTGCTCTATCGAATAAATTTTCTGAAGTGAAACTTCGTCAGAATCCTTGTGATTTGAAACTCGATGAAACGAGAAAGCAACACCAGAAAGAGATAAACACATAAATCTATAGGACTAATCCTGCAAGAGAATGAGACAGAATGTATTATATTTAATCATTTAAACACTATGCTCATACATATTGGCAATGTTTTGAAGTTTTTGTTAATACTTCAAATTTCGTGTTTTAAAGCTGACAACATATTTTTTGCAATACCCTAAATAATGTAATACAATAAAGAAAACTTAACTTATTTATATTGTTACATGCCGACAAAAGTGAATGCATAAATAACAGTTTATTACCTTCCCGCATTTGGACGTCTTTTGTTTACTTTGTGTTAAAATTTGTAATAAAAAAAAACAGTCTATTGTGTATTGTAATCTTTTATGGCAGTCATTAGACAGGTGTGTCGAACTAATTCTTGGAAATTATTGTTTTACTTCGAGACATATTGTATTTGTACCGAATAAAAAGAATGCCCGAATGGAGGGGTGGGCAGTCAAGCGAGGATTACGATACGAGCAAGACGTATGTATATTCGATAAGCTATATGGTGGCGGACTTTGCGCGCGTTATTGAATCGTATAGTTCTAATAAATTCTATAGTAATTCCAACGGCATTTTAATTCGAGTCCTGTAGCTCGTAATAACATTGTATTCTACCCATAATAACTATGAGATGGACCCACTAATACTGAACTGTGTAGGTGGCTTTATTAAAATACTTAACAATTCCATTAGAAAAAGCATTTTTTACCAGTTTTTTTAAATATAAAATTTATAACTGCCAGATTCGAATTAGGGCTTTATGAACTAAAATAACATTTTCGTTTTATTCAACATTGAAAAGGAGCTATTCCAATTCAAATTCAAAAGTGTTTATTCAAAATAAGTTCCACTGGAGAAAACTTTTTGAAGGTCATACATGTAGGTTAAAAATTAATTTTACTTCCTTGTCTATGTACACCGCTTCGCAACACGTCCAACTGAAAATTGTTTTTCTTTATATTTCTCTTATTCTATTTATATCTCAAGTTCTTTTTTTTATAAGTTTTATACAGAAATGTGTTACAGAACGACTTTTGAAGAATTATTGGAGTTGTAGCAAACAGTGCATATTCAATAAGACAGAGATACGATAAAAGTAAAGAAAAATATTACTTTAGTTATAATAAAGACTATTATGTATAAGATCGATAGATAATATTTATAAAAAATCTACCACAATAAAAGTAAACTTATTTGTATTGTATTCTACCCATAGTCCCTCAAGACTGTAAGTAGAATACTGAGTCCAGATCACCGTCTTCTATGGGTAACGTGCCCAGAGGGCTACGTTTCCTCGCTGGATATACTGACCTATTTTACCCGAGGTAGGCACCAGCGTTCTGATCCCCGAAGAGTCAATGAGTCGTTTTGATAAATTTTGGTAGAGGCTTATGGTTGAACTTTAGGCCAATTTCTATTTTACCAACCTTAAGCAAGGTTTTCGAAAAAATAATTTTAAATCAACTGCTCTCACATTTTAATATTAATAAATTAATTCATACTAAACAGTTCGGGTTCACCAAAGGTCGTTCCACTACCGATGCAGGTGCTGAGCTTCTAAAAGACATTTATGGTGCTTGGGAAGGGTCACAGAATGCCATTGGTTTATTCGGTGACCTGTCCAAGGCATTCGATTGCGTTGAACACGTGACCCTCCTAAAAAAGCTCAATTATTACGGTATTTATGGCGATTCTCTCAATTTTCTGTCGTCTTACTTAACACGTTCGCGTGAGCAATCCTGCTTCTGAATCTATACGCTGAGGCGCATCTTTTCGGTACTTTTACACAGGTGTGTGTATCCGTGAAAATGAACTTTTGAAAGTCACGCGGCGGTAATATACTACGAAAATTTAGTGTATTGCGGCGCTAAGGAGTTCCGTCATAAGAATTCATCCTTACGTTAGACGTAATATAACGTTCCGCCGAAATAAATATAACAAACTACAGGACGTCACATGACGTTGCGCCGTTTCATAAATAGCTCAACACGACGCCATAAGACGTTGCTCACGCGAACGTGTTAAAGAATAGATCCCAAAGCGTTGAAATTAACAAAATCAAATCTCGTGAGACTGGCATATCTATGGGTTTGCCCCAGGGCTCTATTCTAGGTCCCTTCTTGTTTTTGATATATATTAATGATTTGCCATATTTTATTAATGATATGTGTGAGGTAGTGTTGTTTGCTGATGACACGTCACTTATATTTAAAGTTGACAGAAATAAACAGAACTTTGACGACGTAAACAACGCCTTAACCCAAATATCTAAGTGGTTTACCGTAAATAACTTATCTCTCAATCCGAATAAAACTAAATGTGTTAAGTTTGTTATGCCCAATGTAAAAGAATACGATGTTAATATTTCTCTTAACGACACTAGACTTAACCTAATAGATTCAACTGTATTCTTAGGCATTAACCTAGATCAGAAACTCCAGTGGGGCGCTCATGTATCTGTAGTGTAGTCTCTCAGGAAAGCTTAGTTCTGCTGCATATGCGGTCAGAAGAGTTAGGCAGTTCACTGACGAAGAGACTGCTAGACTAGTTTATTTTAGTTATTTTCATAGTGTCATGTCCTATGGTATTTTACTTTGGGGCAACGCTGTTGACTTAGAGACTATATTTGTTTTACAAGAGCCGTAAGGTCAATTTACAACCTCGGCCCTCGGGTGTCTCTTAGGGAACGGTTTAAGGAAATCGGTATTATGACGGTCGCCTGCCAATATATTTTCAATAATATAATTTATATTCGTAATAATTGAGTGCCTACAAGCAGTATAAGGATGTTCACGATTTCAACACCAGGCATTGTAATAAACTGAAATTGCCATCTTTTACATTACAAAAAGTATTGTCTTCTTTCTTGGGGGTTGGTATACGCTTCTTCAATAAGATTCCGAGTGAAATGTTAGATCTGCCCTTCACTAAATTCAAAACCAAATTAAAAAGTATCTTGCTTAAAAAGGGATACTACACTATTGAAGAATATTTAAATGACAAAACTTCATTTACATAGCAGCTCGCTCCAACCTCTTATACTGTGTTTTGTACGAGTGTAACGTTTTTGTCTTGCCGTATTTGTAAGGAATATATGGAGATATGTTGCAAAAAAAATTAGTACGGTATGTCTTTATATGTATAACTATAATAATATTTTCTATCCTTTTATTGCGCTCCGTCTTATTGAATATGCACTGTTTGCTACAACTCCATTAATTCTTCAAAAGTCATTCTGTAACATAATTCTGTACAAAATCTTTAAAAAAAAGTACTTAAATATAAATAGAACAACTAATATAAAGAAAAACAATTTTTAGCTAGACGTGTTGCTAGGGTGTTTCTTGCCGCTTCTTCTCCTTAACAGCAATAACACGTTGCGAAGCGGTGTACATAGACTAGGAAGTAAAATTAAATTTTAACCTATATGTATGTATGTTCTCCAGTGGAACTTATTTTGAATAAAAACTTTTGAATTTGATGTTAAGGCTCTCAATTTAGAATCCCTCCCACCCCTTTGGGTGCAACCCAACTTGAGTACAGAATATCAAGAATTTCTTAGTTGCGGAATCCACACGCACACCGGGGGTCCACTGCATATCAATTCCCAAAGTGGCCTGTCGGGTTCACATGTGCAGATCTGGGACTAAATCCAAACCATATATTGCATGATGATAACTCCGCTTATTATTTATAAAATCCGTTGTAATTACTGAAATGATCATAACTATTCGATTCTATTCCTAAGTCGCCAGTCCACTGCTGGACGTAGGCCTCCCCAAGACGGGGCTATTCATCCCTGTCCTCCGATCTCTTCATCCGGCGCCTACTGGCGACCTTGCATAGGTGTCGATTCATCGGGTTGGAGGGCGTCCGACACTGCGTTTACCGAGATGTGGACTCCACTCCAGGACTCGTTTGCTGTATCGACCGTCGGTCCTGCGTCAGACGTGACCGGCCCACTGCCACTTCAATATGCTAATTTTGCGGGCTATGTCGGTTACCTTGGGCTCTTACGGATATCCTCATTTCTAATTTTATCCATAAGAGAAACACCCTGGTATGGTAAATTTCTGCAACAAATTTTCTCCGTTCTTTACTACGGTCTGGGTATCTGGGATCGGCCCCAGAGTAATCCGTTGAATGTTACCCATTATCCCGTTACCCGTTACCCATAACATAAGCGTAACTTGCTTAATATTGGAGATATTACAATATGTATGTTCATCCGCCGATTATAAAAAAATACATAAAAATTCCGTACCTCTGCTACTGTTTTTTGAAGTGAAACTTTTATATAGACGGGGTATTAGGATTTTATCTGTCACGACAAAGCGTTAGGGCCGCGTGGAGGGAGTCGAAGGTTTATCGCGTGGTCAAAGGTGGCATAAGCAGACTATAGATGGTTTTTTAGATTCAGATCGAAATCAGTTTTTTTCACATAAAATAAAAAACATCAACACAACACAACACATACCAAACCTAACGAAATCATAATTTGCAGTAAACCTGTGAAAAATCGAAATGTGTGCTGGGACACATAGTAAAAGTGAAACTTCAACGGACAAAATTTTAACTTGGAAGTTTTACGGGCAGGTTTTCAAATTGGAAAAGTACATTAACAATCCACCCGTAAAACTTCAAGTTTATATTTTGTTGCGATTCGTTGTGCCCCTTGTTCGTTGCGATTCGCTTTTCCACTTGTCCGTTGTTTTTTTTTGATACATACATACATACATAACTTCACGCCAGGTCCCTTGCGGGGTAGGCACGAACAACAGAGCGCCATTCAAGCTTATTCTTACATACTTCACTTGCTTCTTTGACATTCCTAGCTCTTGTCATGCACGCTCGTCTTTTCTTAAGGCTCCTGACATCACCTTCTGCTAGTACACGATCAATTTGATCATGGAAGGTGTGTCGTGGCTTTCCGCGACTTCTGCATCCATCCACCTTTCCATTCTATATCTGTTTAGTAATTCTTCCATCATTCATTCTTTCCACATGCCCGAACCACCGGAGCATTTTTTTTTTTTGATATAACAATAATATAATATAATAGTTTCATTTCAAAGTGTCGCTATGTATGATTAAGTCTATTTTACATGAACAACTGTACAAGAAGGAATACAACTTTCTGCGATGCGGCGGCCTGTCGTAAGACAAAGACGAAACGACGCGAATACCCACAGCTAGGGAGATTATTTATTAAAACTACGTTTTAACGGTTTCAATTGTTTGATTTTATTTGTTTTTTTTTATTATTCCGACGTTTTGGCCACTTTTCAGTAGCCGGAATCACCGAAGAAAAGGATGTCAAGTGTCTATGAGTAATTTTAAAATTTTATTTAGCCTACCGCCAACTTGGTCATTTTAATTATTTAGTTTTAATTTTGTTTACCATTTACTCTATGAGAGAATAATCTAATTTCATGTCGCTTAGAGTAAATCAAATCAAATCAAATCAATTTTATTTGTTCAGAGAGTTATTTTATTTGTAGAGTAAATAATAAACAAAAATAAAAATAATTAATTAAAATCACCAAGGGGGTGCCTACCCCCAATAACTTTGACATTACTCATTGGCAGTTAGACTTTGTCTTCCATGATCACGGTTACTAGAAAGTGTAAGTACTTTCCTATTATTTTCACCTTTTGTCCGTTTTTTGTCAGTAGTAATAAAATAAAAACTTCGTTTAAAAAAGCCGACTTCAAAAACTTTAAAACTAAAATGTATAAAATAACTTATTTCTAAAGCTATTATTAGTATATTATCTAAAACATCTTAAAGTCGGTGCTTAGTAATTTTCAAAATATAGTAATTTTTATGTTTTATTTTGCACCGACTTCAAGATGTTTTAGATAATATATATTAATAATAATAGGTTTAGAAATAAGTTATTTTATACATTTAATTTTTTTAGTTTTTGAAGTCGGTTTTTTTAAACGAAGTTTTTGTTTTTTATTTGTTACTTTTTAGTGTCTAGCTATGTATGGGTGGACCTACGAATGGTGCCGCGCTTCTTAAAAAATATAGGTCCCAAGAACCGGGAACAAAAATATGTTCGTAAAATGAAAACTACTGGGCCAAACTATGTCAAATTTTTAGGGGACCACATGGCAGCTATTCCGCGTTGAACAAAAAAAGAATCACGTAAATCGGATCATAAATCACGGAGTAATCGGCGAACATACATAAAAAAAAGCAACAAAAAAAAAAGATCCCGACGAATTGAGAACCTCCTCCTTTTTTCGAAGTCGGTTAAAAATAAAACGACATTACTTAGTATATATAAAATAATATATTATATTAGACATAATTACATAAATAAAAATCATTAAGATTATATTTGTAAGCAGTAATTAACAATTAAAATTATCACGGGTAAACACTAAAATTAAAATTTCATTAATCCATTTAAACTAGCACAGATCATTTGTTATGAGATCAAAGTAATAGTAAAGAAAAATCTTTAATAGTTAACTAAAAGATTATTATTGCCTCCTTACCTCTCACTATACTTAACTACTGGTTAATAATTTAACAAAGAAATATCTATATTTGTAATGATAGTTCTCTACCAATAGTAAGACTGTGTTATAGTAAGAGATAAGCCCAACATATATATTATATGTTGTTAGGCTTAGTACAAGCGAGTCACCGGTGACCAGCGGAAAACTGTCTACACCCTTATTCAAAGCCTTACTTACAATAATCTCGTTAAGAAAGGATTAGCCATCTCTTAAATAGGAGACTCTTAAGCCCCTAATCAATGGCTGTTTCAAATAAAACTTGCCATCTTGCCTCTTAGCAGTCACTTAAACTATCTCTCGATGTTGGTTATTTTCGACAGTTATTTATGACTTACTTTACGACCACCTCCAATCCTTAAGAGGAGTTTATGGGTATAATTTTTGTTAATCAATTGCTGAGCAGTTTCTTAAAATTTAACAAACGATTATAAGTAAGGCCAACATATTGTAATAGTAGGGGAGCCCAAGATACTGGATGTGGAGTTACTCAATGGTCGCGGGGACCTGTTGGATTGTGAAGATGCTAAAAAGAAAAAATGTTATATGATTATGCCCTTTCAGTGGTGGGGGGAGCGTGTATAGGTTTTTGAAGTGATAACTTCTTATCGAAGGGCAAACCACTTCGTTACGTAACGCGTTACGGCGCCAGTCTGTCTGGCTTCACTTTCTGTCACGCAAGTTATCACTTCTGTCGGCCGTCCCGAGACGTACAGGTTTTTTTTAAAGAGTGGTACAGAAATACTCAAGCGCGTCAGATATTCACATGGAATGTTAAGTAAACTCTAAAGGAACTCCTATTAAAAAGTGTGACGATTTGGCCACGACCAGAAGCAATCGCCGATTTTTGAAAATACAAAATAAAAGTTACATTGAAGTACTCGATCGCGTCAGATTCATGTACAGGCGGTTCAGCTTGTTATCCTTGTCGTGCTGACCCATAATCTGACAATTATGTGGAGGAATTTCATCAATCTGACGGTTTGAAAAATAATTTGAAGCATGAAAATACCCCCACCCTGTATGAAGGGTTAATATATGGTAGGGGTACATAACAGGGTGTAAGGTTTTTCTGCCACACTCGAGTAAATCCCAAAATCTCCGGCCTCTCCTACTATAAGGACTCGCCGCAGAAGTATTGCCGGTAGCTACAGCGATGGCCATGACTCGCCACTTGTAGCTGCTACAAAAGTGTCAGTGGTGCGCGACAGCCTTAGACTTTTCTGTATTTAAAGTTAGTCTATGATCGGGATGTCCTTAGGAGCTATAGACAATCTTTATTCAATAAACAGAGTGGACTCTTCTCTGTTTTCAGTTTTGGGTAAGATTTTTAAGTCTAGACGAAGATTCTTTCTCCTTTGTTATATCTGATTAGGCTCAAAGAACATTCAGTCTCTAATCCTTATCCAGTTCTTAAACATCCCGGTTTATCATTACTTTACGAGCAGGGATATGGGCAAGGACATGGGGTCCTGGAGCCCTGAAAAGCTGATGCTGATAAAGAGAAGGTTGGTGGCTGGATGCTATTAGGCCTTGGCTGCTTGACTAAGATCTGAGGTGGGTTGAACGGCTCAGGAGCTTGCTGAGTAACGGAGATCGGCTTCAGCTGTATCGCAGCCGGTTTCGGGGGCTTCACGAAGATTGCTGGTGGCTGGATAGCTGAGAGAGGAGATGGTGTTGCCAATACAGGTGGGGGAGTGATTGGAGAAGGTGTTGGTGGCCTGACAAAGATTGGCTGAGGAGTCACTGCCGGTACAGGTGGTGGTTGAACAGTCATAGCTGGTGGAGTGATCGGTGGTTGCTGTCTTGGTCTGATCAAGATTGGGGGAGGCTGGATGATGACGTCAGGAGACTGGGCGATGTAGAACGTTCCGCCGGATACAGGAATTTCTTGAAAGCCGGCTTGTTTCAGGCGGTTGTGTATTTGGTCCTTCTGCGTCTGGACTTTCACAGGACCGTTTCCACAGGATGCTGGAACGAACATGATTACATTTAACCTTCTCTCTCCTGCTGTAGTTAGTTTCATTCTTTACTAGAGGTCCCCCGGTAGACGTGGTGCTGCCTTGAAAAAATAAAAATCTAGGACCCGACCCCCAGCGCCACTTCAATTGTGAGTTCCAATTGTGAGTCTAAACCATCCGAGGACCTACTTAAACACATACAAAAAAAATAATCAAAATTGGTAAAGTCGTTCTCTAGTTATACGCGTACATACATTTCTACGATATTTATTTAGATTGTACATAAAATAGTTAGATATAAAACTACAAAATAGTAATGACGCACAAAGGCGAACTTCATCGTAAAAAGAGTTTTCTTCCAGCAGATCTATGCATCTAGCGAGAGGGGGAAAATAATGTTTAAAAATGAAAATTGCTGAATAGAGGGTAGTTATTAATTATACGATTACTTTAATGACTGCGCCAATGGAGTATAATTACATTTGGTACTTTCAATGCAACTTCGAAGAAGGTTTTGTTTCTATTGAAAAATCACGGGAAGAAAGTTTACTGTAAAAAGTATTTTTAAATTAGAGGTAGATTTGGAGGTAGGTTGGAATTTTGTGACTATTTCTTTTAAATATTTAATAGAAGGTAGTTTTTGTACTTCAATTACTTCATGCCCGATTGTACCAATAGAATCAAAAAAAAAATCAAATCAAAAATCATTTATTGAGAAAAAAACATAATTCACAAATTTCTGAGTCATTGGTCCCCAAACTAGGTCGACCTGTATCTTGGGGACCTCCTTCCTAGTGGTACAATTCTGATTGTGAAATTATTGTTACATTCATTTAAAGAAAAAAAAAAGGATGAAATATGTATGAATGCGTGCGTGCGTGCGTGTGCGTGTGTGTGTGTTGTGTGTGTGTTGTGTGTGTGTTGTGTGTGTATGTGTGTGTGCGTGTTATGTGTGACTTGTGATATTGTGAATTTGTATGTCTAGTCTAAAAAATTAAAATTAGAAATAAAGATAACAATTATCAATTAAATAAAAACAAGATTTCGGGTTGTACATATTAGTTAGTTGTGTTATATATTTATTTTTAACAATTGTTCTGTCCCATCATAATCAAGAGTTAAAAGCCAATTATTTAATTTTAACTTACACGCTTGGTATGTAAAGTCGTAAACTCGTAGAATTTTGTTAACTTTGTTGTATAAAAATATACCTAAGTAGCATACCTGGTGTTGTAAGTAAGCTGTATGCGAAAGGATATTAGTGCAGACGATGTCTTTTCTCCTTTTTGTTAATGATACGTTATGGGGTGTCACTTTATGTTGCCGAAGAACAATATGTAATACGTAAATTTGCCTAACCGAGAGTTGCTTACATTCATCGTATAGTTGAGAAGTCGGGTATCTAAAGGGTTTAAAGAGCATGACTTTTATGACACATCTTAGAGCTCGTTCTAGTTGAAGCAAATGGGTTTTGTAAGACCCACCCCAAACGGAAATACAATATCGAATAATCGAGAGACATAGGGCTTTGTAAATCTTGATTAGTAAGTCTTTGGAGGCAATATATCTTAATTTTCTAAAAACCCATATTAATTTACGAACTCTAGTAGTAATTAGCTCAACGTGTTGTTTCCATTTACAGAGATCATCAAGAATGACACCCAGATATTTAATCTCTCTAGTTTTATTTATATATAAGCAATCACAATTTTGAGATGTTACATCTCCACAATTGTGTAATCTAAGATTAAAACTATTTAAAGTATTAGAAGGGTTTGTGATCGAAAAAGTATAAGAATATAATACTAATTTGGTATTATTAATGAATCTCTCAAGAAGGTTTAAAAAGACACATGAAAGTTGACTGTCAAAAGTATTTTTAAATTGTACGTAGGGAGATGTTTTGACAATTTCTTAGAAATTAATAGAGGGTAGTTGTTGTACTTCATGAAAGTCGTTCCTGACTGTGCTAATCGAAGATAAAAATATTCTGGTACCACTATATATGTTTTTCTTTCTTCATCATTAGTTACATAATAATTTGTAATTGAAGAATTTCCTTTGAGTCAAGTATTTTTGAAGAGGTCGCTTTTAGCGATAAGGCCGCCTTTTGTTTTACAAAGTAATTATTGTCTTGTTCTCATCTCTGCATTATACCGGTAATTTCATGTCTTCACCTACAAAAGATAAAAGGACATACTTGGCCTGTCCACGCAAGGTTCGCATGGACACGAGTATGACTGCTGGCATGGGCACGGCGGACACGGCTGTTGGCAGGAGTCACATGAGCACGGCGGACATGGCACTTGGCAGGGGTCACATGGGCACGGCGGACACGGTGCCTGGCACGGACACGGACACGGGCACAGGCATGGAAAGGGGCAGTCCTGTGGAGTTGGCGCTGCCGCCGTTGATGCTATCAGTGCTGGAAATATAAATAACAGATTTTAATTGAAATTTTGCATTTATTTTAAAGTAACAGATATACACATAACTCAACATACTTACAAGGAAAACCTTGAAAGGCTGGCTGGAATGAAGTTTCGAAGAACATCGAAGGCCATCAGAGGCCATCAAGGGCCATCGAAGAAATTGTATAGTAATATAATAAAGGGCAATTACAAGAGCTATTTTCAAAACAGCGTACAAAATACACTAATGGAGATTATTTTAGATCTTATTTCATTGCGTTAAAGTTGGAAATTGTGTGATAATATACAGCGGTCAGCATTTTTCGTTTCGGTTTAAAACTTTTTTTTCGTCTATCTCGCCATTCGCCGAGCAACGTGCGATAAGGAACTTCGTTCCAACAAATTATGGTTATACAGAAATTAAAATTTATATAGAAAATCCAGTGCCAGAACGCTATCGCTACGCTATAGGTGGAAACGTTCCCAAGGGACTGGCCGCATTCTCTCTTTGAATGGCAAGCCTTAAGACTATAAGTAGAATACTGAGCCTAGCTCATCTAAGTTAGATTGTAAATTAAATTTGTGCAGGACCAGAATCCAACGCAAAGAGAATCATCAAAATCGGTAAAGAAACGAAAAAAGTTATAGAACATACTAGCTGTACCCGGCAGACGTTGTCCTGCCTTTAAAAAATAAAAATCTATAACCCGATTCCAGCGTCATCTACCGGGACCAAATTTTAATCTAAACTATTCTCAAATCCATTTGAACAAACAAAAAATTTCATCAAAATCAGGCCCAGCGTTTAGGAGGAGTATCGCGGCGCCACCTACTGGGTCCAATCGTTTATTTAAACAATTCCGGGACAAACTTCAACACATACAACAACAAAAAGAACACCTAAATTCTGGTACCCGATTGCAGCGCCATCTACCTGGTTCAAATTAAAATCTAAATCATCCCAGTAGAAAATGTTAAAAATACTAATATCGCTATTAAAAAATAGGGGTTGAACGTAGAGGGTTGAAAATTTATGTATTTTTTAATGCTCATGTATCATAACATAATAAAAATATTTTTATTTATCTAAAAATTAAAAAACAAATTGGGGGTGGACTACCCTTAACATTTAGGGGGATGAAAAATAGATGCTGTCCGATGATTCTCAGACCTACCCATTAAGCACACAAAATTTCATGAGAATCGGTCAAGCCGTTTCGAAGGAGTATGGGAACGAACATTGTGACACGTGAATTTTATATATAAGATACAAAAATATATATATTTACATGATGAATTAAGAACTTCCTCCGTTTTTGAAGTCAGTTAAAAAGACAGGGGTGCGTTGTATGCAGTAACAAATCGTAAGGGTTCTACGCGACAAAATAATTTGAGGATCATTGCTATAGACGATCTTAACATACCTAAATTATATTAAAAAAAATCACGTTTTAACGGTTTTAAGCCGCTTCTTCTCTTCAAGCCACAACATGTTGTGAAGCGGTGGTAAATTAGATTAGGCTCCCATAGAGTAAATAATAACCATAAACAAAATTAAAACTAAATAATTAAAATGAACAAGTTGGCGGTAGGCTAAATAAACAAAAACAAACACAAACAAGACAAATGTCATCTTTGTCGTCCGTGACCACGGCCACTGGAGAGCGGCCGAAACGTCGGATTAACCAAAATCAAATGAATCACCGCGCTTAAAACCGTTAAAACATAGTTTTATTATATATGCAAGTCGCGAAAACTTAAGAAAATATTATTTAAAAAAATCTTTACCTAAAATACCCAATGCCGTTACACGCCCCATATTGGACAGCTTTGTGTAATTCCCATGAGGAAACAGCCACTTTATATATTAAAAGGATATTTTCATATCAATTATTCATGGATTGATATTTAGGAATGCTTCAGTGAATGTTAAGGTGGGCTATAATGTTTATTCATAAACTTATTTAAGCATTTATTAATATGATACAGAATCCTTGAAATTAATCATAAAGATTTTCACAGATTCGGTCCCCTTATTCCCATACTCGATGACAATCAGCTGTTTCAAATAAAAATCGCCATCTTGCCTTTTAGCAGTTTCTTAAACTATTGTCACTTTGGAGGAGGATCTAACTCTTCCAGTCAGATGTAGCTACAGAATACGTTTCGGTGGCCAATGAACGATACAAGATAATTGTATATTATTGTTACGAGTAGCGAGACTCGAATTGAAATGCCGTTGGAATTATTATAGAGTTAATTAGAACGATACAAACACGTATACCACAGGTACAAATATAACGGAACACAACAAGTCCAATCGTAATGCAGAAGGTCGTAATTCAATAACACGTCCAAAGTCCGTCACTTATTAGATTCCCGAATGTACGCACGTGACGCCCGTATCGTAGATGTAGCTCGACTGCCTCCTCTCTCCATCAGGCCGTCGTTTTATACTTCACAAATGCAAATGTGCCCGCCCGGCAACGTCGCCACAGTTTCCTAAAACTAGCTTGTAACACCTGGCTAATGATGCTAATGAGCGAGTACAATAGGACAATAGGCTGTTCTCCACAATAACTAGAAACCTATGCCAATAAATAAATGAACAAAAGAAGACGATCATAAACGTATTACAAGTAGTTCAAATGCCGACAGGTAATAAAATGTGCTTCTACAGATCTGTACGTGCAATTTGTTTATGTCGGGGGCCTAGGTTGTAACAATATCAACAATTATTTGACATCGTTTTATAATTTAATAATAATTTTATAAATTAGTTTTCAATACATTATTATTTAATTTACATCAATTCGAGCTAAATATTTACGATAGTATTTTGTTTGTCACTGATGAGATAATCTGTGACAAAAAAATACTGACTGGTAGAGTGCCACAGAAACCTAAATTTATTTGACGTTTCCTAATACGTGACTTATTAAATGAGTGCGTCAGATTTAAGATTAATGCCTGATTTCATTAGAGAAGTAGTTGATTGTCTCACTAACGATGAAATTAAAAGCAGAGTGTTAACCTGGGGTGAAAGGCCTACTTAGGCACTCGGACTATTAGCGCATCTCGTGCCAAATAGGTCGTTTTCACCTCTCATCTAACATTTTACTATTTAAATAATAATAATAATTTACTTATTTCAGACACAAAGATCCATAATTACAACACATTTTTACAGATTTTTATTATAAAATTAAATTAAATTAAAAACCTTAAAAATGAAAAATAAATTATCAAATGTCCATCAGTCATCAGTCAGTCATTTTAACTTACCTTTCTTCAAAATATCTCCAATGTCATTGATTAATTACGTCACACTATATTATCATTTTTCAAGGTTCTACCATGTTTTCAATACAGTCATTTAGCGTACAAATAACTTTTTTGTTGACAATTTTTTTTATATATAAGAAAGGAAAGCCTCGTGTTATTTATAACAGCACGGAGAGATGGGTTACGCCACTGTTTTAGTTCTTGGTAAGTTGTTTCTAAGACTCTTGAATTGTTTTTGAAATTCAAACATTTTAGACTTTAGAGAACTGGTGTCTCTGACAGGGGTTTGGCCAGTAGCAAATCACTACACTTATGTCAGTTTAACAATATTTCTTTAAAAATCTTTTAAGGGGAAAGGAGGCATTTTCGCGGAGGGGGTTATGGAGGAGAAGCATTTTCGACTTTTGACAAGTTAGAGCCATGCTAGGATATGAATGTGCACCTTTTTTACGAGGGGAAATTTGATTGACGCCTAACCTTCAAGAGGGAAGCACGACGGGGGCGTATGTAATTCGCCTTGTTGGGGTGGCACTAGTATTCCGGAAGGTTTCTTTTTTATTGATGGAGCACAGCAGACAGGTTGATGTTCTAACTGTGATGGAAAGTGAGTTCCGTTACCTTGGGTTTATAGCGTCTTGCAACCTCCGCATGTTGCCGCCACCCGCTCTGCGCGTGAGTCAGTACGTTGCCAAACGCCTTTATAACCACGCATAATTAAGCTATCGAAAACTTCCTCGTCCAGTAGTTAAAAGGACATTCGCCTCATCTGATATATAAAATTAAGTTCGGTGTATCTGCGCCCCTTGCGCCCCGGGGCTCGTGTAGAAAGACCTTACCACCTTTTGTGTCTCGCCATGTGATTAGCAGCGGCAGACCTCCTGAACCAGTGCTTGCGTGGGCTGGTGGCTGACTGCGAGGTAAGTGCAAGATTCTGTATTCTCCGGGCACCAGTTTTTAATTGAGGAATAAGGGATAGCCATATATTGAACAAATAACCCCCTACCCGCGAAGATTGCCTGATTGCGTTTCCAACGCTAAAAAAGAATTATCGCGGAACACCAATAGCATACCGTATTTTAGGGTTACTTGATAAAATGCCACCCAATAAAAATATAATTTTACAGTGGGTACCTTCACATGTAGGCTTGTCCGGTAATTAATTGGCTGACCGTCTGGCGAAAGAAGCTACTACAGATGGTATAATTATGCGTTGGCTACCATATTACTCTGATCTCTTGACCCTAGTGAAAGATAAATGTAAAGAACTTTGGAAAGAGCACTTTGACGACAGATCACTGAGTAAAGGGATTTGGTACAAAACAATACAGCCTCGTTTGAGCAGAACGCCATGGTTTGAAGGATTGAATATGGCCAGATCAGATGTAGTCACTATCTTTAGGCTTCGGTCCGGACACATTCCATTAAATAAATTCGCTCACCTCATGAGAAAAACAACGTCTTCAAATTGCTCACAGTGTGGAGTGGTTGAAGATGTACATCATATTTTAATGGAATGCATCCGGAACGAAGTGGAAGGAGATAACTATGTTGAGCGTTTTAGTCTGAATAAATTAGATATAGGTCTCTGTAATAGCATATTGGCGTTCCCTCTAACGAGAGAAGCCAATATGCTATTGAGAGTAGTTAAAATAGGACTTAAAAATAGATAAGAAATTAGTTTGTCTAAGTCTATGTTCGAGGGTGGCATAATCGCATCGATTAAACCCTCTATAAAAAATAAAGATAAAAAAAAAACGCTAAAAAGCTGTATAACATGGACATGTATAGATATCTAAAAATATGTTTACCACATTTTTTTTAAACCGCCATTTTGTAAGAACTGCGATTACTACAAGCCCTCCTGCTAGATTTCAATATCCTTGCAAATTCCAGCACTGATCAGCTACGCCACGGCGGCACCGTGGCGCTGCTACACGAATTGCGACGGAGCAACCATATGCATAGGACCAGCAGGACAGCCAAGCGTCGGGCCCCCATGCATCAACATCCCTCGTCCAAGCCCACCATGCTCCGGAGCTGCGACAGTAGCAACACCCTATAGCTTCCCGTGTCCTCAAGGACCCTGTACGCCCCCACCGTGCCCTTGTCCACCGCCCCCCTGTGAACCGTGCCCCTGTTCTTAAATAACTCTCAAATTTCCCACCTCATCGTTACTCAAAGATGATTTAATACGCTCTTAAATTTGGCGAGTCAATGCGCCCTGTGACATGTAGAGCTGTTGTTAAATAACTCTCAAACTTCCCATTTCATCGTTAGACGTTATTCAAATACTATTCAAAGGCTCTCAAATATTTGACGAGTCAAAGAACGCTGTCTGATTGACACCGTCTTAAATAGACAATGTATTGATTACTGCTGTCAAAGTAATTTATATTGTTTCAAATGTTGGACAACGTATTTAACCTTTAACAGCGATACAAATATGTGTTCCGTCTGTAAAGGCTATGAGCGTTTGATCAAATATAAGACAGTGAATTGATTACTGTTCTCAAATGATTGTTGCAATAAACATTTAACAACATGAAAGTTGTACTAATAAGAGTTGCGATGCGTGTTACATCGTATCTCATATTACTTTTGGAAGCGTTTGAAACTTTGTAAGTTATTAGATAACCTATTGATTACTATTGTCAAAGAATGATTCTGATATTATTTGAGAGCGTAAGATTTGAAGCGTTTGACTATTAGGTAATTAATTCGTCAGGTAAATTTGCTCTTATAAATTGATGTAGTAATCATTCCAGTTTTAAATAAATTGAGCAAAAAATTCGAATTTCAACATAATTATTTGTTTTCTTTTATTCTTTTTTTTAAAGGGACTTTGAACTGTTTAGGTTATGTCAGCCCATTGTACCTTAATCATCCTACATTAGTCTTGTTTATTTTTTTGTGTAGAAAATGTCAATGGGTTCTGAAATTTATTTCTGATTTTATAAGATGTAAGCGTTGTTTAAATTGGTTTTCGGATACAATATTGTAAATAAATTGTTTTTGGAATTATTGTTTTATTATTTTTATTTTGTCAAATTAAACTAAAACGAAATTAAATGAATTTGAATTTATTGGCTAGACAGTTGGTACAAAAAGATCTTAAATTATGATTCAACGAATACTTAAATTATAAAAATAAAAGTAATATATAATCAATTATGGTTATTTCGTCATATCTATCAGTTATTTCACTTATATGTTTATAGTTCTTTTTATGTATATATATATATATATATATATATATATATATATATATATATATTTATTTCAAGAACACAACTGAGTTTCTCTGTAATTAAAGTTTTATTTTGTTAAAATAGGCATACTGTTTTACAGAAAGAATTATAATTTAAGTATTAAACATTGCAAACAAACTTTTACCTGTAATTAAAGAAACGACATTTAATGTTATTTATTCCAATGTCGATTCCAAATCCACAATTCACAAATAAGCCTTAGCTTTCTATTTAATAAAATATTTTAAGAATAACATGCTATCTTTCGGCACAAGTTTTAGGTTATCCTCTTTCCACAGATTATCTATAGGGTTTTGTCAAAGTCACGATTGTCACAATGCGCGGGAATATTAAAATTAAAGAAAATTACGTTTTTTCTTTACATATATATATATATATAATTACCACTGGCCAGCACTCCTCATGGCCATGCCTTTCCATTTTGAGAACCTTTAGGTACATTTGTACCGATTATTCTATCACAAGAACAAACAAAAATTCTATGTATGCACAAAAATATATATTCTATGCTGCATTTCACATCACACTATTTTACCGACAGTTCCAAAACTTATTTGATTAAACAATATACAGTCGGTGATTGTTTTACCGACGTTCAGGGAAAAGCAACAAAAATGGCCATTTTTTTATAAATGAAACAATATTCTATTTATTTCACAATCTGTTTATTATTCTACACGCCAACAAGTAATTTTAAATTATTTTAATTTTATTTTATTGTATGCATGTAATGTGATTTCTCCGTCATTTGTACACCGATTGTCATTTTTTTTCTTATTCATTAGAGGTATTCCCATAGTTACCAAGTCAAGATCTAATAAGTGAATAACAGGGAAATCGAGAATAACCAGTATTGACGAGCGTCAACATCGAAGAGTTAGATTATAAACTTGCTTCCGCCTGCCAGTATTAAAATTTCTACAGGCGCTTAATATATTATTTCTAAAGCTATTCAAGTGTTTGCGCAACTTAAAATTTTAAAAATATAACAAAAACAAAACCGACTTCTTTCTACAACATCTTGAAGTCGGTTCGAAGTGAAATATAAAAATCACTGTTACGACCTGAACGCCGACAAAAGACAAATTCACACCTGCAGACATTTTATTACCTTTTCGGCATATGGACTTCTTTTTTTATTTACTTTGTGTTTAAAATGTGTAGTTAGAAAAACAGCCCATTGTGTATTGTAATCTTTTATGGTAGTCATTAGCATCATTAGGTGTGATTCTAAGAAATTAAGTGCCGAGGGACATACTGTATTTGTGTGGTATAAATCAACGCCCCAATGGCGGGATGGGCAGTCAAGCGATAGCCACAAGCGAAGCAAGACGTTAGTGACGGACTTTGCACGTGTTATTGAATCGTGCATTACGTTTGGACTGGTTGTGTACAGTTATATTTGTACCTGTGTTACACGTATATGTAGAGTTCTAATAAATTCTATAATAATTACAACGGCATTTTAATTCGAGTCCTGCAACTTGTAATAATATTGTAGAAAGAAGGCGGTATTATATTTATTTTTGTTTGTGAAGATGGTTTTGTTTTTGTGAAAAAAAATGTAACATTTTTACATAAACGCATTTTTTCAGAGTTGACAAGTATATGGATAAAACAAAGAGAAAAGTTATCTAAACACAAGATTTTTAATAAGAATAAGATATTGGGTAGCAACATGGGTTTTGACAACATGGGTATAAAAAGAGTGGGGAAGCTCCTGCAGGCTGAGATTTTTGGGGAGATTGTATAGAAGCGAAATTTTGGGAAGGTTCATTTGCGGGAGTTTTAGACTGTGGGGGAAAAGCGGGATTAGGAGTTGATGAAGTTGA
This sequence comes from Dendrolimus pini, assembly GCA_949752895.1. Lineage (NCBI taxonomy): Eukaryota > Metazoa > Arthropoda > Insecta > Lepidoptera > Lasiocampidae > Dendrolimus > Dendrolimus pini. Next base: position 10,524,492 of record OX457151.1, read on the forward strand.
CGTGTTTGGATCTTCTCTGTCTGATGGTAATCTGCAAACAAAATAGAATTTTGTTATTTAAAATCTTTTATTTTAACACTGTTTATATATCTCTTGACTGTATCTCTATAATCTCTATAAATATTATAAACGCGAAAGTTTGTAAGAATTAATGTATAGATGTATGTTTGTTATGCTTTACAAAATAAAAATACAAACGAACTAACAAACATTGTAAGTTGTTTACGGTGAAAGCAAGAGTGGGGGGCGGGGGTGAAACGCGCGCGCAGCGGGGCAGGCAGCGAGCACAGTCGTCTCGAAACAATCACAATCTTTGCATATAATACTGTTACCGCCGTTAGAATGACTATAGAGTTTATTAGAACTATAAAATTACAAACACGTAGTAATTACAACACACAAATACAAATATAACCGAACACAACAAATCCAAACGTAACGCAGCAGGTTGTAATTCTATAAAAACGCGCAAAGTCTGTCACTAAAGGATTCCCGATTGTAGTACACACGTCTTCGCTCGTGGTTAACGCTCGGCTGCCACCCCCCCCCCCCCCCTCCATCAGGTCATTGTTTTATACTGCACAACTAAAATGTCCCCGTATCTTAATTCAACACACCTGACTAATGACTGCCATAAAAGATTACAATACAACAATGGGCTGTTTTCTAATTACAAAATTCAAACACAAATTAAACAACAGAAGACGGCATTTGAACTAATTTATGGTCTAAATTAGTTCAAATGCCGTCAGGTAATAAAAATGTGTTTTTTACAGATATGCAGGTGTATATTTGTTTTTGTCAGGGCCAGAGTCGTAAAAATACGAAGGTCAAAACACACCAAACTACTTTTTTTTTTTTTGTTTGAGGCGAGGAAAAATGCTGACCGATTTACGCACTCTCAGGGCCGTCACTAGGAAACGGCGCGCATCCACCGGGGGCGATAACGCTATAAATAGTATGCTTTGTTTGCGCTTCGTCCGCGATGGCTTGACACTGAGGAGTGTGGAAGACTCAGAGCGATGCCGCACGGGCGAGCAACCTCAATACCCACTAAAAAACCTCTCCTCCCGTCGACCCTGCGCTTTGTTGTGAAGGAAAGACTGAGATATAGAACATAGTTACGCAACAGTCGATCCAGCGCAATAAAGTACCTGGAGTGTGCCCTGGGAGAACACACCCCACTTCGAAACGGGGGCTGAATCCCTTGCGTTGCCTAGTAGCAAGGGGCCCCTCGTACCGGAACCTAACTCAGGGAGGGAAGTAATGCGCGTACCTGCCTCTCCGGGTGCTAGCTGAAGGCCGGCGACCTCGGGTGGAGACATTAGCACGCGCTGCAGGACTTCGCTCCCTATCCCTTTCTGCGGCCTCTTTTAGAGACATTACCGCCTCACAGAAAGAGACCGCAAACACCAGACTACTTGATTAACAACTGGTAACCCGGACGTGATCTCACTTGATGATCCTTCCCCCACCACTCATCTCTCCGCGCCGCACGCCCCGCTTCTGCTTCCAGCGTTAATATAATGTTACGAGTGCGGGACTCGAATTAAAATGCCGTTGGAATTACTATCGAATTTATTAGAGAAGTATACAAACACGTATAACACAGGTACAATTATAACTGGACACAACCAGTACAAACTGCACGATTCAATACCTCGCGCAAGGTCCGTCACTATATAGCTTATCGAATGTACACGTCTTGCTCGTATCGTAATCGTCGCTGGACTGCCTCACCCCTCCGTTCGGGCATGGTTTTATACTAAACTATATAATACAATAATCGACCGCATGGACTGAATTTTCCAAGAAAACGTAATCCGCACACCTGCAGCCATAAACGAGTACAGTAACAATAGGATGTTTTTCTTAACTGCAAATATTAAACATAAACAAATGCGGGAAAGGTAATAGACTGCAGGTGTGCATTCACTTTGTCGGCGTGTAACGATAAGTTAAATAAAATCTTGTAATAGAAATTATTCTTTTACTTATCATCTTTGGGAGTTGAACTCTTCCTGCCAAGTAAGCAGTCTAACAAAGATCTTGACATCTGGAAGGGTATGGCCACCAGATCCCCAAGACCACTATCCACCACCACCCGCTGTTGTGTAGTTTCTTCTATGAGACATATTGAAACTAAAAGACATAGAATCTAATAAAACTTTGAACACTTTTAGGAGGACTAAAGTGCCACATCGATCTTGATCTTAAGTGGGTCCAGAGAGACCACCTCTCGGCCCACTCAAACACACGAACATTTTAAGATCCATATTGGTTCCGATAGGAGGCACTGGGATCGGGTCCTGGTTTTCCAGACAGGACAACGTCTGCCGGAGCCACTAGTCTATAATCTTATAAAATTCGAAACATGACGTGTCTTAATTGAAGCTATTAAAAAAAAACAACTAGAATATACTATATAAACGATGGAGAATGCGATCCAAGTTTTTTTTAGAATTTTTGTCTGTTTGTTCGAGATTCATGTAATAACTACTAGTCCGATTTCGATGCGCTTTTCGCTGCTCGACAGCTAATTCTTAGACTTAAAATCTGCGCTACTTTTTATCCAGGGAATCCCGCGGATATTTTTCTGGGAATTATTTAAAATGGCTAGATTAGAGCGCAGAGCAGGCAAAGCCTTTATTAGACTCTGCGAAAAAAATATCTTGCACACGACACCCAATTTAAATATACAGTGTAAACTCCATATAACATCACTCGATTTAACGCCAAACTTCCTTAAGCGTCGAAATCTCTTCTCTCTCTCTCTCTCTCGTCTCTATATAGCATACATACCACCCTCTCTCAAAAACGACAAAAATTAAGTAATAAAATGTTTTAAGTTCACAAAATTAGTAAAAACTGCGCAGCTGTGAACGTTCTTTTATCGCTTTACTATCCCAATCCGTAATAAACTTTACTGTCGACATTATGCATACCGAAATTTATAAGCAATTTCGAAATACCGAAATTTGTGAGTACATCATATATCACCAAGATGCCTCAGTATCAATATCAGCAAGATATAAATAAAATAAATAAAAAAATACACATAAATTACTGTTGCAACAAAAGACGTAAGACAAAAATAACAGACTTCTCTCTGTTTAACGACAACTCTCTAAATCACCATTAAATGTACAGTCCCTTCAGTGTCGTTATACAGAGTTTACACTGTATGTTGATTGTTAATTATTAAGGCGACATAACCAAGTTGTGGCTAAGCCTTCAGGAAGCATAAAATAAAATAAAAACGCATCGTAACTTACCTATAAGCCCAAGAACAGAGAAATAATTCATTATAATACTTTAAAAAGACAGCAAGAAATAAATTTTACAAATAATTGTTAAGGGAGAAAAACATTGGTTTTATAACCGTTTTTTATTTACTTTGAATGAATTAATATGAAATAATAACATCCAAAGCGTTTATAAAATATTTTGATTTTTAAATATAAACTTATTTCGCCATAGAAGCTAATCAAATTGATTTAATGCTTAGGTATGTGAGAATTCAAGGAATTTTAAAATTTCATAGATATTTCAACTTCTCCTTACATTGTGATGGAAAGCAACAAGCAATAAGTAGATCTTGCATAGAGTACTGTTCTCACCTTTGGGACGGCTCAGACAAATACCATTGTATTGGTGCAGTATAAGACAATGCCCTAACGGAGGGGTGAGGGCTGAGGCAGTCTAGCGATAGGCACAAGCGAGACAAGACGTGTGTACATTCGATAAGCTTATTATTGAATCGCGCATCACGTTTGTACTGGTTGCGTCCAGTTATTTGTAATCACAACGGCATTTTAATTCGAGTCCCGTAACTCATAATGTAACAAGCTTGAAGCGCTAGAATCAATTGAGAAAAGAGCCAAGAGGTTTTTATAGGATGTTTATAGGATTCAGTTCGGAGTGTGCGGTTGAACTGTTCGACCTGATCCCCTATACCATTCCACCTTACGACGCCATTATTTCACAGTGAAACGCTACCAGTGCAAACTAAACGTTTCGCCTCCAAGGTCCTTCTACGTACCACAGAGTTGTGGAATGCACTACCAGAGTCCGTGTTTCCCCAAAATTACAATCCGGGTATCTTCAAGTCTCATGTGAATAGGTACTATCCAGGTAAGCGTGTTCCATCCTCGACCGCATCATCGTCCGGCATTGGACGTGATCGTGGTCAAATGCAAACCTATTTAATACATAAAAAAAATGGTAGCCAACTAGTCGGGCAAATACCCTACCACCTGGCAGTAGGTTGTTTCGTCGTCTCTCACGACAGGCCGCCTGGCCGCAGGAAAATGTATTCTTTCTCCGTTCCTGCATTGATGATGCTATGCGAAAGTGATGCCTGAGCATCGGAAAATTTTTTTACAACTTGTATGGAGCATGTGTCAAATTTTATAATGAAGCAAATGAACGGTTGGTAAGATATAGGAACCGGCCAAAACATAAACCAGCGGATAAGAAAATTTTAAAGTTCTCACAAAAACCATTTGTATAGTATAAAAGTTCGTTTAGCGTTGAATTTTATAGCTCGAACTGCTCGCAGCGTCTGTCCACGCCTTTATTTACCAGCTTAACGACTTTCAAGCTATTCCTTTCAGGAATTTTCACGATTTTTCTTTGAGAATTTCCCCATTATACGTGATGTTCTTTGACATCAATAAGCGATATTGGAAAATCTGTGCGGAAATTCTGAATTTATTGGTTGAGTCCAATATAATAAGAATAAATTTATATAATAGAAGAACGTTTTAACGGTTTAAAGCGCGGTAATTTATTTGATTGTTATTCTGACGTTTCGACCGCTTTTCAGTAGCCGTGATCAGGGAAAACAAAGGTGTCGAGTGTCAATGAGTATTGTTAAAGTTTTATTTAGCCTACCGCCAACTTGTACATTTTAATTTTGTTTCTGGTTATTATTTACTCTATGGGAGCCTAATTATATTTACCACCGCTTCGCTAGATGTTATGACTTGAAGAGTAGAAGCGGCACAAGAAAATCGCAAACATGCCTAGCTCTAATAATTTTATGTAATATTAATGTGGGTGAAAGGAAAAATTAAAGAAATTTCAGTCAAATTGGTTTCACCATCGCTTCGCAACTTGTTCCCATAGACCTGTATAGATTAAAATCTGCTGAGTGGACTATTATTCTATAGGTATAGGAACACTAGAAAAAAACTTGCAAAATGCGCTTTACTAGTTCTTATTAGAAAAAAATCGGTGTGACCCGTCACGGGATGCCTGGCAGATGTGAAACATCGATATTGTTTTGCATAAGTTATATGCATAAAAGAACAGATTACGACAGGAATCAGATATGGCATAATGAATAAAATAAATAATAGTTAAAAAAATAATTAAAAAAAAACGCTTTTATAGAAAATCCAACTAAAACATAGAAAATAAATTTTAAATAATTTGAATTTAAAATAGTGTAAGAAAAAAGATTTTATTGTTAAAAAAAACTATAAATTATTTTTCATTACTTAGTTGATTTTTTTTTAAGGTTTTTAAATACAAGCTTTTGAATCATGTAGCAGCAGAGAGCTAGCCAAGACAAGTTAAACGAGCCCAAACACGAAGGGCCTATCTTGTTGACTACAGGAGTTCCTATGGCCACCTTCCGACTCCATCATCAGATCAGCTCCATGGTACCATATTGTTGCATTGTTACGCGATATACACATACGACCCCAAACAAGACGGGTCTATCTTGTTTAGTACAGGAGTTCCTATGGCCACCTTACGACTCCATCATCAGATAAGCTCCATGGTACAATATTATTGCATTTTCACGCGATACGTGCAAAATTTCAGCTCAATCGGAAACCGGGAAGTCGATCAAATTGAACTTGAAAGATTCCGTTACATACTAACATACGTATGAAGCGTATTAAATATTACAAAGGAATGAGCTGTAAGGAGCAGTGTTGCCAACCCAAAAAACTAAAAAACAACAGCTCGCCAATAAAAAAACAAGAGAAAACAGTAGGTAAAGTAAAAAAAGGCAAATTTCATACTTTCGTCATATAAAGCAATATCCAATATATAACAATAACCTTAGCCTTCTTAGTTACTAGGACTCGCATACATTGTTATATTAATAATCACAACATAATAATATGTTATTTAAAAAAAAACATAAATCAAAGTAAAATTATTTTCCACTTTCACTCTCAATTGCCTCGTCTTCAGTATTTTCATACTTATTTTGTTTTTTTTTAAATCATACATATTTTTATTAAATTTCTTCATGTGCCTTTCTGTGGCGTCAAATGAGTAGCAAATCCGAAATAACCGGGATTTAGCATGTAATAATAATCGTAATACGTTTTATTACATGGTAGTTACAAAAAAATATCTGCATAGTGTAATAGGTGGCCCTGAACGCTAATTGAAAAAACAGTAAAAATTAAGAATGAACCAGAAAACAGGGACATCAATGTGAAAACAGCAAATCTACTGTTAAAACAGTAGGGTTGGTAACACTGGTAAGGAGGTAGACATTATCAACTATAGAAATAAATACCGGCAAAGCTGCGGGTACAATTATTACAGAATAATGCGTGATTGAAGTGAACGTCCCAGTGCTGGATTCAGATCTGCCACTATTAGGAAACGGGCGGTATACCCGCCAAGTTTGTCTAAGGCGGCTTGGCGGGTTTGACATGTCGGTGATCTCGATATGCAGGGGTCATCACGAGGTTTTCCTTCAGCGTTAGCACGTGGTAATTGTAACAACATGCACGTTAGGTCCGAAAACTGCCTAAGGCGTCGTACACACGAGCAGCACTTTGCTGTCGACAGAGGCAACTGCAGCTGTCGGCACGTGGACGGCAAACGCAGGCCAATAGCGGCAGCTGCAGTATGACTTGCCAGTCGACTTCAAATGGAACGATTTCGTCTTTTATACGTTTACGTCTACGGAGCAAAAGAAGCGACAGTGTTTCTTCTTCGAAATTCATTTTGTTACTGTCTGTGTCTATCTTCCTACTACAATAACGTTCACGGCGCACTACAACAATGCTGTCGACATGGTGGGCAGCAGTCGGCGTGTCGAATACTGCAGCAGTTGCTTCTGTCGACAGCTGAAGTTGGCTCTGTTGACAGCAAAGTGCTGCTCTGTCTGTCTGTTTGACGCCTGTGCATGCGTTCCAGCCAGGATCGAACCCGCGCGCTTTTCAGTTTGCGACGCGTGCGATTGCCATTCCGCTACGACTTTAAAAGCTTTTATACCAGAAGTGGTATAAAAGCTTTTAAACTACAAGCAACCTCGCTTTTATAAACTTTCATTCACTTTTATTTTATTTATAGTCGATGACGTGGAAAAGTTTTTTAATTAAATGCGAAACACTTTTCAACTGTTCTTCTCTTTCAGTGACTTGGGCTGTTATTTCGATTTCTGCTTTAATTAAGGGGACATAGAAATGGGATGCGCTATCTCTCTCACGCATCACCACGTTTTTAACCAACTTAAAAAGGAGAAGGTTCTAATATTATAACAAACTAGCTTCTGTCCGTGACTTCGTCCGCGTGGAATAGTTACTTTGGGCTAACGCTAACTCTAACCTGCGACTTTGTTTACGTACAAGGTGAAACGCATGCACCAGCAGCTCTCAAAAGGAAAAAAAAGCGATTTTGAAACATTCTTTAATGGTGCTCCGCTCCTATTGGTCTTAGCGTGATAATATATAGCCTATAGCCTTCCTCGATACATGGGCATCTAACACTGAAAGAATTTTTCAAATCAGACCAGTAGTCCCTGAGATTAGCGCGTACAAACAAACAAAGTAACAAATAAACTCTTCAGCTATATATTAATATAAGATACAATAAGAGAAAACTTACCTTATTTATATGTATTATATTCTACCCATAGTCCCTCAAGACTATAAGTAGAATACTGAGCCTAGATCACCGTCTTCTATGGGTAAGGTGCCCAGAAGGCTGGCTACGTTTCCTCACTGCATCGTCATACTGATCCGTTGGCCGAGGTAAGCACCAGCCCTCTGATCACCTCAAGAGTCAATGAGTCACCTTGATGGATTTTGGTACACTGCACTGAGGCACTGGGTTTGCGCCACTCGAGTGATTCAGGTGTTTCAGCCGTCGAACCGGCTGATCTAGGGCATGTCTGGTAATGGAGATGCGGCCATTGTGCCTACGCAGGTCGCATCCCACACCAAAGGCTTGCGACTTTGCCAGGGAACTAGTATTATTCCGTGAGCACGCTTACAATATTCACGTGCAATACCGTTCGGTTCCAATATGCCGCACGTTAGCAGCGACAAGGGCCTTCCTGCCATAAGACATAATAGCCGTGGCAAGACGGCGTGGCGTGACCATCTGCCGCCACTGTGACTAGACCGGAGCTTCTTAATTAGTCATGTAAATATTTTAACCGACTTTAAAAAAGGAAGACGTACTCAATTCGTCAGATCATTTTTTTTTTCTTTTTTTTATGTATGTTCACCGATTACTCCGAGATTTTATGATCCGATTTACGTGATTCTTTTTTTTTCGACGCGGAATAGCTGCCATTTGGGCCACAAAAAAATTGACATAGTTTAGCCCAGGAGTTTTCATTTTATGAACATTGTTTATGAAATAATTCCATTCCGCGCGGCACCTTTCGTTGGTGTACCCATAGCTAGACACAAAAAAGTAACAAATAAATAAAAAAAACTTCGTTTAAACAAAACCGACTTCAAAAACTAAAAAGTATAAAATAACTTATTTCTAAAGCTACTATTATTAATATATAGTCGGTGCAAAGTAAAACATAAAAATTACTATATTTTGAAAATTACTAAGCACCGACTTTAAGATGTTTAAGATAATATATATTAATAATAATAGCTTTAGAAATAAATTATTTTATACTTTTTAGTTTTTGAAGTCGGTTTTATTAAATGAAGTTTTTTTTAATTTATTGAAGTGAAAATTTCCGTGAGCTGCAGTTATCATCCTTAATTGGGCAACTCACAGTATTCGTATTCCTCAACTAGAAGCGTCATGTCATGTAATTTTCATCTTTACTTTTTGTTAGGGTGAAAAGTCCCATAGGAATTTTCTTATGGGTTTTTCTAACAAATTGATTTTTCGCTTATTGAAATTAATGGTAGTTCACCCCATGTAATAATATGGTTTTCGTAGTGTTGCAAGATTTATGTCTATTGGAATAAGTTATAAGATTTCTGATGAATTTTTTGGAGTTCCGTAGCTATTTTGACAAAATAATATTCTTATGAAATATTAGTAACTACACTCCGTAAAAGATGTTTGTTTAGAATGACGGGACCCTTAGACGCCGTCCAGGCTCAGTCGACTTCAGAATGTCTGTATTTTTTTTATTGCATGAGTTCAGCAGACAGGCAGACGGCCCACTTGATAAGAAAGCGGCTACCATCGCCACTATTATCACACAATTGCAAGACCAAAGATGCTACAAATGCGCTGCTGCACTCTTAAGGAAGATAGGAACCTGGTCACTAATGCCGGAACATAAATCAAGGTTGTTATGGTGGCCATCCAGTCGGGCAAAAGCCCTACCACCTGGCTGTGGCTTGTTTTGTCGCCTCTTACGACAGGTCGCCCCAACGCAGGATTTTCCGTTCCTGCATGGATGAAGATGGTTTAGTTTTTATTTTTTTTGTTCACATCTTTAATTTTCCTTCTTTATATCATACTCCATATTTATATTGTTTCTATCATATTGTTTTCAAATGTGACTATAAACACATAACACCCATATATATGCTCAAGTCGGTTAAACAGGGGGGTTGTCGAATGATTTGAGAATCAATCGACCCCTTACCACGAGGGAAAGTACCATTATTTAAATTACTGCAGACGACAATACCTTTCATAGTTGTTTGCTACTAACGCAATTCTTCATTTCATAAAACCTCATTACATCAAAACATTATAGTATTAAAAATCACTCATGTCACTCGCCATACATACGTCTAAACATCAACACAATAATTGCTATATAAAGTCTAAATAAATAAAAATATAAAACGCATATAAAACGTGTAAAACCATAAAATATATAATTAAAATCATAACTGACTTTACATTAAATATATAATGTTAAAAACAATAGTTTTTGTTTAGTGATTTTTATGAATAACCTTATAATAATGAATCTATAAGATGGTATGAAATAATTAATTATCTAAATGTAACAGCTATTAACAGAAACTAAAATATCCTATAAATAAACCTAACTTAAAAATACAATAGTAAAAAAACTAAAATTAAATACAAACCTATATTAAAGCCCGTCCAGCCCCACCAAACCACTGTCGCTGGGCATTGTACATAGAAGGCTGGCAGCATTACCTCGCTGGATACATAACTAATCCTTTGAGCGAGGTAAGATCCAGCCTTCCGGTCTCCTCATTTTTAAGTAGGGCTATTGTAGCAGTTTTGTTTTAGTTTGGTATCGCAATACCAGCTATGTCAATATCTTTATATGTAAAAGTGCATATTTGTATGTCCTTTATAGAATCGTGAACTATACATTTGATCATGTGATGATCTTTAGCGAAGTTGTTGTGCATGAGCCAAAGAAAGTTTCTGAGTCGGTTCACAATTGGACCCGGTAGGTGGCGTTGCTGTCGGCATATCGATTGAAGAACGACGTCTGCCGGGACAGCTATTTTATGTATAAAAATTAGTTAATGTCACATTTAAATCATTAAGATTTTGTGAATGTTTATTGTTCAATCACGCCAGAACGACTTAACGGCTCTAGGCTCGAGATGAAATTTAGCTCAAAGATATATTTTACACTGTAATAGAACATAGGCTTTTTATCTTGGAAAAAAATTCAGAACCCGTGTGATAGATTATTTTTTCAGAGAGGGTGTGTGGTACTCCCAATGGCCGTTCCTCCACTCTGTTTATAAAATTTACATAACTCAAGTGAAGTCGCGAGCAAAAGCTTGTATATTATAAACATATATAGTCACTTGCTCATCCAAGCTTCCACTCCAATAACTCGTTTCATTTCCAAATTAACTTTAGATTTTGCTTGATGATACTTGTTATGTATCTGTGCAAGAACGAAGAAAGGTGTTAATTGTAACAGCCGGTCCGCCTGTCGTAAGAGGGGACAAAAAAAACCACAGCCAGGTTGTAGGGCATTTGCCTGTCTGGATGACCAACATCCCTACCATAATCCATCATTTATTGCGCATATTATGAAACAGTCTAGCTTCATTCATTCCTTGTCTAAAGTATGTCGTTATAACAACACTAACTTGCTGTTCCAGCGTCAAAAGATAGATTCCAGCTCCTCCTTCGAAGTTGGTAGCACATTAGTAACACCTTTGATGTTGTAAGCGTTCTGTCAGAGCAGGAACGGAGAAAGAATACAATTACCTGCGGCCGGAAGGCCTGTCGTAAGAGGCGACAAAACAACCCACCGCCAGGTGGAAGGGCATTTGCCCGACTGGATGGCTACCACCCCTGGTCTAAAGTATGTTGCCATGAGAACCTTGAGTTGTATTCTGGCATTAGTGACCAGGTTCCAGTCTCCCGTAAGAGAGGAGCAGCGCATTTACAGTACCTTTGGTGTTGCAAATGTCCATAGGCGATTACGATCGAGACGATAGACGTTTAGAGACGACGGTTACCGCTTTCCAGAAAGTGAACCGTCTGCCTGTTTGCCTGATTCAGGCAATAAAGAACTCAACTACAGAAGGAGTCAATTTATACATCTTTACTTTCAATTACCAAGTAAAACATTAAAGGTATCGTCGTCTATAGTAAGTTGTACAACCCCAAAAAACAAGAAATATGAATTAAATAGCGGGTAGTAGTGATCACGCTTTTGTGACAGACAAACGTTTTGCTTATTTATGTATTTATTTAACCAACGTGTGAATTTATTTATTGTAATCACTGTAATTAACTTGTAATAATTAATAGTGGTATTTAAAAGTGGATTGTTTGTGACTTGTTAAAAATGGCCACCGGTATTATATAAGGTAAGTTTTACTTATCTATCTCTACTAATATTATAAAGAGGAAAGATTTGTATCTATGTATGTTTGTAACAAATAACCTCAAAAACTACTAGACCGATTTTTTTTTAATTATTTTACCATTCGAATGTTATATTATCCTTAATTAATATAGGCTATATTTATTACTAGAGAAAAGTAGGGATCCATACTAAAACTTTAATAATGTAATCCAAGGTGTAAAAAACTTGCTATAAAATGTCTTTCATCGCATGCGTTGCGGAAACTATTGATGATAGAACAAAAAAATGTTCTACGATATTAAAAAAAACTCCATTCGAGCAAACGCTTCAGTTTCAAGGAACTCCCCTTACCACCTCCAAGAGTATTGGGATCCTTGGTGTCGACATCGCGAACGATGTACAGTTCAGGGGCCATCTTGAAGGCAAGTCAAAACTTGCCTCCAAGAAGCTGGGATTGCTAAACCGGTCCAAGCAGTACTTTACACCGCGGCAACGCCTTGTGCTTTATAAAGCCCAGGTGAGGCCGTATGCATATATAGTACTGCTCACACCTTTGGGGTGGAGCACCTGCCTACCAACTTAATCCCCTGGACTCTATTCAACGTTGAGCCGTTCGCGTTGTTGATGATCCCAACCATACCAACAGACTGTCTAGATACGCTTGGCCTTAGGAGAGACTTTGTATCTCTCTGCGTAATCTACCGACTACTACTAAACGGGGATTGTCTCGAAGAACTATTTAGAATGGTGCCTTCGTCCTCTTTCTACCATCGCACCGCTCGCCATCGGTTGGGAGTTCACCCCCACTTCCTCGAGCCACTTCGCTCATATACGCAACGGTTCTATAGAACGTTTCTCATGTGTATCTTGGGGATTTGGAATGAGCTCCCAGCCGAGGTTTTCCCACAGCGCTACGATATGGAGTTTTTCAAAAAGGGCGGCATAAAATTTCTTGAAGACCGGCAGCGCGTTAGTGACATCTCTGATGTTGCAAACGTCCATAGGCGACGGTAACCGCTTTCCACCAGGTGGGCCGTCAGCCTGTTTGTTGTACTCCAGCTATAAAAAATAATAACTAAAGAACATCAGTATCTACAAAAAACTTTACGATACCATACGTCAAACTATTGTAGTAGTAATGTCACTATAATTCCTTTTGTACATTTTAAAAGTTGATAGAAAAACCGACCAAAATCAGACCATGTTTTCCATACCTTTGTATTAATCCTTATCCAAATAAATCATTTCGTATTCAAGACTGTAGATTACTTTAAGAATTATTCAAATCGGACATTCCATTCAAAAGATATTGCGAATTTTAAAATCTCCATCTAAACAAAAAATACTTGAGCGTTGGAATCTTGGAGTTCTAGAATGTTGATGACATTTTATGTGTGTGGTTCCCGGAGTGGTTTAGATTCACAATTAGATCCGGTAGGTGGCGCTGGAGTCGGGTTCTAGATTTTTATTTTTTCAGGGCAGGACATCATCTACCGAGACAACCGCTAGACTAGACTAATTTGTACATGTCATAAAACTGTAGAGGTCTAATTTCTGTAAACTGAAAAAAAAGCTAAAAACCGAGTGAGGGGGTAAGAAGTGAAATAGAACTAATTTAGATTTTTTTTCAAATTTTTTGTTTCTCTGTTTGTCTGTCTGTCTGTACCGGCTAATCTCTGAAACGACTGGACCGATTTAAATGAAATATTGTATGGTGGTAGCGTATATCCCTGGTCAATATATAGGATACTTTTGATCCCGAAAAATTGAAGAGTTCCCGTGGGATAGTTAAAAAACTTTAATTACTTAAACAGCTACAGTAAAACAATTTATATATTAAAAAGACGAGATACCGCGAAAAGGTAAAACCTTACAAAAACAGAGTCCAGCCTATTTTATCTTTTATCATAGCGATATTAGTATTTTTATAATTTTCTACTGGGATGATTTAGATTTTAATTTGACCCAGGTAGATGGCGCTGCAATCGGGTACCAGAATTTAGGTGTTCATTTTGTTGTTGTATGTGTTGAAGTTTGTCCCGGAATGGTTTAAAATTTAAATAAACGATTGGACCCAGTAGGTGGCGCCGCGATACTCCTACTAAACGCTGGGCCTGATTTTAATGAAATTTTTTGTTTGTTCAAGTGGATTTGAGAATAGTTTAGATTAACATTTGGTCCCGGTAGATGACGCTAGAATCGGGTTCTAGATTTTTATTTTTTAAAGGCAGGACAACGTCTGCCGGGTACAGCTAGTATTACATATAATATTATTATCTAACCGCTTGAAGTAATAAGTATGTAATCACCTGAACTAACTTTAAACGGCAAACTTTTGAAGTATTTCAAAGAAAGTTGTAAATTTGAACATAGTTCCCAAAGTGGCATCCCATAGGGGCCCAAGATTTATGGCGCGTTAAGACAGGAATTTCATTATAGGGCGACATACATTTTGTGGAATTTCTACCGTTCAATACTTTATTCGCATGATAATATACTAGTTTTACTTTAGTATCATTTCAAAGGTAATGTAATAATATTGTCTTAAGTTTTCTCGACTTGTCTTTATATATAAAAATCAATTGCTGTCCCTTAGTCGCGCTAAAACTCGAGAACGGCTGGACTGATTTGGCTAATTTTGGTTTTGAATTATTTGTGGAAGTCCAGGGAAGGTTTAAAAGGTGAGTAAATATGAAAAACATGCTTGGATTATAGTAAAAACAACAAATTCGCTTTCCCTTAGAAACTATTCCTACCCATCAAACATTTGATGTTTGTCCCGTCGTTAAGAAATCAATTAAATTAAAAATTCGTTCAGAAATCAAATTAAATTTAAAAGTGAAGTTTTTTTTCATCAGCTTTTTTATTTATTGATTCTGAGGCGGTACGAAGTTTGTCGGGTCAGCTAGTATCTTATATAATATACTAGCTGAACCGGCGATCTTCGTACCGCTATATTTTCTGAATTCCTAAAAGACTTTGTTTCATGACACAAAAACAATATCACCAAAATCGATCCCGGTGATTAGGGGTTTCTAGAACCCGATCTCAGCGCCACCTACCGGCTCCAATTGTGGATCTGAACCATCCCGGGACCCACTCAAATACACTCATAAAATTTCATCAAAATCGGTAAAGTCGTTCTCGAGTTATGCGCGTACATACATTTCTATGATTCATTTATATATATATATATATATATATATATATATATATATATATATATATATATATATATATATATATATATAAAGCTAAATAAAGACTTTGTTTGTTTGTTTGCTTGAACGCGCTAACCTCTGGAACTACAGGTCTGATTTTAAAAATTCTTTCAGTGTTAGATAGCCCATTTATCGAGGACGGCTATAGGCTATATATCAGTGATTCCCAAACTTATATTGTATACCGCCTACTTTGAGAATAAATTATTTTTAGCGCCCCCATTTTTTCACCTACTTAAAAACCACTATAACGTCAAATTAAATTAATTGATTATTGTGAGCTATATTAGCGGAGATTAAACATTCATTCTAAACGAGACTTTTACTATAGCCCGCAAGAGTTAACTTTAGACCTAAGCGCAGTAGGTAGTACACAACGGCGCTGAGGTCTCAAGTTAACTCTTATGGGCTACACTTGCCAATGCCCATTTTTTCTGGGTCTCTTACCGCCCCCTTTTAGGCCTGCAGCGCCCACAAGGAGGCGTTATCGCCCACTTTGGGAACCACTGCTATATATCATCACGCTAAGAGCAATAGGAGCGGAGCACCAATGAAGAATGTTTCAAAATCAGGGGTTTTTTTAATTTACTTTTTTGTTTTAACTATTTCACGCGGACGAAGTCACGGGCAGATATTAGTACATAATAAAACTACGTTTTAACAGTTTTAAGCGCGTTAGTTTATTTAATTTTTATTATTCCGACGTTTCGGCCACTTATTGGAATTTCGAATAATAAAAATCGAATAAATTACCGCGCTCAAAACCCGTTAAAACGTAGATTTATTATTCATAAATCAAATTGAAACTAGGCGTTTATTTCGTATTTTAGTAATCTGTCATTGTTCAACGTGAAAACATGGAGTCTGAATAATATGTGCATGAAAATGAAATGAAATATATTGTTACGAGTTGCAGGACTCGAATTAAAATGCCGTTGGAATTACTATATAATTTATTAGAACTATACAAACACGTATAACACAGGCACAAATATAACCAAACACAACAAGTCCAAACGTAATGCACGATTCAATAACACACGCAAAGTCCGTCACTAACGTCTTGCTTTGCTTGGGGCTATCGCTACTGCCGATCTCTCTATTGGGGCATTGCTTTATACTGCACAAATACAATATGTCTCTCGACCACGTGGACTGAGTTTCTTAGAATCACACCTGGCTAATGACTACCATAAAAGATTACAATACACAATGGGCTATCTTTCTAATTAAAATTTTAAACACAAAGTAAACAAAAGAAGTCCATATGCCGCAAAAGTAAATATAACGTCTACAGGTATTCAATTGTGAATTTGTCTTTTGACGGTGTTCCGGTCATAACAATATTTATTTTGAAACGTAATTATATATAATTTTTAAATATAAAATAATTATATTAATTGAGCTAAGTACAAATATTATAAAAATAATAAACCTTATAATTATCCTAATACTTCTGATAAAGATCTGATATTTATCTCATTCTCTCGTAGGATACTTTTCTGAAGTTTCACTTCTGCCGTGTCACACTTTTTGAAGTGATGACTTCTTATGGGAGGGTAAACCGCTCCGTTAAGTAACGCGTTACGGCGTCAGTCTTTCTGGCTTCCCTTTCTCTCACGCATACATCAACGGTACGGTGGTTCCTCCTCTCTCACTCTAACCCACAGCGCTAGCCGCATTTCAATTTCAATATTAAATAGTTCAACTTGATTAGTTTGAGTTTTAACTTATGTCGGGCGTCCCGAGACCCTCACCGTCTGTTTTTTTACTATGTCTCGAAGTTGAATTTTAAAGAAACGAAGGTTTCTTATCGTACCTTCTTTTATGCTAAGTAACCTTTTCATTGGTTAAAATAGTTAAGATTTTAACTGTCAGATTAACTGCTATGATGTATTGCCTAGAGGCCCTAGACTATGGGGTTTCCCTATAGCTTTCATCTGCCAGTGGTTTCCAAATATTTCATAGTTCCCCCAACTGCCTGTTAATAATGGAGACGAATACGACGTTCACACATTCTTGGGCTCAGATTTGAAAAAGATGAGAGTGATTTGAATGTTCCTTTATATATATGAAACGAGCTTCTGCTCGCGACTTCATCCACGTGGAATAGTTAAAAAAGGTAAGTTATTGGCGCTGCGCTCCTATTGGTCTTAGCGTGATGATATATAGCCTATAGCCTTCCTCGATAAATGGGCTATCTAACACTGAAAGAATTTTGCAAATCAGATCATTAGTTCCTGAGATTAGCGCTTTCAAGCAAATAAACAAACAAAAAGTCTTCATCTTTATATATTAGTATAAGATAGGATTATATGGTGGGGCTTCGTCTGGACAACATTAGCGGTGTGGGCAATTTCATGCAGATCTAATTCGTGCAGGAACGGAGAAAGAATAAAATTTCCTCCAGCCAGTGGTCTTTAGAGGCGACAAAAGTACCCACAGCCAGGTGATAGGGTATTTGCCCATCTGGATGGCTACCACCCCTAGTCTATAGTGTGATAACGGCGTTATTTTTACGCTTTAAATAAGACTCATTCGGCCACAGTTAATATCTTTAACATTAACACAGGAGCGGACCATTAAGAAAATGTGGTACTAGTTTAAACTTTGAGAACCTTTTGTGTACAATCAAGACAGTGATTTATTATGTACTGTAATAGTTTTAGTTCGCCGCTTCATCTATTCAACATTACTTAAAGAAAACTAAAGCTTGAGTTTAGGAATTTCATAATATTGAAAAAGAGATAATAAGTACTTTATCAAAACAGGAATTTTAAGCCATTGCATAGCTTTTATCGCGGGCTTTGAGCGCGGCGACCGAATCAAGAAATTCCGTAACGAAAATAAAATCTAACACCCCCCCACTCCTCCTTCCATGTAGCTCGGCCGAGCGTTCGCTTCACGTGTATGTATGTGGTACGACTGTACGAAGGTCGCACGGATCGAGACGAGCTGCTCCGAAATCGGACGAATACGTAAGCAGCTGTTTGTGAGAAAGTATATAGGTATCTATCATATCTTTATAATGCCAATAGGTGATTTGTTTTCTTATCGGTCACCACGCTCAAAAACTGTAACTTGAATTAATATCAAAGAAAAAATATACTGCATAAATAATAAATAAATAAATAATTATAATTGCATAAGTTGATAAAAAATGCTATACAACAGCTTTACCGCGGCAGTGCTCGAGTGCCACAAGGAGTTTTTTATTTCTAACTAAATAATATAATAATAATAATCGGCAGACAAACACACACATTGTATATCCCCAATTTAAGCAAGTTACGCTTGTGTCATGGGTAATATACAACGGACCACTCTGGGGCCGATCCCAGACACCCAGACCGTTTCCGAAATTTACCATGCCAGGAATCGAACCCGGAGCTTCTGTGTTACAGCGAGTTCGGTCGGCTAAGACTTAGCCCTCTCAACCACAGAGGCCGACACTGGATTAAGACTGAATTACCTGAATTAGGTTAAAAAGTCATTTTAATTAAAACTACATTTTACCGGTTTTAAGCGCATTTGATATTTTATTCCAACGTTTCGGCCACATTTTAGTAGCCGTGATCACAAAATACAAAGATATCAAGTGTCAATGAGTAATGTCAAACTTATGACTTAGCCTAGCCTACCTCCAACTTTTTAATTCTAATTTTTGTTTATGGTTATTATTTACTCTGGGGCAGAGTCTATGGAAGCCTAATCTAATTTACCACCGTTTTGCAACGTGTTGTGGTTTGAAGAGAAGAAGCGGCGCAAAAAACTCCTCAGGAACATGCCTAGCTCTAATAAATTTATATATACATATGTTTATATATCATGTATATATTTAGAAGATATATGTATTTATAAGATACTGATTCGGTAGTGAAAATAATGCAACATACCTCTGTTCTTATCGAATTTTTTGGCCATCCAAAGGTTGTCTGGAATAAATCGCTAATAGCGGTAAGACCGGCTATTGTATTGTAAAATTTTATTTCTGTTAACTGTATCTTTTAAAAGCACAATACAGCATATTTATTCATTCATTCATTCATTCATTCATATAGACTAGGATATGCCCGCGACTTCGTCCACGCTTGACTTGAAATTCCCGCGGGATTCCCGGGACAAAAAGTAACGCAGCATTAAAATAAAATAATGTAAGCTATCGTATCTAAAACTGTCGGAATAAGCTAAATTTCACGCACCCAAACAACTTCAAACAGCTCCCGGGAAAATTCTAGAGAGATTCCCGGGACAAAAAATATCGCACATTTTATTACATTAAATTTGCTATCGATCAGTGAATAAATCACATTGGAATTCGACTTTTTTTATCTGCTCGTTTTTAAATCATTCCCAGAATTTTTTCCCGCGGGATTCCCAGGATAAATAGTAGCCCAAATTTTACGTATAAGAATTTGCTGTCTATCAACGAAAACTGCATCGAAATCGGCCAAGTGGTTTTTACGTGAATCCCGAACGAACCGAAAAACAGATAAGTAATCCAAAAAAAGGGTGTTTCCGTTTTCTACCCACTTTTACTACCCAAAAATATTTTTTCCGCTTTCAACCCAAAATCTATTCCGTTTTCAACCTACAAAAATAAATATAATATTTTTTTCCGTCTTCTACCCAAAAAGCTTTCCGTTTTCAACCCATTACTAATTTTCATTGTTTTGAAGTACGGTCAGAAACATTATTTGCTTTTAAATATTTATTCATTGCAAGATAAACAGCTCACAATATTAAAATGTTTAAATCTACTCAATATTAGTTCACGAACGACTTCTTAGCTGCAAGTGTGTATGACGTCACTGGATAATAATAACCCAATACACAAATGAAAGAACAAGTTTTTTTCAAAATTATTTCACCTGAAACTAAAACCAGAGCCTGTTACTTTCACTTTTGCCAAGCGATATGTAAAAAAGGCAATCAGTTCAATATGACCAAAAAAGGCATTTTAAAAAACATGTATGTATGTATCTTTGATGCTTGCCTTAGTTTTAATACCTAAAGAAATGGTGGATGATGCTTTTTTCTATATTATGGAATAGAGTCCAACGCATAAAGATGCAGTGAGATTTAATGATTATATTGTCAAAACATATATTTTATGTTTGGCGGAAAATATCCCCTAGAATTATGGTCTTCATGCGGATGTCGACACAGAACAACTAACGCTCTTGAAAGCTAGCATGTGACTGTAAACTGCGTTGTGGCAAAGACAAAGTCACTAAACATGCTTCAGTTCCTTTCAAATATTAGTAATGACGCTAGAAAACAAAATACACGGTTCAAAGGAAAAGATATTGTAATATCAAGGAATTGAAAAACATTATGTGTTAGAGAGAGACAATAAATAGAATCTGCGCTTAATGACTTGCCTTGTGGCAATATTTGCATAGGAAAAGTTTGCTCATTTATATATTAAATTTAAAAAAAAACTATTACATAATTTATGTCAATCTTTCATAATTTTAACATTGATTATTAGTATTACCCAATCTATCTAATTATTCAAATTTTACTTAACTTTTAGTTATTTTTTCAATATTATGATTCCAAAAGCAATAAATGCATCCAATGTATTGAACAATAGTTACAAACATTTTCTTTATTAAACTAATTTATAGTTCCTCAAAGTCTATTTGATATTTTACTCTGTGTTATTTGATATTTTTACGAGGTTGTGAATTTTGAAAATGTTAATTATGTGATCTATGTAATAATGTTTTATAATCTAAATGTGAGTTTTAGTTGTTTGTAAAGTATGTATAAGAATCTTTTTGACTAATTTTTAAATAAATATTTTTATTCGATTTTTTTCTCCTGCCTGTACTTAGTTCACTGGGTAGAAACCGGAATTGAATTTTGTAAGGGGTTGAAAACGGAATTATTATTATTATTATTTTAGACTTGTGGGTAGAAAAAGTGGGTAGAAAACGGAAACATCCAAAAAAATGCATCGTATTCTCCGTCGTTTGTATAGTCCATTCCAGTTTTTTTTATAGAGTCAATGTACAGGCACAGCATGTGTAGAATTTTATAATATTGTTACGAGTTGCAGGACTCGAATTAAAATGCCGTTGGAATTATTATAGAGTTTATTAGACCTATGCAAACACGTATAACACAGGTACAAATATAACTGAACACAACCAGTCCAAACGTAATGCACGATTCAATAACACGCGCAAAGTCCGTCACTAAATAGATTACCGAATGTACACAAGTCTTGCTTTGCTTGTGGTTATCGCTAGACTGCCTCGTACATGAATTGAGCCTTGATTTATACTGTACGTATGCAATATGTCTGCTCGGCCGCGTGGGCTGAATTTCCTAGAATCACACCTGGGTAATGACTACCATAAAAGATTACAATACACAATGGGCTGTTTTTCTAATAAACACAAAGTAAATAAAAGAAGTCCAAATACTAAAAAGGTAATAAAATGTGTTTCTACAGGGCTGCAGGTGTGAATTTATCTTTGTCAGCACCCCTGGGAGGTCCGTCCTTCGTCTTATGCCAGGGCTACGGGTAAATGACCTAGCCTCTCCCCAGCTCTGGCAGCTGATCGTGGTCAAAGGCGAAACTATTTATCATTAAAAAAAAAATCGGCTGTTACCATAGTCGCACATTTATCACTCTTAGGATATCAATCTTGTCTTTATATCCAAGATTTACGATGAGGGAGATCACCCCACCGATACGCAGTACAATGCGCACACGCCGGTCACGTGACCTGTCATCCATACTAACGACGGGTTGTAAGGGTGATCTGCAGGGGTGGCTTAGGGGGTTGGTGTTTGACATTGATAATTGTCTATTTGTAACCACCCTTAGGGATTTGAAAGGTTTTTGATGGGATTAGTTTTGGTAGGTTTTTTTTATAAAACAAGTGGGCCATGTGCGAGTTGGATTTGATTGAGGATATTTGGATTTATCAGGTTTGTTTAGTAAGGCCGATCGATTGGCTGGGGAGCTTGGTTGAGGCCTAGCGTCTCGTAAGGAGGCTGCTGAAAAAGAGAGGGACAGCGATGCGCACTGACGACAGATCAACAAATCACCTCCCGTAATTCCATCGCAGGGGTCCAGACGCGTTTGGGGATGCGCTAGATCTAACCTCTGCCGGTGAAGTGGGTCACTCTGCTTCTCGGAGTGATCCAAGTCTTGATGCGCGAATGTACATGGGTGTAGCTTCGCTAGAGACCTCATTTTCTTCCAACTCAAGCGCGGGCACTTGGGCCGCAGGTTCAGGTTTGGAAAAGTACTTGGGAACGACTGTACCAGTCTCTACACACACTGTTTAGTGATTAACCTCGCCACGTAAGGACTAACACCCCCTCACAAAGGGTCAAGTATGATACGAAATGTAATCCCCTTGCGTTAACAAAAAAAGGGGGGGGGAGAATATCCAACCGGTGTGGAAATTTTAGGCAATTTTCGTTCTATCTCGTTTGTACGTATAACTACGTCTCGTTTTCGCGAGAGGAACAGGCCGACAGCGGGTGAGGAGTGGTGCCTAATTTTAGGTTAGGAGCATATTGCATGGTATTGTGTGGCCGTATCTCAGCCACAGCTTGCTACATATTTCGATAGTCCTAAAGTGCTTAATGTACTCGTGACATCATAGTTGAGTAGAATTGACGGAGTTTGAGCAATTTTAGATGCTCGTGTAGCAGCACCTTTACATCGGCTCGAGACGCTAGTAACTAGTAATTTGGGAATGTGTAATTCCAATTTGACAATGTGGTTTTACGAAATCAAACATATTCACTTGACAACTGTAAATTTCGGCAACCGCAGAACTTGACGCGTTACTCTAAAATTAGTGCCCAAGAAACATACGGGTTGATATTCTTGACGTTTATTTATTGACGATTGTTGTGAATGTTCAGAATTAGCTTGAACCCTAAACGAATAGAATAGAAAATGTAGGGAAAGACGTACCGTTAGGCTCAGTGTTTTGTGCTATAAACTAGTAGGTCAGTGAAAGAAACTTAATTTATATTCTATTCTACCTACAATTCGTTAAGACTAAATATACAAAATAATTAACTTTATATAATGGTTTTATAAATTAATACAATAAGAGAAAACGTGACATATTTGTATTTCA
The DNA here is from genome assembly GCA_949752895.1 of Dendrolimus pini. Taxonomy (NCBI): domain Eukaryota; kingdom Metazoa; phylum Arthropoda; class Insecta; order Lepidoptera; family Lasiocampidae; genus Dendrolimus; species Dendrolimus pini. Next base: position 10,547,849 of record OX457151.1, read on the forward strand.
TTCTAGTCCCTCAGTACTATGGATAGAATGCAATATATGATGTAGGTATTGTGTGAGGGATAATATGATAATATATGGTGTGATAAGATGTATGTCAGAGTAGATGAGTGCGGAAGGAAAAGACATATTATACCGACCACAAATAATTGGGATATGGATATAGTGAAAGTGGTAACCCAACACTGTATTTAAAATAATTACTGTTTTAACTGATATTTATCGCCCGCTAGCAAAATAATGAACAGCAGCTGTCAACCTCGCAATTCCGTCCCGTGTGTACCCGTCAATTAATAACCACACACCCCAGTCGTAAAGTACACCTGTTGCGAGTGGAACCGCGGAACTAACTTATACTAACTTAGCATTTGATTTATTGCGTAATGATTTCAAGTTAAAATTAAATGTCGCGCTAAGAGCTCTGCGTACCACTTGCGTGATATTACCATCAATATTTAGGTACTGGAGTTATTCTGACAAAGACGGAAATCGGAATCTTTATGCACGTGTCATGCTTGTCCACCAGTCATTGGATGTAAAGTAGGAAGATGTCGCAACAAGTTCGTCAGGGTCTCAAGTGTTGATTCAATAAAAAAATGCACTTTGTTTATTCATATTTAAAACACTTTATACACAAATTTAACGCGTACAGCTATTCACCAGCAACTGCTAATCTCTCTTGTACATAGGTATGTACTATGTATACATATATACCTGCATGTATACTCACAGGGCGCACATGCGGTGAGTGTGGCATTATAAAGATATTATAGATACCTATATACTTTCTCACAAATAGCTGCTTACGTATTCGTCCGATTTCGGAGCAGCTCGTCTCGATCCGTGCGACCTTCGTACAGTCGTACCACATACATACACGTGAAGCGAACGCTCGGCCGAGCTACATGGTAGGCGGAGTGGGGGGTGTTAGGTTTTATTTTCGTTACGGAATTTCTTTATTAAATTAGATTAAAATTGATTCGTTAAATTTGATAAATATTTTACAAAAATGGTCATTCCTATACCATCTTCCGTGAGAACAGCGGCCCAATTCTGCTATTATTTATATCTCGTGAAAATCACCGGACACTATCATCTGTATCATTGGTTTGCCTAACTTCGGTACTGCTAATTCCAATGGCGTACTCGTGGCACATGACTCTTTATAAATATTTATAAACGTAAACAAAATAATGTTACGTGCGAGCGGGGGTACGCTCTTATGGATTGGAAGAAAACACCAGTTTTTAACTAAACGCTTTTAATGACTTACACAGCCGCACGTAATACCTCTCCGCAGGGTTGCCCCTACACGCACGACTAACGATGCACAGTCCCGACAATAAGGTGTCTTGCTCACAATACCGTCGCCGATATTGCGTAGACCACCTCCTGCTACTGCAGCGCTAACCTCCGATATCACCGCGTGTAGCTCGCTTCTGGTTCGTCCCGCGAACTACGCTACACTCCTCATTCACTTAACTGTCCACTAATCTTGTCACTAAATTCACCACTTAACTCGTCACTGTTTTCTATTAATCTTCTCCTTCAACTCTTTAGTAGCGCACTTGTCGCTTCACCGTCTTGAACTGAACTCAACTCTAAACTGCCCGGTAGGCGCGCCTTACGCTGTTTATATACCCAGCATAATTTTCTGGAACCCATAATTTCGTTATTCTTTTATTTACTATCTGTCCCTTTCTAAACATCTATCTATCTCTGTCTTTCGTTCATCGTCTATTCCTTTCTGTAATATGTCCGTTCTTGTCTTTTCCTTCCAGAATATTTTAGCTTTTTCTAAAAGTTCTTAAACTAACTAGATGGTTCCACCATCATCCGCCACAATATGTTGGAGAAATATATTATGTGTATAAGGGTACACAGTTTTTGCAGTGGCGTTAATTATGTTTTAGCGATTATTTTATTTTAAACACCACACAACCAACATCATTTTTCTACTTCTTCTATAAACAGCTTTATTCAACTACATTAATAACGATAACGTTTTCGACCTCTACAAATTGATAACCAAGTTCAATGTCATATTAATTACAATTTTCTGCCAATAAAATTGTAACCTTATGATTTATGCACTATAGACCAAATTTATACTAAATTCATCCCGTTATCGGTATGATTGTTGTGAATACGCAAATTGTAGAAAAAAATATCTTGTGGTAAATATATGGAGCCTGTAATGGAAGAACGTCATAAGCGAAATTTCTATCCGTGCAGGAACGGAGAAAGAATACAATTTCCTGCGGCCGGGCAACCTGTCCTCAGGCGTATAGTTACCGATGTTGTCGGTATCCAAGGCCGGATCTAAATTTGTGCCGCCCTGGGGCACTGAAAATGCCGCCCTATGACTTAAATTTTATTTTAATAGTTTTGATATCTTATTTTTTAAGAATTAGAATAACTAATTGATTGCAGGAAATTTATTATATGTTCTTTATTATATATATAATACATAATAAAGAAATATATATTATTAATATATATTATATTTATAATAATATATTATATATTATTGGACAATTCTCCAATTTTAGAAAAAATCATTAATCAATTAAAGTTTCTGTTATCAAAAAGACATACATAATTTGAAAATATTTTTAATTCTTCAAAAAAACTACATAAATTTGTCAATTCCAGAAAATAAAAATATCAACTTTAATTTTTTCAAACCTTTATAGAAATAAATAAATTAAACTATTTGAATAGTTTGTACTTAAATTTCCTATATTATAATATACAAATTTTTAATTTGATACATAATACTTTAATTATATTTCTTGATAAAATGTTTATTTAAAAGAATTAGTTAATTATAAGTATATTGTATAGAATTTTTTTTCTCACTTTCCAAATTTTGCCGCCCTGGGCACTAGCCCCGACTGCCCCTAGTGTAAATCCACCACTGTCGGTATCTATGTTCAATCAAAATCAATCACTTGCGGTGTTAACCTTTATATTTTGCATATCTAAAAGTAGGCCACGACACACCTCCCATGATCAAATTGATCGTGTACTAGCAGAAGGTGATGTCAGGTGCCTTAAGAACAGACGAGCGTGCATGACAAGAGCTATGAATGTCAAAGAAGCAAGTGAGGTGTGTAAGAATAAGCCTGAATGGCGCTCTGTTGTTCGTGCCTATCCTGCAAGGGACCTGGCATGAAGTTATGTATGTATGTATATGTAAAAGAAAGTCTTGTTAGTTACACTATTTCTAAGTCAAGAATGGCTGTACCGACTTGGCTGACAGTTGGTGGGTAGGTAGCTTAGAACCTGGATACGGATATAGGATACTTTTTATCCCGTTGAAAGCGGTAGGTGGCGCTGAGATCAGGTTCTAGAATCCTATCCTAATCACCGGGAGCGATTTTGGTGATTTTTTTGTATTGTTAAACCTTTGTTAAACGTGTTTGTATAGTTCTAATAAACTCTATAGGTAATTCTAACAAAATTTTAATTCCAGTCCAGCTAAACTCGTACCCATATATTACAGTAATACAGGTGTGGCGTCATCGTTAGGATCTAAATTATTTTAACTGTATGTTACAATAAAAAAGTGAAATACCTAAATTCTGTCGCTTATGACATTTTTCCATAACAGACTTGATCATATTGAATTATTTGTGTGGACATGGAACAGATAGGTACATAAATATTATATTAAGAATTAAGTTCTCATTTCTAGTGTATATTAAGGCTTATCTTACGCATGTGGTGTTTCTTTTTTTTATGACATTTTGTGCGATTTGTGTGAGTGCTGTGTAGATATTGAGTACGTAAATGCATCTTTATTTAAATAATTTAGTTAATATTAAAATCCTTTGGCAACTGAAATAAAAACATTTCGCTTCACTAAGAATTATACTATTGTTCGCATGTAGGTATATGTAATTTTTATTGGTAACAAAGCACATTTATTACCCGTCGGTGTATGAGCTAATAACTTTGAATCGCTTTTATGACCGTCTTTTTTTGTGTACTTTGTGTTTAAAATTTGTGATTGGAAAAACAGCCCATTGTGTATTGTAATCTTTATGGTAGTCATTAGCCAGGTGTGATTATTAGAAATTCAGTCTACAGACATATTGTATTTGTACAGTATAAAGCAATGCCCCAAGAGACGGGTGAGGTAGTCAAGCGTTAACCACAAGCGAGACAAGACGTGTGTACATTCGATAATCTATATAGTGACAGACTTTGCGCGTGTTATTGAATCGCGCCTTACGTTCGTACTGGTTGTGTTCAGTTATATTTGTACCTGTATTATACTTGTTTTTACAGTTCTAATAAAGTCTATAGTAATTCCAACGGCATTTTAATTCGGCTCCTGCAATGCGTAACAATATTATGATAATCTATTTAATTATGTATACCTAATGTATGTATGCATGTGTATATGTTATTATTATTGTGGCGACCGAGGGTGGAACTGCCCAGCAGCGTAAATCAGTTTTAGAACTTTTAGAAAGAACTAAAAATTTCTGGAAGGAAAAGACAAGGACGGATATATTTAGAAAGAGATAGACGATAAACGAAAGAAAGAGATAGATAGATGTTAGAAAGGGATAGACGTATAAACGAAAGTTCCCGAACAGAAGGTTCAGGAAAGAAAAGACAGAGATAGATAGATGGGTTCTAGAGAATTCTGCCGGGTATATAAACAGCGTAAGGCGCGCCTACCGAGCAATTTAGAGTTGAGAATTGAGAATTGAGATTAAAGTTGAGTTCAGTACAAGATGGTGAAACGACAGGTACGATAAGGTTAATAGAGAACAGAGACGAACTAAGTGGTGAATTTAGTGACAAGTTTGGTGGACAGATACGTGAAGGAAGTGTGTAGCCTAGTTCGAGAGAGGAACCAGAGGTGAGTTACACGCGATAATATCGGAGGTGGTCTACGCAATATCGGCGACGGTATTGAGGGTGTGACAACTTATCGTCGGGACTGTGCATCATTGGTCGTGTGTTTAAGGACAACAACCCTACAGGGAGGTACTGCGCGCGGCTTTGTAAGTCAATAAAAGCATTTAAATTGAAAACTGGTGTTTTCTTCCAATACATAAGTGCGTACCCCCGTTCGCACGTAACATTATGTACGCTTGTAATATTCGTAGTTTATTGTTATTTCTTTATTTTGGTTTCTTCTTCAATCATATTTAACTAACGAATACCCGCCCGCTTGGCGTGCCGTAAAATCTGCTCTTAGCTGACCTCTACTTGGCGAAAGGAAAGTCCATGCCGAATTTCAAGGCTATAGGTTTTATAGTTCCCAAGATATCGTGATGAATCGTGGATACGTGGATTACCTGGATACCTACATACGTAGATTTCAATTATATATTTATACTAGCTGACCCGGCGAGCTTCGTACCGCCATATTTTCTGAATTCCTAAGACTGTTTCATGACACAAAAAAAAACACCAATATCGCTCCCGGTGATTAGGAGGATTCTAGAACCCGATCTCAGAGCCACCTACCTGTTCCAATTGTGGGTCTAAACCATCCCGGGATCCACTCAAACACACACAAAATTTCATCAAAATCGGTAAAGTCGTTCTCAAGTTATGCGCTTACCAACACATTTTGCGATTCATTTTTATATATAAGATTTAATTACGATTGAATTAGTTTGAATTTAGTTTAACTACCAAATGTTATTTATTTTTTGTTTTTAATGTCTACTTGGATACCGGGTTGCCTGGAAGAGATCACTATACGCGATAAGGAGGGCGCCCATTATTCTAATGGAAATGTGTTTATATTAAATTATCTAGGTTTAAGTTATGGAATGATAGCGTAGTGGGCAAAAATAAGCACGAAGCATCTTATTGTAATAGATTTATTCGTATTTTATGAAATATATTACAGAGCACAATTAACATTCAGAGAGCACGGAATGAGAGAGTGACAGAAGACAATGTTGCCAGTATGCACACTAAAAAGTGATACCAGTTGTAATGTAATAATTAACAGATATTTTGTTTATAAATTACCAAAATAATATTTACTTTAACAATGGAAAACAATAAAGAGTTGTCATTCATTCTTTGTTTTGTAATGCTGGAACAAAACAGATAGGCGGTTATCGTCGCCAATGGACGTTAGCAATACCAGAGGTCCTGTCAATGTGCTGCTGGTCGTAAAGGAGAATTTGCTAATTCGTTATACTCCTTTTCATGAGGGATTTGTCAATTTAATCCTTTAAAAAAATAACCAAACACTGTGGGAACCGTTGTTGCTCTCATGTCTTTCTTTCTATTGTCTGGTAACCCTTTTTATTCCTGCCGATATTTACATAAATAAAAATCAATTACCGAATGTAATGTAAGCGTATCACTTCAAAGCGACGTCCTCTGTTTGGCCAATTCTTTTTTACAAGTTTTTATTTAACTTGCAATGGATGTATGTATGTACGTAAGTTCTGGTGGAATCATACAAGTTGAATTTGGCCAACTTCCCGGTTTCCGATTGAGCTGAACTTTTGCAGGTATATCGCGTGGCAATGCAATAATATGGTACCATGGAGCTGATTTGATGATGGAGTCGGAAGGTGGCCATAGGAACTCCTGTACTAAATAGATCCGTCGTGATTGGGCTCGTTTTACTTGTCTTAGCTAGCACTCTGCTGTACATGATATCCATTATCTTAAAAGCTTGTAATTAAAAACCTTTTTAAAAAAGCTTATTTTTTATTGTAATGGTTACGCAGCCGCTTCGTCTGCTTTAACCCGGTTACAGTTAGTGTCAGGCAGTACATGATTTTAAAATGAGTTTGTAAGGGTAAAGTGACATTTTGTAGTGAACCAGTACAATGTACCATTTCGAATGAGGCGAGGACAGTTGTACGGTTTGTACCGCCACATTACATTTGAAGCGATGAGGCCGGTGAGGCGGTAAGCGTCATTCCCTCATTTGTCCACTTTAAAACTAGTTCGGAAATGTTCGTTAAGAATCGGATGTGCTCGGCCTCGGTCATCTCATTTTAGTAACAGTCGTACTTCTAGTGGTGGCAAATATAACCATTAACCAATAAATTTACCGGAAAAAAAAATTAACACTTGTATTCGATAAATAAAATTAAGCAAAACGGTTAAAAATACCATTTAACAAATACACTGCGTGTAGTCGCGTAGGTAATTATTGGAAATTATATACATGCAAGTTTCAACTTTATAGTCCTCAACACAAGATTTATTTTCGCATTGCAGATGTTTTCAACTTATCATGTAAATATTGAATTTTGAGTATTTGATTGCCCCTCAAAATACAGCACAATATTTAACTTGGTGTTTTTACACTTAATGGTATTTTTATTTGTTAGAAAATTAAAATGAAACTATATTTTTACCGATCGGGAAGATGACGGGATTGGTTGATTTTTTAAACGTAATATATTGATTGGTAATTGATATTACGGCGGGTCAGTGCATATTTTCTATTATTTTGGTAAAGTTGTGTTTTTGTATTTCAAGAGATTTGTACTTTGTGTTTTGACTTTTTTTTGTGTGTTTGAGCCTTTGTTTACTTTGTTGTTGTTAATTTTTAAATTTTATATCTAACTTAAAATGTAGAAGTATGAAGGAAAGTTCATTGAATCAAAAATAATATAGGACACTCAACCATTCGAGTTAACATTAGCAGAATTAATTTTTCAACTGAAAGATTTACGGGTATTTTCAACCAATAAAAATATCGGTAAAAAAATTATCAATTACCAATTAACAGATAAATAAATTCAACCATTAAGGCCATCTTTAAGTCGTACTATGACATTGTCATGTTGTCCCTCTTTGTCATGTGAATATTCGTAGAGGTGTTATTGTACATACTGTTGTAACATACGCCTCGTTCCGTCCTTTCTCTTACTTCTGAGTAATAGCGTGACAAAAATTATGAAGTGGTACTTTTCAAATTTTGAGCCGTATCAATACCAATATGGAATTCAGCAGACAGGCAGACGGCCCACTTGATGGAAAGCGGTTACCATCGCGTATGGACATTTGCAACACCAAAGGTGCTACAAATGCGCTGCTGCTCTCTTAAGGGAGACTGGAACCTGGTCACTAATGCCGGAACACAACCCAAGGTTGTTATGGCGACATACTTTAGACCAGGGGTGGTAGCCATCCAGTCGCGCGAATTCCCTACCACCTGGCTGTGGGTTGTTTTGTCGCCTCTTACGACAGACCGCCCCAAACAAGGATATTGTATTCTTTCTCCGTTCCTGCACGGATAAAAAAAATTAGAAATGGTAAAATAAATCAATTTTCATGGTTTTTCTGACTTAAATGTATTGAACACGTATGAACTAACCCTTAAAGCCTGCTTGTGAACCGTTCAATTGGAAATGCAATAGGTATTAGGGTCCGAACGAGGAGAAAGTCAAAAACGCGTAAAATCTAAATTGGTTTTGACTTAATTGAATTTTTAGTTCAATACTGATTGGAAAATGGATTTTAAAGATTATTTCTGATTAATATATAATGTATATATTAATGAACCAACATAATAATATTATCACCTAGGTGCCGACAAAAGTAAATTCACACCTAAGTTGGAACCTGATATCAACAAACTTATTAAACAGCATCAGATTCATGCTTGACATTAGTTTTTATACAAGAATCGATTATGTTTGTTTTATTTTGAGTAAAATATACTCTATCTGAATACTATAAAGTTGCGTTTCAATAATCATTCTCATTGGCAGGTGCAGCCCGTAAGAGTTAACTTGAGACCTCAGCGCCGTTGTGTACTACCTACTGCGCTTAGGTCTAAAGTTAACTCTTGCGGGCTACAGTAAAAGTCTCGTTTAGAATGAATGTTTAATCTCCGCTTGTATAACTCACAATAATCAATTAATTTAATTTGAAGTTATAGTGGTTTTTAAGTAAATGAAAAAATGGGGGCGCTAAAAAATAATTTATTCTCAAAGTGGGCTGTATACAAACTAAGTTTGGGAACCACTGATTTAAAGAGACAAAATTAAAATAAGCAAATACGATAATAATGTTAATCAATATTTTAATTTGTTTTTTTGTTATTACGACTCGAACCGACGGTCTTTCTTATGTTTGCTAATAAGTAAACTGGCAAACGGACCACCTGGTAGAGGTGTGTAACTCCTGAGTAATTAACTCAAAAGATATATATCCGGCGCGAAGAGTGATTAGATCTGTATATCACTTGCGTTCAAAATGTGTCTTTATATCTTTAGTTCATTCCTGTACCACGCGATGAAAAAGAATGATTAGCCCGCCCACTGCGCATGCGTAGTAAGTGAACGAGGAAACTGAATATAATAGCAAGCCAAAATAAATCGTAACACTATAGTTTTATGGTGTAATTTCGTAATATTTACTAAAAGTCAAAGGCCATCTAAATGGCGTGTATGTTATTTAAATGTCAGATATTTTGCGTTGCCACAGGGCACAGGTAAGCGTGTCGGCTTTGCTAGTATCACTCACAGATAATATATATATAGTTATCACTATAATATATAATAAATAACTCATCTTGTCTGCAATTGACACTGACACTATTCACTGTAAAGATAAAGAGTTAAAGATATAAAAGAGTGATATATATCTTTGTATCAAAAAGATATATATCACTCTTTTCTTCTTGGTGAGTGATTTTTCCCATGACTACCACCTGGTGATAGTGATAGGTGGCTACCGTCGCCCATGGACATCTGAAACACCAAAAGAGCCGATGCGTTGCCTACCTCGTTGAGACTTTAGGTTCACGCCCTTTTTGAAGAGCCCCATATTGTAGCGCTCTGGGGAAACCGCGGGAGGGAGGTCATTCCATAACTTGGACACATGGCATGAAGGAGCGTCCGCCACGTACCGTGGAGGACTTCCAAATGTCTAGGAAGTGTGGATGAACTCCCAATCTTTGAGTTTGGGTTGCGATAATTTTTAAATTAGCTCGCAAACAATGCGGAGAGAAATTTCGAAATTGGAACGTACCTATTTTAGTAATAAATAATCATACCTGGCTTAAAGGCCTAGTTGCCAAGCCATAAATATTATTTTAAAAAAACATACTTTCTAAATAGATTATAACTGGCCAGTCTCTCATATACATAAATACTTTTTTTTCGCAATACTTTCGGAGTGGTGGAGTATTAATTTGCTTAAAACCGACATCAAAAAAAATCCAAATTACATACGATTAATGACGGACCACCCCTTGCGTTCAACCCCAGTTGGGGTGAGTTCTTTGTGATAGGGTGCAGTTTGTTATTGCAGAATTATTTATTTATTTTCAAAAATATTTAGGGGCGGGTAGTGTAAGATGTAATTGGGTATGAAATGGCTTTTAAGTCTAAATAGTGAAACATCAAAAATAGTTGCGCCCACTGTTGGGAAAGCAAAGTATTTATGTGACAGAAATTATGTATTGCAAGATTGAGGTCCAGTTAGTATCATAAATCAAAAAAATTAAGAAGAGATCAGGGGTCTAATTCGAACAAGTAGATTTTTTTTTAATTGGATTTCACAACATATTTGACACTCACTATACCTGAAGAAGCGACGAATGCTAAAATTATTTAAAATTATTCATAAAATTTTAACACATTAAATAAATAAATAAAAGAGAAATGTGTGTGTCGGACGCCTGACAGAAGTGTTAACTTAAACTAATCAAGTTGAACTATTTAATATTTAAATTGTTTAACTTGAGAAAAGCTTAGGTAATTACATAAATTTTATGTATACTATAATATGATAATGTAAAGAAAGGTTATTTATTAAGAAAATCTTTTATTAATTATAAGATATATTTTATTCTACCAAAAACTTAATCAAAAAATAAGTCAGTATAAAAAAATATAAAATTACATACTATTTAATACAATGTAAGAAAACTTAACTTATTTGTATTGTATTCTACCCATAGTCCCTCAAGACTATAAGTAGAGTACTGAGCCCAGATCACCGTCTTCTATGGGTAAGGTGCCCAGAAGGCTGGCTACGTTTCCTCGCTGGATCGCCATACTGATTGATTTGGGCGAGGTAGGCACCAGCCTTCTGATCACCTGAAGAGTCAATGAGCCGTTTCGATAAATTTTGGCAGAGGCTCATGGCCTCAGGACCCCACGGTACAAGCGTCTCGACAGCAAACGGCACAAACATATAACTCTTACTGAGGGTTGCATATTTGCGCCGCTTGAGTGATTCCGCTGTTTCCGCCGCCGAACCGGCAGCTCTAGACGTGTTTGGTAAATGGGATGCGGTCAACGTGTCTACGCAAGTCGCATCTCACACCAAAGGTTTGCCACGTTATTTTATTTTTAGTTACAATTGTTGAATATGTACATTAGAAAGAATACGGCTAGCGCTGTAGGTTAGAGTGAGAGAGGAGAAGCCTGCCTACCGCTGCCGTATGGGTGAGAGAAGGGGAAGCCAGACAGACTGGCGCCGTAACGCGTTACGTAACGAAGCGGTTTACCCTCCCATAAGAAGTTATCACTTCAAAATCGTTACACACACTACCATGTATTTGAAACACACGCACATATATACTCTTTTGTTTGTTGTTGCCTTGGCGAAATCTGTGATTATAGAAGTATAGTCTTTGACAACAAATTATTATGGTCGTAGTCTTTGACAACAAATTATTATGGTCGAATTTCGACCATGGGCGACCATTAGTTTCTAGTTTTTAAATTAAATTATTTACGCTATTTGTAAAAATCACACAATATTATTTTAAACTATGTAGTGTGTATATTATTATATTTTATATTATTATATATATTGCATTTATTAACTTAACTGATTTTAATTGCTCAGAATTAAATTTACAAAAACCTGTTATATGCCCTATATTATAAGTAATTTTTTTGTTGTTGTTTATATTATTGTTATGCGCTGTTGGTTTTTTAAAATAAATAAATAAATAAAATAAAATAAAATAAAATTGTGTGTGTATGTGTGCGTGTGTACTGATGTACACGCGTTAGAAGTTATACTTCTTTGGCGTACCAAGATAAAAATCTTTTCAAAAATTTCATCTATTGCCTTATTCTACGTTAGTAGAAAAAACGACACTAACAATAGAAAAACTAAAATATTGACTATAGCTAACTTCAGGGTGTCGGTTTTTCGTGACAGTGTGCGCGCGTATCGTAAAAGTATACATTCAAAACTAAAATGTTGACTATAGCTAACTTCAGGGTGTCGGTTGACTATAGCTAACTTCAGGGTGTCGGTTTTTCGTGACAGTGTGCGCGCGCATCGTAAAAGTATACATTCAAAACTAAAATGTTGGCTATAGCTAACTTCAGGGTGTCGGTTGACTATAGCTAACTTCGTGGTGTAGCTTTTTCGTGTGACGGTGTGCGAGCGCATCGTAAAAATTTACTTTCATCATTTTTCCCTAACGCGCCTAAAGAAGTATAACTTAAAAAATATGGGGTTGACGTATCCGTGTGGATAAAAACCCTCAAAAAAAAACAGAAAAAAAAAAAAAAAAAAAAACTTAAAAAATAAATATGTAACATATATATATTAGTGGCCTTACTTATAATCGTTTGTTAAATTTTAAGAAGCTGCTCAGCAACTGATTAACGAAAATCTTACCCATAAACTCCTCATAAGGATAAGAGGTGCTGGTAAAGTATCTCCTAAATAACTGTCAAAAACAACCAACATCGAGAGGTAATTTAAGTACCTGCTAAGAGGCCAGATGGAAAGTTTTATTTGAGACAGCTATTGATTACGGGCTCAGAAGTTTCTTATTTAAGATATGACTAATCCTTTCTTAACAAGATTATTATAAGTAAGGCCCTTGGCGTTTAATTGACATTTATCTATATTTAAAGCATTACTTAGTGAATAGTTAATATATATAGTTAATCGCGTTGGCTTCGCCATTTGTGTTGCGCTTGTCTACATGCAACGGCAGCCACTTTCCATGACCTGGGCGGTCTATCTGCTGTCAGATTCCCAATAAAAAATTACACCACCAAGTATTGATCTAATTGTCTTCTGTTTGGACACCGGGTTGCCTGGAAGAGATCGCTAGTTACGATAAGGCCGCCTGTTGTTTCAATACAAATGTATTTATATAGGTTTAAGTTAAAGGTGAATAATCTTACACAATTAATAGCCGGACAGAGTCTCGGACTCTCAAATTGAAGCCGACTGAAGCATGCCGATCGCGCCGCAGTGCGTTATTAGAAACTCAATATGAAATGTCCGGTTCCTAGATATTACTATATTCATTCACTTGCCCTACCTACCATCGGTAGAAATTTGACATTACTTGTACAGAGCTTATGTCAAATTTTAACTGATAGTGTCAAAATGAAAGCCTAAGGCGTTGAAGCCATAGTTAAAAAAACTGATAGTGGGCGCGTTCTTTTAGTATATCACAACGATCCATTTCAGAAGCTGGGTCGAAATGGGAATTGACCACAGAGCCTTAATTTTTTTTTATCAATTGACATAGAAAAAGGCGCGATTATCAAATCAACCAATGACGTTGTGTATTTCGTCGTTAATGACATCAACGCTGTATAATCCGTTCCACTAGAGCTTATGATTGAAACGCCCGCAAGCAAGTTGATAGGAAAAAATCACGGTCGTGAACGTGGTCGTTGTCAGCCTCTCGTGGAACGAAGCCAGTGAAGCAAATGAACAGTCGGTAAGGAGTTTTTATTCATTCGTTTTGTTTTCAGATGCGGCATCCGTTACGTACCAGTAGCGTGGGCTGATGGGCACCATGGGAGGGACCTGGCTGGTGCTAGCAGCCGCGCTCATCGCGGCGCAAGCCCAGAACAACAGAAGTGAGTTAACAATTTTATACAGCAACATATCTCTATAAATTCCTTACACACCTGGCAAAATAAAAACTATACACAAGAGATAATATAAGAGGCTGGAGCGAGCTGCTATGTAAATGAAGTTTCGTCATTCAAATATTCTTCAATAGTGTAGTATCTATCCCTTTTTAAGCAAGATATCTTTTAATTTGATTTTAAATTTAGTGAAACTCAAATATAACATTTCATTCCGAATCTTATTGAAGAAACGTATACCATCGCCCAAGATAATAGAAGACAATTATTTTATATAACCTGACCATAACGACTAAAACGAGAACATTTTTATTGTCTTCTGGCAATACTCTATTTTATCTATAGTCAAAGTCAATGAATCATATACAAAGGCTACGTTCCACTAGAGTGGCGTTACAATCGTAAACCCAAGTAGAACGATTATTCGACCCACCTCTTGACGTGGGACGTTATAAACGCTGTGTGATCGACAATGATGACGTAATTAGTGACGTTTTCGCCACCACCACAACGACCGCGGTCACCTTGTGGAACGGCTAACGGAGCGTTTTGGGCGTTGTGACTTACTCGTGGAACGCGCTGAAAGCTAAATAATACATGCTATTTTAATTGTGATGGCGGAGTCTGAAATCCACTAAAAATAACTAAATACGAATATTAAAACAACACAAGTATCACACGAGCTGTTGGAATCTCCAACAAAGAGTATTTATTACTTTAGTGTGGCATAGTACTGGCTACTAAATATTTGAATTTAGAACGAAGGTTTTTTGTTTTATCTGTACATTTTTTCCCTCCATTGCTATTAAAATCATCGTATATTAACGCACGCGCAGTTTTCTTTTATGATTAAAATATTCACAGTCCACAAGCAAATTCATATTTAAAGAAATGTTTAACACGAGCAGTAAATATTACAAAGGATGTCTAGCATAATTTTACGTAAAAAACTTCCGTTACAATTTGCCGATATTTACCAATCAACCGCCGACATAACAGGTTTGTAATGGTTGTTTTAGCTTCTTTTATTCAATTAATTATTTTGTTAATTATCACAAGATGTTAAATTATCATTATTATTAAAGTAAACATCGTAGGTTATGTCCACAAAAATATTACATATTCGCTTGTATTACAGTGTAGGTTATGTTAATTAAATGCGTGTGTCGTAAATAAAGCAACTTGATATTTACACTATGTTTTACATTGTATTAACAATTGCCAGTAAGTATCAAAATCGCTCTTGACATAATGTTCGAGTTGCTAGAGTTCAGACTTTGTGAAACTTTTACCTATGTGACCAACACGCAGTTTTTGAAATGTAAATTAGCACTCTAAAAATTCTTCTACCTATACTGGAGATATGAAAAACTATTTTTAACACTACAGCAAATTGCTAATACGGAATGCAATCTGACTCTAAAGTATAAATCGGCGGGAAGAC
Source organism: Dendrolimus pini (assembly GCA_949752895.1). Classification (NCBI taxonomy): domain Eukaryota; kingdom Metazoa; phylum Arthropoda; class Insecta; order Lepidoptera; family Lasiocampidae; genus Dendrolimus; species Dendrolimus pini. The sequence goes on from OX457151.1 coordinate 10,563,119, forward strand.
GGCCATCTTGTAAACGATATTAAGGAAATGGCGTCGCGTCCGGAAGCGCCGCTAAAATGATGGCAACGACATAAAACTGCCAACTTCCGGCGGCGACGATGTTTGTTTATCCACTGATAAGTAACTAGCTATCTCTCTCTTTTTAACCGACTTAAGAAAATGATGCGGTACTCAATTCGTCGTGTGAATAACTACGTCTTCTATTTGATTTTAAGTAATTTCTGCTACCTATATTATTCGGAATAAAAAAGTAGAAAGAAAAGCTGACCCCAGAACCTGGGGTCAGCTTTTTGTCGTGTTCATTTTGATTGTATTTATTTTTAATATGGGTAGAGGTAACTTATAAATGATGATAACTATACGGAATGATTTTTAAACTGTTTATTTTAAAAGATACAAAATTTAATATGAGAATACGACTGACCGACATGACACACAAAGACCAAAGAGAAAGAATATAAACATGGACAATACAAACTAGTGATGTGAATACACCACAGTTTCGAAACTGGGATATATCACAAGGATGATGACGCTACATAAAATTAAAAATACATACATGACGAATTGTAGTCAATTAAATATACCACATATCTTAAAAAATACTGAAAGCACAATTATCAAAGTAATTTAAATTTTATTTCTACGTTATATTTCAAGAGTTAAATTAATTTTCTGATAAGTTCGCGTCTAAATGCTTTAATCTCTAGTCAAATAGTGGGTCTGACTTATACTTGACTTATATTTAAAAAAAGAAAAGAATAAAGCAAACGGAAGTCCATTGCGAAATGTCAAATCCACTTATCCTATTAATAAAAATGCAAACTTCGCAAGAACAAAACTTTTTAGTATAAATCAAAGTATCGGAAATAAGTTTCAGAGCATATTTCTTTTGCGGATGAAAATCTGAATATTCCTTTATAGCACTGGTTTAAGAATTTTATGAATGAATTGAATTATATATGGGTATTATTATTTTATTATAACTTATACTTTACCACTTTCCATTAACTGGACCGTCTGTCTTTTTTTTATTGCATGAGTTCAGCAGACAGGCAGACGGTCCCTCAGATGGAAAACGGTCACCATCGCCTAAGGAGATTAGTAACAACATAGATACTGCTAATGTACTGTCACTGTCTAAAAGAAGACTGGAACCTGGGCCACTAATGCCGGAACACAACTCATGGATTTTACGGCGGCATTTTCTACATGTTATGTCTTTTTTAACAACTCTACGGACTTGAGTTCCGTAACCTTATTTGCAATTTAATTTCTAAGATTTTTTTTAGAATTTATACACGCTTATTGGTTATTTTTGTTATTGTGTGTGACATTTATTCAGTTATGGTTGTGTTGTGGTCTACCTTAAGAATAACTTATTATATTCATTGATACATGCATACATGTTATGTTAAACTACAAGATGGATGTATACAAATGTAGACCAAAAAAATATGGATGGATTGTGTGAAGGATGATATTATGATTGATATTGATGAAGTGTGACAGAAAATGTATGTCAGATTGTCAGAATAGAGGAGTGAAGAAGGAAAAGACATATTGTGCCGACCCCAATTAATTGGGATGTGGTGAAAGAAAATAGAAAAGAGAGATTCTAGACAACGGCGGTAGCCATCCAAACGAGCAAGTACCTTACTACCTGTGTATGTGTTATTTTGTCGCCTTTTACGACAAACCACGACGCAGGTATTTGTATTCTTTCTCCATTCCAGCATGTATAAAAACTGTCACACGCTTGACAATGTTTTAAATTGAGTTAGCGGATATACAGACAGACCCGGAAAGCGACTTTCTTTTATGCTGTGTAAAGAAGAATGAATGAATATTTATCCCATGGTTAAAATAAAAGCAAAACTAAAATATTACTTTAATATTTATGACAGCACCGATATATTTATTTTATTTGTCTTAAAATAAATGAAAAAATAAACACGATTTAACAATTAAAATCGTCTGTCGTAGCAATTTATATCCGGAAGTGACGCAATAGCCGCGGGGACCGCTTCCTGAGTACGGACGCTATATTTATCGTTTCCGGTTGGACGGATGTTTTGTTTAGCGCCTTTTTCTTTGCCATTACTATTGGTGTCTAAAATTGACGCTACCTGCAGCGCGTTCTATTCCAATTACGAAGTCCCATTTGACAGATGTCAATAATCAAGTACTAGTAAAGTACCGCTACAGTCGATACTCGACGATATTCGTCTTCGATTACTATAACGAACAAATTAAAATCGTATTGACAGAAAAAAGGATTAGCATCAAATTAGAATTTATACAACCTTTTTTTGTTAAACAAACAAACCAAATCAAATAACAGTCAAAACTTATAACAACGAAAAAATTAACAAACAGTTATAAAACTACAATAACAAGAATGAAATAAAAACACAACACAAAATCAACTAAACTGAATACGCGTACCGTATACAAGGCTTCTGCACTCGTAATGAAGAGACAAACAAAATGGCGGGTCGTGATCACGAGGTGGACGCAGTAGACGCAGTGTTGACAGATTTTCACTCGCGAAAAGAATCTGTCTATAATCGATTTTATACGATTCTTTTAGTCACATCACTATGTAAAAAAGTAAAAATAAAACTATAGAACGTAAACGCAAAACCGTAGTAAAATATTATTATCTTTTTAAAGTTTTAATTATTTTAAGCACGATGTCTAAAAACAATATGTTGATTGTGTGTGTGAATTAATTGTATAATGATTTAGATTGATTGTGTATTTTTTAAATGATGATTTACGACCATGAATAAAAAAATATTATTATTTCAAATTATGCGAAACGTGAAGAGTTACGTTCTAAGGAAGTGCCAAAAGGGACTTCGTAATTGGAATAGAGTATAGTAGCTCACAACGACCACGTTCACGGACTCGATTTTCCCTTTGCACTTCCTTGCGGGCGTCACAATCGAAAACTGAAGTGGAACCCACCACCTCTTGACTCGGGTCATTGTGAGCGCTGCGTGAGCGAAAATAATAAGTCATTAGTGACGTATTCGCCACGTAGACAATTCTCTGTCTACGATTCGCCACGACCGTAACGACCGCGGTCGCCTTGTGGAACGACTAACGGAACATTTTCGGCGTTGTGAGCTACTAATGGAACGCGCTGATAGCTTACTATCATTTATTATTCATTTAGTTTCCCTATCATCGGTTGATTTTTACCATTGGATATAGGAGCTTATGTCAAATTTTAACCGATTTTAAAGCAAAAGAACGCCCGGTAAGATATTGTTATCCGTGCAGGCAATGAGAAAGAATACAATTTCCTGTAGCCGGGGCGGCATGTCGTAGAGACGATAAAACAACCCATAGCCAGGTGATGGCTACTATCCTTCGTCTAGAGTATGCCGCCTCGACAACCATGACTTCTGTTCCGGCATTACTGACCAGATTTCAGTCTATGAGAGCTACATACGGCTAATCATCGCAGCGGACAACGAACTACTGACTAGCGCAGCCAGTGTTGCCAACTTTACTTCAACGAAACCACAATTTGTGGTGTTGCAACCCACCAGAAAACCACTAAATTTGGCGATCCCTCAAACCGCCACCACTAATATATTATGCCAGACAGACACTACCTGAATATTTTGTTTATATGTATGTTCGTTACGGACTCCGAAACTGCTGGATCCATTTCGATGAAATTTTTAGGCAATCTTCAGATTGTCTGTAAGGATCTTCCAGCACATTACCAGCAGCAATCTGTGCTTTTGGGTGTACTGTGGTTTAGGCATATTATTTTTACAAAATTAATAAAGGAAAATAAGTAAAACATCCGTCGTGCTGACGTGAACGTGAACTATACTACCGGTTGTATTTATATTTTTGTGCATGTAAAGGAAAAAAACACAAATAAACCTTTACAATTCAAATCAAACTTGACCCAGTCATCATTCGAATAAAGTCCATATTCAAAATAATTCAAGAAATTGACAAACTATTCTCGGGAAATCCCCGATAACAACCACCTTGATTTTGTTGTGTTGCCTACACATAAAAAAAATTCACTTGTAACATAAATGTTCGAGTTCTTTCCTGTAAATATGTAAATCTTGCTAGTGGGGGAAGTCGTACCTAAGCACTAAATGAAGCAACCTAAGCCACTAGAAAAAACCACTAGCCACTAAAACCGAAATTTGTCCGCTAAAAGGTAAGTCTAAACCACCAGATCTAGTGGAAAATCCACTGAGTTGGCAACACTGAGCGCAGCGCGGGAGCGCATATATTAATAGTGGCTCTATCTCGCTCGCACATCATCCATCCTGCTCACACACTGTGCTATATATTGTACTACTTGTACTGTACGACTTGTTAATATTTGTACTTAAGGTTACCGTTTCCAAAACAAATCAGTTCACATCAGCACTCGACAATGAATACTACTCTCTGCCATCTGAAGTGTTATTTAACCTCAACCTCTCGCTGGTACAAGTCTCCCTTAAGAGAGTCCATCAGTCCACAGGCAATAGTAACCGCTTTCCATCACTTGAGCCGTCTGCCTATCCGCTGAACTCATGCAATAAAAAATATATCAAAACTTTATTTTAACAATTATGCTTTATGTTATTGACACTATTTTATTCTCTTCCAGATGATGGTCCAAGGTTTCTATCCAGAGGTCACTCCTTTAGGACAGTAGTGGGAGACACTTTACTACTGCCATGTCAAGTTCAAAATTTAGGTAAGTTGAAACCATGTAGGAAAGAGGTAAAGAGTATCCTCTTATATGGACGGGAAACTGAAAATGTGTGTGTTGTTCTATTAAATGTTGGGTAATTTTGAAAAATGCGTTTGTAATTAGTTAGATTGAACTCACCCCAATTTTAAATAATATCTTCGAAGACTTGGATAATGTAATAAAACAAGTAGGTATACGTAAAGATTATAAAATTATGGGTGGGGTATAGACACACGGCGCATATATTTCTTATGCACAAATCCAAACTTTTTTTTATATTTAGGTTAGAAGGCTAAGGCGGGTGCGAAGCGAAGTGGAGTTCATGTTTATAACTATAATAATATTTTCTATCCTTTTATTGCGCTCTGTCTTATTGAATATGGGATGTTTGCTACAACTCCTTTAGTTCTTCGAAAGTCATTCTGTAACATACTTCTGTATAAAACTGTAAAAAAAGAATTTGAAATATAAATATAACAAGAAATATAAAGAAAAACAATTTTTAGCTAGACCTGTTATTGGGGAGTTTCTTGCCGCTTCTTCTCCTTAACAGCAATAACACGTTGCGAAGCGGTGTACATAGACCAGGAAGTAAAAAAAAAATTAACCTATAAGTATGACCTTCAAAAAGTGTTCTCCAGTGGAACTTATTTTGAATAAAAACTTTTGAATTTGAATTTTATATTAGAAGATGTAAATTACTTGTTATTCAATAACTAATAAATGTACTCGTAGTTCAAATGAATTGTAAAAATTCTTATATGAGAAATAAAGTGATTTAACACGAATCATCATATTTTACCAAAATGGTATGATGATGAGTTTCTAAAAAATAATTTTCCTAATGATTCCAGGATCCCTGGTCCTCTTATGGAGGAGGGGTCCAGCAGTGCTGACTGCTGCGAGCCTGATGGTCACCAGGGATGAGAGATTCAGACTGGTAGACGGATACAACTTGCAGATAACTGACGTAGGACCACAGGTAAGGTTTTCTACCATTCTAATCTTATTGTTGAACAATGGCATTTTGTACTGAAGTATAAAGTTTTTATGTTATCTAAATTAGCTAAGACATTGAAACTAAAATATATTATGTAGCAGATCACTGCCAACGGGGAGCGTGCCCAGAAGGCTGGCTGCATTACCGCGCTGTATGGCAATACTTATTTGTTGTGCAAAATATGAGCCAGTCTTCTGATCAAGGGTAATGTCAAAGAGTTTCTTATATATGTCTTAAACAAACTCTTTGCCGACGGACCCCATGAGCCTAATGTTTCAACCCCAAACGGCACAAATATGTAACCCCTTCCTAAGGCTCCATATTTGCGCCGTTTCACGTCTTCGGCTGAAGCGGCAGCGTTGCTAGCCCCTGACTCGGTCATTGGAAGATGTGACGGGGCCAGTGTGTCAACACAGGTCGCATCCCACACTACCGGCCGCCCCATCTTCCAAGGGACGAGTGACATTCCGTCCGGTCTCTTGCCATCGTCACGCATCAGGCCATTCGAGAGCTCGGCGGATGATGTCGTTGAGGCTAGCATGACGAGATCTTCTTCCTGCGCTTTTTAAACATGACAACCCGTGGTGTCCAAATCGGTCTACCATAACTCCACATTGACAGTGATGTGGTACGATAGTACACAGTAGAAAGTTAATTAATCATATTTCTGACTATGTTTGTTTAGCCTACGGAAATGACGTCAATTAATGGGGAATAAAGGATATCTTAAGTGTTGACACGCGATATGACATAGCTCCATGTCGAGTTTCATTTAAATCTGCTCAGCAGTTTTTAGTAGCTTCGCTTCGCTTCACTGTACAAGCAGCCTTAGACCTCCGCGGGGGCAAAGGTCAAATGGTTCAGGGGGCAAAGCTCAAAGGGGTCAGGGGCAAAGGTCAAAGGGGTCAGGGGGCTAGGGCAGGGCTGTAACTAGAGTCGAAATTGAGGTAGGGCAGCATTGGTTATAGGTAGAGCGGAAGTAAAAAAAAATTGTATCGATTTTTGACTAAAACACTCTTTACCATACACTTCACTTAACCAAATTACAAACAATCATAATCAATCTCTAGTTTATGTTTATTTCAGTTTAAAAGGGGATTCCCCGTACCATAGATTACAATATAGCCCATATTCCCGACGGAATCCCCTCTGCATCATTATAACTAAATAGACCCATCGCATCATGTGATGGCACTTTAAATGCCATCTTTACACAGAACAATGAATTATCATAATTTGAAATTAATGTGGTATGTTCGGAAAAGTTTAGATACCTATCGCAAATATTTTTTTATCTCAAACTATGAACAAACAATTTAATAATAATAATTTATCGTACTTTTTGGTATTTTTAAGGTAGGGCATTGTGATTCCAAGGTAGGGCATTGCCCTACAATACCCCCCCTCCCCCTAGCTAGGGCCGTGGGAAACGGTCAAAAGGGACAAAGGTCAAAAGGGGCAAAGGTCAAAGGGGTCAATGTGGGCGGCGTTGAATTTTCTATTTATTTTTTTGCGATATGAACCAATCTTGGTCCATATACCCTCAACATTTTAAGTTTATGGACATAAAAATTGAAGTCTGGTCAAAATTATAGACCACTTTTTTTGTTAGCCTGATTTTTCTGGAAAACTTTAACTTAATTAAGAGTTCACTGCGTTGGCAGTAACTCGAGAGTAACTTGGCGCAAACCATTGAATTCAAGATTCCGCTTAGAGATAACTTAGCTTTTGTTAAGTCAACTTTGTTTCCCTTTGATTGAAATTCTTAATCATTCCTTGAAAGGATGAGTTTATCCGACTGTAGGTAAAAGATGGTAATGAGTTTAAGTTTTATTTTATACATTTTTTTAACCGATTCAAAAATGAGGAGATTCTCAACTCGCCGTATCAATATTTTTTTACATAACATTTTTGTTTCTAAGCTTTATTGTTTTACTTGGCACTAACTTGGCAATGTTTTAGGATTTTTTTAATAACATTCAAGTTACGTATATGATTTAGTCTAGTATTTAGTCATGGTAGCGTAATGGCTAGCGCACGCGTCCCGAACTCAAAGGGCGCGGGTTCAACCCTGGCCGGAATGTATGCACCACTTAGTCAGTTTTCTCCTCTAATGTGCATATTGTTACAATTACCATCTGCTTATAACGGTGAAGGAAAACATTGTGATGCAACCTGCGAGATAACCGATGTGTCAAACCTGCCAAGCCGCCTTGGACAAGCAAGCCTGCAGTGGGACATTTATGGGCTAATATTATTATGTCGCATATTTATTTGTTTTCAAATTCTTTACATTTTTCTTTATATACATACTATATGCAAAAATAAATATTTAAAAAAAATTAGCAAATCGATGTCCGCCGGCAGCAGGGCCTAGGGTCCAAGCTACCGGTGGTTAAGGTTCCAGAGACAGGAACTTCCTCACGATACGGGCCATGTCCAGCAGGGCTGCCTTCTGCATCCGACCCTTAACCCGGATACCAAGTGCCTTTCAAGGTGTCGGTCAAGGCTCTTCGCTATTGTAAATAGAAAAAAAATGTCATGTAATATTTACATTAAAACACTATAAAACTACTTTTTAACGATTTTAAGCGCGGTAATTTATTTGATTTTGGTTTATCCGTTATTAAGTATATAAGTCGGGAAAACTTAAGAAAATATTATATTAAAACACTCGATGAGAACAACATAACAACGTAGCTGATGAGCTATGTGATAAGTTAAATTTTTTGCCGCAGGACTTTTTTCGTTAGATGCACTCTACGTGGACCGACACGTACATGGCCGTTTTTTTTTCTTAAACTACCCTCGTATTTGTCACGGTCCCACAGTACAATACGCTATTGTACCCTTAAAGTGACCCTTTCTTCCACACGATTTGATATGACCCATTGCGAATTATTTATTGTCGAAAAATTCACCCTAATGCAGCGGGCGGAATAAGAAACATTTTAATAGAGAAATAAAGAATAAAAAGCTGATACCCGCCCACTTCGCGTGCCGTAAACTCGAAGGTACCGATTGTCGAAATCGAAATTTTTAGCACTGCACTGGGTATTTATTGGCCGCGTGAGCCGGCGCGCGGCCAGTTCGCGTTGTATTTGACACACTGGCACTAACAATGCCGGCCGTAGGCATGTGACACTAGTGCTGTACCCAACGGCTGGCGCAAACAGTTACCTTTTTCAAAATGAATTAGTTAACTTGAGTTCACATCAGCACTCGACAATACTCTCTGCTATCTATAGTATCATTTAACTTCTACCTAACGCGACTACAGAACGCTTGGTCCCACTCATATATAATTCATAACGTAACGTATGGGTTTAATTTAATTGTTGCTATTCGAAATACAGAATAATGGCATCGAATAGGAACGAACATACGCCGGTTTTCGAAATCAAAATTGTTCTTTTGAAGTGAATAAAATTCGTTCTATATAGACGGGGTCTTACGATTTTTCGCTCACGAAAAAGAGTCACAGTCACGTGGTCTGAATACTTACATTTTTAAACCCGTGATATCTTTCGAATGGTATTTCCGAATTGAATAATTCAAAAAGTTATATAAAGGTATTGAAGAGTCTTGAATATGAAGTAATTTATTTAGATAAGGATTAATACCAAGATACAAATAAAGAGCCTTTTCTAGCGGCGGCATTTAATTATTTTTTTAAAATAAAAGAACCCTTATCGTGGCATAACTATAATAGTTAGACATATGCTGTCGCGATACTTTTTGTAAATAATGATGTGTTCTGCAAAGTCGTAGTACACATTATTTTATTCCATCATCAATAGTTTTCGCAGTAGTAACACTTCAAGTTGAAATTTTGTTGCTATTCATTTTGTCACTTGTCAGTTGAAGTTTTTCCACTTGTACCTTGTGTTTCGTTTTTCCACTTGTCCGTTGCGATTCATTTTTCCACTTGTCCTTTGCGATTCGTTTTTCCACTTGTCCGTTGAAGTTTCACTTCTAATATGTGTCCCAGCACGCATTTCGATTTTTTCTATCTGTACAAGAACGGAGAAAGACTAATTACCTGTGGACAGATCTGCCATATCGACAGACCTGTCGACACTACCCACCACTGTTCCCCGTTCTAGGCTGGCAACACATTGCGAGCACCTCTGGTGTCCATTTTCATAGCCGACGGAAATCACTAGCCATAAATCTTGTATGCTATACTTCAGTAATGTTGTTTATTTATTCGCCACAAAGGCAGGCAAAGGAATCTTAGTCCATACAGCCAAGTCTGATATATAAATCTTCGTATAGTAGCGCAGTTGTATTGTAGGCTACAACCGACGCCATTCAACGGAGTTCTTGTGAAAACTCGAAAGGTCACACTTGACTATACAGTTCACATTTCTTACAAAAACACATAATTATTACTCAAAAACTATCAATATCTTACAACTATTGTTCATTTTAGAGTATTTTTACACATTTATAGAAAATAAAACTGCACAGCACAACGTCCCCTTTCAGTTCCCGCCAAAAACTCCTGTACTTCAGTAATGAAAAATAAAAAATGTTTACAGAACCGCTATTTGAAATTAGAATATCACAAATGTTGCCACAGCATCGTGATATTTCCACCGCTACGACTGTTTATGCCATAATTTTTCCAACCAATTGACTAAATAAGCAAACAACCGCGAAATATCGCGGCGTCCCTCACTAGAAAACCTCTAAACGCGCCCGAAAACGATAATTGGTGTGGGAAAATATGATAATTGCCACATAAAAACCTTCGCGGCGGGCTCTCGCTCGTTATTTTTTATGTTGGTAACACTGAGGTGCGATTACGCGCCCAATTCTCGGCCGCCATGTTTTTTTCTACAAATAACACTGCGGGTCAGTATGGATTTTTATTGAATATTTATTTTAATATTCATTTATACTGAAAGCAATCTTTTACCGTAAGAAATCGCAATATATTGATAAAAAATATTAAAAGTTCAATAACCAATGTGTATATATTGTTAAAACCTAGGCGCCGACAAAGACAAGTACAGATTAGTAGAAGCACATTTATTACCCGTCGGCATTTAAACTGATTGTAGTTCCCTTATGACCGTCTTCTTTTGTTTACTTATTGATTGGCACACGTTTCTAGAGAATAGCCCATTGCTATATTTTACGGCCCCTTGCGGCTGAATTATTAGCCAGGTGTTGCGGATTAAGTCGATTACGATACGGGCATATTTATATCTGTGAGGTGTAAAACGACGGCCTGATGGAAAGAGACGGCAGTTCAGCGACAACTACGATAAAGACGTGACGTGTGCACAATCGGGAACCTAATGACAGACAGACTTTGCGTGTCTCATTGAATTATTATTATATTTAAAAATATAACAAAAACAAAACCGACTTCTTTCTACAACATCTTGAAGTCGGTTCGAAGTGAAATATAAAAATCACTGTTACGACCTGAACGCCGACAAAAGACAAATTCACACCTGCAGACATTTTATTACCTTTTCGGCATATGGACTTCTTTTTTATTTACTTTGTGTTTAAAATGTGTAGTTAGAAAAACAGCCCATTGTGTATTGTAATCTTTTATGGTAGTCATTAGCATCATTAGGTGTGATTCTAAGAAATTAAGTGCCGAGGGACATACTGTATTTGTGTGGTATAAATTAATGCCCCAATGGCGGGATAGGCAGTCAAGCGATAGCCACAAGCGAAGCTAGACGTTAGTGACGGACTTTGCACGTGTTATTGAATCGTGCATTACGCTTGGACTTGTTGTGTTCAGTTATATTTGTACCTGTGTTATACGTGTTTGTATAGTTCTAATAAACTCTAAAGTAATTCTAACAGAGTTTTAATTCGAGTATTCAATATATATACTAGAGCTCCTGGCAAACGTAGTGCCCAAAAAAAACAGAATGCAGCGCCACCTACCGGATTCAAATATGAATGTATCCCATCCCGGGGACCACTCAAACACTTAATTTTTGTATTAAAATCCTGAAACTCCATCACAGCGCCACCTACCGAGTCCAATTGTGAATCCAAGCCATTTAAAAAAAACGTGTGCGTCTCGGGACGCCCGGCAGCAGTGATAACTTAAACTAATCTAAGTAGATTTTTATATGTACATTATTAATATCATTATAGCATCTAATTACCGAAATACGGCTAGCGCTTTGGGTTAGAGTGAGAGAGGAGGAGCCTGCTACCGCTGCTGTATGCGTGAGAGACAGGGAAGCCAGACAGACTGGCGCCGTAAAGCGTTCTATAAAGAAAGCGGTTTACCCTCCCATAAGAAAAATTTCGCACTAAAACATTTATAAACATCGGTTGTCCTTCTAACCACTTGTTGATGTATTGTGTATTTCAGGATGCTGGAGACTACGTCTGCCAGATATCAGACCGGGTGGCCAGGGATCAGGTGCACACGGTGGAGGTGCTAGTCCCGCCAAGCGTGCGTGCGGCGCCCGAATCCCGGCACGCGACTGCGCGGCGGGGCGGCGCCACTGTGTTAGAGTGCAGAGCTGCTGGCAACCCCGTGCCGAGTGTCACTTGGCATAAATTAGTAAGTCAGGTCAAAGTTGTTAATGCTCTCAAGCAAATGGAACGACAAAAATCGCAGTTGTAAGTGTGGTTATATTATTTATAAAGAGAGAGAGAGAGATTACACTTTATTGGACACCAACATTAATATACAATTACGAAAACAGACCAGAACTAAACTAACTAACTAAACTAACTAACTAAACTAACTAACTAAACTAACTAACTAAACTAACTAACTAAACTAACTAACTAACTAAACTAACTAACTAAACTAACTAACTAACTAAACTAACTGACTAAACTAACTAACTAAACTAACTAACTAAACTAACTAACTAAACTAACTGACTAAACTAACTAACCAAACTAACTAACTAAAATAACTAACTAAACTAATTCAAGAATTAAATATACCCGAACATACATAGTCAATATATGCAGGATGGAATTTTCAAATGCCACCTGGAGGGAAAGTAAATAATAGAGATACCAATTTTACTCCAAAGAGACTTCTTTATTTTTGAAAAGAAATAAAACTGCATTAAAAGATTTTCGAAAATTCTCTTGCTTCACCCGGTAATCGAACCGACTAAAATCTGTAAAAATTACACCCTGTAATTTTATTGCATTGATCGCTAGGGTCAAACACAAAGATGAAATCTCTCTAACATACAAACAAACAAACAGAGAGATACAAACAGGGAAAGCTTTAGTTATGAGAATTATTTTTAGTTTTAGCCTGTTTAATAATTTTATCCGTACAGGAACGGAGAAAGAATACAATTTCCTGCGGCCGGGCGGCCTGTCGTAAGAGGCGATAAAACAACCCACAGCCAGGTGGTAGGGTATTATATATATGCTCGATTGGATGGCAACTACCCCTGGTCTAAAGTATGCCGTCATAACAACCAGGTTCCAGTCTCTCTTAAGAGAGCAGCAGCGCATTTGTAGCACCTTTGGTGTTACAAACGTCCATAGGCAATGGTAACCGCTTTCGATCAAGTGGGCCGTCTGCCTATCTGCTGATCTAAAAAAAAACACACTCGGTAAATTTAATGAAAGGAAGACCATGAAATCATCATATTAATGTGACAGTTACTCGAGAATCGATTTAAACTGGACAGAAGTTACCTAACTCAAGAGGTAGTCGAATCTATTTCAGAACGAGACGAACACGAGGATAGGGGAGGGCCCGCAGCTGCAGCTGTCGAGGCTGGAGCGGCAGCACAGCGGCCGCTACGCCTGCACAGTCGACAACGGCGTCGGCCCGCCCGTTGTCACGGAATTCCAGCTGCAAGTGCTTTGTAAGTAATTTTCAAGTTGAACTTCGTCTGAACCCTTGTAGCATATAAATCTATAGGACAATATAGGCCTGCGACATAACGAGATGCGAGTTTAAGGCAGTACACACGCGCCGTGTTTTTATTATTTATATATATAAAATTCTCATGTCACAGTGTTAGTTACCAAACTCCTCCGAAACAGCTTGACCGATTCTCATGAAGTTTTGTATGCATATTGGATAGGTCTGAGAATCGGCCAACATCTATTTTTCATCCCCCTAAATGTTAAGGGTAGTCCATCCCTAAATATATTTTTTTTAATATTTTGATATATTTTTTCGTTTTTATTTTTTTATGATACAGCATTAAAAAATACATACAATCGTAAATTTTCAACCCTCTACTATCAACCCCTATTTTTCAATAGCGATATTAGTATTTTTATAATTTTCTACGGGGATGATTTAGATTTAAATAAGAACCAGGTAGATGGCGCTGCAATCGGGTAACAGAATTTAGGTGTTCTTTTTGTTGTTGTATGTGTTGAAGTTTGTCCCGGAATGGTTTAAATTAACGATTGGACCCAGTAGGTGGCGCCGCGATACGCCTCCTAAACGCTGGGCCTGATTTTGATGATTTTTTTTGTTTGTTCAAGTGGATTTGAGAATAGTTTAGATTAACATTAGGTCCCGGTAGATGGCGCTGGAATCGGGTTCTAGAATGTATTTTTTAAAGGCAATCCTGCCTTTAACGTCTGCCGGGTACAGCTAGTATATATATATATATATCTTACAGATCAATTTAAGATATAAAAAAAATTATATCTTGCAAGTTAAATTGACCAACTTCCCAGTTTCCGATTGAGCTGAAATTTTGCACGCATATGTATATCGCGTGACAATGCAATAATATGGTACCATGGAGCTGATCTGATGATGGAGTCGGAAGGTGGCCATAGAAACTCCTGTAGTAAACAAGATAGACCCGTTGTGTTTGGGCTCGTTTTACTTGTCTTGGCTAGCACTCTGCTGCTATATTATATGCAGGATCTCAAAAGTTTGTATTTAAAAAACTTTTTAAAAAGCTTTATCATGACTATTAATAAACCCATCAAAAGTATTTGAATGTTTGAATTTTAATTTCTAGACCCCCCCGAAATCACGGTGGAGCGTTCTTGGGTGCACACAGGGGAGGGGTTCAGAGCTGAACTTCTGTGCACGGTCCTCGCGGATCCACCTGCTGAGGTAAGTAGTGCTTCTTATTATTCTGCAATGTAAACTCTTGATAAATAAATTTAATCGAGAACTAGATGGCAATAAACCGACAAACAGACAAGAAATCTTCAAAACATTGCATCGAATTACCCATCGTTTAAATAGTCTATTCTAGTTGTTTTTTTAAATGCCTTCAGTGTATTAGATACGGCATTTTTAGACTAGCTTTTTAAGTGATTAAAGTTTTTTAACTATCCCACGGGAACTCTATTTTTTCGGGATAAATAGTATCCTATATGTTGACCAGGGATATAAGCTATCACCATACAAAATTTCATGTAAATCGGTCCAGTCGTTTCGGATTAGCCGGTACAAACACACAGACAAACAGAGAAACAAAAAATTTGAAAAAATCTAAATTAGTTCTATTTTACTTCTTACATACCCCTTACTCGGTTTTTAGCATATTTCAGCATATTTTCGACTTCTACAGTGTTATTATATCTTATATACTAATATATAAAGCTGAAGAGTTAGTTTGTTTGTACGCGCCAATCTCAGGAACTACTGGTTTGATTTGAAAAATTCTGTCAGTGTTATATAGCCCATTTATCAAGGAAGGCTTTGGGATATATATCATCACGCTTAGATCAATAGGAGCGGAACACCAATGAATAATGTTTCAAAATCGGGAGGTTTTCAAAACAACTTGCATGCGGATGGCGTTGTGGACACAGCTAGTGTATAGATAATATTACTATTCAAATATTTGGTTATGTTTTTGAGTGTGCGTATCTCAGTGTGTGCGTGTGTGATACAATTAATATCTGAATGACCATCAAGGACTCAGTTTCGTAATACTTCAATGCAAGAAGCCACAGAGCAATTTGTTTCTTTTGCAATACAGACGTTATCTACGAGGCGATTGTGATTCCTTAGTAAAGTGTGTAACGTGACCAACTTCAGGTGTCCTGGTACCAGAACTCGTTCCCCCTGAGCGCCTCGGAGCGAGTGACCATGTCTGCCAGGGGGAACAACCACACGTTGCTGATCGCGAACGTGCAGCCCGAAGACTTCGGCAACTATAGGTGAGTTTGAGTTTGTAACGTTGATTTTTGAAACGTGTAGTGACATCTAGGAGTGCGCAGACGAAGGCAGTATAGAAGTCTATCTAGTTTATGGTTTTGCTCTATGGCATATTCGCGGTAGCAAAATCGGAATTTATTAAAATTAACAAACCATTGTTGTGATAACTATAAATAAGTTATAAATAAAAGAATTTCGTTAATTAAAGAATTTTAGTCGCGTAGACTAGCAGCGCCTCTAGTGACGAATCGTTGGTAAATACCTTTACAGCGCTATACTAGTGCGGGAATCAATTACCAACGAAATCTTTAATAATGGCTTAAAGCCAATCGGGATGAAACGGCTAACTAGCTTAGAACGGTTAGACATATAAATAAGCCCCTCAGCGTTTATAAAAATACCTTACGAAGGATAGCCCAGAGGCCGATGAAAGCCGATCGTAATCATAACGCATCACCACACAAAATAGCAAAAGGACTTGGTTGCCAGCGCGCAGCCGTTGCGACAGCTGTAGCTGTCAGAATGACAACTACGTTTTGGAGAATTCATTTCAGAAGACCCCATCCCTATTATACCCATATAATATTAGGGCTTCAAATCTTTCAAATAAGTTATAATTCATGTATATTCGTGGCCAGTTGCTATATATCTTATGGACCGTTCATTTGCCTTAGGGTCGGTTAAGCTTAAGCTGGCGCAGAGTCGAAGCGCAAATACTACCAGGCGTTTCGCTACGTCTCGATAAAGTTAGTGCGCCTAAGGCCCCCGTGGTCCCGGGGTCTCGACCACAATAGTCGCAAAAATTTCACTATTTCCTATGTCGAAATATTTAAGGCATCTTAGGGCTAGTGGCTGAAAGATCGGACGCAGCAAGAGTATGGACGCAAGACGCGTCCCATACTAAATGATGACCCGTCCTCTAGGGCACCAATGACATACCATCTCTTATATATATGGGTCTCTTGCCATCGTCGCGGCACAAGCCGCTCGGTGCTAGAACGGCAGGTATCCCGGCGGTGCCAAGAGCCAGACGGATTAAATTAAAGCGGAGTTGCAAGCATTCATTCGTTTGTTAATATGTGTAAATGCATCTTTCAGCTGTCTGGAGGACAACAGCCCTGGTTGTGCGCAATGAAGAGATTTCATTCATCATTCATTTTTTAATATGAATTAAATGCATCTTTCATCAGTGTGGCGGATAACAGCCTCAGTCGTGCGCAATGAAGAGTTTTTATTCATCATTCACTCGTTCATCCATTCATTTGTTAATATAAAATAAATGCTTCATTCATCAGTGTGGCGGACAACAGCCCCGGCCGTACGCAAAGAAGAGTATTTACTTGATCATTCATTCGTTCATTCATTCATTTGTTAATATAAATTAAATGCTTCATTCATCAGTGTGGCGGACAACAGCCTCGGCCGTGCGCAAAGAAGAGTATTTCATTGATCATTCATTCGTTCATTCATTCATTTGTTAATATAAATTAAATGCTTCATTCATCAGTGTGGCGGACAACAGCCCCGGCCGTGCGCAAAGAAGAGTATTTCATTGATCATTCATTTGTTAATATTATTTAAACGCACCTTTCATCAGTGTGGCAGATAACAGCCCCGGTCGTTTCCAATGAAGAGTTTTTCATTCATCATTCATTCGTTTGTTAATATGATTTAAATGCATCTTTCATCAGTGTGGCGGACAACAGCCCCGGCTGTGCGCAACGGAGAGTTTTCATTGATCATTCATTCGTTTGTTAATTTGGGTAAATGCATGTTTCAGTTGTGTGGCGGACAACAGCCTAGGCCGTGCCCGTCAGCACGTGGAAGTGAGCGGGAGGCCGGGCCCTGCCAGGTTCACGTCTGCGCCCTTGGCCAGGGCTGACACGAGGTACACCCTGGCATTCGCTGTCGACAGCTACCCGCCCTTGGACGAGCTCCGGCTGCTGTATCGTCAGCTTGCTGTAAGTAACATTTGCAAATGCAAGTCGTATTAACTTTGTACATAGAGTAATTCAGAATAGAATAGAATAGAATAGAACGGAATAATTATAGCAGAATAGAACAGATTTAGTCTAGTCGAGATGTTTATTTTCTGCGAATAATAGTTACCAGTCTCTTAAAAATATGGTTGATGGCTCATTCGATCCGGAATAGCATCTAGAAAAAGCAGTTTTTTGGATTTTTTCTCCCAATAAATATTACAATTGTTATTAACAAAAAAGTGAAGAAAAAAAATAGCCGTTCAGCTTTTTGGGAAAATCTCAAAAAGTATGAGAGTTATCTAAAATATTATAAAAGTTTCTGAAAGAGCAGGAAATTTTAGTCAAAAACTCCACCTGCAAATCGGTAAAAAAACATTTTATTACCTGTCGGCATTTGAACTAATTGTAATTCTTTTATGATCGTCTTCGTTTGTTTATTTATTGGCATACGTATCTAGAGAACAGCCCATTGTTTTATCATTGAATTAGACGGGTGTCGCGGATTACGTCGACTACGATACGGGCACATTTGTATCAGTGTGGTATAAAACGACGGCTTGATGGAGAGCGGGGGCAGTAGAGCGAGAACCACGATCAAGGAGTGACGTGTGTACAATCGGGAATCTAATAGTAACGGACTTTGCGCGTTTTATTGAATTACGACCTTCTGCATTGCGTTCGGACTTGTTATGTTCGATTATATTTGTACCCGTGTTATACGTGTTTGTATAGTTCTAATAAACTCTATAGTAATTCTAACGGCATTTTAATTCGAATCTCGCGACTCGTAACAATGATCCCCTGGCCCCACGCAAGCCCTCCAAAAGACCGGACCAATCTTATGGGTCTCATTTATATTTATACTTGTGTTATACGTGTTTGTATAGTTCTAATAAACTCTATAGTAATTCTAACGGCATTTTAATTCGAATCTCGCGACTCGTAACAATGATCCCCTGGCCCCACGCAAGCCCTCCAAAAGACCGGACCAATCTTATGGGTCTCATTTATATTTATACTTGTGTTATACGTGTTTGTATAGTTCTAATAAACTCTATAGTAATTCTAACGGCATTTTAATTCGAATCTCGCGACTCGTAACAATGATCCCCTGGCCCCACGCAAGCCCTCCAAAAGACCGGACCAATCTTATGGGTCTCATTTATATTTATACTTGTGTTATACGTGTTTGTATAGTTCTAATAAACTCTATAGTAATTCTAACGGCATTTTAATTCGAATCTCGCGACTCGTAACAATGATCCCCTGGCCCCACGCAAGCCCTCCAAAAGACCGGACCAATCTTATGGGTCTCATTTATATTTATACTTGTGTTATACGTGTTTGTATAGTTCTAATAAACTCTATAGTAATTCTAACGGCATTTTAATTCGAGTCTCGCGACTCGTAACAATGTTCCCCTGGCGTCCGGGCCGTGGTCGACGGAGACGTACAAAGTGAGATCTCCTCCGGCAGATCAACGAGTCGTTCCAGCAGCCGGGCAGGTGGCACGACGTGGTGATACCGGCCCCCGAGCCCAGCGGGTCGCTGACCCACCGCGTGGGCCACGAGCTGCGCGGGCTGCAGCCGGGCGCCGTCTACGAGGCCATCGTGCAGGCGAAGAACAGATACGGCTGGAACGAGGTCACTTCTAACATACACTAGCTCATCCTTTCCCAAAGTGGGCGATAACGCCCCCCTTGTGGGCGCTGCACGCCTAAAGGGGGCGGTAACAGACCCAGAAAAAACATGGTAGCGTTATGTAAAGGCTTGGGGGATTTGTAATTTCATTTAGCTAGGAGGACTAGACACCGACTGAACTCTCGACTCTTTCCTTTCATTCCCATCGTCATGTTTGTTTGAACGTGGATTTAGTGCTGTGGCAACGCTGCTAACTAAAAAGATAAATCATTCGCATGTTACAAAACGTGGCGACTTGCGGCTGTTCTTGAGTAAATTGGTACCTGATATCAACAAACTTATTAAACAGCATCAGATTCATCCTTCACATTAGTTTTTATACAAGAATCGATTATGTTTGTTTTATTTTGACTAAAAGATACTCTATCTGAATACTATAACGTTGCGTTTCAATAATCATTCTCATTGGCAGGTGCAGCCCGCAAAAGTTAACTTGAGACCTCAGCGCCGTTGTGTAGTAACCTAATGCTCTTAAATCTCAAGTTAACTCTTGCGGGCTATAGTAATTGTATCGTTTAGAATGAATGTTTAATCTCCGCTAATATAGCTCACAATAATCAATTAATTTAATTTGACGTTGTTGTGGTTTTTAAGTAGGTGAAAACACGGGGGCGCTAAAAAATGATTTTTTCTCAAAGTGGGTAGTATACAAAATAAGTTTGGGAACCACTGCATTAGCTGCATATATGACGGAGAAGGCATCGTTCTCGGTGACATCGTAGTTAGTGGTTGCAGGTTTAGTGGGCGTCATCAGGGTAAAATGCGAGCACACAACACAATAGTCACGGATTATACACTTTTATTTTTGATTTAACAGTTTAAGACCGAGCAACGGATTCAGGGCCCCCATCTTTTTTTTTTGCGGGGGAAATGCATTTCACACAATACCGGGTCCTTTGCTAGGGATTAGACCAGAGTTGATTATGGAGGCAATCCCCTATGGGGCCTCTAATGTATTGTAGTTCTAAATAAAAAAAAATCTTTCTTTCTTTCTTTAATCAATCGGCTTGTGTGGAGACTCGATACCAAACCTACCAGCCAACTCAATACTCCACTAAAACCACCCTCCTCCCATGTGCCCCGCGCTTATGGCAGGACAAGAACACTTTCTTTTAAATTCTCAACGATCCAACTCGATCCGTTGCTATCGCACCAATGTGCCACAAAACTCGCCCGTCTACATTAAGTACAGATGGCGCCTCGACTCCCCTCGAGGCATGTTCTCTTCTCTGATTGGTCGCTTATTAAATTTAAATATTCATAACTTTTATTACGTTACCATCGTATATATTACGTATCCAAACAACAATCAACCAGACGCATAGCTTTCTCCGACATATATGAAATCGTGTTAGTTACACTATTTATAACTCAAGAACGGCTGTACCGATTCGGCTGAAAATTGGTGGGAGGTAACTTAGAGACGGGACATAGGATACTTTTCATCCTTTTGGAACCGGTAGGTGGCGCTGAGATCGGGTTCTAGAATCCTCCTAATCACCTGCACCGATTTTGGTGATTTTATTTTTTCTGTTTTAGTGGGTCCCCGGATGGTTTAAATCCACAATTGGAACCGGTAGGTTGCGCTACAATCGGGTCCTAGATTTTTATTTTTTAGAGATTGGTACCTGGTCTCTAATGCCGGAACACAACTCAAGGCTGTTATGGCGACATACTTTAGACCAGGGGTGGTAGCCTTACCACCTGGTTGTTGGTTGTTTGGTCGCCTCTCACGACAGGTCGCCCCAACGCAGGAAATTGTATTCTTTCTCCGTTCCTGCACGGATACTGTATGTCTTTTATAGTATCGTAAAATATACATTTCATCACGTGATGATCTTTGGCAAAGTTGTTGTGCATGAGCCAGAGAAGGTTTCTGAGTTGGTCACAATTGGACCCGTTAGGTGGCGCTGCTGTCGGCATATCGATTGAAGCTTTTCCGGGCAGAACGACGTCTGCCGGGACAGCTAGTATCTTTATAAATTATAGCCTATGTGTCATTTTGATGTGTGAACTATATGAGTATTATTATTAAAGTTTCATCAAAATCCCTTCAGTAGTTTTTGCGTGAAACAGTAGCAAACATGTTGTCTGTACCCATACATACATTCTTACAAACATTCGCGTTTATAATATACTAGGTGTACCCGGCAGACGTTGTCCTGGCTTTAAAAAATAAATATCTAGAACACTCTTCCAGCGCCATCTACCGGGACCAAATGTTAATCTAAACTATTCTCAAATCCACTTGAACAAACAAAAAAAATCATCAAAATCAGGCCCAGCGTTTAGGAGGAGTATCGCGGCGCCACCTACTGGGTCCAATCGTTTATTTAAACCATTCCGAGACAAACTTCAACCATACACCTAAATTCTGGTACCCGATTGCAGCGCCATTTACCTGGTTCAAATTAAAATCTAATTCATCCCAGTAGAAAATTATAAAAATTTAGGGTTGTATGTATTTTTTAATGCTGTATCATGAAAAAATAAAAAACTTATCTAAAAGTTTTAAAAAATATTTAGGGAGACTACCCTTAACATTTAGGGGGATGAAAAACAGATGTTGTCCGATTCTCAGACCTACCCAATATGCACACAAAATTTCATGAGAATCGGTCAAGCCGTTTCGGAGGAGTATGGCAACGAAAACTGTGACACGAGAATTTTATATATAAAATATAATAATATTTATAGGATGCTAGCTGCTCCAGCGACTTCGTCTGCCGGGAAATTTAACAAAGTAGCCTAAGTGACTCCATGAGCAATCTGCCAGTGTGAATCCCGTCGAAATCAATCAAGCCGTTTCTGAGATTAACTTTACATGGTTTTGATTATTCTTTGCGCAACTCTAAAAACAATAGTACAGAAGTTTGAATATATTAATTTGATTGTCTTTTGCAGGTCAGCGACATATTCCAGTTCCACACATTAGGCGGTACGCATACGGCGCACGCCGACGAATTGACGCCTATGTTCTCGTCTGCGACGGCCCTTACGTTGTCGGATTACGCTAATATCCTAGCCTTAACGATTCTGTCCCTTTTCATTGACCAATAGATACAGTTTAATTTATTTTTGAGATTTTTGGGAGAATTTGGTAATTTTCGTATTGGTTTTCTGGTAACATTGATACTATAGAAACTTTTATATCGTTAAAAGAATTTTTTTACAAATATTTTTTTTTATTACATTTTCTTATTAAAGTATTTGTATATATTGGCCTGTCTAGTCTTAGGTGTTATTTCTTGTTTTTTTTAAAGTCAAAAATGAAATACCAAATCATAAAAGAATTTGATTCCCCAAAACTTTTTTGGTTTCGTAATTTAATTACAACTCACTATATCAAAAACTCAAAAATCACTTTACAAAGACTCAATCAGACATTTGAAATTTCACTTAACCACTTAAATTCATATCTAGACTGTTATCAATAACGTTCAAAACTGGTTTACTTAACAAATTTGACTTACTGAATTTTCCTTACCAAAAACCGTTTGCATATATTAAAGTGATTCATACCCTGCCCAGATGGAAGTTAAAATATCCCCACAGAGCTGCGCTGTTTTTGCTATTATCTTAAGTTCGAAAAAAATTGACGGAGAGCTGTCATAGCTAAATTCTCCCAAACTCAATATTGCCATTTATTAAAGATACTACCATTTTAGTAAGATCGTAAAACGATTGTATGACACCAAAGTATTGTTTTTATCCCTTTCAGACATACATATACAAAAGTGAAGTAGTTCTTAAGCTTCTATAGTGTTGTGACGGCATTTAGAATACTGATATGTTTTTTTATAGAAAGTGACTCGCATTTTGAAGAATGTTTTTGGCAGAACGATCTAGTGGTCACGCTCGAGTTTGTTTATAGTTTCACAGCAGCACTGATATATCTGTAATTTTCATTCCTGCGGCACGGGACCTGTATATATATATATATACGTGTCACAGTGTTTGACCGCGATAAACTTTGAAACTAGTTTACCGATTTTGAAGATTTTTTTCGATTCGCGGAATTTGTTCCAACTTAGGACATAGGGTACGTTTCATTATACTTTAAAATATAATAAAAATTACTAATCCACAGCCACGCGTGGCCGGATGCGCTAGTATATATATATTGATAAATGCGAGAATGTATACGACACGGGGATACGCACTTAGGATTGGAAGGAAAAAATAAACTTTTTTAACTAAACGCTTTTATTAACTTACACAGCCGAACATGATTCCTCTCCGCAGGGTCGCCCCTACACGCACAACTACTGACGCACTGTCCCGACGATAACATGTTTCACTAAAAATACCGTCGCAGATATTGCGTACACCACCTCCTGCTACTGGAGTGCTCACCGCCGAATTTACCGCGTGTAGCTCGCTTCCGGATCTCCTCTTAAACTACGCTACACTCCTTCTTCACTCAAATGTCCACCAATCTTCCCACTAAGCTCGTCACTGTCTTCTACCTAACTCTTCTTCCAACTCTCTTGTATCGCACTTGTCGCTTCGCTGTCTTCAACTGAACTACTCGGTAGGCGCACATTACGCTGCTTATATCACCCGGAAGAATCTTCTGGTACCCATAATTTCGATCTTCTTTTCATTATTCTTTTATTTACTGTCTGTTCCTTTATAAACATCTCTGTCTTTCCCTTCCAGAATCTTCTACGTTCTTCTAAGTCTAAGAAGGTTCTGCCCTCGGTCGCCATAGTGTATATGATTCTGACTGTACAATAATCTAACAATTGCAAATTAAATAAAAGATCTGCCGAGAAATTCTTCAAATTGTGAATTCAACAAAACACTTATATCCGACTTTTTTTTATTGCTCACTAGTTTTCGACAAAAGTCACAGAGACTCCAGAATGTTGAATATTTTCCCAATTTAATTAATTTATTATACCGAAAACAACACGACGGACCGTAGTCATTAATAGATCAGCTGTACAATTTCTATTATTTCGAGGTTCTACTCTGTATACAAAATTTACATGATCGCGAATGATGATGGGCTAAAGTTTTGCCGATCGAGCTCATTGGAACGCAGAGGCTACGGGTTCAATTCCCGGCATGATAAATTTCATATACGAACTTTCCGTTATTTATTATAATAAATATAATAACAGCCCATAAATGTCCCACTGCTGGGCTCGGGCCTCCCACTAAAGGGGAATGGAAAGTATACCCGCCACGCTTGTCCAAGGCGGCTTGGCAGGTTTGACACATCGTTCATCTCGATGTGCAGGTTGCACCACGATGTTTTCCTTCACCGTTGTTAGCACGTGGTAATTGTACCATCTGCCTAAGTGGTGCATGCGTTTCGGTCAGGATCGAACCCGCGCCCTTTGAGAATGGGACGCGTGCGCTAGCCATTACGCTACCACTTTTCTTATTTATTATGGTCCGTCATATATTACACGTAAAACAACTTACTTATCTATGGATACACAACGTGTGTGTTTGTCTGCCAATTATTATTGGGGAAAAATTCCCAATCTCTGGGGACCTTGGCGGGATAAGAAGGCATTGTGCTATGCAATTATATTTTCTAAAAATTGTATTTTCTGAAGTTTTCGTGACTAGTATATATAATAAAACTTCGTTTTAACGGTTTTTAACGCGACATCTTGTTTGACTTTCATTATTTCGACGTTTCGGCCAGGTTAGTAGCCATGTTCACTAGTCGTGATAAAATGAACAAGTTGACGGTAAACTAAATAAAACTTTAAACAATACGCCTGACGTCTTTGTCTTACATGATAGCGGCTACTGAAAGGTGGGCGAAACGTCGGAATAATAATAAAAATAAAATATCACGTTTAAACCGTTAAAACGTAGTTTAATTTGTTTAAAATTATGAATATTTGTAACTGTTTTTTTTTTGTGAAAGAACTATGCAAAAAGCGGATTGATTAGTGAAATATGTCTTTTCGATTTAGTTACAAGTCGAATACGTTAATATCAAATTCATCCGTATAAAAGTGAATTTATTATAGTAAAATAATATTTTTAAAATAAAAAGTGCGCTGGAATATTTCATTTGTTGTGCATTTGTCAATACACTTACACACGAATTTTCACAGGAAACAGCAGGAGCTCTGTTGATACACTGTATGTGCAAAAAGCGAGCACGTTTTATCTTCATTGTTTTGTTTATATTTTCCAATCCGTCCCATGAAAGCTATCCCACTTTTCGGGATAAAAAGTATCCTATGTCCTAGATATTGAGTCTAGTATGTACCAAATTTCAATGGAATCGGTCCATTAGTTTTTTCGTAAAAGCGTAACGGACTGAGTTACTTTCACGTTTATAATATAGCTTATACTTCAGTAGTAGGGATGAACGTGGGATACTTGTTATCCCGAGATAGTTTCCACGTGATATGAAATCATACTTGAAACATACATACTGCATTAAAATTAATAAATCAATAATAAATTACTGTATATGTTTGTAATGTTTTTTATTGTCAAGAATTGTAACGGGCTCACTTTTTTATGACAAGTGTAGTGTATAATGTTATTCTTGGAATAGGTAATTTCAGAAATACCTTCTGCAAACATACCGATGCACTATAGAATCGGGGTAGCCTCATCGAAACCCTGAAGCCATTTTTAGAGGCAGAGCCACGAAAGAAGTCCCACCAACGCGGCACTAGAATCGCCGTACTCAGGGTTTCCAGATAGGAGGTTTTTGTCACAATTTTGGGAAATTTTCGATGTCAAAAATTTGCTGATGAAAATTTCAGCGCTGGACAAATTTTATCCTCTTAACCTTACTAATTAACTATTAGAGATAGCATAAAATTGCTAATAAAAGTGAAATCTAAACAGGTCTCTATACAATAATTGTAATGATTTTTTGTTTTGTGATCAAATTTACATTACGATATGCGTATTTTTTTGCATATGCATTTTTTTTAAACCGGTTAAAAAATTACATCAATACGACATGCTTTAATGTGCGTTGTCTTGTCAACAACCAACACGCACTTGTCCATTCTTTTCATTCGTTTTATGGAATATTTTGACGGCTATGAGGAATTTTAGTAAATTCGATCTCCAAGACCCTGGCTGTACTTGATCCTGCCAGAGTAATTATTTGGTAATCCGTAACTCGGTATGTACTAAATAATAAATACAAAATATACCATAATTATAGCTGTACATTTATTTGCTGAGTACTTTACGAACAAAATATCAAATGTCACTTTTAGTTCCTTTACTATCCGTGCGACTTTTTTCGTGGCGCGGAGTTTATCACTAATTTTTATTTTCTCTAAATTGCGTATACCAAGACTAAACTTACATAGTACTCATTTTTAAATGCACAATAAAGATTATATTAAAAATATACATACGTAGTAATAAATTAATGTTAAGCAATAAAACAGTGTTAGTGATAATTGCTATTTAGATTATATTTATTATTATAAACATAATTACGAACGATATAATAACAATTTAAAAATAATCTAAAATTCTAAAGTGTTCCTTGTTTAGAGTTTATTTTGTTTTATTATTTGCTAATTCAATTCTTAATGACGTAAACACGCTCAAGTAGCTTATATCCCGATTCATCGTTGAGGATACTTTTTATCCTGTTAATGACGTCGTTTCCTTGGGATAGACGAATATAAAAAAGATGGCGCTGCCATAATTCGATAATGCTCGGCCTCCATTTGGGTTAATGTTTTATTATTCACAACAACAAAAAGTTTTATATTATCCCCGCAAATTGGTAATGCGCTGTAACCTGGTCAAATTAACATTCACGTGACGTCATCCGCAACTCGATATGTACGCGTACTCGTCGGCCAGTGATGCTAACGGTACTGAGTGTTCGGCTACGGTTACGTCACCAAAATGGCGGTCAGGCGCAAGAGCAATTTGCGGGGATAATACAGTTTTATTTTTACGAATAAGAATCCTAAGCGCCAATAAGTTTATAGCGCTTTCGACTTTTTGTTCACTAGTTTTTTAAAGGTGGGCTAAAAGGAATCGAGTTCTATGCAATCCAAGCCACTGATAGATATTATTGTTACGAGTTGCAGGACTCGAATTAAAATGCCGAGGGAATTATTATAGAATTTATTAGAACTATACAAACACGTATAACACGGGTACAAATATAACCGAACAGAACAAATCCAAACGCAATGCAGAAGGTCGTAATTCAATAAAACGCGCAAAGTCCGTTACTGTTAGATTTTCGAATGTGCACACGTCACGCCCGTATCTTAGTTGTAGCTCAATTGACCCCTCTCTCATTCTGGCCGTCGTTTTATACTTCACAAATGCAAATGCACGGCAACGTCGACACACTTTCCTAGAATTAGCTTGTAATTGTAATCCGCAACACCTGGCTAATGATGCAGCCTGCAATTGGCCGTAAACGAGTACAACAGAACAATCCACAATAACTAGAAACGTATGCCAATAAAAAAGTGAACAAAAGAAGACGGTCATAAAAGGATTAAAATTAGTTCAAATGCGGACTGGTAATAAAATGTGTTTTTACAGATCTGTACGTGGTATTTGTCTCTGTCGGGACTAAGTTGTAACACTAATATTATTCCAAGTGGAACAATACACACACGTCATCCTCATGCTCACATATCCTATATTAGTTTATGGCTCAGACGAACGACGTTTCGCTAGGACGTACTATTATTGCATGAGAACACATTATAATCATTGAATTGAATTCGCAAATACATTTTTAGTTAGTGCAATATTAATTTAAGTGAAACTCTGAAGCAATATTGTAACAAATCATTAGTTTAATATCAAATACAGTTATTTTAAAAATTATACCATGGAAGAGTTTGACCTCCATTATTACCACTGGACAGGGCAGCTTATCTTATTTCTATGATTTTATACTAAACTGTAATTAGTAAAGCTCTGATGACAGCCGCTACTAATAGCTATTCACGATAACTTGAAATGCAGGACTAACAAGCAAAAATATTAACACGTAAAGCTTGAATCAAAAACATTTAAAATCGTGGTAATTATTAGACAATTGCAATAAAAATTAAGAATAATTCAGGGTTTGTAATAATCTCTCTTTATAACCTATTTTATAACATGATATTAATACTACGGTCCAGAAGAGACTTACAACTACCCCGTTCACGACTGCGTTTTTTCTCATACCAATTGCTTGTGGACGTTACAACCATAAACAAGTAGGACGGATTATGGGACGTTGATGTTATAAACGACGAAATACACAAATGTCATTGGTTGATTTGAAAATCGCGCCTTTTTCAATGTCAAGAGATAGAAAGAATTGATGCTCTATGGTCAAGGCCCAATTTGACCCACCTCTTGATATGGGTTGTTGTGAGCCCTGTGTGATCGAAAATGATGAAGTCATTAGTGAAGTTTTCGCCACGACCATAACGATCGTTGTCCCCATGTGGAACGGTGAACGGAGCATTTTGAGCGTTGAGTGCTACTAGCGGAACACGTCGTAAATGGTAAAGCTGTCTACACACCGCAGCCGCCGACCAGCCAGCACGAACCCGGCGGGTTAGTGCCGGCGGCACGACAGTCGCGGCATGCAGTATTCACAATTAGTGATTGCGCGCGTGTCTTCCGAATTATTACGACGTTTTAGTATTAGACATGAACGAGGACGATGAAAATGATCTAATATTAGCCATTTGTGCAGTTATTATAACTGAAGAGCGGAGAGAGGCGTGCCGCGGGATTGATTACGCGGACTCAAGCCGCCGGCAAGATCGTTACAATCAGGCCACCGGCCTAGCCCGCCGGGTTTCTGCCGGCGGGCCGGCGGCTTCGGTGTGTAGATAACTTCAACTTGAGCGTCAAATTATCGTAAACGGAGTATGTCTGGATCTTTTATTATGTTGCAAGCTTGGGGCATAGTGTTGTAGTATGGTTCATTGATAATTGAGTGCGAGTTATTGATTCAACAGTTGTTTTCAGATTTTTTATAGAATTTGCAACATAAAAAAAGGTCAATCGCAGCTATAATTTTAATCACTTGATAAAATCTAGATATTTCCAGTGTTGACAATTATTATTAAAAAAATCGCGCTTCGACTCCGAAAAAGCGCTAGATTTAAATAAATTTCGAAAAAAAGCATTAAACAACTCCACAGAAGGAAAATTGAATATAAGTTAAACTATTAAACATACCTGTTTTAATGGTAATATTCCAATACATGTTTATATTTCAGTGAATAAGTGCGTTTTCTCTAACGAGACTTGGCAACACTGAAGCAGGACCCGAGACGGCCGTACACATTTACACAGTAACAGCTCTCAGGCGCGACTTATCGACGAATCAGATAGTTTGACTAGCACTTAATGTACTCTTCCATGGTTTAATTTATTACGTATTATAATTACTACAATAACTAATTTAAAATGTATATGTTTATATTAGTTTAAAAAATAAGACTAATATCATATTAACTTCATATTAATTTTAATATTTTAAAATACAATATTATAAACACTGCCGAGTAAAATAGTCAATCATGTCCAGGATGATAATTTTGATAGCTCACTCGGTATGAAGTAGAATTCGTACTATATAAGAAATATATATACATATGAATCCAAACAATCTTATTGGTTCTCATTCAACTCTGAAAACATACTTGAAAAATATATAAGTACCTACTACATTAAAAATAAATAATAAATTAGGTACTGTATTGTATGTTAGTAGGTATTGTTTTTTTACTATCAAGAATTTTAACGTGTTCACTTTTTTATGATAACTGTATATAATATATAATGTTATTCTTGGAATGAATGGTAATTTATCAAAATACCTTCTGCAAACATGCACTATAGAATCGAGGCAGCCCCGTCAACATTCTGAAACCATTGTTAGAAGTCGCGCCACGAAAAGAGTCCAACAGACGCGGCGCTGCAATCGACTTCTTAATCCTACAAGAGTAATTATTTGCTAATCTGTAAATCGATGTAGCTAATTAGTGAATAATATACATTGATATATAAAAAATCCTATATATTATCCTATATATCCTATAAGTATTTTTTATATATCAATGATAATATACAATACATTTCATTATTAAAGTTGTAAATTTCTTTCCTGGCTACATTACGAACAAATTATGTCAAATAGCGGAGCCGCCGATTATAATTCCTTTATTTTCCGTGTATGGAGGGCAGAGGTAAGGAGAACCATCTCAGTATATTAAAAAGTGTCCATTGAAGGGCAGCAAATTAAGATGGCGCCATAATAGCAAGTCGAAAGTATTTAAAAATAGCGCCACAAATAATTAGAGTAGGATACTAGATTAAAGAAGGAAAGAAAGACTTCCTCTTTGTCACCGCGCATTTTACGAAAATGTAACTATTGCATGTCTCTTCATGGTGGAATTTTCAGATAATTTAGTTATCTTAATTAGTGAAATAGGTTTCAGAAATTCAATTGGTCAAAAATTTATATACATACATTATATACATACAATACGAGAAAGTCTCAATACTTTTCCAAATTATAATTTTTAAAATTTTCAACCCAGCGCACTTCACTTCGTTTATCGCTTAATTCATATCATTTCCTTTTCCTACACTAGCGCTACTTTGACGAGTTTTCGAACCATAATTTGCTGTTTACAGGTGGACACTTTTTCAACTGATTCCCCCCCCCCCCCATACTTGATGGTCTTCCTTGCCTCTACCCTCCATATTTCCGTGGGAATTCTTTTGTGGCGCAAGCTCTAGAATCTAATAAAACTATTAAATTATCGATTTGTTCTCTCATAGAACTTAAAATCGATAGTAGTAATAAGTACAAAACATTTTTTTTTATATTAAAAAATAATATTTTAATTATTTATGTAATTAAAATATTATTTTATGTCAAGACCGATTTTCGATAATCTGTAGTTGTTTTTTTCTATTATACATTTCTGGCTTAAAGGCCTAGTTGCCAAGCCATAAATATATAAAAAAATATTATACATTTCATTTCAGAACCGGTTTTCAATAATCTGTGGTTGTACTTTATGCGTGGCATTTGACAAATGGCTGGTTCCTCTAGCTTACCGACCGTTTATTTTCCTTTACCATTGATTAAAAATTGCCTTAAGCTCCGTAGAAGTAATGTCCAAAATTCAAGCGGTGAATGAATGGTAAAATACAGGACCCCTCAATGAAATACCACATTTGACTGGTTCCCATCTTAATATTTAACTTGCCTTACCGTCGACTAAATTTTAACGAAATTTGTATGGAAATTAGGTCCAATTAAAACTGATAGTAAAGGAAAATGAACGGTCAGTAAGATATAAGAACCGGGCATTGATCAGTCTGTATTATAATTATTTAACCGGTAAAATACGAAACTTCATGGGCGTTAGCTGCCAAAATTATCGTCCTAAAGACAAACAATAGTATAATATTTTTACAATAGCTTTAGGCGCTTTACGTTCTATGTAAAAGCTTCAAAATATCTTTTTAATGAGGATACTATGTGTGAAAGCTGGTGTAAAATATGGTTTTTTTTCTAATAAATATATGTATAATAAACTCAGACAAACGAATAAATATAGACAGAGTATATGAACAAGAGCGTCAAATTAAATGAATCAGTTTTCAAACACTTGTGTGCGTAAACTCGTGTAGAACACATGTGGCTTACGTCTGTGTGGTTAATACTTAATAGTAATGTCCACTACAAACTACTACTCCACCTTTATGCTTAATAATATATAATTATTCAATACCAGTCGACTTCTTTAGGCCCGGTTCTTATATCTTACAGGCCGTTCATTTGCCCTAGTATCAGTTAAAATTTAACATAAGCTGCATACAAGTAATGTCCAACTTATCACGGTATCAGGTCGAGTGAAACGAGACCCAACACTATCCCACAATCTGTGTATATTTGTAGTACACTTCACTGAGAAACTATTACACTTTCAGATTTGGGTTTAACATAGTAATTTCTATTGAATCTATCATAAAAATATTATTTATACAAATTATAAAACCAATAAAACATGTGTAATGTCAACGGGACTGATATTACCAACGCCATCTGTTCGAAAACTAAAGAACTAACATCGATGTAAACATGTAAACAGAATCGTTGGATAATCCAAAATCAAATAAATTACCGCGCTTAAAACCGTTAAAACGTAGTTTTATTATGTAAACAGAATGTTGTTTATGTTTGGTTACGAACAAATAAGCAATCGGTAATTAATTAATCAGTACTAGGTAGAAAACTTCGCACGACCTCCTAAAGCACCACTTTTTGTTAATTGGGATTGTTCACTTTTTTTCAATCTAGCTATTTGAAAAACCATTTCGAGGAATAGTGTCCCTAATCATTTCTGTCTAGTTAAAATTCCAAAATACGTACGATCTTCTTGTATTTTGTAAGAAATGCGTTTGACCTTTATTTGACCTTACTAAATCCAATCAGGTGGGCCGTCTGCCTGTTTGCCTGCTTCAGGTGTAAAAAAAATTCTAGCTGTACATTATTTGATTCAAATTCTGTAACATAGATTTTCCCTAAAGACCACTTTAAAAAATTTAACGATAACTATAGAAAATAATAATGGTTGAACACGAAAAATTATAAGCCTAGCGACAAAAAACACTAATATGATCACGATACGTAATGAATAATGACAGTGACATTTAAATAGTAGCACAGATTACTATGATTATATATAGATAAAACTTACTTTTATTATTTTTGTTTTCTGGGCAAAGAAATCAATGTAAACTTGTCCCTTATGACGTCATCGGAGAAATAATTTTAAAATCGAATTATAAAAAAACTAACGCTTAAAATACAAAAATATTCAAATTAGTATCTTAAAATACCCTATTTTACGTAATAAATATATAAAATCAGAGGGTATTTTTTTGTGAACAATCCCCATTGGGTCTGGTTGACTTGGGATTATACAATATATGTGTTTTTATACCGATTAAAAAAAATCCAAACGATGTTAAGGTAACGAATGTACTGTGGCGACATTAATGCAACATCAGAAACAAGCACGTAAGCGGGAAACTAATATTAATCTGTAGCAAGTAAAACAGC
The DNA here is from genome assembly GCA_949752895.1 of Dendrolimus pini. NCBI lineage: Eukaryota > Metazoa > Arthropoda > Insecta > Lepidoptera > Lasiocampidae > Dendrolimus > Dendrolimus pini. The sequence goes on from OX457151.1 coordinate 10,596,731, forward strand.
GCGCCGTTCTGTGACAGCGCGGGGCTCGCAACGTTCGCGCCAATTCTCTTGGCGCGTAAACAACATTTCAACAAAAACCGAACGTCAGTTCGGGATTCAGTAACACTGTCCAAAGAGTACATTGAATATGACGTGCTTGCGTACAATAGTCAGTTTTCGCGCTTGCTGCCTGCCCTCACCTAAATACTTCTTAACATAAACAACATGAGAGTGTGTGATTAAAAGTGTACGACGAAAGTTATTTTTTAACCCGTACGGCGCTCAATGGCCGCAGCCAACCATCATACATCATCATATCCCCTCAGTACCTATAGTAAGTTATAAGAACTCGCCTATAGCCGGCTGGAATGTTAGAGCTCAAGGCTCCGTCTATATTATTTTGTTCGTCTGATATAATAAATATAAAAACATTAAAATAGAAACAATTGTACGTTTATATAAGACAAAAAAAAATGTAAATTCAACGAGCTGTAGAATAAACGCCTTTGATTTCTAACGAAATGCCGAATCCTGTAAGTAGTAATAACATGTGTAAGTTTATTATAAGAGTTGTTTTATTTCTTAAATTCTAACATTATTTTCAAATCAAATAATTTATTTCCTCAAAGACATGGTAAGTCAAAACACTAGATAACAATATGTTATTTCACATGATTTTACTTTTTCAGGCATGCAAAATTGGTCGTTAAAACATCTTAAAAATCAAAGTCCAGTCCATCCATTATCTTTATATTTGTCTATGACTAAAATGTTTATTATTATACTGTATGTCTTTCAAGACCACGGGCCATAAAAATGGCCCGAACTTTTGGAGGGCCTGCGCGGGGCCATGGAAATGCCAACACGTAGAGGCCCTTTGACAAATTTAATGTAAATGTGGCGTGACACTGACCGGCGATTATCCCTGTCTACACCATATAATAATAATGCACCCAAGGACAAGCCCCGGCCAGTGTAGGACTATTGTGGAAAATGAGGACAAAAAGTACCGGGCTATTGGGGTGAACTGATTGTGGTACTGGGGTTCTGGGAATATGGGGACTATGGCGTCTGCCCGTCGCAATGTTCGGGGAACATGGAAAAATGGGCAGACGGTGACTCGCTACTCCCTGCATGGGCCCCAAAAAATGCCATAAAAGGCAGGGACAACATGGGTATGAGTGGCTAAGGGGTGTAGAGAGGTGGGCTGCAGGTTCACCGAAGCTACTTCCGACGTTAGGCCATTTATCACTTCCACCCCTGGAGCTTGAGTCTTAGCTCTAAGTAGTCTTATTATTATTATTATTTAGGTTTATGGCTTGACAGCTAGGCCTTTAAGCCAGATTTTAGTGTATAATATAGTTTCTTCATTTTCTTAAGCCTATTTGTAGCAGTCAGTCTGCTGTCGAGCCTCGTCGCACGTAATCTGCTGTCAACCCTCGTACGACAACCCACACACAGCAAACCAAACCGCACACCTTTTCCACCAAAACTTGCCTATAAGTTCAGTCATACCGCGGCGCGTGTGTACAAATAATAATCGAAGGCCGCGAGAAGGAGACAAGCCAGAAAATTTGCTGCAAGGCTCTCGACTTTGTGATCAGCACGCGTAGTTAATGCAGCCCAGAGGCACGCAGGTTAGTCTCTCTTCTTTCCATACTAGCAATCCTACCACCGCCATTTGGATACACGTCAGTCCCTAATACTGGACTGTCTAATTGACATGTATAAAACATAGTAATTTTTACTTACATAGTGTAGTATTTAAGCCTCTTATTAGGATTAATTGGTAATAAATCACACACAAGTACTTTCCGTGATCAAACAGATTTTATTACCGATCTACCTACATATATGGTACATTATTATTTCTTACAGAATACATTACACATACATTACACCTCCCTCCTGAATTCTTACTCTACTGCAAATCTTACCACGGGTTTGCGTTGGCGGCTTGGGTAATGACTACGGGGCGAAACCGATTTCATAACCTCACTTGTTGGAGGTAAAGCGCTAGACCCAGGATTAGCAACGTTTTCATTTCTATTAGTCCCACCATCCTCCTCCATCGTTAATTCTTTCGAAACATCATCGGTATTGTTATCGTCAGCTTGATGAACGACACCCTCGACCCCCTTGTTATCGTTATTCATAGACTTTCTTTTAGGACTTTTATTTGGACTAGTAACATTTGATAATAATGACCTGCGCCGTACCTGATCTACATGTCTTTTAAGAAATCGACCGTCACCACTATCTATTATATATCTACGGGACCCTTCTGCTTTCCTAACCCTGCCTTCTACCCATTTATCAGGTGAACCATAACTTCTAGCCCACACAGTATCACCAATATCTAAGGTTCTAGGTGTTCTATCAGTATACACCGATTGACGGCGTTGTGTATCAAATACATTGTTTTCTAATGTGTGTTGGTTTTTTAACAAATCCAATCGGCTACGCAGTGCTCGTTTTTGGAGCAACATTGCGGGTGTCTCCCCCGTGGTGCCATGTATAGAATTGCGGTAAGCAAGTAAAAAAGTTTGTAATGCGGCATCTACATCAACCTTATCCCTATAAGCCTTCTTAATCGCTCTTTTACATAATTTGACTGCATTCTCTGCGGCGCCATTAGACGCTGGATGATAAGCCGGTGAGAAAAGCTGCCGTATTCCATTACATTTTAAAAATTCACTGAACTCAAAACTAGTGAATGGGGGACCTTGATCCGATACAAGTTCAATAGGTAAGCCGAAACGTGCAAAAATTTCTCTTAACACCTTTATAACGCTACTCGCCGTCGTCCGATTCATCTCATAGATCTCTATCCACTTGGAGCTAGACTCGATCAAAACAAAAAATGTTTTTCCTTTGAATGGCCCCAAAAAATCGACGTGCACTCTTGTCCATGGTTGCGCGGTGTATGGCCAAGGTTGTGGCGGCGCCCTTGGCGGCGCATCTGCCTCGGCAGCGCAAGTGACGCATTGTTTGCACATCGATTCTATGTCGCCATCTATATTAGGCCACCAAACATAACTCCTGGCTAAACCCTTCGTTTTCACTATACCCATATGACTGCTATGTAATTGTTTAAGAATAGTGGCCTGCAATTGTGAAGGAATAACCATTCTATACCCCCACATAAGGCAACCGCATTCTATGTACAGTTCACGTCGACGACTGAAATATGGCTTAATTTCATCGTTAGGGCATAACCCTGGCCACCCCGAATGAGTATATGACATTACTCTACTTAGTTTGTTATCCTTACTTGTAGCTACTTTTACGTCATGACTAGTTATTGGTAAAAAATCTTCAACGAAATTAACATAAGTATTTTCGTTTATTTTTGTACTCAATCCTGTTTTGTGCGGCAAGCGGGATAGCGCATCCGCACAATTACTCTTGGAGGACACGTACTCTATCTTATAATTATAACCCGAAAGTAAAATAGCCCACCGTTGCAACCGTGACGCCGCCATAACCGGTATACCGACTTTATTTCCAAATATGTACGTTAATGGTTTGTGATCCGTTCTCAAAATAAATTCGCGCCCGTAGAGGTATTGGTGGTACTTCCTGCCCGCGTATACGATCGCGAGTGCCTCCCGGTCTATCTGTGAATAGGCCCTCTCGGCCGGCGTGAGGGCGCGCGAGGCGTACGCGACGGGCCGCTCGCCGTCCGGCGTGCGGTGCGCCAGCACGGCGCCCACGCCCACTGCACTCGCGTCCGTCGTCACTATCAGCGGAAGGTCCGGCGAGTAGTGCACCAACACCTCACTGCTAGCTAATCGATCCTTTATTTTTGTAAAGGCGTTTTTGCACTCTATACTCCACCTATATTTTATTTTCGATTTTAACAAATTGTACAAAGGAGCTAATATAGTACTACTATTTTGCATAAATCTGTTATAATAATTAACTAAACCTAAGAAAGCTCTCAACTCCGACACATTTTTCGGTTCTGGAGTTTTTAGTATGGCTTCAACCTTATCTGGGCATGTGTGGACGCCCCCCTTACTAATAACGTGACCCAAGTAAAGTACCTGTTTCGCAAAGAATGAACATTTATCGCGTTTTACTTTGAGACCATACTGTTGCAAACGGCTGAAGACTTTATGCAAGGTATCTATATGGGCCTTAGTCGTAGGCCCCGTTATTATAACATCATCCAAAAATATTCCGACGTTAGGTAAATCTGCGAATATCTGTTCCAAATGTCGTTGGAATATAGCAGGACTCGAAGCCAAACCGTAAACTAACCTATTATATCTAAACAAGCCTTTATGAGTGTTGATTACTGTGTATTTATTTGAATCGTCCAACTCAAATTGCGCATATGCCTGGGAAAAATCAATTTTCGTAAAATGCTCCCCACCATTTAGACGTGTTATTAAATCCTCAAACTTAGGTAGTGGATATCGGTCGATTTCTATGACTTTATTTAACGTTAATTTGTAATCGGCACAAATCCGTATATTACCGTCTTTTTTGACTACCGGCACAATCGGTGTGGCCCAATCCGAACGGTCGACGGGGGTGAGGATGCCGTCCTGCACGAGCTGCTCCAGCGCACGCTCGACTGGCTCGCGTAGCGCGTACGCCAGGGGCCGGGTGCGCAGGAACACCGGCCGCGCCCCCTCGCGCACGCTGATGCTCACCTTGCCACCCGTAAACCGACCCAAGCCGTCAGCGAACACCTCAGCATATCTGGAACTGAATTCGTTTAGATTAAACTTTGAATCACTGGGTACATTCATACAATTTATTCTTACGGGTTGTAAATTAATATTTAGGGAGGCTAACCATTGTCGTCCAAGCAAAACAGTTTTACCCTTCTCAATAACATAAAGGTCTAAATGTTGGGATATATTTTTGTATTTCACTAATGGTCGTATGACGCCAACTGGTCTTACTGATTCTCCTGTATAGTACCTAAGAACAATATTACATTTTTGTATATGAATTTCACTAAACAACTGTCTATAGACATCTATGTTAATGCACGATATGACACTACCTGTGTCGACTTCGAATTTTAATAATTTACCATTGACTTCTAATGACATATACATAGGTTTGCAGTCCGCTAAACACACTTGATTTATTTCTATAACAGTTACCTCATCGCTCTGATCACTCTCCTGGGCACTATAGTTGTCTATTTCCACTCCATGATGTTCAATTAGTCGAGGACACATTCGTCGTAGGTGGCCTGCCTGATTGCACACGCGACACACATATCGCGAGTACCGACAGGTGCTTTCGTCGTGTGCAGCCCCGCACACCCTGCACTGCCGCTGCGACTGGCCCCGCTCAGCCAGCCGACGGCCCGATGCTGCCGCAGGCCGCGGAGCGCGCGCGCCCTGTGCGGTCCGCCCGAGCCCGCGCCGCGGCCCTATGCCGCGCTCGCCGTCTGCTCGCGACCGCCCGTCCCCGCGCTCCACTATTGAACTCCTATACCCCGTTGACATGGCTTGGCATTCCACCTCCTTACTATCTGTGCCTGACCTTAATTGTTGTTCTACCGCCGCCGAGTCTTTCTCTGCTGCCTCTATGCTGACTCCCAGGTTATATGCCTTGGTAAAATCTAGCTTAGATTCCGCGAATAACCGTTGTCGAATTGTATCATTACTGATTCCGCATACTAGTTGATCTCGTAAATTTTCCTCTAGAGAAGCTCCAAATTCGCAAGTTTTTGACATCTTTTTGAGTACAGCCACGTACTCCGATATACTTTCTCCTTGCATTTGCTTCCTACACCTAAATTTGTAGCGTTCCGCCAGCTCATTAGGTGTCGGTTGAAGGTGACGCGACATGATTTCCGTTATTTCCTCGAACGTCCTTACATTTGGTTTTGTAGGCGTACACAAGTTCACGAGCAATTCGTAGCTATCTGCACCCATAACTGTTATTAACGTTGGCACTTTTAATTCATTGGCTATTTTGTTCACTATAAAATATTGTTCAAGTCGTTCGACATATAACCTCCAGTTGTCCGTAGCAATATTAAACTCCGCGATCTTTCCGATAGACATTATGAAATAATCTTTTTATTATTTATATTTATTTACACACGTACTAAAGTCCGAACTCGTCGCCAGTGTAGTATTTAAGCCTCTTATTAGGATTAATTGGTAATAAATCACACACAAGTACTTTCCGTGATCAAACTGATTTTATTACCGATCTACCTACATATATGGTACATTATTATTTCTTACAGAATACATTACACATACATTACACATAGTATAAAATAATTTAGTAAATATTAAATGAGCTCAAAGAATTATTGCGTAAATCTATAGCAATCCGGTCTACGAATTTTAAGTACCGGTGTGGTGAAGTGGGGAGGGGGGAGGCATACTTACCTTTAGTTACAACCCCTAAGGCCCGGAGATCTTGTTTTTTTTTATAAATATAACCTCACTTACTTTTTCCGCTAATATTGCACTTCTCATAACATCAGTCATACGAGACTTTTAAGGAGTTGTACTGTTTGTGTATAAAATAAAAAGTAAATGGTAACCAGTCGGTTCTGGCACTCGCCGGCCGCTGCCGCGGTATGCTCGCTTCGCTCGCTCAGCTCCATCAGTTAAGGGATTTCTTAAAATAAAACATGGTGCCTATATAATTTAATTAAGTTTAAAAGCACATTCACGTAACTGCTCGAGTAAAGGAATAAAATGGCGGCAACAAAAATGCAAAATATTTGTCAAAATCTTTATAGAAATATATTGATTTCCGAAAATTATATGAAACAATATATTAATTAATAGCTCAAGATTTCGATTTTCTTAATTAAAAATCGATAAGTAATATATTGACATATTGATAAAAATAAATTACCACACCACCAAGCCATTAAAAAATGTGACAGCAAAAACGGTCCCTTTTTAATCAATCGATTATATGTTTAGCCTGAAATTTGTAGTAATTAAATTTAAAATTTAAATTTATTTTAAAATTTTATTTCTACATTAAAAAGTTTTAGTGTTACAAAAAGTTCTGGCGGTTATATACATATAATTCGTAAATACATTCATAAACTCAAATCACGCTGTTATTATTATCAAAAGTGACACAACTTTACAACAAAAACAAGTGAGGTTATGTTCAAAAAATAATATTTTAAGACCTCCGAACCTTAGGGGTTGCAGTAGGGGTAAGTATACCTCAGACTGTTAGATGACTACTTTCAGCACCGGTACATCCTCTGGCCAGGTTATAGGTAGGCCACGCGTCGCGTGCGGCGTTCCACAAGGGTCGGTGCTGGGTCCGACCCAGTGGAACATTGGCCACGACTGGCTCCTCCCAGAGCCAGTCCTGCCAGGGATGGGGGTGCTCTGCTTCGCACCCAACACTCTCGTCACGGCCCGGGGCGGAACCTATGAAGTCAATGGAGCTTGCCAACGCCGGAACGGCGTTCATCGTATCAGTCTTGACCTGAGAGTCTCCCCTGAGGAAACGGAGGCCCTCATGTTACGCAGACCACATAGACGTGCACCCCGGTACGCGTGCATCGCTGTCCAAGGTGTTGCGGTAGCAGTCAAGTCCCAGATGAAATATCTGGAGCTTGTCATCGATGGAACGTGAAACTTCGCCCAGCTGGCCCCAAGGTTGATCAAATTCACTACCATTATTCATTACCATTACCATTACTAACTAGGGCAGTTAGGCTTCGTCCGAACGTGGGAGGGCCGGGTGCAGCAGTGAGGAAATTTTACGCCGGCATCCTCCGGAGTATGGGACTGGACGGAGCCCCCGAAGGGAACCATGCATTACACCAGAAAAACAAGACCCTGCTGAGAAGGACTCAAGAGGGTCATGTCGGTGAGGTCCATACGGGGATACCGTACTATTTCGTGGACGGCGGCGACATAGTTGACGGGTGATCCGCCCTGGGATCTCCAGGCGGAGCTGCTCGCAACAGTGTACCGCTTCTGGCAGGATTCTCGGGCGAGAGGAGAGGTGCCGTGCCCGGCAGAAACTTGGATGAACAGGGCCTAGGCGACCGAGGCTCTGATCCGAGTTTGGAAGAGGGACCTGGAGTCCCCAGAAGCTGGGATTCGACTGAGAAGGCAATCCGCCCCACCTACCTCGTTGGGTCTCGCGGAAACGCGGGGAATCTGACGTTTAGGATGGTGCAGATACTTACCGGGCACGGTCACTTTGTTAAGTATCTGCAATTTCGGGGCGGGAGTCCTCCCCGCAATGTCCCGAGTGCGGTGCGTTCAAGACACGGCGTTTGACACGCTCGTGGAGTGCGCCGCCAGAGGGCCCTCTCAAAAACGTCATTGGCCCAGTGAGCTCGCTTCGTAGCGTGGTCGAGGCGATGCTCCAGGGCCAGCAATCCTGGCTTGCGGTTTCCTTCTTCTGCTAGTCAGTCATGGCGCAGGAGGCCGCAAAAAGAATTAGGGAGAAGCACACGTATGCGGACCCCATCTGCAGGAGGTGGACCAGCGGTCGAAGGCGCCACTACGCGCATCTTCTCCTCCGATAATTACCGTCACAGGGGGCCGCTGCTACGGGCGTAGCAGAAGACTTCCCCCCTGCTTCATGAAATGGGTCACTCTTCCACCCGAGTGGGCCAATATTACAGAGTGTAGGGGCGTCACGGTGCGGTAACTCTGTTCTAAATCCCGTGACGCCCCGTTAAAGCGCGGATACAGGGGCGCAGGTTTAGGTTTAGTGGGTAGTTTCGCGATCGGTTTCTCGCGGCTGCTTCTGTTTGAAACTAGCATGGAGAACCGGTCGTTGAGAGTCCCACACACCCTCGATGCTTCTGCGCTGCATTAGGCTCTTCCCCCGAAGAACCCGAGGACAGTGTCCAAAGACATTCGCCCTACGTTATAAAAAAAGGGGATTACCATACCTCCCGCTTACCCACTACGCCCACCAACTACTTAAATTTTTGCACCAGATTGTTGAATTGCAACCGTTATGTTTCATAAACTGAGTTTGTTACTTAGCAACACACACTGTTATTAATTGACTTACTTAAGAATGAAAACCACGACATTATATATATTCATTTAATCGTTTCTAATTTAACATACTTGTTGGAGAAACAATTGAGGACGGGTGTTGGAGAAACAATGGCACATCACTAGAGCTTGTCCACGGATACACTTATTTTTGTCTATTGTATGCTTCCTGTTCCGTCTTGTATGTTCTCGTAATGGCTGCCGTGCTAACATGTAATGTGTGTAAATAAACCCCTTTTGAAAGTACTTCGTTCTTCTTAATTTCCTCTGGCCGCCCCATCCAACCTCAATACTACTCTAATAACTTTTGGCGCTTTCTTTAAAATTCACCGTGATCCTAATGTGGCGCCACCCTAATTTAGTGAATTTCGATGGACACTTCTTCATATACAGAGATGAGATGGTTCTCATTACCTCTACTGTCCATAGAGCAAACGTACCGGCCCGTCTGCGGGACTTAAACCATAGATAATAATTGTATGACTATAGGGGCCAATTTTATTGATCGTGAGCTTCTGTCAAACAAATAATAACCCGAGTTCAAAAGTGGGAACAAATCAACTGTTTATTAATGCAATTCTGACAATTTTAATTTTTTCATGTTGTATTTTATCCTATTGAAAACTTTTATCTGTTGATTGAACAATCGGCTCTAAACCGTGAGACAAGGTCTACGAGGGGGTCTGAAAAGTTTCCGACCTAACAGAGATAGAAGACAGTTTTCAGATATTTTTGAAGTGAAACTTCTATATAGAGGGGTCTTACGATTTTTCGCTCACGAAAAGGTGTCACAGTCACGTGGTCACCGTCACTAATTCTTACATTTTTAAACTGGTGAACGAAGTTTTTAAATTTTATTTACGTCAACACTTTTGTTGTTCGTTGTCGTTCACTTTTGTTATGACTTTCGAAAAACTGAACAGTTGGCAAAGTTTTCTTGTTGTTATTTTTGTTTACTCAACAAACTCTATTTATTTATTTATATTTTTTTTACACATACCACAAATAGAGGCAGTGATGCCTTGTCACGTGGAGAGCAGAGCTATAGTTCGATGCAAACTTAAGTTTGCCTCCATTAATAGCGGCTCGGAACATCGCACTTTCCGATGCGCAGAACGCAATTTTAGGTATTAGAGGGATGAGGTAGTCTGAGGACGCGGTATATCCTCGCTCGCTCTCTCGCTAGCTTTCTCGTTTACGAGACTTTCCCGGCGCTCGGCTCACCAGAGCTGCCAATTTAGCGCTTTAGGAGCTAGATATAGCGCTTTTTAGGGCAATCCAGCTCCCAATTTTATTAAACAACTTCCAGCGTAAAATCTTGCGCTTTTTATAATATGCAAATATCTAATTAATTTTATAATAAATATATATGAATATCTATACTAATATTATAAAGAGAAAAGATTAAATTCTTTGTTTGCATTGAAGAGGCTCCAAAACTGCTTAACCGATTTGAAAAATTCTTTCACTGTTGGCAAGCTTCACAATCCCCGTGTGACATAGGCTATATTATGTTTACAAAAAAATTAGGGATCCTTACTAAAACTCCAATAACGTAACCCAAGGTGTAAAAAATACCTAAAATCGCGAGCACTGCGAAAACTATTGATGATAGAATGAAATAATGTACTACGACTTTGCAGGACACATCATTATCTACAAAAAGTGTCACGACAGCATATGTCTAACTATTATAGTTATGCCACAATAAGTGTCCTTTTATTTCAATAAATTAATTAAAATGCCGCCGCTAGAACAGGCACATTATTTGTATCTTGATATTAATCCTTATCAAAATAAATTACTTCATATTCAAGACTGCTTCAATACCTTTATTATAACTTTTTGAATTATTCAATTCGGACATTCCATTCGAAAGATATCACGAGTTTAAAAAGTATTAGAACACGCGGCTTTGATGATTTATATTGACAGAAAAAAAGTATTTCAAAAAATATTTCAAATATACTTACACACCGCGGAGAATACCAAGAGAGCAGATGTAACTCCTATAATATATATTTTGTCTGTATAGTGTAATACACTACACACGCACCGACAATTTTTTTCTGTCAACACTTGTCGTTCACCTCGTTGTGACTTTCGAAAAACTGAACCGTTGGCAAAGTTTTCTAGTTGTTAATTTGTTTTCTTATTGGAACATCCCACTTTCCGATGCGCAGAATGCGATTTTAGGTATTAGAGGGACGAGGTCGTCGGAGAACGAGGTATATCCTCGCTCGCTCTCTCGCTCGCTTTCTCGTTTGCGGGACTTCCCCGGCGCTCGGCTCGGCTCACCAAGTCTGCCACTTTAGCGCTTTCGAAGCTAGATATAGCGCTTTTTAGGGCAACCCAGCTCCCAATTTTATTAAGCAACTTCCAGCGCAAAATCTTGCGCTTTTTATAATATGCAAATATCTAATTAATTTTATAATAAATATATTTATGAATATCTAGACTAATATTATAAAGAGGAAAGATAAGATTGGTTTTTGCTTGCATGAAGAGGCTCCGAAATTACTGAACCGATTAGAAAAATTCTTTCACTGTTGGCAAGCTACGCTATCCCCGGGTGACATAGGCTATATTATATTTACAAAAAAATTAGGGATCATTACTAAAACTCCAAAAATTTAATCCAAGGTATAAAAAAAATACCTAAAATTGCGTGCGCTGCGAAAACTATTGATGATAAAATATAATAATGTACTACGACTTTGTAGAACACATCATTATTTACAAAAGTATCGCGACAACATATATCTAACTATTATAGTTATGCCACAATAAGCGTTTTTTTATTATAAAAAATTAATTAAAATGCTGCCGCTAGAAAAGGCTTTTTATTTGTATCTTAATATTAATCCTTATCAAAATAAATTACTTCATATTCAAGACTGCTTCAATACCTTTATATAACTTTTTGAATTATTCAATTCGGACATTCCATTCGAAAGATATCACGAGTTTAAATATGTAAAAATTAGTGACGGTGATCACGTGACTGTGACATCTTTTCGTGAGTCAAAACTCCATAAGACCCCCTCTATATAGAAGTTTCACTTCAAAAAGAAGTCGCTTGAGGCTAGATCTGGCGAGTAAGGCAAGGGGTCAAGTAGTTCAAACTGTAATTTGTGGATTTTCGCCATGGCAACCACTGAGGTGTGAGGCGTTCTCTTGGTGAAACAGGATTTTTTTTCTGCAAATGTGGCCGTTTTTCCGTCAGTTCTGCTTACAGCTTGTCAAGTGATGATGCGTACTACGCTCCTGTAATGGTTTTCCTTTTTCGAGGATAATCGATTAAAATAACTCCACGACTATCCCAAAAAACAGTCGCCATCACTTTCCCAGCCGAATAAACCGTTTTTGCTTTTTTGGAGCCGGTTCCCCCTTGGCAGTTCCCTGTTTGGACTGTATTTTTGCTTCGGGCGTATAATGGTGCAACCCAGTTTCTTCTACAGTAATTATTCGGCCCCAGAACTCGGATTTATTGCGCCCTGCGCCAACAGAGCGTTGGAAATGTTCATTCGAACACGTTTTCGGTCTAACGTGAGCAAACGTGGCACCCAACGCGCGGACAGTTTTCTCATGTATAAATGTTGATTTTATATGTAAGAAACACATTCTATTGACATGTTCATAACCTCTGCTGTCTCTCACTTTAATTCAGCGGTCGTCTAACACCATTTGGTGAACTTTTGATGTTTTGACACTTTAACACTTGTATCGACTTGCGAAATTATTTTCTTTTGTATGTTTACGCTATATATGATATTTTATATAACCTTTTCGTGAACATCTATAATCACACAAATCACACTTGTAGGGTTTTTCCCCAGTGTCTATACATGGATGTAAATCTTGTTTTGAAATAAATTTGTTCTGACATATGAAACATGAGAAGTTCTTCATTACTTTTTATGTATATTCTGTACATGATATTTTATATAACGTTTTTGGGAACATCTATAATCACAAAAATCACACTTGTATGGTTTCTCCCCAGTGTGTGTACGAAGATGTTCATTTAAGTCTGTTTTTGAAACAAATTTTTTCTGACATATTTGACATGTAAAATTCTTTTCGTACGTGTGTTTGCGCTTTATGTGACATTTTAAACAACTTTTATATGAACTTTGATAATCACACAAATCACACTTGTATGGTTTCTCTCCAGTGTGTTTACGAAGATGTATAATTAAGTTTGTTTTTGAAACAAACTTTTTCTGACATATTTGACATGTAAAATTCTTTTCGTATGTGTGTTTGTGCTTTATGTGAATTTGTAAATAACCTTTTTGTGAACATCTAAAATCACACAAATCACACTTGTATGGTTTCTCCCCAGTGTGTTTACGAATATGTATATTTAAATCTGATTTTGTAACAAATCTGTACTGACATATTTGACATGTAAAATTATTTTCGTATGTGTGTTTGTTCTTTATGTGACTCCCTAAATTACCTTTTTGGGAACATCTAAAATCACACAAATCACACTTGTATGGTTTCTCTCCAGTGTGATGTTTCTGCTTTATGTGAAATTGTAAACAACCTTTTTGTGAACATCTATAATCACAAAAATCACACTTGTATGGTTTCTCCCCAGTGTGTGTACGAAGATGTTTATTTAAGTCTGTTTTTGAAACAAATTTTTTCTGACATATTTGACATGTAAAATTCTTTTCGTATGTGTGTTTGCGCTTTATGTGACATTTTAAACAACTTTTATATGAACTTTGATAATCACACATATCACACTTGTATGGTTTCTCTCCAGTGTGTTTACGAAGATGTATAATTAAGTTTGTTTTTGAAACAAACTTTTTCTGACATATTTGACATGTAAAATTCTTTTCGTATGTGTGTTTGTGCTTTATGTGAATTTGTAAATAACCTTTTTGTGAACATCTAAAATCACACAAATCACACTTGTATGGTTTCTCCCCAGTGTGTTTACGAATATGTATATTTAAATCTGATTTTTTAACAAATCTGTACTGACATATTTGACATGTAAATTTCTTTTCGTATGTGTGTTTCTGCTTTATGTGACGTTTTATATTATCTGTATTCGAAGATCTAAAATCACACAAATCACACTTGTATGGTTTTTCTCCAGTGTGTTTACGTAGATGTCTAATTAATTTGGTTTTTGTAGCAAATGTATACTGACTATGACACGACAACTCATTCTCTGATAACTTTTTTTTCGAAATTTTGGCTTTATTTCCTTCACCACTTGAAGCAACCACATTTTCAGCATTACTAGAACAAACTTTAGAAGTGATTGTCTTATTGCTTTGTACTATCACATTTTTGTCTTTAATCTTATGTTTTGGTAGAATATTCACTTCTGGAGGAGCCTTATTTACTTGATCACAATTAGCTGTTGCCTGTATTATTTTTATGCTCTTATAAGTGTCCATATTACAGTCCGAAGATGAATTTTTAGAAATGTTTAAATCTGAAGACGCCTTGCAATTATTCTCTGCACAATTTCCCGAAGCGGTATTAACTAAAGAATTTCTATCACTAAGCGTTTCGCCGAGCTTAGTTCGTTTCGCTTCTTGCGGTGCTTCTTCGTTTAATGGGCGTTTCTTCGTATGTGCGCCTGAAAGCAATGATAATGTAATTAACCTTCATGTTTTTCAATATAAATGGAGTTGACGCAGTACGTCTTTTCCTTCCAGACTTAATCTATTCTGCCAAAAGACCTGTTTCGCACCAGAACACATCAATTTTAGATACCAAGCCACTCGGAAAGTATGGCGAAAAGAAGTTATTATGTGGTAAGAGAATGGCCAGTTTATAACCTATTTTGAATATATGATTATTTATAACTAAAAACAAATACGTTCCAATTTCGAAATTTCCCTCCACATTGTATGCGAGCTAATTTTAATTATCGTGTCTCATTGAAAAAAGGATCTGCGCCGGGAATTCAAGTGTCGCCTGAAACCAGACGAATCGTACGATAGACTTCAAATGGCATTCATGGATGAAGGCCCTTCAAAGCAACCGTGTATCGCTGGTTCAAAGAATTCAAGCGCAGTCGACTTACTTCGGGGGATGAAGAAAGAAGTGGTCGCCCTTTGACGGCTTTTACAGAAGAAAATGTGCTAGCAGTGACAAATTTAATCCAAGCTAATAGCCGAGTTCCGAATCAAGAGATACAGCACGTACTGCAGATTGGATTGGGAAGCCTTTACGAAATTATACACATGAGGAGGATAGTTTCTGGGTGCCGCACACATAATAGTGTCGTGATATAATAAAATAAATTGAAGCAGGCTCGTCTCGGTGTATTTACGACATCAGTACAGGTGATGAGTCCAGGTACAGTCCTGGATTTATCAATACGGTTCAGAAACGAAGCGCCAGTCAACGGTTTGGGTGTTTCAAAACGAACCAACGCCTACCAAAGTGAAGCGATCTAGAAGCGGGTAATACATTTTGATGGTGTTTTCAATTTGACTGGCTACTTGGTGTCAATTCCTTTACGGAACCAAAGAAGCATCAACGCCGAATAGTATACTGCCGAATTCATGGGAGAACTTTTCTCTGTTGTGAGCAACAAGCGACCAAACACAGGCTACTGCTCCACCACGACAACGCGCCCGCCCATACCGCGCGCAAGACGAGGTCCAGGAAGGACAGCACGCGGGTCAAACCCTCAAACCCCTGAGTCACCCTTCTTACAGCCCTGGCCTAGCATCGTGTGACTTCTTTCTATAACCGAAAATAAAATATCAGCTCAAAGGGATACAATTTCCGTCGCCGGAAGATGCGTTGTCAGCGTTCGAGCAATCTGTAAACGAGGTGTCTGTGGAGGACTGGAGGTAAAGGTATTTCGAAAACTGGTAAACATTATTTTTTCGCAAAACTTTTTGAGTGTCCACGTACATACAAATCATCATGCCTGTTTCCCGTAGGGATAGGCACAAATGATGGATTTCCATTTGCGACAATCTTGATATACGTCTTTTGCTTCCTTTACATCCATTCATCTCTTCATACGTCTTTATTACAGATGCTTTTAATCTGGCCATTGTTTAAGACATCTGCCATATGACTGTGGTAAGTAAGGTCTACCAGCAGCCACTCTATCACCCACACAGCACACTGTTGTCATTAATTACATCTATATAAAGAGTACTCTTAAAAAAATTTGTTACATATTGTGATGTATAATTTGAGTATATGTTCGATATGGAATAAAAATTTCATGCTAGTGAAGGCGTAAGCAATAGGAGCACTAGTATGTATAGAAATTGCTCGAATTTTAACAGTCTTATTCATATTAAAAGTTTAATGTATTCTTAATGTATCGTAAAGTTGTGTCTGATCTAACTCAATATGAATAAGACCGTAAATCTTTACAACTTCAAAGTCACCAGCAACTTAGCCAAGTTAAACTTAAGTACACTGGAGTGTAGCACTAAGACAATAATAAAAAGAATGAAAATGAAATATTTTACCTATATCAATCCTCTCCAAAACGATTCGAACTTCTTTTTCCAGGATTTCCTTCAAAATCGAATTATCGTCTGAAGATGCATCTGACTCGACATCAAAACGGTCTAAATTTTCCTCCTGACTTGAATTTGAGCCATCTGCGATAAGTTGAAAAATGTCATTTATGATATTTCACGTGGCCACTAATGTAATTGTAGTGTAATACTTAGTCAAGAGATAGCGCTTAACAAAAAGCCGATATAGCGCACGAAAACTTATACGCATATGAAGTGTAAATTGAAGTTCTCGAGAATAGGGGCCTCCCAGGTATAACACTAGTCTCAATTGGATGATGTTCCCTTTACAGTGGCGGAGCATTCAATCTCGGTCCTTCTAATAAGACGCGAATCACTATGCAGTTCCTAAAATTAACTAATTAAAGATGATACTCTATTATTCTTATCCTGAATCCAAAGGTCATCTTAATATGCGTAAATCGTATTTCAGGTGGCCTTATTAAATAATTAAACAAAACTTTTTTAACATGGTTTACACACATACACATAACATACAGCAAATTATATAGAAATATGGAGGTTTGTTCGGTATATAAGTGCTGCAAGGACCAAACGGTAAACCTCTGAGCACATAATTGCATCACCTTGAGATTTTTTCAGTTCAAGTACCAAACATCAAGCAGACACAGTCATTACCTTCTTTTAACATATTACTTAATGATTACTATCTCAATTAATAGGGTCATGGTTTGCTTTTGTTGTATGTATATAACTAGGGTTTACCGCGGGTCAACCCCTAGGCCGTGCCTCTTGTTAAAAGAGGTTACAACACGGGTTACATTGTATTAAATTTTTATGTTAATGGTATGTGCTCAGAAAGATTCACTTCATTTTATATAGCTAACTGTTGGTGCGGAAGCGGGGGCAGGATTAAACAGGAGTAAAGGACTTACAGGATAAGGTACGCCGAACCAGACACGCTACGAACGATGCGTCTTCGCAGCGGCAGGCACTTCTTCCTCGTGATCCTTTCTTCTTGTCTTGCGGTTCCTTCGACTTAGTGGACCAGCTGGAACGGTACAGCGTGCACCTTCCAACGTGCGGGTTGATGATAGCGGGTATAAAAGCGGTACAACACACAAGACGCGGCGAGGTTTTGTGCGGGAGCAGCGATGCGTTCAGCGGTCGAACGTAGACTATGTCACATTGCATAGTGACAGATGCGGCGGAAGAAAAAGAAACAAAAGAGACGGCGACCAAATAGGTCGGTGTTAACACTAACTATACCATCTCCCAGATAAAAAATATCCATGCCCATTTTCTATATATTAAAAGTAAATAATTATGTACAGCAAAATGACAAAATCGATGATATCGACGAAATCGACCAAATCACACAACAAAACCTATCCATCTTTCTGGGATGATGTTTACATAAATCTATCCTAAAACTTATCCAATTATCGGCATGAAAAGTGTCTCTTGTCCACCGTCGGTATTAAAATTACATATATACCGAATTTCAGCCAGTTCGGTCCAGTAGTTTTTCCGTAAAATCATAAAAAATAGAGAGACAAATATATTTATATCCCAGAACTATCCCATTTTTCGGGAACGAAAACAAAGTTACTTTCGCATTTATAATATATATAAGGATGTGCAATAGTATGTATGTGTCTGTTTGTGTGTGTGTATGTGAGAGTGTGTATAAGTTTTGAGAAAACGTGTTTGACAACAATGCCCTCAGGAGAATAGTCCCAAAGATAAATATACTTAACATGCCAGATGATGTAAAAGAAGGCATTTGCAGTTCATAAAGAATGTAGTCTAAAGTGTAAACAAATCGAACCAAGCTTCAAACCATATTAGCCTATTATGTCTACTTACCTTCTTCCTCTTCCTTGATCGTAATGTCATTCTCTTGATCGTTCTCCTCTTCCCATCCTCCTTCATTCTCTTCTTTAATTTCATTCACAGTATTCTTCTCAGATTCGTTGCAATCCAAATGGTGCAAATTTTCGATGACATACTTATTTTTAAAAATCGGAGTCTGACTGGCTAAGAATATTATTGTTTTCTGCGATTGCTGAAATTGCATGGTATGTGTAAAATATGTTAACATCAAGGGTTGTTAGCTTAGCTATTAATTTTGCAGAGATATCAAGCATTGAGTATACACAATACATATAAATGAATAGCTGCCTAAAGTATATACAGATAGAGCTAGAATTCATTTGTACAATATGTAAAATATTTGATAAATGGACTGTATGGATGGATGTATGGATGTTTGTTGCTTTTTAGCACCAAAATAAGTAATAATAAATCACAAGCCTAGAATTGACAGGCAAATGAGATGTTACCATTCTGGTAAATGAACTAAGGTTCACTACAAGTAAACATCAACATGGGCTATCAGTATCATATTATATTTTAGCCACTTGCAGTATATAAACATATAACATATAAGCAAAACAAAATAATATAATAAAATGTACTATTTTCATCAATAAATTAATTTTCACACATTTTTGTTCAGATTCTTGTGATTATTGTAATAATAGAATTTTGGTGGCAATATATCTTTTTGTAAAACCAATAAATGGCAACCCTGGATACTTTGACAAAAATATATGTCAAACTAAGGCTGTAAACACACACTTAATTAAAATAGAATCCATAGAAGCTTACTTCACAATAACCATTAGCAATGACATCTGTGAACAACTCCTCAGCCGTCAAAGCCCTCTTCATCAACTGACGCGACCTTCGCAGCTCTGCACAGCACATGTAGCACACAAGGAGTGGTCTCCCATCATTAGTATTGAACTGAAAGGTAAAACTGTGTTTCTAATCTGGCATTTTGAAATAAAATAGTGTTATTTATCATACATGTATGTATTTCAAGACCACAGGTCATAATAACCGGCCTGGACTTTTGGAAGGCTTGTGTGGGGCTAACGGAGTCCTAACATGTGGAGGCCACTTGATAAATTTAATCTGAATGTGACGAGACACTGACCAGCAGGTATCCCTGTCTCAATCATATAAAAATGCACCTAAGGACAAGCCCTGGTCAATGGAGGACTATTGTAGGAAATGTGAATAAAAGCTACTGGACTCTTGGGAGGAACTACTAGTGGAACTAAGGAGGGACCTAGGGGCAACATAGGTATGAGTGGCTAATGGATGTTGAGAGATGGGCTGCAGGTATATTATAATTTCCTAATATAAAAATAACAATTGATATACTACATGTAATATCTTATTTCATGGGTCCCAAATGGCCTTGGTTGGAAAGATGCCCAAAAGCTGGTTGGGGTGTGGCACAGTTATAGGGTGAATTTATTTGTTATTTGAGATATAATGTGAATTTTGAGTGGTTTTTTACAAAAAATTAACCATGTAGGCTAAGTTGGGAGTTATGCTTTACCTCGGTCCCAACTTACCCGTCGTAGTTATTTTGGCGCCCCACCCGCTGGCTGCATTCGAAAATAAATAAAAGGATATTGTATGGAAAGCCTTTACCTTTCAGGATAAACAGTGTTTGGTGCATATCACTGTTGGATACAATGTGAATTATTTCCCAAAACAGCAGAGATATCATTCTAAGTTTATTAATATTTATCTATTGACTTTAAGCGGTTCAAATAAAAAACGGGGAGACTCGAGCTCAGCACTGGGACATTTTTGCGTTGTTTATTTAAAATGTTGTTATAAACATGTCTATTTTTACTTCTCAAACCCTTTGTACTGGGCAAAGTTTAATTCGGAAAATAGTGAAAGAACTCACCTTAGCATAGGTTAGCCTTTCCCATGTTTCTTGAAACACAGAATTGTTTACAGCGTGTAAGCGTCTCTGACCGCACAAACACACCCTACATACGTCTGCCATGCCCATTATTGATATTTTTTCTGATTAATTAAATATTAATAGACGAGACACACATAAAATTGTATAATGCAAGCGAAATTTGCTTTATTGCGGTAGCATTTATCATAAATATAATTTCTCTTTTTTAGGAATCACGATCACAGAACACAAGTACTCTCTAACGAGAGAACCACAAAGCCACAAACCAGTGTAGGAGTGCACGATATATATCGATATTTCATAAAATATCGATATATGCACACGATATATCGCTTCCATTCGATATTATCGAATAATCTAGTATCGATATGTACAATCGATACATTTTAACCGATACACCAAATATCGTTAGAAATTAAATAATATATTTTAATTTTTTTAAACTGATTGATGGTTGGCAACTTGAGTAAAAATAAAACGTAAAACCCTGAATAATTGAATAACTACCCTTCGCAATAACGAAAGTGTCGTTGTTAACAAAATACTCTAAATCACTTAAAATCAAACTCTACTGCATACTAGCCTACGATGTATATTCGTCTCAACAGCTAAAGAGCGACTCTCAAGTTTCTGGAAAAAAGGCTCGGTTATGTTTATTAGTAGTTTTTCAGCGGTGGCCGTTTATGAGACATACTAATGAAATCATTCGATTATGAAAATGAGTAAGCTACTAATTTCATAATCGATTTTCAATATTAATATTCGAAATTAATTCGATTATGACATTAGTTATAATCGCCCCCCGCTAAACAATATGCTACTCCTACTCTTCGTAAAGGCAGCACTAGTATTTAAATTTTATAATCTGTGTCTGTGAGTACACGTTTCGGTCTCAGTACAAAATAAGCTACAAATAAAAGTTATCTGTTTTAAGTGTTTTGTTTGATACATTTTACAAAATATAAATACAGATATATAAAAACTAACAAATAAAAATATATAACACGATATATAAAAGCGGCTACAATTCAATTGTATAGAAAAAGCAAGCTGTGGCATTAACTGTTGTGTATATTACATTTTAAATAAAATTTTATTTATGCAAGGTCTAGACAAAAATATTAGGAATTATAAATAAATAAACTAGATTTGTGTCTTTACTCTAGCTATTTTTAATATCAACCTGATCCTTATCAAATACTTAATATTATAGACTAAATACGAAAATTACATTTTATTACGATATATCGAAGATATCGATATATTTCTACGATATATCGCGAAGTATCGATACAACACTACGATATATTATATCGAAAAAAATATCGATATGTTTTTTGTATGAACACCCCTAAACCAGTGTCATTGTCATAACAGTCAGTACAATTATTTTTTCTTAGAGATTTTTTGCGTTCTATTAGTAGGTACGTATTGCAGTAGATGTCACTGTTCTCAAATTAAACACCAAATGAAAGAAAATAATATGTTTCGTTATACGCAGTTGTTTTAATACTTGTTTAAGAAATATTTGATATGTTATTATGTTTTTGCAAGCCATATCAGCTAATAAATATATTTTAAAGTATGTAAATTCTATTCCTCACCTTTTTCAAATTATAAAGCTCTTTTCAACTTTAATTACTGGATTTTTGATAAATTGTCGATTTACTAAAAACTTATTTCAAAGATGTCAATTATGTCAAAACCAAAACGACATTTCGATCGATACGAGTCACACTCGTGAACGTATGTACTTTGTTTGTGTTTTGATTATTTTTCGACAACTTTGTTTGATTCCTGGACTCCTAAGACTTCACTTATCACGTTTACTAGTGTTCTGTGATCACGTTGGACTTACGCATGTACCCTGAACACCGATTTGCCTAACGATTTGTTCTCTGGTGACTTGGATTATGGCTTCTTCTGAAAGAGGTTGTTGTGTGCCCAGATGCGGTAAAACTTGTGAGTAAATCATCCTAACGGCACCAGATTAGATTTGGATACAAATGATGTTATGAATATCTATGCCTTTGAATATTTAAATAAAAGGAAACATAATAAATCACGCAACCGCTAAATTGTTGTTTTATTTACTAATAAATAAACATTTTTTGAAAAGGCAGGAATTGCAGGAGTTAAATTATTAACTCCCGCAATTTCCAAAAGTCTGATATAAAAATCAAAATAATACTAGACGCCCTGGACGGTTTTCGCCGTTGAATAGTGTCGTATACCCATAGAGTGCGTTAGTATATATATTATGACTGTTGACTCAATACCAGTATATATAAAGTACTCTGTGCCACAAACTAATATAGATACTACGTATGAGAGAACGAGAGATCACGATAAACTAAAAACTACTAAAAATCACCACAGAAAATCACAAATACTGATTACTATGGCTACGTTCCAGTAGAGAATAGAGACTCAAAGCAATCACATTCGTATGAAAACTTGATAAATTATTGGGATAAACTATTTAAACAAAGCGTGCTCTTTTCATGGTTTCTTTATTACAGCAATGTCAAGTCAGTGTCAACATTAGAAGTAAAATACAAATAATACAAAAGAGGTTCTAATGCCTAACACCCCCCTTCAATATTAAATTTCTTTTAAGATTGCACTTATAAACATAACATAATAGCTTTCCCTTGTAACACGTAATATTTAAAATATACCTAACACTCTATACTTTCTTTTAACATATTTAAAGTAATTATTTATTCTATAATTAATTATTAAAGTATATATTAATATTTACACAAGTCCCAAACTTTTAACAAAATAACTGTGTTTTACAGTTGGTAAAGACTTTGTTAAAATATCTGCAATATTCTCGTTTGTCGAAACATAACTAATTTGGATTAAATTTTTCCTGACACAGTCTTTAATGTAGTGATACTTTATATCTATGTGTTTAGTACGCTTACTATTTTCATTGTTCTCCACCATTTTTATAGCACTAAGGTTATCCGTTAACAGAAGATATTTGTTCTCAGTATTGCAGTTGAAATGCAACAAAATGCCTCTCAAATAAATTAATTCTGCAGTTGCCATTGCCGCAGCAACATACTCCGCCTCGGCTGTGGACAACGCAACTGTGGATTGCTTCTTAGAGAACCATGACACTAAATTATTATTATGAAAAATAGCGCATCCACTCACACTTTTCCTATCATCTTTAGCGCTTCCCCAGTCAGCATCTGTGTATGCTATCAACTGTTGTCCTGATTTAGATTTAGTATATGTAAGACACATATTCATTGTTTGTTTTAAGTATCTAAGAACTCTTTTAGCCGAAATCCATAATTCTTTTGTAGGCTTATCTAAATATCTGCTCAAAAAAGATGTTGTGTATGTTATGTCAGGTCGTGATATAGTGGAAATATATGTTAAACATCCGATCAATTCTCTATATGGTACATTATTAATCACTTCTTCAGTTTCATTTAAAAATCTTTGTTCCATTGGTATCTGTATTCCTTTACATTCGCTCATCTGAAATTTCTCCAATACTTTGTTTATTAACTTTGTTTGACATATTTTTAACTCTTCTTTTTCTCTTATTATTTCCATACCTAAATACTCTTTTATCTCGCCTAAATCTCGAACTTTAAATTCTTTTCTTAGTTCTTCCATTATTACTTTGCTATTTCCCATTAATAGAATATCATCTACCAATATCAAAATCCATACATCTTTATTGACATATAAACAGTAATCGTAATACGACTGTTCAAAACCTTGCTTGACAATAAAATCATTAAATCTTTCGTTCCAACACTTTGGAGCTTCACGCAGACCATATAAAGATCTCCTTAGTTTCAATACATGGCCTTCTTTAACTCTTATACCCTCAGGGGGTTTTATATATACTGCTTCGCTTAAATAACCATTTAAAAATGCCGTTGGTACATCTAGTTGCCTAATAGGTAGATCTTTTTCTACAGCTTGACTTAGCATCATTCTGATAGTTGACACTCTAGCAACAGGTGAGTAAACATTATATTTAGAATCTGTCTGAAAACCTTTCGCTACTAACCTAGCCTTCTTCTTACCATTTTGCTTTGTTCTGAATATCCATTTAGTATCAATCGCCTTCTTCTCATCTGGTAATTTTGCTTCTTCCCACGTGTTCATCTCTTCTAATGAGCTTATTTCGCTATCAATCGCTGTTTTCCACTTTTCGCCTTTGCTAATTGCTTCTTCAAATGTTTCGGGATCTTCACTATTGTTAAATAGACAAAATGCTATGTTAGCATCATAAGAATTATCTTGACCTTCATTCTCCATTTGATAATCTTTTAAATAATAAGGTAACCTTCTCTCTCTTACTGGTCTTTCATAACTACTGTCTTTCATAAATACTGGTGTTTCTCTCTGTTCTCTCGTTACTTCTTCCCTTTCTTCAAACTGTTGTTCTGTGTCTCTATTTTGATATTCTTCTTTTTCTTCCTCTTCAAAGTATCTCCGTTGAGTTTCTTCTTGTTTGTTTTCTATGTATTTTATATCATTTTCGTCAAATTTTAAATCTCTTGAAATTACTTTTTTGTTATTACTCGGATCCCACAAGCGGTACCCGTTTGGAGCATATCCTGTCATTCTCATTTCCTTAGCTCTTTCGTCTAACTTATCCCTTTTTGGCATTGTTAATACCCACACTTTACTTCCGAAAGCTCTCAGTTTTGATAAATCTCTATCTCCAAACATAATCTCTGCTGGTGTTTTGAATTGGATTGCTGAAGATGGGCATATATTCAGCTGGTAACTTGCACACGTAATCGCTTCAGTCCATAAGTTCTTTGGTAGTCCAGTTTCTATCAACAAAGTTCTCGCTCGATTGTATAAGGTTCTATTCATTCTCTCTGACACACCATTTTGCTGAGGAGAATACGGTCGCGTATATTGAATTTCGATTCCTTTTTGATAACAAAAATTTTGGAAAAATCGGTTCTTAAATTCTCCACCATTGTCGCATCTAACTTTATTTACTCTGGTCTGTTTGTTATTCTCTAATCTTCTTATATAATTAATCAAATTTGTAGCAGCTTCATTTTTATGTTTTAAAAGATATGTGTTGCAAAAATGTGAAAAATCATCAATTATTACCTGGTAATAAATTTCTCCATTTATTCCAGCAGTTCTCATCGGACCTGCTATGTCAGAATAAATAATCTCGCCGATGTTTCGAGATCTTGGCCTGGGAACAGAATTAAAAGGAAGTCTGGTTGCCTTACCCATCATACATGGACCACATGGTTTCTCACTTGCAGGCAAATTCATCAAGCAGAGACTTCTTCTGTTAAGATGTCCCAATCGTCTATGCCACAGATCATCAGAGCTTGCTGCATTACACACGTTTGCATTGACATTAGTATTTAAAGTATATAACTTTCCTACACAAGTGCCTTTTATTGATCTATTTGTACGACAGCAGAATATTCTAACATAATCTTTATTAAAATTGACCTCAAAGTTGTTTTGAACAATTTTCTTTACTGACAAGAGATTAAAATTGATATTATCTATTAATAGCGCTTCTAATTTTATATTCCTACCTTGGCAAATCACATCTATGATACCCTTCTTTTTAGCTATAAGACAATCTCAATCAAGTTTACATTATTACAATAGCCCGTACTTAAAAATAAAAATTGTTAGCATTTAATATACAAAATCATGACAAAGTTATGTATGATATAACTGATATATATGACATAAATTTTAATAATAACATTAATGTTTTTAATATTAACTCTACTGCAAGTCCTAGCACTTTAAACTGCTAGATATGACCAACGCTAAACCTACTTCTAATTTAAATATAGTTCACCAAAATATACAGGGTTTAGCAGGTAAAGATTTAGAAATTGAACTCTTTTTAAAAGAACATAAGGTTCATGTCCTATGTATTACAGAACATTGGCTTAAAACTTTTCAAGTCATAAACTTCATAGAGAATTATACAGTGATAAGTGCATTTGTAAGGAAGTCCGCTATACATGGCGGATCACTTATCTTTGTAGCAAATGATGTAAAATGTAAAGAGCGTAGAGACATTATGTCCCTTTCTGTTGAACGGACTGTGGAGGTTTCTTGTATTGAGCTTGAGCGCTATGTAATTGTCTGCGTCTACCGACCCCCCACAGGAGATTATAATGTATTTGAAAGCACAATGGAGGACTTATTAAGAAAATTAACTAAAACTAATAAATTGCCTATAGTTTGTGGGGATTTTAATGTTAATTTGTTGGAAGCGTCATCAACTCGTTCCAAGATCATTAATCTTTTCAAATCGTTCAATCTTATACATGTCTTTAATGAACCTACGCGTATAACTGCTAATTCAGCAACCTGTTTGGACAATATATTTTGTAGTTGCGAAATAATCGACAAATCAGTCTTAGATGTACTACGGTCGGATCACTGTGGCCAGTTTATATCAATACCTTTTGATAGTATTAAAATCAATTCCAAATTAACCTGTAGGCCAGTAAATAATTATCGCTTAAGAACCTTTAAAGATAATTTATCCAAAACAATTCCTACTTTGGATCTCAGCAGCGAAGATCCAAACAACTTGTATAGTAATTTCTTCGACATTATACAAGCTGAATTTGAAAACACATTTAAAACCAAAATAATCAACAAAAGTAATAAACTTAAGTTTAGTGATTGGGCTACGAAAGGTATATATAAAAGTCGAATGAAACTGTATGAATTATACAGTGAAAAACAATTTAATCAAAATCCAGACTTCCTTCAATATATTAAAAAGTACTCTAAGACCTTTAAAAGAGTGTGCATCGCTGCCAAATCTCTATATTATAGTAACAGAATTAAAAAATCATCAAATATCATTAAGACAACTTGGAGTGTTATAAATGATGCTTCCGGCAAGAGTTCACGTCGAGATGATGCAATTAAACTTGTAATCAACAATAACACCATTAGTAATAACTTTGAAATTGCACAAACATTTAATGAATACTTTAGGGATATACCAACTTTAATAACTAGCTCTTTGTCATCATCACCACTGGAAGCTGAGCTGCTGATGACACAGTGCGTTGATCGATGTAATATCACATTCAAATTTAATCATATAGATACAGATGATATTGTAAAAACGTTTAAATCGTTAAATATTAAAAACACAGCTGACTTTTGGGGTATATCCTTAAAAGTATTAAGTGACTTAATATGCACTATTGCGCTACCACTAGTACAAATATTTAATCGATGTGTAGATAAAGGAGTATTTCCTGACTTAATGAAAGTTAGCAAAGTTATTCCTATATTTAAAAGTGGAAACAAAAACGACCCCTCCAACTTTAGGCCAATTTCTATTTTACCAACCTTAAGCAAGGTTTTCGAAAAAATAATTTTAAATCAACTGCTCTCACATTTTAATATTAATAAATTAATTCATACTAAACAGTTCGGGTTCACCAAAGGTCGTTCCACTACCGATGCAGGTGTTGAGCTTCTAAAACACATTTATGGTGCTTGGGAACGGTCACAGAATGCCATTGGTGTATTCTGTGACCTGTCCAAGGCATTCGATTGCGTTGAACACGTGACCCTCCTGAAAAAGCTCAATTATTACGGTATTTATGGCGATTCTCTCAATCTTCTGTCGTCTTACTTAAACAATAGATCCCAAAGCGTTGAAATTAACAATATCAAATCTCGTGAGACTGGCATATCTATGGGTGTGCCCCAGGGCTCTATTCTAGGTCCCTTCTTGTTTTTGATATATATTAATGATTTGCCATATTTTATTAATGATATGTGTGAGGTAGTGTTGTTTGCTGATGACACGTCACTTATATTTAAAGTAGACAGAAATAAACAGAACTTTGACGACGTAAACAACGCCTTAACCCAAATATCTAAGTGGTTTACCGTAAATAACTTATCACTCAATCCGAATAAAACTAAATGTGTTAAGTTTGTTATGCCCAATGTAAAAGAATACGATGTTAATATTTCCCTTAACGACACTAGACTTAACCTAGTAGATTCAACTGTATTCTTAGGCATTAACCTAGATCAGAAACTCCAGTGGGGCGCTCATATATCTAGTCTCTCAGGAAAGCTTAGTTCTGCTGCATATGCGGTCAGAAGAGTTAGGCAGTTCACTGACGAAGAGACTGCTAGACTAGTTTATTTTAGTTATTTTCATAGTGTCATGTCCTATGGTATTTTACTTTGGGGCAACGCTGCTGACTTGGAGACTATATTTGTTTTACAAAAAAGAGCCGTAAGGTCAATTTACAACCTCGGCCCTCGGGTGTCTCTTAGGGAACGCTTTAAGGAAATCGGTATTATGACGGTCGCCTGCCAATATATTTTCAATAATATAATTTATATTCGTAATAACTTGAGTGCCTACAAGCGGCATAAGGATGTTCACGATTTCAACACCAGGCATTGTAATAAACTGATATTGCCATCTTTTAGATTACAAAAAGTATTGTCTTCTTTCTTGGGGGTTGGTATACGCTTCTTCAATAAGATTCCGAGTGAAATGTTAGATCTGCCCTTCACTAAATTCAAATTTAAAATAAAAAGTATCTTGCTTAAAAAGGGATACTACACTATTGAAGAATATTTAAATGACAAAACTTCATTTACATAACAGCTCGCTCCAACCTCTTATACTGTGTTTTGTACGAGTATAACGTTTTTATCTTGCCGTACTTGTAAGGAATATATGGAGATATGTTGCAAAAAAAAAAAAAAAAAACGTTACGTCTTTATATTTATAACTATAATTATTTTCTATCCTTTTATTGCGCTTTTGTCTTATTGAATATGCACTGTTTGCTACAACTCCATTAATTCTTCAAAAGTTATTCTGTAACATAATTCTGTATAAAATCTTTTTAAAAAAAGTACTTAAATATAAAAAATAGAACAACAAATATAAAGAAAAAATTTTTTTTAGCTAGACGTGTTGCTGGGGAGTTTCTTGCCGCTTCTTCTCCTTAACAGCAATAACACGTTGCGAAGCGGTGTACATAGACTAGGAAGTAAAATTAAATTTTAACCTATATGTATGACCTTCAAAAAGTGTTCTCCAGTGGAACTTATTTTGAATAAAAACTTTTGAATTTGAATTTGAATTTGAAAAGCTACTAGGATCTTCTGCATAATTTACAGTATTTTTATACTGATTTTGGTATTCATATCTACCATTGAAATACTGTCGTCCTGCTCCTCTACCTCTTCTTGGGTAAGTCCTACCTCGTCCTCGAAATGCTCGACCTCGTCCTGATGAGCCACTTCCTCGGTTACAATTTCTCGCAATATGTCCCTTCTTGTGACATTTAAAGCACGTAATAAATGCTGTTTCAGGTTCATGATATTCATCATTGTTCTTTATTTTTAATTCCGTATCTAATAGTCTCGCCTTCACGAAGTTCATTGAAATATTTAAATCATTCATACTTTCTATTGCTGTTATCACATTCTCGTATTGTTTGGGTAATGCGGTTAAAGGATTACAAACTTTGTCCATTTCCGTAAATTTACATCCTACTGCCTCTAATTCATTTATAATTTGTTCGAATCTCATAAAAAAATCTTGTAATTTTTCGTTCGGCTGACATTTTATAGTTAGTAATTTCTTCTTTAGATGCATTTTATTTTGTATACTATTTCTTTGAAAAGTTTCTTGTAATACGTTTACCATTTCTTCCGATGTCTGACATTTTGATATGATATCGAGATATTTATCTTCTAAACATTGAACAATAATAGCACGAGCTTTAGTATCTAATATGCATTTTTGTTTATCATCCTTAATCTCCTCTTTTAAATGAATACCTTTTTCCTCTAATAATAGGTCTATTCGATATTTCCAATGGGCAAAATTACAGTTTTCTTTTAGTAGGGGGAATTTTTCTTCCGACATTTTCTTTTGTTTTTTTTTCGTATTTCAGAATTTTTATATATATTACTATAGTTTTCTAATAATATTGCTCTCTACAATTTACTTATTCATTTCCCTACAACCTATAGGGCGTCTGGGCCCATAACTAACGTGACCATACGTCCCGATTTGGGCGGGACAGTCCCGCTCTCAGGCAGTCTGTCCCGCTGTCCCCAGCGAGGCCGACATAGTCCCGCTGTCCCCAGCGAGGCTGACATAGTCTCGGTTTTGTAAACAGACCAGATGATAAATTTATTTCAGCAGATTCAACTTCCATTAATTTTTAGCTGCTTAACAACCTTGAAACGATAGTTTTCAAAATGAGCACAATATTTTTTTCTACTCTGGGTGAGGCGTTTCAAGTTTAGTGAACAGCATAATAAAAATTGGTGAAATTTAAGCCTGCATCATTTTTCTCCGTGTACTATTTTGTCTTTAGTGCGTTGATAATTTGGTGTTATTCTATCTTATAAATAAAATACTTATAAAACACTAAAAACTTTTTTGTATTATATAATGCCGCAGATGTCCCGCTTTGACAAAAAATATAAATGGTCACGTTACCCATTGTATTGGCCATGTTAAAGAATTGGATCGCGTAATGATATTAGTGCCTTCTATATGCCTTTCCTTCACACCTTTACAGCGCCTAATAACCCTTTCCTTATCCCATAATTCGCCGATTAGAAATGCCGCGCCACCTAGCGGACGGACCAGTCGTGATCGATCGTTACGGCGGAACTACCGTGCGCGTGCGCCACCCTATTGCTACCCTTACAAATAAGTGCTGTGCAAATAATTAATAAACTATAAAATCTAAAAGTGCTGTGTCTTCTGGCTTCCAGCATCGTCATCAAGTTAAATAATCGGTGAGTCCTCTCTGGTATCCTGTCCTCTGTCAATAGAGGGTTACTTATATTTATTGCGTGATCCATTCTGCCATTTTTGCCAACGCGACGAGACCATCAAAAAACCAGCGCGTAACTATATTTATTGGTCACTTCGATTCGGATGGTTAAATCGCGTTAATTAGCATTTACAATGGCTAAATCAAATAGGAACCCTGAGAGGGAACTGATGAGATTACAAGGCAAATTATCCGTATATTTCGAACACATTCAATCAATTTATGATTCTATGAATACATTAGATTTTAAAAATATGGCGGATGTCGAGATGTTTCTCGCGTCGAGTTGTACAATCGACTCAATACGTGAACAATATATAGCAATTCTTGAAGAAAGATGTTGTTACGAATCATCAATAAGTGAAGCGGGCGTACCCTCATATAAATCGTTAGTTGCTTTTGAACAACTTTATGCACAAATTAAATATAAGGTTAAATCGTTAACTGATAACAAAAATGGTAGCAATTCGTCAGACAATAAGGGCCATCTTAGGAATATTAAATTGCCTAGATTAGAGATGTCTTCTTTTGACGGGGAATATGAGAATTGGCCAATCTTTTACGAAACGTTCCGTACGGTGATTCACGAGAATCCCGATTTAACTGATAACGAGAAAATACAATATTTAATAGGTAGGTTGAACGTTAAGGCGCTTGCCGTGTGCCACGGTATATTACCATCGGCTGATAATTATATTGTTATTTGGAATGCGTTGTTAAATAAATACAATGACACTCGTTTGTTAGCCGCGTCGTATTTAGATAAATTAATGAATTTACCGGCGGTTGAGTCGAATTCACCCGCTAGTTTGGAACAATTTATCGATAAATTTTCTTCGATTATTTCGGCCTTAAAACAATTAAAAATTGACAATTTAGAAGATTTATTATTTATTTATCTGGGCTGTAAGAAAGTTAATTTAGAAATAGTCAAAGCATTTGAAATGTCATTAAATGATAATAAATCTCGTATGCCTACTTGTTCTGAATTTGTCGATTTTGTCCGGAATCATTCACATATTTTACAACGCGCACACAATGTAACAAACGTAAAACTACCTTCTCAGTCTCGTAAAAATATTAGTTCTAATACTAATCAATTGTCAGTTAAATCTGTAAGATCGCGCGCAAATAATAACGTTAAAACGTTTATAACCATACAGGAAGACGTTAAATGTCTTTCTTGTGGGAAAACTGACCACACTAAATTGGTCGAGTGTCCCACATTCCTGTCAATGTCTCCTCATAATCGTTTTACATTAATTAAACGTAATAAATTATGTGTTAATTGTCTTAGTAATGATCATTCTATTAAAAATTGCAACTCTAAAATAAGATGCACGACGTGCTTGCGTAGTCATCACGCTCTTTTGCATTTCCCTTCCGATTCCGATAATGTTGCTTCTCATGTGCGTGCGCCGCCGGCAGTTGAGGGCGCCCGCGCTAAGAGCAACGGCAACGTCGCATCGATTCAGACCGCCCCGTGTACGTCAGCGCCCGCCACTGTATCTCTATGCGCACTCGACGACAATGTAATGAGTGTCGATACTCAGGCGCTCACGGGATATTCATCTGTGCTACTCGGCACGGCTTTGTGCTACGTTATCGACGATTACGGAAATGTTACGAATACTGTGCGTGTTTTAGTAGACAGCGGGGCACAAAAGGACTTAATTACTATGGAATGTTGTAAATTATTGAATTTACCTTTATATACATCACAGACAAAATACATTTCTGGGGTTGGTGACGTCACAAATGCGATCGAAGGTGTTACTCGCCTCACGATTCGCTCTCGAATAAATGAGAACGTTCAATTTACGTTACAACCGTATGTAGTTAATAATATTACGACTGAATTACCGACTTCAACGATTGACGTTCACAAGTTGGATTATTTACGTAATAAAAATATTGTTTTGGCAGATTGTCATTATTACAAGCCGTCAAAAATCGACCTTATTGTGTCGTCAAATATTTTTGCCCGTATTATAGGGCCTAATAAAATCTCGCGGTTGGACAATGAGCCTGTAGCTATTGAGACCTCATTAGGTTACCTAATTATAGGCCAAGCTCCCGCGTTAAATAATGCAACGTCAAATGTTGTACATATGTTTCATACATATGAACTCGAAAGTTCTTTGAATAAGTTCTTCGAGATTGAAGATATCCCGAATATTTGTATACCACTTGATCCTAATGATCAACAATGCGAAGACATTTATACTAATACTATCTCTCGCGACTTGAGCGGTCGGTATACCGTCAGCCTGCCATTTCAGGGTGATGAATGCTCATTAGGGGATTCAATGCAATTATCACTGCGTAGATATTTATCCTTAGAGCGTAAGCTATTGTCGAGTGCCTCATTAAAGCAGGAGTACGACAGCGTATTTAAGGATTATTTAGAAAAAGGATTTCTAGAACCAATCACTGATAATATTGGCTCAGAACCTCATTACGTCATACCGCATCACGCCGTAGTGCGTCAAGATAAGACGACAACCAAGGTCCGCGTCGTGATGGATGCCAGTATGAAGTCTTCTTCTGGTTATTCACTTAATGATATTTTACATACAGGGCCGAACTTGCAAAATGATTTATTTAAAATAATTTTGAATTTTCGTCTTTTCGCCATTGCGATAAGTGCAGACATTTCTCAAATGTATCTGCAAATAATTGTTGATGAAAAATGTCGTCGGTTTCAAAGAGTTTTGTACCGATTTGACCCTAATGATAACATACAACTTTACCAATTAACTAGAGTTCCATTTGGCCTGTGTTGCAGCCCTTATCTTGCTATTCGAACAGTACGTCAGCTAGTGAAGGACGAAGGTGCTCGCTACCCGTTAGCTGCCACGGTAGCAAATAGGGATATTTATATGGACGACCTGGTTACATCTTGTTCCGTTGTTTCGGAAGGCATTAAATTAGCCAAAGAGGCAGTTGCCCTATTCCGTGCTGGAGGCTTCGAATTAGTGAAGTTTTCCAGCAATAATCCAGAAATTATGAATGCCATCCCCACCTCACATCGAATTACCGACGTTGTGGATTTTAATCCCGATTGCCATTTAAAAATATTGGGGTTACATTGGCAGCCAGCTGATGATTTCTTTACGTTTTCAATAAATCAGCAAGTGCGTGAATGCACAAAACGTAATATTTTGTCAACCATTGCCCGTCTTTGGGACCTAATGGGTTTTGTTGGCCCTGTCACTCTGTATGCTAAATTAATTGTAAAAACATTGTGGCAAATAAATATTGATTGGGACGAAACACCACCCCAACATATAGTTGTTCTCTGGAAGCAGTTTGAATCAGAGTTACATTTATTAGAAAATATTAAGTTACCACGTCACTTGGGTGTAA
This sequence comes from Dendrolimus pini, assembly GCA_949752895.1. Classification (NCBI taxonomy): domain Eukaryota; kingdom Metazoa; phylum Arthropoda; class Insecta; order Lepidoptera; family Lasiocampidae; genus Dendrolimus; species Dendrolimus pini. The sequence continues at coordinate 10,631,211 of OX457151.1, forward strand.
TTGCCAATTCAAAAATCACTATTTTGGGATTCGCAGACGCATCTGAGCGAGCGTATGGAGGCGTAGTATACATCCATGTTCTATTACCCGACAATAGTTATTGCATAAATTTGGTTTGCTCTAAATCGCGAGTAGCTCCTATTCGAAATGTGTCTTTAGCGCGCCTTGAGCTGTGTGCTAATTTAATATTGTCTAAATTAATGCGCATTGTTATTGATACATATTCGGATCGATATGAAATTAATGATATATTTGCATTTACTGACAGCACGGTAGCATTAGCGTGGATCCATTCCTCTCCATCTCGCTGGCAGACGTTTGTGGCCAATCGAGTTACGAAAATACAGGACTTGATTGACTCGCGTAACTTCTACCATATACCAGGCAGGGAGAATCCCGCAGACTGTCTATCTCGTGGCCTTACACCAGGGGAATTAATAAACCACCCTTTATGGTTTCGCGGACCTGCTTTTGCGCATATGCCAATTCATATGTGGCCCACGAGCCAGTTTGACTCTAGCGTGGTTATAGATCCACCTGAGATGCGAGCGCAGGTTATGGTTACGACGACCTCTGAAGAGCCTTCGCCGTTGTATGCTCTAGCACAGCGAGTCTCTTCATGGCCAAAACTAATCAGGATTGTCATGTATGTTTTGCGTTTCGTTAAAATCATACCAAATAAGTTTGAGATTTGTCATTTAGACATCGCGGAATTAGCTATTATTAAAGCCTTGCAGTCTCTTTATTTTCCTGACGAATTTAAGAATTGGAAGACTGGTAAAAAATTATCTCTTGCCTTCCAAAAACTTAACGCATTCATACATGAAGGTGTTTTTCGCGTTGGTGGGCGTTTGTCGAATGCAGACCTAGAATTCGATAGCCGGCATCCGATTTTGCTTCCCAAACGCGACCATATTGTCGATCTTATTATCGATTACTACCACCGAAAATACCTGCATACTGGCCCCCAATTGTTATTGTCTTTGTTACGACAAAGGTACTGGATACTGTCTGCTCGTAATGTTGTACGGCAACGTATTCAGCGCTGCAACACTTGTTTTAGATGCTCTCCTAAAAATGAATTTCCGTTGATGGCTGATTTGCCCTCATATAGAGTGAAGGAAGCCAAACCCTTTTATCACGTCGGAACGGACTATGCCGGGCCGCTGCGTATAATACCTTACAGGCGAAGAGGGGTGCACAGCCTAAAGGCATACATATGTCTATTTGTATGTTTGGTTACGAAAGCCGTACATATCGAATTGGCGTCCGATTTAAGCACTGAAGCCTTTCTGAATGCCTTAAAGAGGTTCATTGCGCGACGTGGGCCCATAGCAGTGATATATTCCGATTGTGGAACCAATTTTATTGGGGCTAGGACTTACCTTGACAATATGTACGCTTTAATAGCTTCTGAAGAATATATGGAGAAATTCGCTAATGAACTGAGAGATCAAAAAATAGAATTTAAATTCAATGTGCCGGCAGCGCCACATTTTGTCGGAATCTGGGAAAGCCAGATTAAGTCTGTGAAGACTCATCTCGCAAGGGTAATTGGGCAACAACTTCTCACATTTGAGGAGATGTTAACCGTACTCACCCAAATAGAGGCCGTGTTAAATTCACGTCCGTTGTCGGTGCTCAGCTCGGATCCATCGGAGCCGCTTGCTTTGACGCCTGCTCATTTTCTCAATTTGACACCACTTAAATCTCTGCCTTCGGAAGACATATCTAATGAGAAATTATCAAATAGAAAAAGAGTAGTAGATCACCTTGTGCAATCCTTTTGGAACAGGTGGAAACTTGAGTACCTTAATACGTTGCAATCGCGTCAAAAATGGTTAAACTCCACTAAACCAATTGAGAAAGGAACTGTGGTTCTTTTGCGATCTGATAATAGCGCACCGTTGGATTGGCCAATCGGTATAATAGAAGACGTTTTTCCTGGAAATGACGGAATCGTTAGGGTAGTAAACGTCCGAACCAAAACTGGTGTTTATCGTAGGCCAGTGGTTAAAATTTACCCCTTGCCTACACAATAATTACAGTCCATTTATTTAAAGATGTAAATATTAACGTAAATATAAATAATATATATAAATATATTAAATAATAATCAAATATTCATAATTTAAAAATAATATAACGGATAAACCTTGCCATGTAATCTCAATTTACTTATCTTTTACTACTTTTATATGCGTAAGTAATCGCATTACTAAATTAGTTAAATTTAATGACTAATAAGTTGGGTTGCGCAAATAGGGATAATTTTGGGGTTCATTTGTCCTTTATATGACCTGCTTTGAAATTAGCTTTGGTTTTGAAGGACTGGGTCCTGTCAAGCTGGGGGGAATATGTATTGGCCATGTTAAAGAATTGGATCGCGTAATGATATTAGTGCCTTCTATATGCCTTTCCTTCACACCTTTACAGCGCCTAATAACCCTTTCCTTATCCCATAATTCGCCGATTAGAAATGCCGCGCCACCTAGCGGACGGACCAGTCGTGATCGATCGTTACGGCGGAACTACCGTGCGCGTGCGCCACCCTATTGCTACCCTTACAAATAAGTGCTGTGCAAATAATTAATAAACTATAAAATCTAAAAGTGCTGTGTCTTCTGGCTTCCGGCATCGTCATCAAGTTAAATAATCGGTGAGTCCTCTCTGGTATCCTGTCCTCTGTCAATAGAGGGTTACTTATATTTATTGCGTGATCCATTCTGCCATTTTTGCCAACGCGACGAGACCATCAAAAAACCAGCGCGTAACTACCCATAACCTATGAAAACTTGATAAATTATTGGGATAAACTATTTAAACAAAGCCTGCTCTTTTCATGGTTTCTTTATTACAGCAATGTCAAGTCAGTGTCAACATTAGAAGTAAAATACAAATAATACAAAAGAGGTTCTAATGCCTAACAATTCGCAACCGCGATTTTTCCCGTTCCACTTGCTTTTACAATTGTAAAAATAAGGAAGGGCAGTTTTTTTATGGCTTGGTAACTAGGCCTTTGAGCCCGGCGCAATGAGGAAGTTTCCAATCTCATAAAAACAAAAAATAATTATATAAATTTAAAGACAATAAAAAAATATTACACCTAGTAGAAAAATTACATGTATATCTCTAAAAATGACGAAGCTGTGGATTTTTTAATATCACCCACACGAAAATAAAAAGCCGCACGAAGCATTCACCGTGTTACGTCACAAGTCTCGTAGGCCGCCCTGTGCGGGCGGGACGCACTAGAACGGCGGGTGATCGCAGAGATACTTGTTTCATGCTCGCATTACAATACTATCTCAGAGGTGGTTTTGTGTGTGTGGTATTCTGATTTGTGATATTTTGTATTATATTGGAATATATATATGTGTGTAAGAATAAGCCTAAATGGCGCTCTGTTGTTCGTGCCTACACCGCAAGGGACCTGGAATGAAGTTATGTATGTATGTATGTACTGGAATATAAAAAAGTAGAACCGAGAAACGAGATGGAGAAGTTACAAAGAAATATATAACACAAATACAACTGCAAATGATGTTTGGAGAGAAGACAAAGGGGTTGTTTTGCATTGCTATGAGGACTTCGACATTTTTAACAATGTAGACATTTATAAAGTGTCTTTGGAGAAGTTTTTCATTTTGAAAAAAAGTATATTCAAGAAAGTTTTAATTCTGGAAAATAAAAAAATTATCTGGTTTTGAGTTAAAAATATAGTTTTATTAAAAGGCTCTGCAAGTTTACTAATCCACATGCTATTCATACGATGATAACAAAGAAAGGTATCATTTTCACGTTTACACATGCATGTGGTGCAAGCATTTTAAAATCTCGCAATCTTCGTATCGATCTTTCAACGTGGATTCGAACTGCGGCAACCGGCAATCCTTTTTGTATCATAACTTCTGTATTGTCACTGGGCCTCTGTTTGAAAGAGACTGGCAGATTAACAGTGTCTGTAGTTTCTGTAATATCGCAACTAATGTCGTGCCTTGCCTTGCGTGCCTTGGAGCATTTCATTGCCTGAAGATCTAATATTCTTCTACCTGAATTTTGTTTGACATCCTTTATCTTTTTTTGCCCATTATATGCCCTTATTTTTTGTTTTTAAATAATCATTGACTACCATATCCACATCAAAACAGTCCATTGGTACAAAAATACGTTTGTCAGGATCTTTAATTACTTCATCACCCTGAACACATTCAATACGTTTTATGGGTTCTTGGGCAACAGAAGCAGGAACTTCCGTTGAAAGTACTTTTTCATAATACTCTGTTCGACGACGCTTAGCAACAGCAGACCGTTCTTGTGTATCTTACCTTGGTCTTTTGGCAAGAAAACTTATGAGGTAAAACGTTTTTCTTCAGAAGTAGTCTGCCACCAACAAATAAATGTTTTACAAAGCTTTGAGTGTTGTTCTCGACCTGTACAATAAAATAAAAACAACATAGCCTACTGTTGGGGTATTATTCGCGCTTTCTAATAATTTATTCTTTAAAGAAATAATAAGCACGTCTTCATATAACAGACATTTATTTGGATCTAAATTGACATCTATATTTTTTCTCTTAATACGTCACTTACAATAAAAGAGTCCGTAACATTCCTCCCGGGGGCGGATTATAGAGCACAAGTAAACAAAACAATATTCTCAAAATATTACATTGAAGTCAGTACAATGAAAACAATTCAAACTCAAATCAACTCAACATAGCAAAATAAAAAGACAGCACCCAGAGAGCGTCGTACTCAACAAAATAAATAAAATCATTCCATAAAACGAATTGGAAGTTTAATTTGCCTACCAAACCTAGTAGACGTAGCTAAAGGGATAGGCATACACTTATCTTTACCTGAAGATTCGTCTCTGGGAGTCGGGACGTTATTCAGCCAATCTTGAGACACCGTAGAGAGCTCCAAAGGATATAATCTTTGATAAGGTCTTACCTTTTCACCTGATCCAGTTCGAACTCTTGCAACACGTGAGAACCCGTCTCGCCCTGTGTAGATTTCCATAATTACTCCGACTGGCCAATGTAACCTACCTTTTTCTGTTTCAATAAGGACTAGTTCTCCTACCTTTGGTTCGTTTTTTGTCTCCTGCCCTTTGCTAACAAGTAATGACAAATACTCGTTCTTAAATCTTTTTCTAAAATCTTCCCGTAGCGTTTGTAAATATTTATATCGTATATGCAAATTATCTTTGTCGATTTTATCGATATCTGGTGTGTCGCTTGTTGGAATTCCCTGTAGAAATAATATAGGTGTAAGAGGTCTTACATCTCCCATTTCTACATATGTAAGAGGTCTACTGTTTATAACGACTTCACAATCACATAAAATAGTTGAAAGTTCAATCCAGTCGACTGATGATTTTCCTAAGATCCTACGAAGCATTTCTTTAACTATTCTTATCAATCGTTCCCACCATCCTCCCCACCAAGGAGCGGTTGGTACCGAGAACTTCCATTGGATTCTGTCGATATTTGTAGTCTCTTCGATGGTTTGCCAGTCTAATTCTTTAAGCAAATTGGCAGCGCCTACGAAGTTCGTACCATTATCAGTATAAATTATTCTTGGCCTTCCTCGCCTCGCAATAAATCTTCTTAAAGCCATCAAAAAACTATTTGTAGAGAGAGATTCTGTAAGTTCTAAATGTACAGCTCTGTAAACAGCACAAGTGAACAAAACTATCCAACACGTCTGATTACTCGTTAGAAATAAAGGCCCGGCCAGATCAATTCCGGTGACTTCGAAAGGAGCCACATTTTTAATGCGATCAGCAGGCAAAGGCGGTTCTGCAACCACATAATGTTTCGCTTTGTATCTCTTACATACTATACATCTTGAAACGATAGCCTTTACTAATCGTCTGATTCCTAAAATCCAATAATTATTTCTTAAATCTGCTAATAAAGTTTGTGTTCCAGCATGATTCATTTTTCGATGCTTCTCTTCGACCATCCTCTGCACTATTTCATGTTTTCCTGGAAGTAATATTGGATATATAAAATCTCTATCTTCATTGCTCAGTTCTAACCTTGTTTTAACTTTGCATATTCCTTCTTCTTTTATTATAATAAGCTTTTTCCCTGTAGTAACTTCATCTATCAAACTTTCTCTCTGTATTAGCTTGATTAGTTATTTCAGCACTTTTATATTCTTCAAATCCAATGCATTCATTATCTGTATTATAATTTTTTCTGATTCTAAGACTTATTCTTCGTAGTCTAGCTACTAATCTAGCTATCTTACTATATTGGTTAAAATACAAAAGCCTGTTGCTAAAAACTTCTGTACACATCTCTACAGTGACTAATATGTTCTTCTTTTGTTCACTGTTTATAATTTCTTCTTCGTTTCCTGTGTAATCAATAGTAGATCTAGGCCATTTTTCTTTTTCATCGTATAACCATTGCGGACCTGTCCACCACTGTGTTTCTAGTAGTGTCTTTGCATTACATCCTCGTGAACATAAATCAGCAGGATTATACTTTCCAGGTAAATGAAACCAATTATTCCTTTTTGTATTGCTACATATTTCTTTTACTCTATTTGTTACAAATGCTTTCCAGGTATCTTGTCTGTGTACCCATGCTAATACTACAGCTGAATCAGTCCAACAGTATACACTATATTCCCTGCATGTAGCCAGCAGTCCCGATGTATTAACCTCATGGTATAATCTAGAAGCTATAAGAGCCCCCATTAGTTCTAAACGAGGCAAAGAAATTTGCCTTTTAATAGGCGCAACTCTGCTTTTCGCTAAGAGTAATTGGACTTTAACTTTACCTTTGTATTCTGTGCGTATAAAAACACAACCAGCATAAGCTTCTTTACTCGCATCACAAAAAACATGAACAGTAGTAATGCATTCATACAACGGAGCGTCTGAGATACGCCGTGCTATCTTACACTTTTCAATATAGCTTATATTATTAAGCCACTCTTTATACTCTGTCTCTAAGTGTTCAGGTATTTCTTCATCCCATCCAGTACTTAATGACCATACTTTCTGTATAATTAACTTTGGTACTAGTGTGGTTGGACACAACAAACCTATCAGATCAAAAATTTCTTGTGTGATTGACAGTAAAACTCTCTTAGTAATTTTATTCAATACAGTTTTCAGTTTTAAATTGCATCGCAAATCATCCGTGTTTCTTTCCCATTGTAATCCTAACACTGATACTGTATTAATTTCCTCATTTTTATTGACTAGGTTTGTCATCCAACCTCTTAAGTCAAATTTTCCTTGTTCCATTAAGTCGATTGATTCTTTTATAAACTTTTTTACTTCTTCTGAATCCAGACTTGTAACACAGTTATCAACATAAAATGATTCTCTCAATCTTTTCGCAGTTTTAGCATATAAATCAGTATACCTCTCTAAATGATATTTTATAGTAGCGGCTAAAAGATACGGACTGCACGTAACACCAAAAGGCACACGTGCATGTTGATAAGTTACTATATCATTTTTCTCATTAGGATTTTTCCACCATAACAGTTTAAGATATTTACGATCTTCTGGTGAAATCGATATTTGAAGAAATGCTTTCCTAATATCTGATATGACACCGTATTTTCCAACTCTGAATAACATCAATAGTTTTGGAATGAGCTCTATTAGATTACCTCCTTTCTCTATGCACGAATTTAATGATCTGTTATTTTCATCTTTACATGAAGCGTCAAAAACCGGTCTAATTTTAGTAGTAGTACTTTCTAACTTAATTACTGCATGGTGTGGCATATAATGACCATCATCCATATTATCATTGTGTACTTCTGTTATGATACCTTCTTGTTCCCAGTCTTTGAATACATTATGATATCCTTCCAGCATCTTCATTTTCTCCAACTTCTTTGTAGTTGACCATAATCTTTTCTTCGCTTGGTCGTAGTTGTTTCCTAGCTGTGGACCATCTTTCCATATGAGATTCACTTCATAACGACCTTCTTCATTAACTGTAATGTCGAGCGGAATATTAGATACTTCTTTATCATATGGATCTTTAATACCTAATGATTCTAAATTCCATAAAAAATCTAATTCATTTTCTACATATGGTAATGCTGTGATTAAATTTGAATTGATTACATTATTATATACTCCGTAACTCATCTCTATAGGTCCTTGCAAAGTCCACCCTAATTTTGTTTTAACTGCTATAAGGTTATCTGTTATGTGAACAATGACGTTGTCTAAAATAGAACCTAAGTAGTCTGAACCTATAAGTATATCGATGTCTTTTATATCCGTAAATTCTTTATCCGTATCATTTAAATAGATATTGTTCTTTTGGAGTCTTTGTATCAATCCCAAATTACATATTTTTGGTAAATCACCACAGAGTATTTCTTGCTCTATGCCCGTCATTATTATAGAGTAATTGTTAGCAGTATTACTTACTTCGAATTCAAATACCCTATATGTCTTCGAGCTCTTTTTTACACCACCAAAAAGTGAGTGTCCTAATTTTTCCTGCCTTATTACACGTAGTCCCAGTTCTTCAGCTACTTTCTTTTTTATGTATGTTCGCTGTGAACCAGAATCAAGTAAAGCTCTAGCTTTAATTTCATTATTGTTCCCTGATATTTTTACAATCAACGTTTGTAGAAAAGTCGTCGTCTTGTTATGAGAAAAATTCGTGGAGACTTCTTCTATCAAACCGGATGGTTTGTCTTTATTCTTTGCTTGATGGACTTGGTCATGTAATGTAGGACATAAAATTATGGGATGCCTTTTACCACAAGACAAACACTTAACATATGACTTACAGTTTTTCGCAAGATGCCCTCGTTTTAAGCAAACATAACAACCACCTTTTACTTTAATTGCTTGCTTCTTTTCTTCTAAACCTAAATCTCCAGACTTACTACATTGAAAAGCACTATGTGGTTTGTCACAAAAATAGCATAAAACCTTACCTTCTTTCGTACTAGATTGCCTTCCACTAGTCTTATCTATCAGTTGCTTAGACGTTAGACATGTAGCAGTAGGCTCATTAGATGAGCAGCTATCTAGAAAGTCACTTGCCAACTTCACGCGTCTTTCTGCTTCCACTTCTGTCTGTAAATAATCTAATAAACTATTAAGCTTTTGTACCCCTACCCCACGTGGTACTTTACTCCATGACAATAGTACGCTCTCTGGTAACGCTGATTCTATTAAAGGTAACAAGATACATTCATATTTATTCTGAATTATACCTAGTGTTTCTAAAATTTGTAAATTTGTAACAATTCTATCATACAAAACGTCTAAAGTTATTTGTTGCCTGCAAGTAACTAATTTCAGCAGTTCCCGCACGTAAATTTCAATGAGAGTTTCGTCCTTAGCAAAGCGGTCTTTTAGAGTCTTGATTAATTTTCTGCAGTTGGTGGATAGCTTTCGACTAAATTTCGAGCAGTGCTACCATCAGTCATCGCTTGTGTTAAATATTGAAATTTTGTTTCTTCGTTCATGCTGACATTCTCGTGTATTTTTTTGTATTGCCCCCAAAACGGTAGCCATGATTTGGGATTATCATCAAATTTCCTAATGTCAATTTTAGGCAAATTCAATTTTTTCAAATTAGAACAGTGTGTCTCTTCTTTTGTCTCTTTCTTGATCTCATCGCATAGCTTAGCTTTTGTTTTGAGCCATCGTATCTTTATATTATCACACTCTTCACACTCTTTTTCATATTCTGCTTCATCAAATTTCTCTGAACTCAACATCTCATTTTGTATTGCTGTGTCCAATCTATTTATCGCATCTATTTTTTCCTTCAAAAATTCGTAGTCTATACTTGAAGAAGCGGCCATCTCGTGCCTTAAAAAAACACGTCTTAATTGCTCCCTTTGTCGTTTCAAAATATTGAGATCCATCGTAAATGAGTTGAAATATCATTAAATTCTTTGCTGTAAACGGTCACCACTAGGTTTGGTGTCACGGTCGCCACTATGTTGGGGTATTATTCGCGCTTTCTAATAATTTATTCTTTAAAGAAATAATAAGCACGTCTTCATATAACAGACATTTATTTGGATCTAAATTGACATCTATATTTTTTCTCTTAATACGTCACTTACAATAAAAGAGTCCGTAACACCTACTAAACTCTTGCAAGAGCTTAGTATATATACTATACTATATTTTAATCGATTGCTAACGTATCTATCTAGGTGGTACAGAGCTTTCATAATGATAAAGATTTTTCCCAGATATGTATGAGACGGCTAGATGAATTTTACGCATACATAAACCTATTATTTGACCTAATATTTGATCAAAATCATTTGTCTCAACGAAGACTGATTCTTCGTAGAAGTGATACTAAACTTAAATATCTCATCTAATAAACTCTAATGAAGTTTCACATTTACTATGCAAAACGCAGACAGAAAAATTTCAATATTAGTTATTCTAATACTTCACGATGAAGTATCTTTACTTTACAGTATATAATAGAGTATATAAGTACAATACAGTACAAATAAAAAATATCGATAATGTGCATCCAACACTATTCCAGCGTAGTGCAACAGAGCTACGAAATTCATGGAAGAATTTGTTTTCATTATTATACCTATTCTGCCGAAATGTCGACGAGTCGTGCATTAGTATCATCATGTCAAATAGACATAGAAACTGATAAGAGTTAAAGGATATGCAGAGATATGTAGTTAGATAATATAGACATAGATATTTACATCAAAATGATCTTCGAAGCAATACCGTACTGATTTTTCTGATACAGATTCCTTTCTTTTCATAATTTTGCACCACTCATATCGTATATATTTCTGCTTTGGCACTTTTGCAGTCGTTTTTATACAGTTAGACACGATGCAGTATATTTTATTAATATAATGTATTTTAGTTTTAATTTCCATGATAATACCTGATGTTGTGTTGCGCTAAGAAGTACTAACTGCGGCGAACAGTCGCCTAGTCGCTGCGTCGTCCCGAGACGGGCGAGACTTGTGACGTCAGCGCTTGGTCGGCCGGCCGCGCGTCTTACGATTTCAAAATGGGAGGGAAAAGCTTCAGAACTTCGTCATTTATGAAGATAATTGAAAACAAAAAACACTACGATTTATTGCAGACTTAGTGTGATTTTTTAAAAAGTAAATTAAATAAACGGAACCTTCCTCATTGTATTATATGTAGGCTACAATCGACGCCGTATGACAGAGTTCTTGTGAAAACTCGAAAGGCCACATTTGACTATACAGTTCACATTTATCACAAAAACACATAAACTTTAAATTACTCAAAAACTTTAAATAGCCTACAACTATGTTTCATTTTAAAGTAATTTTTACACATTTTTATAAAATAAAACTGCACGACACGTCTCCTTTCAGTTCCCTCCAATAACTCCATTATCTTTTAATTTTTTGTTTTATTTAAGTTTATGGCTTGGCAGCTAGGCCTTTAAGCCAGATCTTATTTTACAATATAGTTTCTTCATATTCTTGCCTATGTGTAGCACAGCTGAACTTTAGGTAATCAGCTAGTGTTATTCAACAGAGTTCTTGTGACAACTCAAAAGGCCACATTTGACTGTACAGTTTACATTTTTCAAAAAACACATAATTAATACTAAAAAAATATCAATATCCTACAACTACTGTTCATTTTAGAGTAATTTTACACATTTTTAGAAAATAAAACTGTACAGCACAACATCTCCTTTCAGCTCCCGCCAAAATCTCCCCATTATCTTTGATTTTTTTTTAAATATTTGTTAACGCCGACCTATTTGGTCGCCGCCTCTTTTGTTTCTTTTTTCTTCCGCCGCATCTGTCACTATGCAATGTGACATAGTCTACGTTCGACCGCTGAATGCACCGCTGCTCCCGCACAAACCTCGCCGCGTCTTGTGTGTTGTGCCGCTTTGTACACCCGCTTATAACAACCCGCACGTTGGAAGGTGCACGCTGTACCGTACCAGCTGGTCCACTAAGTCGAAGGAACCGCAAGACAAGAAGAAAGGATCACGAGGAAGAAGTGCCTGCCGCTGCGAAGACGCATCGTTCGGAGCGTGTCTGGTGCCGCGTACCTTATCCTGTAAGTCCTTTCCTTGTCTTTATCCCCGCTCCCGCGTCAACAATACTTATGGCCCATTATCTTTGATAGAAATCACCACAAACTAGGGATGTTAAAAATTATCGATTTTTATTTAAATCGATTATTATTTTCTTATAATCGATTTTTATAGTAATATTAACTGATTTTTAGTAAATCGATTATATAAATTACGTGTTTTAATCGATTTTCAGAAACAGCTCATATCTATGCGACATTTCTGACAAATTCAAATTCAAATGTTTTTATTTAAAATAAGTTCCACTGGAGAACACTTTTTGAAGGTCATAAATATAGGTTAAAATTTAATTTTACTTCCTAGTCTATGTACACCGCTTCGCAACGTGTTATTGCTGTTAAGGAGAAGAAGCGGCAAGAAACTCCCAGCAACACGTATAGCTAAAAATTGTTTTTCTTTATATTTGTTGTTCTGTTTTTTATATTTAAGTACTTTTTTTAAAAAAGATTTTATACAGAATATGTTACAGAATCACTTTTGAAGAATTAATGGAGTTGTAGCAAACAGTGCATATTCAATAAGACAAAAGCGCAATAAAAGGATAGAAAAAAATTATAGTTATAAATATAAAGACGTAACGTAATAAAAATTTTTTTGCAACATATCTCCATATATTCCTTACAAGTACGGCAAGATAAAAACGTTATACTCGTACAAAACACAGTATAAGAGGTTGGAGCGAGCTGTTATGTAAATGAAGTTTTGTCATTTAAATATTTTTCAATAATATTTTCTTAAGTTTTCGCGACTTGTACACATAACAAAACTACGTTTTAACGGTTTTAAGCGCGGTAATTTATTTGATTTAGGTTTATCCGACGTTAAAAAAAAAAAAAAAAAATTTAGAACTAGGCATGTTTGCTGAAGAGTTTCTTGCGCCGCTTCTTCTCTTCAAGCCACAACATGTTGTGAAGCGGTGGTAAATTAGATTAGGCTCCCATAGAGTAAATAATATCCATAAACAAAATTTAAAAATTTAAAACTAAATAATTAAAATGAACAAGTTGGCGGTAGGCTGAATAAAAACTTTGACAATACACGTTTGACAAATGTCATCTTTGTCTTCCGTGACCACGGCCACTGAAAAGCGGCCGAAACGTCGGATAAACCTAAATCAAATAAATTACCGCGCTTAAAACCGTTAAAACGTAGTTTTATTATTTTTCAATAGTTTTTTTTTTTTTGAGGCGAGGGAAAATGCTAACCGATTTACGCACTCTCAGGGCCGTCACTAGGAAACGGCGCGCATCCACCGGGGGCGATAACGCTAGCAATAGTATGCTTTGTTTGCGCTTCGTCCGCGATGGCTTGACACTGAGGAGTGTGGAAGACTCAGAGCGATGCCGCACGGGCGAGCAACCTCAATACCCACTAAAAACCCCCTCCTCCCGTCGACCCTGCGCTTTTGTTGTGAAGGAAAGACTGAGATATAGAACATAGTTACGCAACAGTCGATCCAGCGCAATAAAGTGCTTGGAGTGTGCCCTGGGAGTACACACCCCACTTCGAAACGGGGGCAGATGAATCCCTTGCGTTGCCTAGTAGCAAGGGGCCCCTCGTACCGGAACCTAACTCAGGGAGGGAAGTAATGCGCGTACCTGCCTCTCCGGGTGCCAGCTGAAGGCCGGCGACCTCGGGTGGAGACATTAGCACGCGCTGCAGGACTTCGCTCCCTGTCCCTTTCTGCGGCCTCTTTGAGAGACATTACTGCCTCACAGAAAGAGACCGCAGACTCCCAGCGGTCGTCGCTGTGCAACATGGCCGTTACCAAGTCGCCAAGCGATCGGACGGCTCCTACGTGTGTCTCGAGCTCGAAACGCTGAGGCGTCCATGCAGCCACTCAACAAGCGTGTGTAACGCCGTATCGGGTGCGCCGCATTGGCGGCAGTCCGGGGAAGGCAAGCAGCCCACAATGCGAAACAGATACTGATCGAAACAACCGTGTCCGGTCAGTATCTGAGTCGTCCTGAAGGTCAGGGTTCCGCTGGTGCGGGTCACCCATCTCTCCAGCTGCGGCCTGATTGCATCCACCGTACAGCCGCCGGCCACAGGGTGTTCGAGGTCACGAGACCAGGCGACGAGGCAGCAAGCGGTTTCCCGTTTCCTGACCGTCTCTAATTCGACTTGACAGAAGGTCAGTCCTCTAGCTAGGGCATCCTGCCGGGTGCGACGAACTCTGGACAGGACGTCTGCCTGGAGATGCCAGGGCAGCTCGCCTGCCAAGAGAGTCGCCGCCGACCACGACACTGTGCGGTACCCCCGTATGGTCCTCAGGGCCAGAACCCGCTGCGCGCGGTGCAGCAGGGTTCGGTTGTGGCGGTGAAGCGAATCGGACCAGACGGGCGCACCGTAGAGTGCCATACTCCTCAGGATGCCGGAATAAAGCTTCCGCGTCGCACCCCCCGGCCCCCCCACGTTAGGAAGAAGCCTGGAGAGTGCGCCCGCGGAATTCACAAGTTTGGGAACTAGCTGCTCAAAGTGCGCTTTGAACAGCCATTTCCCGTCGAGAACTAGCCCAAGATATTTCATCGTGGGCCCTACTCTAATCGCCACCCCCTGAACTGTAACGGAAAAGTCCGGGGGAGGATTCCGGAATTTCCTATGGAACATGACGGCCTCCGTTTTCGCGGGGGAGACCTTCACAAGCCCAGCCTAGCTATTCGATCTATGACGATCGCCAACCCGTCGTTGGCGACGTCCACGGATCCGCAAAGGACGCGGCGCGTGCCGTGAGTAGGGTGTCGTCCGCAAAGCAGATCAGCCCTACCCCGGGCCGGACCGTCACCCGAAGGATCCAGTCATAGCCTACGTTCCAAAGGATCGGCCCGAGGACCGACCCCTGTGGAACGCCGCACGCGACACGTCGCCGACCTAACACGTGATTGGCGGACTCACCGCCCTCCCAAAGGATATGCCGATCTCGCAGGTACTCGCCCAACAGCCTCGTGAGGTACGGGGGGACTCCATGCGCGCGGAGCCCTTCCCTGATCGTCTCATGAGGGAGGCTGTTAAAGGCGTTCGCTATGTCTAGCGACACTGCAAGAACGACGTCCTTCGCTTGGACGGCTTCGTCCGTCAACGCTCGCAGTGTCTCGAAGGCGTCCATCGTGGAGCGCCTCCGCCGAAACCCGAACTGCGTATCTGATAGCCCCGGCTCCACAGTGTCTAGATGCTTCACAAGCCGCTCCGCCAAGATCTTCTCGAAGACCTTGGCGACCTCGTTCAGCAG
Organism: Dendrolimus pini; assembly: GCA_949752895.1. Classification (NCBI taxonomy): domain Eukaryota; kingdom Metazoa; phylum Arthropoda; class Insecta; order Lepidoptera; family Lasiocampidae; genus Dendrolimus; species Dendrolimus pini. The sequence continues at coordinate 10,646,550 of OX457151.1, forward strand.
CACTATGGGCCTGAAGGCGGACGGATCGTTGGGAGGCCGACCTCCCTTGGGAATTAGGCACAAACGCCCCTCTTTCCATTGCGACGGGAACCTACCTGTGCGAATACAGGCTTCGAAGAGGTCCCGCAGCTGGCTGCGTAGGTGTTTTGCAGCCAGGAAGAGGAGTCGACCTGGAACCCCGTCGGGTCCCGGTGCCGTCTTCCTGCCCCGGAGCCGGTCCAGGGCGACGTCTAGCTCCCCCTCGGAGATGGAGTGAGGCTCCTCGTCCGTGGGGGTGTCGGGAATGGGTGGACCCATACTGGGGGGAGTGAAGATCCCCGGTTCCGGGAAGAGCCCATCGATAACCGACCGGAGCACCTCGGGTTCGAGCGTTTCCGTGACCGTGGATGTGCAAGGCCGCAACTTGTTGCGGGCCCCACGGTACGGGCGCCCCCAAGGGTCCCGATCGAGCGTCTCGAGGAGCTCGGCCCGAGCCCGGGCTTTCGATCGCAATATTGCAATCGAAAGGGCCTTTCTGGCCTCTCTAAACTCGCCCACGAGTCCATTTTCCGCGACGAAGTCCGGAGGACGGCGCGCCCTGCAGCGTTTGAGCCTGTGGCTGATGGTGCGAACTGCCTTTCGCATCTCGCCCAGCTCCTCGGTCCACCAGTGGACCGATTGCTTGCACGGAGGCTGCCGCTTGGAGACGCGTGGCATCGCAGCGTCGCAAACCCTCGTCAGGGTCTTGCGCATGTGCTCTGCCTGCGTATCCAGATTCGCGAAGTCGGCTGGGTAGGCCCAGTTTTCCGAGAGTGCCCGCTCCTCGGCCTGCTCCGGATCGAGCTTGGTAAGGGCCCAACGCGGGAGGAGAGGGGGGCGACGGTGAACAGGGCTCGGACCGGAGGAGGGGGTCGTGAGCTCAAATCTGATGTACCGATGATCAGAGAGCGACTCCACCTCCTCCAGCACCCTCCATCCGGTCACTCTGCGGGCGGCCGCATGAGTGGCGAATGACAGGTCGATGACCGATCCACCCCGCGCGCGCACGCAGGTCTGGACCGACCCCTGGTTCAATATGGTTAGGCCGGCTTGAAGAGCCCAATCCTCGACCGCCCGACCCCTAGGGTTCGTGAAAACGTTTCCCCAGGAGAGGTGCTTTGCATTAAAGTCGCCCATCACGAAAATCGTTTTAGGCGACAGTCTGCGTACAGCAGCCCCGATGGCGTCCAAGTGAAGCTCGAACTCCGCCAGGGGGCGGTTGGGCGAGAAGTAAACGCCTATGATGACGATACTCCCGCTCTCCGCCACAGCATAGCCCTTTCCTCTTTCGAGACACGTAAGTGGTGTGCCGGACCCGGCTCTGGCCACCACCGCTACCATGTCGTCGAGATCGCCCACCCAATTACCGGAAGGAGGAACGTAATAAGGTTCGCTTATTACGGCCAAGTTCGCTTGCCACTCCGCCATCGCCTGCAGGCACAAGTCCTGAGCGGTGGGGGAGTGGTTGACGTTGGCTTGGAAAAACGTTGTTACGGGCGTACTAGGCATTGGAGGTGTCCATTACCTGTACTCCCGATTTGCCGTTGCGAGGTTTCGCCCGCGAGTGGACGAATTTGCCCTTTACGTAGGGAGGTTGGCAGAACCTCGCTAACGTGGGGTGGGCAGCGTTCAGTCCCCCCGCCGCGCACGCCGCGCAGTGGGGGTTCCGTGCCGTGCAGTCCGGCATCTTGTGTCCGCTCTTACCGCAGCGGAGACACAAGTTAGTCCGGTCCGGGCACGTATCCGGACAGGTCTGAGTGCCATTACAGACGTTGAAACATCTGTAACAACGTATCGGTCTGGCTTCCAGTGCCTCTACCCTCGCCGAGGTGAAGCCAACCAGAAGGTAGCCCAACCCGACGATGGTTTTGGCAGCAGCGACGGGGCACAACACGTATGATGCGCCTAATCCGCCCGGTCCTGCACCGATGTGCTTCGTGAGCACGTCGTCGCGCCGGCAGTTGCCTGCGCGCGCGATCGCGTCACGAAGCCCATCGACCGTGACTGATTCGTCCAGCCCAGTGACGTAAAGCTCCCCACGCTTTACGGGGCGGACGACCTCAGCCATCCCTACTAGGGCTCCGCGCAGAGCTTCGGCGACGCGGTCCGCCTTGGCCGCGCTCTCGGGTCCCGGCTGGAACTCGAGGAGACGCGCGTCCCTGGCGGTCCGCACCACCTTCAGCCCCTCGCGGAGGCCCATGGCCGTCATGTCGACCACCGTCGAGGCCTTCGCGAAGACCTCGCGATAGCCGACACCGTTCGCGGCCGCTACCGGCAGCAGTTTAATAATAACTGCGGCCGACTTCGGCTCGCGCAAAACGACGGCAGGCTTCGCAGCCTGCTTCCGCGGTTGCTGCCTCCACCCCGTCGGTGGGGCAACAGCTTGCGCCTGGGGGGGGGGGTAGGGGGCCCGTTGGCCCCCGCCCCCTTACCCTTTTTCCGTCTGACGACCGTGGACCACGCCCCCTCCTCGGGAACGGGGGCGGGGGCGGGGGCCACGGGCGCCGGTGTCGCGGCCGCGGGCGCCACCCGCTGCCTGGGAGCCGGCACCACAGGGCGGGCGCCGAAGCGAAGGCCGCCGAAGCCGCAGCGGCGGCGCGCGCCGCCCTCCGCTGCTTCCTTAGCGTTCGCTTTACGCCCCCCCTGTGCTTCTTCTTTTGGGGGGCCGGTGGCAGTGGGGAGGGTGCCACCCCGACGGCCGGGGCCGCCACCACCTCCATCGGGACCGGGGTACTCGCTTCCCCCAGACCCCGCCGGACGGCGGCGACAGCCGTGGCCGGTTTTGGCCTTCCGGTGGCCTCCGCGACGGACGCGCGAGGAGTCGGTCTGGGCGCCGGGGCCTTGCCTCGGTCGGCCGCAAGCGACGGACGGAGGGTCGGCGCGGGGTTCAGCCTATCCTCGATGGCGGCGATCCTCGCTTCTACGAATGGCGCGACGGCGTCGAGCACGACGCGCAGAAACGCGTCGTACCCCTCGCCGCTGAGCCCGAGCGGGATGGACGTCGGCACCGCCCCGTCGGCAGGCGCCGAGGCCGGTTCCGTCCCGTTGACGTGAACCGGTTTTGGCCCTGCTACCGCAGCAGGGGCCGGACGCGGTCTTTTAACCGCAGCGGGCGCGGCAGGCGGTTCCGGAACCGCCGCCACTTCCACCGCGGCCGCCCGAGCCCTCCGCTTGACGGGTGCGGGGTTCGGCGCTGCTACGACAGCTGGCGCCGGCTCCGCAACCGCAGCGGAAGCCTTGAGGGCCTTGCGCATAGTGTAGTATCCCTTTTTAAGCAAGATACTTTTTATTATGATTTTGAATTTAGTGAAGGGCAGATCTAACATTTCACTCGGAATCTTATTGAAGAAACGTATACCAACCCACAAGAAAGAAGACAATACTTTTTGTAATGTAAAAGATGGCAATATCAGTTTATTACAATGCCTGGTGTTAAAATCGTGAACATCCTTATACCGCTTGTAGGCACTCAAATTATTACGAATATAAATTATATTATTGAAAATATATTGGCAGGCGACCGTCATAATACCGATTTCCTTAAAGCGTTCCCTAAGAGACACCCGAGGGCCCAGGTTGTAAATTGACCTTACGGCTCTTTTTTGTAAAACAAATTTAGTCTCCAAGTCAGCAGCGTTGCCCCAAAGTAAAATACCATAGGACATGACACTATGAAAATAACTAAAATAAACTAGTCTAGCAAACTCTTCGTCAGTGAACTGCCTAACTCTTCTGACCGCATATGCAGCAGAACTAAGCTTTCCTGAGAGACTAGATATATGAGCGCCCCACTGGAGTTTCTGATCTAGGTTAATGCCTAAGAATACAGTTGAATCTACTAGGTTAAGTCTAGTGTCGTTAAGGGAAATATTAACATCGTATTCTTTTACATTGGGCATAACAAACTTAACACATTTAGTTTTATTCGGATTGAGTGATAAGTTATTTACGGTAAACCACTTAGATATTTGGGTTAAGGCGTTGTTTACGTCGTCAAAGTTCTGTTTATTTCTGTCTACTTTAAATATAAGTGACGTGTCATCAGCAAACAACACTACCTCACACATATCATTAATAAAATATGGCAAATCATTAATATATATCAAAAACAAGAAGGGACCTAGAATAGAGCCCTGGGGCACACCCATAGATATGCCAGTCTCACGAGATTTGATATTGTTAATTTCAAATCATAAATAATTATTATATTATTTAAACTTGATGATTAACGAAAGATTTTTATTTTAGTTCAGCTTTTGAGACTATAGAGTAGTCGTTTAGTTTTATAATTTTCATTTTAAGTAATTTATTTTAAAACTAGTCAAATGTAAAATAGGACTGAACATTTAGTACATTTTTTTATTTGATTTGTATTTTAATTTTTGAGACAATAAGTTCGTCATTTTGTTGAGACGCTCATCATTTCATTTAAATTATAATAAATAAAACGTTTAATACTACTAAAATTTGTATCAATAATGCTATTTGGTTTCCTGATTCCTCACCTTGAAATTTTAAATCTAATAAATTGTTAGAATCTCTTAGGTTTATTATTGTTATATGAAAAGCATGTATTTATAAATAATAATAAAAAAACTATTTTTTTCGCAGAAATCGATTATTAATTTTTATTAAAACCGATTAATTTTGAATAAAGAAAAATCGACTTTTATTTAATTGATTAATTCTCTGTCTACGCGCGAAACTAATATTAATCTGTAGCAAGTAAAACAGCGCGCCGTTATGTGACAGCGCGGGGCTCGCAACGTTCGCGCCGATTCTCTTTCAACGAAAACCGAACGCCAGTTCGGGACATTTCGGCACAGTCCGACACACGCCTTCACAACTTTATTCGTCCTCGTGTACAAAAGTCAGTTTTTGCGCTTGCTGCCCTCACCTAAATCCTTCTGAACTTAAAACATGAGAGTGTGAAAAGTGTACGACGAAAGTTATTTTTTAACCCGTACGGCGCTCAATGTCCGCAGCCAACCATCATACAATCATCACATCCCTCAGTACCTATAGTAAGACTTACTATAGGTACTGACTACTACTAGAACTTACCAAATTTAACTTATCGAATGTTAAGTAGGTAGAAAAGGTCCCCCGTTTTCCCCGATTTAAAAAATTCTAAGCAAGCTACACTATCCCCGAGGCTGATATAGGCTATATTAAATATATTTCCAAAAAAATTAGGGATCCTTACTAAAACTCCAAAATGTACCCCAAGGTGTGAAAAAATACGTATAATCGCGTGCGCTGCGAAAACTATTGATGATAGAATAAAATAATGTACTACGACTTTGCAGAACACATCATTATTTACAAAGTGTCGCGACAGCATATGTCTAACTATTATAGTTATGACACAAGTGTTGTTTTATTTTAAAAATTTAATTAAAATGCCGCCTCTAGAAAAGGCTCTTTATTCGTATCGTGGTATTCATCCTTATCAGAATAAATTACTTTATATTCAAGAGTGCTTCAATACCTTTATATAACTTTTTGAATGATTCAATTTGGACATTCCATTCGAAAGATATCACGAGTTTAAAAATGTAAGAATTAGACCATGTGACTGTGACGCTTTTTCGTGAGCGAAAAATCGTAAGATCCCCGTCTATATAGAAGTTTCACTTCAAAAAAACGCGCCTACGGACTCTACCTCATAGGTGACGGGGAAAACGGGGGACCTTTTCTACCTGCTTAACATTCGATAAGTTAAATTTGGTTAGTTCTATGGTAAAGAAAAGAGTTAGGAATGTATAAAAAAATCTCACTTTTTTGCTTGTAACTTCTTTAATTTTTAATTTAGGGAAAAAGTTATATAAACATATTTCTGGGCAAAACAATTTGCTATAAATTATGACTAAATTTTTTTTGTAAGACGCATAAATTCCGAGATATCGCGAAAAAAGTGTTTCACCCCTTTTTTCAAGATGGCGGCCGTGGGACAAGGGTGGCGACCCCATAAACTTGAAGTTAAGCTTCTATGGACCATGGACATGTCCCAAAAATAAAATTGCGTCCTCTAAAAAATGCAATATTCGGTCCTTAAATTGTAAGATTTCAATGAACTATTAGTGCAGCCCAGAGGCGCGCAGGTTAGTCTCTCTTCTTTCCATTCTAGCAATCCTACCAACGCCATTTGGATTATACGTTCAGTCCCCTATACTGGACTGGTTCGTTGAGATGTATAAAATATAGTAATATTTACTTACATAGTACAAAATAATTTAGTAAATATTAAAGAATTATTTTGTAAATCTATTGCAATCCGGTCTACGAATATTAAGTAGCGGTGTGGTGAAGTGGCGAGGGGGAGGCATACTTACCTTTAGTTACAACCCCTAAGGCCCGGAGATCTTGAAATATTTGTTTTAATGTGAAACATCCATAGGCGGAGGAAACCAGATTGTTGGCGTGGCGATACAGGCCGTGGCGACGCTTCGCCACGTTATATGATGGAATATATGTACTATACGTAGTCTATAGGAATAGCGTGTTAGACATGGCGCCGCGATGCCATGCGCAAGTGACTGTTTTGCACGTATGTGTATATCGCGTGACAAGGCAATAATATGGTACCATGGTGCTAATCTGATGATGCAGTCGGAAGGTGGCCATAGGAACTCCTGTTCTAAACAAGGACACAACAACCCGTCGTGTTTGGGCTCGTTTTACTTGTTTTGGCTAGCACTGTGCTGCTACATGATATGGAGGATCTCAAAAGCTTGTATTTAAAAACCTTTAAAAAATCAACTAAGAAAGGAAAAATAATTAATAGTTTTATTATAATAAAACCATTTTTTCTTACACTATTTTTTACGCATATAACTTATACAATTTCGATATTTCACATCTGCCAGGCGTCCTGTGACGGCTCACACCGATTTATTTTTAATAAACATAACCTCACATATTTTTTCGCTAACATTGCACTTCTATCATAAGATAAGTCATACGAGACTTTTAAGGCGTTGTATTGTTTGTGTGTATAAAATAAATAGTAAATGGTAATCAGTCGTTTCTGGCACTCACCGGCCGCTGCCGCGGTACGCTCGCTTCGCTCGCACAGCTCTATAAAGTAAGGGATCTCTAAATAAAACATGGTACCTATATAATTTAATTAACTTTACACATTTACTTAACTGCTCGAGAAAAGGAATAAAATGGCGGCAACAAAAATGCAAAATATTTGTCAATATCTTCTTTATAGAAACATATTGATTTCCGAAAATTATATGAAACAATATATTAATTAATTGCTCAAGATTTCGATTTTCTTAATTAAAAATCGATAAGAGATAAGAAGATAATCGATATAATAATATTGACATATTGATAAAAATAAATTACCACACCACCAAGCCATTAAAAAATGTGACAGCAAATACGGTCCCTTTTTAATCAATCGATTATATGTTTAGCCTGAAATTTGTAGTAATTAAATTTAAAATTTTATTTCTACATTAAAAACAGTTTGTGTTACAAAAAGTTCTGGCGGTTATATACGTATAATTCGTGAGTACATTCATAAACTCAAATCACGCTTTGTTATTATTATCAAAAGTGACACAATTTTACAACAAAAATAAGTGAGGTTATTTTTATCAAAAAATAATATTTTAATACATCCGGACCGTATGGGTTGTAGTAGGGGTAAGTATACATCAGACTGTTAGATGACTACCTCCAGCACCGGTACGTCCTCTGGGAGAGCGGCCGAGCTGGCCAGGTATAGGTAGGCCACGCGTCGCGTGCGGCGTTCCAGAAGGGTCGGTGCTGGGTCCGACCCTGTGGAACATTGGCTACGACTGGCTCCTCCCAGAGCCAGTCCTGCCCGGGCTGGGGGTGCTCTGCTTCGCAGCTGACACCCTCGTCACGGCCCGGAACCTATGAAGTCAATGGAGCTTGCCAACGCCGGAACGGCGTTCAACGTATCCGGCATCTTGGCTTGAGAGTCTCCCCTGAGAAAGCGGAGGCCCTCATGTTACGCAGACCACATAAACGTGCACCCCGGGACGCGTGCGTCGCTGTCCAAGGTTTTGCGGTAGCAGTCAAGCCCCAGATGAAATATCTGGAGCTTGTCATCGATGGAACGTGGAACTTCGGGACCCACTTCGCCCAGCTGGCCCTGAGGGTGATCAAATTCACTACCGCCCTAACCAGGCTTCTTCCGAACATAGGAGGGCCGGGCGCAGTAGTGAGGAAATTTTACGCCGGCATCCTCCGGAGTATGGCACTGTACGGAGCCCCCGAAGGGAACCATGCTTTACACCAGAAAAACAAGACCCTGCTGAGGAGGACTCAAGAGGGTCCTTTCGGTGAGGTCCATACAGGGATACCGTACTATTGCGCGGACGGCGGCGACATTGTTGACGGGTGATCCGCCCTGGGGTCTCCAGGCGGAGCTACTTGCAACAGTATACTGGAGGATTCTCGGGCGAGAGGAGAGTGCCCGGCAGAAACTTGGATGATCAGGGCCCAGGCGACCGAGGCTCTGATCCGAGTTTGGAAGAGGGACCTGTAGTCCCCAGAAGCTGGTATTCGACGGGGAAGGCAATCCGCCCCCACCTACCTCGTTGGGTCTCGCGGAAACGCGGGACTCTGACGTTTAGGATGGTGCAGATACTTACCGGGCACGGTTACTTTGTTAAGTATCTGCAATTTCGGGGCGGGAGTCCTCCCCGCAATGTCCCGAGTGCGGTGCGTTCAAGACACGGCGTTTCACACGCTCGTGGAGTGCGCCGCCAGAGGGCCCTCTCAAAAACGTCATTGGCCCAGTGAGCTCGCTTCGTAGCGTGGTCGAGGCGATGCTCCAGGGCCAGCAATCCTGGCTTACGGTTTCCTTCTTCTGCAAGTCAGTCATGGCGCAGGAGGCCGCAAAAAGAATTAGGGAGAATCACACGTATGCGGACCCCATCTGCAGGAGGCGGGCCGGCGATCGAAGGCGCCACTACGCGCATCTCCTCCTCCGATAATTACCGTCACAGGGGGCCGCTGCTACGGGCGTAGCAGAAGACTTCCCCCCTGATTCATGAAAAGGGTCACTCTTCCACCCGAGTGGGCCAATATTACAGAGTGTAGGGGCGTCACGGTGCGGGAACTCTGTTCTAAATCCCGTGACGCCCCGTTAAAGCGCGGATACAGGGGCGCAGGTTTAGGTTTAGTGGGTAGTTTCGCGATCGGTTTCTCGCGGCTGCTTCTGTTTGAAACTAGCATGGAGAACCGGTCGTTGAGAGTCCCACACACCCTCGATGCTTCAGCGCTGCATTAGGCTCTTCCCCCGAAGAACCCGAGGACAGTGTCCAAAGACATTCGCCCTACGTTATAAAAAAAGGGGTTAACCATACCTCCCGCTTACCCACTACGCCCACCAACTACTTAAATTTTTGCACCAGATTGTTAAATTGCAACCGTTATGTTTCATAAACTGAGTTTGTTACTTAGCAACACACACTGTTATTAATTGACTTACTTAAGAAGGAAAACCACGACATTATATATATTCATTTAATCGTTTCTAATTTAACATACTTGTTGGAGAAACAATTGAGGACGGGTGTTGGAGAAACAATGGCACATCACTAGAGCTTGTCCACGGATACACTTATTTTTGTCTATTGTATGCTTCCTGTTCCGTCTTGTATGTTCTCGTAATGGCTGCCGTGCTAACATGTAATGTGTGTAAATAAACCCCTTTTGAAAGTACTTCGTTCTTCTTAATTTCCTCTGGCCGCCCCATCCAACCTCAATAATACTCTAATAACTTTTGGCGCTTTCTTTAAAATTCACCGTGATCCTAATGTGGCGCCACCCTAATTTAGTGAATTTCGATGGACACTTCTTCATATACAGAGATGAGATGGTTCTCATTACCTCTACTGTCCATAGAGCAAACGTACCGGCCCGTCTGCGGGACTTAAACCATAGATAATACTTGTATGACTGACTATAGGGGCCAATTTTATTGATCGTGAGCTTCTGTCAAACAAATAATAACCCGAGTTCAAAAGTGGGAACAAATCAAATGTTTATTAATGCAATTCTGACAATTTTAATTTTTTCATGTTGTATTTTATCCTATTGAAAACTTTTATCTGTTGATTGAACAATCGGCTCTAAACCGTGAGACAAGGTCTACGAGGGGGGTCTGAAAAGTTTCCGACCTAACAGAGATAGAAGACAGTTTTCAGATATTTTTGAAGTGAAACTTCTATATAGAGGGGTCTTACGATTTTTCGCTCACGAAAAGGTGTCACAGTCACGTGGTCACCGTCACTAATTCTTACATTTTTAAACTCGTGAACGAAGTTTTTAAATTTTATTTACGTCAACACTTTTGTTGTTCGTTGTCGTTCACTTTTGTTATGACTTTCGAAAAACTGAACAGTTGGCAAAGTTTTCTTGTTGTTATTTTTGTTTACTCAACAAACTCTATTTATTTATTTATATTTTTTTTACACATACCACAAATAGAGGCAGTGATGCCTTGTCACGTGGAGAGCAGAGCTATAGTTCGATGCAAACTTAAGTTTGCCTCCATTAATAGCGGCTCGGAACATCGCACTTTCCGATGCGCAGAACGCAATTTTAGGTATTAGAGGGATGAGGTAGTCTGAGGACGCGGTATATCCTCGCTCGCTCTCTCGCTAGCTTTCTCGTTTACGAGACTTTCCCGGCGCTCGGCTCACCAGAGCTGCCAATTTAGCGCTTTAGGAGCTAGATATAGCGCTTTTTAGGGCAATCCAGCTCCCAATTTTATTAAACAACTTCCAGCGCAAAATCTTGCGCTTTTTATAATATGCAAATATCTAATTAATTTTATAATAAATATATATGAATATCTTTACTAATATTATAAAGAGAAAAGATTAAATTCTTTGTTTGCATTGAAGAGGCTCCAAAACTGCTTAACCGATTTGAAAAATTCTTTCACTGTTGGCAAGCTTCACAATCCCCGTGTGACATAGGCTATATTATGTTTACAAAAAAATTAGGGATCCTTACTAAAACTCCAATAACGTAACCCAAGGTGTAAAAAATACCTAAAATCGCGAGCACTGCGAAAACTATTGATGATAGAATGAAATAATGTACTACGACTTTGCAGGACACATCATTATCTACAAAAAGTGTCGCGACAGCATATGTCTAACTATTATAGTTATGCCACAATAAGTGTCCTTTTATTTCAATAAATTAATTAAAATGCCGCCGCTAGAACAGGTACTTTATTTGTATCTTGATATTAATCCTTATCAAAATAAATTACTTCATATTCAAGACTGCTTCAATACCTTTATTATAACTTTTTGAATTATTCAATTCGGACATTCCATTCGAAAGATATCACGAGTTTAAAAAGTATTAGAACACGCGGCTTTGATGATTTATATTGACAGAAAAAAAGTATTTCAAAAAATATTTCAAATATACTTACACACCGCGGAGAATACCAACAGAGCAGATGTAACTCCTATAATATATATTTTGTCTGTATAGTGTAATACACTACACACGCACCGACAATTTTTTTCTGTCAACACTTGTCGTTCACCTCGTTGTGACTTTCGAAAAACTGAACCGTTGGCAAAGTTTTCTAGTTGTTAATTTGTTTTCTTATTGGAACATCCCACTTTCCGATGCGCAGAATGCGATTTTAGGTATTAGAGGGACGAGGTCGTCGGAGAACGAGATATATCCTCGCTCGCTCTCTCGCTCGCTTTCTCGTTTGCGGGACTTCCCCGGCGCTCGGCTCGGCTCACCAAGTCTGCCACTTTAGCGCTTTCGAAGCTAGATATAGCGCTTTTTAGGGCAACCCAGCTCCCAATTTTATTAAGCAACTTCCAGCGCAAAATCTTGCGCTTTTTATAATATGCAAATATCTAATTAATTTTATAATAAATATATTTATGAATATCTAGACTAATATTATAAAGAGGAAAGATAAGATTGGTTTTTGCTTGCATGAAGAGGCTCCGAAATTACTGAACCGATTTGAAAAATTCTTTCACTGTTGGCAAGCTACGCTATCCCCGGGTGACATAGGCTATATTATATTTACAAAAAAATTAGGGATCATTACTAAAACTCCAAAAATTTAATCCAAGGTATAAAAAAAATACCTAAAATCGCGTGCGCTGCGAAAACTATTGATGATAAAATAAAATAATGTACTACGACTTTGTAGAACACATCATTATTTACAAAAGTATCGCGACAACATATATCTAACTATTATAGTTATGCCACAATAAGCGTTTTTTTATTATAAAAAATTAATTAAAATGCCGCCGCTAGAAAAGGCTTTTTATTTGTATCTTAATATTAATCCTTATCAAAATAAATTACTTCATATTCAAGACTGCTTCAATACCTTTATATAACTTTTTGAATTATTCAATTCGGACATTCCATTCGAAAGATATCACGAGTTTAAATATGTAAAAATTAGTGACGGTGATCACGTGACTGTGACATCTTTTCGTGAGTCAAAACTCCATAAGACCCCCTCTATATAGAAGTTTCACTTCAAAAAGAAGTCGCTTGAGGCTAGATCTGGCGAGTAAGGCAAGGGGTCAAGTAGTTCAAACTGTAATTTGTGGATTTTCGCCATGGCAACCACTGAGGTGTGAGGCGTTCTCTTGGTGAAACAGGATTTTTTTTCTGCAAATGTGGCCGTTTTTCCGTCAGTTCTGCTTACAGCTTGTCAAGTGATGATGCGTACTACGCTCCTGTAATGGTTTTCCTTTTTCGAGGATAATCGATTAAAATAACTCCACGACTATCCCAAAAAACAGTCGCCATCACTTTCCCAGCCGAATAAACCGTTTTTGCTTTTTTGGAGCCGGTTCCCCCTTGGCAGTTCCCTGTTTGGACTGTATTTTTGCTTCGGGCGTATAATGGTGCAACCCAGTTTCTTCTACAGTAATTATTCGGCCCCAAAACTCGGATTTATTGCGCCCTGCGCCAACAGAGCGTTGGAAATGTTCATTCGAACACGTTTTCGGTCTAACGTGAGCAAACGTGGCACCCAACGCGCGGACAGTTTTCTCATGTATAAATGTTGATTTAATATGTAAGAAACACGTTCTATTGACATGTTCATAACCTCTGCTGTCTCTCTCACTTTAATTCAGCGGTCGTCTAACACCATTTGGTGAACTTTTGATGTTTTAACACTTTAACACTTGTATCGACTTGCGAAATTATTTTCTTTTGTATGTTTACGCTATATATGATATTTTATATAACCTTTTCGTGAACATCTATAATCACACAAATCACACTTGTAGGGTTTTTCCCCAGTGTCTATACATGGATGTAAATCTTGTTTTGAAATAAATTGTTCTGACATATAAAACATGAAAAGTTCTGCATTACTTTTTATGTATATTCTGTACATGATATTTTATATAACCTTTTTGGGAACATCTATAATCACAAAAATCACACTTGTATGGTTTCTCCCCAGTGTGTGTACGAACATGTTTATTTAATTCTGTTTTTGAAACAAATTTTTTCTGACATATTTGACATGTAAAATTCTTTTCGTACGTGTGTTTGTGCTTTATGTGACATTTTAAACAACTTTTATATGAACTTTGATAATCACACATATCACACTTGTATGGTTTCTCTCCAGTGTGAGTACGAAGATGTGTATTTAACTCTGATTTTAAAACAAATTTGTACTGACATATTTGACATGCATAATTCTTTTCTTTTGTGTGTTTCTGCTTTATGTGAAATTGTAAATAACCTTTTTGTGAACATCTATAATCACACAAATCACACTTGTATGGTTTCTCTCCAGTGTGAGTACGAAGATGTTTATTTAAGTTTGATTTTGAAACAAATTGTTTCTGACATATTTGACATGTAAAATTCTTTTCGTATGTGTGTTTGTGCTTTATGTGACTCTTTAAACTACCTTTTTGTGAACATCTATAATCACACAAATCACACTTGTATGGTTTCTCTCCAGTGTGAGTATGAAGATGTGTATTTAACTCTGATTTAAAAACAAATTTTTTCTGACATATTTGACATGCATAATTCTTTTCTTTTGTGTGTTTCTGCTTTATGTGAAATTGTAAATAACCTTTTTGTGAACATCTATAATCACACAAATCACACTTGTATGGTTTCTCTCCAGTGTGAGTACGAAGATGTTTATTTAAGTTTGATTTTGAAACAAATTGTTTCTGACATATTTGACATGTAAAATTCTTTTCGTATGTGTGTTTGTGCTTTATGTGACTCTCTAAACTACCTTTTTGTGAAAATCTATAATCACACAAATCACACTTGTATGGTTTCTCTCCAGTGTGAGTACGAAGATGTGTATTTAACTCTGATTTAAAAACAAATTTTTTCGGACATATTTGACATGCAAAATTCTTTTCGTATGTGTGTTTCTGCTTTATGTGACGTTTTATATTATCTTTATGCGAAGATCTAAAATCAAACAAATCACACTTGTATGGTTTCTCTCCAGTGTGTTTGCGTAGATGTTTATTTAAGTCTGATTTTGTAACAGATCTGTACTGACATATTTGACATGTACATTTCTTTTCGTATGTGTGTTTCTGCTTTATGTGACGTTTTATACTAACTTTATGCGAAGATCTAAAATCACACAAATCACACTTGTATGGTTTCTCCCCAGTGTGTTTTCGAAGATGTCTATTTAAATCTGTTTTTGAAACAAAATTTTTCTGACATATTTGACATGTAAAATTCTTTTCGTATGTGTGTTTGTGCTTTATGTGACACCCTAAACTACCTTTTTGTGAACTTCGATAATCACACAAATTACACTTGTATGGTTTCTCCCCAGTGTGAGTACTAAAATGTCTAATTAATTTGGTTTTTGTAGCAAATGTATACTGACTACGACACGACAACTCATTCTCTGATAACGTTTTTTTTGAAATTTTGGCTTTATTTCCTTCACCACTTGAAGCAACCACATTTTCAGCATTACTAGAACAAACTTTAGAAGTGATTGTCTTATTGCTTTGTACAATCACATGTTTGTCTTCAATCTTATGTTTTGGTAGAATATTCAATTTAGGAGGAGCCTTATTTACTTGATCACAATTAGCTGTTGCCTGTATTATTTTTATGCTCTTATAAGTGTCCATATTACAGTCCGAAGATGAATTTTTAGAAATGTTTAAATCTGAAGACGCCTTGCAATTATTCTCTGCACAATTTCCCGAAGCGGTATTAACTAAAGAATTTCTATCAGTAAGCGTTTCGCCGAGCTTAGTTCGCTTCGCTTCTTGCGGTGCTTCTTCGTTTAATGGGGATTTCTTCGTATGTGCGCCTGAAAGCAATGATAATGTAATTAACCTTCATGTTTTTCAATATAAATGGAGTTGACGCAGTACGTCTTTTCCTTCCAGACTTAATCTATTCTGCCAAAAGACCTGTTTCGCACCAGAACACATCAATTTTAGATACCAAGCCACTCAGAAAGTATGGCGAAAAGAAGTTATTATGTGGTAAGAGAATGGCCAGTTTATAACCTATTTTGAATATATGATTATTTATAACTAAAAACAAATACGTTCCAATTTCGAAATTTCCCTCCACATTGTATGCGAGCTAATTTTAATTATCGTGTCTCATTGAAAAAAGGATCTGCGCCGGGAATTCAAGTGTCGCCTGAAACCAGACGAATCGTACGATAGACTTCAAATGGCATTCATGGATGAAGGCCCTTCAAAGCAACCGTGTATCGCTGGTTCAAAGAATTCAAGCGCAGTCGACTTACTTCGGGGGATGAAGAAAGAAGTGGTCGCCCTTTGACGGCTTTTACAGAAGAAAATGTGCTAGCAGTGACAAATTTAATCCAAGCTAATAGCCGAGTTCCGAATCAAGAGATACAGCACGTACTGCAGATTGGATTGGGAAGCCTTTACGAAATTATACACATGAGGAGGATAGTTTCTGGGTGCCGCACACATAATAGTGTCGTGATATAATAAAATAAATTGAAGCAGGCTCGTCTCGGTGTATTTACGACATCAGTACAGGTGATGAGTCCAGGTACAGTCCTGGATTTATCAATACGGTTCAGAAACGAAGCGCCAGTCAACGGTTTGGGTGTTTCAAAACGAACCAACGCCTACCAAAGTGAAGCGATCTAGAAGCGGGTAATACATTTTGATGGTGTTTTCAATTTGACTGGCTACTTGGTGTCAATTCCTTTACGGAACCAAAGAAGCATCAACGCCGAATAGTATACTGCCGAATTCATGGGAGAACTTTTCTCTGTTGTGAGCAACAAGCGACCAAACACAGGCTACTGCTCCACCACGACAACGCGCCCGCCAATACCGCGCGCAAGACGAGGTCCAGGAAGGACAGCACGCGGGTCAAACCCTCAAACCCCTGAGTCACCCTTCTTACAGCCCTGGCCTAGCATCGTGTGACTTCTTTCTATAACCGAAAATAAAATATCAGCTCAAAGGGATACAATTTCCGTCGCCGGAAGATGCGTTGTCAGCGTTCGAGCAATCTGTAAACGAGGTGTCTGTGGAGGACTGGAGGTAAAGGTATTTCGAAAACTGGTAAACATTATTTTATCGCAAAACTTTTTGAGTGTCCACATACATACAAATCATCATGCCTGTTTCCCGTAGGGATAGGCACAAATGATGGATTTCCATTTGCGACAATCTTGATATACGTCTTTTGCTTCCTTTACATCCATTCATCTCTTCATACGTCTTTATTACAGATGCTTTTAATCTGGCCATTGTTTAAGACATCTGCCATATGACTGTGGTAAGTAAGGTCTACCAGCAGCCACTCTATCACCCACACAGCACACTGTTGTCATTAATTACATCTATATAAAGAGTACTCTTAAAAAAATTTGTTACATATTGTGATGTATAATTTGAGTATATGTTCGATATGGAATAAAAATTTCATGCTAGCGAAGGCGTAAGCAATAGGAGCACTAGTATGTATAGAAATTGCTCGAATTTTAACAGTCTTATTCATATTAAAAGTTTAATGTATTCTTAATGTATCGTAAAGTTGTGTCTGATCTAACTCAATATGAATAAGACCGTAAATCTTTACAACTTCAAAGTCACCAGCAACTTAGCCAAGTTAAACTTAAGTACACTGGAGTGTAGCACTAAGACAATAATAAAAAGAATGAAAATGAAATATTTTACCTATATCAATCCTCTCCAAAACGATTCGAACTTCTTTTTCCAGGATTTCCTTCAAAATCGAATTATCGTCTGAAGATGCATCTGACTCGACATCAAAACGGTCTAAATTTTCCTCCTGACTTGAATTTGAGCCATCTGCGATAAGTTGAAAAATGTCATTTATGATATTTCACGTGGCCACTAATGTAATTGTAGTGTAATACTTAGTCAAGAGATAGCGCTTAACAAAAAGCCGATATAGCGCACGAAAACTTATACGCATATGAAGTGTAAATTGAAGTTCTCGAGAATAGGGGCCTCCCAGGTATAACACTAGTCTCAATTGGATGATGTTCCCTTTACAGTGGCGGAGCATTCAATCTCGGTCCTTCTAATAAGACGCGAATCACTATGCAGTTCCTAAAATTAACTAATTAAAGATGATACTCTATTATTCTTATCCTGAATCCAAAGGTCATCTTAATATGCGTAAATCGTATTTCAGGTGGCCTTATTAAATAATTAAACAAAACTTTTTTAACATGGTTTACACACATACACATAACATACAGCAAATTATATAGAAATATGGAGGTTTGTTCGGTATATAAGTGCTGCAAGGACCAAACGGTAAACCTCTGAGCACATAATTGCATCACCTTGAGATTTTTTCAGTTCAAGTACCAAACATCAAGCAGACACAGTCATTACCTTCTTTTAACATATTACTTAATGATTACTATCTCAATTAATAGGGTCATGGTTTGCTTTTGTTGTATGTATATAACTAGGGTTTACCGCGGGTCAACCCCTAGGCCGTGCCTCTTGTTAAAAGAGGTTACAACACGGGTTACATTGTATTAAATTTTTATGTTAGTGGTATGTGCTCAGAAAGATTCACTTCATTTTATATAGCTAACTGTTGGTGCGGAAGCGGGGGCGGGAATAAACAGGAGGAAAGGACTTACAGGATAAGGTACGCCGAACCAGACACGCTACGAACGATGCGTCTTCGCAGCGGCAGGCACTTCCTCCTCGTGATCCTTTCTTCTTGTCTTGCGGTTCCTTCGACTTAGTGGACCAGCTGGAACGGTACAGCGTGCACCTTCCAACGTGCGGGGTGATGATAGCGGGTATAAAAGCGGTACAACACACAAGACGCGGCGAGGTTTTGTGCGGGAGCAGCGATGCGTTCAGCGGTCGAACGTAGACTATGTCACATTGCATAGTGACAGATGCGGCGGAAGAAAAAGAAACAAAAGAGACGGCGACCAAATAGGTCGGCGTTAACACTAACTATACCATCTCCCAGATAAAAAATATCCATGCCCATTTTCTATATATTAAAAGTAAATAATTATGTACACCAAAATGACAAAATCGATGATATCGACCAAATCGACCAAATCACACAACAAAACCTATCCATCTTTCTGGGATGATGTTTACGTAAATCTATCCTAAAACTTATTCCATTATCGGCATGAAAAGTGTCTCTTGTCCACCGTCGGTATTAAAATTACATATATACCGAATTTCAGCCAGTTCGGTCCAGTAGTTTTTCCGTAAAATCATAAAAAATAGAGAGACAAATATATTTATATCCCAGAACTATCCCATTTTTCGGGAACGAAAACGGAACAGACAGACAAACAAAGTTACTTTCGCATTGGTTAAAACCTATGTTTTCTTATAATTAAAGCACTGGCGACTTTTGGAAAAGTATTCAAATATTGACTTGACTTAATTATTATTCCTTCTGTTACTGTATTATAAAATACATATAAAATTGCATCTGGCTGGAACAAATGTATTATTTTCGTCTAAAATAGTTGCAGCTTAATAAACTGCAACTCTGTGTGGGACTCAAGTCCCTCAGCATTTATAATATATATAAGGATGTGTAATAGTATGTATGTGTCTGTTTGTGTGTGTGTATGTGAGTGTGTATA
The DNA here is from genome assembly GCA_949752895.1 of Dendrolimus pini. Classification (NCBI taxonomy): domain Eukaryota; kingdom Metazoa; phylum Arthropoda; class Insecta; order Lepidoptera; family Lasiocampidae; genus Dendrolimus; species Dendrolimus pini. The sequence goes on from OX457151.1 coordinate 10,665,706, forward strand.
AGTTTTGAGAAAACGTGTTTGACAACAATGATGCCCTCAGGAGAATAGTCCCAAAGATAAATATACTTAACATGCCAGATGATGCATAAGAAGGCATGTGCAGTTCATAAAGAATGTAGTCTAAAGTGTAAACAAGTGGAACCAAGATTTAAACCATATTAGCCTATTATGTCTACTTACCTTCTTCCTCTTCCTTGATCGTAATGTCATTCTCTTGATCGTTCTCCTCTTCACGTCCTCCTTCATTCTCTTCTTTAATTTCATTCACAGTATTCTTCTCAGATTCATTGCAATCCAAATGGTGCAAATTTTCGATGACATACTTATTTTTAAAAATCGGAGTCTGACTGGCTAAGAATATTATTGTTTTCTGCGATTGCTGAAATTGCATGGTATGTGTAAAATATGTTAACCTCAAGGGTTGTTAGCTTAGCTATTAATTTTGCAGAGATATCAAGCATTGAGTCTACATAATACATATTAAAGAACTAGCTGACCCGGCGAACTTCGTACCGCCATATTTTCTGAATTCCTTAAAAACTTTGTTTCATGACACAAAAACAAAATCACCATAATCGCTCCCGGTGATTAGGAGGATTCTAGAACCCTATCTCAGCGCCACCTACCGGTTCTAATTGCGAATCTAATCCATCCGGGAACCCACTCAAACACACAAAAACAAAATCACCAAAATTGCTCCCGGTGATTAGGAGGATTCTAGAACCCGATCTCAGCGACACCTACCGGTTCTAATTGCGAATCTAAACCATCCGGGAACCCACTCAAACACACAAAAACAAAATCACCAAAATCGCTCCCGGTGATTAGGAGGATTCTAGAACCCGATATCAGCGCCACCTACTGGTTCTAATTGCGAATCTAAACCATCCGGGAACCCACTCAAACACCCAAATCAAAATCGCTCCCGGTGATTAAGAGGATTCTAGAACCCGATCTCAACGCCACCTACCGGTTCCAACGGTATAAAAAGTATCCTATATCTGTCTCCTGGTTCCCCACCAATTTTCAGTCAAATTGGTACAGCCGTTCTTAAGTTATAAATAGTGTAACTAACACGACTTTCTTTTATATATATAGATATAGCTGTCCCAGCAGACGTCGTCCTACCCGGTAAAAAATAAGGGTTGATCGTAGAAGTTGGAAATTTAGGGTTGTATGTATTTTTAATGCTGTATCTTAATAAAATAAAAAAAATAAAAAACTAAACAAAAAAAAAATTTAGGGGTGGACTACCCTTAACATTTAGGGGGATGAAAAATAAATGTTGTCCGATTCTCAGACCTACCCAATATGCACACAAAATTTCATGAGAATCGTTCAAATTAAAATCTAAATCATCCCAGTAGAAAATTGTAAAAATACTAATATCGCTATTAAAAAATAGGGGTTGATCGTAGAGGGTTGAAAATTTAGGGTTGTATGTATTTTTGTATGTTGTATCATAAAAAAATAGAAATTAAAAATTTTGTCAAAAAATAATAATAAAAAATTAGGGGTGGACTACCCCTAACATTTAGGGGGATGAAAAATAGATGTTGGCCGATTCTCATAGATACCGGATAAGCACAAAAAGTTTCATCAAAATCGGTCAAGCCGTTTCAGAGGAGTATGGCAACGAAAACTGTGACACGAGAATTTTATATATTAGATAGATATCTATATTAAAGAATATCTACTTAAACTATATACAGATAGAGCTAAAATTCATTTGAAATCTTAAAGTTTTATTAAAAGTGAAAATTAATACTAAAGGGTAAAGAGAAATGTGTTTTACTTCGAATTAATCTCTTTTTAGTGTTGCTTTTTCATTTCATCGAGTTTCAAATCAACAATTCAAAAGAAGTTTCACTTCAAGAACTGTCCTAATGTTTACTGTGAGGCAGACACTTTCATGACATATATTATATGACTACTATGATACATGAGAAAGTTTGGATGGATGTTTTTTGCTTTTTAGCACCAAAATAAGTAAGAATAAATTACAAGCCTAGCATTGTCAGACAAACAAGATATTACCATTCTGGTAAATGAACTAAGGTTCGCTACGAGTAAACTACATGGGCTATCAGTATCATACTATATTTTAGCCACTTGCAGTATATAAACATATAACATATAAGCAAAACAAAATAATATAATAAAATGGACTGTAGCACCAAGTCTACACTCAGCGCGCCGTCAATAGCGTCTACGCACACATACGCGTTCCTCACCCCGCCTCATGTGCGCCTGCACACCCACTGAGACGACCCCGCCTATATAAGCCCGGCACTCGGCCGGGCAGGGCCTGTGAGGGCCAGTTCATACAAGATTAGCCTAGGCGTGTTGCTGGAGAGTTTCTTCCGCCGTTTCTTCTCCAGCTATAACACGTTGCGAAGCAGTAGTAATGATAGACTAGGATCGGCTCCGCCGGCGGAGCCGCCGCCGGTATCACTGAAACAGCCATCTGCGGCTACTCAGCTGAGTCAGCTCCAAAAAAAAAAAATGGCACGGCCAGTCTGCTGTACGCAGGCCTCTCACCCACAATGGGAAGTGGTCTTTTTTGTTCAGATTCTTGTGATTATTGTAACAATAGAATTTTGCTGGCAATATAATATATCTTTTTGAAAAACCAATAAATGGCAACCCTGGATACTTTGACAAAAATATGTCAAACCAAGACTGTAAACACACATTTAATTAAAATAGTATTCGCAGAAGCTTACTTCACAATAATCATTAGCAATGACATCTGTGAACAACTCCTCAGCCGTCAAAGCCCTCTTCATCAACTGACGCGACCTTCGCAGCTCCGCACAGCACATGTAGCACACAAGGAGTGGTCTCCCATCATTAGTATTGAACTGGAAGGCAAAACTGTGTTTCTAATTTGGTGTCTTGAAATAGAATAGTTTTATTTATTTTACTGTGATTCTAAGACAAGAGGTAACTTGTGCGGCAATCCATTTAAAACAGTTTTTTTTTATTCTATATTTTTCATTTTTACAAAAAATCAATTAATTTTAATATGCTTTATTAAATAATATTAAGTTTGAATGCCTAATTATAATATATTTTTCTAAAAGTCTTAAAAAGTCTCTACCCTGGCCTGTCCCCTTCCTAGTTTCAATAAAACTTTCAAACAATTTATATGTTTTTTGTAAAAAAAAGCTTAATTCAAGTATGTTTAATCGGAATTTAAGTAATTATACTTAAATGTTGTTAATGAAAAATAAAATATTTTTTTAAATTTCAAATAGTTTCAAATTTTGTCCCACTTTTTTTGTGCATCTACCTTGGCAAATTTTGTTCCACTAATACCAACATAAATTCAAAGACAGCCATATCGGAAGTAGCTATCAACGATATCTATCAGCGAGAAGTTAGCCTCACTAAACGTGTAAGGTGTTTGAGCACTGCCATTTTTTAGCTGCTGCGACGCAACTGTGCGATGTCGTCATATTGTAAGGTGATTGCGTTTCTCCCCTGGTAAGTCATAAAACTTATAATATTCATTCAATTTGTATGAATTTACTGTCCCAATTAAACAATACAGTAATAATTAAAGTGTGATGTACAATTAACCTAAAAAATAATCCAGTCAGTTAATACAATTGAATTTGTCATGAAAACATCTCTCCCCTGGCGTATTTCCCCTGTCAAGATAACTGGCGGGGGAGAGAGTCAGTGACCAGGGTAGATAATATTCATCATAGTATATTGTAATAATCCCAGATTTAGTTATAAAAATTGTTATTACATTAATATTGTTATTACAGAATATGGCGCCACGGAAACAGTTAAGTTGAAGCACAGAGGCTGCAATATCAAAAAATTTAAAATGATAGTCTGATTAATGAATAATATGATAGTCTGATTATATGTTAAGAACAGTATTTAATAAAATTTGATTTTATTCATTTTATTGATTTTATTAAGTATACTATTGTATCAAATTCTCTCCCCTGGTACAATAAGTATCTATTCTGGTTCTGATGTCTCTACCCTGTCCGATGTATCTAACCTGGTCTTCTAAAAATAACGAAATATGTATAAAGTGACTTGCTCTAATGTGAAAAGGTAAATAAATAGGACAAAAATCATAATATAAAGGTTTCATGAAAAACTCTCAACTTTTCTTCTTGGCCGTGTTCTCTAGTATTTAGAAACCTCTTATCATAGAATAACCCATACATGTATGTGTCTCAAGACCACAGGCCATAATAATGGCCTGGACTTTTGGAAGGCTTGTGTGGGGCTAACGGAACACTAACATGCAGAGGCCGTTTGATAAATTTAATCTGAATGTGACATAATACTGACCAGCAATTATCCCCATCTAAATCATATAAAAATGCACCCAACAACAATCCCTGGTCAATGGAGGACTATTGTAGGAAATGTGAATAAAAGCTACTGGGCTCTTGGGATGAACTACTAGTGGAACTAAGGAGGGACCTAGGGGCAACATGGGTGTGAGTGGCTAACTGGTGTTGAGAGGTGGGCTGCAGGTATATTATAATTTCCTAAAATAAAAATAACAATTGATATACTACATGTAATATCTTATTTTATGGGTCCCAAATGGCCTTGGTTGGAAAGATGCCCAAACGCTGGTTGGGGTGTGGCATTGTTTTAGGGTGAATTTATTTGTTATTTGAGATATAATGTGAATATTGAGTGGTTTTGAAAAAAATTAATCATGTAGGCTAAGTTGGGAGCTTTGCTTTGGTTCCAACTTACCCTTCGTGGTTATTTTGGCGCCCCACCCGCTGGCTCCATTCGAAAATTATGAAAACTTGATAAATTATTGGATAAGCGATTTATACAAAGCGTGCTCTTTTCATGGTTTCTTTATTACAGCAATGTCAAGTCAGTGACAACATTAGAAGTAAATATAAATAATACAAAAGAGGTTCTAATGCCTAACAAAAATAAATAAAAGAATATTGTATGGAAAGCCTTTACTTTTCAGGATAAACGGTGTTTGGTGCATATTGCTGTTGGAATTACATTACAATTTTAATTATTTCCCAAAACAGCAGAGATATCATGCTAAGTATATTATTATTTATCTATTGACTATAAGCGGTTCAAATAAAAAACGGGGAGACTCGAGCTCAACACTGGGACATTTCCGCGTTGTTTATTTAAAATGTTGTTATAAACATGTCTATTTTTACTTCTCAAACCCTTTGTACTGGGCTCATGGCAAAGTTTAATTTGGAAAATAGTGAAAGAACTCACCTTCGCATACGTTAGCCTTTCCCATGTTTCTTGAAACACGGAGTTGTTTACAGCGTGTAAGCGTCTCTGACCGCACAAACACACCCTACATACGTCTGCCATGCCCATTATTGATATTTTTTTCTGATTAATTAAATATTAATAGACGAGATACACATAAAATTGTATAATGCAAGCGAAACTTGCGTTATTGCGGTAGCTCTTATCATAAATATAATTTCTCTTTTGTAGGAATCACGATAAACTCAGATAAACTACTAAACTACTAAAAATCACCACAGAAAACCACAAAGTGTCACTAACTACTATGGCTATGGCTACGTTCCGTTCCAGTAGAGACTCAAAACGACCACACACATTCACATCCGCGATTGTTCCCGTTCCACTTGCTTGCCGGCCTTACAATCTAAGCCCAAATGGAAGGGTTGTTTTTTTGTGTTTATGGCTTAGCAACCGGAGGTTACAATCGACGCTAAAGATGTGTAACTCAGGAGTGATTGATTTAAAAGATGTATAATCTTTCAAAATTCGAAATCACTCTTTAAATCTTTGGTTTGGAAAATACATCTTTAACTCACTACGTTAAGATTGGTTTTAGTCACATGGAATGATGAAAACTAACAAATCAGATACATAGATGTAGTATGAGACAATAGATACAGGATATTGTGAATTGAAATGAGATAACATGCGCACTCTAAGAAATGATGATACACAGTAAATTAGACTCTCTGGCGTTACTGTAAAGCTTAAAACCGGTCCATTGAATGAATTATGTCATTCGAAACCAAAGATTTAAAAGAGTTAAAGATTTAAAGGAGTGATTTAAATCTTTCAAGGAAAAAGATTTATAAATCACTGATCCCATTGGTGATTTAGTTTGCGCATCGCTAATCGACGCCCTAAGACGGAGTTCTTGTGAAAACTCGAAAGGCCATATTTGACTATACAGTTCACATTTCTCACAAAAACACATTAATTACTACTCAAAAACTATAAATATTCTACAATTATTGTTCATTTTAGAGATATTTTACACATTTTTAGAAAATTAGACTGCACAGAACAACGACCCCCCCCCCCCTTTCAGTTCCCGCCAAAAACTCGGAAGGGTTGTTCGACCCACCTCTTGACGTGGATTGTTGTGAACGTAGTGTGATCGAAAACGATGAAGAAACTATGGTGTAAAGTTGTAAACTACGATCTGGCTCAAATGTCTAGCTGCCAAGCCATAAACCTAAATAAATAAAATAAAAAGTATAAAAAAGTTTAATTTTAATTTTTAGGGTCTCTGTTGTTGATGTTGTTCTAATTTTTAAATGAAATATTTATTATGTATACCGGTGCTCAAGATGAGTTATTAATTTGTCGCGGGTGCCTCAGTGCCGATGGAAAACTCTTCGACACAAATATGAAACGATTATCATTGGATTATTCTGTGTTGATCGGAATCCAAGTGAGTTGTTCACGTATTTCTTTTGTTATTATTAATAATATATTAGTAGTGTATGTGCTTTATGTCCAAATTGCGAGTTACAAAATAACGCCGTTAGGTCTTGTACGCGCTGCGATATTTCACCGCACGTTTTTTTCGTCGTAATTCTATAACATATTGAATATTAGGAGTAGCTGCACTGGCGGTAAAAAAATCGTGCGGGAAAAAATTGTGACTTGAAGCAAATTGAACGCGTAGCGGTGCGATTTATTTCCGCGCGAATATTTTGTACCGTATAAAGTAAGTATTGCTATGTTCGCAGTGTGGAATAAAATTCGCGCGTTTCGTTCAGTCGTGCAACGTCGCTATAGAAAGTTGTATTAAATTATCGGGTGTTCCGTTTTCTACCCACAAGTCCAAAATAATAATAATAATTCCGTTTTCAACCCATTACAAAATTCAATTCCGGTTTCTACCCTGTGAACTAAGTACAGGCAGCAGAAAAAGTTAATTAGATTTAAAATATTTATTTAAAAAATAACAAAGTCAAAAAACATTCTTAAACATACTTTACAAACAACTAAAACTCACATTTAGATTATAAAACATTATTATATAGATCACATAATTAATGTTTGGTACATAACTTTCAAAATTCACAACCTCGTCAAAATATCAAATAACACAGAGTAAAATATCAAATAGACTTTGAGGAACTATAAATTAGTTTAATAAAGAAAATGTTTATAACTATTGTTCAATACACTGGATGCATTTATTGCTTTTGGAATCATAATATTGAAAACATAACTAAAAGTTAAGTAAAATTTGAATAATTAGATAGATTGGGTAATACTAATAATCAATGTTAAAATTATGAAAGATTGACATAAATTATGTAATAGTTTAAAAAAAAAAAAAAAATATAAACGAGCAAACTTTTCCTATGCAAATATTGCCACAAGCCAAGTCATTAAGCGCAGACTTTATTTATTGTCTCTTTCTAACACATCATGTTTTTAGATTTGAACGATGTATTTTGTTTTTTTAGCATCATTATCAATATTTGAAAAGATCTGAAGCATGTTCACTGACTTTTTCTTTGCCACAACGCGGTTTCCAGTCATATGCTAGCTTTCAGGATCTTTAGTTTTTCTGTGCCGAAATCTGCATGAAGACCATAATTCTAGGGGATATTTTCCGCCAAAGATATGTTTGGACAATATAATCATTAAATCTCACTGTATCTTTATTCGTGGGACTCTATTCCATAATATAGAGAAAAGCATCATCCACCATTTCTTTCAGTATTAAACCTAAGGCAAGCATCAAAGATACATTACATACATGTTTTTAAAATGCCTTTTTTTGGTCATATTGCAACATTTGCCTTTTTTATATATCGCTTGGCAAAAGTGAAAGTAACAGGCTCTGATTTTAGTTTCAGGTGAAATAATTTTGAAAAAACTTGCTTTTTCATTTGTGTGTTGGGTTATTATTATCCAGTGACGTCATACACACTTGCAGCTAAGTGCAATGAATGAATATTTAAAAGCAAATAATGTTTCTGACTGTACTTCAAAACAATTAAAATTAGTAATGGGTTGAAAACGGAAAGCTTTTTGGGTAGAAGGCGGAAAAAAATATTATATTTATTTTTGTAGGTTCAAAGCAGAACAGATTTTGGGTTGAAAGTGGAACAAATATTTTTAGGTAGAAAAAGTGGGTGGAAAATGGAAACACTCAAATTATCTAATGATTTTTATGTCAGTCTTTAATAGCCAAAAAAAGCAGTAGCTTAGATTATAATACAAAGAATGGTTTAATTTCAGATACAAGAGCATGATGGTTTGCCACATCACTTCTGTTATATGTGCAGCGCTTTACTGCGCAAGTTTATAAGATTCAGGAACAAATGCTTAAACAGCAAACATTTACTTGAAGACATACAAAGCAATCATGTAAGTAGACATACAAGCAAGCTGATATGTTTCACATAGATTTAGGATCATCTTAACTAATATTATACACTCTTATTTTGCTCAGTGTTGCCAGCCCTACTGTTTTAACAGTAGATTTCCTGTTTTCACATTGATGTCCCTGTTTTCTGTTTCATTCTTAATTTTTACTGTTTTTTCAATTAGCATTCAGTGCCACCTATTATACTATATTACAAACCAAATTATGCAACAGATATCAACTACAACTATTAAAGGAGTATTACATACTAAATCCGAAATAACCTATTGCTACTTATTTGAAGCCACAGAAAGGCACATGAAGAAATTTAATAAAAATATGTATGATTTAAAAAAAGAAATGAATGACTATGAAAATACTGAAGATGAGGCAATCGAGAATGAAAGTGTCTGAGGTCAATCCTTAACATCAAACGGCAAGATCTGAATGCATGGAATGGAGACTTTACTCATGCAGCAACAACTTAGGTTGTGTGGGCACATCCTTCGCATGGAAGACCACCGTTTACCCAAAGCAGTCTTCTTTTCAGAGTTAGCAGAAGGTAAACAGAAACAAGGCGGTCCGCACTTGTGTTATAAGGACGTGCTCAAGCATCATCTAACTGCATGCAACATAAATCTGACAAAATGGAAGGAGCTTGCTATGGAAAGGACTTCTTGGCGATCCATAACCTTTAAAAAGTCAAGGCCTTTGAAGAGAAGCGCTTAGAAGATATGGATACCAAACGTGAATCTCGCAAAGAGCGACCCAAGCCCTCCTATAGCTATACGTAGAACGCCACTGGCCAACTACGCTGTGCGATATGTGACCGCAATTTAATTTAAAAACAAATTCCGTCTGGCCAGCCACATTAGGGCCCACATGCGGCGAAATAATGACATTTGAGGGGTCGCCTTTACCGATATCAGTAAGGAGGACTATATATTATTGAATAAAAATTGATTTATGGATTAAAATTAACATTGTTGAAGTTTATAAAATAAAAACTAAAATATGTACTTACATCAGGAGATCCAAAGGCTGGAGCTTACCTCGCTCAAAGGATTAGCCTCTGTATCCAGAGAGTTAATGCTGCCAGCCTTTTAGGTACAATGCCCAGGGACAGTGGTCTCGTGGGGTTGGATGGGTTTTAATATAGGTTTTAATTTTAATTTTTTACTATTGTATATATTTTTAAAGTTAGGTTTATTTATAGGATCAATCAATGGATATTTTGGATTAAAATTGCTTATCAATTAATAAACGAAATAATTTATTTTTAAACTGTTTTAAAGGCAGCTCCCTAATTGGTCTTGGTGTTTTACAAAAAAAATCAAATTGTCAATGATGTCTACAACGAAGACACTTGGAGTCTATTAGCAAAGAGTACATTGAATATATGGAGACTAGTAGGGTCTCTATATTTAACCATAGAATTGGGGTTATTTTTATATGGAAAAAACGAATCACAACAGACAAGTGGCAAAACAAATTGCAACAAAATTTTAACTTTGTTACGATTCGTTTTCCCACTTTCCCCGTGCGATTCGTTTTTCCACTTGTCCGTTGAAGTTTCGCTTCTACTGTGTCCCAGCACACATTTCGATTTTTCTCAGGCTTACTGCAAATTATGATTTGGTTAGGTACATTTTAATGAATGCATTTTTTATTTAAACATATTTTATTTTGTCAAACCTGAAACTGAATTCGATCCAAACCAAAAAACGTCTATAGTCTACTCTAAAATGATACCGCCTCTCCACGCGGCTATAACGCTTTTTCCTGTCAAAAAATACACCCCGTCTATATAGGAGTTTCACTTCAAAAATAAGGACTTGTGCTGCCTTAAGAAACATGCAATTTGGTAGATATTAAGACAAGAGAGTGGTAGAATATTTAGCTTCTTAAACAATCTTATGGATAACACACAGTCTACAGCAAATATGTGTTATTTTCAGGTATCAAAAAGCAAATTGAAAGAATTTATCAACTCGGATTCCTATTGCCAATATACAAACACACAAACATATGAATACCAACCTGACAAAGATAATGAAACAGAAGTACTATTTGAAAACAAAGACTCCATCAAAACTTCAATCCCTAATGTGAAATTCAAAGAAGAAATTGATGTGTCAACAGTCATACAAATCAAAAATGAAGATACAAACTTTACTCAGAATTCTGATTTATATGATTCAGATGAACAATCTTTAGTCAATAAATATGCAACATCTAGCATCAGTAATGCAACTAACGAAATCAAAAGTATGAGTATAAAAGATAATATTGAGTCAGATTCATCGGATAATCAATCATTAGTCACATTTAAATCTAATAATAAACCAAACACATCTAAAAAGAGAAACACTAAGTTACACACTAAAAAGAACCTAGTCAGAAATTTTGCACTGGACAATTTGAAGTCAGAATGTACGAAAGTTAGTCAGAGAGAGGAAAAGAGATTTGAATCTAAAGAGAATTTAGCTATTTTTGAAAACATGTACAACGTGGATGTAATAGTTTTATCCAAAGAAGAACAAATGAAATCAGTATTAGACAGAAAAAAGGGTATTAGTTACTTGCATAGCCCTTACAAATGTGACCTATGCTTTAAAGGATTTATGGATGTGGATAATCTGACTAAACATTGTATGTCCCAACATGATTCTGTAAGTTTCTCTAGAACCATCTTAAAATTACAACATACATCATTTCCACACCTATTTCCCACTGGGGTGGGGGTAGGCGGAGACAATGTATTTCCTGCCAAGATCCTGACAAACATTGTTTTCTACATCAACTTTCATTAATCTCTACCTCTTCATACATACATGCTTTTCACAGCACGTTTCATAAAAATATCTTCAATTGCGACGGGTGAAATGCTATTTGTTTTAAGCGACATTTGGAAAATGTGTCGAAACTTTCTAGTTACAAATGTCCATAAAAACGCATATTTAATAAACTTTATATCATACTTATAAAATAAATTCATCCATAGATTTAATTGGCAATTAGGTTTCTAGTATTTCCTTAAGTTGGAGACATTAAAATGATAAAAGCCCAACATTTTAAGCATGTCCCAAAATGCCGCTTAAAGCATATAGCTTTTCACCCCTCTACTGGCACCGACTCTACCACTTACATTGTTGTCAAATACAAGTTTTGTGATTCTGCTTTCAAGCATTTTCTCTACAAGTCCAAATCACCTTAAAATTCCTCTTCCAATTCGGTAGTTGACAGTATGAAAAAGGTAGGCTGATATTAATATATATCGTAGATTACGATCTAAATATGACAAAAATAAATTGTTTTATTAATTGATATTTTTGAGAAATAAAATTGTTATATTGCAGCCATTAGCCACGACAATGAACGACGATCAGAGCGCGTGACGTCATAGTGTGCAAAACACAACAAGTTATCAATGACTTCTCAGATAACACTTCAATGAAACAGATGTTTGTTTTGCACGCTGTGACGTCATGCGAGACGCCATGACAGCTTGACGCGTTTTTGTGACGAAATGTCAAAATATTTATAAAATTGCTAAATTAAATATGTTAATGTTGTTTTTTTGCTGAAATGTATGAAGTATGTCGCCATAGTAACCTTGAGTTGTGTTTCGGCATTAGTGACCAGGTTCCAGTCTCCCTTAAGAGAGCAGCAGCACATTTGTAACACCTTTAGTGTTGCAAATGTCTATAGGCGATGGTAACCGCTTTCCATCAAGTGGGCCATCTGCCTGTCTGCTGAACTCCTGCAATAAAAAATAAAAAAAAATATTAATATTTTGGCTAAAATAGACAATAAGGCTCAAAATAAACCTGTTTCTCAAAATCCTGAAAAAATTCTTGCTGACGGGTCCTTGGCTCGTTTTCTCATTGCAGAGTCGAGGTTTGGTCGTTTGTGAGTTTTGCAAATTTCGATACAAGGACCAAAGGAGCCTCAACCAACATTTGAAGAAACACCGACTGAAGTTCGCTTGCCGTCAGTGCAAATATGTATCGAGGACTACGTGAGTATTGTTTACTACACCACTTCAACAACAAGACAACCAAGACCACCTCGAGGCTTTGAGGTCCTTATCAAAAAGAACTTAAATAAAAAAGAACAACAAATATAAACAAAAACAATTTTTAGCTAGATGTGTTGCTGGGGAGTTTCTTCTCCTTAACAGCAATAACACGTTGCGAAGCGGTGTACATAGACTAGGAAGTACAATTAAATTTTAACCTATATGTATGACCTTCAAAAAGTGTTCTCCAGTGGAACTTATTTTGAATAAAAACTTGAATTTGAATATCCTTGATTGAGCTTCTTATCCGGGATCGCGTGCAAGTTTTCTGGGAATGGTTTAAAATTCCTATGAGATTTTTTTCACTCAAGGATAGCCAATTTTATGTTATATGTGATTTCTTTTATGCTGGGGATTTTCATGCGAGCGTTTGCAAGTGTTAGGGCACAAAAATAGCTTTTCCGACCTTTTCACTGAAATGGTTACACTCTTTATTAATGCTGCAGTACGTGTCCCGGGAATTTCAAGTCGAGCTGAACCAAGTTGCGGGTTTGTTTTATTGCATGAATTTGGCAGACAGGCAGACGGGGTTGGGTTTACATATATGTCCCCGGATGATTTCCTGGATGATTTTAATGGTTAATGTGTTTAGGAATATATTTAAGACTTATTTATAACAACTGAAATTGGTTTTGAGTGGAAACAATACATATTCAATTAATTATCGAAGTTTGAAATTCACGACAATGATCTGGTAATTTTGTCGCCGAGACGTTTTTTTTACGTTTTTTGACGGGATTTATCGAAATAGGAGACTGTATGTATCCGAAAATTTAAATATGTGGAGTTTTAAACAGTCGGTTAGGTTAGGTTTTGTGTAGACCAAAGCGCCAGAACCGACTGGTAACCATTCACTATTTATCTTATATATTAGTGAAAAACAGAAGTGAGGTTAGATTGACAAAAACATTAATAACTCAGGAATTATACATATCCCGCACATAGGAGTTGCATAAGGGGAGAGTTTTCCTCCCCCCGTCCCCCCTCCCCCGCTCATTACTTATGATTCCGGGGACATATATGTAAACCACACCCACGGCCCACCTGATGGAAAGCGGTTACCATCGCCTATGGACATTTGCAACACCAAAAGTGCTACAAATGCGCTGCTGCTCTCTTAAGGGAGACTGGAACCTGGTCACTAATGCCGGAACACAACTCAAGGTTGTTATGGCAATATACCTTAGACCAGGGGTGGTAGCCATCCAGTCGGGCAAATACCCTACCACCTGGGCATATCCTAGTTATTTAAATAATTAGGTTGTTTTCTATTTTGTTCGCAGTTTCAATGCGAAAGAACACCACAAGATGCACAGTGGGCAGAAGCACGAATGCAAGCAATGCGGAAAGAGTTATGAGTAAGTTATTGAAAATATGTGTTATTTTATTGGTAAAATATTTTCATTGTTTATTTAAAAAAATCTTTTGTGAGTTCCCTTTCTTTTAGACAAACTCATATTTCGAAAATTGGTGTCAAAACGGGGGATGCTGAAGATCGCGCGAAGTGGAGTAGTAAAAGTAGGAAAGCGGACCCTGGGCGTCGAAGTGAATGCTCCGAATGCAACTGGGATTTAACGCTCGGATGATGATGATGAAACGCATATTTCAAAAACGGATACTAATTCCCGGTACTAAGTGTGTAGCAGTGGGGCTTTTATGGGTTGTCATTATTATATATATGTCGCAGAACGGCCTCGTTCTCACGACATCTTCTTTAGTTATTGCAGGTTTAGTGGGCGTCATCAGGATAAAATGCGAGCATAAAACACAATAGCCACGGTTTATACACTTTTAATTTAGATTTGATCAACTGGAAGTGTGAGCGGGTTCAGGGCACCCGCTCATACTTCCAGCTTCAATACTTTCTTTAAAATACTCCATGGTCCAACTCGACCTGTTGCCACCAACCAAATGTGCCACAAAAACTCCTCAGTCTACCCAAGTAGATATTACTCAAAGTATAGAGGGCGCTGACCCCGCTCAAGACATGCTCTGCTCTCATTGGTCGTTTATTAAATTACAATATTCATAACTTTTATTAGGTTAGAACGATCTTTAAGTTATAGAAACATTAACAAATCTAATTAAATTACATTAAGAATTTTAGAAGTGATTATAATGTAAACAAATGATATTGTGCGTTATACATCCAGTCAACAATACGTCATATCGTCATAGTCATAGCTTCCCTCCGACATATACATATATAAGTATATAGTATTTTTTGGCAAAAATATATAGGTAAATTAAACTGATTTAAACTGATTTTTATAACAATCCGAGTCTGTAACGCATTATCTATCTATCTATATTTTTCCAAGTGGCGCCAACACATAGGCATCGATTTTGCCAATGTCACATAGAGAGTAAAGTGACAGGTGAAAGAAAATTTAAATAGAAAAGGCTTTAATCGATTGCAAAGACCTTCTGTCATCCTGTGGACAAAACAAACATATATTATGTTAGACTATCTACACTATAAACAAATGTTATTAAGCACTAAAAATTTATATAAAACATAAACACAATCATTATCATTTAAAGTTAACATAGAGCTGTAACGCATTAGGACGTTACTAATTGATCTGTCATCGAGCTGTCAAAAGTCAAATAAACGTTTGGAAAGGATATATCGCGGGCTTCAAGCTAGAGGGGCGTATATGCCAACTTTTCAGGAGATACAAAAAACTTTTTTTTTTCAATGTATCTCTATAACTGAATATTTGCATGTGTCTATGAAAGTACTTCCTTGATTACGTGACATGCACTTTTTTAATTAACCTACTATGAAGAAAAAACAGAGGTGGTATATCGTTAAAAATATAAACGATTGACGAAATAAATAAAAAAACGCATTTTTTTATACGTCCCTCTGGTCTGAAGCCCGCGATATATTTAGTATTATAAGCATGACAAGAGCTATGAATGTCAAAAAAATAAAACTTCGTTTAAAAAAACCGACTTCAAAAACTAAAATGTATAAAATAACTTATTTCTAAAGTTATTATTATTAATATATATTATCTAAGACATCTTAAAGTCGGAGCTTAGTAATTTTCAAAATATAGTAATTTTTATGTTTTACTTTGCACCGACGTCGAAGTCGTTTTTTTTAAACGAAGTTTTATTTTTTATTTGTTACTTTTTTGTGTCTAGCTATGTATGGGTGGACCTACGAATGGTGCCGCGCTTCTTAAAAAATATAGGTTCCAAGAACCGGGAACAAAAAAATGTACGTAAAATGAAAACTACTGGGCCAAACAATGTCAAATTTTTAGGGGACCACATGGCAGCTATTCCGCGTCGAACAAAAAAGAATCACGTAATTCGGATCATAAATCACGGAGTAATCGGCGAACATACATAAAAAAAAGCAACACAAAAAAAAAAGATCCCGACGAATTGAGAACCTCCTCCTTTTTTCGAAGTCGGTTAAGAAGCAAGTGAGGTGTGTAATAATAAGCCTGAATGGCGCTCTGTTGTTCGTGCCTACCCCGCAAGGGACCTGGCGTGAAGTTATGTATGTATTATAAGTACCACTTTCTTTTATCATTTTTTCTGTTGCGCCGATGTGTGTGTTTATTGCAGGAAGATGTCATCCCATCTATCACATATGAGGATTCATCACCCGTCGGACATGGTCTGGTGCGAATATTGCGGCGAGTCCTTTATAGGCGACTTCGGATTGAACGCCCACAAGAAACGAGCGCACCGCAACGTGAGTTTATCATGTTGTACAACTAACGAACGTAAGGCCAAGAAGGGTAATAGTGGTCATTAGTCTATCTCTCTCTAACATTCGGGTCGTATTATGCTCTATCTCTTTTGCTCTAAGATACGAAAGACGGAGAAGACGTATTGGGTTTCGATCGTATAACGGAGAAGGGGAATAGTGCTCGTCTGTCTATCTCACTCTAACATTCGGGTCGTAGTATTCTCTATCTCTCTTGCTGTAAAATACGCAAGACGGAGAAGACTTTTTGGGTTTCGATCGTATAACGGAGAAGGGGAATAGTGCTCGTCTGTCTATCTCACTCTAACATTCGGGTCGTAGTATTCTCTATCTCTCTTGCTGTAAAATACGCAAGACGGAGAAGACTTTTTGGGTTTCGATCGTATAACGGAGAAGGGGAATAGTGCTCGTCTGTCTATCTCACTCTAACATTCGGGTTGTAGTATTCTCTATCTCTCTTGCTGTAAAATACGCAAGACGGAGAAGACTTATTGGGTTTCGATCGTATAACGGAGAAGGGGAATAGTGCTCGTCTGTCTATCTCACTAACATTCGGGTCGTAGTATTCTCTATCTCTCTTGCTGTAAAATACGCAAGACGGAGAAGACTTTTTGGGTTTCGATCGTATAACGGAGAAGGGGAATAGTGCTCGTCTGTCTATCTCACTCTAACATTCGGGTTGTAGTATTCTCTATCTCTCTTGCTGTAAAATACGCAAGACGGAGAAGACTTATTGGGTTTCGATCGTATAACGGAGAAGGGGAATAGTGCTCGTCTGTCTATCTCACTAACATTCGGGTCGTAGTATTCTCTATCTCTCTTGCTGTAAAATACGCAAGACGGAGAAGACTTTTTGGGTTTCGATCGTATAACAAAGAAGGGGAATAGTGCTCGTCTGTCTATCTCACTCTAACACCCGGGTCATACTATGCTCTATCTCTTTTATATTATATATCGCATTATTCATTTTATATTTTTTGTTGTTGTTTTGTGTGTCGCTTTTGAAAAATACTTTTATTTATTTTTCAGTTAAAACTCCCACCAAATGCCGTCTGTGAGCTTTGTAATACAAATTTCATGAACATCGAGGCTTTAAACATGCACAAGGACAGACAGACAAAGGGATTATGTAATATATCATGCGTCCACTGCGGGAGTGGGTTCGATGCTCGGCTCGAACTAAGAGACCACCTTCTAGAAGTGCACAGAAGTAGGAAGAAATACAGCTGTGAGAGGGTAAGTCTTGGTCTTCTTTAAATATAACAGCCCATAAAGAAAAGATGAATGAATAGAGGCATAGAGTAATAAAGCAAACAACACAAGAGAAAAATAACGACAAAATTAGATAACGTATACACAAGTCTTAGAATTGGATTATTCTCAACAAAAACTTAATGTAAAATAAAGGTCATGCCCATCTTCATGGGCAGTAAACCCGACATGTTTGTTCAAGGTGGATCGGCGCGTTTCACACATCGGATATCTTGATGTGCCGAATTCATCATAATGTTTTCTTTCACCGTTAGCATGTGGTTATTGTAACAATATGCACATTAGATTCGCGAAGTGAATAGGTGTGCATGCTTTCCGGCCAGGATTCGAACCTGCGCCCTTCGATTTAGGGGCGCGTGCGCACGCCATTACGCTATAGGTTTGCACTCTATTATACTAATATAGCTGTCAATTGGTTCCGAGGAAGGCGAGACGACGTCCCCCTGGCGCTGTACCGTTTTTATCACTGCTTTTGCGATTTCCAAACAGAAGCGCTCAAAATGCGGCCTAGATTTCTTTTGTGCAATTACTTCTTTAATTGTGTTCTCTGTCAGACTTGTTTTTGTAGCTATTTCCAGGTCGCCCCTATGCTCCTCATTTATTTGGCATTCGCCCGCCCCGGACCCACACAAACAAGCTGGACTGTCTTTTATTTTGAGTCTGTGTCCTAACGAACGTTTCCGAACTAGACGTCTTGTACGGGACAAATGAGGGAATACAAATCCCCTCGCCTCATTCACATTGTACTAGTTCAGTACAAAACGTCATGTCACTCTTTCAAACTCGTTTTAAAATTACGTCCTACCCAACCCTAGTTTGGGATGTGAATAGTCCTACTTAAATTCTTATTCACTTTATCCCCGCAAATTGCTATTGCGCCTGGCCGCCATTTTGGTGACGTAACCGTAGCCGAACACTGAGTACTGTTAGCATCACTGGCCGGCGAGTACGCGTACATATCGAGTTGCGGATGACGTCACGTGAATGTTAATTTGACAAGGTTCCAGCGCATTAGCAATTTGCGGGGATAATACTAAACTTTTTCTTTATTTTTCCTTGAAACCCGCAATGACATGATGCCAACCCAATATTGTAGTGAACTATGAATGTGGTAATTTTCAAATTGTTATATTCCAGTGCTCAAAGACGTTCTCGAAGGAAACTTTATACAGCGCCCACTATAGAAGGATGCACGCCGATACAAGTCAAATTGACAGGAGTGACAAAATGGCGGACTGGATATGCGAAGTCTGCGGGAAACGTATGCCGGTAAGAATATTTTTTTTATTGTTTAGATGAGAAGAGAAGAGAACGACCCAAAGAAGAAGGTTCTTTGGGTCGTCTTCGTCTTACGCCAAAAGGAAGGTTTGCACTGAAAGTCACCGTTGTGTCGGATATAATTCCGGCATAGCAGTATGCTGAGTGCAAACAAATTCTCAAATAATGTTTTGTGTGTAAAGAATGTAACTACGTCGCTATTTTTCTTAAATAAAGTTTTTCTTTCTTTCTTATTTATATAAGAAGTGTATGTAGCACGGGGTTTCTTTCTTCATCGCCAACCTCTACCAACGTTTATGAATATAAATGCGAAAGAGAGACTTGGCTTATCTCTGCGATATTATAAGACGTTGTCTAATTGTTTAACAAATCCAAATTTATCTATATCATTAATAATTAATTGTGGTATCCTATTACATTTAAACTACTATAGAAGCCTCTTATCTTATTTATATAAGAAACCTTATTTATTGCATTTTCAGACTCTCCTAGTCCAAATTACCCCCCCCCCCCCCCCCCTGATGTGTTTTCAATGTATATTTTCACATTACAAACAGACACTTCGATTTTATTTCTCTATTTATGCTTAATTTCTAGACAAAATGTCTGTTGGTGTATCATCAGAGGAACCACACCGGAGAGCGGCCCTATCGATGCGACGAATGCTCCAAAAGCTTCACGATGAGGAAGTTGCTGCACGTGAGTTTCTTTTCTTTTTCAACTGTTTCTTTATATTAACGGTTTCACATAGAAAGTGTGTGTGTACTTATGTACACGCGTTAGAAGTTATACTTCTTTAAATTGGTTAAATAAATAAAGCCCCTACCACGGTAAATTCAACCGCTTGATTTATTTAACCGACCGTGCTGAAAAATACAATCAAAAACTGAGGTTAACTCTAAATAACTTGGAAAAATACTTTACTTTTTTTAGAAATTCACTGGAATTAGAATTAAAATAAATCCTTTGATTTTGCTGATCACTAATATATATATGTAGGATACTAAATAAATTATTTGTAAATCATCAAACTCGTATATTAATTAAAAGACAATAAAGTAAAGAAATATTACAATGCTCGTCTCACAAATTCACAATCCATCTATCAACAACTCGTTGCTACGCAACCACCATCCTGAAAACTAAACTAACTTCAGGGTGTCGGTTGACTATAGCTAACTTCATGGTGTAGCTTTTTCATGTGACGGTGTGCGCGCGCATCGTAAAAATTTACTCTCATACGCGCCTAAAGAAGTATAACTTCAAAAATAGAATTTCTAGAGCAATTTATAAAAGGCGCCAATTTGAACATTAAAACAAATTGTATTTTAAGTTTGTCTTGTAAGAACTGTCATACAATAAAGTTGTCTTAATTAATTGTTTTTTTTTTAAACTTCTCCGCGCCGCCATACCTATCTCCACTGGAACTAATTTTGAATAAAAACTTTTGAATTTGAAGTGTTATCTGTTTTTCAGTCGCACATGCGTGTACATACAACGGCGAGGCCTTACTCTTGCAAAATTTGCCCGAAGACTTTCAAAGGACTCTCAGCGCTGAGATCACACGAGAATGTGAGTATAGGTTGGTTTAAGGAAGAAGAATGTATATTAGAACATAAGGACCCAATGTAGTTATTTTATAAAAATAAACCATAATAAAGAAAAAAAAATAAGTAGAAAAATAAAATAATAATAAGAAAAAAAGAAGTAGAAAAATAAAATAAAAAACTGTTAATTGTTAATCTAAACCATTCTCGAATCTACTTGAAAAAACAAAAAAACATCAAAATCGGTCCCACGGTCAAAGAGTTGTTAAGTGGCACCTCTTATCAGGTCTAATAGTGAATCTAAACCATCTCGGGATCCACTCGACCACACAAAAATAATTCACCTAAATCAGACAAATTAAAGTGAGTTTAAATGCTGTCACCATTGCCGAGACTGATGTTGTGACTGATGCGTTTTTGATGATATATTTTTGTATTGATGAATATCATATAGGAATATATAGTACATAAGGGGATCTTTGAAAGTTGCACGTGTTAGGTTGATCTAATGTTTGGTACATTATAATAACATGGAACAATAACAAAGTAATGTTATTAATCCAAAAGTCTGAATCTATAACCACTACAATTTAAAGATAAAATGACGGTCAGTTGTGTATTTCACCGAATTTACATTACGAAACTATAGCAGAATTATTTTGTCCGTGCAGTTTGGGTCATAAATCAAGCTCGGCCTCAGCCCGGCTAAGGCGGTGAGCGTATTGCGCGGGCGCAACGCTATTATCGATAAAAACTCATTCTTATCAAAGAAAGATTATCAATCTTATAAAAATCATTATTATCTTTTTGGCTGTTAATTTTAAACTTAGATATAAGTATTTATATTTATTTTTAATATACCGTGTTACATTCTAAACTTTTGTACTTATAGTTTTTTTTAACATAGTTAACAAATTAATATTTTATTATAAGTCATTATTATTCTTATTCTAATAAATACGTTGTTGTATCTATTATTTTTTCCATTTTTATAACTAACCCACAAAATGACAAAACTAAATACACTATCGATAACGCTTATCGACAACAATAATGCGCATCACTATGCCCGCCCATAAGGCCCGTGAGTGGAAGAGAGAGCGAAATACTCGCTTCACTGCTCCGCTTGTTTATGACCCAAACTGCACGGACAAAATAATTCTACCATAGTTTCATGCATGATGAAACTAATTCCATGACACTACTTGCAGTACCTGTGAAACTAGTTTCATTGAAAATAATAGTGTCATGAAACCCACAGTATGTCTGTGTTCATGGCTCCGCCAACATCAAAGATTTATTTTGCATTGCAAAATGTTGTCATGCAAATGTTATTGTATACAATTAAGAAAAGGTTGTGTCGAAAGTAAAGACGGTGGATTCGAGGGTCGCTATCAAGAATGCACCTGGGTGCGACACAGTTACTTTCTGAATTAGCAGATGAAGGTCCTGAGAGCTACACAAACTATTTTCGTTAGAGTGAAAATAATTTTTCATCTCTATTTTTGTATTGAGCGTGTTTCGGATCCCGGAGACACTCATTTCGCTGGTATCCATTAATAAATTTTATATTTATATCAGATGTCCAATGTTGGTTTGACATTTTCCGCCCTTACCACGACGTTTCGCATCGCGTTTACACGACGACATTAGTTGCATGACACTAGTTTTATCCAAAAATCGCGTGCGACACGAAACTGTTGCAGTGTCGTGAAATCGTGCAAAACTTGACGTTTACGCGTGAAATTGTTGATAAAATTAATGTCACGGAACTATTTTCATGGCACTAGTTTCGTAATGTAAATTCGGCTTAAAAGCGGAAGGTTCGGCCGGCATGGATCATTATCGATCCAGCCGTCGAACAGAGCTCCGAAGTTGTTCACCATTCCTGCTAAGAAGTTAAGTAAATTATTGTTCTTATTATATACCTATACCAATTTGAATTATGTACAAATAAAATTGTTATTATGTTTGAAGTAATAATGATTTATGGCCAATAAATTAGCAACTATTTAAAAATTGAAAATATTTTATTTTGTTATTACACCCGTGACTGAAAAATTGAGAGGAAGTAGACTAAGTTGGTATGGGCACATAATGAAGAGGGATGAAAGTCACGTGACAAAAAGAATGTTAAACTACAAGATGGATGGGTACAGATGTAAAGGCAGACCAAAAAAAGATGGATGGACTGCGTGAAGGATGATATGATGATTTGTGTGTGACAGACGATGTATGTCAGCATAGAAGAGTGTGGAAGGAAAAGACATATTATGCCGACCCCAATTAATTGGGATATGATGAAAGAGAGAGAGAGAGAAAGATCATATAGGAATATGGAATAGGAAAATACTTATTATCCTAATGAAGACAATTCCAAAAAACACAAAAATCATAAAAATTGGTCCAGCTGTTCTTGAGTTATAAAATGTGTAACTAACATGTCTTTGTATATAAAAGAGAATATGTATTTTCTTTATTTCAGGTACATACTGGATTAAAAACCAAAATATCTTAAAGAATTACAAAAGTAATGTCAAAGTTTTTAAAATAAGTAAGGGTAATGCCGGGTTTCTAAGCAAAGATTGCCCCCGCGGCTTTTTCTACATTTACTATGGTTTTGTTATCAAGTTTTTATAATACCTATTATCCTAGCCTACCTAGGCTAAGCCCTTAGACTAGTAAATAGTATAAGGTTTCAATAAAGTCTGCAAAAAATCATGTGATCTTTATTTTAAACACCTCGAACAAATGCACTTGTTTTGTTTTTTAAAGATCCTCTGTGTTAACACCCACTTTGGCCGGTCCTATATCTTATCCATAGATAATACTATATATAAAAATCTTATCAACCGTTCATTTGCCTATTCTTTAAAATTTGACATCACACCTGTATATGTGATATCAAATTCAACCGATTGTAGGGAACGTGAATTAAATGAATTATTTATTTAGGTTTATGGCTTGGCAGCTAGGCCTTTAAGCCAGATCTAAGATTACAATATAGTTTCTTCATTTTCTTAAGCCATAGCTAAGCTGAAATGTTATAACTATAGCCATTTAACGGAGTCCTTTTGACAACTCAAAAAGCCCCATTTGATAGTTCACATTTCTCACAAAACACATAATTACTACTCAAAAACGGGTTGGGTTTACATATATATTTAAGACTTATTTATAACTGAAATTGGTTTTGAGTGGAAAAAATACATATTCAATTAATTATTGAAGTTTGAAATTCACGACAATGATCTGGTAATTTTGTCGCCGAGACGTTTTTTTTACGTTTTTTGACGGGATTTATTTAAATAGGAGACTGTATATATCCGAAAATTTAAATATGTGGAGTTTTAAACAGTCGGTTAGGTTAGGTTTTGTGTAGACCAAAGCGTCAGAACCGACTGTTAACCATTCACTATTTATCTTATATATTAGTGAAAAACAGAAGCGAGGTTAGATTGACAAAAACATTAATAACTCAGGAACTATACATTTCCGCCACATAGGAGTTGCAGAAGGGGTAAGTCTTAGACTATAAACCTATAGACAGAGCCATGTTTGAACTTACAAATGTTAGAGCGAGATCGCAAGATGTAATTTATGGATAAAGAAAAAGGACCAAGCACTTTTTTTTGTCTTTGTCACCGTGGCCGATTTTTGTTGTTTGTCAAGCTGTCAAAATACGATGTTTGGCAAAGTTGGTCTAGCGTTCGTATAGAAAATTCGTTTTTTGTGTGTGTTTTAGATATTTTCAGAGTGCTAGAGTGTTTTGAGACAGAGACTCCTTAAACTTAGTATATGTGCGATGGTAGGGTGTAGTGTATTAGGCTGTAAAAGCCGCAGTGAGCGAAAAATAACCGGAATAACCTTTCACTCGTAAGTAATCAAAAATACAATGAATTTGAAGATATTTATTCCATATAATGATAATTATGGCATTTTACACTGAAATAAAACTAAAGTACTTTGCCTTTTGCGTAAGAAATTCAGTTAAATTGTAATTTCTTTCTATTTTTACAAATGTAGTTTTTTTTTTTTTTTTTTTAATTTATTCATGACCATAGAATCAAAGTCTTTCAGTCGGAAACATGTTAATTAATAGGTCTTCGTATAGTAGCGCAGTTGTATTGCAGACTACAACCGACGCCATTCAATGGAGTTCTTGTGAAAACTCGAAAGATCACATCTGACTATACAGTTCAAATTTCTCACAAAAACACATAATTTCTACTCAAAAACTTCAATATCCTGCAACTATTGTTCATTTTAGAGTAATTATACACATTTTTAGAAAATAAAACTGCACAGCACAACGTCTCCTTTCAGTTCCCGCCAAAAACTCCCCACAAATGTAGTATAGAGGTTAGGTGTTGCTATGCTGTGAATTTTTATCACCCATATTTCTGTGAGATAATATTATACTATCTTTAAATGATATCTTGTTATTAGTCTGTTCGCGAATAGATCCGTTTTATTCATTCGAACTTGTTTAATACTAATTCACGTATTTTAACATTTATTTCACTTTTTAGGTTTCCCTCTAATTCTTATACAAGATCGAAATGGGTGGACGCTACTGGAAAGCCAAATTGGCAACCTACAATCTATTCCAAAATGTGTTCAGTACATTTTGGTGATGAATTGTTTGTATATAAAAAAAAAATTAGTGCTATTGAAACCAAATTCAGTGCCAGAAAAACATATACATGTAAGTATTCATACTTTTGAAGCTGATAAAATACCATAATACTATAAATAATAATAGGTGTTATCATATTTTCAAATGCATTATGCATATGCTAATGTTACAGATTAGGATCCCAAGTCACCAGAGTACAAAAGATCTGCACAAAATGCAACAAGAAAATATTCTGTCAACACATCCGTCAACAAGCCAGCAGAATATTTATGCAACATCATCCACAAAAAGAAGTAGTGATGTTTTAAAAGAAGTGCATAATATTCAACCCAAAAAACTGTGTTTGGTATGTTTTTTTATAATAATAAGTTATCTTAGCTTATACTATATAGATCAACTGCTGTAGTCAGTAGCTACTAGCTAGACCCATAAATATTTGTATGTGCCCTGTATTAGTGACCAGATTCCAGTCCAACATAAAGAGCCAAATGTTTCCCAATGAATGGTGATTTTTAGTGGACATTCAGTATTTTATTTACAAAGTCTACATTTTGTTGGCTAGATCATAAAACATAAAAAATATATTAAAAGATGTTGAATTTCAGGTGCCTACCGGGGATTTGGGCAATCTTGCTGAATCAAAGCTTCCAGTTCCTCAGCCAGCATTGCCATCGACCCCGAAGAAGGAAGGGCAACTAAAGAAATTACTGTACCGCGAGAAGAAAAAAGCCACCAATCGACTTAAAAAATTGCGAGCTGTGCGTGAATCTAAGCGAAGATTATCTAAAAAGATATGTCGCTTAGAAAACATTATAGCAGAGCTAAAATGTAAAATGCAGATAAATCCGGAGGAGTTGGATCTATTATCTAATATCGACACAGAAAATGCTGATTTTCTTAGGCGATATTTAGACAAAAAAAATTGCCCGAGAAAATATTCAGCATCACTAAGAAAATTTGCATTATGTTTGCATTTTATAAGCCCGAAAGCGTATGCATTCGTCAGAAATCAATTTGATACATGTTTACCTCACCCTAAAACATTATATAGGTGGTATACATGTATAGATTGTCAACCAGGGTTCACAAAGGAAGCTTTGGAGGCAATCAAATTACTTGTAAGTAAAAAACCAGGAATTGTGCTGTGCTCTGTCAGTCTCGATGAGATGTCAATTCGCCAACAATTACAGTGGAACGGCAAACAAACTGTTGGGTATGTGAATGTCGGTGATAATTTGGACACTGACAATTTACCTATAGCTAAAGACGCTTTGGTGTTCATGGTTACCGCAATAAACGACAACTGGAAAATGCCTGTCGGATATTTCCTAACAAATGGCGTCAATGGAGAGCAACGAAGCGCTCTATTGCAGACATGTGTAAATTTATTGAGTGAATGTGGCTTAAAAATAACATCCATCACGTTTGATGGATGTCCTGCTAACTTTGCCATGGCAAAAATTTTAGGCGCTCAATTTGATGATGCCAACCGCATCAAACCAATAATTAAAGTCGCAGGACAAAACATTGTTATTTGTCCAGATGCATGTCATATGTTAAAACTTGTGAGAAACACCCTAGCCGATAAAAAAGAAATGGTTAATGCTGACAAGGAAATCATTTCCTGGAAATATATTGAAAAATTACATGTTCTTCAACAAAATGAAGGATTACATTTGAGCAATAAAATCAGAATTGCTCACGTAAATTTTAAAAAAATTGTTGTGTTGTGTTTGGCCGCACAAACCTTCAGTAGGTCAGTAGCTGTAGCGCTTACGTTTTGCAGGGATGATTTAAATATTGATGACTTTGCAGACTCAGGTGCCACGATAGAATTTATCAAGTATTTTAATGATATCTTTGACATATTAAATAGCCGAAGACTTAGCGCTTATGATTTTAAAAAACCTATTTCGCAAGAAAATTTTTTGATTATAGACGCGAAACTAAAGGCATTTGAAACATATGTAAGAAATCTAAAGTTTACTCAAGGACAAACGGTTGTGTCATCAGGCAGGAAAACTGGTTTTTTAGGATTTTTAATCTGTGTCACTGCAGTAAGAGAAATTTTTAATGAGTACATTAATGTTGAAAATGCTCCTCTTCGATATTTATGTACTTATAAAATGAGCCAAGACCACTTGGAGTTATTTTTTAGCGCCATACGCTCAAAAGGGGGTTTTAACAATAACCCCACTGCATTACAATTTATGTCGGCGTATAGGCGTCTGTTGATTCATGGCGAGTTGAAAAATATTTCATCAGGTAATTGCATACCATTACAATCAATTAATATTTTGACATGCAACATGAAAGCAATTTGTAGGAAAATTAATAGCAGAAGATCGAGGTTGCTGATCATGAACGAATCTTTAGGTTTCGAAGATGAAGTCATTAATTTACCCCAAGATCACGACTATATAGAGCATTGTGAAATGACAGCATTCTCTAAAGAAGCTACAATTTACATAGCAGGTTATATTATTATGAATATGAAGAAGATTATAAAATGTGGAGACTGTATTGGAGCAATTATTTCAAATGAAAAGTATCCAGGCTTTATTCTACGAAGAGATGTTGGTGGATTACATTATCCATCAGATGATGTAGTTAAAGTGTGCTTATTTTCAGAGAAAACTCTCAAACATATAATTGCAGTACATAGTAATGCATATTTCGCAAAAAAAGATAGTTTACCCAAAATGGTCTGTAGCACTTTAAAAAGATTTATTAACACACAAATTTTTGCAGAGTTAAACGATCATGTTAATGAACAAAATCCGCTGGAAAATCACACTGCTCTTTTAATCAAAGCAATCGCTTTCAGGTATTTTGAAATACGGATTCATTTTATTATGAAATGCTCGTCTCTAGGGCAAGATAGAATCAGAAGTTTTCATACAAAATTAGTTTTATTTAAGGGGCAGTAGACTAACAGCGCAATTCGTAAAGTTTGTTTATTAACATTTTAAACATTAGTTAAATAAGCAACTGATTGAGCCTCATACAATCTTAAACTGACAGTTACGTAAGTACCTGTTTAAGCAGGTTATCAAAATAGTGTTTATGAATAACACTGTTAATGTCCACTTTTTGACCTCCTTAAACTGACTCACAATTGTGCAAAGAGCTCCTCTGTATTATGTACCTCCATTCTATGTGATTGTCTATGTTCACTTTCAAATATTATTTTTGGAAATATATGTTTATACTTTAATGGCGTACGTTTATTAATAACCCTTCCTTACTATAATAGAATAGAATATTCTTTATTGCACGCAAGAAAATAATACATATGAATTATATAACTAGCAGTCTAGCACAATCGGCGGCCTTATCGCTAACAGCGATTTCTTCCAGACAATCTTCTGGAGATAATTTCATATTTCTAATAATGGCTTGGAGCGCATCGTTTAAAATATACCTTATTACTCATTATTCATTTATTATGATGGATGGGACTGAGTGAGGGACTCTGAATGTTTACGTTTTCTTCAATATGGGAAATATTTTTTACATGGGAACATTATAATAACTATTGCTGTTTCATGTGTAGTCACGCAATGGCACTGTCTATAGGTATATAGTCTAAGGGGTAAGTTTTCCTCCCCCCCCCCCCCCCCTTCCCCCTCCCCCGCTCATTACTTATGATTACGGGGACATATGTAAACCACACCCTCAAAAACTATTAATATCTTACAACTATTGTTCATTTTAGAGTAATTTTACATATTTTTAGAAAATAAAAGTGCTTGGCACAACATCCTTCATTTCCCGCCAAAAACTCGCAGCTGTTGTCATTGTATGAAGTCCAAGTAATTTTATCAGAGTATGTTGGGCGCGTTCCTCTCATAGCTCACAACGCCCAAAAGGTTCCGTCTACAGTTCCACATAGCGACCACGTTCGTTATGATCGTAGCGGCAATGTCACTAATATCGTCATTATTTTCGATCACAGCGCTCACAAATCATGCCGAAAGTTGCGATTTTCAGATCAACCAAAGACATTAGTGTATTTCGTTGTTAATGACATCAACGCTCAATATTCCGTTCCATTTGTTGATTGTAATATAATCACGGTTGTTAGCACGATCGTTGTGAGCCTCATGTGGAACGTAGGCTTTGTAATTTTTTTGTCTTTGGTTTTTATTTTTTTAATCAATACCATTCTAATAGATATTACTTTTATTCATAGTAGTTTGTGTTTCTAAAATAATATTAGCTTTAAAAATAAAATTTACTTTAAAAACTACTTTAGTTTAGATTAATCATTAAATAAACCTGAAGCCCTGAACGATGTTTTGTTGTGGATGCTTAAATACTGAAGCGAAATTACGCTCTCTGGATGAGAATTTAAGCCGGGCTTTAAGAGAATTCTTAGGGCATAAGGTTTGTATAATTTTTAATTTGATTATTTGAATTTTGTTTCATGCCTCTTGAAGTTATAATAACTTATTAGAAGGCAAATTTATTTGAGAAGTACATATTGTTTAATATACTCGTAGGTGTGTATTGTGGAAGTAAAAATGAATATTTATGTAGATATTTACTATAATATGATTATTTGGTTTAGACACATTGCTTTCATATTATAAGATAATTCAAATTAATAGTTTTTTTATACCATAATGGATACTTATGATCTAGAAAAGGACAGAAACATAAATAGGAAGTTAGCAAATATTTTTTATATTGTAATCTCATTAAAACAAAAAGGTAATTTTTAATTAAAAACTGAAGAAAATCATGAAGTCAATACACAAAGCGGTTTAACAGTAACAACACAAGACAGCTTTTATAAGTTATTTTCAACACATATAGCCATAACATAGTTGTAAATTGATTTGCTTTACCATCGGTTGAATTCTGACCTTGCTTGTATGGAGTTTGGTAGTTATGGAGCAAAAACCCCTCTAGAAAGAATAATTATGTTGTTGTGTAAGTGTAACAAAAATAATTTCAACTGCAGCCCATTGTCTTGGCGCCTGTGTGCGCCACACACTTCACACATAGGGGTGGGGCGGCCCTGCCTCAGACTATTGTATACAAGTATAGAGTGATTAGGCATTAATAAAAGTGAGAAATGTAGTATTTTTTAAACTTGTGTGTGTAGCCTTATGTACTAGTATACACATAGTTTGGGCATTGCTTGCACTAGGAACTATTCCACTGGTATTGCATATTAATTTAATATATTTTTAATTAAGAAATATTTTTGGTTGAACTTTAGACCAGTGGTCATTGAATTTTAAGTAGTGGGAGGCGGAGGAAGGTGGGGGAAAGACTACTGCTCCCTTCTGCAATCCCCATGTCATGTAGTTCTTGAGATATTAATTTTTTTATTATCATTAGCCAGGTGTTACATATTATAAAGTACAAGCTGATTCTAGGAAATTCAGTCCACATTGCCGGGCACATTGCATTTGTGCAGTATAAAACGATGGCCTGATTGAGGTAGGGGGCAGTTGAGCGAGAACCACAATCAAGGCGCGTGTAAGATCTGGAATCTAATAGTGAGGACTTTGCGCGTTTTATTGTATTACAACATTTTGCGTTATGTTTGGATTTGTTGTCCTCGGTTATATTTGAAGCAGTGTTATACATGTTTGTATAGTTCTAATAAACTCTATAATAATTCCAACGGCATTTTAATTTGGGTCCCGCAACTCGTAACAATATGATGATATTGATTGAGGTTTTAGTTTAGTTTGAAGTTTTGTAATTAACTATTGTAAAAAAATGATTTTTTAGCCATTACAGGTATCTGATAGGTATTTATATGAATATATATGTTGGACATGTTATGTGAGATTTATGAAATCAATAAAATTTAAAGAACAATGTATAAAGGCGAGAAATATGGTCTTTGGTATGGTTAATGTAAGTATTCTCTTTTTTTTTCCGGACTGAGCGTTACTACGTTCTAAGTCTCAGCCTTTCCTACACAAAAGCGCAGGGCACATGGGAGGAGGGTGGTTTTAGTGGGTATTGGTTGCTGCCGATGCAGCTTTTCGGAGTCACCACACAAGCTGATCAATTGCGAGCGGATTACGACGAGAAATCGAGTAATCCCCTCCCATGCGATAACTGTCTAATCCCTTGCAAAGGACCCAGTATTGTGTGTATACAGCATTTCCCCCGCCTTAAAGTATTCTGTTTATTATGAAAAATAGGTTCACATTTTAACAAATTTATGTCTGGTTATCAACAAATCTTCTTTTGTAAACATTGGTTGGGAGCCTTAAAACTGAAACTCAACTTATAATTCATTGCACTTGTACACATTGGACATCTACATCAGATTTGTTATATTATTGTTGCAACTTAGGTCCCGACAAAAACAAAATCCACGTGCATATCTGAAACAAAACACATTTTATTACCTGCTGGCATTTAAACTAATTGTAACTCTTCTATGATCGTCTTCTTTTGTTTGTTTACTTTGTGTTTAAAATTTATGATTAGAAAAGAGCCCATTATTTTATTGTACTCTTTTATGGCAGTCATTAGCCAGGTGTGACGGATTAATTCGACTTAGATACTCCCCGTATTTTTCATTGCATTTGTACAGTATATAACGATGATCATGGAGGGGAGGCAGTCAAGCGAGAACCGCGAGCGAAGCGCGACGTGTGTACTACAATCAGCAATCTAAAAGTGACGGACTTTGCGCGTTTTATTAAATTACGACCTTCTGCATTACGTTTGGACTTGTTGTGTTCGGTTATATTTTTACCTGTGTCATAAGTGTTTGTATTTATAATTCTAATCAATTCTATAGTAATTCCAACGATATTTTAATTCGGGTCCCGCACTCGTAACAATATTATACAAGTTCTTACACATTATTACGACTTTAATGCTTTACAAAATATATACTGAAACACTTTCCAGGTTTCGAGAGAATCACTAAACACCTCACACATGTTAAATTTCAAACCGAATCTAACTCAAAGCAAAATAGTATTAACAGATGTAGGACCAGCTCTAGAAACCAATGAGGATTCGTTCTTTCCTATTATACAAGAAATTAAGTCAGAAGTACCAGATGAAGGCACAATTACAGATGTGAACGAAACAATTTGTGATGTAAAAATAAATTTTACTGAAAATAACAAATTAAGTAATGAATATGTTGTGGAAGATAGTAAAGAATTTACTCAAGATGATGGAATTGATCCAGGGACTATTCCTTTCATGACTGATAAGGAATTGAAAGAAGAAATTGTTGTCAAAGAAGGTAATTCAAATCTACTGAAGTCAATTCCATAAATGCTTATTTTCCAGATTTGTTTATGCAAAAAAGCAAACCGATTTTGTGCATAGTAATATTTCTCTTACGATAAGAAGTGGGATTATGCGAATAAAGCCGCAAATAAAACCACATAGTTTGTTTTAGTCATAAATGTTGTATTTAAAAATACAACATTAATACTACCATCTAATCTAAAAATTCTAATAAGTAATTTAAATATTACCGAAATTAATAGGAGTATCCAAACTAAGAAAGTGTCCATTAGCATTTTTCTTATTGGCTCTATTAAGCGGAAGACACTTTGTTCATGTCTTCTTTATTAAGCTACACAGCACACTACACTTTTAGTTTTGTATATAGCAGAATTATTTTGTTCCTGCAGTTTGGGTCATAAATAATCGGAGCGGTGAAGCGAGTATTTCGCTCTCTCTCTTCTACTCACGGGCCTTATGGGCAGGCACAGTGATGCGCATTATTGTTGTCGATAAGCGTTATCGATAATGTATTTAGTTTTGTCATTTTGTGGGTTAGTGATAAAAATGACAGAAAAAATAGATGAAACAACGTATTTATTAAAATAAGAGTAATAATGATTTAAAATAAATTATTAATTAGGTATCTATGTATTAAAAAACTATATGTACAGAAGTTTAGAATGTAACAAGTTATATTAAAAATAAATTTAAATACTTATATCTCAAGTTTAAAATTATCACCAAAAAAGATAATGATTTTTATAAGAATGATAATCTTCCTTTGATAAGAATGAGTTTCGATCGATAATGACGTTGCGCCCGCGCAACATGCTCACCGCCTTAGCCGCGCTGAGGCCGAGCTATGATTTATGACCCAAACTGCACGGACAACATAATTCTACTATAGTTCTAACAGTTTTGTCCTTTTATTTAGGCAATACGCTGAGTGCAAAGTTTGTTTGCTGAAAATGCGGCGTACAAATTTTCAAAATATGCTCTGTTTATAAAAATATATAAGAAATGTATGTCGCTACTTTAGCAAGTTAAGTTTTTCTTTCTTTCTTTTGAGCCTTCTCGTTGACAAACGTTGTAGTGACAAACTCCACTTTCAGGTCCCGATAGAGATCGCCCGATCTAACATATCATGGCTTGTTTACAATGCCTTTCAGTACTTTGTTTTGGAATCGTTGTATACATTGTGTACATAGTTGACATAAAAACTTTTTCTCAGAGTGCTCATATTCAAGTCAGGAGGAGAGTGTTGATATCGCTCCTGTTGAGACAGGGACACCATCGGACGCCGATACACCTCTGAAGAAGGTAGAAGAAAGTAAAATTCCAAGT
The DNA here is from genome assembly GCA_949752895.1 of Dendrolimus pini. Classification (NCBI taxonomy): domain Eukaryota; kingdom Metazoa; phylum Arthropoda; class Insecta; order Lepidoptera; family Lasiocampidae; genus Dendrolimus; species Dendrolimus pini. The sequence continues at coordinate 10,699,471 of OX457151.1, forward strand.
ATAGTGGAGGGGACTGATACCAGTAAGTGTTTTAAATTTCATATCTTAACCTTGAAGAAGGAACCTCCATAGATTTGTTGCCCGAACTGTCACACACGGCTAATTGGGAAGCACCACAAATTTGTGGTCAAATACAGATAGGTAATTGAAATGAACGTAGAACTGATGCTTTCTCCCTCTAACTACATAGAATTTGTATTAGAATAAAAGATACGATATAATTCTCTTGGTTTTTTGGTGCATATACATTAACTTATACCGATAAAGTTTTCACTAAAACGATACCTTACATTCTTTTTTAAATGCTGCGGTACTTTGTGTCCTGGGAATCCCTCGGGAATTTCAAGTCAAGCGTAGACGAATTCGCGGGCATATCCTGGCTGATTAATAAATCCCCCAGTGGTTTTGGAAACTCGTACGGAAAAAAGGAAGTTAAGATAAATTTTATTTAACTAACTAAGTAACTAACTCCGTTGGCTCAGCGACCCAAAGTGAGTCTTGGCCTCCGAAAGGTGAGCACGCCATTTCCCTCTGTCCTGCGCAGTGTCTTGCCAATTGTGGGCTTGTAGTGCGGTCAGGTCAGCTTCCACTCTATCTTTCCAGCGATACTTGGGACGACCAACCAGGCGCCGGCCGATTGGTCGCCCCAAGTATGCTTTCTTCACTCCCCGATCTTCTTTCATCCGCTCTACATGACCGAGCCAGCGGAGACGGTGAGATTTTATCTCTCCAATTATGTTAGCCTCGGCCATGAGGTCTTGTATTTCGGAGTTATTTCGGACCCTCCAGCTGCCATCTTCTTTTATTGTTGGGCCCAAGATTTTTCGGAGAACCCTCCGCTCTGTGACCAACAATTGGTTCTCCTCCTTCAGTGTCAGTGTCCAGGCTTCACGGCCATACATCAAAATTGTCTAATAACAAATGACAATTTAGTAATCTATATGTCCTTACTTTCAGGCATACCAGCAAAGAAACGTACATTCAACGAAATACCGCAAAAAGCCAAGCGAATTAAACTCCACGAAACAGCCATGGATAGATATCTCAAAGCTTATGCCGACTTGAATAATTTGCCAAAAAATAATTGCAGACCTTTAGGTGGAAGTTTTTCTAAACATTTATCTGCAGACTCTAATGAGTATGTTTCGAAAAGTAAACAAATTATAAAATCAACAGCTAACTACTATGAGCTAAATAAGGTTTCCACACAAGCAAATAATCTACTAAAAGAAAAGATACGAAACATCAATGTACTTGTAAAGGATGACAAGACACTTACTTCTAAAGTTTGTTATAGTAATGTTGAAAATGAAACCTTCAAGCAATGCCTTCCGAATAAAATCGATGCGGTTGCACCAAATACTTCATTAGTTAGATATGACGAAAAAAGTAACACAAATGTTTCTAATAAAAATATGTCAGAAAATGAGTTGTCATGTCATATATGTCAGTACAAATGTGTCACAAAAAGTCACTTAAATACACACCTTCGTAAGCACCCTGGAGAAAAGCCCTACACATGTGATTTATGTAGTGATAAATTTTCAAGAAACCATGATTTAAATATGCATATTAAATATAAACACACAAAGGAAAAGAACTTCTCATGTCACATGTGTCAATACAAATGTGTTACAAAAAAATCATTAAATATACATCTTCGTAAACACACTGGGGAAAAGCCATACAAATGTAATTTATGTGATAATAAATTCTCAAGAAAAAATGATTTAAATATGCATACAAAATATAAACACACAAAGGAAAAGAAGTTCTCATGTCATGTGTGTCAGTACAAATGTGTTACAAAAAATTCCTTAATTATGCATCTTCGTAAACACACTGGAGAGAAGCCATACACATGTGATTCATGTAATGGTAAATTCTCAAGAAAAAATGATTTAAATATGCATATAAAATATAAACACACAAAGGAAAGGAACTTCTCATGTCACATGTGTCATTACAGATGTGTTACAAAAATTTCCTTAAATATACATCTTCGTAAACACACTGGAGAAAAGCCATACAATTGTGATTTATGTTATGATAAATTCTTAAGAAAAAGTGATTTAAATGTGCATTTAAAATACAAACACACAAAGGAAAGGAACTTCTCATGTCACATGTGTCATTACAAATGTGTTACAAAAAATTCCTTAAATATACATCTTCGTAAACACACTGGAGAGAAGCCATACACATGTGATTTGTGTGGTTATAAATCTTCAGTAAGACACACTTTAATCAACCATATAAAATATAAACACACAAAGGAAAAGAACTTCTCATGTCACATGTGTCATTATAAAGGTTTTACAAAAGGCCAATTAAATTTACACCTTCGTAGACACACTGGAGAAAAGCCATACATATGTAATTTATGTGATTATAAATGTTTAGAAAATAGTAAATTAAAGTATCATATAAAGCGTAAACACATTGTAGAAATACCATATGTATGTGATTTATGTGATTCTGGATATTGTCGAAAAGATGAGTTAATAAAACATATAAATGATAAACACGCGAGGTAAATTTACTTCTAATAATCAAAGAATTTTTAAGTAGATGTACGAAACATGCCATGTCTTAGTTTGTTGTCTCAATTTGGAAGGACAGAAATATCTCTCTTACTACAGAAGCTTAACTTGTATGGGAGCAGCATACGTCTTGTCATCGCAGCGGGCAACGCACTACTGGGCACTGGCCAAGTGGCTTACGCAACGCGGGAGCGCACATATTAATAGTTGCTCTATCTCGCTCGCATATCATCCGTCCCGCTCACACGTTGTGCTATATATTGTACTAGCTGTACGACTTGTTAATATATGTACTTAAGGTTACCATTTCCAAAATTAATCAGTTCACATCGGCTCTCGACAATGAATACTACTTTCTGCCATCTGAAGTATCATTTGACCTTTACCTCTCGCTGCTAAATTAGTAAAGTGCTCACTACACTTAAATTCTCCATTTTTCTTTATGGAGATGAGACCTGAACTTGGAAAGCATCTTAACGCAGTCGCGTGTGCTTTTGAAATGTGATTCTTGAGAAGATTGTTGCGTATATTTTGAACTGCACACCGAACCTTTTAGATTTAAAAAAAGTATTGTCCTCTTAGTGGTTTATATACGCTTCTTCAATGAGATCCGAATGATATGTTAGATCTGCCTTTCATAATGTATCCCAACATAGAGAAATATATATAAAAAACTCAATATAAAGATTTAACTTGCCTGTTTGTTTTATTACAATCCATCACATCTTTATATTTAGGTAATAAAAAATACACAAATTATAAATAAATTAACAAAGCGCTGCCAGAGGGAAGCGTGCCCAGACATTTGGCTGCATTGCCACGCTGTATGGCTTTCTGATCACGGGCGGTATCAAGAGTTACAAATTTCTTTGAAGATACCCTTGGCCGATGGAACCCCACGGACGTAAAGTCTGAACTCTAAACGGCACAAAGATGTTTCCCTTGCCATCGTCGATTTATCCATTCATTTCTTAAAACGGACTTGAGCTAAACTATAGGTGCCATCTGATCTATAGTTTCTAATCTATTTCCAATGAGAGTGATGGTCGGTAGTTCTGATTTAGTATTATATATAATCTAAAACTAGCTGTCCCGGCAGACGTTGTCCTGCACTGAAGAAATAAAATTTAGAACCTGATTGCAGCGCCATCTACAGGGTCCATTGAGATGTAAGCTATCCTATCTTTTAAGTTTGATCAAACTGCACACGGTGTGCAAATTTGATTGAAATCGGTTCAGTAGTTTTGGAGTTTATTGGCAACATACATCGTGACACAAGATTTCTAAAGATAATACATCTATGTTTGCGTGTGTATGAAAGCGAACTGGAATTTGCATGTTAACGTCGTAACGTAAACGACGCATCGGTCAAATCAAAATTGGCTGTATGGACTAAGATACCCTTGCCTGCCTTTGTGGTGAATTTTACTACTACAATTTAATGTCAATGTTGTTGTCTTAATATACATGCGTTCCACTTGTAGCTTATAACGCCCAAAATGCTCCGTTACCCGTTCCACAAGGCGGCCGCGTTCGTTGTGGTCGTGGCGAAGATGTCACTAATAACGTCATCATTTTTGATCACACTATGCTCACAACGACCCATGTCAAGAGGTGGGTCGAAAGACTGTTCCACTTGAGTATGCGATTGTAATACCGGAAAGCAAGTGGAACGGGATAAATTGCGGTCGTGAACATGATCGCCGTGAGTCCCTTGTGGAACATAGCCATAGTAGTTTGTAGTCTATTGTGTCAAAAATTCAAATATGATTTTTTTGGCGGGAACTGAAAGGGGAAGTTGTGCTGTGCAGTTTTATTTTCTAAAAATGAGTAAAATTTCTATAAAATGAACAATAGTTGTAGGATATTGATAGTTTTTGAGTAGTGATTATGCGTTTTTGTGAGAAATGTGAACTGTATGTGGCCTTTCGAATTTTCACAAGAACTCCGTTGAATGGCGTTGGTTGTAGCCTACAATACAGCTGCGCTTGTATATACATACAGTATATACATCAGAATTGGCTGTATGGACTAAGATTCCTTTGCTTGCCTTTGTGGCGAATTATAAGATTGACGATTGGTGTTTTTTTGGTTTTGTTGCAAAGCAATCACAGAGTACTTTATATATACTGGTATAGGGTCAACAGTCATAATGTATATACTAACGCACTCTATCGGTATACGACACTATTCAACGGCAAAAACCGTCCAGGGGGTCTAGTATTATTTTGATTTTTATATTAGACTTTTGGAAATTGCGGGAGTTAATAATTTAACTCCTGCAATTCCCAAAAGCCTTTCCAAAAAATGTTTATTTGTTATTAAATAAAACAACAATTTAGCGGTAGCGTGATTTATTATGTTTCCTTTTATTAAAATATTCAAAGGCATACATTTTCATAACATCATTTGTATCCACATCTAATCTGGTGTCGTTAGGATGATTTACTCACAAGTTTTACCGCATCTGGGCACACAACAACCTCTTTTAGAAGAAGCCATAATCCAAGTCATCAGAGAACAAACCGTTAGGCAAATCGGTGTTCAGGGTACATGCGTAAGTCCAACGTGATCACAGAACACTAGTAAACGTGATAAGCGAAGTCTTCGGAGTCCAGGAATCAAACAAAGTTATCGAAAAATAATCAAAACACAAACAAAGTACATACGTTCACGAGTGTAACTCGTATCGATCGGAATGTCTTTTTGGTTTTGACATCTTTGAAATAAGTTTTTGGTAAATCGACAATTCATCAAAAATCCAGTAATTAACGTTAAAAAGAGCTTTATAATTTGAAAAATGTGAGGAATAGAATTTACACACTTTAAAATATATTTATTAGCTGATATGGCTTGCAAAAACATGAAAACATATCAAATATTTCTTAAACAAGTATTAAAACAACTGCGTATAACGAAACATATTATTTTCTTTCATTTGGTGTTCAATTTGAGAACAGTGACATCTACTGCAATACGTACCTACTAAAAGAACGCAAAAAATCTCTAAGAAAAAATAATTGTACTGACTGTTATGACACTGAAAGCAATGTTTTTCTCTCATTCTCCTTATAAAATATAATATAATAAATAAAATTACTGAATAATCGAGTTTAATGTGTAAATCATGTATTGCTGTGGATGTTTAAATACTGAAGCGAAGTTACGCATACTCGACAAGAATGTAAAAGGTGATATAAGAGAATTTTTAGGACTGAAGGTTCGTATTATTTTAAAGTTTGCTTTATGTGGTCTTAGACTGTCTCGCATTCTCTAAGTGAAGCTAGCTGCTGGAAGATGCCGATCTTAGCATAGGCTGATCGCGCGGAAGCTAGTTGCGTGACATGGAAATCTTTAATTAATCGAATTAGCACGGATAAAGGTTGAATTCTAATCCTGCGACCCATCCTTGCTTTTTGTGTGCACGCCACTGCATCTGGTACAAAGCTACTGCACAGTGAACTCCATTGTCTCTCCATGTCCAAACCAGCTTAACATTCTATTGTTATTATTATTATACAGTCGAAACCGAATATACCAACATCGTTTATCACAACAGATCGGTTATAACAACCGAATGGCAAGGTCCCGGCCGAATCTCTATATAAACAATAAGTACACATAACGGACAACGGATACAGCGACATGTCGCTTAAAACGACAAAACTTATAGATATGCATCGGCTATAATGACCGACCATTTACCTATTCCAGCAAAAATTATTATTCTTCTACCTTATCTGAACCTCTTTCTGTTTGCCATTTGACCTTGCATGTTTTAGGACGTATTCATGAATTACAGATTGTTTTTAAACTATACCTATATAACCTCTCCCCATTCTACAAACAGACATATGAGAATGTACTTTGTATATTGCTTATAACGACTATCGACATAACGTCTGAAGTTTATGGTCCCTTCAATGTTGTTATATCCAATATCATGTGTATGAAATAAAGCGTGTGGAATATATGATACCAATCATTGTAAATCAATCAAATATAATTTGAAAAGGTACTATATTGATTCCCAAAGTAGATCATCAGGATCGCATGTGCAGACCTGGGACTAAAAGAGAACCACATACTAGATTGACGAGATGATAGTATATATAATAACAGCCCATAAATGTCCCACTGCTGGGCTCGAGCCCCCCATTAAAGGGAAATGGACCATATACCCGCCACACTTGTCCAAGGCGGTTTGGCAGGTTCAACACATTAGTTATCTCAATGTGCATGTTGCATCATGATGTTTTCATTCGCCTTGTTAGCATGTGGTAATGCACATTAGGTCAGTAAACTGCCTAAGTGGTGCATGCATTCCAGCCAAGATTGAGCCTGCACCTTTTGCGTTTAGGATATGTGCGCTTGTCATTATGCTACCATGACTTGAATACTTGATGGCCCACTTGATGGAAAGCGGTTACCGTCGCCTATGGACATTTGTAACACCCAAGGTGCTACAAATACGCTGCTGCTCTTTTAAGGGAGACTGGAACCTGGTCACTAATGCCAAAACACAACTCAAGGTTGTTATGGTGGGATACTCTAGACCAGGGGTGGTAACCATCCAGTCAGGCAACTGTCTTACCACCTGGCTGTGGGTTGTTTTGTCGCCTCTTACGACAGGCCGCAGGAAATTGTACTTTTTCTGAGTTTTTGGTGGGAACTGAAAGGAGATGTTGTGCTGTGCAGTTTTATTTTCTAAAAATGTGTAAAATTACTCTAAAATGAACAACAGTTGTAGGATATTGATAGTTTTTGAGTAGTGATTATGTGTTTTGTGAGAAATGTGAACGTCTAATGTGGCCTTTTGAGTTGTCACAAAAACTCCGTTGAATGGCACTAACTGATTACCTACAGTTCAGCTGTGCTACATTAGACTTAAGAAAATGAATAAACTAAATGTATATTATAAACTAAGATCTGGCTTAAAGGCCTAGCTGCCAAGCCATAAACCTAAATAAAATAATAATAATGTATTTTTTCTCCTTGCATTCATCCTGCATTGTTGTAATAGTAATGTTTTATGCAATTGCAGGTCCTTGACAGGTATTTATACAAGCATATATGTTGGACATGTTATGTGGCACTCAAGAAATCGATTAAGTTTAAAGAACAATGCATGGAAGCGAGAACTATGTTTGTGAGCATGGTTAATGTGAGTATTCTTGCACTATATTAGCTGTGTTGTGTTATTCCTTGATATTTTAAGCTCCTCGCCTTTTGGGTGTGCCAGAGGTAACTGGAGAGATCTTAACAAATGGCGGGGCTAGTTGTCGTCTGTACCTTGTACTGTCATGTCTTGGGGCTCTTAGAGAAACGGTCAAGGGTCAACTTTAATCCTAATGGTAATAGCACTTCTGCGAATGGTAGTGCCATCTGAATGTGGTGAATCCCACAAGTCTCATGGTGATTTGTCCTCAAGCAGATGCAACGGCTATCGTTATAGAAGAACTGTATTAAATATCTAACAACCTAAATTATATTAATATGTGCCTAATTATGTCTGCACTATCATTTGTAACACCTAGGTATAACATAGATAGTAGAGACATAATTAGGCACATATTAATATAATTTAGGTTGTTAGATATGTATTACAGTTCTCCTATATAACTGTTACATCCTTCCACAGATTACGCCTTGCTAAATAAGGATTCTGTAGCTATTTTAATAGAAATAGTATTGTTAGCGTGCGTGCGCTAACATAAGGCCTTTGCGCTGGACCTGATCCAGCGACCTATGGATTCAGTATTTTGTTATTGTAACAATGCATATATTATTTATTGCATTTCAGTTCACATTACTATTGAAATGTGTATTCTTTTAAGTCCTGTGCAGAAGGTTTGCTGATGACAACCCCTCCCTCCTTCCACAACCGCGACCCGCGGTCGTCTAGTTCTTAGTACTACTTAGACAAGCCGGGGTCCCAGTCCTAGGAAGTGTTATAATTTTCAATTTTATATTTAAACTAGCTATGCCAGCTAAGCTTCTTTCGCGTTACCACGACAACATGATTTTAAGGAAATACAACAGCAGTATCAAATTCGACGGCATGGCTACCTTTTTGTCGATAACCGTCTACCAAAACGATACTTATCGGGATATAAAATATCCCAAGTGTTAACTTGGAATATAAGCTACCTCTATCTTGAGTTTCATTTGAATCCGTTTAAATCCATATTATTCACGTGATTTTTTCTTCTTCAGTCAATCTCAGTCCACTGCTGGACATAGGTCTCCCCAAGTACGCGCCACATATCCCGGTCTGTCTTCCTCATCCAGCCCCTGCCGGCGTCCTAACGCTACGTTTGCTGAGACGTGGTCTCCAGGACTCCTTTGCTCCATCGACAGATGTGACCGGCCCACTGCCACTTCAACTTGCTTATTTTGTGAGCTATGTCGGTTACCTTCGTTCACATACAGATGTCCTCATTTCTGATTTTATCCATAAGAGAAACACCTAACATAGCTCGCTCCATAGCCCGTTGAGCGACTTTGAATTTGTGGACCAGCTCCACTGTCAGTGTCCATGTCTCGGCACCGTATGTCATGATGGGTAGGACGCATTGCTCGAAGACTTTCGTCTTCAAACATTACGGAATGGTCGACGAGAAGACCTGTCGAAGCCTACCGATGTGATTCTTTAACTGACATAAAATCCAAGACTGCATTTTTAAAATCATCTGTTGGAATTAACTGGACTGATTTTTTAGTTTCTAAATTGATTGCATAAAACGCTTTACTCCCAACAGATTTATTATAAATGGTCTGTTGTATATCATTACAAAATATTTACTGAAAACATTTTTCAGATTTCAAAAAATTCTCTAAACACCCTACACATGTTAAATTTCAAACCGAATCTAACTCAAGGCAATGTAGTATTGATAAACGTAGAACCAGCTCTAGAAACCAATGAGGACTCGCCCTTGCTTAATATACAAGATATTAAGTCAGAAGCGCTAGATGAAGGCACATTTGTGGATGTAAATGAAACAAGTTTCGATGTAAAAGTGGATTTTACTAAAGATAATGTATTAAGTAATGAAAATGTTGTGAAACATAATGAAGTATTTATTGAAGTTGATGAAATAGTCCCTGAAACTGTCCTTTTCGTGACCGATAAGGAGTTGAATGAAGGAATTGCTGTCAAAGAAGGTAATAAATCTGGTTACTCTCAGAAGAAAACTCGACATGTTAATAAGAATTTCTTGCTTTTTTTTCAAATGTATTCATTTTGGATTGTACTACAAGTTGGGTGCCACTTTAGTAGTTTATTATATAAGGTACAGATCGGTGAAATAGAATACATTATAATAAGGGCACCACTTCCGCAAATTTTTGTAAACTCTAGCAACTGCAAGCTTACGACAAGAGTAATTTTGATACTTACTACTAACGTTAGTATTACGTCCATTATTGCACGAGTACGTTGTTTAGGACATACCCATTCTGTCAACATAATCTATGATGATTATTTTAATTATAGTGACTAATTTTACAAGCAAGAACTTTAGTCTTGTGATAATAGTACAGTTACTTGATTAAAAGAAGCTAAACGAACCAATACAAACCTGTCATGTTTGCTGGTGGCTTTTGCTAAATATAGTCAAATTATGACGAAATTTTAATTGAAATCCTAACTTTAAAATAATTGTTCATGTGAAACAGTATTGGTATTTGGTTTTACTTCAGCAGACAGGTGACCAACCTGCACTTTTGCATGTTGTACATGCTGCTGTTAATAAAAAAAATCGGTTTGCATCATTATTAGTAAGACCTCCATGGTACATTTAGTTCTAGAATCGTTTTTTATGTTTCATTCATATCTCAATTTAGCGAAATTAGCTTATTGTAGAACAATTATTCAATAGAATTTACGATTTAATAGTACTAGCTGATCATCATTTTGACGCCCAGGGTCCTGTCACGAATGCGGGAGTTCCTTATGCGGCATTTACATTTTGCATATTTTACATGCTGATGTTAATAAAAAAATATCAAAACAATTTTGAAAATTGTATTGATTTTAATGCTGTACGCTAGACGCTCAAGTTTTTTTCTAAATGAAACTTTCCATGTCCATTTTCTTTTAGAGCCAAAGGAACTTGAAGACGAAAACGCTCCTTATTCGGATTTTAATGATCCCTTTAACATTCCAAATGAAATTTCTGACGTAAATTTGAATAAGGCTGGTGTATCTTCCTCAGAAGCTTATACGAATTCAGCCAAAAAGTTGATTTTTGGAAACGATAATGAAGATGATAGAAAATCCGATACCAGTGATGAAGTGTCTAATTTAAGTAATGGAGATTCTAGCGACGATACTAACGTCTTTAGTGACAATAGTGTGGACATAGATGATAATGGAATCTCCAGCGACGATGATGATAAAGAATTAACTAAACAATTATGTAAGATTATAAAATCGGGTCGTAAAAAGAAGAAATCTTTTGATATATCAAAATTCACAGTCGCTGAAATGAATCTACTTAGAAGAATGAAGTTACTGAAACCAAACGAGAAGAAGTCTAGAAAAACTAATTTCAAGAAAAAAATTGAAACAGGTAAAGTCTAATATGAAATGCTAGTTTCTGCCAGCGATTTCGCCCGCGTGGAATAGTTAAAAAGTAACTTTTAAAAAAACCCGATTTTGAAACATTCTTCATTGGTGCTCCGCTCCTACTGGTCTTAGCGTGATGATATATAGCCTTCCTCGATAAATGGGCTATCTAACACTGAAATAGATTTTCAAATCAGACCAGTAGTTGCTGAGATTAGCGCGTTCAAGCAAACAAACAAAGTATAAAATAATATATTACAGGTAAGTCCAGGCAAATCTCATCTAAAACATTTAATTACAGATCATAATTCAGAAGAAACACATTTAGATACTAAAGAACTGAATGTTAAATCTGAAAGTGGTTTAGAGATTCAAAAGGAAGATCAAAACACTACAGAAAATGAAGTTAAGAGGTATGTAAGGAAGAGAGCAAAACTCAAAAGGTCACGTGGAATAGATTGTTTCTGTAAGAAATACAACATGAGTTACACGGTGATGAGTGAAGAAGAAAGAGTTGATGATATGACTCAGAAGAGAATGAGTAAGAGATACACAGATGCCAAATTTAAGTGCGACGGATGTTTTAAAGTTTTCCCAAGCGAAAGCAATTTGAAGAAGCATTTAGATGAGCTACACGATCCGGTGAGTAATTTTTTTTTTTATAACAATACTACGGACTCGAGGTCCGTACCCTTTTACAACTTGAGTACTGATATTTATTTTTTGAGTTTATACACTCTTATTATTATCTTTTGTTATAGTGTGTGTCATTGATTTTGTGGTTTTTATGTGGTGTTATGTGTAGGAAACCTACATAGACACTGACTGCATGGAAGTCTAAATATTTTATAATAATAAAACAATGTGTCTAATAATTTTGAGCTAGTTGCTATTGAACTGTTGATGTGAAATATTACCTGGTATTCAATTAATACAAACTATATTCCAACGAAGTGCAGTTTTTAATTTCATACATTTACGCGCATCACCAGCTAAATACAGTCTGCTGAAATACAGCTTTTAAACATGGTCCTTCGAGCCGGATATGAACCAGCGTCCTATGGATATTAAGAATAACTTATATATTTTTCACATTAGTATAATATATATATATATATATTCTCGTGAGCTACTGAGTCTAATTAACTGACCCTGTTGGTTTAGCGACCCAAAATGTGTCTTGGCCTCCGAAACGAGAACATGCCACCTGTTCTTGTGAGATTTCTTACCAGTTAAGGGCTTGAAGCTCTATCAGGTCAGCCTCCACTCTGTCCCTCCACCGGTACTTGGGGCAACCGACTGGACGTCTCCCATCCGATCGTCCCAAATAGGCCTTCACGCTTCGATCCTCTCCCATCTGTTCCATGTTACCGAGCTAACGGAGGCTGGGATTTTATCTCTCCTAGAATGTTAGGCTTGGCCACTTACTGAGTCTACACAGAATGAATTCTAGGACAAGGTGTGTTTTGTTTTTTTGGTGATGGTGAAACTGGGAAACAGGTAGACGGCCCACCTGATGGAAAGTGGTTACCATTGCCTAGAGATATTTGCAACTAAAGGGAGACTGGAACCTAGCCACTAATGCCGTTACACAATTAAAGGTTGTTAAGGTGGTATAATCTAAATCAGAGGTGGTAGCCATCAAACTGGCTGTGGGTTGTTTAGTATATCCTTTCTCCGTTCCTGCATTGATAAAATAAAAAAAACTTCGTTTAAAAAACCCAACTTCAAAAACTTAAAAGTATAAAATAACTTATTTCTAAAGCGATTATTAATAATATATATTATCTAAAACATCTTAAAGTCGGTGCTTAGTAATTTTCAAAATATAGTAATTTTTATGTTTTACTTTGCACCGACTTCAACATGTTTTAGATAATATATATTAATAATAATAGCTTTAGAAATAAGTTATTTTATACATTTTAGTATTTTAGTTTTTGAAGTCGGTTTTTTTAAACGAAGTTTTTTTTATTTATTTGTTACTTTTTACTTTACTTTTACTTACTTTTTTATGCCGCGCGGAATGGAATTTTTTTCATACAAAATGTTCATAAAATGAAAACTACTGGGCCAAACTCTTGTCAATTTTATAGGGAACCGAATAGCAGCTATTCCGCGTCGAACAAAAAAAGAATCACGTAAATCGGATCATAAATGTCAGAGTAATCGGTGAACATACATTTAAAAAAAAGATTCCGACGAATTGAGAACCCCTCCTTTTTAGAAGTCGATTAAAAAGTTAAAGGTAATCCCTTAAATACTTAAAAGATGTTCAATAGTTAAAAATAATAATTCTTTACAGAACAAAAAGTTCTCGTGTAAATACTGCGCGAAAAGCTTTTCCAGCATTAAGCTACAGAAAGTACACGTGACAAGGAACCATCGGTACAAAATCACTTGTAATGTCTGCGCTCTTGTTTCGAAGGACAAGAACCATATGGCCTGCCATCATAGTATGCACACGAACCGCGTGGACAAGTGTGTGTATTGCGAACAAGTGTTTGAGTGAGTATAGTAAAGGCGTGACATATATAACTCACGCTTTTTAAGATATACTATGATCAAATGTTTGAGTGAGTATATATATATAGTACAGAAATTATTGTAGTTAACCAGCGGTATTATTGATAAGTATAAAAAAAAAATTAAAGTAGTGAAATTGATTTTTCTTTCAGTCGTGTAAAGAATTACAGGATCCACTTGAGGGTTGCGCACGCGCAGAAATTGGACTGCTGCCGGTTTTGTGGCAGACTTTATTTGCTCCTAGAGAGGCACATACAACAAAAGCACAGTAAGGTGCGTTCTACTTTATCTATGGGGCGTTATATTATTTGTGGTGACATTAGGGAATGTACCCATACCACGTGACCTATTTAATACAATACATACATACGGTGTATGTACACCGCTCGGTAAGACCACCTGTCGTGTATGTCATTCTCTACCCCTCCCCCCTCTATTTTGCACGTAGCAATTCATAAATATGGTTTTAAATCATTTTTTAAAAACAAATTTCGTGTAAACTCCATGTAACGTCACTCGATTTAACGACTACCTTAAGCGTCGAAATCACTCGGCTTTGGTTGGTTAAGCTTGTTTTCCATACAATGATACACTCTATATAGCGTTACACCCACTCTCAATAACGACAAAAATTAAATAATAAAAAGTATCTTTTTATCGCTTTATTATCCTAGCCCATAATAAACTCGACTGTCGGCATCATGCATACCGACAGTTCTAAGAAATTCAGAATTTTATAAGTACTTCCTTCATCACCAAGATGCCTCAATATCCGCAAGATAGGAATAAGTAAAAAATACAACAAAATTACTGGTGCAGTAAAATACGTCACACAAAAATAACAGTCTTCTCTCTATTTAACGACAACTCTTTATATCGCCATAAAAAGCACAGTCCCTCAGTGTCGTTATATAGAGTTTACACTGTAGTCAAAAATTAGTGATTTGGTTGATTCTTTGTTGAAAAAACGCTAAACACTGCGTGAATAAAACCTAAGTCAACGCCCCCTGCCCTCCTTGTAACGAAGCGTGGTATTTTGATATTTCGCAGCCCTCCATTAAAAGGGTAGCGTAGTATAGGTACGTTCCTTTATGTATATGTTACAGTCATAGTGATTAAGTAGCTATTATGTATAATGACTGGTCATTATATATAATTGCAAAATTGACTAGACAATGTGATAAATTAATCACTTTATCCGGATACTATTCATAATAGCGGGTCAAAGTTAGCCCAAAGTATAAAATTATAGTACATTATGGTACTAGTGTGTAACATTGGTGATTACCGCCGAGGCGCCATTGAGACTCGAGCCGTAGGCGAGGGTCTTAAGAGAGCCGAGGACGGTAATCATCAATACACACGTGTATCATACGACGTTTTTCAACACACTTGTGAATAAAATAACAACAAAAACTCATTTTATTTAGTCGATAACAGTTATCCTATGCGCGCGCATTGCGATCGGCCACACACTAAAGGGATGAGGTTTTTTTTTTATTTTCCGCGCATAGGGATTGCGCCTATTCTGCCACTTAAAAAATGGGGAATTTAAAGTTCTCTTTTATTACAGAGAAAAAAAAGTTATATATGAGTGAAAGTTTTATTTATTAAACACGTACGAGTTAAAATTATCTATTTAAATAAGAAGTTGCATGAAATGAGCAAGCAATAGGAACATTAATTTATTTGTTCTATAGAACACGATCTTTTTTTTTTAATAAAAACTTTTTTAAGAACAAAGCAACTCCACCAATAAAATAAAAAAAAACTATAACTCACTAGTGAGTTATAATTTTTTTTAGTCACAGTTTAATTATGGGTGTCATTCTGGGCCTAATTGCGGTGACCATAGAGCCACTTTATGAGCAAGTGTGTTGAAAAATATTTTATTATTGTATTCTTTATAGAGTGATACCAAATATCTGTATTGATCTCTGTGATTTTTTAAATTTTGTTTTATTTTGACTAGTGAGCTTTAAATTTACTCAATAAATTAAAGTTAAATAACTTTATTACAATATTAATTAACGTAGAATTATTATCTATGACAATGTTATTTTAATTCTTAGGCAAATTGAAATATAATTTTGGGTGCGGTATAGATATACGGCACATTTATTTATTACTTGATATATATAATTAATTTTGAATGGTTATAAAAAAAATAACCTATATTAAAAAAGTTCGAATTTATGTATAATAAATAAATATGCCTTACACCCCACCTATAATTTTATAATCTTTACCTATACCTACTTGTTTTATTACATTATCCAAGTATAAAATTGCTAGTTAATGTAATTAATTCTGTGTCAATTATCACTTTATTTAAATTGAGTAGACATTGTAAATAATGGCTAGATAATATATATATACGGATTTATTACTTTGGCTGTAACATATATACGGGTTATGTATTTCAATATGTTAAAATCATCGTAACCATGGACCGTCTTCATCAGTTTCTGAACCTTCCACCGTCACTTAAGTGTTCCTCGTGCGAGGTTCATTATGTGAACCAGAAAGCGTTTGACAACCACAAGGAGTCGTGTGAGAGGGGCGAGTGGTGTGTCCACTGTGGAACCAGGTACGAGGATTGGGAGGCCTTGAGGAAGCACCTCCTGGATCACTACGGCAGCAACGATCCTCGTGTGCCGGTATGTATATATTGATGCTCCTTGACAGATCATTCTGGTTAAACACATGATTTTAATAATAATAATAACTTAACGTGGTCGAAATTCGACCATAACAATTTCTTGTCAACGACTATATTTCTATAATCACAGATTTCGCCAAGGCTGTTAATTTGACTTTAACAATACATAAAAGAGTATATATGCATGTGTGTGTGTGTGTGTGTGTCAAATACATGACAGACTTTGCGCGTTTTATTGAATTAAGACCTGCATTACGTTTGGACTTGTTGTGTTCCGTTATTTTTGTACCTGTGTTAACGTGTTAGTAGTAATTCCAACGGCATTTTAATTTGAGTCTCGCAACTCGTAGCAATATAGACTTTACAGACTTACCGAATCATAGCCTGAACATTTATAAAACAAAAGAATAGTTTAAAATGCCTTTTGCAACAAAAAATAATAGTTTAAAAAAACAAATAAATACGCATTTATAGAAAATCCAACTAAAATATAAAGGGTCTTTCAACAAGGACGGGTCGATGTTGAAATTAAATAAAACAAGCTGTTTGTGAGATATTAAAGAATTTTTTTTTATTTTTTTTATTATTATTATTTTTTTATTTGGAAGGCCCATTTATGCCATTATATATGAAATATGACATCGTGTAAATGTCCACCGCGGCTTCGAACGGTGTCACGGATCCGAGAGGTCCAATTTTCAATTACTCTACTGCATAGATCCGGCTGAATCTGAGCGATGGCCTGTGTTATGTTGACTTTCAGGGCATCGATTGATTGCGGATTATTGCCATAAACCTGCGACTTAAGAAAACCCCACAATAAAAAGTCTAGCGCGGTCAAATCGCACGATCTTGGTGGCCAATTCACGTCACCTCTGCGAGAGATAACCCTACCCTCGAACCGTTCATGCAGAATGTCCATTGTGTCGCTCGCTGTGTGGCACGTAGCGCCGTCTTGTTGGAACCACAAGTTGTCCACCTCCATATCGTTCAATTCAGGCCAAAAGAAATTGTAAATCATTGATCTGTAGCGTTCGCCGTTGACAGTAATGGCCTCGCCATCATCGTTTCCGAAGAAGTACGGACCAATGACGCCGCCGGACCAAAATCCGCACCAAACAGTAACTTTTGTGGATGCATTACCACCTGGTGAACCTCATGTGGGTTGTGGTCGTCCCATATACGGCAATTTTGCTTATTAACAAAACCATTCATCCAAAAATGTGCCTCGTCGCTAAAGATGATTGTTCGACCAAAATCGGGGTCCTCTTTTAAACGTTCTGTAGCCCAGTCAGCGAACAAACGGCGTTGTCTATGGTCATTCACTTTGAGCTCCTGGGTCAGTTGGATCTTGTACGGGTGTAGGCCCAAGTCCCAACGCAAAATTCGCCAAGTTGAAGTCTGCGAAAGGCCGAGTTCTTGTGCACGGCGAGAAATCGACTGCCTCGGAGTCTCCTGCACACTCTCACGGACAGCAGCGATGTTCTCGACCGATCTGGCGTTCCTTTGATGTAAGGGTGTTGCTTGGTTGTTTACCGAACCAGTCGTCTCAAATTTGGTCACCAAACGTTGGAGAGTCGACTTTGAAGGGCCACCGCGTCTGCCGTAAAATGGACGTAATGCGCGCAACGTTTGCACTAACGAACACTCATTTTGATAATAAAGTTTTATCATTTGTACGTGCTGCTCAATCGTGTAACTTGCCATGGTGATTTGGCATCAGCAACTGAAGAAATAACAACGGATTTGACAGATGCCGCCAAAATAACATGGCCGCCACAAACTGTCAACATCGACCCGCCCTATTTGAAAGACCCTTTAGAAAATAATTTGTAATAAATTTGAATTAAAAGTAGTGTAAGAAAAAATGTTTTTATTGTAAAAAAAAGCGTGGGGTGCTTTTCAGAATATTATCAAAATAACCCTTCTACTCATATCTGTTCATTAAATATTTATAACTTGATACCATGCGCCCCACGCTTTATTTACAATATCATAATCATTTTTCTTACACTATTTTTAATTAAATTTATTTTTTAGTTGGATTTTCTATAAAAGCATATTTTTTTTACAATCGATTATATTATTTAAATTATTTAATTTGTTTAATGTATTTTTGCAATATGTAAGTTTTTTTCTTTCTTTCACTTCGGCCCTTTTTTTCTTTTGATCTTCCCTGGAAAACAATATCTTTCGAATTTCACATTTTATGGTTTCGTTTGTTTTAATCTCGTAAACGCAAAATTACATCAAAGTAGTAAAAATGACAATAACAACTAATGTTTTGGTAAAATGACATTGACAATTGCATTAGAGTTGCCATGTGGGAGTAATTCGAGCGTTTACTTTTGTCAGCCAAACTTTCAACCGCCGAAAAAACGTTTTCGCGACGCCAACGCGATGACGAAAGGATATAAGAGGACCGACAAAATGATGTGCGACATTTGCGGGAAGCTCGTGTTTGTAACGTACATGAAGTATCATATTTTGTTTGCTCACACGGGTAAGTCATGTTTGTTGATCAATCTTATCGAAAAAAATACATATATGACCTGGCCATAAAGTCTAGAACATGAACTATTTTTTTTCCTTCTGGCAATATTCTATCTTTTCTGTAGTCAATATCGATTCTTTATAAGCAAAGAGAATGTATCCGATTATGTTAATATTGATCCAATAAAAAACGGACAAGTGGAAAAACGAATGGCAACGGATAAGTGGAAAAACGAATCGCAACGGACAAGTGGAAAAACGAATCGCAACGGACAAGTGGAAAATCTTCAACTGACAAGTGATAAAATGAATCGCAACAAAATTTTGACTTGAAGTTTTACGGGCAGGTTTTCAAATTGGACAAGTACATTAACAATCTGCCCGTAAAACTTCAAGTTAAAATTTTGTTGCGATTCATTTTATCACTTGTCAGTTGAAGATTTTCCACTTGTCCGTTGCGATTCGTTTTTCCACTTGTCCGTTGCGATTCGTTTTTCCACTTATCCGTTGCCATTCGTTTTTCCACTTGTCCGTTGCGATTCGTTTTGCCACTTATCCGTTGCTATTCGTTTTTCCACTTGTCCGTTGCGATTCGTTTTTCCACTTGTCCGTTGAAGTTTCACTTCTAATATGTGTCCCAGCACACATTTCGGTTTTTCGCAGGTTTACTGCAAATTATGATTTGGTTAGGTTAAGTACATTTTAATGTGTATGTAATACGCTACCCACGCACCGACCATTTTTTACGTCAACACTTTTGTTGTTCGTTGTCGTTCACTTTTGTTATGACTTTCGAAAAACTGAACAGTTGGCAAAGTTTTCTTGTTGTTATTTTTGTTTACTCAACAAACTCTATTTATTTATTTATATTTTTTTTACACATACCACAAATAGAGGCAGTGATGCCTTGTCACGTGGAGAGCAGAGCTATAGTTCGATGCAAACTTAAGTTTGCCTCCATTAATAGCGGCTCGGAACATCGCACTTTCCGATGCGCAGAACGCAATTTTAGGTATTAGAGGGATGAGAAAAAAATTAGGGATCCCTACTAAAACTCCAATAACGTAACCCAAGATGTAAAAAATACCTAAAATCGCGAGCACTGCGAAAACTATTGATGATAGAATGAAATAATGTACTACGACTTTGCAGAACACATCATTATCTACAAAAAGTGTCGCGACGGCATAAAATATGTCTATTATAGTTATGCCACAATAAGTGTCCTTTTATTTCAAAAAATTAATTAAAATGCCGTCGCTAGAACAGGCACTTTATTTGTATCTTGATATTCATCCTTATCAAAATAAATTACTTTATATTCAAGACTGCTTCAATACCTTTATATAACTTTTTGAATTATTCAATTCGGACATTCCATTCGAAAGATATAACGAGTTTAAAAAGTATTAGAACACGTGGCTTTGATGATTTTTAGTGACAGAAAAATGCTTAATAAAATTGGGAGCTGGGTTGCTCCCCAGCTCCCAATTTTATTAAGCAACTTCCAGCGCAAAATCTTACGCTTTTTATAATATGCAAATATCTAATTAATTTTATAATAAATATATTTATGAATATCTAGACTAATATTATAAAGAGGAAAGATAAGATTGGTTTTTGCTTGCATGAAGAGGCTCCGAAATTACTGAACCGATTTGAAAAATTCTTTCACTGTTGGCAATCTACGCTATCCCCGGGTGACATAGGGTATATTATATTTACAAAAAAAATAGGGATCATTACAAAAACTCCAATAATTTAATCCAAGGTATAAAAAAAATACCTAAAATCGCGTGGGCTGCGAAAACTATTGATGATAAAATAAAATAATGTACTACGACTTTGTAGAACACATCATTATTTACAAAAAGTATCGCGACAACATATATCTAACTATTATAGTTATGCCACAATAAGCGTTTTTTTATTATAAAAAATTATTTAAAATGCCGCCGCTAGAAAAGGCTTTTTATTTGTATCTTGATATTAATCCTTATCAAAATAAATTACTTCATATTCAAGACTGCTTCAATACCTTTATAAAACTTTTTGAATTATTCAATTCGGACATTCCATTCGAAAGATATCACGAGTTTAAAAATGTAAGAATTAGTGACGGTGATCACGTGACTGTGACATCTTTTCGTGAGTCAAAACTCCATAAGACCCCCTCTATATAGAAGTTTCACTTCAAAAAAATAGACCCACCACAAATTAGTGGTCCAACTGTCACACACACACACAACAGGCTAATTGGGAAGCACCACAAGTTTGTGGTCAAATAATTGAAACGAACGTTGAACTAATGCTTTCTCCCTCTAACTACATTGAATATGTATTGGTATAAAAGAGACGATATAATTCTCTTGGTTTTGGCGCGGCAATTTTAACGGCCGCTGACAGCTTGTGAAAAAAATAATATTAAATTTGGCCCCTCAAAGGGGATATAAGAGTACTAAGTTCCACACAAGCCGGGATTTTCAAGTTTACCAAGGATCGGGATTTAAAACAAAAATCTTTTCATCATAATTTAACGATATTGTTACAACTCAGGACCCGACAATAAAACCAACCTGCATATCTGAAACAAAACACATTTTAACTCTTTTATGATCGTTTTCAACTTCAAGTTAAAATTTTGTTGCGATCTGTTTTGCCGCTTGTCCGTTGAAGTTTCACTTGTACTATGTGTTTCTTTATTTACTATATAAATAGATACAAATAAAAAAATATTATTATTGCTATTGATTGTAGACGAGCGTCCATTTAAGTGTACTGCGTGTACGAAGGCATTCAAAACAAAGATGGCGCTAGAGCTGCACACGAGAGTGCACACCGGCGAGAGGCCGTACACTTGCAACGTATGCGAGAAGGCGTTCAAGGCCGCCGGAGCCCTTTGTCGGCATATGCTAGTGAGTGCATATTGTTACGTACCGACAAAGAAACGCGCACCTGGTTTATTGCCCCTCCCGCATTCGGAGTTCTTTTGTTTACTTCGTATTTGAAATTTGCATTTAGACAATAGCCTATTGTTATCGTTTTCGACTTTGTTGGCCGTTCGCAGGAATAATTAACCAGGTGTGCAGATTACTGTTTCTTGGGAACCCCAGTGCACGCGGTCGATTTTTTGCACTGTATAGTTAGTATAAAACAATGCCCGAACTGAGGGGTGGGGCAGTCAAGCGAGTATTACGAAACGAGCAAGTCGTAGACTCGACAAGTGATATAGTGACGGACTTTGCGCGTGTTATTGAATCGTGCAGTTTGTACTGGTTGTGTCCAGTTATATTTGTACTTATGTTATACGTGTTTGTATAGTTCTAATAAATTCTATAGTATTTCCAACGGCATTTTAATTCGAGTCCTGTAGCTCGTAACATAACATTAAATCAATATGCTGTCTACGGGTGCACGGTGTAAATTACTCTATATTGCGTGGCCGTATCTCAGCAACAGCTTGCTACATATTGCCATCGCCCTAAATTGCTTGATTCGTGACGTGATATCTTTATATATATATATTTCTTGTGTGCGTGTGTATGTCACTGAACTCCTCCTAGACGGCTGGACCGATTTTGATGAAATTTTGTGTGTGTGTTTGAGTGGGTCCCGGGATGGTTTAGATCCACAATTGGAACCGGTAGGTGGCGCTGAGATCGGGTCCTAGAATCCTCCTAATTACTGGGAGCGACTTTGGTGATTTTGTTTTTGTGTGTTTGAGCGGGTTCCCCGAATGGCTTAAATCCACAATTGGAACCGGCAGGTGGCGCTGGGATCGGGTCCTAGATTTTTATTTTTCAGAGCAGAACAACGTCTGCCGGGGCCGCTAGTAATAATATAATAAGAACGCATCAATGTACCACTGGGCCAAGCACTGGACAAGCAGGGAACGGATAATACACCCGCCACGCTTGTCCAAGGCGGCTTGGAAGGTTTGACACATCGGTAATCTCGATGTGCAGGTTGAATCACGACGATTTCCCTTCACCGTTGTAAGCATGTGTTAATTGTAAATATGCACATTTGATCAGAAAACTAAGTGGTGCTTGGGTTCCGGCCAGGATCGAACCCGCGCCCTTTGTTTATTACTCTACCACGACTAATTGGACCTTCTTATGCAAAACAGAAGCAATCCACAAACATGCCAAAATTGGGTTAAGGATGCAGAAGGCTTTCAAAAGACACCTTCTATTGACTCAATAAGAATCATAACGGTCTGGCAACATTTACATATTAAAAAGTAACTAAACCCACAAAACACCAATAGTATAACAAACTAACAAGATCCATGACCCATGGTAATCCAATTTGAAATTATTTACATTAAAATTGTACTTGAATATATGGGACAAAATATAAAATACAATATTCTAATATTTTTTTCCAAAATATGCACACATTTATTTGGAAAAAAAAAAATTGTATGCAAAATTTTAATAATAACGGCTTTTTCTCAAAACTTTCAGTGTGTGGGTTCCATTTTGCATAAGTAGGTCCAATACGGTAGTTGACAATTTTTGAGAAACAGGTTTATTTTGAGCCTTATGGTCTATTTTAGCCAAAATATTAATATTTCAGCAAAAAAAAACAACATTAACATATTTAATTTAGCAATTTTATAAATATTTTGACATTTCGTGACAAAAACGCGTCAAGCTGTCATGGCGTCTCGCATGACGTCACAGGGTGCAAAACAAACATCTGTTTCGTTGAAGTGTTATCTGAGAAGTCATTGATAACTTGTTGTGTTTTGCACACTACGACGTCACGCTCTCTGATCGGCGTTCATTGTCACGTGGCTAATGGATGCAATATAACAATTTTATTTCTCAAAAATATCAATTAATATTTAATATTTTAGTTAAAATAATTTATTCTTGTCATATTTAGATCTTAATCTACGATATATATTAAAATCAGTCTTATATTTTTCATACAACTACCGAATTGACGTGACGTCATATATGACGAGAATTGAACGGATTTGTGCAATTTTAGGTTTTCGTGTAAGAACACCTTATCAGTTTTTGGTGAATTTTCCAAATTTGTTTTCATAGGTACATACTGGCAGGAGACCTTACACTTGTCCCGTTTGTCACAAGACCTACCAGACCTCGACTATCGTGAAGATGCACATCAAGACCGTCCACCAGAAGGTGGCGCTGCCGCCGAGGAAGAGGAGGCGGGTGAAGGTAGCTGATGGGGAGTGACTGTGGACGAGATAAGAGGAGTGGAAATTAAAGGTCTTTTAAGAGATGTAATGTTTAATCTAAAATTCCATTAAAATTTCCATTACGTATTTAATTACTTGTGTAATAATGTTTCTTTTGTAAATTTAATAATTAATTTTGTTACGTTATCCTTTGATTTCTGAACGATAATATAGTTATTTTCAAACGTTTTTGAACGATACAATCGGCCATTTTCTAAAATGAATAATAATTGTTCCGTATTTTTATTAGTATGTCCTTTACAACCCGGGCCATAAAAATAGCCCGGACATTTGTGGGGCTTGCGTGGGGCCATGGGAAGGCCAACACGTAGGGCCCTTATCCCTCTCTACACTATAATAATGCACCCAAGGACAAGCCCCGGCCAGTGTGGACTATTATTAGCGTTACAGTCAATAAGGTTAACTTTGTCCCGCCATGCGAACAATTTTGTACGTATTGTCTCATTTACTGGATATTAAAAATGTGGACTTTCCGTGAGTTATAAACGTTTACAATTAAAATTCAAACGATTCTCAATGAGCATAGAGTGCAAATCTCACAAAATTGACAATAAAGTTGTGGGCCAATGTTATTGTTACAGTTATCGAGTAGCATAGTTGTTCTTGTCCTGTTTCGTTTTAAAGTTAATAATTAATTTTGTTATGTACCCTCTTATTTCTGAACGATACAATCGACCACTTCCTTAATTGAATAGTAATGTTATATTTTTCATGTATTCTCTAGAATTGCTGTCTATTATTTACAATAATAATTGTTACAATATTTATCCTTTGTATAATGCGATAATTGTATAGATTATAATTCAAAGTGTCTTAATTGTATACACACGGTATTCATGACATTTCATTTTTATGTTGGCAGACGTGATAGATTTGTACTGTATTCGGTTTGTTTTATTACATGTAAAACTTTAAATAAAATGTTTAATATAATATCTTGTATAAAATATTATCTGGAATTTACAAATAGTAATGCATTCAATTCTTTTCATTCATAACACTTAAATTGAAATAGTTTATCAATGACTTCAATCCGCTATCGGTTGTCCCAATTACTAAGTTGGCAATACTGATTTGAAAAAGCAATGGCGAGATGTTCTAAAAAATGTTTGTCTAGTGAGAATGATAATATAAAATGTGTGTTAAAACCGTAAGGTTCTCTGGTTATAAGTGTTATGACCAGATGCTGATACATTATATTATGAGCGGGGTAATTTTACCAGTATAAGAACCGGCAATACAATTTTGATATATTTTTAGATTTAAAGTCTTATGTCATATAATTGGTTCTTATTTTATAAATAAATAAATTAGGTCGCCATCTTATGACAGGTATTTACAAAAAAATAAGCCTTAAATTTAGGGCTGCCAGTAAAATTCAATATAAGTGTGTTTGAAAAGGACCTTCATTAATCTTCTATTTATTGATACAATCAGTCTTTATTCATTATAATTAGAATAGATATGTAAAAAGTGACTAAGTGGGCTAATGTTAAACGATGTTACTCTGATTGTAACTATTTGATTTTTATTATTCCGACGTTTCGGCCACTTGTCAGTAGCCGCGATCACGGAAGACAAAGATGTCAAGTGTCCATGAGTATTGTTAAAGTTTTCATTTGGCCTATCGCCAACTCGTTCATTTTAACTATTTCTGTCTATCTCGTTCTCACGTGTATGGTTTTGGTTAGGAAGGAAAGGGAGAGAGGACAATGGAAGGTTTCTTTTTAAATTGGCGCGCAATAATAATTATTTAGTCACAGTAAAAACATACATTCTTATTCAAAATCTTTTATTAATATAATAATATAGATTAAACTTTCTATATTTACTACAAATGACTTTAAAGTTAAAAATTTATGTCATAGACCATAGATGTCTATGGAACATTTTTTTTTAAATTGTCAAACGACCATTTGTATATTGTCTCCATGTAAGTTGCTCTTGTATTCTGGTTATACAATGAAACTTGGTTAAGTGGGACCTGGATAAGTGAGAAAAGTCCATAACTGGAACTCGTGCTGAGTTCCCAATACTTTGGCATTGAACTACCCCCATTAGTGGGACGAAGCAAACTTCTATATCTGGGATTCGTTCTTTCGATTTATCATCGCAGTTACCTCTTTTTAACTGAGACAGTGAATTTTATATGCATAGACCTCTGTAACTGAGATAACATCGTTCTGTTTGTTTACTTACTTTTTCTTATTCTACCCGCAAATTCTGCACTTCATTTATAATGTTTACATAACACGTTATTTTATTTAATAATCGCACCTGAATTCTGACCTCTATTAATAGAACCCTCTGTAAATGAGACAGATATTCATTTACACCTGGATATCTGAGACATTGGGTAAGTGGAATACCTCTATAAGTGACATTGCAGGTCCCTTGATGTCTCACTTAACCAGGTTTCACTGTAATTTGATTATTTTTTTCAGAGAAGAAATATCTATAAAGGCACACATATTTATGCAGTTTCAATAGAGTCATGTATTTGCCTGTTTTTGGCGCGATTCTTGTACGGCGCCGGCATTTTGAGGTGTACCGTAGACACGTGAAGCTTCATAGAGTTGGACTGCGAGAATGACTTGCTGCAGTGCGGACAAGAATATGGCTTCGCGCCCGTATGCACCTGTTGACCAAAATAATCAAGTGACACCTAATTATACGGAACCTCTATATAACGATTTTCTCGATTAAACAATTCTTATAAATCTTCCAGAAACGACCGTAACAGTTAATACAAAATATATCTTTACATTACAAATACTCTTCAAAAAACCTCTTTATAACGAATTTTGAATTACTGCCCAATAAAATATAGACAGTATAATTATCCTATCCGTGCTGGAGAAAGAATACTAATGCCTGCGGCCTAGAGGCCTGTCGTAAGACGTGGCAGAACAACCCAAAAAACAAAACCAAACGTCTGGATGGCTATCGACCCTTGTCTAGTAGAGCCATAACAACCTTGAGTTGTGCTCCGGCATTAGTGATCAGGGTCCAGTAGCACCTTTAATGTTGCAAATGTCACTTTACATCACAGTTGGGTCGTCAGCCTATCCATTGTACTCCAATACAAAAGGACAAAAAGAACCCCTATATAATATAAATATATAATTTTTGGCAATATTTGCATAAATTATTCTACCGAACCATTTACACACAATTATTACAATATATATTAGTTTACTGTAAGACAATAAAAAAAATATATTTTTTTAGAATAAATCAATGTTTAACGTTGTAATGTAAATAAATATTCAAATGCATCAATTATAATGTTGAACTTTTTAGTTTCTCCCTGTCGTGACTTTTAAAGAGGGTTAAAACAATAAAAAAGTATTACATATAAAAAACAAAAATATTTTTTCAGTTGAATTCTTCATTACATTTCCTGCAGGAAATGTAAATAGTGGCATAATTGAGAATTGTACTTATCGCCCAACATGAGGGTAGCTAAAAACTTCACGACACGGACGGTTGTGTTGCCGACATTCCAGGTTTTAACCTTGCCAAAAACGAATCGTAGACCAGACTGAAACCTCTATATAACACATTTCTTGGTATAACGAATATTTTCTAATCACCTTCAAATTTTTTATATCGAGGTGTTACACTGTCTTAATATTGTGTTATTTTCGGACATAGAAATAAAATTTCTCACGCGATTGTGCCTGTTCAGGCCGGCTTTGTGTTTGAAGGCCTTCGGGCACTGCGTGCACTTGAAGGGGGCTTCACCCGTATGCGTCCTAACGTGGATCTGAAAAAGAAAAAAACCATTGTAAAACTATAGTAGAATTATTTTCTCTGTGCAGTTTGGGTCATAAATCAATCTCGGCTAGGGCGGTGAGCATGATGCGCGGGCGCAACGCCATTATCGATAAAAACTCATTCTTATCAAAGAAAGATTATCATTCTTATAAAAATCATAATTATCTTTTTGGCTGTTAATTTTAAACTTAGATATAAGTATTTATATTTATTTTTAATATAACCTGTCACATTCTAAACTTTTGTACTTATAGTTTTTTATTACATAGATACCTAATTAATAATTTATTTTCAATCATTATTATTCTTATTTTAATAATTACGTTGTTTTATCCATTTTTTTCTTTCATTTTCATCACTAACCCACAAAATGACAAAACCAAATACACTATCGATAACGCTTATCGACAACAACAATGCGCAATCACTATGCCCGCCCATAAGGCCCGTGAGTGGAAGAGAGCGA
The DNA here is from genome assembly GCA_949752895.1 of Dendrolimus pini. NCBI lineage: Eukaryota > Metazoa > Arthropoda > Insecta > Lepidoptera > Lasiocampidae > Dendrolimus > Dendrolimus pini. Next base: position 10,727,749 of record OX457151.1, read on the forward strand.
AATACTCGCTTTATTTTATGACCCAAACTGCACGGAGAAAATAATTCTACTATAGAAGTTAAAAACTTACGGCCTTATAATAATCTGGTTAAGAAACGATTAGGCGTCTCTTAGGTAAGAGAATCATAATCAGACCCTAATCAAATAATATCTTTTTTTTTCACTTCTAAACGTGTATTACCTGTTGTTTACCTAAGAGGAGCACAGATAAACGAAATTTGACTGATTAACGTTGGTTGTGCCCAAAACATTCGACTAAAGAGGAGTTTATGGGTGAGATTTTCATTAATCATTTGCTGAGCAGTTTCTTTAAATTTAAGAAACGATTATAAGTAAGGCCCTTATAGTCGAATTCGGAACCAAGATAGAAAACATTTATTTGAAGAATAATCTCTTCTTCTCAACGTTCCTACACAGTCGTCCGCATGTTATAGTGGTTCTTTCTCCATCCACGCAGCCAGAGTATGGAACGCCAGCCACATACGATCCGAGATAGTTCATCGTAGAGCAGTTTCAAAAACAACTCAAAACGCACTATCTATCTTAAATTGTGATGACGTTGACACATACACTGACATTTGAGTATGTACCTGGCAGTGCAGCCACAAGAGGGAGCCACCAGTGGGAGAATGTAAAAATGTATTCTCTTATAACTTCTTTATAACTCAGTTGTGTTTGTGAATTTGCTTCAATTTAAAAGTGCAAAATACGATTTAAGTTTTTATAATGAGAATAGTAAAGCATGAACATTTAATTCTCTGTTTTTAGGTTAGTACTTACTTAACTATTTTATAGTGATATTTGTTATATAAAACTTATCTGTATTTAATAAATGAAACTCGATTTTTAGATGAATCAAATTGTGTTATGCTTCAACAAGAAAATAACTCATGGTCTTATATATGTGTCTTAAGTGTATCCTGTATCTATATTTTAACACTTGAAGCAAGCATTTTGTACCCCATATTACGAAATTCGCGCGGATGGCGAAGTATGAAATTTCGTACACTTTTAGTTTATATAGAGAAGAAGCGACGAATGCGAATATTTTTTTAAATTATGCATAAAAAATACATGAAATAAAAACATTACACACACTACCATGTATTTGACTCACACACGCATATATTCTTTTGTCTATTGTTGCCTTGGCAAAAACTGTGATTATAGAAGTATATTCCTTGACAACATAACTTTAATATTGTTCAAATTTATAATTTAAATTAATTATTAGGGTCGAATTTCAACCACGGGCGACCACTAGTTAAAATAAATACATAACCATATAATCACTGAAATTTATTGGCACATCCCTGTGTGTATGTCCATGTAACAACTTGTATTGAATCATCTATTTTAATATCAATAGTTGTAATTGTTCGATACAAATGTAAAGGTAGACCAAAAAAAGATGGATGGATGTGTGAAAAGGATGATATCATGATATGTGGTGTGACAGAAAATGTATGTTAGAATAGAGAAGTGTGAAGGGAAATACATTGTGCCGACCCCAATTAATTGGGATATGGTACTACATTGTGTAATGGATATTATTTTAGATCTTCATAAGAAAGAAAAAAAAAGACAGAGAGAGAGAGAGATTGCCGAGTACTACCACATTGTGTCACGGATTTAGATCTTATTTCATTGCATTAAAATTCAAAATTGTATAGTATTGAAAAATTCACCGTGCACACAATACCTGCAAACTCTGATAGATCCTGAAGGACTTCGGGCATTGGGTACATTGGTACGGCTTCTCGCCGGTGTGCGTCCTCTGATGGTACAAAAGCATTGTTTTCGTCTGAAATACAGACACGAAATTAATGTATTAATTACAAAACGGAATCTTACAGATTAATTAATGAAAGTCATAAGTCTAACACCGCTTCCACAGCAATTTTATTCACTGTCAAAGGAGAAGAAGGAAGTAACAAACTTATTGGACTTAAATAGTATTATGGGAAGGCACCAGTAAAACCATAAGAATTCTAATATAACTTTATTACGTATAAAAAGATCGTCCATATCACAATGACACAACGGAGAAGAGAAAGGGGCGAACACAGCGCCACGGGCAAAATGTGTAACAGACATTTAAGGAGGCTAGGGTGTGAAATTCATAATACCAACAAAACTCCCCAACTGTTTAGACCAGGGATCGGCAACCTGCGGCTCTTTACTTATACATCAAGGGCTTCATAACAAATGGGTGTACAGACAAAAGTGCAGATTTACACAAGGGACACAATTGTGAATAAAACAAAACTAGTTGATCGTGTTAAGGCTGAAATCCGGAATACCCATATTCCGAGGTACACTTGCATACTGGAAAGATTTTCTAAATTGTACCATACATATTTTTTTGTAAACAACAAAAAATGGCATTTTTCCGTATGCCCCTATATGTTATTAAGCTTTCGATACGTAAAAAAGACATGGTTTCCATTGAGTTTGTAAGTAATTATCTAATAATGTCACATCAATATTATCTTTTTGTTGTAAAAAACACTACTTATACATGAATAAAAAATAAATTTGTTTGTTATTATCAAACACTTAATTTACGAAAGTAATATTTATTGTTGGCAAGAAAAAAAATGTGGCTCTTTGAAAATTTTTGACGTTTCGTAAATTGTATTTTTGACTGTTCCGACTCAAAAGGTTGCCGACCCCTGGTATAGGTGAAGCTGTAGAACCTCCTTAGATAAAAGCAATATCCTTTGACATTGTTAAAAGAATAAAATGATGGCGTCACTTCTTTAAATATTTTATTCCAAGTGAAACATCTATGCTACAGTAAAACTCATATTATTCAATTTATGCCTTTATTCGTTTTACTTTAATACCAGCAACATATCTTTACCTCATAATCTATATATTAACATGTGAAGCAAAAACTTTGTACCCCTTCTTACGAAAATTGAAATATTGCACACTTATGGCCTTATTTATAACAATCTCGCTAAGAAAGGATTAGCCATCTCTTAAATAATAGACTAATAGACTCTTAAGCCCCTAATCAATGGCTGTTTCAAATAAAACTTACCATCTTGCTTCTTAGCAGTCACTGAAACTACCTCTCGATGTTGGTTATTTTTGACAGTTATTTATGAGTTACTTTACCACCTCTTATCCTTAAGAGGAGTTTATGGGTAAGATTTTCTATAATCAGTTGCTGAGCAGTTTGTTAAAATTTAATAAACGATTATAAGTAAGGACATTATAGTTTATATAGAGATGCGACAAATGCTATTTTTGTATTATGCTTTAAAATACATTAAATCGATAAAAAAAAACACTACACACACAACGATGTATTTGACACACACACATGCATATATACTCTTTTGTTTATTGCTCAAGTCAAATGAACAGTGTAGCCTTGGCGAAATCTGTGATTATATATGTAAAGTCTTTGACATCAGAACCTTAATAATGTTCAAACTTATAATTTAAATTAATGGGCGACCAACAGTTTTATTAGTTACTCCATTAAATTTTTTTTATATAAAAATTTAAGTGTGGACCAAGTCGCGAGCATATCCTAGTATTTAATAACAAAAACATCACTCACAATACAAGTAACGCCGCACACCTCGCACACCCACTCCTGCCTCTTGGCGGCCATTTGCTTCTTGTCCCTCCTCAGCTTGCCGACGTGGAAGCGCTGGTGGTGGACGGCGAAGGTGCGCTCGTTCGAAAACGACCTATTGCACTGCAAGTATCGTAATCTATACCAGTGTTTTTGGAACCAAGTTCCTTATCGCGCGTTGCGAAAGGGGGCTACACGGAAAAAATTAAGACCAAAAGTTGTAACGACACTTTTTGCTAAAGTTATAGACCGTGCGGCGTGCGCGTGTTTCTCCGTCTGTCTCTCTCTCTCTCATAGAAAGCAAGCCAGTTATTTTCGTTTCGTCTTTCTATTATATAATTGAAGACGTGAGTGGATGAAGGTGATATGTTGCATATTCGGTTTTTTGCTTTTTTTGCGTAGATGAATGTTATAAGTCGATACCAAATGACTACAGACCATAGATATAAGGCATATTTAAAAAATAAAAGGTGTTAAGTTCAGTTCAGTTTCAAATAAAAGTAAAACTTTTATCTCGATTTACTCAGAATTGGAATTATGCGACTCATCACCTTCATCCACTCATGTCTTCAATTATAACTTTAAAAAAAATTACAATTCCTTCACTAATTAATCGAAAGGAACTTCGTTCCATCCGGGTGTCCCTTGACACCTCTCTAGTTTTTTTCTTCCTGTGGGTCGCGACCCTTAGGGGGGTCGCAGAGCCTTGCTCGGGGGGTCGCCGGCAAAAGGGAAAAGGCAATTTAAATTTATATCTCGTACTTAGGTACTTTCTACACTCAGTAGCTTTTTCTAGAGTATCGGTTCTAATAATGGATATAGGTGACAATATAGAGAAAAACATGAACGTAGTCTTATAAATTACTAACTTTTTGTCTGTCTATGGCCCAAGGGGGTCGCCAAAATTTTCAACCTATAAAGGGGTCGCGTATTCAAAAAGATTGAAAACCACTGATCTATACTAACATATAACTGAAAATTACATTATTAGAATATAATATGAAATATTTTATATGCCTATTCTTGCAAACATGGTAGTTGTATACAGGTGTATTCCTAGAAATACATGGCTCAGTACATTTTACCAGATTCACTGGTGTGCCAGTAAGCAGGATCTTAATCGCCCTTATTTAAATAATTAGGGCCTTACTTATAATAATCTCGTTAAGAAAGGATTAGCCATCTCTTAAATAAGAGACTCTTGAGCCCCTAATCAATGGCTGTTTCAAATAAAACTTGCCATCTTGCCTCTTAGCAGTCTCTTAAACCACCTCTCGATGTTGGTTATTTTTGACAGTTATTTATGAGTTACTTTACCACCACCTCTTATCAACAGGTGATGGTAAAGTAATTAGAATATAATATGAAATATTTTATATATTCTTGCATACATGTATATGGGTGTTATTCCGAGCAACACATGGTTCAGTACATTTTACCAGTTTCACTGGTGTGCAAGTAAACAGGATCTTAATAGTCATTATTAAATAATTAGTTCCTACTTATTTTATTAAGTACCTTTAAGGAACTTGGATAATATTTATAAACTTTATTTATTAATTATATAGATGTCCGTTTTATTTTTTAAATTATTATTTCAATCCGTGTATGTCAATTATTTAATGTCTTTAATAAAATATTATTATTAATTCGTTGGTGGAATAATATGATTTGTCTATTAATATTTTTTTCAGTTTCATTTTATATATATTTAATGGTATTGATTTTAACGGTTTTGGTAGTTGATTAAATATTGCAGGTGCCATTTCGTAAACACTCTTATTCAACAGTGCTGTATTATAATTATTAAAACAGAATATATTTGATTCTCCTTTTCTCAAATTTTCATTTCGGGTTTTATTTTAAATAGATGGTGGTTTATTTTAACGAACATTGCAATCTCGTATAATATATAGACAGGGCAAGGAATTTTTTTTTAATGATAGGAATCATTTCCAATAATTAAACTTTTTGGAAAATTGCAGATTGAACGAATACATTTCTTTTGTGCGATAAATATATGATTTTTGTCTGTGGAGTTACCCTAAAATATAACTCCATACCTTGGTGTAAAAACATAGCTATGGTAAGCAATCAATACAGTATCTCGATTTACAAATTTTGAGAGTTTATGAAGAGCAAAGGAAAAATTATTTATTTTTTAAATAATTGTTCAACATGTGTGTTTTCCACATTAATTTATTATCAATAAATAATTATAAAAACTGTAGACAAATGAAATAAATAATATGATAATTAATTTTAATGTATACCTCTACACAAATACAACACCCAACAAATATCACACACACCAACAAATATGTATAAGTGTGTAAATTTTCAAATATTTCTTCAAATTAAATTTCTAATAAAGCTACGGAACTAAGAGTCTGTAGAAAAAAATTATAATAAAAATAGTTAAATTATTGTTATCACGACTGAAAAATGGCTAAAACATGCTCTGGTCATTAATTTGATGGACGTGTTTTTTCGCGGCCAGTCTGCTAGGGCTCTATTAATATATCAAATGGTAAAAAAGCTCATACAAATTTTATGTAATTGTATGATTAGGGTAAGATGGCGCTGACATGGTGACATCGTCACTAGAAGCCCCTAAATAAATTAGATAGTAAAAAAAATACTAATAAGAAACGCTACGACAGTGTTTTAATTTTAAATAAAGTTTTAAAATATAGGTAAACTCTATATAACGACACTGAAGGGACTGTGCATTTTATGGTGTTATTTTATTTTATTTATTTTATTCAGAAAACAAACAGTTTACAACTAAGTATATACCGCTAAATATCTATAACCATTTAATTGTTTCCACATATAGATAATATAGATAGCTATAATGCTTGCTAGTAACTATGTTAAATTCTGTAAATTAAATTAAAAGGAGGAAACAAAACAAAAACGAGAGAATAAATGATTTTAAAACTGACTGACTGACTTCTTAATATTCAGAACAATGCTTTACCAGAACCGTCTTAAGTTTCTGCGGATTATAGAGAGTTGTCGTTAAATGGAGTGAAATCTGTTATTTTTGTATGACGTCTTTTGCTTCACCAGTAATTTTGTTGTATTTTTTTACTTATTTAATTCATATCTTGCGATATTGACGCTTGGTGATAAGGAAGTACTTAGCAATTTCGGTTTGCAGAATGACGACAGTCGAGTTTATTACTAGCTAGGATAATAAAGCGATTAAAGAACGTACACAGCTGCGCAGTTTTTACTAATACTGGCAACTTAAGAGGTACTTTTGATCACTTAATTGTTGTCGTTATTGAGAGTGGGTGTAATGCTATATAGAGTGTATCATTGTATGGATCACAAGTTAAACTAAACAAAGCCAAGTGATTTCGACGCTTAAGGGAGTTTGTCGTTAAATCGAGTGACGTTACATAGAGTTTACACCTTATTTATAATAATTGTATCATATTGCTAACATTAGAGACATGTAAATTTAAATTGTGTATTGGTTTAGTATATTAGTAAATTTACAGTTTGGCCTTATTGCAGTCGGTTTTGTTTGTAAAGACTGAGAATTACGTTAATGTACTTCTAGTAATAAATTCGTATCCCGCAAATACGTAACAATACATACCAACTGACAATCCACCGAATCGTCCTTTTGGTGCCCTTTCAAATGTACTCTCAAAGAATCTTCATCATCGAAATGATCACCACATTTCACGCAAGGTCTGGAAATTAAAAAAAATAAACAATTAAATATAAAATAGTAAACTATATAAAAAAATGACCACGTGCGCGGTGACAGCGCCGGCCAAATAAGGGCGTTTACAAAACCATCCATTTTCAAAATACCGTATTGTTACGAGTTGCAGTACTCGAATTAAAATGCCGTTAGAATTGCTCTAGAATTTATTACAACTATACAAACACGTATAACACAGGTACAAATATAACTGAACTCAACCAGTCCAAACGTAATGCACGATTCAATCACACGCGTAAAGTCCATCACTAACGTCTTGCTTCGCTTGTGGCTAACGCTAGACTGCCTCATCCCTCCATTGGGGCATTGCTTTATACTGCACAAATACAATATGTCTCTCGGCCGCGTGGACTGAATTTCCTGGAATCACACCTGGCTAATGACTACCATAAAAGATTACAATACACAATGGGCTGTTTTTCTAATCACACATTTCAAACACAAAGTAAACAAAGAAGTCCAAATGCCGCAAAGGAAATAATACGTCTACAGGTGTGAATTTGTCTTTTATCGGCGCTCAGGTCGTAACAATATAATAAATATTAACAAAAAACAATACTGACTTTAATTTGCTATCTGTACAAAACCCTTCAAAGGAGTTGTGTTTGTTCACAGCTGCTTTGTTCGCGAACTGTACTTTGCAACTACCGCATTGGAATAATGCTACCTGAAAAGAAAGAAAGAAAGACATATTTTATTTTGGAGGAAAATAATACAGAAGTTTTATCAAACAGTAAAATAATAGAAACAGCATAAATCCTGAAACTGGACCCAGTCTCGGCAAATGCTGACCAATGAAGATCAGCGCTGTTCTTCCGCCTGGAACCAAGTGAAGACACGAAGGACAATACAACACACTCGAATTAAAATGCCGTCCAAATTACTATAAAGTCCATTAGAACTATACAAACACGTATAACACAGGTACAAATATAACCTAACACAACAAATCCAAACGTAACGCAGAAGGTCGTAATTCAATAAAACGCGCAAGTCCGTCACTATTAATTTCCCGAATGTACACACGTCACGCTCGTATCGTAGTTGTAGCTCAACTGACCCCCCTCTCCAACAGGCCGTCGTTTTATACTACACAGATGGAAATGACTCCGCAACACCTGGCTAATGATGCTAATGAGCGAGTACAAAAGGACAATGGGCTGTTCTCTACAATAACTTAGAATTGACATATGGCCAATAAATAAGTGAACAAAAGCAGACCATCACAAAGGATTACAATTGGTTCAAATGCCGGCAGGTATTAAAATGTGCTTTTACAGTCTGTACATGGAATTTGTCTTTGTCGGGGCATAGGTTGCAACAATATCTTAAAAAATAACCCATAATACACATAATCATAAATAATAAATGTAATATATAAAATTCTCGTGTCGCCGTGTTTGTTATCAAACTCCTCTGGAACGACTGAACCGATTTTTATGAAATTTTGAGTGCATATCGGGTAAGTCTGAGAATCAATCGGCCAATATCTGATTTTATACCCCTAAATAATAAGGGTGACCCACCCTTAAATTTTTTATTTCGATTTTTTTATGATTCGTAATTAAAAAGTACACACAACCCAAAATTTTCACCCTTCTACCATTAACCACTATTTTTTAAATAGCGATACTAGTATTCTAATAATTATCTACTGGGATGATTTAGATTCAAATTTGAACCAGGCAGATGGCGCTGCAATCGGGTACCAGAATTTAGGTGGCTTTTTGTTGTTGTATGTGTTCAAGTTTGTCTCGGAACGGTTTAAAGTAACGATTGGTCTGATTTGAAAAATTCTTTCAGTGTTAGATAGCCCATTTATCGAGGAAGGCTTTAGGCTATATATATATATATATATAGATATCATCACTATAAGACCAATAGAAGCGGAGCACCAATGAAAAATGTTTTTTAAGTAAAATTCTTTAGGCGCGACTAGGAGGTAACTGGACGACAATGCAACGGAAGTCCGTTACGGCAATATGGCGTACCATCCGGTTTTCAAATATTTTTTTGTCAATAGATAGTTTACAAATTACAAATAAATCAAAAAATTTTGAAAAAAAAATTTATTAGTAAAAAAGTTTTACTTCAATCGCGTGTGAACGTTACACGCACTCTCTTTTTTCACCGTCACCTTCTCATAAAGTAAAGATAAATAAAATCTGATTAAAAAAATAAAAACAACAAAACATTCAAAAAAACTATATAGAAAGAAAATGTAGCATCATTTGACCAAGTCATTTTAGTAATTTCAGCAATACACACAAATATTTATGTTTTCCTAGCGTTTCACAATCGGGGAGATTTCAAAACAAATTGCACACGGAGGACGACGTTGTGGGCATAACCAGTACTAATATATAAAGCTGAAGAGTTTGTTTGTTTGAATGCACTAATCTCCGGAACTACTGGTCTGATTTGAGAAATTCTTTCAGTGTTAGATAGCCCATTTATCGAGGAAGGCTTTAGGCTATATAACATCACGCTAAGACCAATAGGAGCGGAGCACCAATGAAGAATGTTTCAAAATGAATGTTTTATCCGTGCAGGAACGGAGAAAGAATACAATTTCCTGCGTTGGGGCGGCCTGTCGTAAGAGGCGACAGAACAACCCACAACCAGGTGGGAGGGTATTTGCCCGACTGGATGGCTACCACCCCCGGTCTAGAGTATGCCGCCATAACAACCTTGAGTTGTGTTCCGGCATTAGTGACCAGGTTCCAGTCTCCCTTAAGAGAGCAGCAGCGCATTTGTAGCACCTTTGGTGTTGCAAATGTCCATAGGCGATGGTAACCGCTTTCCATCAGGTGGGCCGTCTGCCTGTCTGCTGACCTCCTGCAATAAAAAAGTGTGTGTGTACTTATGTACACGGGTTAGAAGTTACACTTCTTTAAATAAAGCCCCTACCACGGTCGAATCGACCGTGGTAGGGGCTTTATTTATTTAACCGACCGTATTGAAAAATACAATCAAAAACTGAGGTTAACTCTAAATAACTTAGAAATTTACTTTACTTTTTTTAGAAATTCACTGGAATTAGAATTAAAATAAATCCTTTGATTTTGCTGATCACTAATATATATATGTAGGGTACTAAATAAATGATTTGTAAATCATCAAACTCGTATATTAATTAAAAGACAATAAAGTAAAGAAATATTACAATGCTCGTCTCACAAATTCCCAATCCATCTATCAACAACTCGTTGCTACGCAACCACCATCCTACACTCAGCCATCCTGAAAACTAAACTAACTTCAGGGTGTCGGTTGACTATAGCTAACTTCATGGTGTAGCTTTTTCATGTGACGGTGTGCGCGCGCATCGTAAAAATTTACTCTCATCGCGCCTAAAAAAGTATAACTTCAAAAAAATGGGGGGCATTTTTGTAACTAGCTAGTTTACAATAATTCAAGAAACATTTACACAACAACCGAAGGCAACAAGATTCCTCACCTTACTCTCCCGATGCGCTTTCTTCTTGTGCATACTCAAGCCGACCTCGCTGATGTAACTCTCGCCGCACTCGTCGCAGGTGTGGTCGTGCTGCGACGGATGCCGCGTGCGCAGGTGCGTCAGGTGCGTCGTGGACTTGTCGAAGATGGCACCGCACACGTTGCAAACGAACTTGAAGCCGTTGTGCCAATTCTGGTGCTCTTTCGCTTTGTGCAAATTCCGCGAGATGTTGTTGCACAGTCTACCAATAATGAGACAAAACATCTATCTATCTCTATACTAATTAAACATTTGTATGATTTCAAAAATGCTTTAAACATTATTAGAGGACTGACTGATGGAAATGTCTTTTTTTTAAAGGTTTTTAGTAACCGCATTTGTATCATCGGCAAAAACTACAACATTATTATCCGCAATATTACTTTTTATATAATCTAAGACATCATTTGAAAATGAAATAAACAGAATTGGGCTTAGTATTGAACCCTGTGGTACACCTGAACTTTTATTTTGCAGCTCAGAGTTATACGAGATTTCAGTATTATTAATACGTACGTACATTTTTCGATTTTTAAAATTAGATAGATATATAACACTTTATCGTACACCATTACAGAAAACTAACGAACTAGTAATAATCTAATTGGGTACAAGGGCGGTCTTATCGCTAAAAAACGATCTCTTCCGGACAACCCGTGGCAAGAATATTCTGATTAGGAGTGGCGAAAAATTAGAACCAAATCTTACAATATCTCACCAGGATGGGATCGCAATATCTTGGTAACTGTCATATTATTTTCATTCGGTGCGGTAGTCTAGAAAATATTTCGTAATACCTGCAAATATATTTCCTCTTGTGCGAGACGAGTACGTGAGCTTTCAATGCTCTTACATCGGGCCACCTTGTGTTGCAAATGTCGCATACCATCGGACCACTACTCTGGAAATCAAAAATAACATTTTTTTAAAGTTGTAATGAGGTAGAGCAGGGATTCTAAAGTGATCGATATCTATCGATCGATTTCGTCCCCCCGGGGACGAAAGTGTAATTCTAGGTACAATTCAACAGGTTTTTTCTTTGTATGTTTGTTAGTTAATTTTGAATCAATTTTTTTTATACTCGAAAGAGTATACTCCTGAGGTGTTCTGTCCCTTTGTCATCAGGTCAAGATCTGATGAGTCATTGAAAGGCAAATTTGTATATGTAGTATACTGGTGCATACACAGTGTATGCAGTAGTGTAAGTTCTGAAGGCGATAATTATATTATTTATAAAGCTAATACAAGTATTTGCGCAAGTAGAAACTAGATAATATATTTTTAACAAAACAAAACAGACTTAAAAATAAAAAGCGAAAATAATTTGTTTCTACATCTCGAAGTTGCTGTAAGCAAAACATAAAAATATTTGCAAAATTATTTTTGTATGTTTAACTTGGCACGGACTTCAAGATGTAGAAATTTTTCATATTTTTTGTTTTGTTACAAAGAATTAACTTATTATCCCCGCAAATTGCTATTGCGCCTGGCCGCCATTTTGGTGACGTAACCGTAGCCGAACACTCAGTACTGTTAGCATCACTGGCCGGCGATTACGCGTACATATCGAGTTGCGGATGACGTCACGTGAATGTTAATTTGACAAGGTTCCAGCGCATTAGCAATCTGCGGGGATAATATATGTAGGATTAGTTTGAATAAAACGATTGTATTTGATACTTACAGGATCATGCCGAACCATATGATTCTTATATGTGCCTTCAGTGACAAATCCTTTGTAACAATATTCACATTTATAGTACGAACTTAAATAATTATATGAACACTTCCTATCTTCTACTTCTTTAATTTGCTCCTCTTTACTCAATACTACTATATCAATCTCTGCACTAATACTTTCTGTGCTCTCTTTTAATTTCTTTTTCTTTACATTTCTATTACTATCTTTCTTCTTCCTTGACAATGGTTCTTCATCACTACTTACTTCAGATCCATTTAACAAATCATCTGTGCCCACTGTTACTATATTATCTATAATAATATTATCTATTTGAATTATGGAATTATTTCTAACACCATTCAGTAAAACATCGCCTAAGTTTGAATAACCATTTTTATCATCTGCATGTATATCATTATCATCGGCATAACTATTCTTATCGTCTATTTCTTCATTCTTATCATGCACATATCCATATTTATCGTCTATGTCTTCAATTTTATCATCTTTAAATACATTCTTATTATCTAAAAAGTCATTGTTATATATGCCGTTTCTGTGATAATCATTAAAATCGTGTTCGAGTTTTATAGGTGGTATGTCTACAACTTCTGCATGAAATATATCGTATGATGGATGAATAATGTGTGTTTTAACATCAGAATTCTTAAACACATCCAATGATGACTGCAATCAATATATTAGATTTCTTTATATCTAGGCTCAATAAAATCTATACGTATAATAAAACTGTAGAGGTCGAATTTCTATACAATGAAAAAATTTGCTAGAAACCGAGTCAGGGGGATGTAAGATGGGAAATGCAACTAATTTAGATAATTTTTTCAAATTTTTTTATATCTATTTGTTTGTTTGTACGGGCTAACCTCTGAAACGAATGGAACAATTTAAATGAAATTTCGTATGATGGTAGGTTATATCCCTGGTCAACATATAGGATCTTATGATCCCGAAAAAATAAAGAGTTACCGTGGGATAGTTAAAAAAACTTAAAATACGAAGTCACCGGCATCGGCTAGTTTAGAATAATTTCCTGGGGCACAAAATAATCCCAGAAAAGTTCGAGAACTTGCCATAAACAAGTTTCATAAATTAGCAATGCAACATTTGTGCGAGTAGACTTATTATATTACGAGGGCTGGTCTAGAGGACCAAACTAAATAGGAATTATTGCTATTAAGCTCTTTCAGTCAATCCTTGTATTCATTCAAAATATAAACAATCTATACTAATATTATAAAGAGGTAAAGTTTGTGACGTTGTAGGAGGGTGGGGGGGGATAATCTCTGGATCTACTAAGCCAATTTCAAAAATTATTTTACTGTTGGAAAGCTACGTTAACAGGGACTGTCATAGGCTGTATAACATGACGCTATATACCACGGGAAAGGGACAGAGCGCGGGTGAAACCACGCCCTTCTTTAGTACAGTGTTTTTCAACGTGTGGGTCGCGACCCCCTAGGGGAACATCAGTCGCCATATCGCTTATCCTGCGTTGAATGGTACTGCCAGACAGAGGTATACTTTTAAGCTGTTCTAAGTTCTTTTAATTGCTGGTAAAATCAAACTTTCGGCAATAGTATTAGGTTTTTCTGCTTTAGATACACCAAGAGCTAGTCGATAGCAACGCCTTCTCATTTATGCGGGCCGGGGCCGAGGGGGCCGGCATCGGACGTGGACATACGTATGACGCATTCGATGTAAAAAAAATGTGTTTTACGTATAATATAATAAATAATTATGTATTTAGTCGAAGCCTAATTATGAAAATGAATAAATGTATTATTGAATATTTGTCACGAAATAATATACATGAAAAAAAAGCAATGGGTAGGGGGGTCGAGAAATATTTCTTCATACTAAAGGGGTCATGTCATGGTTGAAAAAAGGTTGAAAAACACTGCTTTAGTATTAGTATAATTATAAATGGTTTGGTGTTGCAAATATCCATAGGCGATGGTAACCGCTTTCCATCAAGTAGGCCAGCTGCCTGTCTGCTGTGACAAACCTTATCATACCGTAACTGTTCATCCATTTACTTACCTGGTTATATTTCGAGTGAGTATTCCTTAACAAATACTGTGATTTCAGACATTTCTCTTTAAATTGTGAAAATTTCAGCAGCAACGAGGTGCAGTATACACAAAGGTGATGGGGCAAAAAGTCTGGGACTGGTACCTGAAATCATTTAAACAGACCTTATTTTAATACCTAAAGACTAGATGAACTGGGTTAAATGTTATAATCGAGTATTTAGAATTTAGATAATCGAATGAAGAAAAGCCGTTTGTGTACTTAATATTACATAATATGTATCCTAATTTAAGTTTAAATAAACAAGCAACTCCCAGAGTACATTGTTCATGTATAAAAAGTCAAGATGGCAAAGTCAGTCAATGTTTTATGCTCCTCTTTGTTTGCCCAATGTAAGATTAGGCTACCATCGAGTAAATAATAACCATAAATAAAATTAAAACTAAATAATTAAAATGATTAAGTTGGCGGTAGGCTAAATAAAACTTTAACAATACTCATTGGACAAATGTCATCTTTGTTGTTCGTGACCACGGCCACTGAAAAGCGGGCCGAAACATCAGATTACCCAACACACAAAAACATAGTTTCCATTATGTAGACAAGTCGCGAAACTTAAGAAAATACTATAATTACTTGACTTATGTTTATAAATTTGCTGTAATGTTTTCTTTTAGATTGTCATGTACTCAAATATGTGTATAACCATGAGTAGGTCAATAGGTCAAATACAGTAAGAACATTCGACTTTGTTACCATCTTACATACAACTATTAACTGTTTTTTGGAAATAAAAATTCAGTCATTCTATTACATTTATAAACATCCTACTCCTCTTTACTCACCATTTTAGATTTATTACTGAAATAACTCTTTTAGTGAAAGGTTCAACAATATTAGTTCAGTAATTATTCATATAAGTGTTTAATTTAACTCATCACAGTAAAGATTGGAAATAAAATAATTTCACATACTTTATTTTTCATTGTTATAAAGTACTAGTTGCGCCCAGCGGTCAAGAATTTTTCTAAAATAAAAGTAACCTAAGTTACTCCTTATTACATCAGCTACCTGCCAATAAAAGTCCCGTCAAAAGCCATTTCAGAGAGTAGCCGGAACAAACAGACAGACAGACAAAAACTGTAAAAAATGATATTTTGGTGTATATATATTCATATGCATGTAGTAAAAAGCGGTTATTTCAATATTACAGACACTCCAATTTTATTTATATGTATAGGTGGTTAGCAACCCTTACCATACTGCAACCACAGGCCTAAGGTTAGATTCCCAGCATGATTAATTAATTAATCGAACTTTCGGCTATTTCAGTTCTAGGGTCTGGGTGTTTGCGATCAGTCCGAGAGTGATCTATATCTATTATCCACTGTAAACAACGGAGAGTTCACTCACGTGATTCACTATGCGAGGAATCGAACCCAGTGACCTAAGCCAGCAGACTCAGTGAATCATAAATACCATCAATAAAGTAAAATTAGTAAAAATTAATAAATTATGTACTTACTTTCGTATTTATCAAGCTTTCATATACATCTTTTACTCGATATTTGTACATATCGTACATTTTCACATTGGTTATAAGACAAACGCGGCACGATATTATTTCTGAAGTAATATTCATTTTACTTTAGCAAAAATCATCTTTTTAACCACTCATAAATAATTAATATTAAATATAAACATAAATATCATATCGGTTTTTTTTTCATTTTATGGCTTGGCAGCTAGGCCTTTAAGCCCGATCTTAAATTAATATATTATAGATTCTTCATTTTCTTATGCCTATGCTCAGTTGAACTGGAGGTTATCAACTGACGCCTTCAACGGAGTTCTCGTGACAACTCGACTGGCCAGATTCGACTGTATAGTTCGTATTTCTCACAAAAACACATAAATAATACTCAAAAACTATTAATATCCTACAACCACTGTTTATATTTGGGGAATTTTACACATTTTTGGAAAATAATACTGCACAGCACATTTTCATTCGGTTCCCGTCAAAATATTGGTTCATTTATTATTTTATTTTATTTAGGTTTATGGCTTGGCAGCTAGGCCTTTAAGCCAGTATTGGGTCATTATATTTTCAAAACCACAGACTACTAGAGGATAGACAAATATTCTTTACGGCACTGACTAGCTAGATCCACAGAGTAAAGAGGCCCATTCACTATCTTACATGGGAATCCTGCAGAAGGAGGAGCTTTCAGATTTCAAGAGGCATAATGATATAATACAGTAGCTTCCTCTTGAATAAAGGTGTGTGCATATTATTACTCGCCGCTGACAAACGGGGCTAAGGGGCATAGCTTAAATCGTATCAGGATATGAAAAGTCCATCGAAGTGTGCACATAATACGTCGTAAGTCGCGGACGTAATCTTGAGCATTCGGACATCCTAAAGCAATCTGGAGAGTGTGTTACGGTTCTGACGTGTACATCGTTCGGAATTGTTCGTCAGCCGCGGCTGATAGACACGTCCCATAATGCGTCTGCTCCTTAACGAACAAAGTCCCCGAAAATCATAACATGACACATTTATTCTAACAACAGCGGAAAACCCTATATCAACATGTTCGCAATAAAACAGCGCTTATACTAAATTTTTTTTATTTTCTTTTTTTTTTGAGGCGAGGGAAAATGCTGACCGATTTACGCACTCTGGGCCGTCACTAGGAAACGGCACGCATCCATCGGGGGCGATAACGCTAGCAATAGTATGCTTTGTTTGCGCTCCGTCCGCGATGGCGTGACACAGAGGAGTGTGGAAGACTCAGAGCGATGCCGCACGGGCGAGCAACCTCAATACCCACTAAAAACCCCCTCTTCCCTGTCGACCCTGCGCTTTGTTTGTGATGGAAAGACTGAGATATAGAACATAGTTACGCAACAGTCGATCCAGCGCAATAAAGTGCCTGGAGTGTGCCCTGGGAGAACACACCCCACTTCGAAACGGGGGCAGATGAATCCCTTGCGTTGCCTAGTAGCTAGGGCTCCCCGTACCGGAACCTAACTCAGGGAGGGAAGTAATGCGCGTACCTGCCTCTCCGGGTGCCAGCTGAAGGCCGGCGACCTCGAGTAGAGACATTAGCACGCGTTGCAGGACTTCGCTCCCTGTCCCTTTCTGCGGCCTCTTTGAGAGACATTACTGCCTCACAGAAAGTAACCGCAGACTCCCAGCGGTCGTCGCTGTGCAACATGGCCGTTACCAAGTCGCCAAGCGATCCGACGGCTCCTACGTGCGTCTCGAGCTTGAAACGCTGCGGCGTCCATGCAGCGCACTCGACCAGCGTGTGAAACGCCGTATCGGGTGCGCCGCACTGGCGGCAGTCCGGAGAAGGCAAGCAGCCCACAATGCGAAACAGATACTGATCGAAACAACCGTGTCCGGTCAGTATGTGTCGTCCTGAAGGTCAGGGTTCCGCTGGTGCGGGTGACCCATCTCTCCAGCTGTGGCCTGATTGCATCCACCGTAAAGCCGCCGGCCGCAGGGTGTTCGAGGTCACGAGACCATTCGACGAGGCAGCAAGCGGTTTCCCGCTTCCTGACCGTCTCTAATTCGACTTGACAGAAGGTCAGTCCTCTAGCTAGGGCATCCTGCCGGGTACGCCGAACCCTGGACAGGACGTCTGCCTGGAGATGCAAGGGCAGCTTGCCTGCCAAGAGAGTCGCCGCCGTCCACGACACTGTGCGATACCCCCGTATGGTCCTCACGGCCAGAACCCGCTGCGCGCGGTGCAGCAGGGTTCGGTTGTGGCGGTGAAGCGAATCGGACCAGACGGGCGCACCGTACAGCGCCATACTCCTCAGGATGCCGGAATAAAGTTTCCGCGTCGCACCCCCCGGCCCCCCCACGTTAGGAAGAAGCCTGGAGAGTGCGCCCGCGGAATTCACGAGTTTATATTTTTTTTCTATTATCATAACATTTAACAAGTGAAAGTAACTGGCATCGACATACCTATTTATACCTGGCAACCCATAGTTTGACCAGGTCAATTAGAGTTTTTGGCGGGAACTGAAAGGAGACGTTGTGCTGTGCAGTTTTATTTTCTAAAACTGTGTATAATTACTCTAAAATGAACAATAGTTGCAGAATATTGATAGTTTTTGAGTAGAAATTATGTGTTTTTGTGAGAAATGTGAACTGTATAGTCAGATGTGATCTTTCGAGTTTTCACAAGAACTCCATTGAATGGCGTCGGTTGTAGTCTGCAATACAACTGCGCTACTATACGAAGACCTATTAATTAACATGTTTCCGACTGAAAGACTTTGATTCTATGGTCATGAACACATGAATAAATAATAATAACCAGGTCAATTATAGACAACCCTACATCTGCGCATTCTATGTTTGGAGTTTTTGGCGGGAACCGAAAGATGATGTTGTGCTGTGCAGTTTAATTTTCTAAAAATGTGTAAAATTACTCTAAAATGAACAATAGTTTTAGGATATTGATAATTTTTGAGTAGTGATTATGTGTTTTGTGAGAAATGTGAACTGCATAGTCAAATGTGGCCTTTTGAGTTGTCACAAGAACTCCGTTGAATGGCACTAACTGATTACCTACAGTTCAGCTGTGCTACGCATAAGCTTAAGAAAATGAAGAAACCAAATGTATATTATAAACTTAGATCTGGCTTAAAGGCCTAGTTGCCGAGCCATAAATATAATAAAATAATAATTCTATATGTTTGGAGTTTTTGGCGAGAACTGAAAGATGTTGTGTTGTGCAATTTTATTTTCTAAAAATGTGTAAAGTTACTCTAAAATGAACAATAGTTGTAGGATATTGATAGTTTTTGAGTAGTAATTATGTATTTTGTGAGAAATGTAAACTGTATAGTCAAATGTGGCCTTTTGAGTTGCCACAAGAACTCCGTTAGATGGCACCAACTGATTTCCTACAGTTCAGCTGTGCTATACATAGGATTAAGAAAATAAAGACACTATATATGTTGTAAACTAAGATTTGGCTTAAAGGCCTAGCTGCCAAGCCATAAACCTAAATAAAGAAATAATAATTATATGTTTTGTACCAACTATGCTTCTTGTTTTATACTTTAGTCCAGTATAAAATTTTCTTATTATCTTGATGTTGCAACATTGAATGAAAAATCTTTTTTTTTAAATAATTAAAAATGTAGCACCAAGTCTACACTCAGCGCGCCGTCGATACCGTCTACGCACACATACGCGTTCCGCACCCCGTCTCACGTGCGCCTACACACCCACTACGATGACCCCGCCTATATAAGCCCGGCGCTCGGCCGTGCAGAGCCAGTCTGCTGTTCGCAGGCCTCTCACCCGCAACGGGAAGTGGTCTCGCACAGCCAGGCGCTCTACGCAGCGTTGACATAGGACTCGAACGGGTGCATCGAGCAATTCGAACTCCCGCTTCGTCGATTGTGTCAACTCTAAGTCTTTAACACTACAAACTGGCGCCCAACGTGGGGCCCGAAGAAGAATGAGCAAGAGACTGCATTTCAGCAACTGAAAACACGTCTCACTATGGCTCCCATACTTCGACAAACGGATAAAACAAAGCCTTATACGATCAAGACCGACGCCAGCAATTACGCGCTTGGAGCTGTTTTGATGCAGGGGGAGGGCGAGGACGAACTCCCTGTGGGGTGTGTACCACACCTCTGCCTTGTCCCCATACCGAGGCAATCCGGATGCGCCGCCTGCTCCAGTCCGTCCACTAAAGAAACGAGGAAGACCACCGAAGGCCAAGACTGCCCCTACTACAACGCAGTCTACCCGTGGACGAGGGCGCCCCCGAAGAACCGCCTGCCAGTAGAACTAATCTGTTTGCTCGTCGGGACGCCGTCGCAACCAGAGGGGGAAGCTGTAGCACCAAGTCTACACTCAGCGCGCCGTCGATACCGTCTACGCACACATACGCGTTCCGCACCCCGCCTCACGTGCGCCTGCACACCCACTAAGATGACCCCGCCTATATAAGCCCGGCGCTCGGCCGTGCAGAGGCAGTCTGCTGTTCGCAGGCCTCTCACCCGCAACGGGAAGTGGTCTCGCACAGCCAGGCGCTCTACTTAGCGTTAGCATAGGACGCGAACGGGTGCATCGAGCAATTCGGACACCCGCTTCGTCAACTGTGTTAACTCTAAGTCCTTAGTCGTCATACGTGAATTGTGCTACGTTGTTTGTGAACTCAAATAAATTCTTCTGCCAACTTGTGCTGGTTTTCTTCAAAACACACTACAAAAATATTTTGACCAGGATTTTTTGACAGCCCATTTTTAATATTATTTGTTAATATACTAAATTTATTATAAAATAAGTTTTATTAAATTATCAGCTCGGTGAAGGTCGATGTAGGGTCGGATCTTTGACTAATAGGTACCCAAAATGTCGATTACTGCAAAGGGAATTAGTAGAGAAGAATGGTCTAACTTCCTAATGGGGATTGTTCACTTTTTTTCAATCTGGCTATTTGAAAAACCATTTCGAGGAATAGTGTCCCTAATCATTTCTGTCTAGTTAAAATTCCAAAAAACGTACGATCTTCTTGTATTTTGTAAGAAATGCGTTTGACCTTTATTTGACCTTACTCAATCCAATCAGGTGGGCCGTCTGCCTGTTTGCCGGCTTCAGGTGTTAAAAAAAATCTAGCTGTACATTATTTGATTTAAGTTATGTAACATGGATTTTACCTAAAGACCACTTTAAAAAATTTAACGATAACTATAGAAAATAATAATGGTTGAACACGAAAAATTATAAGCCTAGCGACAAAATACACTAAAATGATCACGATACGTAATGAGTAATGACAGTGATATTTAAATAAGTAGCACAGATTACTATGATTAGGTATAGATAAAACTCGCTTTTATTATTTTTGTTTTCTAGGCAAAGAAATCAATGTAAACTTGTCCCTTATGACGTCATCGGAGAAATAATTTTAAAATCGATTTATAAAAAAACTAACGCTTAAAATACAAAAATATTCAAATTAGTATCTTAAAATACCCTATTTTACGTAATAAAAATATAAAATCAGAGGGTAATTTTTGTGAACAATCCCCATTCCATGCTGCGGGTAAACAAATCTTGTTTTTGCGAACACTCATGGATAATATAATACAAATGCAAAACAAAGAGAAGTCATTAATTAAATTGATTTATTATTTCTAAAAGCTTGACCACAAACAATACTTATATGTACGCTGAAAAGTCATCCCTCAGTTATACAATTAAAATATATTTTTTATTGATTTCACTAAACTGCATAATTGCAAATTGGACACTGCTTCCTGCCAATTTTTATCTATATCGATCCAGAAGTTTTTGAGAAATATATCTATGACATTTATACAGATTTCAGTAAGTTTATCAGATTCAGATATGGATAAAACACCTAATTTCTTTAGAAAGATAGTCGTTAATATAACTAATAAATTAATAATAATAAATATTTTTTCCCGCAGGGGGGCTTTGTGGCGAAGCCTTAGGTGAGTAGCGACACCTCGTACCTGACTCTGGGGGCCAAGGCAAGGCCCCCACCTCCGTGCTTGCCTTAACCAGCCGGCACGGAGTGGAGATCGCTAGAGCTAAGACTCAAGCTCCAGGGGTGGAAGTGATAAATAGCATCACGTCAGAAACAGCTTCAGTGAACCTGCCGCCCACCTCTCTACACCCCTTAGCCACTTATACCCATGTTGCCCCTGCCTTTTATGGCATTTTTTTTGGGGCCCATGCAGGGAGTGGCGAGTCACCGTCTGCCCATTTTTCCATGTTTCCGAACATTGCGACGGACAGACGCCATAGTCCTCATATTTCCAGATCCCTTGTACCACTAGCAGTTCACCCCAATAGCCCGGTACTTTTTGTCCTCATTTTCCACAATAGTCCTACACTGGCCGGGGCTTATCCTTAGGTGCATCATTATATGGTGTAGACAGAGATAATCGCCGGTCAGTGTCACGCCACATTTACATTAAATTTGTCAAAGGGCCTCTACGTGTTGGTCTTTCCATGGCCCCGCGCAAGCCCTCCAAAAGTCCGGGCTATTTTTATGGCCCGTGGTCTTCCAAGACATAAAAATAAATATTTTATTGATCTAAAGCAGTGTTTTTCAACCTGTGGGTCGCGACCCCTAGGGGGGTCGCAGAGCCTTACTCTGGGGGTCGCCGGCAAAAAGGAAAAGGCAATTTAAGTTTCTATCTCGTACTTAGCTTCTTTCTAAGCACAGCAGCTTTTTGCAGAGTATAATAAGACCCTAATAATAAATATGAGGAACAAAATAGAGAAAAAACATAAACGTAGTCTATTAAGTTACTAACTTTTATTTGTTTTGTTTGTCTATGACCCTAGGGGGTAGCCATAATTTTTCAACCTGGAAAGGGGTCGCGTATTCAAAAAGATTGAAAAGCACTAATCTAAAGAATCACATGTTTACATAATAACAAAACAGTTCGTTGCACTGCAAAAGTATTTTAATTTTATTTACTTTCTTCGTATTCGAAATGAAAAGCAGTATTTAACCTTAGGTGAAAGGCCTATTTAGGCACACAAACTATTACCGCCCTAATAGGCTAGTACGCCAAATCATCTCATGCTTCAATAGGTCACTTTCACCTCGCATGTAGCAATCTACTATTTTAGCATACAGCAGCCAGACAACTAACTTGTTTTTAAATAAAAGCTTTTGAGATCCTGGATATCATGTAGCAGCAGAGTGCTAGCCAAGACAAGTAAAGCGAGCCCAAACACGACGGGTCTGTATTGTTTAGTACAGGAGTTCCTATCTTCAAACTCCATCATCAGATCAGCTCCATGGTACCATATTATTGCATTGTCACGCGATATACATATGCGTGCAAAATTTCAGCTCAATCGGAAACCGGGAAGTTGGTCAAATTTAACTTGCAAGATTCCACCCGAACTTACATACATACACACATCCATTGCAAGTTAAATAAAAACTTGTAAAATACACGTCGCCAGGGCCTTTCACTGTCTGTGCATTTACACGCACTTGGCCCATTTATTTCATAATGAGTCCGTACAAAAGTCTTCAAACACCTTTGAGGTGCCAGATATGAGCATTATTTCATTGTTTCCTTTGCATGTTTTGATAATAAATGTGCCTTTAAGACAGATAAGAGTGAACTTTTAAAATCGCAAATTTCGCATTTATATGGTTTCTCTCCTGTGTGTTTACGAAGGTGTTTATTTAAATCACTCTTAGTAATACATTTGTACTGACACATGTGACATGAGAAGTTCTTTTCCTTTATGTGTTTAAACTTCATGTGGGTTTTTAAGTCACCTTTCTCTGAACATCTATAATCACACAGATCACATGAATATGGCTTTTCACCATTATGTCTACGAAGATGTGCATTTAAATTGCTCTTTGTAACAAATTTGTTTGGACACAAATGACATGAGAAGGTCTTTTCCTTTGTATGCTTATGCATTATATGCCTTCTCAAATTACTTATGTTTGAAAACTTACTATCGCATAAATCACAAGTATATGGTTTATCGCCAGTGTGTTTACGAATGTGTCTATTTAAGGCGCCCTTAGTTACACATTTGTACTGACACGTATGACATGAGAAGTTCTTTTCCTTTGTGTGTTTATGCATTATATGCCCTCTTAATTTACTTTGTGATGAAAATTTACTATCACATAAATTACATGTATATGGTTTCTCCCCAGTGTGTTTACGAAGGTGTACGTTTAAGTTGTTTTTGGTAACACATTTGTAATGACACATATGACATGAGAATTGCTTTTCCTCTGTGTGTCTATGCGTTATATGACTTCTTAATTGACTTTGTTGTGAAAATCTATTATCACATAAATTACAGGTAAATGGTTCCTCTCCACTGTGTTTAGGAAGGTGTAAATTTAAGTCTTTTTTGGTGACACATTTGTAATGACAGACATGACATGAGAAGTTCTTTTCCTCTGCGTGTCTTTGCCTTTTATGACTTCTTAATTGACTTTGTTGTGAAAATTTATTATCACATAAATTACATGTATATGGTTTCTCCCCAGTGTGTTTACGAAGGTGTACATTTAAAGAGCATTTTGTAACACTTTTGTACTGACACAAATTACATGAGAAGTTCCTCTCCTGGGTGTGTTTATGCATTATATGGCTTTTTAACTGATTTTGTTGTGAAAATTTATTGCCACATAGATCACATGTGTATGGTTTCTCACCAGTGTGTTTACGAAGGTGTACGTTTAAAAAGTATTTTGTAACACATTTGTACTGACACATATAACATGAGAAGTTCTTTTCCTTTGTGTGTTTATATCTTATATGCACTTTTAATTCATTTTTTCGTAAAAATTTACGATCACATAAATCACATATATATGGTTTCTCCCCAGTGTGTTTACGAAGGTGTACATTTAATGAGTATTTCGTAACACATTTGTACTGACACATATGACACGAGAAGTACTTTTCCTTAGAGTGTTTATGCTTTATATGCTCAGCTAAGTTATGTTTTTGCAAACACCTATAAACACATAGATCACATTTATACGAAATATATTTGTTCTGATTTGTATGAAACACTCCCCTTGATCCCTTTTTATTACAATCATTTGTTTTATTTCCTTCATCACTTCTATTTAATGAAGTACTTGGAGTAACCACATCAACACTCTTTGGAAGACTTTGCTTGAAGTCATTTTCAGCATTAGTATAACAAACTTTGGAAGTAAGTGTTTTATGGTCTTGTACAATCACATCAATAGGTTGTATCTTATCTTCTGGTACAATATTCACTTTTGGCGAAATATTGTTTACTTCACAGTTGACTGTTGAGTTTATAATTTGTTTGTTCTTAGAAATATTCACACGGGAGTCTGCAGATAATTTTTCAGAAAAAATTACATCTGATGCCTTGCAATTATTTACTGGTAAACATTTCAAAACAGCATTAGCTATATGATATCCACCCATGGTTGTTTTATAATGCTTAATTCGCTTAGCTTTTTGCAGTGTTTCATTTAATAGGCGTTTTCTCGCTGGTGCGCCTGAAGGCAAAGATTAATGGTTTTTAGAGAGTTAAAGTAAGTTTGAATGCTTCTTTATGGTTTTTAAAGAATTCAAACTAATTCTACTAACTATGAATAAAACGGAATTCTTTTTTCCTTTGAAATTTTTGGAACACAATTTTTGGGTTGCTACACCAAGTCATTCCATTCCATACTCTTCTTTTTGAGCAAACATAACAAATTATCAAATTAATGAAGGTTTCAACGGAATGTGCGTCAAAAGTTTCATACTAGGACTCGAGCAACAGGTATACAAGTATGTATGTATAGTAAATCGATTGATTTTTTATTTTTAATATTTTCAACACCAGCAGCTTAGACAATCCATTTCAATTGAAACCAGTATTTAACACGAGGATTATGATAAAATTTACAAATCTTACCGGTATTAATCTTCTCCAAAGTAATTCCAACTTGTCTTTCTTTTATCTTCTTCAGAGGCGTGTCGTCGTCCGAAAATATCCCAGACTCAATAGCAGCGGTGTCTTCACTCTCCTGCTGACTTGAATCTAAAGATTCTAAGAAAATGATTTTATGTCAGCTATGTTGTTTTATTTGCGGCTGTATTCGTATACTCCTATTCCCTTATTATGGGTGTAGGGGTTGATTGGAATCATGTGGTGGGTTCACGATGGTTACTCCGTTGAATAGTAACATACCACTGGCGAGAGTCCAGGGTTCTATCGCCCTGAGAGGAGTACACAATAACACGACGAGTAGTTGTACTATTGTTGTATATTTTACTCTTTAATATTGTAATTAATTATTAAATATTGTTAATGAGATCACACATTTTTGATGATATAGAAAAATGCGCAATCGTATTGTCAGCTCTAACAGCAATTTAAATATCTATTAACTGTTTTTGCATTGTACAAAGTTCATGTATTGACAAGTCTTTTACTGTGATCAATAAATTGATGTCTGAAACGTGACGCAGCAGTAGAAGAAATCTTACTTTTCAAAATATCAGTTTGCTTCGTTGCAAGAACAAATGTGGAAAAAACAGCATTTTAATATATGCATTATGGTATATACATAGATAGTTCTCCTTGACGTATCCGTCAACGGCGAACCTTGTCAAGGCCGACTATGCGAGCGCAGATGACTAGCGAAA
This sequence comes from Dendrolimus pini, assembly GCA_949752895.1. Lineage (NCBI taxonomy): Eukaryota > Metazoa > Arthropoda > Insecta > Lepidoptera > Lasiocampidae > Dendrolimus > Dendrolimus pini. Next base: position 10,754,519 of record OX457151.1, read on the forward strand.
TCAAATTTGGTTTTAAAAGTTATTTTGCAAGGCGCAATTCAGCCGTCCTGATGAGTCATATGTGTCGGTAGTAATGCATTATTATTACACAGGCTATTGTCAATAAAGTGTACATTGTTTCAGTAGTTGTTATCTGCTCTGAAAAACCACTTAATATAATAAAATCTTTATGAATATTATAAATTCCTCTTAGTCTAAGTATTATTTACATTTTTGCAGTACCTGTAATAAGCTAATTTTGCTAAGTGAAGATTTAAAAGCAAACATAAAGACCGTTTTCTAAATTATTACATTAATTACCTTCTTTCACAACAATTTCTTGTTTCAACTCCTTATCAGTAACAGAAACAACTTTATCATCTTCAATAAATTCTTTACAATCCTCTTCAGTATATTCATTACTTAATACACCAACTTCAGTAAAATTTGTTTTTACGTCACAACTTGTTTCATTCACATCTGTAAATGTGCCTTCATCGGGTACTTCTGACTTAATCTCTTTAATAATAGGAACGAAGGAGTCTTCATTGTTTTCTAGAGCTGGTTCTACCTTTATCAATACTACTTTGATTTCAGTTAGATTTGGTGTGAAATTTGACATGTTAAGGGTGTTAATATATCCTCTTGGAACCTGAAAAGTGTTTCAGTGAATATTTTATAAAGCATTAAAGTCGTCATTATATTTACTTCTACACTATTGTAATTTGCGAGGAGAGTTTCGCACTTAGAATTGGAAGAAAACACCAGTCTTTTTTCAACTAAATGTTTTTAATGTCTTACACAGCTGTACGTGATTCTTTCCTGCAGAGTTGCTCCTTCACATACAACGATACACTGTCCCGACGATGAGTAGTTTACTGAAAATACCATCGCCGAATACTGCATTGACAACGTCTTGCCACTGTGGTACTCACCTCCTTATTTCTTCAATCTTTTTCCACTGCCTTCTACTAAACTTCTCTTCCAACCCTCTCCTATCGCTCTTATCCCGTCTCTGTCTTCAACTGAACTCACTGTAGGCGCACCTTACGCTGCTTATACATCCGGAAGAACCCTCTGGAACCCATAATTTCGATCTTCTTTTCGTTATTCTTTTATTTGCAGTGTATCCCTTTCTAAACAGATGTTTAGAAAGACAAAGAAACACAAAGAGAGTAAAGGGTGCTGTCTGTTAAACAGCCTCTTATGTCAGACGCTTTGTACCCAGCAGTTGAAAATGCCCTGGCTTATCAACACTGGTTGGCACCAGCATGAGTAAACAATCATAAGCAAACCGTAAAAAACTACCCCTTGTAGGAACTCATAATGAAAGAGATGGATCTATATGAGTGTGGAGGATCACACGCATATAGATTGATCTCTTTCTTTATGAGTGACTGTAACCTATCTAATCTGGAAGATTAATGCAAAAAAGGACTTTTAGATGCTTTTAGTTACTTCTAATTCCTTTTGATGAACCTCCCTTTGGAAGTGGGTTAAAAAAACATGTGCATCTCGGAACACTCAACAGAAATGATAAGCTAATCTAAATGAAATATTCAATATTGAAATTGTTTAACTTGAGAAAAGCTTAGGTTATTACTTAAACTTAAATTTTATGTATATTTATAGGAAAATGTAACTAAAGGTTATTTATTAATAAAATCTTATATTACATACATACATACATAACTTCACGCCAAGTCCCTTGCGGGGTAGGCACGAACAACAGCACGCCATTCAGGCTTATTCTTACACACCTCACTTGCTTCTTTGACATTCATAGTTCTTGTCATGCACGCTTGAATCTTAAAATCTTATATTGATTATAAAATATATTTTATTCTTAGTTACAATTCTTGAATACATTACATAATATATTGTCTATGTAAATTATTAGTATCATTATTTAATCTAATTACCGAAATACGGCTAGTACTGTGAGTTAGAGTGAGAGAGGAGAAGCCTGCCTACCGCTGCCGTATGCGTGAGAGTAAGGGAAACCAGACATACTGGCGCAGTAACGCGTTACATAACGAAACGGTTTACTCTCCCATAAGAAGTTATCACTTCAATAAATGGAGACATAAGACAACAGACTCAAGTGATGTAAGGGTGGACTACCTACAGTTATAGAGTATATTTATTCATTATGAACTATCATGAACAGATTCAAACATTTTTAATATAGGTTTGTGGTTAGTTTTCTTAAAACCACCCAAAACTTACTTTGTATATCAAATAATAAATAAAATATGCCCTATAATACCATACTCAGATGGAAAACTGTGTAGAGAACAACAATACAAGAGATGGGAAGATGATTTGAAAGACACAGCAAAGACATTGGTGGTCCAAAAACTAAAGGCAATAAGAGATGGGTATCAAATAGCTTGAGACAGGTATCTGTCAAAGGACAAACTGGCAATGAGGAATAATTAGATATTAATCAATGTATTAGGTCATAACACTGATACTATGGAACATTTTTTCGGCAATTCTTATTTTATACTTGAGAGTGAACATTTCTCCATAACACTATCTCAATACATTTAGTTCGTTAATACTACATTCGATTTTTTAGTCTATAATTAAAACTACTTAAAAAAGCTACACAACTTTTTAGCACATTAAACAAAAGTTAAATAATTAATACTAACCGTCAGTCCTAACCACAGAACACAAGTACTCTCTGTCCTAACAATTCTTTAAAAGTACGGGTTGCATTATCAACCAGTATACGTAACTTTGCTTCAGTGTTTAGCATCCACAACATAACATCTTCCAGACTTATAAATCTAGTTTAGGTCTTGTGGTTTATAAAGTTCAATTTATTTTATATACATATCTAATATGACTTATTTATTTAAGAAAGTTAAAAGTTAGGTAACAGAATGTACTCTTTGGGTAACAGAATAACAGTATCTTAATATTTTGCTATTTATTGATTGATTTTTTTAAAAATATGTTATAAATTGACAAGATGATAAAATTAGCTACACAGATCAAGAAGCTTACACACACAATTCTCCATATATTCAATATACTCTTTGCACACAATGACACAGATAGCTACCAATATATTCAATGTTGAATGTACTCTGTGATAGCTATATAGTTTGTCGGACTGTATCCATCCAGAAACTAAAGAGGCGTATTCACTATACTGCAATGGCCGGAGTTGCAGTATACTATGAAGAGGCATCCTGCTCCGTTTTGTAGGACGCAATATGCTTTTTTTTTTTTTAGGCGAGGGAAAATGCTAACCGATTTACGCACTCTCTGGACCGTCACTAGGAAACGGCACGCATCCATCGCGGGCGATAACGCTAGCAATAGTATGCTTTGTTTGCGCTCCGTCCGCGATGGCGTGACACAGAGGAGTGTGGAAGACTCAGAGCGATGCCGCACGGGCGAGCAACCTCAATACCCACTAAAAACCCCCTCCCTGTCGACCCTGCGCTTTGTTTGTGATGGAAAGACTGAGATATAGAACATAGTTACGCAACAGTCGATCCAGCGCAAGGACGCAATGCGCTTTGCAGCAACATCCACAAAACTGCATTACGCAACGGATTGCTGTGCTAAATAGTGAATGGGCCTCTTAATTGCATTATCTGTTGTTTGTTAACAGTTTTAAATGCGTGCTGGCTTAAAGGCCTAGTTGCCAAGCCATAAATGCATTAAAAACATTAAGTACGTGAGGTCTTAGCGGGAACTTGAAAGACGATAAATTGCTTCGTAGTTTTAGTTCTAATGACTGGCTAAAAGTGAACAATATGATTATATGACACAGATTGTTTATAATAAAGATTTGTTCAAATAAATACCGTGAAATACTTACATGACTTAAATAGGTAATTTTACAGGTGTTTCTAATAATTTACAATATAATTTTTTGTAGATTACGCAAGGCTTCACTGGGAAATCGTACCTTATCTTGCCAAACTCTAATGGTAAAGATACAGACGCTCATGCTTTGAACATCCAGGCATGTCGGTTTACTCAAAATATTCTTATAAAGTTGTTCAGGGCCATACTGATACTTTCAATTTAAATTTGATGTAATACAGAAGTGGACGCAGGGTAAGTTAAAATTATTATTATGTTCTCAGCACATTTCACGCTTTTTATTAACTGACGTAATATGTAGACTTTACTATCGGTAAGCAAACCGATACATAACTCCGAGTGCGAAGGTTAATTAAGGATTTTCACATATCTTCTAGATTTTTTTTATTACATGAGATCACACGACAGGAAGACGGCCCACCTGGATGGCTCCCATGCCATTTAAAACATGCCGCCATAAGAACCTGAGTTACTTTTCGATATTAGTACCCAAGTCTCAACCCCATCTACGTTTATAGACGAAGCTAACTACTTTCTATCATAGTTAGACCGTGAGCCTGTCTGCTGCAGGTACTCCAGCAATAAAAAATAAAATAATAGAACCAATTTTTATCAATATTGATCTATGTGTTTTTGATAAATAAGGAAATGACAACAAGAACAGACACATTGATATGGCAACATCATTTTTTTCAAAATAGAGAACACTAATCAATATAACTGCCGAATCAGCGCCAGTAGCGTTGGAGCCAAATCACCAAAAATAGAATAGAATAGAATCAATATAACTAACTTCGATAGCTCAGCGATCCAAAATGAGTCTTGCCCACCGGCATAAGTATACGCCACCTTTTTATGCCCTGTGGTTTTTTGCTAGTTATGGTTTCGAAGCTCACACAGGTCAACCCTGACTCTGCTCCTCTACCGGTAATTGGGGCCTTTTATCACTCTTCGATCCTTCCTTATCCAATCAACCCAAATATGCCCTCCTTACCCTTCCATCCTCCCTCATCCGAACATCCCAAATAGGCCCTCATCGCTTCGATCCTCCCCCATTCGACCAACCTAAATAGGCCTTCATCACACTTCGATCCTCCACCACCCGACCATCCCAATTAAGCCTTTATCACGCTTCGACTCTCCCCCATCCGACCAATTTGGTTTTCCTTCTTAGAAGCCGGAACACTAATGCACTATATATGTCGCACTACTTGCACTGCACCTCAGGACGTTTTGAATACGTAAATATATTTCATCCACTGGGATGCTCGTATCTGAGGCCCTACTCTCAAACGCCTGTCGTCGTTCGTTTTCGTCCGATCAAGTGACTGTGAAATTTTAGATAGAAGAAAGGAAGAACTAAGATTTCTTTGAAAATACAATAATATAGTCTATACTAGCTGACCCGGCGAACTTCGTACCGCCATATTTTCTGAATTCCTAAAAGACTATGTTTCATGACACAAAAACAAAATCACCATAATCGGTCCAGGTGATTAGGAGGATTTTAGAACTCGATCTCAGCGCCACCTACCGGTTCTAATTGCGAATCTAAACCATCCGGCAACCCACTCAAACACACAAAAACAAAATCACCAAAAGCGTTCCCGGTGATTAGGATTCTAGAACCCGATCTCAGCGCCACCTACCGGTTCTTTTTGCTAATCTAAACCATCCGGGAACCCACTCAAACACACAAAAACAAAATCACCAAAATCGCTCCCGGTGATTAGGAGGATTCTAGAACCCGATCTCAGCGCCACCTACCAACGGGATAAAAAGTATCCTATGTCTGTCTCCTGGTTCCCCACCAATTTTCAGCCAAATTGGTACAGGCGTTCTTAAGTTATAAATAGTGTAACTAACACGACTTTCTTTTATATATATAGATATAGCTGTCCCGGCAGACGTCGTCCTGCCCGGTAAAAAATAGGGGTTGATCGTAGAAGGTTGAAAATTTAGGGTTGTATGTATTTTTAAAGCTATCATAAAAAACTAACAATATCAAAAAATTAAAAAAATATATTTAGGGATGGACTACCCTTAACATTTAGGGGGATGAAAAATAGATGTCTGATTCTCAAACCTACCCAATATGCACACAAAATTTCATGAGAATCGTTCAAATTAAAATCTAATTCAACTCAGTAGAAAATTATAAAAATACTAATATCGCTATTAAAAAATAGGGGTTGATCGTAGAGGGTTGAAAATTTAGGGTTGTATGTATTTTTGTATGTTGTATCATAAAAAAATAGAAATTAAAAATTTTGTCTAAAAAAATAATAATAAAAATTTAGGGGTGGACTACCCCTAACATTTAGGGGGATGAAAAATAGATGTTGGCCGATTCTCATAGATACCGGATAAGCACAAAAAATTTCATCAAAATCGGTCAAGCCGTTTCGGAGGAGTATGGCAACGAAAACTGTGACACGAGAATTTTATATATTAGAAGATAACAAAAAATAAATGGAAAATGTACTTAATATTAAGTAAAGAGACAAGCAAAAAGTGATAAGCCGAAAACGAACAAGGAAAGATGTTTAAGAGTAGGCCGTCTATGACTGTGCATCTTATCTTTTCAGATATTGAATATTTTACATTAAATGGCTGATACTTGGCTGATCTATTTCAGACCGAGTCTGTACAAATTCTTCGAACACCTATCCAGTGCCAGAGCATTATTTCATTGTTTCCTTTGCATGTTTTGATATTAAATTAGACTTTAAAATAGATAAGATTTACCCGTAAGTCTAAATCGCCAGAAGCTTTAAAACACCAGAAACTCTTTTCTTCTTGTAAGGGAGAGGCTGAGCGCGCTCGATTCTTAGCTGACTCACGTTGGGAGTCAGGTCTCCTGCTACAGGCACTGCCCTCAGCGTATCTTGTCACATTTTTGGATGACGCGACCTCCAGAATCTGTGCCAGCATTCGACTGTAGGCAACCTATGTAGTCCCGCACCTCTGTAATTGCGGGGATAGGGTGGACCGCTTGGGATACCACGGGGTATTAAGCAGCAGAAGGGCCGATAGAATTTCCCGAAACGCAGACCTCAACGATATCATCCGCCGGGCTCTTATCACCGCCGGGGTATCTGCCGTTTTGGGACCATAATGCTTGTGCCGCGACTATGGCAGGAGACCAGATAAGATGACGCTGATTCTCTGGTTATTATTTATTTATTTAGGTTTATGGCTTGGCAACTAGGCCTTTAAGCGAGATCTTAGTCTTCAGATCTCTTCTACATTTTCTTAAGCCTATGTGTAGCACAGCTGAACTGTAGGTAATCAGCTATAATAGTGCTATTCAACGGAGTTCTTGTGACAACTCAAAAGGCCACATTTGACTATACAGTTCACATTTCTCACAAAACACATAATTACTACTCAAAAACTATCAATATCCTACAACTATTGTTCATTTTAGAGTAATTTTACACATTTTAGAAAATAAAACTGCACAGCACAACGTCTCCTTTCAGTTCCCGTCAAAAACTGATTCTCTGGAGTGTGGTGTATGCACCTCACTAGTTTGTAAGTTTATTTTGTCTATGCTATGTTTTCATTCTCTTTGGTCTTGTCAGTCATGTCGGTCAGATCCATAGTAGTTTGTGGTCAACTCTGTTATATTGTAATACTTTAATTTGTAATTTATAGAATAAATACGTCTCAGTCAGTCTTTATTATTATTAAAACCATTAACTAATCTCAACCGATTATAATACTACCCCAAGAAACACAACATGGATGGGCCGCCCCCTAGTGTGGGATGCTACTTTTTTTTTTTTTTTGAGGCGAGGGAAAATGCTAACCGATTTACGCACTCTCAGGGCCGTCACTAGGAAACGGCGCGCATCCACCGGGGGCGATAACGCTAGCAATAGTATGCTTTGTTTGCGCTTCGTCCGCGATGGCTTGACACTGAGGAGTGTGGAAGACTCAGAGCGATGCCGCACGGGCGAGCAACCTCAATACCCACTAAAAACCCCCTCCTCCCGTCGACCCTGCGCTTTTGTTGTGAAGGAAAGACTGAGATATAGAACATAGTTACGCAACAGTCGATCCAGCGCAAAAAAGTGCCTGGAGTGTGCCCTGGGAAAACACACCCCACTTCGAAACGGGGGCAGATGAATCCCTTGCGTTGCCTAGTAGCAAGGGGCCCCTCGTACCGGAACCTAACTCAGGGAGGGAAGTAATGCGCGTACCTGCCTCTCCGGGTGCCAGCTGAAGGCCGGCGACCTCGGGTGGAGACATTAGCACGCGCTGCAGGACTTCGCTCCCTATCCCTTTCTGCGGCCTCTTTGAGAGACATTACTGCCTCACAGAAAGTAACCACAGACTCCCAGCGGTCGTCGCTGTGCAACATGGCCGTTACCAAGTCGCCAAGCGATCGGACGGCTCCTACGTGTGTCTCGAGCTCGAAACGCTGACGCGTCCATGCAGCGCACTCAACAAGCGTGTGGAACGCCGTATCGGGTGCGCCGCACTGGCGGCAGTCCGGGGAAGGCAAGCAGCCCACAATGCGAAACAGATACTGATCGAAACAACCGTGTCCGGTCAGTATCTGAGTCGTCCTGAAGGTCAGGGTTCCGCTGGTGCGGGTCACCCATCTCTCCAGCTGCGGCCTGATTGCATCGTGTGGGATGCTACTTGCGTTGATACTCTAGCAGCGTCCCATCTTCCAAATACGAGCGCTACTGCCGGTTCTACTGCAGCCGAATAGGAGGCCTTCAAGTGCCGACATTGAAAATGGTTACACATTCGCGGCATTTGGGGTGGAAACTCTGGGTCCGTAGGGTCCTAACGCTCTAAAGGTCTACCGTGATGTCGCCAAACGTTTAGTAAACGTCGCACGCGACCAGAAAGCTGGCGTCTATTTAGCTCAAAGACGTGGCGACACCGCCAGCCTTTTGGGAACGATCCGACAGTGGTTCGGGATCAATATTTTATCTCTAAGTATTTTTCTGTATTTTTTATCAATAAAATATACTTAATGAACAAAAAGATAAGCGTTTATTTCCAAAATCGCAAACTTCCCATTAAGATTTCTCCCCAGTGTGCATACTACGAATGTGTCTATTTAGGGCGCTCTTTGTAACACATTTATATTGACACATGAGACATGAGAAGTTCTTATCCTTTGTGTGTTTAAACTTTATGTGGGTATTTAAACCACCTTTATCTGAACATTTATAATCGCATAGATCACATGTGTATGGCTTTTCTCCAGTGTGTTTCCGAAGATGTATATTTAAGTTGCTCTTTGTAACAGATTTGTATGGACATATGTGACATGAGAAGTTCTTTTCCCCTGTGTGTTTAAACATTATGTGGATTCTTAAATTACGTTTGTTCTGAAATTTACTATCACATAGATCACATGTGAATGGTTTGTCTCCTGTGTGATTACGAAGATGTATATTTAACTTGTTTTTGGTAACACATTTGTACTGACACATATGACATGAGAAGTTCTTTTCCTTTATGTGTTTATACATTACATGGCTTCTCAATTGACTTTGTCGTAAAAATCTATTATCACACGAATCACATGCATATGGTTTCTCACTAGTGTGTTTACGAAGGTGTTCATTTAAGCTGCTTTTTGTGACACATTTATACTGACATATGTGACATGAGAATTCCTTTTCCTCTGTGTGTTTATGCATAATATGCCTTCTTAATTGACCTTTTTGTGAAAATCTGTTATCACACAAATCACATGTATATGGTTTCTCTCCAGTATGTTTACGAAGGTGTACAAGTAAATAGTATTTTGTAACACATTTGTATTGACACATGTGACACAAAAAGTTTTTTTCCTTAGTGTGTTTATACATTATATGTCGTTTTAAGTGACTTTGCTTGGAAAATGTATTATCACATAAATCACATGTGTATGGCTTTTCTCCATTGTGTTTACGTAGATGTGCATTTAACGCAGTCTGTGAAACAGATTTGTACTGACACATATGACATGAGAAGTTCTTTTCTTTTGTGTGTTTGTGCATAATATGCCTTCTTAATTGACCTTTTTGTGAAAATCTGTTATCACACAAATCACATGTATATGGTTTCTCTCCAGTATGTTTACGAAGGTGTACAAGTAAAGAGTATTTTGTAACACATTTGTATTGACACATGTGACACAAAAAGTTTTTTTCCTTAGTGTGTTTATACATTATATGGCTTGTTAATTGACTTTGTTGTGAAAATTTATGATCACATAAATCACACATATATGGTTTCTCCCCAGTATGTTTTCGAAGGTGTATATTTAAGGAGCTTTTTGTGACACATTTGTACTGACAAATATGACACGAGAAGTTCTTTTCTGTTTTGTGTTTATATTTTATATGCACATTTAATTCATTTTTTCGTTTAAATTTCTTATCGCATAATTCACACGTGTATAACTTTTCTCCAGTGTGTTTAAGAAGGTGTTTGTTTAAACCTCTTTGTGTGACACATTTGTACTGACACATGTAACATGTGAAGTTCTTTTCCTTTGTGTGTATATACTTTATATGCTCAGCTAAATGATTTTTTTGCAAACACTTATATTCACACACATCACATTCATACAGTTTCCCTTTGATGTGTTTCTGAATACTCATGTTTAAGGTTTTTCCCGTAATGCATTGGCTCTTATATGTACGACACTTAAACCCCTTGTCTGATCTCTTGCGATTACAACTGTTTATTTTGTTTCTTTCATCATTTCTAACTAACAAAGTATTTGGAGCAACTGCATCAATACTATTTGTAAGGCATTGCTTGAAGGGTTCATTTTTAGCATTACTATAACATATGGAAGTAAGTGTTGTATGGTCTTGTACAATGATATTAATGGCTTGAGCCTTATCTTTTTGTGGAATGTCCACATTGGAGTCCACAGTCAAAGTTATATCTGTAGTTGTTTCTTCGAGCTTTATTGGCTTCGCTTTTTCCGGTATTTCGTATAATGTGCGGTTTTTCGGAGGAGCTTCTGAAATAAATGCAATTAATTTTTATTTTTAAGCTTTACTACAGTAGTAACATAAACAACCAACTTTGATTTTAACCAGAATTTAAATATGAATGATGATGAGATTTAATAATCTTACTGGTATCAATCTCCTCCAAAATAATTTGAACTGGTCTTTCTTTTATCGTCTTCAGAGGGTTTTGACCGTTCAAAGATGTCCCTGGTTCTATCTTAGCAATGTCTACACTCTCCTCCCGACTTGATTCTGAACACTCTGTAAAAATGTTAATATGTCGACTTTATTCCAGAGACATGCATTATTTGTAATACATATATTTGAAATATAAAATACGTAATTTTTAAATTAATTACCTTCTTTGATAACCATTTCTTCTTTCAACTTCTTATGAGTTACAGAAAGGGCAGTCTCTGGCATAATTTCATAATTACTTAAGTTGTTATCTTCAGTAAAATCTATTTCTAAATCACAACTTGATTCATTCCTATCTGTGAATGTGCCTTCTTCTGGTACTTCTGACTTTATCTCTCGTGTAATAGGAAAATATGAATTCTCATTTGTTTCTAGAGCTGGTCTTGCATTTGTCAATACTACTTTGCTTTCAGTTAGATTCAGTTTGAAATTTGACATGTGTAAGGTGTTTAGTGATATGTTAGAGACCTGGAAAGTGTTTCAGTAAAGATTTTATGAACAGTTAAAATTGTTATAATACATAAGAATATAGCATAATAAATCTGTTTGGTGTCCAATACATGCAAGGAATATAAAAAAATAATATTTAATTTTTGTGTTTGTGATAATGATCCAGATTTAGTCCTTGCAAAAGACAATCCTCATAAGGTGTCAAAATGGATTAGAAAGAGTTGTGTTACAAGTTATAGTCAAGTACAAAAATAAACTTGATGACATTAAATGAACTAAAAAATTTAGAGAGAGACAAGACAATTAAACACATAAAATGGTCAACCTGAAGAGACAAAAGAGGAATAAATGAATGGAATTGTATGAAAAATAAAATACAACTCTGCAAGCTGAATACTGTGCTAATTCTATAACTATGATCATTAAAGATAAACTGAGTATATCCACTGCATTTTCATTTAATCTTGGACACCATTCCATTGATAGTGAATATATCACCAATACAAACAAAACATTTTGCTTCCACATTACCTCTGTATGGACGTTGAGAAAAGCACATTTAATAGGTGTTATCTCGGTGAGAGTGCTCCATTTTGAACCACATCAACAGTAATATTATGCATGATTATGGTACAATGTGAACCTATTTATCATAAAAAACAGAATACTTACATTAGCCATATTCGAGACCATATTTCTCGCCTCCAAAAATCGTTCCTTAAATTTTATTGATTTCATAAATGCCACATAACATGTCCAACACATGTGTTCATATAAATATCTATCATGGGCCTGAAATTGTTAAAAATAATATTTTCTTAAATTTTCCTAGGTTGGGTATAGATATAAGCCCGTATGAATATAATTCCTTTCAGTAAGGTATTACACCTTCAACACTACATGAAAAAAATTTCAAAAATACGAACCTTCCATCCTAACAATTCTCTTATAGCACGGCTTTCATTCTTATCCAGTACGCGTAACTTCACTTCAGTATTTAAGCATCCACAACAAAACATCTTTCAGAAATATTTAATCTAGTTTAAGTAGTTTATAAAGTCTCTCAACTCTAAACATAATTACAAAAAAAAGTAGAAATTTATTTGTCAATCGATTTATTTATTTAGGTTTATGGCTTGGCAGCTAGGCGTTTAAGCGAGATCCTACAATACACAGCTGTCTGTAGGTAGTGCCATTCAAAGGAGTTATTGTAACAACTCAAAAGGCCACATTCGACTATATATTTCACATTTCTAATAAAACACATAAATACTACTGAAAAACTATCAATATCCTACAACTATTGCTCATTTTAGAGTAATTTATGGCTTGGCAGCTAGGCCTTTAAGCCAGATCTTAGTTTACAATATAGTTTCCTCATTTTCTTAAACTTCTGAACTTACATAATATATAACAACATCAATGGCCGGCCCAGTGAAACATTCGACTTGTATTTATATGATTGTGTGAATTGCTAGCGGACGTAAATGTTCTACGGGCTATGTAAGTTATAGGTATTCATATTTATTAGGGCGCGTTCCCACTATGTTGTAACGACTGGTAATCGTGTAGTTTTAAGTGTCGTGGCTTATATATTTAAATGGAGGTGTTCACATATATAACGATACGTTTTACTGTCATCTACGACATTTCTTGCAGTGAAGAGTTGAAGACAGAGTGTCATTACAGTGGGAACGGCTAGCACTGTTGAGGTTGGATTGGGCCGCCAGAGGAAATTAATAAGAACGGAGAACTTTCAAAATGGGTTTATTTAATACACACATGTTAGCACGAAAAACCATTACGAGACATACAATAGACAAACATAAGTATATCCGTAGACAAGCTCTAGTGATGTGCCCTTGTTTCTCCAACAAGCACGACAGTCGTAAAACGATAATAAATTGTAACGACCAAATCTATCGTAGCTAGATAAAAAATATCGTCTCGTCGTTCAGACGTATTTTCCCTTAGCCTTCGCGACTGTAGTAGCTTGCTAATGATGTGTATAATAAATAGGAACAAAAAAATATGATGACGCGGGCGGGAGCGGGAATAAAGGACAAGGAAAGGACTTACAGGATAAGGTACGCCGCACCAGACACGCTACGAACGATGCGTCTTCGCAGCGGCAGGCACTTCTTCCTCGTGATCCTTCTTGTCTTGCGGTTCCTTCGACTTAGTGGACCAGCTGGAACGGTACAGCGTGCACTTTCCAACGCGCGGGTTGATGAAAGCGGGTGTAAAATTCGACACAACACAAAACGCGGCGAGGTTTGTGCAGGAGCAGCGGTGCGTTCAGCGGTCGAGCGTAGACTGTGTCACTATTGCATAGTGACAGATGCGGCGGAAGCAAAAAGAAACAAAAGAGGCGACGACCAAATAGGTCGGCGTTAACATTGCCCCCGGCTTTAAAACTATCAGTTTTAAAAGAAAAGAACATAGGAACTAGTGGTGAAAGCGGTAGAGAACGGCGGACGGTAGAGCGCGGGGGCAACAGAAATATTTATTGAGAAGGGAGCGGGCAAAGACGGACTACAGGTCGCTTGTAAACGCCCGTAGCTGTTTTGACTGATGCTACTCTGACAACACCGTCACTGCCAGGATAAATAATAACGATAATGCCCAAAGGTCAGCGAAGCGGAGGTGTATTATTGGTCACAATCTCGAAAATGCGTTCTCTAGCATTCCACAGCTAAATGACTATTACAATAAACATTAGTCATGTCTACTGAGCTTTTCACTGTGTGTGTTTTGGCTGCGTGTAGAAGGTTTGCCGATAACTATGTCAAGTATATCCAATAATAAATTAAAATAATAAATTTATTGCAACAACTATATTTATTTAACCTTTTTTAATCGACTTCGAAAAAAGGAGGAGGTTCTCAATTCGTCGGGATCTTTTTTTTGTTCTTTTTTTATGTATGTTCACCGATTACTCCGTGATTATTATCCGATTTACGTGATTCTTTTTTTGTTCGACGCGGAATAGCTGCCATGTAGTCGCCTAAAACTTTGACATAGTTTGGCCCAGTAGTTTTCATTTTACGAACATTTTTTTGTTCCCGTTTCTTGGGACCTATATTTTTTAAGAAGCGCGGCACCATTCGTAAGTCCACCCATACATAGCTAGACACTAAAAAGTAACAAATAAAAAATAAAAACTTCGTTTAAAAAAACCGACTTCAAAAACTAAAATGTATAAAATAACTTATTTCTAAAGCTTTATTATTAATATAAAAAAATAAATTTAATTAAAAAATAAAAATATAAATTTTATTATATTATCTAAAACATCTTGAAGTCGGTGCAAAGTAAAACATAAAAATTACTATATTTTGAAAATTACTAAGCACCGACTTTAAGTTGTTTTAGATAATATATATTAATAATAATAGCTTTAGAAATAAGTTATATTATACATTTTAGTTTTTGAAGTCGGTTTTTTTAAACGAAGTTTTTATTTTTTGTCAACTCTACTGACAATCGACGCGTGACGTCATGAGGTTATCGACAAACCTTCTGTGCACGGGTAGTATAAGTATTTTGCTGATTTTTTTCAAATTGAATCCAAACTCTCTTCAGACACCTTTGCACTACCCCGGATATGAAAACTATTTTTACAACCTAGGACGACAGAGACAAATTCCACGTACAGATTTGTAGAAGCACATTTATTACCTGTCGGCATTTGAACTCAATGTAATTCTTTTAAGATCGTCTTATTTTGTTTACTTATTGATTGGCATACGTTTCTAGAGAACAGCCCATTGTTTTATTGTACTCGTTTATGGCTTGCGGCCGAATCATTAGCCAGGTGTCGCGGATTAAGTCGCCTACGATATGGGTACATTTGTATCTGTAAGGTATAAAACGACGGCCTGATGGAGAGAGACGGTAGTTCAGCGACAACTACGATACGGGCGTGATGTGTGTACTACAATCGAAAATCTAACAATGATGGACTTTGCGCGTTTTATTGAATTACGATCTTCTGCATTACGTTTGGATTTGTTGTGTTCGGTTATATTTGTACCTGTGGTATACGTGTTTGTGTAATTCTAATAAACTCTATAATAATTCCAACGGAATTTTAATTCGAGTCCTGCTAAAGTCGTTATTATGTTTTATTGTGTTTTGTTATTAAATGTGACTTCAAGTTGGCTAGTTGTGAACATTTAAAATCGCAAATTTCGCATTTATAAGGTTTCTCCCCAGTGTGTTTACGAAGGTGTACATTTAACTCTCCTTTCGCGACACATTTGTACTGACACATGTGACACGAGAAGTTCTTCTCCTTTGTGTGTTTATGCATTGTATGTCGTCTTAATTGATCATGTTGTGAAAATCTATTATCACATAAATCACATGCATATGGTTTCTCGCCAGTGTGTTTGCGAAGGTGTACATTCAAGTTGCTTTTTGTGACACTCTTGTACTGACACATATGACACGAGTAATTCTTTTCCTTTGTGTGTTTAAACTTTATATGACTTCTTAAATTATCTCTATCTGAAAATTTATAGTCGCATAAATCACATATGTATGGCTTTTCTTCAGTGTGTTTACGAAGGTGTCTATTTAAATCCTCTTTTATGACACATTTGTACTGACACATGTCACATGAGAAGTTTTTTTCCTTTGTGTGCTTATACATTGTATGTCGTTTCAATTGACTTTGTTGTGAAAATCTATTATCACATAATTCACATGCATATGGTTTCTCCCCAGTGTGTTTACGAAGGTGTACATTTAAGTTGCTCTTTGTGACACATTTGTACTGACATATGTAACACGAGAAGTTCTTTTCCTTTGTATGTTTACACTTTATGTGGCTTGTTAAATTACGTTTATCTGAAAATTTGTAATCACATAGATTACATATGTATGGCTTTTCTTCAGTGTGTTTACGAAGGTGTCTATTTAAATCGCCCTTCATGACACATTTGTACTGACACATGTGACACGAGAAGTTCTTTTCCTTTGTGTGTTTATACATTATGTGTCGTCTCAGTTGATTTTGTTGCGAAAATCTATTATCACACGAGTCACATGTGTATGGTTTCTCACCAGTGTGTTTACGAAGGTGGATATTTAAGTCTCTTTTTGTGACACATTTATATTGACAAATATGACATGAAAAGTTCTTTTCCTTTGTGTGTTTATACTTTGTATGCATATTTAATTCACCTATTCGTGAACATCTATAATCACATAGATCACATTTGTACAATTTCTCCTCAGGCTGTTTAATATTATGTGTACAGACATCTCCTATAACACACTTGTTCTGATTATCACACGTTAACTCAGATTCTGATGCCTGTTTATTATAAGTATTTGTTTTATTTCCTTCATAATTTCTATCTAATGAAGTACTTGGAGCAATTGTCTCAACTATTTTTGGAAAACAATGGTCGGAGGTTTCATTTTCATCATTATCATAACAAACTTTAGAAGTATGAGTCTTACTGTTTTGTACAATCATATTTTTGGCTTGGATCTTATCTTTTGGTGAATTCTTATTTATGTCATAGCAGTTAGCTGCTGAATTTATGATTTGCCTGCTCTTAGAATCGTCGACATACGAGTCCGCAAATATTTTTGTAGATTCATTTAATGCCTTAAAATTACTTTTTGACACCCTTTTTAATTCAGCATTAGGACTATTATCTATGGATGTTTCTTCGAGCTTAATTAGTTTTGTTTTTTGCGGTATCACGTTTACAGTGCGTTTTCTTGCTGGTGCGCCTGAAAACAATATAGCTTGCTACATTTTAAATAAAATTTATTTTATCAACTTTTTTCCTTTTATATTGTGCAAAATGACTGCGGTTGGGATATTACTCTTCTATTTGGATAGACGGCAAAAATCATGAGATTTATTTATCAATATTTTTTTATTGGAGTTCAGCAGACAGGCTGATGGGAAAGTGGTTATACCATTGCCTTTGGACATTTGCAAAACCAAAAATGCTACAAATGCTCTGCTGCTCTTTGAAGGGAGACTGGAACCTGGTCATTAATGTCGAAACACAACTCAAGGTTGTTATGACGACATACTCTAGACCAGGGTTGGTAGTCCTACCACCTGGCTGTGGGTTGTTTTGTAGCCTCTTACGACAGGCCGCCCAAAAACAGGAAATTGTATTCTTTCTCCGTCCCTATACGGATGGATAAATTCAGAATTTAACAGTAAGTTCATGATGCAAAAATCTTACCAGATTCAATCCTGTCCCAAACACATCGATTTTGTCTTTCTTTTATCTTCTCCAAAGGAGTATCGTCATCAGAAGGTGTCCCCGACCCAACATCATCAATCTCTACACTCTCCGCCTGACTAGTATCTAAGAACTCTGTGAAAATATCTAAAATCAACATTTCTATGAATACTATATTGGATTGGGGAATAGTGTGAATGGAGCTTTAGGTAAACTTCTAGGCGCTAAGACCTCAGCCAGAAGGCCCAGCTTGCCATACACAATGCGGTTCTGGTACCTACGCTCATGTATGGAAGTGAGAGTTGGGTATGGAAGAGAGAGCATGAAAGTAGAGTAAACGCGGTCGAGATGCGAGCACTGCGCAAAATCTGCGAAGTGACGCTCGCGGACAGCGTTCGTAATACCGAAGTAAGAAAGAGAGTTGGTCTGAAGGAGAGTGTCGGGGTGAAGATAAGGAAAGGAATGCTCTGGTGGTTCGGGCATGTGGAACGAATGTATCATGGAAGAATGACTAAACAGATATACAATGCAAAAGTGGATGGATGCAGAAGTCGCGGAAGGCCAGGACACACCTTCCATGATCAAATTGATCGTGTATTAGCAGAAGGTGATGTCAGGAGCCTTAAGAACAGACGAGCGTGCATGACAAGAGCTATGAATGTCAAAGAAGCAAGTGAGGTGTGTAAGAATAAGCCTAAATGGCGCTCTGTTGTTCGTGCCTACCCCACAAGGGACCTGGCGTGAAGTTATGTATGTAAGTATGGATTTCATAGGTCAATGTCAATAAACTTTTTAAATACAAGCTTTTGAGATCCTGGATATCCTGCACCCGCAGAGTGCTAGCCTACACAAGTAATACGAGCCCAAACACGACGGGTATATCTTGTTTAGTACAGGAGTTCCTATGGCCACCTTCCGACTCCATCATCAGATCAGCTCCATGGTACCATATTATTGCATTGTCACGCGATATACATATGCGTGCAAAATTTCAGCTCAATCGAAAACCGGGAATTGCAAGATTCCACTCGAATTTACATTCATACATACGTACATTAATTGCAAGTTAAATATAAGCTTGTAAAAAAGTGTTCATTTGGCTTTGTTCCATTAGAGCAGTGGTTCCCAAAGTGGGCGATAACGCCCTATTGTGGGCGCTGCAGGCCTAAAAGGGGGCGGTAAGAGACCCAGAAAAAAAATACGCATTGGCAGGTGTAGCCCATAAGAGTTAACTTGAGACCTCAGCGCCGTTGTGTACTACCTACTGCGCTTAGGTCTAAAGTTAACTCTTTCGGGCTATAGTAAAAGTCTCGTTTAGAATGAATGTTTAATCTCCGCTAATATAGCTCACAATAATCAATTAATTTAATTTGACGTTATAGTGTTTTTTAAGTAGGTGAAAAAATGGGGGCGCTAAAAAATAATTTAATCTCAAAGTGGGCGGTATAAAAAATAAGTTTGGGAACCACTGCATTAGAGACTCACAACGACCGCGGTTTTTCCCGTTCCACTTGCTTGCCGGCGTTACAATAGTAAACCCAAGTGGAACGGTTATTCAACCCACCTCTGGACATGGGTCGTTGTGAGCGTTGTGTGATCGAAAGTGATGACGTCATTAGTGACGTCACCACGACCACAACGACCGCGGTCGCCTTGTGGAACGGCTAGCGGAGCAATTTGGGCGTTGCGAGCTACTAACGGAACGTGCTGCATGTTATTAGTTCTTATCCTCTATAAAACTAGTAATATATTGAAACCTTGACAAATATCGTAAATTTGTTCTAGTCTAAATATTATTTACATATCTGCAAGAACTACAATAATCTAATTTCGCTAGATAATTTATATGTGAAAGCAAATCATCTTCTTTTATATAAAAATGAATGTTTGTCTGTATGTCCTTTACAGAATCGTAATCTATACATTTGATCATGTGATGATGTTTAGCAAAGTTTTTGTGCATGAGCCAGAGAATGTTTCTGAGTTGGTCCACAATTGGACCCGTTAGGTGGCGCTGCTGTCGACATATCGATTGAAGCTTTACCGGGCAGGACGACGTCTGTCAGCACAGCTAGTATAATATAAAATTCAATTTCTAAATTATTAAAGGAATTACCTTCTTTGACCACAATTTCTTCTTTCAACTCCTTATCAGTCACGGGAAGAACCGTCTCTGGCGCAATTTCACCATCTTCAATACATTCTTTACAATTTCTCACATATTCCTTGCTTAATACATTCACTTCGATAAAATTTCTTTTCACATCATGACTTGTTTCATTCAATATGCCTTCATCTGGTATTTCTGACTTTATCTCTTGTTTAATACGAAGGAATGGGTCCTCATTGGTTTCTAGTCCAACATTTGTCAATACTACTTTGCTGTGTGTTAGATTCGGTTTGAAATTTGACATGTGTAAGGTGTTTAATGATTCCCTTGCAACCTGGAAAGTGTTGGAAAGGTAGAAAAGTGGACCCTGGGCGACGGAGTGAACGGTTCAAACGCAACCGGGATTTACCGCTCGGATGATGATGACACAGTACTAAATAGTTATTTAAAGTTTTAATACTATATTTGTTTCTCAGTTTTTAAAATTAATATTTTTACAAAATTAGAAGTACCTACCTAGAGTTATTTTATACTTTTTAGTTTTTGAAGTCGATTTTTTTAACAAAGTTTTTTTATTCATTAGTTACTTTTTAGTGTCTAGCTATGGGTAGGCCTACGAAAGGTGCCGCGCCTTAAAAATATAGGTCCCAAGAAACGGGAACAAATATGTTAAATTTTTACAGGACCAAATGGTAACTATTCTGCATCAAACTAAAAATGAATCACGTAAATCGGATCATAAATCTCGGAGTAATTGGTGAACATTGTTGTGTATTGTTTTATTATTATTATTAAATATCATATTTTTATTAAAATAAATGTTGATAATATAAAAAAAGAATACTTACATTAACCATATTTCTAGCCTCCAAACATTGTTTTTTAAATTTTATTGATTTCACAAACACCACATAACATATCCAACATATGTATTTGTATATATATCCATCACAGACCTGTAATTGTTAAAAATACTTTTGTTACAATAGATAATTAAAAAACATAGAAACTAAACAGAAATTCTAACTTAAGCTAAGACCATTAACATATAGATGGAGGGACTCTCGAAGCGAAGCCAGCTGAAGGACTCCAATCTTGAAATAGGAAACCACTTTTGGTGTTGCTATTGTAATTAATATTTGTGTATTTGAGAGAGAGAGAGAGAGAGAGAGAGAGAGAGAGAGAGAGGGGTAACACTTTTCTGCACATCAAAATATACAATTACAAAAAACAGACCAAATTTACAATATTGTCACGAGTTGCAGTTGTTTAAAATGCCTGCAGTTGTTTAAAATGCCTGCAGTTGTTTAAATGCCATTGGAATTATTATGGAGTTTATTACAACTATACAAACACATATCACACAGGTAAAAATATAACCAAACATGACAAGTCCAAACATAATTCAGAAGGTCATAATTCAATAAAACGTGCAAAGTCCATCACTATTAGATTCCCGAATGCACACAAGTCTTGCTTTGCTCGTCTGCCTCGTCCCTCAATCGAGGCATTGCTTTATACTGCACGGATACAACATGTCTGCCCGGCCGCATTCAATACCATTAGTAACATTCCAACTACAGTGAGTCGTTCTTTGCGTCGTCTCGTTTTCGGTGGTGCGAGTGGCTAGCGTATTTGTTTTTGGTGGAGTTTTATAATGGTAAGTTTACATGTATGTGTATGTAATAATCTCAAACACTTACCTATTTACAAAAAAAAACTCTCACAAGTAGGTACTCACAACTAAATTAGTAACTACTTATCTGTCATAATCGAGATATCTTCATAATCAAATGATTTCATTAGTATATCTCATAATCAAACACCGTTATTAAAAAACAAGTACAGTAAATGTTGAACAAAGGGCGGCTTTATCACTTAAAGTGATATCTTCCCGGTAACCCCCTAAACTAAGTAAAATATTAATAAATAATAATTTATAGTAAATAATATTTCATACACTATACAAAAAATTAGATATACTATCTATAGAATCAGCAGCATGTTCTAGACTTGGGAGGACCAAAGATATTTAGTCGCGATCAGTCTAAAAGATAATATGGATTTAGCCTGCCTGATGTTGAGTGGATGTGAGTTCGACCTCACAAGAAACAAAATTTAAATATAACTAACCTCCAGTCCCAAGAATTCTCTTATATCATGAGTTTCACTCTCATCTAGTAAGCGTAACTTTACTTCAGTATTTAAGCATCCACAACAAAACATCGTTCACACTTATTATAATCAAGTTCATTTGTACATAGTCAAAATTTATTTCATATAATTCGATATGTATTATATATCAAATAAAAAAGAATATTATTAAGTAGTTATTATCTGTGATTTTAATGTTGTATTCACCAAAACGTTATTATAATACTTATTACTATTTATTTTAGTATCTAATGTTGAATAAATGGTCTGAGAATTCGGAGATACTAAATAGATTTTTTTTTATGTTTATGACTTGGCAACTAGGCCTTTAAGCCATAATTAGAATTCTAATTCTACTCCTGTACTATAGAGGTGTGTAACTACTGAGTGATTAACTCATCAAATATATATCCGACTCGAAGAGTGATTAGATCTGTATAATACTTGCGTTCAAAATGTGTCTTTATATCTTTAACTTTTTAGTTCATTCCTGTTCCACGCGATGAGAAAGAATGATCAGCCCGCGCACTGCGCATGCGTAGTAAGTGTACGAGGAAACCGAATATAGTAGCAAGCCAAAATAAATCGTAAAAATGTACTTTTATGGTGTAATTTTGTAATATTTACTAAAAGTCTAAGGCTATCTAAATGGCGTGTACCGATGTTATTTAAATGTCAGATATTTTGCGCTGCCACAGGTACTCGTGTCGGCTCTAATAGTATATAACTCACAGATAGTAACTCATCTTGTCTGTAGTTGACAATGACACTATTCACTGTAAAGGTAATGAGTTTTTTTGTATAAAAAAGATATATAATATCACTCTTTTCTTCTTGGTGAGTGATTTTCCCATGACTATCCTGTGCTCCTGTCAAACCACACCACACAAATTTTATTTTGTTCATTAGATAATTTTAATTTTTTGGGATTTTATGGCTTGGTATCTAGACCTTTAAGCCAAGTCTGTTTTGGATATGATTGGATAAAATGTATAGAATAAATAGGCCTATTCACCATCCTGCATAACAGTCCTACGGTAGGCAAACTCAAGAGGCATCCTAAAATACAATGTATGGGCCCCTACAGACTTTTTTGTTAGCAATGACAGGCAGTTTTGCCGTGCGTTCCAACTTTACTCACGACGCACAACATAGGGTCACCAAAGTTAGCCCCCAAAAATTATTTTTGAAGTGAAACTTCTATATAGAGGGGGGTCTTACGATTTTTCGCTCACGAAAAAGCGTCACAGTCACGTGGTCTAATTCTTACATTTTTAATCTCGTGATATCTTTCGAATAGGATGTCCAAATTGAATAATTCAAAAAGTTATATAAAGGTATTGAAGCAGTCTTGAATATGAACTAATTTATTTTGATAAGACCATGGTAAATAACGGAGAAATTATGTTTCCGAAATTTAATATACCAGAAATCGAACCTGGAGCAATGAGGTAGGCCGGCAAAGGCTTAGCCCGCTCTACCACAGAGGCCGTCATATAGGTTCGTTAAGGGTCACAAAATATATACAAATGAGTAAATATGTTCACTATTTCTCTTTCAAGAGATAATTAAGATAATCGTCCGTTAATTATTCATATCGATTATATACGGTGATGTGAAAATTATTTCTTTACTGAACTATTTAAATAATGATAATATTGTTAAATTTTCATGAATATAAAATGGAGTTGTTACTAGATAATTTAACCATTGTTTAATGTGTCCTTTATTAATAAGTCCATGAACATAACTATAGTTTTATGTATTAATTTCTTCTTAATGTGGACATAAAAACAGTGATCCTCTTCAATGTCTTGGCAATTGGTTCACCATTGTATTAACTTCTACAGGAATATTAATAATTTGTCCGTAAATGCCATATTGACCGTTAACATGTCTAAGTCTCCTTATTGGCGGGAATTCTTGGTGACACAAGTCGCTGCTCAATAAGATTCAACTTTGGCAAATGTGGTGGAATTATCGGAAATAAAAAACCATTGTACGTTGATAGTAGTGGAATTTTTCCTTTATGTATAGCCTTCTTACATGTAGAGCATACTTGAACAGTAGTACCGCGTACGTAATTCTGAAAAAATAGAATAATTTTAATAAATAACAACAATAGTGAATTCAGCAATGTTGCACATTGTTCAAAATATATTAAATCTTGTATAAAATAATTATATTACCAGCAATATCAATTGTAGAATATCATCATGTACGCCAGTAGTACTTTTCAAGTCATTTTTCCACCAACGTCTATCGCGAACAGCACAAGAATGACCCAAAGATTTTTTAAATATATTATAAAATTGCAGATGACCATGGATTTCAGTAGCAGAGCGTTGAAAAAAGTTAAAATATAATATATGGTGCGTTTTCCGACATGTCACAAATAAAAATTGATTCTCTAACCCGAGATAACTACGACACTTGGGTGATTCAAGCCGAAGCCGTCCTTGTAAGGCAAAAATTATGGAAGTATATTGAGACTTCCTTAACTGCAGAATCGAGTGTAGCCGACAAAGGAGATAAACAGGCCAAAGCCGAATTAATTCTTATAATTGCTCCTTCTGAATTAAAATTAATTAAAAATTGCTATACAGCGAAAGATTTATGGGACAAATTAAAGTCCACCTACGCAAGTAAGGGACCGGCTAGAAAGGCATCGCTATTGAAACAACTGATTTTGATGAAATTAGAAGAAAATGACGTACGTACACATTTGAATAATTTCATGGACAAAGTTGACAAATTAGCTGACATGGATGTTAATATAAACGAAGATCTGTTAACTATTATGATGTTATACAGTCTTTCATCTGAATTTGAGAACTTCAGAGTTGCAATAGAATCCAGAGACACTCTTCCAAAGCCAGATGAGCTAAAGATCAAAATAATTGAAGAGAGCGACGCACGTCATGGTCAAAGGATCACTACTATCAATGAACCTGAATCCTCATTACAAGAAGAAGCATACTATGCTTCTTGTAAAATTTGCAAACGAAGAGGTAACATCTTTAAACGCAAATATCATAAAATTTGTACTAACTGCTATAAGAAAAACAATGAAAAATTTGATAAACCGAAAAGTTTTCAAAAGAACCATTTTGCTACGCAGTGCTTGCTCACACAAAACGAGAAGCCTGAAAATAGCATTTGGGTTTTAGATAGCGGTTGTACGTCTCACATGACTTATCAACGAGATTTATTTACGGCCATTGAGAGTACATCAAGAAAACTAAATTTTGCAACAGAAGACCATACAGCCGAGATTAAAGGAATCGGAACAGTATCCATTCTAACAACGAAGGGGAATGATACAACTCTTACACATTTGAAAAATACGC
Source organism: Dendrolimus pini (assembly GCA_949752895.1). Classification (NCBI taxonomy): domain Eukaryota; kingdom Metazoa; phylum Arthropoda; class Insecta; order Lepidoptera; family Lasiocampidae; genus Dendrolimus; species Dendrolimus pini. The sequence continues at coordinate 10,779,816 of OX457151.1, forward strand.
TGTATGTGCCTAGTCTAAGCACCAATCTATTATCCGTCAGCAAGATGACAGATGCTGGCTGCTCTGTAGTCTTCAATAAAAGGAAAGCGACGGTTACTAATCCAAACATCGGTACAACTCTCACCGCATTTAAACAATCAGATGGCCTTTACTATATAAAATGTAACAAATTCAAATCTCATCAGTCTACAAATCTTGCCAATGATAACGATGACACAGTCTTAACAAAAACAAAGAAAACGAACTCATCAAACATCAATGACTGGCATAGAAAACTTGGTCACATGAATGCTAAAGACATGCTATTAGCGCTGAAAATCAAGAACTTACTTGGCTTACACTTTCATGCTTCTGAAACTTTAACGGAATGTGAAACATGCATTCAAGCAAAAATGCATCAAATACCAGTTCCTCGAGAGAAAACAACTCAACGAACAACTCACTGCTTAGAAATCGTACATAGCGATGTTTGTGGACCTATACTAACACCCACAATAAGCGGAAATAAGTACTTCGTAACTTTTATAGACGATTATAGCTGTTATAGTCGTGTGTATCTCATCCAAAATAAGAACGAAGTATTAGACAAATTTAAAGAGTTCAAAGAGTTATCTGAAACACAAACTGGGAATAAAATCAAGTTCTTAAAATCAGACAATGGCACTGAATATGTGAACAAAGAGTTTGACACTTATTTAAAGCATCATGGAATACAACGAAGACTTACTGCACCTTACACACCAAGTCAAAACGGAGTTGCTGAACGGAAAAACCGTACCCTCGTGGAGAAAGCGAGAGCAATCATGATTGAAGCAAAGGCACCATTAAAATTCTGGGGCGAAGCAGTCTTTACTGCAAACTACCTATCAAACAGGAGTATAAATAGTGCCATACAGAATCAAACACCATTCGAAAAATCGGTTGGTAGAAAGCCATGCATTAATCATTTGTACGTGTTTGGTAGTAAGACTTATGTTTTAAGAAAAGGAACTAATGGTCATAAATTTGCACCAAAAGCTATTCCAGGTGTATTTGTAGGATATTCTGAAACATCCAAAGCGTTCAGAATCTTCATACTTTCTAGAAATAAAATAATTATCTCTAAGGATATTCGTGTTTTGAAGTCTATGTACTACGAGGAACACAACACAAACGATCTCTCCACTTTGTTCAAAGGGATTTCCCAAAACGAACAACCTAAACAAACAAAGCCACAGCACACACGACGTAAGCGGGTAGTTGTGACGTTTAACGAAGGAGATAATCAACTAGAAAACAGCGATACTGATAAAAATCATAAAATTTAAAAACTTCGTTTAAAAAAACCGACTTCAAAAACTAAAAAAAAAATAACTTATTTCTAAAGCTATTATTATTAATATATATTATCTAACACATCTTAAAGTCGGTGCTTAGTAATTTTCAAAATATAGTAATTTTTATGTTTTGCTTTGCACCGACTTCAAGATGTGTTAGATAATATATATTAATAATAATAGCTTTAGAAATAAGTTATTTTTTTTTTAGTTTTTGAAGTCGGTTTTTTTAAACGAAGTTTTTAAATTTTATTTGTTACTTTTTAGTGTCTAGCTATGTATGGGTGGACCTACAAATGGTGCCGCGCTTCTTAAAAAATATAGGTCCTAAGAACCCGGAACAAAAAAAATTTCGTAAAATGAAAACTACTGGGCCAAACTATGTCAAATTTTTAGGGGACCACATGGCAGCTATTTCGCGTCGAACAAAAAAAGAATCACGTAAATCGAATCATAAATCTCAGAGTAATTGGTGTACATATGGAACGGAGTGAAAATTATTTTCATGAAAAATGTTCATAAAATGAAAACTACTAGGCCAAACTATGTCAAATTTTTAGGGGACTACATGGCAGCTATTCTGCGTCGAACAAAAAAAGAATCACGTAAATCGGATCATAAATGACGGAGTAATCGGCGAACATATGGAACGGAGTGAAAATTATTTCCATGAAAAATGTCCATAAAATGAAAACTACTGGGCCAAACTATGTAAAATTTTTAGGGGACCAATTGGAAGCTATTCCACGTCGAGCAAAAAAAGAATCACGTAAATCGGATCATAAATGACGGAGTAATCGGCGAACATACATAAAAAAAAAGGAACAAAAAAAAAAAAAAAAAGATTCCGACGAATTGAGAACCTCCTCCTTTTTTCGAAGTCGGTTAAAAATACAATTTTACAGCATGATTTAGTCGAGAGCACTAATGAACTAGTAAATATAGAAAGCGAGGATGAATCACTCTCTAGTTCCTACAATATTGATAACGACGACCCTGTACATTATGCTGACACTGATACTGAGGAAGATACCACCACTCAAACGAGGTGTTTGAGGAATAGAACTACAATAGCAGCACCTAAGAGGTACGATGATTTTATTTTAGCAGCTGCTGAAGAAATTGAAAATTTGAATAAGCCTAAAGAACCCTCAACTTTCAAAGAAGCGGTGGAGTCTGCGGATAAACAAAAATGGATAGAAGCCATGAACAGCGAAATTACTTCCCTAAACGGTAATGAAACCTGGGATCTGGTGGATCTGCTTAAAGGTAGAAAAGCGCTACCCTGTAAATGGGTTTTCAAAGTGAAAATGAACCCTGATGGCTCCATACAAAAATACAAAGCCAGAATGGTAATCAAAGGTTATTCACAGCAACTTGGAGTGGACTATGATAAAACGTTTAGTCCGGTTGTTCGACTCAGCACAGTTAGAGCTTTACTCGCCATAGCTGTACAAGAAAATTTAAAATTAGGACAATTTGATGTTTCAACAGCGTTTTTAAACGGCGAAGTAAAAGAAGAAATATTCATGAAACAACCTGTAGGTTATCAAGATGGAACAAGAAGAGTCTGTAGGCTCAAACGGAGTCTATATGGACTGAAACAAGCGCCACTTTGCTGGAATACCTGCATAGCCGAGTTCTTAGAAAAGTCTGGTTTTAAACAAAGTGAATCAGATCCATGTATGTATATACGAATAAGAGGCCATACAAAAGTCTTTATTGCGCTTTACGTTGATGACGGACTTGTAGCTTACAACACAACTGCAGCAGGAGATGAGTTTATCAAAGAACTGAAAACAAGATTCAAGATAACATATAATCCTGCTTCATACTTTCTTGGAATGGAAATTAATGTTAGTAAGGACAAGACAATTACATTGTGTCAAAAGGCTTATACAAAGAAAGTTTTAGAAAAGTATGGCATGTTGAATTGCAAACCAGCACCAACACCCATCATTAAAGAAAATGAAATGGAAGAGGAAGAGAATACTTATGCTAACTTTCCATACAGACAAGCTGTTGGTGCTTTGGCGTACTTATCAGTAGGCACGAAACCTGATATCTCGTATGCTGTAAGTGTCGCATCCAGAAATCTTGACACTGTTACCAAGAAAGACAGTCAGTAAAACGTATCTTCCGATACTTAAAAGGAACCCAACAAAAAGGGTTAGTCTTTAAGAAGACATCAAATCCACCACACTTAGTCTGCTACAGTGACGCAGATCATGGAGGAGATCAGACTACCGGAAGATCAACATCTGGAACGGTGTGTATATTATCTGGAGCTGCAATTAGCTGGCGAAGTCAGAAACAAATGACAGTGTCTATTTCCTCAACTGAAGCTGAGATTATAGCTGCTAGTGAATCTGCACAAGAGATTTTATGGTTGAATCGTCTTATCAGTGACCTGATTAAAACTGGAAAACCAATACTGAACTTAGACAACGAGTCAGCTGTAAAACTTGCGCATAATCCGAAGTACGAATATCATAAGCGTACTAAGCATATTAAGCTAAAACACTTCTTTGTGAGAGAATGTGTTAGCAATGGAGAATTTACTGTCAGACACGTCTCCTCGGAACTGCAACTGGCCGACATGCTGACTAAGCCACTATTTGGTCCGCGATTGCATGATTTGAGTTCTAGAATGGGACTAAAGAATTTATTGACATAAATTCTTCAAATTTCCGAGGATGTGAAGTATCCATATACAAAACTATTTTGTTATGTTTCATAAAACTGACTTTGTTACTTAGCAACACATTGTTATTCTTTGACTTAAATAAAATGAAAACCACAATATTATACATAAAGATTCATTTAATCGTTTCTAATTTAACACTATACAATCCATTTCTGCATACTCTGTTTCACTGCTGAGAATTGACCTTGCACCATTTGGATTGATGCACGAGTTGACGAAGGGCGCAGCAAGTAGTTGTTGCCTTATTTGTAAAGGCGACATTGAGAGATTCATAATTTTTATTATAGAAAAAAAGAAACAAAATCCATCTGAAGGATTGTCAACATCTTGTTTATTTTAGTTTTTACTTTAGCTTAAATTTTCCATAAAGAATAGAAATACTATTTAATTAAAAGAAGATAAACGAACCCACCCTTATAAACCCACCATATCGGCTGTTGTTTGGTAAATATCTTGGTAATAAATTCCTTGTGGCCGTGCACAGTTTCTAAACTGTTGATATGGAACGTGAAATGAATTATTTTGCTGCGTTTCTTCTGCATTATTAAGTATTTATTCTGGATGTTTACATATTTTGCACTGCAATTATCATGTGATCTAAAATTAACCAATCAAAAAATATTGATTAAAAAGACATCATATTTTACTCCAAAAATATACCTTAGAAAGATAAAAAAATCATACTTATGCATCTGAATGATGATTTAAAGTGTTTAAAGCCTGAATGCGAATTTTTTTTTTCCTTTCGTAATATTCTTTATTTCTTTGTTTAGCAGTTTTAGGTATTTTTTTACTTTTTTGTTTCTTTTTCTTTAATTTCTGCGCTTCATAATATTTTTTTCTTCTTTCTGCATCAGTTTTAGGTTTTTTGGCTGGTAATTGATTAGTCTCACTACATTCATCTGATCTCTCTGCAGTTATGTTTTGTACCATTGTATTTCGTAATTTCTTTCTCTCACGATATTCTCTACATTTTTGTGCATTTGTCTTTTTCCTTTTCGTTGATGTTATAGTTTGTACCTCAGTAGTCGATGCTTTAGTTGATTCGCTATTGAAATAAAAAAAGCAAAAAATTGTACACACACACACACCCACAGGCACATATATATGTGTCTGTCTGTCTATTCTTTCGTACACGTCATAGATGCGCGGGAGTTTGTAAACACAACAGTATATATATACTATCTGGAATTCGTAAACAACTTAATTTTTTCCGTCTAGCCCCCTTTCGCAACGCGCGATAAGGTACTTCGTTCCAACAATAATGAATCCTGACAGTGTTTCTGCACAAGTTCCGGATATGGCTGATGGAGTTAGGTAAGTAGAGATTTTATACAAACAATAATAAATATAAGCAAGTCCGCATTATAAACTCTCTTTATTATATTATTGTGCTAACCAACTCATACGCGTTATAATCTCTCCATTATTGTGTGTTTAGCAAGTGTACGCGTCATAACTTTAATAAATTTAAAAGCAAATTATATTTTAATATTAAAATATTAATGCGTATGTATTTAGCAAGCCGTGCGTGTTCTTATGTTCTAACCTATACGCCGTTGTGTTTATGAAGTCGAGAGAGTATATATATATATATATATATATATATATATATGTGAATGTCATGTCAGGAGCCTTAAGAACTGACGAGCGTGCATGACGAGCTATCAATGTCAAAGAAGCAAGTGAGGTGTGTAAGAATAAGCCTGAATGGCGCTCTGTAGTTTGTACCTACCCCGCAAGGGACCTGGCGTGAAGTTATGTATGTATGTATATATATACACACTCTGTTGTGTTTGACACCACTCAAGTTTTGTAATATTTATTATGTACAAAAAACCTGTATACACTCAACAAAAATAATCGTTGCGACACCACACTGTTCAATGCGAAATAGAAAGACGAAACGAAAATAACTGGCTTGCTTTGTGCGAGAGAGAGAGAGACAGACAGAGAAACACGCGCACGCCGCACGGCTTACAACTTACACGTAGTTACAACTTTTGGTCTTAATTTTTTCCGTCTAGCCCTAGTCTAGTCTAGTGTGTACAGGTGTTATCAAGGAGAGATTATTACTAGAGCGCAAATAACGGGAATGAGAAAGATGTAGGAAGTCAAATCGTTCCTTTAAATAAGGAATAGTAAATGACGCTTCTGTTGTCTATTGTTTGTCATCCGCCCGGCTTCCTTGGATCGGCGCTGGTATATACCCTTGGTTTCAAGTATCCTTGTTATTATATCTCAATGATACTGACACATATGACATGAGAGTTTCTATTCCCCTGTATTAGGATGGGGAAAAAGTTTCTTCAAATTTTACATAAAAATTCAAAAGGTTTTGACGTGACAACGTCTTATAATTCGATGGAGCCGGCTGCACGCACGAAAAAACATGACTGCAGCGGCGTTACCTCGCTCTGAGGCGTTCCATTTAAGGCTTGAAGTGCAAGCGAGAGCGCGGAACGAGCGACAAAGAGGCACAATCGGCCTCCGCGTTCGACATCTGTCTCTCTCCTACTTGAGTGTTGAACGTTGTCACGTTCAACTATCGTCAGTAAACCGACTTTACGGTGGACTTTAGGTGCAAGGTCAGAACTATACGGCGGGTGCATTAACACCTCCCAACCAAACTCTCGTAATTTTTGCTGACTGGCTAAATATGTGAGATCTAGCGTTATCATGGTGAAAAACCACACCCCTTCTGATGATTAATTCCGGCCGCTTTCTCTCAACTTTTTGCTTTGATCTCATCAGTTGTTCGCAGTACAGTTCAGAATCGATGGTCCTGCCTTCACACACATCACCTTGTTGCGAGTTAACCCGGGTTTCGCCAGTTTGTGAAGCCTGACAGGCCTTTGACCACGATGTTTTTTGCACGTTCTTGTCGTACGTGATCCACTTTTCATCACCAATTATCAGCTTCTTCAAAAATGGTTCGGTTTCATTACGTCGTAATAAAGAATCACAAATGAGTACACGGTTCATTAGGTTTCTTTCAGTGAGCTCATGAGGTACCCAAATATCGTGTTTTTTTGTGTACCCAGCTTTTTTCAAATGCGCCAAAACAGTTATGTGGTCAATTCCCAGTTCTCCAGCTACACGGTAACTACTAAAATGCCGATCTTGCTCCACTTTTTCAAAAATGGCATCAATTTTGTCCGTAACAGGGCGACCAGAGCGACGTACATCTTTGGTATCAACATTTCCGGATTGATAACGCTTAAACCTTTGCGCTACTCTCACAGATACTGCATTATAGTAGAATTATTTTCTCCGTGCAGTTTAGGTCATAAGTAATCGGAGCCGTGAAGCGAGTATTTCGCTCTCTCTTCCACTCACGGGCTTTATGGGCGGGCATAGTGATGCGCATTATTGTTGTCGATAAGCGTTATCGATAGTGTGTTTAGTTTTGTCATTTTGTGGGTTAATGATAAAAATGAAAAAAAAATAGATAAAACAATGAATGTATTAAAATAAGAATAATAATGATTTAAAATAAATTATTAATTAGGTATCTATGTATTAAAAAACTATAAGTACAAAAGTTAAGAATGTAAGAAGTTATTTTAAAAAGAAATATTAATATTTATATCTAAGTCTAAAATGAACAGAAAAGAAAGATAATAATGATAACAACATATATCTAAAATTAAATCTAAAACTATTAACATTCTAATTAAAATTAAAACATGCAGCCAGCCTTCTGGGCACGCTCCCATCTGGCAGCGATTTGTTACACAGTCTATAATCGCTTGTATTTTATAATTTAGTTTATTTTAGTTTTTAATTTAGCTTAAATTTTCTGCATTGTAATAATTTATAAGTATTACATTAAAATTCTATATCAGAATCATCAGGGTCATCGTCATCCACATGAATTACGAATTCTTCTGCCAGATGAGATTTCTTCAAGTCTTCCTCTTGGAGTTTCTCTGCATGCTTTACAAAATCTTCCCAGTTCTTTTGCGAAACGTTCGAAATTGCTTCATGCAGTAACACTTCGACGTCTGCAATTTTAAAAGTTCTGTTTTTGCTGGCAACTTCATTTTTTACTTGAGCCCATACCAATTCAATTGGGTTATATTGGCAATGGTAAGATGGTAAGCGAATCACTTCGTGTCCTGACTCCAAAGCTAAGTGATCCAACTCGTACATTTTTTCTGGTCGGTTCCGTTGCACCTGTAAATATAATGTTGTTTATATATTCAACTAAATACTTAAAAGAAAACAAATGTATTGCAAACTTTAAATAATAAAATCTGAAATACCTTTTGTAATAGTTCCGGCTTGAGCTCACTATTACTATACTCAATCCCGTGCTCGCGGAGCCACTCCTGAATTTCACTCTTTTTGTTAGCTGATGTCGGTGCCCGACTTATTTGCTGGGAGTGGTAGGGTGCGTTGTCCATTATGATGACTGATGGTTCTTCAAGACTCTGCAGCAGCTTTGTAAACCAGTGTGTGAAGCCTTTGGCATTCATTTCTGAATGGTTGTCCTCGATCTTAGACTTCATAGCGCGGAAGACCCATCTTGCTTCGGGTATAAAACCATACTTTGCGCAGCCTGCATGACAAACTGAAACAACATAATAAATGAATATCATATTTTGTCTTAAATTATCATTAAGTCGTATTTCTTACATAAAAGATGAAAGAATATTTACCAATTAGTCTGCCCCCCTTTCCCATTTTTGTATTTAAGCCGCCTTGTCCATCCTCATCTAGCCTAATTCGTTTGCGGCTGTGATTTTGGTTCACCCAAGTCTCATCTAAATAAATTCTTGGTCGAGTGTCTTCACTATCTCTCAGGGTCTTGATTTTTCTCAGGAATTGTAGCCGCGCACAAACGATGTCAGTCCTTTCCATCAATTGTTTACGACCATCTGGAGCTTGTATGTACTTGTACCCAAGTTCTATGAGTATTTTACGCATAGAAGAAATAGAAGACTGGAATCCGTCAATTCTTTCTATTGCTCTACTCAAAATTTTAGCCGTGGAAGGATATTCACCGTCCCAATAAAACGATGACACTATTTGTTTAATTACACTTTTGTCAAAGTCGTCTAACGCAGTTACTGTGCACGGCCGATAGACGCTTTCTCGCGGAGAGCTAACTTCTCCCTTTGTACACTCTTTTTTAATTTTGTCAACCGTTCTAACACTCACACCACATATCGCCGCAGCAAGTTCACGAGAACGGCAGAAATTAACACTTTGTAACTTTTCGGGATCTATTTTCATTTCAGTGAAAAAATTTAAAACATTGTTGATAACAACACGTGCTTGTGCTGGTATATTGGTGCCAACAGGCAAAATATTATTTTGAATAAATTCTGCCGTTTTGGTAGAAAACAAAAGAGTAGCCATTGTGTCACTAAAAAAATTCAGAAAGCGAATGCACAAAAACACATTTCTCTTCGACATATGTATATGTACTATAATTTGCAGGTAGGTACAACAAATGACTCATAACATAACAATGTCTCACCACCCTTTGTATACCGCCCCGCCGCCGTGCACCTGCATTCGATGACTCATTTGTGTTTATCGATAATGGCGTTGTGCCTGCGTAACATGCTCACCCTATGCTCGCCCTAGCCGAGCTATGATTTATGACCCAAACTGAACGGAGAAAATAATTCTACTATAGGTCTATAAACATTACTGTTTTGTACTACAATTAAAATTACACATTTCAAAATTTATTTACATAAAAGGTTATAATTTCTTACACTGGCAACTTCTCCATAATAAGTTTAAAAAAAGTCGGTTTACTGACGATAGTTGAACGTGACAACGTCATAGGAAAATATTGATGGAATGGTTTCATTTTTCAAAAGAAAATTTTAATTTCGTTTGATTGATAGATATTTTGTATGGATATAGAGAAGGAGGTAAATGGAAATCACAATTAAATTGATCAAGTTACATTTATTTGTACGCATAAATACAATTATGTCAATTTTTTTTACAATGTACATAGTTCATACTTGTAAACAAGTATGAATGTGCTTTGAGCAATTGTTTTACAACTTTTAAATATGTGTGATATTTAACTTCTTACAATTTGTGTTATTCTGTTGAGAATAGGACGATGATAGGAAAAGTAGGAAATGAAAGGGAGTGTTTCGAGTGTAATGTGTCTTGAAAAAGTCAAATCGATGGTGGTGCCTTAGTGTTTTTGACTTATTAACGTCTGATGCACAATCGAGATTGAACATGTCTTGCATAAATTTGAGAAATGTTTCGTCGTTTTTCACGTTTGTGTTGAAGTCGCCACAAAGAAGAATTGGTACATCGGTATCAACTTCCATGACGGGATGTACATACTGGCTGTTGTAAACATACGGAAATAGTGCTTGATACAGCAGAACACTGATGTTAGAGATACTTGCTCCAGGATGAATATAAACTGCGCCAAGAACCATTTTAAACGTGGTAACAGCAGTGAAGCATGTAACTTCTGCCAAGCAAACGTCACCAGTGTTTCTAATAAGGCGGGTTGTATCCGACAGTTCAACGTTGAGAATTTTGGCCGTGGATGTCGATAAGTTTCTATAAATTGCCACTCCACCTGCTGCGTTTCTTTCAGAATCTGATCGATTATTCTGCCGGGTTACACATTCAAAATTGAAATTGGATCACAATTGTCACGCATCCACGTTTCAGTCAAAATCAAATACTCAGACCTTGGAATCACTGTGTCTTTTTCAATATCTGCAAAATGAGCAGGCACTCTGTGAATTAAGGTTAGTTATTAAAGTTTGTTCCGCATTGTTTGAGTCATTACAGAATTTTACTGCATTATCAGTAATTGTTCGAAGTGTGTGTCCACGAAATCGAATGTATTCATTACGGATATCTCTTGTTGTCTGTGAATCGTTCCCCTCCCGTCCGTGTTTAAAGCGAAATGGAGCATCTTTTTCGGTGACAATATGCAAGCCTTCTATACTTGTTACCCGACTCAGCGCCACGTACACCAACTGTTGCGGTTGCTCAGATGAGTATTTATAAACAATGACAGCAAACGTCCCACCTTGTGACATGTAATGGCACAAGCAGGAACACAAGGAAACTGTTTTCATTTGCATTTTATAGTTTTTGTTAGTGTACTGTACTGGTACCCAGTTTGTAGACAAAGTGTTTGGCTTGCTTTGCACGTGAGGTCTACATTTAACTTTTGCTCTGGTTCCTGTTGTTTCTTCTGGAAACTCGAAACATAAAGTAACAATTTCTTCTCTAGCTGCTGGCGAATTTGTTATGGTCGATGGTCCTGTTTCTGCAGAATTGTCATCTAGATTTGACTGCTGACGTTCGATATGTCGCAAGACACCAATAGCTCCATTTACCAACCCATCAGCGACATCTATGTTAGAAGTTATCATGTAGGGATATCCTTCTGCCAATGGCAGCAGGTACGGTAATCCATTGGTTTCTGCCACTGTCATCTTGTGTAGTTTACCTTGGTACTCTCTCCTCTCTTGTTCACTTGAATAACCAAGCATAATATCATGTGCGAGACAGTTGTATGCATTTAGAATTGCGCTTCGGTTGTACGAATCCACTTCGTTGTTACTATAATACAGCCTGACAGCATCAGGCACGTTTTCCTTGCACCAAGCCTGAGTTTTATGTCTGGACTCAATAAGGGAGATATTATCGTTGCTTAGTTGAAGTCCATCGCCGATATTTGTTATAATCGTTGAAAACCGCTCATCGGTTTGTCACACAACACGAACCAGTAGGAAGTAATCAATGCTGTGCCAAATAATCGGACCTCCTAATTGGTTGATCGGCATAGTATAACATGGAGTTGCTCGTACAGGTGGAAGCTGTCTGAAATATCCACATAACATAACGTGAATGTCTCCGAAAGGTTTGTCGTATATGCCAGTAATCTGCTGCAATCAGTAGTTAATTTGTTGAAGAATAGCTGAACTTAACATGCCGATCTCGTCGATGAAAACAGCTTTGACGCCTACGAACATGTTACTTCAAGCTGGCAAATTTTCTGTGGATAAGAGTTTCGTCACGCGAAAAGTTGTGAGACGAAACACTGAATGAACTGCAGTGCCACCAAGAGGTACAGCGGCTTTACCTGTGCTTGCACAGGCAATGTAGGCGTTGTTCATTGAGTTGTGCTCTTGAGTGTAGCGGTTGTATGTCTCCATGAGGCACTTTAACATGTAAGTTTTTCCACAGCCTGCAGGACCCGTGAAGAAAATTTGAAATGCTTCAGAAGTGTAATCTCCACAACCATGCAATCGATGTATAACCTCAAGGATGATCTGCCGTTGTTCCGGATTAGTTGTTCGTACAAGTTCACAATACTGCTGCTTTGACATTACATTGCTGCGTTTCTTTACAATGGAGAATCCTTGTCGTGGGACGATTTGGTGAACATCATCGACGTTTTCGGAACCATCCTCTCCTAACAACTGTTGAACAAAGGCTGTTCTGGATTCTTCTTCCCGCAAATTACTGTTGTCTTGGTTTTGCAAAATTATCATCGCTTCAAGTTCTCTCATGACGTTTTCAATGTTCAAATTAGACTCGAATTGACTACGGCGTTCCATGATCGCGTCTTTGTTGTCGTCAAATAATTGGAGAAATTTATTTTGATCAACAATTTCTACCATTTCGCTGCGGAATTGTACAGAGAACCATTTCTCGTTTATAATTGACCGTTTCGTCCATGTCGTAATGTCGTAATTAGTCGTCTGCGATATTAATTTTGTGCTCTTGACGTTCTTGCTGCGGGTTCACTTTCTAAATCTTATTCGTCATCCACGTGCACGTCGTCCTCCTCGTCAACGAAATCATTAGCTTTAGCATACCACGATGCAAACTCAGCTAAATACACTTTTCTAAAGATGCAGGACAATCTTCATAGCGCTGGATTATGTTTTTGGTCCAAACATCAGTACTGTTTTCGTCAAAGCCTTCGCGGTCAATTTGTTGATGACGTTTGCTGCAACGTTGTCTTTCCGTCGGCCATACTTTTCTCATTGGTTGACGTAGGAGATACCATGCTGCTTCTTGAGCTGACATCTCGACAGCGTTAAGCAGCTTGATGCTTAAAGCTTTCAACTGGTCTGTGTAGTCCTGTTCGGGATGCTCTTCCATCATCATAGTAAGCTCACGACGTAGATTGCCCATTCCACGAGCTGATTTATTTACGTACTCCACAACATACTCTGCGCAGCTGTATTCATCCAAGATAAATTGAATGTCGATGTTTGAGTTGACTTCGCCATCAATGTACGGATTGAACGTGTTTGTCATAAGTTCGTCAAAGTTTCGTTTGAACAGAAGGGTTGGTTTGCGTAACGTTGAGCGCACAATGTCGAGGTATGAATCGTGTGTCAAACCATTAGCTTCAAAAAAGTCATCCATGCCCGCGTACCGACGTTCATCGAGACAAATGAGAAGTACACAGCTCTTCGCCTTCTGTTGTAGTGTTCGACGGCGTTTATCAGATTGAGGCATTAGAACCAATACACGAGTCGTAGACATTGGCCAGTACGGAATTCCGAATCTACAAATTGTCCTCGCCTGACCTCGCTTCGTGCATATGAAAGTATGTTTGTGAATCTGGTTGGAGTAGATGGAATTGTTAGGTACATCATTCCGGGATACCGTACTCAATTTTTCTACGAGCTCAATGGTTTTTGGCATATTTTCCGACGGGGTTTATGTGGGTCGTGGTTTAACCACAATCAAATGTGTGCGTGGGGGCTTCCTCGATGTTGGAACTCAATACGAATGAAGTAATCTCTAACAGAATACTCTCCGAATAGATTATAGGACTGTTTGGATTTCAGCATTTTCATCAAGGAACCGACGAGCTTGTAGAAGTAAATGCAGCACATCACAGGATCGTCGCTAACTAAAGTACAGCGCTCGGAAGTGTTGAGTTCTCCTGCTGATTTTCCAGGATATTTATTGCTCAGTCTGAGAAGTATAGTAAGCAATTTTATCAATCGTATTTCGTTGGCACTTATAGTGAGAAAGATTGGTTTACCAAGTTGACGAATCATGGCAAAGAGATCTCGTTTGCGAGAAGCCCAGTATTGGACGGAGTTTGGCACTGTCTTCATGAATGCGAGGTTTTGTAAGACATATTCTTTCAGAAATTCTGGGTCTTCTAACATACGGCGTGTAACATTTTGTGTGACTGAAACATTGCGAAACTTGCTGTAAATTCCATCCACCATACGTAGCCGCAAAATTTTCATTGCTACGTACAAGATTTTTTGAGGCGTGGCTCCGCGTCTATTGCTTCGTCGTATTTCACTGGTTGCCATCATGTAAGGTGTCACTGAAACTCCCATGTGGAATCGACGTGGATTTCCATACTATATCGATGGGAATGACATCTCTTCTGCATGACGGTTGTAAATGATGTTGAGGGGAGTTGCCCGGTGTCCTGGTGCGATATTGAGACAATCTTCTTCGTTCCACATCACGGTATGTTGTCTTGAAGCGAGAATCTCAGATTCAGGGGTCTGTTCTGTGGAGATATTTTCTATACGGTTTGACGGGTCATCCTCTACGTCATCGAGGTCTGGCAAAGCAAGATTCAGTCTCGACAAGTCCACTTTGATTTCGTACAAACGATATAATGGAGAGTTCTGCAGAACAGTTAACCACGAAGTAACTGTACTTTTGGACATGTATCCGCTAATGTAAACAGATTTGTGGGCAAGGTTTCTTTTAATGTTTACATTAATAACGTCGTCCTCATCCATTTGTCGCGGCAAACATTTTACAATTTCTTGTACGTCGACTGGTACGTTTATCACTTGTCCTACGATTCCATAAGAGAAATCATGGCGCAGACGACGCACTTGCATAAATGGTAGACGAGGCGAAATCAATCGTTCTTGCAAGTGTTGCAAATCAGTTTATATTCTTATCTGCTCAGTTGTCGATTTTCTTTGATAAACCAATCCGAAATTACCTTCAGCTGTGCTGCAGTGATGGGTTTAAGGGCGTTTCTAAACCAAAGTCTGTCGTAAGCAAGCGTAGCCAAAATCGTTGTCCAAAAAAGTAGATTTGAATCTCATGATTGATGATGCCCATTTAGTGTTTCAAGTAGATTTTGCTTGAACTTTAATTTGATCTGAAGAAGTACTTGGTTGTAAAGTAGTTTCTGCTGGATCTGTTGCTAAAGTTTGACGTTGTCGGTCGGTAAATTTTCGTTGAGTATCAATATAGACGGTGTTTAACCTTTGCCCTGAACGAGATGAGGATGTAGTTGTCGCTTCTAGAGAACCACTGGCAATAGCCAAGTTAGCAGCTTGGCATAATCTGTTGTTTCGATCTCTTACATTACGTGCTTCTCTTGCAGCTGCTGCCTGTGCAGGAGTTTTGGATGCAGCAATCCGCTGTCTGTACTCACGTTGTATTTGTGCCCTTGTTTTTGGAGTAGCAGTTATTCCTGAACAAGATGAAGATGTAGTTGTCGCTTCAAGAGAACCACTGGCAATAGCCAGGTTAGTAGCTTGGCGTAATCTGTTCTTGCGTTGTCTTTCGTTTTTTGATTTTCTCGCAGCAGCCGCCTGAGCAGGAGTTCTAGATGCTGCCATACGCTGTCTGTACTCACGTTGTTTTTGTGCTTTCGATTTTGAAGCAGCGATTACTGGCTGCGCGAATGGCGTTGCTAAAGTAGATGCTACAGCATCTTGAACCTCCATGGGTTCACTCATCGAAGGTAGTGGCTCATTCGTGAAATCCTCTGGTTCGTCAGGTTGTTTTTCCATGGTGCGATTGTAAGCGGTTCTGCAAAATGAATCGTCGTTCGAAACGTTCGTTTTCATAAAATTCTTCGTTCAGAAAATGTTAAACAAATAAAATTAAAATTTTCTTTTGAAAAATGAAACCATTCCATCAGTATTTTTTAATGACGTTGTCACGTTCAACTATCGTTGACTATCGTATCGACTTTACAGACAACCGATTTTTTTTTCAAAAAGCTTATTTATGGGGGTTTTCGAAAAAAGTTGGGGATAAATTGACATGGTCATCTGGCAACAGTGATTTGTACGAAGAAGTGTGTACAGGTGTTATCAAGGAGACATTATTACTAGAGCGCAAATAACGGGAATGAGAAATATGTAGGAAGTCAAAACGTTCCTTTAACTAAGGAATAGTAAATGAAGCTTCTGTTGTCTATTCTTTGTCATTCGCCCGGCTTCATTGGATCGGCGCTGGTATATACCCTTGGTTTCAAGTGTCCTTGTTATTATATCTCAATGTTACTGACAGATATGACATGAGAGGTTCTATTCCCTTGTATTAGGTTGGGGAAAAAGTTTCTTCGCATTTTATATAAAAATTCAAAAGGTTTTTTATAAAGTTTATTTACATTTGACTAAAGTATGTAGGTGCCATTTTGTTGGATAACTTTTTGCCATCTTGAAGGTAGGGACGTGATCACATTACTATAAAATTTTGGGGCTTGTGATCAAAAAACTGCGACAAGTGGTTTTGGCAGTCCTCTCGTGATGTTAACCTGACACTGCCTATGGAATTCTGCAGAGACAGGTGAAAATCTAAAGGTGCAAGGTCAGGACTATACGGCGGATGCATTAACACCTCCCAGCCAAACTATCGTAATTTTTACTGAGTGGCTAAAGATGTGTGAGGTCTAGCGTTATCATGGTGAAAAACCACACCCCTTCTGTTGATTAATTCCGGCCGCTTTCTCTCAACTTTTTGCTTTGATCTCATCAGTTGTTCGCAGTACAGTTCAGAATCGATGGTCCTGCCTGGCGGTAACAGCTCATAATGAATAATGCCCTTCCAATCCCACCATACACACATCACCTTTTTGCGAGTTAACCCGGGTTTCGCCACAGTTTGTGAAACCTGACAGGCCTTTGACCACGATGTTTTTCGCACGTTCTTGTCGTACGTGATCCACTTTTCATCACCAATTATCAGCTTCTTCAAAAATGGTTCGGTTTCATTACGTCGTAATAAAGAATCACAAATGAGTACACGGTTCATTAGGTTTCTTTCAGTGAGCTCATGAGGCACCCAAATATAGAGCTTTTTTCAAATGCGCCAAAACCGTTTGTGGTCAATTCCCAGTTCTCCAGCTATATCGTAACTACTAATATGCCGATCTCGTTCCACTTTTTCAAAAATGGCATTAATTTTGTCCGTAACAGGGCGACCGGAGTGACGTGCATCTTTGATATCAAATTGTCCGGATTGAAAACGCTTAAACCAAGTTTCACATTCACAGATACTGCATTAGGTCCATAAACATCACAATTATTTCGCGGCTTGTGTTGCAATTTTACCTTTTTTGTAGTAAAATTTTAAAATGTATCGAATTTCTTCATTAGATTTACTCATTTTAACAATAAGAAAAACAAATGAAAATCACACATTGTCCAATCTACGAAATTGTCTTCGTTAAAATTAAAACTTTTTAATGATACCAAAACCAGCCAGATACAAATGGTATGCCAAAGAGATCTTATTACAAGTTCATACATACTATATGCGAAAAGACTTTTTCCCCTTTTTCTCTGAAAATCTAGAATCACCTGTTTCAAGGTGTATAATTAAAGAGTAATTTGCGACACATTTGTACTCACACATGACACGAAAAGTTTTGGAACGTAGTTCCTTATCGCGCGGTACGAATGGGGGCTAGACGGAAAAAATTCTTACGAAAAAGTTGTCACGACACTTTTTGCTATAGTAAGCTATTGTAAGAGCTTCGTTCCATCCCGGTGTCCCTTGACACCTCTCAAGTTTTTGAAGTGAAACTTCTTTATCGGCGTTGGAAAAAAAAAATTACCATCACTTTTTACGATTACGCGCCATCTTGTTTTCTTGCCCCTACCACGATCGTTCGACCGTGGTAGGGGCTTTATTTATTTAGCCAATTTCTATAAAATTGCATAAAGTAGATCATATTTCGAATAATAAGGTCATAAAGAAGTTTCACTTCTTACGTGTGTACACTAGTACACGCACACATTTTTTCCTTTGTGTGTTTATACATTATATGTTGTTTCAGATTTCTCACCAGTGTGTTTACGTATGTGTACATTTAAGCTGGTTTTTGTGACACATTTGTACTGACACAGATGACATGAGAAATTCTTTTCTTTTAAGTGTTTACTCTTTATATGCTCAGTTAAACTACGTCTCACTGAGCATTTATAATCACATAAATCACATGTGTGGCTTTTCTCCAGTGTGTTTACGAAGATGTTTATTTAACGTGCCTTTTGTGACACATTTGTACTGACACAGATGACATGAGATATTCTTTTCCTTTAAGTGTTTACTCTTTATATGCTCAGTTAAACTACGTCTCACTGAACATTTATAATCACATAAATCACATGCGTATGGCTTTTCTCCAGTGTGTTTACGAAGATGTATAATTAAGGTGCTTTTTGTGACACATTTGTATTCACACATATAACAAGAAAACTTTTTTTCCTTTGTGTGTTTATACATTATATGTCGTTGTAGTTGATTGTCTTGTGAAAATCTATTATCACATAAATTACATTTGTATGGCTTTTCTCCAGTGTGTTTACGAAGATGTATGTTTAAGGTGCTTTTTGTGACACATTTGTAATGACACAGATGACATGAAAAATTCTTTTTCTTTATGTGTTTATATTTTATATGACTTATTAAATTACTTCTATTTGAACATTTATAATCACATAGATCACATAATAATACGTACCGTTTCTTCTCGGACTGTTTACGATTATGTATATTTAAGACATTTTCTATAAAAAATTTGTTCTGATATGTATTACATGTAAACTCATTTTCTGATGCCTGTTTATTGGACATTTTCGTTTGCTTTTCTTCATGATTTCTGTCTAATAAAGTATTTTGAGCAACCGTATCAATGCTCTTGAAACATGGCTTGAGGGTTTCATTCTCAGCATTACCATAACATACATTAGAATTAAGTGTCTTATAGTTTTGCACAATCACATCTTTAGCTTGAACCTTTTCAGTTTTTATGTTTACTCTTGGTGACATAATATTTACTTCATAGCAGTTTTCTGTTGATTGTATGATTTGCTTGCTCTTAGAAATATCAACATTGGAGTCCGCAGATACATTTTTAGGAATATTTATATTGGACACTTCGTAGTTAGTTTTGAGCAAACTTTTCAAATCAGCATTATCTGTGCAATTTATATCCATGGCGCTTTCCTCTACCTTAATTCGCTTCGCATTTTGCGGTACTTCGCCTAATGTGTTGTGCATCGCTATTGTGCCTGGAAGTAAGAACAATTTAGTTTATTTAAAATCAAATTTATTTTACCTTCCTTTAATTCCTTTAATATTATCTATTATGACGGATTTTGAAGATGGTCTGTTGTCTTTTGTTCTGGAGTAAGTCCTCTGTCAAATCACAAAACATGAAATTTATGTATTGACATAAAACTAGTGATATGTTGTTTTCTTTGGATATATTTTGCTCCACCTTCACTGCACTGGCAATGGACAGATTATTGTTATAAATTCTTATATGACTTGTTCCTGTATATTACGACCCTTTATTTGCCCTACTATCGGTTAAAATTTGACATAAGCTCTGTACAAGTAACGTCAATTAATAGTGCGGCAATTGAATGAAAAACATGATATAGGAACCAACCATGAGTCTATAATGTACATTATTAGGGTTGGCAACTTAAAAAAAAACCTATCTATAGTAGAATTATTTTCTCCGTGCAGTTTGGGTCATAAATCAAACTCGGCCTCGGCCCGGCTAGGGCGGTGAGCATGTTGCGCGGGCGCAACGCCATTAACGATAAAAACTCATTCTGATCAAAGAAAGATTATCATTCTTATAAAAATAATTATCTTTTTTGCTGTTAATTTTAAACTTAGATAAGTATTTATTTTTATTTTTAATATAACTTGTTACATTCTAAACTGTTTTACTTATAGTTTATTTTAACATAGATACCTAATTAATATTTTATTTTAAATCTTTATTATTCTCATTTTAATAAATACGTTGTTTTATCTATTTTTTTCTTTCATTTATATCACTAACCCACAAAATGACAAAACTAAATACACTATCGATAAGATAACGCTTATCGACAACAATAATGTGTATCTCTATGCCTGCCCATAAGGCCCGCGAGTGGAAGAGAGAGCGAAATACTCGCTTCACTGCTCCGATTAATTAAGACCCAAACTGCACGTAGAAAATAATTCTACTATAGTTGTTTGAATATAAAAAAGAATTTCGAGGACAACAAAATATTCTTCACAGCTGTTTTTACACACATATTGTCCTGCCTGTTTAAAGTTTACTGAAAAACTGAGAGGAAGAAGACTAAGTTGGTATGAGCATATGAGGAGGGATGAAAGTCACGTGACAAAAAGTATGTTAAACTACAAGATGGATGGATACAGATGTAAAGGTAGACCAAAAAAAGATGGATGGATTACGTGAAGGATGATATTTGTGTTGTGACAGAAGATGTACGAGTATGTTAGAACAGAGGAGTGTGGAAGGAAAAGACATATTGTGCCGACCCCATTTAATTGGGATATGGTGAAAGAAGAGAGAGAGAGATTGTCGTGCATGTTTCCCATTGGGGTAGGGGTAGGCAGAAAGGATGGATTTCCACCTGCTAAATCCTGACAAAGACCAACACTTTCCACTTCATCAACTTTCATTAACCTATTCATACATACACACTTGTTTGAAGTGCCTTTCACATGACCTTTTTTCAAAATATCTTTCAACTGTTTTTATTCAATGAAAATCGTATTTTTGGGTGCATATGCACCCATGGTAAGAGATCTTTACTACTTTGGTCGGTATATGTGGTTTGGACATACAGTATTAAAAATTACATAGAACCCTAAATTTTGAACCCTCTACGATCAACCCCTATTTTTTAATAGCGATATTAGTATTTTTATAATTTTCTACTGGGATGATTTAGATTTTAATTTGAACCAGGTCGATGGCGCTGCAATCGGATACCAGAATTTAGGTGTTCTTTTTGTTGTTGTGTGTGTTGAAGTTTGTCCCGGAATGGTTTAAAATTTTAAATAAACGATTGTACTCAGTAGGTGGCGCCGCGATACTCCTAAACGCTGGGCCTGATTTGGATGAAATTTTTTGGTTGTTGTGGATTTGAGAATAGTTTAGATTAACATTTGGTCCCGGTAGATGACGCTGGAATCGGGTTCTAGATTTTTATTTTTTAAAGGCCGGACAACGTCTGCCGGGTACAGCTAGTCTATATATATATAGCCAGCGGTCCCGTAGTTTTTCCCTAAAAACGGAACAGACAGAGTTACTTTCGCATTTATATATATTTTATATATATATATATATATATATATAGACTAGCTGTACCCGGCAGACGTTGTTCTGCCTTTAAAAAATAAAAATCTAGAACCCGATTCCAGCGTCATCTACCGGGACCAAATGTTAATCTAAACTATTCTCAAATCCACAACAACCAAAAAATTTCTTCAAAATCCGGCCCAGCGTTTAGGAGCAGTATCGCGGCGCCACCTACTGGGTCCAATCGTTTATTTAAACCATTCCGGGACAAACTTCAACACATATAACAACAAAAAGAACACCTAAATTCTGGTACCCAATAAACTATCGGAAAAAAATCTCACTTCCCGGCTGTTTAAACGCATTCACTTGTCGGCTAAAGAAGTGGCTAATCGAGCACACCTTCTATAGCTTGAAGGAATTTATGGATTACAAAGATTGACGACAAACAATGTCAATCTTAGTAACTAAAGATTTTGTAATAATATATATAACCCTGACGTGTAACATAGTTACGAATAAATGAGTTTATGAGTTTACCCTCCCATAAGAATTTATCACTTTAATTATTTAATTCTTATTGTTACCACGTTTCGGCCACTTTTCAATACACGTGATAATCGAAGAAAAACATGTCAAGTGTCAACGAGTATTATCAAAGTTTTATTTAGCCTATCTCCAACTTTTTCATTTTAATTAATTACTTTTGATATTGTTTATGGTTATTATTTACTCTATATATTGTTACGAGCTACAGGACTCGAGTTAAGATGCCGTTGGAATTACTATAGAATTTATTAAAACTATACCAAAACGTATAACATAGGTACAAATATAACTAGACGCAATGATGATTAGAATTAAAACGGAAACACTTACCAAAATCAGTCTCCTCCGAAACATTTTGTACTTCTCTTTTCAGTATCCTATTCAGAGAGGTATCGTCATCCGAATGCGTCCCTGACTCATCGCCGATATCTAGACTATCCTCCTGAGGTGAATCTAAATTTTTTTTATCAGCTAAGATTTCATCTCCGTCTTCGCATAAAACCTCTCTAACTCCGTTATTTTTTTCGTTATTTAAAGTTTCTCTTTCCAATTACACGAAAACGGTTGAAAAGTTAGAAAAAAAGATGTACTACAAATTTGTAGAACTTAAAATTTTTCTTAAAAAGGTTCTATGATTTTTTGTCTTCCATCAAAATTAAGTCAAAATTAAGCGGAGTTAAATAGGTTTTATGCGAACAGTAAGCGAATGAAGCCGGAATGAAATAGTTTAATAATTTAAAAGGCATTTTCAAATGGCTTGGTGCGCGATGATGGCAAGAGGCCGGATGGAAACTCGCTGCTTCAACAGCTGAAGATTTCAAACGGCGCAAATATGGAACCCTAGGAAGGGGTTACATATTTGTGCCGTTTCGAGTTTGAAACCTTAGGTACGTGGGGTCCATCTGCAAAGGGATTCTTCAAAGAAATTCGTTAGAAACTCTGATACCACCCGTGATCAGAAGGCTGGTACGTATTTCGCGCAACGAATCAGCATTGCCATACAGCGTGACAACGCAGTCAAATGTCTGGGCACGCTTCCCTCTGGCAGCGATTTGTTATAAACTTTATATTAATTTATTTGTAATTTTGTTTATTGAAGTTATACTTCTTTTGGCGCGTTAGGGAAAATGGATGAGAGTAAATTTTTTCGATGCGCGCGCACAACTTCACACGAAAAACCTACACCATGAAGTTAGCTATAGTCAACCGACACCCCGAAGTTAGCTATAGTCAACATTTTAGTTTTGAATTTATACTTTTACGATGCCCGCGCACACTGTCACGAAAAACCGACACCATGAAGTTAGCTATAGTCAACATTTTAGTTTTGAAGTTATACTTTTACGATGCGCAAGCACACTCACGAAAAACCGACACCCTGAAGTTAGCTATAGTCAACATTTTAGTTTTGAAGTTATACTTTTACGATGTGCGCGCACACTGTCACGAAAAACCGACACCCTGAAGTTAGCTATAGTCAACCGACACCTTGAAGTTAGCTATAGTCAACATTTTAGTTTTTCTATTGTTAGTTTCGTTTTTCTATGAACGTAGAATAAGGCAAAAGATAGATTTTTGAAAAGATTTTTACCTTGATACGCCAAAGTAAGTATACATAAGTACACACACACACTTTTTTTTAGCTCCTTAACAACTAATAGTATTTAATTTTTAAGTTATTTTTTTTTGTAGTGTAGTTTAATTTTTAAGATGGTTTAGTTTATAATTTAGTCTTACTACATAATATAAAACAAAGGTATTTTACTGTATTGTCAACTAAATTGCATTTGTTCATACTATAATTACCTTCTTTTATGTCAAAGTCTTCATGTAATTTCATATATGTAGGAAATGAAACATTTTCTGGTGCATCCACTTCAATAACGACCTTAGCATTTTCTGCAACATTTGGATCACCTACTACATAATTTTCAAGATCAAAACCATTTCCTTGCATCAAATTGAATTCTTCTTCAAGCACTGATTCATTTTCTACTATCTCTTCTTTAAGTTCAACTTTTATCTGTTTTACTTCAGGAATGGCTGTATTATCATCGGTTTTAAGAAATGGTGGAGATCCATCTATACTTAGAATTGTAACTTCGGTTTGTGTAAGATTTGGTTTGAAATTTAACTTATATAAGGTGTTTAGCGAGTCTTCTGTTACCTGAAATTTTTGGAATGAATTTTGTGTACAGAAACCTCATATCCCGAAACTATGAAAATACTGAAATATATAGTTGGTCATAGATCGAAACAGACATCCAGGTATGAGATGAGCCGTGAAGAAGGATACTCCGGCATAGTGGCCACTTAGACTTGCAAACTGGTAAAGAAAAATCGATCTGGTTAAATTGAAACAGGGCCATCAGTGAAGAAAGTGTCCCGTTTAGTAGTAGTTGTAGAGGGGCGAGATGGAATGCTCCTCCGTATCAAGGCCTAAGGCTGTCTATTGTTGTTGGAAATTTGTTTTTTTTTATTTTTATTGCAGGAGTTCAGCAGACAGACAGACGGCCCACTTCATGGGAAGCGGTTACCATCGCCTATAGACATTTGTAACACCAAGGTGTCACAAATGCGCTGCTGCTGCTCTCTTAAGGGAGACTGAAACCTGGTAACTATTCCGGAACACAATTCAAGGTTATTTTGTCGCCTCTTACGACAGGCCGCCCGGCCACAGGATATGGTATTCTTTCTCCGTGCCTGCACGGATAAAATTGAATATATAAATTGTATATATTCTTTGTACATTTCGGGAATTGTTTGCGACCTCAATTATTGTGCAGAACCATGTCTTGGCTTGCTTGTCTGTTAGTGTTCCACTACATAGGAAATTTTCTTGTCCGTGACGTTCTCACTTTAAGTTCCATTAAACGGTTTTTGGTCATCATCATCCGAGCGTTAAATCCCGGTTGCGTTCGGAGCGTTCACTCCGACGCCCTGGGTCCGCTTTCCTATTTTTTTTACTCCACTTCGCGCGGTCTTCAGCATCCCCCGTTTTGAGACCATTGGCATGTCATCCTTCACGACGTTAAGCCAACATTCTTGGGACTTCCCCATGGCTATACATTTGTTCCCCACGTAATTAGCCGGTCTGCGTAAAACGAGGCCGTACCAGCGTAAGCGACACTATTGCAGTTTGTCTGCTATGTCATGGGCATGAAGACTGCCACGGATGTGAGAGTTCCTGACCCGGTCTTTCCGCGTCACTCCACACATCCAACGCAGCATATTCATCTCCGTGACACGCAGTTCTTGCTTGTGTCGCTCAAGTACAGACCACGTTTCACTGCCATACAAAAGGACAGGTCTAATGATATATTTATAGACCTGTCCTTTCAATTTGATCGGCATTTTGGGGTCACAAATGACACCTGTCACCACACGCCACTTTTTTTTTTTTTTTTTTGAGGCGAGGAAAAATGCTGACCGATTTACGCACTCTCAGGGCCGTCACTAGGAAACTGCGCGCATCCATCGGGGGCGATAACGCTAGCAATAGTATGCTTTTTTGCGCTTCGTCCGCGATGGCTTGACACTGAGGAGTGTGGAAGACTCAGAGCGATGCCGCACGGGCGAGCAACCTCAATACCCACTAAAAAACCTCTCCTCCCGTCGACCCTGCGCTTTGTTGTGAAGGAAAGACTGAGATATAGAACATAGTTACGCAACAGTCGATCCAGCGCAATAAAGTGCCTGGAGTGTGCCCTGGGAGAACACACCCCACTTCGAAACGGGGGCTGAATCCCTTGCGTTGCCTAGTAGCAAGGGGCCCCTCGTACCGGAACCTAACTCAGGGAGGGAAGTAATGCGCGTACCTGCCTCTCCGGGTGCTAGCTGAAGGCCGGCGACCTCGGGTGGAGACATTAGCACGCGCTGCAGGACTTCGCTCCCTATCCCTTTCTGCGGCCTCTTTTAGAGACATAACCGCCTCACAGAAAGAGACCGCAGACTCCCAGCGGTCGTCGCTGTGCAACATGGCCGTTACCAAGTCGCCAAGCGATCGGACGGCTCCTACGTGTCTCGAGCTCGAAACGCTGAGGCGTCCATGCAGCGCACTCAACAAGCGTGTGTAACGCCGTATCGGGTGCGCCGCATTGGCGGCAGTCCGGGGAAGGCAAGCAGCCCACAATGCGAAACAGATACTGGTCGAAACAACCGTGTCCGGTCAGTATCTGAGTCGTCCTGAAGGTCAGGGTTCCGCTGGTGCGGGTCACCCATCTCTCCAGCTGCGGCCTGATTGCATCCACCGTATAGCCGCCGGCCACAGGGTGTTCGAGGTCACGAGACCAGGCGACGAGGCAGGAGGCGGTTTCCCGCTTCCTGACCGTCTCTAATTCGACTTGACAGAAGGTCAGTCCTCTAGCTAGGGCATCCTGCTGGGCGCGACGAACTCTGGACAGGACGTCTGCCTGGAGAGGCCAGGGCAGCTCGCCTGCCAAGAGAGTCGCCGCCGACCACGACACTGTGCGGTACCCCCGTATGGTCCTCACGGCCAGAACCCGCTGCGCGCGGTGCAGCAGGGTTCGGTTGTGGCGGTGAAGCGCATCGGACCAGACGGGCGCACCGTAGAGTGCCATACTCCTCAGGATGCCGGAATAAAGCTTCCGCGTCGCACCCCCCGGCCCCCCCACGTTAGGAAGAAGCCTGGAGAGTGCGCCCGCGGAATTCAGAAGTTTGGGAACTAGCTGCTCAAAGTGCGCTTTGAACAGCCATTTCCCGTCTAGGACTAGCCCAAGATATTTCATCTTGGGCCCTACTCTAATCGCCACCCCCTGAACTGTAACGGACAAGTCCGGGGGAGGATTCCGGAATTTCCTATGGAACATGACGGCCTCCGTTTTCGCGGGGGAGACCTTCAAGCCCAGCCTAGCTATTCGATCTACGACGATCGCCAGCCCGTCGTTGGCGACGTCCACGGATTCCGCAAAAGACGCGGCGCGTGCCGTGAGTAGGGTGTCGTCCGCAAAGCAGATCAGCCCTACTCCGGGCCGGACCGTCACCCGAAGGATCCAGTCATAGCCTACGTTCCAAAGGATAGGCCCGAGGACCGATCCCTGTGGAACGCCGCACGCGACACGTCGCCGACCTAGCACGTGGTTGGCGGACTCACCACCCTCCCAAAGGATGTGCCGATCTCGCAGGTACTCGCCCAACAGCCTCGTGAGGTACGGGGGGACTCCGTGCGCGCGGAGCCCTTCCCTGATCGTCTCATGAGGGAGGCTGTTAAAGGCGTTCGCTATGTCTAGCGACACTGCAAGAACGACGTCCTTTGCTTGGACGGCTTCGTCCGTCAATGTTCGCAGCGTCTCGAAGGCGTCCATCGTGGAGCGCCTCCGCCGAAACCCGAACTGCGTATCTGATAGCCCCGGCTCCACAGTGTCTAGATGCTTCACAAGCCGCTCCGCCAAGATCTTCTCGAAGACCTTGGCGACCTCGTTCAGCAGCACTATGGGCCTGTAGGCGGACGGATCGTTGGGAGGCCGACCTCCCTTGGGAAGTAGGCACAAACGCCCCTCTTTCCATTGCGACGGGAACCTACCTGCGCGAATACAGGCTTCGAAGAGGTCCCGCAGCTGGCTGCGTAGGTGTTTTGCAGCCAGGAAGAGGAGTCGACCTGGAACCCCGTCGGGTCCCGGTGCCGTCTTACCGGAGCCGGTCCAGGGCGACGTCTAGCTCCCCCTCGGAGATGGAGTGAGGCTCCTCGTCCGTGGGGGTGTCGGGAATGGGTGGACCCATACTGGGGGGAGTGAAGTTCCCCGGATCCGGGAAGAGCCCATCGATAACCGACCGGAGCACCTCGGGTTCGAGCGTTTCCGTGACCGTGGATGTGCAAGGCCGCAACTTGTTGCGGGCCCCACGGTACGGGCGCCCCCAAGGGTCCCGATCGAGCGTCTCGAGGAGCTCGGCCCGAGCCCGGGCTTTCGATCGCAATATTGCAATCGAAAGGGCCTTTCTGGCCTCTCTAAACTCGCCCACGAGTCCATTTTCCGCGACGAAGTCCGGTGGACGGCGCGCCCTGCAGCGTTTGAGCCTGTGGCTGATGATGCGAACTGCCTTTCGCATCTCGCCCAGCTCCTCGGTCCACCAGTGGACCGATTGCTTGCACGGAGGCTGCCGCTTGGAGACGCGTGGCATCGCAGCGTCGCAAACCCTCGTCAGGGTCTTGCGCATGTGCTCTGCCTGCGTATCCAGATTCGCGAAGTCGGCTGGGTAGGCCCAGCTTTCCGAGAGTGCCCGCTCCTCGGCCTGCTCCGGATCGAGCTTGGTAAGGGCCCAACGCGGGAGGAGAGGGGGGCGACGGTGAACAGGGCTCGGACCGGAGGAGGGGGTCGTGAGCTCAAATCTGATGTACCGATGATCAAAGAGCGACTCCACCTCCTCCAGCACCCTCCATCCGGTCACTCTGCGGGCGGCCGCATGAGTGGCGAATGACAGGTCGATGATCGATCCACCCCGCGCGCGCACGCAGGTCTGGACCGACCCCTGGTTCAGTATGGTCAGGCTGGCTTGAAGAGCCCAATCCTCGACCGCCCGACCCCTAGCGTCCGTGAGTACGTTTCCCCAGGAGAGGTGCTTTGCATTAAAGTCGCCCATCACGAAGATCGTTTTGGGCGACAGTCTGCGTACGGCAGCCCCGACGGCGTCCAAGTGAAGCTCGAACTCCGCCAGGGGGCGGTTGCGCGAAAAGTAAACGCCTATGACGACGATACTCCCGCTCTACGCCACAGCATAGCCCTTTCCTCTTTCGAGACATGTAAGCGGTGTGCCGGACGCGGCTCTGGCCACCACCGCTACCATGTCATCGAGATCGCCCACCCAGTTCCCAGAAGGAGGGACGTAATAAGGTTCACTTATTACGGCTAAATTCGCTTGCCACTCCGCCATCGCCTGCAGGCACAAGTCCTGAGCGGTGGGGGAGTGGTTTACGTTAGCTTGGAAGAACGTTGTTACGGGCGTACTAGGCATTGGATGTGTCCATTGTCTGTACTCCCGATTTGCCGGTACGTGGTCTCGCCCGCGAGTGGACGAATTGGCCCCTCACGTAGGGAGGTTGGCAGAACCTCGCCAACGTGGGGTGGGCCGCGTTCAGTCCCCCCGCCGCGCACGCCGCGCAGTGGGGTTTCCGTGCCGTGCAGTCCGGCATTTTGTGTCCGCTTTTACCGCAGCGGAGGCACAAGTTAGTCCGATCCGGGCACGTGTCCGGACAGGTTTGGGTGCCATGACCGACGTTGAAACATCTGTAACAACGTATCGGTCTGGCTTCCAGTGCCTCGACCTTCGCCGAGGTGAAGCCAACCAGAAGGTAGCCCAACCCGACGATGGTCTTGGCAGCAGCGACGGGGCACAGCACGTACGATGCGCCCAATCCGCCCGGTCCTGCACCGATGTGCTTCGTGAGGACGTCGTCGCGCCGGCAGTTGCCTGCGCGCGCGATCGCGTCACGAAGCCCATCGACCGTGACTGAGTCGTCCAGCCCTGAGACGTAAAGCTCCCCACGCTTTACGGGGCGGACGACCTCAGCCATCCCTTCTAGGGCCCCGCGCAGGGCTTCGGCGACGCGGTCCGCCTTGGCCGCGCTCTCGGGTCCCGGCTGGAACTCGAGGAGACGCGCGTCCCTGGCGGTCCGCACCACCTTCAGCCCCTCGCGGAGGCCCATGGCGGTGATGTCGACCACCGTCGAGGCCTTTGCGAAGACCTCGCGATAGCCGACACCCTTCGCGGCCGCTGCCGGCAGCAGTCTAATGATGACTGCGGCCGACTTCGGCTCGCGGAGAACGACGGCAGGCCTCGCGGCCTGCTTCCGCGGTTGTTGCCTCCACCCCGTCGGTGGGGCAGCAGCTTGCGCCTGGGGGGGGGGAGGGGGTCCGTTGGCCCTCGCCCCCTTACCCTTTTTCCGCCCTACGACCGTGGACCACGCCCCCCCCTCGGGAACGGGGGCGGGGGCGGGGGCCACGGGCGCCGGCGGCGGCGCGACGTACGGGGCGACGTGAGGGGCGCGCGCCACGGGCGCCGGCGACGGTGCCACACACGGGGTGGCACGTCGGGCGCGCGGGACGGGCGCCACCGATGGCGCGGACGCGGGGGCCATTTGTCGCCCAGAGGCCGAAACAACTGGGGCGGGCGCCGAAGCGAAGGCCGCCGAGGCAGCGGCGGCGGCGCGGGCCGCCTTTCTCCGCTTTCGGAGCGTTCGCTTCACGCCCCCCCTGTGCTTTTTCCTCGCGGGGGGGGTCGGTGGCAGTGGGGAGTCTGCCACCCCGGCGGCCGGGGCCGCCACTACCTCCATCGGGACCGGGGTACTCGCTTCCCCCAGACCCCGGCGGACTGCAGCGGCAGCCGTGGCCGGTTTGGGCCCTCCGGTGGGCTTCGCGACGGACGCGCGAGGAGTCGGCCTGGGCGCCGGCGCCTTGCCTCCGTCGGCCGCAAGTGGTGGACGGAGGGTCGGCGCGGGGCTCAGCCTGTCCTCGATGGCGGCGAACCTCGCGTTGATGAGTGGCGCCACGGCATCGAGCACGACGCGCACGAACGCATCGTACTCAACGCCGCCACGCCCGAGTGGGACACCTCACGCCACTTGGCCCAAGCTGATGTGATACGGGCATTGACGTCGAGGTCGATATCCCCGGATGCACTAAAGACAGATCCCAAGTACTTAAGTTAGGTTTTTGGTAACAGAATTTTATTAAACAGGTTTTGTTGAATGTACCCATTAAAATCGAAATACGAAATAAGAACAGTTTTTGCCGCACATCTTCACAGAGCAGTGATGTCGGACAAAACAGGGTTTGCAATACCAGTAAAAATGTGATATACTTATTTATGCTAATTTCAGATGACAGTAAAAAATAAATTTCTTCAACTTACTGTTCCATTTTAGCAGTAAAAAAATTCAGCATTAATATTATTTTTATCAGTAATTTTACCGTTATAACTATGTTTTGTTGCCATTGTCACTCTATCCCTTGCAGCAGATGAGCAGAGGACCCACCCACCTGATGGAAAGCGGTTACTATCGCCTAAGAACACTTGAAACACCAATGGGGCTACAAATGCGCAGCTATTCTCTAAAGGGATACTGGAACCTGGCCACAAATGCCTGAATAAAACTCAAGATTGTTATGGCTGCATATTCTAGACCAGGGATGGTAGCCATCAAGGGTATTTGCCCTTACAATGTATCGTCGCTTCTTCAGGACACCTGGCCTTAGGAAATTGTATTCTTTCTCCATTCTTGCATGGATATAAAGGTCAAATGGTAATATTACAGGTCAGGTATGAAACCACATTTAATTGATAAGTACTTACATGAACCATGCTTAAGTACAGTTCTCTGGCTTCCAAACATTGTTCTTTAAACCTCACTGATATCAGAAGTAACTTATAACATGTTATACATATGTGTTTGATTGTGTAGTTATTTATAATCTGTAATTAAAACATATTTATTAGCGCTATTCAAATTCAAGTCACAATAACAAGGAAGAGGGTCTGGTGCATATTGTTCTAGAATGTGGTCAAACCCAACCGACTCGTCACTTCAAGGTGGAGGAATTAATATTGTTACAACCTAGGCGCCCGCAAAGACAAATTCCACATACAGATTTGTAGAAGCACATTTATTAATATTGTAATTTTATGATCATCTTTTGTTTTATTGGGATAGGTTTCTAATTATTGTTGATAATAGCCTATTGTCCATTGTACTCGCTCATTAGCAAGGTGTTGCGGATTCATTGCCATTTGTGTAGTATAAAACAATGGCCTGATGGAGAGGGGTGGCAGTCATGTGAGAACCACAATCAAGGCGAGGCGTGTATACATTTGGTAATCTATTAGTGACAGACCTTGCGTGTTTTACTGAATTACGACCTACCTTCTGCATTACGTTTGGATTTTCGTATTTGGTTATATTTGTACCTGTGTTATATGTGTTTGTATAGTTCTTATACTCTATAATAATACCAATGGCATTTTAAATTCAAGTTCTGCAACTCATAACAATATTATTCTAAGCAACACTTTGCACAAATAGGCTCTGTTATTTAAGTTCTTAACTAAAATATTTAATCTGGTGTGCACCGACATTTAACCAATGGTTAAAATGAAATAACCACTAAAATACATGGCTAAACATTGATTACTTTATTTTAATCACCGGTTAAATGTTGGTGCACATCAGCCTTAGAAATAGAGCTAGTTATAATTAAGTATTATTTTATAAATAAGTTTACTATATATATATAGTGGTGGTCATATAACTAAGAACGATTTGAAGCTGTAAATTTTTTTTATTTAAATCGTGTCATACACAAAGATGTGTACCTCCTGAGAAGCAACTAGTTATGTTATAAAATAGCCACATTAATAGAGCAACATGGCCTAGGAATAAAGAATAAAATCGCTAACTATTTTTTTTCATATTTTAATTATTTTATTAAAGTAACACATTCAAATAGTACTGAAACTGGACAAATAATTAAGAACGATTTATTAAACTGCTCAGGAATTGTTTTGTATGACACTCACATTTAAAATATCACAATAATATGTAGCGCGAGAAATTTAAAAAGCATTTTAATACATTTTTAACTAAAATTAATAGTTAATAGCATATCCACGGCTTTTAATTACTGCTTTACACCGGCGAGGCATTGACTCTATAAATTTTTGACATTTCGCAAGAGAAATAGAGTTCCATTCTTCTAAAAAATGTCGTACAGCTCTCTTAAATTCCCACACTGTATATTTGAAACCATTTTCTTTACTTCAAACCACAGATTTTCTATTGTGTCTAGATCTGGGCTATCTGGGATATATATATATATATATCAAAAATGTAAATTTGGCATTACCTATGGCCAGATCTGCTCAATGCTACTTTATTTTGCATTCATAATTTCTGCAATACATTAGTGTTAACTTGGTCACTATTTATTCACTTATGACTATTTAAATTAGAGGGCGATTATACTTATTCATATCATTGAATTACTAATCTTGTCTTGTCAGGAGCCTTAAGAACAGACGAGCGTGCATGACAAGAGCTATGAATGTCAAAGAAGCAAGTGAGGTGTATAAGAATAAATCTGTATGGCACTCTGTTATTCATGCCTACCCCGCAAGGGACCTGGCGTGATGTTATGTATGTATGTACTAATCTTGATAATCGATTATGAAATTAGTTACTAATTTGTTTTCATAATCGAATGATGTAACTAATATAGATAGCACTACATATCATAGCACTACTAATCAAATAGTTGAAAAAAGTCGAAAGTCGAGCGAGACATTGTAATGTTGGTATTAGTAACATCCAATACCAACATTTCAATGTCTCAACCTATTCAACGATTTGATAAGTAGTATTAATATCAGCTGTAATATCATTCAATACTATTAGTAACATTCCAACTACATTGAGTCGTTCTTTGCGTTGATTTCTTTAGTATATCTCATAATCCCACAACACTAATTTAAATGATGAACATAAATCGGTTGTGAAACTGGCTGAACTTGGTAACATTTAGAATAAAGCATGGAGATATTGATGATCTAAGCAAAAACATTAATATCTTAAGAACTCTACATTTCCTTTACATCAGGGTTACAGAAACGGTAAGTACTCCTCACTCCCCTTCTATTCCATTTGTTACAATAAAGCTGACCTAAATCTGTATCGCAACCAAAATAGAGTTTAAAAAAAGGCACATCCTGGTGTGATTACGAAATATTTGTATTTTTTAATAATATCCCCATAAACAGCCGACAATTTAATGGACAGCCAGACATGCTTACAGAAACACCCTTCATAAGATTCCTTCCGTAAACAAAAGCATGAGTACAATCAGACATTAAACTAACCTGCAATCCCAAAAATCCACTCAGAATATTTGCTGTTTTCTTGTCAACATTCCGAAGATTCGCTTCAGTGTTTAAACATCCGCAGCAAAAACTCACTGTATTGCTTTTCAAACTCATTGTTTTGGTTTACTTATTTATTACATCATACCTGACACAAATCACACAAACTAAAAAATGTTTACTTACTATCAGTGTGATCAGAATTTATTTGACGAATCTACTGCTTGTGGAGGTTAAAAACTACTGAATTCTACCAAAAGAGAAGAAGAAAATACTAAAAATCTACTATTATTTTTTGCTGTCGTGTTACAACGTAAAAACATGAATCATCAACATCTTGATTAAACGATAAAATAATAATAAAAAACAAAGAAACCACCATCATTTAAAGAAACCAATGTTTTCTTTAATGAAATTTAAAAAAACATTGGTTTCTTTATTTATTTAGATAAAAATATAATTAAAAATTACATTACATTCCTCATATTAACGTAAGTAACTTACATACCTGAGAAGTGTGTGTGGTATTTTTTTGAAAGATGGAGTAACAGTGGTGGAACAGGATGATGTTAGTGAAAGCAAGTTGCTTAAGTGGTTTAGGCGATACATTGCTTTTATTACGATACATTGATGTTAAAAAAACGATGTTTCATTTGCATCGCAGGAACAAACGTCAAAAGTTTATGTAAATGGTGATAAAAAAACATGGTTCATAAACCGATGTTTTTTGACGATATATAATTATCCTTCATAAACATCAATATTTTTAACATCGATGTTTCACCTTTGAAAACATAGGTATCCTAACATCGACGTTTTTATGAGCGATGTTGCATCCCTAGATATGCCAAAAAAGTACTAGAATAATTAAAAACCGTGAATTCTACTAAAATATACCAAATTATTTTTACATAGTAAATTCTTTTTCCAGTACCTCAAAATCTACCAAAAAAGTAGAAATCTACTAAATCTGGTTACGCTGCTTACTTTATTGAATATTAGTTCATTGAAATCTTACAATTTAATATGTGGAATGTAATATTTAATTATATTTTTATCTAAATAATTAAAGAAACCAATGTTTGTATAAATTAAATTCTAAAATTAAATTTTAAAATAAACATTCGTTTTTACGTTGTAACACGACAGCAATAAAAATATTATAGGTTTTTAGTATTTTCTTGTTCTCTTTTGGTAGAATACAGTAGTTTTTAACCTCCACAAGCAGTAGATTCGTCAAATAAAATCTGGTCACACTGCTGGTCAGTGCATATTGGAGTTTTTGGCGGGAACTGAAAGATGTTGTGCTATGCAGTTTTATTTTATAAAAATGTGTAAAATTACTCTAAAATGAACAATAATTGTAGGATATTGATTGTTTTTGTGAGAAATGTGAACTGTATAGTCTAATGTGGCCTTTTGAGTTGTCTCAAGAACTCCGTTGAATGGCATTAGATGATTACCTCCAGTTCAGCTGTGCTTCACATAGGCTTAAGAAAATAAAGAAACTAAATGTATATTATAAACTAAGATCTGGCTTAAAGGCCTAGCTGCCAAGCCATAAACCTAAATAAATTATAATCAGTGCATATTTCCTATATTGTTTTGTTTTTGTATTTCAAGAGATTATACTTTGTGTTTTAATGTGATTAGTTATATATTTAAGACTTATTAATTTATAACAACTGAAATTGGTTATGAGTGGAAAAAATATGTATTCAATTAATTATCGAAGTTTGAAATTCAGGGTGTGGTTTACATATATGTCCTCGGAATCATAAGTAATGAGCGGGGGAGGGGGGAGGGGGGGGGAGGAAAACTCACCCCTTCTGCAACTCCTATGTGCTCCTACTATAGGTTGTAAAAGAATGTACTAGGATTGAGAAAGGCTTAAGGTTCATAATTGAAAAACCCAAATTTAAATATTCCATTTAAGAAATAACATTTATGGTAGACCCGGTGTCTATTTCTAAAATAAATTGTTT
The DNA here is from genome assembly GCA_949752895.1 of Dendrolimus pini. Classification (NCBI taxonomy): domain Eukaryota; kingdom Metazoa; phylum Arthropoda; class Insecta; order Lepidoptera; family Lasiocampidae; genus Dendrolimus; species Dendrolimus pini. The sequence continues at coordinate 10,815,558 of OX457151.1, forward strand.
GCTATTGCATTTGACAATTTCTATCTATTCTTTCAAAATATCTTGTTTTTGGTAGCAAAATTAATTTAACAAATCTCAACCCTACAGTTACAGTTAACCTTAATGGAGTTCCTATTGATAGAGTGTATGAAGCGCGTAACTTAGGACTTTTTGTTGACAGCGAGCTTAGATTTGAAAATCATGTTGCCAAAACAGTAAGAACTTGTTTTTATAAACTTAAAGTATTGTATAGAATTAGGCCGTACTTGAATGAGAGTACGAGAGTTCAATTATTAGTTGAATCATTGGTTCTCTCGCAACTCAATTATTCTGATATTGTTTTTAGTCCTCGTCTGCTCAGCAGAACACAGAGATTAATCCAACGAGTTCAGAACGCATGTGCACGCTTTTGTTTTGACATTCCCTTTAGGAATCATGTGACGCCATATTTAAATAAGTGTTCGATGTTAAAAATGAAGCACCGCCGTAAATTGCATCTAGCCTGCTTACTTTTCGGTGTCATCAAGTAAGCCCCATTATACTTATATAATAAACTTTCGTGGTTTACTTCTCAGAGATCGACTGAATTGCGACAATGTGCTATGCAGCTTACGACGTCACGTCATAAGACGGTCGCATTTAGGGGTAGTTTTCGCTATGCTGCGACAAAATGTTGGAACAATATTCCACCCCCTATTAAAAGCTTGCAAAATATACACGGGTTTAGAGCAAAATTGAAAAAAATTATATATGATCATCAAGTGAGTCAGGCGGATCTTGTACATGATACTAGTGCCATATAATGATGTTGGTTTCATGTGCAAGATCTGCCTGATCTACTTTAATGTTTCCATCTCTTGTTGTCTATACAGGGTGTTTGGCGCATGGACCGACAAAAATTTTTGGGGGATTGGGTGGATCAAGAGCTATCTTTAACCCATAGATACCTATGTCCCAAGTGTCACTGTAATCGAGATACGATTTTTTTTGTTTGTTTTCGAAAATTACCTGGTTCATCGTCTTTAAAACGACATATTTTTCTAGTTTGTTGTTGTAATTGAACCAAATAACTTCCATCGTAGTCTTTAATGTATGATTATTCTAAATTAAACATTAATTCTTAGCATTAGACAACAAAACGTTCTTGACGAGCTTTCAAACTCTTAAAAATGAATTAATCTGTGAAAAAGGTCAAATTCAAAATTAATTATAAAAAAAACTAAAAGGTATTAAGAATTTCATTTGATTGAAACAAAATCTGTACTTAATATCCTTTCCAACGATATACCACATGGCCTTGAAATTATTCCTTATGTGACCAAATTATCAAAATCAAAGTAGGGACGAACACGCACTCTAACACCAAACCCGTTTTTTAGAACAATAGTACGCAGGTAAACACTGTCTCTTTCTTGCACATGAAAATATCCCTTGTCTTTGTCTGTCATTGGATCGTAATTTGTGTCGTGGTCTTTGTTTAGTATTAGTTGAGATTTTACTATCATTGCTATCGGTATTGTCGCGATTCACATCTGCATTGTTGGAGTATTTTTGTGTTTAACTTTGTTTTTGTTACGTTCTGTTTTTGTTAAGTTTTCTTTGGTTGAACTATTCTGTTAAACTGTTGGTGTGTTTGTCTTCACTGTTCTCGTTACAATGTCTAACTACAGTAACGAAGAGTATGCTGATATGTTGTTGGCGTATGGCAGCGCCAATTGTAACGCTCGTGAAGCGCGTAGAATTTACCAGGAGCGATATCCTAATCGGCGTGTACCACACCACGAGACGTTTTCTACGACCTATCGGCGTCTGAGGGAGACTGGAAGCATAAATATTCTAGAGCCTCGAGTCAATGTGAGGCAACATAATGTTGCAGTGGATGAGAGTATTTTACAAGCTTTTGATGAGAATCCAACGACAAGTATTCGAGCTGTAGCTAAAAGACTTAACTTGTCGGTTTGGAAAGTCTGGTCAGTTCTTCGGCAAGATGGAAGGCATGCATTCCACTACACTCCTGTTCAAGGTATGTTTTTTAAACAATTCAAAACTCATTGCATGTGTTTTTACAACTTAATTTCAAGTACAACAATTTAACAAGTAAATTCTTACTCTAATAGTTAAAACAAATGTGTTTGTTTTTGTTCAAAAAAATAATTTATTCATTGTGGCCTTTGGGTCAGCTCACAGATGAAATAAATCGCGTCCGTACAATTCTCACGGATTTAATCGATTGTTCTAGGTCTCATAGACGATGATCATAGGAGGCGGCTGGAATTTTGCAGGTTTATGATGCATACAGACGTAGAAGATACAATTTTTTTTTAAAGAATTTTGTGGACCGATGAATCCAATTTCAATCATGAGGGGATTGTGAATCTCCACAACCTCCATCATTGGGGGATAAAAGGACAAAATCCCCGCAATAAAAGGCAAAGTTCATTTCAAAGTAAGTTTAGTGTGAACGTTTGGGCTGGGGTTATTGGAAGACACCTGATCGGTCCACATTTCTTACCGGAGCGCCTAACCGGAGAAAGTTATTTTTCTTTTTTAATGAATGACTTACCTGAATTGGTATTACCAATAGTAGAAGAAGATTTTATTTTCCAAAATGATGGTTGCCCAGCACATTACCAACGAGACGTTCGAGAACATTTGGACAATTGTTTTCCCAATTCGTGGATCGGAAGAGGCGGTCCGATTCCTTGGCCTGCACGGTCACCAGACCTAACACCTCTGGATTTTTATGTTTGGGGGCGCGCAAAAGAAATTGTTTATACGACAGAAGTACGGACAAGGGAAATTTTAATAGAAAAAATAAATAGCGCCTTTAGCATAATGAAAGAAGAAATGCGATTAAAAACGACGACTGTGGAAATAAGAAAAAGATGTCGTGCATGCATTCACAATGGAGGCCGTCATTTTGAACCCAATCTGTGAATAAAATTTAATTAAAACGTCGTAAAATACAAACAAGGTGTTTTCTTTATTCTGACACTGGTTGAGTAATACCTTGTTTTGTGATCACATGAATAATTTCAAGGCCATGTGGTATATCGTTGGAAAGGATATTAAGTACAGATTTTGTTTCAATCAAATGAAATTCTTAATACCTTTTAGTTTTTTTTATAATTAATTTTGAATTTGACCTTTTTCATAGATTAATTCATTTTTAAGAGTTTGAAAGCTCGTCAAGAACGTTTTGTTGTCTAATGCTAAGAATTGATGTTTAATTTAGAATAATCATACATTAAAGACTGCGATAGAAGTTATTTGGTTCAATTACAACAACAAACTAGAAAAATATGTCGTTTTAAAGACGATGAACCAGGTAATTTTCAAAAACAAACAAAAAAAATCGTATCTCGATTACAGTGACACTTGGGACGTAGGTATCTATGGGTTAAAGATAGCTCTTGATCCACCCAATCCCCCAAAAATTTTTGTCGGTCCATGCGCCAAACACCCTGTATATGAGTGAAACTTAGAAGTTAGAAATAGAGAGTTTAATAGAAAAAAAAACAACGCAGAAAACAATTAATTTAGGCTTTTTTTTAATTAAAAACCACCACAGACCACAGAGTATTTATTTTATTATATTTATGGCTTGGCAACTAGGCCTTTAAGCCAGATCTTAGTTTATAATCTTAGACCATTAAGCCACGACCGCAACAACTGCAGTCGTCTTGTGGAATAGCTAAAGGAGCATTTGGGGCGTTTTGACCTACAAGTGGAACGCGCTGCTAGGTTGCTAATAGTCTGTGGATATATTCAATGTACATACTCTGTGGTCGGAGTTTTTGGCGGGAACTGAAAGGTGATGTTGTGCTGTTCAGTTTTATTTTCTAAAAATGTGTAAAATTACTCTAAAATGAACAATAGTTGTAGGATATTGATAGTTTTTGAGTAGTGATTATGTGTTTTGTGAGAAATGTGAACTGTATAGTCAAATGTGGCCTTTTGACTTGTCACAAGAACTCCGTTGAATGGCACTAGCTGATTACCTACAGCTTAGACCATTAAACCATGGACGAGCCTCGCGTCTAATTTAGCTAACAAAAAATTCAGCCATTTGCTGCGGGGGGAAGAGTAAAACACACATTGAAACAATCGCACACACCCAAATATTATTTGTGTTGTCATAAACGCAAACATGTACAAATCTTCAAATTAGTGTAGAGACAGCGTATATTTATACTCGTTACGCACACAAAGATGACTCACACATTTCAAAATACAAGAAATTGCCATATCATTATTCAATTTGCCTCGTAATTTAATCATAATAGACTAAATATTCATTATTATTTTTTATTATAATATTGGATTATGAAATAAACTTTAATATTGTAATAATTAAACAGTACCACATAGATGATTTATTAAACTAGCACTAGTTGAAATAAGATCATAGTTATTGTGTGATGAAAATTGTGATGTGTGATATTAACACTTTCACAATTTTATGTTAATCCTAATCGCTAAAAAAATCCATGAACATAATAAATAATTATGTACATATAATTCAAATATTTACTTGCAACGTAATTTAAATGCCCTTTATTTTGAGGGGAAAAATGCTGGTATCACTACTACAAAACTGTGAATTTCATAGGGATAGTAAATATCGATACTTTAATGTCGATATTTTAACTAGGAAAAATAATTTTGAATACTATAGATATGATGACAGTGGAATTAAACTAAAGTATAAGTTTAATTCATTTATTTTATAGTATTTTTCTTAGATATTCTCGACTGTTACACATAAATTAAACTAAGTTATTTACGGTTTTAAGCGCGATATTTATTTATTTTGCCAACGTTTCGGCTACTTTATAGCAGCTGTGATCACGGTTTAACTCGAGGCTACATATCAATTAGTAAGGTTTAAAAAATTATTAATCCGAGCGTGGGGCGGTTTGTAACGCGCCTCGCGGGAGAAGTGAGCGCGCGCGGAACACGCCGCGCCCCCATCTCGACGGCATAACGGCGGGCGAGAACCCTTTTCCCGGGTAACCATGGCTGGAAGCTGTGATGTCTAGGAATGTGAAACATACTCAAGCCGAAGCATTGATATGAAATAAAAGAATTGATATAGTGAATATTAATAAAATTTATTAAATGAATAAAACATAATATTAATAAATAAATAAAAAATAATATCATCTAGTAGTAAGAACCCTTCGCTGCAATACCGTTAACCCTATGTTCACAAAGTAGGTTATATAGAAGCGCTGATCTAGAAACAGGTAGACTCTCAAAGATCGGTGTATAATATTTATAATCATTTGTAGTAATATTATATTGTAAGTGTAAAATATTATTGTTTTTATGAACAATGACAAATATATCAACTCATGACAGAAGCTCATCACCTGAGTACGCCTTGCCTTAGCCAAAAGTATTTCTATGAAGATTTCATAACAAATTATATAATTTTGTGTAAGGCACCCCTCCTTATCCACCCGGCTGATGCTATGCCACATCATTAGCTATCAGTAAACGAGCTCACATCAAGACTAAGGAAGAACCTCCAAACTTTTAATTATAATTTGTTGAAACAACTATAAATATTATCTAAAGCTACGTCGGTTCACAACGTACTATAGCTGGCGAGAAGAACCGACAAGAAACTCTCCAGCAGTACGTCCTAACATTTTAGAAAACACATTTGGAGTGCCTTAAGTGTATAATGAATTGGGAAAACCATAAGACTTGAGTAAACGTATCACATCAAAGTCACTCTTCCAAAATATCAAATAAAATAGTAAATATGAGGAATAATACCTCAGCGACCTCCCCAGATACAAGATAAGAAGAGTATCACAATGAAGTAAAGATAAATTTTCAATAAAGATTAAGCAGTGACACCCTCTACATCTCATAAAATTCCCATTAAGTTATTAGTGTAAGAGTTTCAGGATGTTCCTCCGTGAATATGAAGTAAAGATAAAGGTAAAATGGAAAGGTTTAAATTGAAATAGTCATGAAATGGTGGTACTCTTCATCAAGGGTGTCAACATCAGTAATACTGCTCATATATAATTTCTTATTAATAACCCTGTCTAATTCAGTCAGGATTTTCAAATTTGTCCAAATAAATATAATTTGATATAGTATATCTGATTAGCAAAATTAAAGTTAAAATAAACAACTCTATTGCACTAAACCATGCCAAATGCCGAAGACAAACCTTCTTAAACAAGAAAGTATTTAAATCATTAAAAAATGTGTAAAACCTAATAAACTTTAAATTTATTAAAGTCCGTCAAGCTTTCCCAAACACGTCGCATGATTGTTGTATAGTGTAATGTTTATGACATTGTAGTGTTATAAAAGTTTATATAAATATATACAAATATATGAATAATCTAAATTCGATGGGGTAAAAGCAGTACTTTTTACCATCGTAACTTTTCATGTTGTGGGAGCAATACTTAAAAAAACTCTCACATTTGAATATTTTTCCTAGTATAGGTTACAGTTAAATGTACCAAATTTCAGCAGTGTAGACCTAATCTCGGAAAATAGACGGACAGATGGACACGACGAAATCATAAGGGTTCCTTATTTTACAATAGAACCCTAAAAGTGGGTCGTTATTAGTATAACATATTTTCGACTAACAGTATCAAAGGTAGTTTTATCGATATCGACACGAGTTATATTATGTACAGATTATACGTCACTTTAGGCAGACTCGTGTAGCCAAAAAAACAAACTTCGATATTCAAATTTCAAATTAGTCTCCAACGCAATAAGGGCTATAATTTCTTGAAGAATTTCGCATTAGACTCGTGTGTGTGTGTGTGTGTGTGAAGTGGGCAAGACTTTGAATATTTTGTTATTTGGGCATTGTTATACAAATATAGACTCAATTTCTTCGCAATAACAGTTCAAAGTAAAACAGAGATTCGTCGGAAGTCGATGCGACATGTTTCATTAATTCGATTATAGAATCGATATTTTAAACATCAAGTTTAATAAACAACTATAAGTTATTTTATTAAAAATAAGCAATTATTAGACAAGAAAATACTTACATATGAAATGTTACACCATCTTTTTCTAGATTTGAGGTATTTGACTTTTTATCGCACACGTTAACAGCACAGGTTGGCATTTTTGAGGAGCTCCTCACACAGCCATAACGATACTAAGACTGTTAGAAATCGATTATTGAACTAGTTTTTATAAACACGTTAGATTTTATAATCTTGTACCTTGGCGGAGGGGTATGCTCATACGAGGCTTGTCCATTGGTTTAATGGTCTAAGACCTACAGTTTAGCTGTGCTACACATAGGCTTAAGAAAATGAAGAAACTAAATGTATATTATAAACTTAGACCATTAAACCAATGGACAAGCCTTGTATGAGCATACCCCTCCGCCAAGGTACAAGATTATAAAATCCTACGCGTTTATAAAAACTAGTTCAATAATCGATTTCTAACAGTCAGAGTATCGTTATCGCTGTGTGAGGAGCTCCTCAAAAATGCCAACCTGTGCATTTAACGCGTGCGATAAAATGTCAAACACCTCAAATCTAGAAAAAGATGGTGTAACATTTCACATGTAAGCATTTTTTTGTCTAATTATTGCTTATTTTTAATAAAATAACTTATAGTTGTTTATTAAACTTGATGTTTAAAACATCGATTCTATAATCGAATTAATCGATACCTCTGGGCTCAAAGGGCGTATAGCACAAAACAGCTACTGTTCAGGAGAGCCAAAAAACTTAAAAAATAAAACAAAATTAGCTATAACTTTTTGTCTCAATGATTATATAAAAACAATCTATGAGAAAAATACTTACATTTTCCTATATTTTAAGTAAATATTATTAAATGAAGCCTAAATATAATAGTTTCCAAAATAGTTTTGCTTTACAACCTAAAAAAAACTACAAAATGTCCTTTAAACCCATTTAAAAACAGCTAACGTTATTAACTTAGGTAGTAAATATAACCTAGGGTAAAAAAGTTGTACAATATTAGGTAGTAAATGATAATAGCAATGTTTAATTGTGTTGTAAATCACAAAGTTTGCATTTAAAATTGTACAACTTTCATAATAAAAAGGGTTAAACGGGGTGGGGGGTACCCCAGCGAGAGAATGTGGAAGTATTAACTTCATCATCAGCACTAGAAGTAATAAACATCTTTGGCTTACAGCATTTCATAAAATTTTCTTCTTCACTATCTTAAATAATATCGCTATTTTACTTAGATTATTTGGATCGAGAGGATTACTAACATCATTTAACATACCGAAAGCAATTGGTTCCGTTGATTCTCGATCTGAGATAGGTTGGGGAAAAAGTCTTTTCGCATATAGTATGTATGAACTTGTAATTAGATCTCTTTGGCTATACCATTTGTATCTGGCTGGTTTTGGTATCATTAAAAAGTTTTAATTTTAAAGAAGACAAATTTAAATTAGGAAAATGTGTGATTTTTATTTGTTTTTCTTATTGTTAAAATGAGTGAATCTAATGAAGATATTCAATTCATTTTAAAATTTTACTATAGAAAAGGTAAAAATGCAACACAAGCCGCGAAATAAATTTGTGATATTTATGGACCAAATGCAGTATCTGTGAGAGTAGCGCAAATTTGATTTAAGCGTTTTCAATCCGGAAATTTTGATATTAAGGAGGCACGTCGCTCTGGTCGCCCTGTTACGGACAAAATTGATGCCATTTTTGAAAAAGCGGAGCAAGATCGGCGTATTAGTATTTACGATGTAGCTGGAGCACTGGGAATTGACCACAAAACGGTTTTGGCGCATTTCAAAAAAGCTGGGTACACAAAAGCTCGATATTTGGGTGCCTCATGAGCTCACTGACAGAAACCTAATTAACCGTGTACTCATTTGTGATTCTTTATTACGACGTAATGAAACCGAACCATTTTTGAAGACGCTGATAACTGGTGATGAAAATTGGATCACGTACGACAAGAACGTGCGAAAAAGATCGTGGTCAAAGGCCGGTCAGGCTTCACAGACTGTGGCGAACACCGGGTTAACTCGCAACAAGGTGATGCTGTATGGTGGGATTGGAAGGGCATTATTCATTATGAGCTGTTACCGCCAGACAAGACCATCGATTCTGAACTGTACTGCGAACAACTCATGAGATTAAAGCAAAAAATTAAGAGAAAGCGGCCAGAATTAATCAACAGAAGGGGTGTGGTTTTTCACCATGATAACGCTAGACCTCACACATCTTTAGCCACTCAGCAAAAATTACGAGAGTTTGGCTCGGAGGTGTTAATGCATCCGCCGTATAGTCCTGGCCTTGCACCTTCAGATTTTCACCTGTTTCGGTCTTTGCAGTTCCTTAGGCAGTGTCAGGTTAACATCACGAGAGGACTGCCAAAACCACTTGTCGCAGTTTTTTGATCAGAAGCCCCCAATTTTTTTATAGCAATGGGATCACGTCCCTACTTACAAGATGGCAAAAAGTTATCCAACAAAATGGCACTTACATACTTTAGGCAAATGTAAATAAACTTTATAAAAAAACCTTTTGAATTTTTATATAAAATGCGAAGAAACTTTTTCCCCAACCTTATATATTTATTATCTTTCAATAATAATTCTTGAAGAGATATTGTGTGTGTTCTGAAACTCAAATAAGTACAAAAACAATTCAAAATAATATTCGATTGAAATTCAAGTTGCCTTCCGGCTGAACTAATATATAAATTATGCCCTTTCATTTGATACCCCACTCGAGTGTATTTCCTGTTTTGGGTTGTTTATCCCCACCTTCACCCCCCCACCCCCCATAATTTTAAACGGCTCGACTGATTTTCTTCAAACATAGAAAAAACTCTCTTGAACAGGTGTTTACAAACAAATACAATTTCTAAACCAAAATCGATTCATCTGTTCAAGAACTGTGATGCCACAGACTGATAGGTAAATAGGTAGTACACATACACACGTAAAACCATTGAGTTATAAAACATATAAGTACCTAACACGTTTTTTTTTGTCGGAGATTAAATATTATCTAACCTGAATAATAATTATAAAAACTATTACTTGAAACTGTATGAGCAAACTAAAACTAACTAAATTATTATCAATTCGCATTTGAAGAAATTAAATCGAAATTAGTCGTTTTTTTTATATTTTTATACTAAAAACAAAAACAGACAGACATCTTTTTTAATAGATACCATAACTACATGAAAATAAGGGCTAAAAATGTTGTATTACATAGTAAAAGACAAAGTAAACTTTAGTGTAAGGAAGTAAAGAACAAATGAGACGAACAAAAAATCATGTTTAAAAATTTTTTTAGGTCGTAAGGTACATTTAAATCGTTATCTTTTTAATATTTAGGGCGTGAAGTTGTTGTCAGTGAACAGTTGTCAAACACAATGTGCTTTACACCCTAAAATCAGCAAAATACTTTATGCATTTACAATAGTTTTGAGGTAGTATGGTACAGTTGCTGATTATGCTGAATGGTTGTAAAGAACAACAATGAGCATTAATGCGTTATACGCCTTAATACTCATAATTGGATTCCTATACAACCTAGGACATTTTTAACTTGCGCAGTAATGTAATTTACAGCCCGATTTCCTGTTTCATTTTAGTTTGGCAGCCCAAAAAGATGGGGCGTAAAGAACATTTTTGTGCGAATTTGGCAACTTCGTATATACCAATAGATAGAGAATGAAAAACTGAATACGATGGTATTATTAACTCCATATGCCCCAAAATGTGCTTTACGCCCTTTGAGCCCAGAGGTATCGTAATGAAACATCTCGTATCGACTTCCGACAAATCTCTGTTTTACTTTGAACTGTTACTGTGAAGAAATTGAGTCTATATTTGTATAACAATGCCCAAATAACAAAATTTTGAAAGCTAGCGCACTTCACACACACACTCACGAGACTAATGCGAAATCCTTCAAGAAATTATAGCCCTTATTGCGTTGGAAACTAATTTGAAATTTGAATATCGAAGTTTGTTTTTTTGGCTACACGATACTACCTTAGTGATGTTTAATCTGTACATATAACTCCGTGTCGATATCGATAAAACTACCTTTGATGCTGTTAGTCGAAAATATGATTACGTTATACTAATAATGACCCACTTTTAGGGTCCTATTGTTTACAATAAGGAACCTTTACGATTTCGTCGTGTCCGTCTGACCATCTATTTTCCTAGATTAGGTCTACACTGCTGAAATTTGGTACATATAACTGTAACCTATACTAGGAAATATATTTAAATGTTGTGAGAGTTTTTTTAAGTATTGCTCCCACACAATGAAAAGTTACGATGGTAAAGAGTACTGCTTTTACCCCATCGAATCGGGTATCGTTACCGATCTTGAGAGTCTACCTGTTTCTTGATCAGCGCTCCTATATAACCTACCTTGTGAACATAGGGTTAACGGTATTGCAGCGAAGGGTTCCTACTACTAGATGATTACGATTTATGGCCAATATTATATTTTATTCATTTAATAAATTGTATAATTTTTCACTATATCAATTCTTTTATTCCATATCAATGCTTCGGCTTGAGTATGTCATTCCTAGACATCAGCTTCCAGCTATGGTTACACGGGAAAAGGGTTCTCGCCCGCCGTTATGCTGTCGAGATGGGCGCGCGACGTGTTCCGCGCGCGCTCACCTCTCCTCCCGCGAGGCGCGTTACAAACCGACCCACGCTCGGATTAATATGTTTATAAACATTACTAATTGACATGTATCCTCGAGTCAAACCGTGATCATAGCTGCTGTAAAGTAGCCGAAACGTTGTCAAAATAAAGAAATATCGCGCTTAAAACCGTAAATAACTTAGTTTTATTTATGTGTAACAGTCGCGAATATCTAAGAAAAATACTATAAAATAAATGAATTAAATTTATACTTTAGTTTTATTCCACTGTCATCATAGTATTCAAAATTATTATTCCTAGTAAAAATATCGACATTAAAGTATCGATATTTACTATCCCTATGAAAATCACAGTTTTGTACAATAGTAATACCAGCATTTTTTTACTCAAAATATACGGCATTTAAATTACGTTGCAAGTAAATATTTGAATTATATGTACACAATTATATATTATGTTCATGGATGTTTTAGCGATTATGGTTTACATAAAATTGTGAAAGTGTTAATAAATATCACACATCACAATTTTCATCACATAATAACTAAGATCTTATTTCAACTAGTGCTAGTTTAATAAATCATCAATGTGGTACTGTTTAATTATTACAATATTAAAGTTTATTTCATAATCCAATATTATAATAAAAAATAATAATGAATATTTAGTCAATTATGATTAAATTACGAGGCAAATTGAATAATGATATGGCAATTTCTTGTATTTTGAAATGTGTGAGTAGTCTTTGTGTGCGTAATGAGTGTAAATATACGCTGTCTCTATACTAGTTTTGAAGATTTGTACATGTTTGCGTTTATAACAACACAAATAATATTTGGGTGTATGCGTTTTTTTCAATGTGTGCTTTACTCTTCCCCCCGCAGCAAATGGCTGAATTTTTTGTTTGCAAAATTAGACGCGAGCCGTGTCCTTTGGTTTAAGTTACAATATTTTTTGTTTATTATTAACAAATATAATGTAATATAAACTTAATTGGTAGGCTCTATTTAAGTAATAATGAGCGAGAGAGAGAGACAGGCAGAGAAACACGCGCACGCCGCACGGCTTACAACTATAGCAAAAAGTGTCGTTAAAACTTTGGGTCTTAATTTTTTCCGTCTAGCCCACTTTCGCAACGCGCGATAAGGAACTTCGTCCAAAAAATTGTAAAAGAGTTTCAAGATTTGTAATTCAACGACTACGTTCGCGAACCGCGATTTTCCCATTCCAATTGCTTGCCGGCGTTACAATCACAAGCCCAAGTGGAACGGCTATTCGACCCACCTCTAGACGTGGGTCGTTTAGAGCGTTGTGTGCCTGAAAATGATGGTATTTAGTGACGTTTAAAAAAAATATTACAACTTCACTAATTAATCAAAACGAACTTCGTTCCATCCGGGTGTCCCTTGACACCTCTCAAGTTTTTTTATTTATTTTAATAAGGCTCTAATAGGGTTGCATATGAAACATCGATGTTTTGGTGGAAAAAACATTGTATAATTAAAAACGTGGTCAGGAAAACTAATTATATTTATTAAATGAAATATTTTACAACAACAAACTTAACAGCAGAAGGGTTATTTTAGCAGAGAATTTTGCCATAGTAGAAAGTATATTATAACAAAAATTACCAGTACACAAAAACTTAAATTGTATGTTCGGAAATTACTGGACAAAAATCGATGTCTGCAATCGATGTTCACAGTCACATAATATCGATATCTCAATGTCATTTCGAGCGGTGTTTTGTTTGAAAGAATTATGAAATTTTAAACTGGTTCCTTACATAAAAATACTTAACTTCGTCTTATATTTATAATCTCGGTAATAATTAACAACAGGTAATTTAATCAAAGCTATAGTAACGGGGCTAAAATAAAACTTGATATTAGTAGATATTTATTTATATAATGTCATTAATACTTTTAAAAGGGTTACCCATATTATAATAATATCATGCCATTCCTGTGTACTAGCAGAAGGTGATGTCAGGAGCCTAAGAACAGACGAGCGTGCATGACGAGAGCTATGAATGTCAAAGAAGCAAGTGAGGTGTGAAAGAATAAGCCTAAATGGCGCTCTGCTGTTCGTGCCTACCCCGCAAGGGACCTGGCGTGAAGTTATGTATGTATGTATCATTCCCATAATCACAAAAGTTCTTATGATTAATGATAATAGTGTTCATGAAGATCGGTCAACCCTTCTTGAGTTATAAATATTTAAAATAATTGTAGAAATTAGACCGTAGCAGAGGAGAACATGAAACAATTCTATCTAAAGCAAGTTTTCTGACTTTTAAAATCTACGACAATTACATCCTAGGAACCTCGGGAGATTTTTCTGAATGTTGTAATGTTTAGATTGACATTTTTTTAAATTAAATTTTTTAAGTGTTTTTCACGGATTAGTAGTATATTTTCTGATATAAAAGCTGCGATAGGTACTTTCCAAAGTAGACGATTGCCACACTATTTTTAATAGAATTATAGATAAAGTTCTTTTTTAAATACTCTACTCAATAAATTCTACTCAACGCTGAACTCAGTTCAACAAGAAATACGTGATATGGGTTCCCAGCTTACATCCATGCGAGATGAATTCGACGATGTTTCCAAATCTGTCAATTTTCTTGCGGAACATCATGATGAGCAGATTATATTAAATGAAAAACACGATAATTTAATATCTAAGCTACAGTCTGAAAACATTAAATTATCTAGTCAACTTAACACCTTGAAAGATAAAATGAATCAAATGGAACAACATGCTCGAGACTGTAATTTAGAAATACAATGTGTGCCAGAGTATAAAAATGAAAACTTACTAACTATAATTAAACAGCTAATACAAACAGTATCAAGTGATGTCACAGATAGTGAAATAGTAAATTTCCACAGAGTAGCCAAATTAAATCCAGAATCAAAACGCTCTCGAAGTATTGTAGTGAAATTTGCTACACCTCGCTCACGCGATAACTTGTTAGCAGCTACGAAGACCTTCAATAAAAGTCATGAATTCGAGAAACTTAATTCGTCACACCTTGGAATTGGTGGTGATAAACATCAAATATATGTTCTCGAACATCTCTCCCCAGAAAACAAAAAGCTTCATTCGGCAGCGAGGCAAACAGCAAAGGACAAAAATTATCAGTTCGTTTGGGTTAGAAATGGTCGCATCTTTTTACGCAGGGACATAAAATCACCTCCTATATTAGTTAAGGACATAGCATCGCTCAACGGTCTTTAAATTTAAATTTAAGTAATAGTACTTTGTATAGCATGCTACTTATTTTTTATTTATTTTTAAAATTCTATTTTAAAATATATTACCAAAACGCTAGGGGCCTTAGAACCAAAACTGAAGAATGTTATATTAATTTTTTGAGTTATAACTACGATGTCATAGTGATCACGGAAAGTTGGCTCAACAATACTGTTTTCGACAATGAACTCCTCGACCAGCGCTATTCTTTATTTAGGCGAGACAGAGCTTCTACTTCTTCGGTAACTACGAAGAAGGATGGAGGTGGTGTCTTAGTAGCCGTTCTTAAGAAACATACTGTTCTTAGAAAATTACACTGGGAGTCAACATGTGAAGACTTGTGGATCACAATAAAGGCAAATGATGGTCAAATTATAAACATTTGTGCGGTTTACATACCTCCCCCTATAACTTGTGATTACGTTGATTGTTTCATGAAAAATATTACTAACATTATACAAAATAAGGTCTCACAATCAGCAATTAATTTATTGATCGGTGACTTTAATATGCCTGATATACAATGGATCTATGATTCAAGTAAACACAGTTTATCATATACCACAACATATTATAGAAATGTCATTAATGAATTCTTAGATTCAATTACATATAATGAATTTAAACAATGCAATCACATAAATAATTTTAATCATCATATCCTAGACTTGGTTCTATGTAATAAACCAGCTAATGTAAAGGTCCTGGAAGTTAACAGCCCAGTTCTACCGCTGGATGCACATCATCCTTGTTTCGAAGTTGAAATTAAAAATTCATCTACAGCTTCAATGAAGCCTAAAAGTACAGGTTTTTATAATTTTTATAAATCTGATTATAATGCGTTAAATGGAGACCTTAATCAACTGAGTTGGTTCACGTTATGGGATGGATCAGCGAATGTTAATGACATGCTAGATATATTTTATACAACAGTTGTACCCATTATTTATAAGCACACTCCTCAATACAAGAATAATAGTAGTAAATACCCCGTATGGTTTAGTCGGCCATTACTGAAAGCTTTAAAAGAAAAAAACAAATTTCACTCTAGATTTAAAAAATACAATAATCCTTTAGACAAATTAACATATAACATGTTGAGGAAAAGATGCGACACATTAATTAAAGAATGTTATAATGTTTTTAAAAATAATGCAGCTCAAAATCTTCGTAGTAATCCAAAGTATTTCTGGAAATTTGTTAAAGATAAGAAAAGGAATGCTATATCTATCCCAAACGAAATGCGATTGGGAGAAGCTAGTGCTAAAGGCGGTCGGGAGATTACAGAGCTCTTTGCTCAACATTTCAAATCTGTCTACAGCACCGTTAATCCCATACCGTTAAACAATACATTGAGTGCTAGTCTTTCAAATGCACATGTAATTTCAATTAATGACTGTGATTTCAATGAACAAGACGTTTTTAAGGCATTAAAAAATCTGGATTGTTATAAAAGTCCCGGCCCTGATCTCTTACCTCCTATCTTGCTAAAAGAGTGTGCTGTTAACCTTTGTAGACCTTTATATATGATTTATAGAAAATCCATAGAATCTGGTGATTTCCCTTATAAGTGGAAGATTGCACACATTACGCCTATACACAAGGATGGTGATATCAACGACGTTACCCGCTACAGGCCTATCTCCTTACTATCCACTTGTGCGAAAGTTTTCGAATCTATAATACACAAAAGAATACTACCTCACTTACAAAAACATTTAAACCCAAGTCAACATGGATTTCTTCCACGAAAATCCACTGCAACTAACTTAATAGAGTTTGTAACTGACATAGCAACGGCTTTAGACAATAACAAAGAAGTACATGCCATTTATACCGATTTCTGCAAGGCTTTCGATCTAGTTAACCACGACTTACTCTTAGCTAAATTACAGCTTTTGGGTATCCACGGGTCTCTTCTGCGATGGTGTAAGTCTTATTTAGAAAATCGTTCTCAATTAGTGGCAATTGGCGGATTCAAATCCTTAGCATTCAATGTACCAAGTGGAGTTCCCCAAGGGTCACATCTAGGTCCCTTATTCTTTTTGGTATTTATAAACGACCTCTGTGACACTATCCAAAGCCAATACAAACTATATGCTGACGACCTAAAATTATATCGTATTATTAACAACACATTAGATATTCACAAACTACAATCTGATATAAGTAATATTCAAGGCTGGTGTATGAACAACGGAATGGTATTAAACCCGGAAAAATGTTACCATATAAATTTTACTAGGAAGAATATTCCTTGCAAAGTTGCTTACAAATTAGACACTTTAAATATCCAAGAAACAAAAACTGTACGAGATTTGGGTGTAATAATGGATAGCACTTTAAGTTTCAGACATCATATAGATAAAATTGTTAAAAAGTCTTCTCAACTGTCAGGCTTTATCAATCGTCAAATGAAAATATTTAAAGATCCAGACTTATCCATTACCGTTTATAATTCGATTGTACGCGGTATTTTAGAGTATTGTAGTATCATATGGAATCCGAGTTATCAGGTTCACTCTGGACGGATAGAGCGGGTGCAAAAACGTTTAATGTATCAAGTTACGTTTTCGGATAATAAATGCCATAGCTTACAGAGCTATAGCCTAAGACTACAACATTACAACGTTTCTTCTCTAGAAAACCGCAGAAAGATTGCTGATGTCCTATTTGCCTTTAAACTACTACATGGTTTCATTGATTCCCCAGACACTCTTGGAAAAATGTCATTCTCTGTACCACGCATGGGTAGCCGAGTTCAAAATCGAAAAACTTTTTGCTTACCAACTTGCAGGACTAATATTGGCCAACATTCCCCTATATATCGCATGACATCTGCTTGTAACACTATCCGTAACGATATAGACATATTTTTTGGTTCTGTTGCTTCGTTTAAATACAAAGCTAGATTATTTTTTAACAAGAACGTCTGAGTGCTCACTTGTTCAGTAATATTTAATATTGTCTTTTTTTTTTTTTCTTTGTTATATCATTGTGCTTCTTTATTTATTTATTTTTTAATAATTATAATAATAAGATATTATGCTGAGTGCGGGCGTGTGCACATGCACATGCATGTAAGCGGCCGCACCGGCTTACTAGGATTTGTAATTGTATTAGTTTTAGTGCTATAAATACTAGATAATAAGGCAAGCTGTGTCTTCATATAAAAGATCACATTCTAAAAATTATATTTGTAATTGTATTTAAACATGTTTCTGAATGTGCTCAGTTTTGAAGACCCAAAAAAAAAATAAAAAAAAAATAAAAAAAATACTTTGTTACAATTAAACGAAAATAAATAAAGTCTTTTTGTTTGATCTATAACGAATATATCTGTGAGGATAGAGGCCGGCAAGAAAAACAACACTCGTGAGAGTATACAATTTGCAGCGATGCGTAAAATATTTTAAATAATACTCGGAGCGTCTTTGTGCGGCTCGCACTATAAGCTCGTCCATATTAATATCGACTTACACTCATCACATCATGAGTTCAAGATAAATCATTCCCATTCCCACATTTCAAACAATAATATTTTAAAATATGTCAGTACTTAGTTTTTATATTTGTCGAATCATTATTTTTTGAATTACAAATATTTTATTATAAGACCTCCGTCTGCGTAATGGCTCTGCAGTTGCGGCCAATGCTCCCTGTCCGCGGCTACTGCGAGCCATGTTAGGCCCTTGTTACAATTATCTGCTAAAAGTCTTGATTTTTTTGAGATCAAATAGTAAGTAGCAATATAGATCGCGTTACTCTTATCGAGGAATGGTTTGGAAAATCATAACATTTTTCATATCTGACTATTCCGGGACCATTCTCAATTTTCAAGATTTCCTGACATCGAAATCTCGAGATCGATTTTTATGCAGTTTTCACAATTCTCTACGTGATTTTATGACTTGTTTTCTTTATCTAGATATTAGAAATCTTCCAAAAAAACAGCTGTAGGTGCTTAAGTGTTTAGTAATAAAACCTTTTTGTCCTAGGCTTTTACAGAATTTTCCAAGATACATTTATTTTCATACTAAAGTACCCATTGGCTCACTGGACACATTCTATAATTTTAAATATTGGCAAAACAAACTTTGCTTCCTATCCAAAATGGACGAAATCAGGCACAAAAACTAGTATAGTATTAAGTAATAGGAGTTTCTATTGTTTCAGACAAATCAGACCCTTGAAATTAAACAGACCTGAATCAAATTTTTAGTAATTAGACTAATATCAAGTACTTACATAAAATTAAGGTATAAAGTTGAAGAAATTGATATTTTTAATTGGGTTTCGATAATTGTAAGCGTGCGAAATCGCTAGTATAAAGTTTAGATTTTTCCATTTATAAAACTTATTCTAATTAGTATGATAAAAATAAATAACTTTACAAAATAATTACTTCCCTTGCTCTAAAATTAATATCAAGATTTTTCTGATTTAGAATCCATATTTTAAAATAAATTGCAAAACATCCTTCGATTTCCACCAGAGTCAAAGTTAATACGTTCAGTAACCTTCGCGTGATGCTCTAAGGGACAGAAATACCACAACGATTCTAAACAGTTTCATTCCTGGAACCCGCTGGTTCGATTCAGCCGGTAGCCACTCTGATTATTTTTGTCTTTTGAAATTAAATTTTTATAAACTCGATACCCTACAGATTTATAAGATTATACATAGATAGGTATTATCGTAATATTCAAGTACTAAGCCATGCCCGCGACTTCGTCCACGCTTGACTTGCAAGGTCCCGCGGACTTCCCGGGGCACAAAGTACCTCGGCATTTAAAAAATAATGTAATTGTTTGAGTGAAGACTGTGTCGGAATAAGCTGAACAATAACAAACCGCTCCCGGGAAAAATTCGCGGGATTCCCAGGATAAAAAGTTTTACATATGCTATTACATAAAATTTGCTATCAAACAGTGAAAATATCACATTCGAATTCAATTTTTATTATCTGGCCATCTTAAGTAATTCCAAGAATTAGCGCAAATTAGCGCAGATTTTAAGCCTAAGAATTTGCTGCCCGAACAAACAAACCGATAAACAGACAAGTAATTAAAAAGAAACACATTTTTAAACAAAACTAAAACAGACTTCACACTAAAAACCAGAAATATTAATAATAAAATAATAATAATCCCGTAGGGGGGCTTTGTGGCGAAGCCTTAGGTGAGTGGCGACACCTCGTACCTGACTCCGGGGCCAAGACAAGGCCCCCGCCTCTGTGCTTGCCTTAGCCAGCCGGCACAGAGTGGAGATCGCTAGAGCTAAGACTCAAGCTCCAGGGGTGGAAGTGATAAAAGTTATCACGTCAGAACTAGCTTCAGTGAATCTGCAGCCCACCTCTCTACACCAATTAGCTACTCACACCCTTGTTGCCCCTGCCTTTTATGGTATTTTTAGGGCTCATGCAGGGAATGACGTGTCACAGTCTGCCCATTTTTCCATGTTTCCCGAACATTGCGACGGGCAGACGTCATAATCCCCATATTCCCAGACCCCTTGTACCACTAGCAGTTCACCACAATTAGGCCGGTACTTTTTGTCCCCATTTCCCACAATAATCCTACACTGGCCGGGGCTTGTCCTTGGATGCATTACTATATGTAGGGATAATCGCCGGTCAGTGTCACGCCACATTTAGATTAAATTTGTCAAGGGGTCTCTACGTGTTGGCCTTCCCATGGCCCCACGCAAGCCCGCCAAATAAACCGGCCATTATAATAATAATAATAACAGTTATGGTCTTCCTGTAGGTTCTAACCAACTTCCGAAGGTTAGTCACAGCACTAGACTTTGTCTTAGCACAAAATACTCAGCATTTGGCTATAACTGGCCAATAAATACTGTTACATACCTTTTCTTTTTGCAACTTGATTATTTTGAATTCGAAACACGTATATTATTTTAACAACTTCTTTCGATCTTGCACCATTTCACATATTTTTTCGTGTTCATTATCATATAACAATATGGAATGGGGTGTTAAAGATAATAGGATTGCAGTAATCGCCTTGCACAAAGTGGGTATGGAGCCGTCGGTCATATTCCAGACACTTCAAAAGCTTGGTATCAGCCGTATGTTCGTATATCGTACTATCAACACACACAACTACACTTCGTCTGTCGAAGACCAGAAAAGCTCGGGGAGCCGCGTGCTGTTAGAACTACAAAGGCAGTTAATACAGTTAAAGCCAGAATTCGTCGAAACCCCATTAGGAAGCAAAAAATCTTATCGCGAGAAACGAAGATTCCCGCTAGGACTCTGTCGCGTATTATAAAACGAGACCTGAAGCTCGGTGCTTATCGTCGATATACAGAACATGCCCTAAATCAATCTTTACAATTAAAGAGAGTGGATCGATCAAAACGCATTCTGTCGCGTTATGCATGTGAAAGGCACATAAATGCCCTCTTTGCCGATTAAAAAAATTTCACGATTGCAGAAAACTACAATAAGCAAAATGATAAAGTGTACGCTCACAGTTCTAAAGAAGTTGCTCAAGTGGTCGGAAAGGTACAACGTGGCCATCGTCCTGCGTCAGTGATGGTTTGGTAGGGCGTGTCTTATCAAGTCACAAAACTATATTTTTGTGAATAAGGAGTGAAAACTTCAGCCAAAGTGTATCAAGATACAGCCTCCTTGGATCATCTTGTGAAACCTCTCAGCAATACACTTGTTAAAAATACACCGTGGACTTTCCAGCAGGACTCTGCACCTGCTCACAAGCCACAAACTACCTAAGCCTGGTTTGAAACCAACCAGGCCCTCATCTAGCCGAGACCTCAACCCTTGGGACTTCAAATAATGGTCAGTTTTAGAGGACATAGCCTGCTCTAAACGACACAGTGACATTGAGTCTCTTAAAAAGTTTTTGGAGCAAGCAGTGGCGAAATTTCCTCTGGAAACAGTGCTAAAATCCATAGATTCGTGGCCAAACAGATTAAAGGCCTGTATAAAAGCCCAAGGTGGAAATTTTGAATAGAATATGTTTTTATTTTTTGCTGAGACTAATAAATATAAAATAAATTTTAATAATATTACATTACTTCATTTAAAAAATGCATTTTCATTTGTAACAAAACTTATGGCTGGACTAGGCACAGATCTAGATCTGACAACATTATTATAAAAAATATTATAAATGCAGATAAACTTCATTTATTTCTTTTTAACCGACTTCGAAAAAAGGAGGAGGTTCTCAATTCGTCGGGATCTTTTCTTTTTTTATTGCTTTTTTTATGTATGTTCGCCGATTACTCCGTGATTTATGATCCGATTTACGTGATTTTTTTTTTGTTCGACGCGGAATAGCTTCCAATTGGTCCCCTAAAACTTTGACATAGTTTGGCCCAGTAGTTTTCATTTTACGAACATTTTTTTGTTCCCGTTTCTTGGGACCTATATTTTTAAGAAGCGCGGCACCATTCGTAGGTCCACCCATACATAGCTAGACACTAAAAAGTAACAAATAAAATTTAAAAACTTCGTTTAAAAAAACCGATTTTAAAAACTAAAAAACTAAAATGTATAAAATAATTTATTTCTAAAGCTATTATTATTAATATATAGTATCTAAAACATCTTGAAGTCGGTGCAAAGTAAAACATAAAAATTACTATATTTTGAAAATTACTAAGCACCGACTTTAAGATGTTTTAGATAATATATATTAATAATAATAGCTTTAGAAATAAGTTATTTTATACATTTTAGTTTTTTAGGTTTGGAAGTCGTTTTTTTAAACGAAGTTTTTATTTTTTTTACAATATATAATAAAAGCACTATCACTTTGTTATCTTTGTGTGTTTTGATGTTAAATGTACATTTAAACTGGACTTTTTTGCACATCTAAAATCACACAAATCACATTTGTATGGTCTTGCAAGAGTCCCTTTGTTTGTGTGTTTACACTTTATATGCCTCCTTAAATGACCATTTTGTGCAGATCTATAATCACACAAATCACATTTGTACGGTTTCTCCCCCGTGTGTTTACGAAGATGTATACTTAACTGGTTTTTGGAAACAAATTTGTACTGACACATGTGACATGAGAAGTTCTTTTCGTTTGTGTGTTTATACTTTATATGCTTATTGAAATTAGACAAGTCTGAACATCTATAATCACATAAATCACAAGTGTAAGGTTTCTCCCCCGTGTGTTTACGAAGGTGTATATTTAACTCTTTTTTGGTAACACATTTGTACTGACATATGTGACATGAGAAGTTCTTTTCGTTTGTGTGTTTATACTTTATATGCTTACTGAAATTAGACAAGTATGAACATCTATAATCACATAAATCACAAGTGTAAGGTTTCTCCCCCGTGTGTTTACGAAGGTGTATATTTAACGAGTGTTTTCTAACACATTTGTACTGACATATGACAAGTTCTTTTCCTTTGTGTGTTTGAACTTTATATGACTTTTTAAATTACCCTTTAGTGAACATCTATAATCACATAAATCACAAATGTAAGGTTTCTCCCCCGTGTGTTTACGAAGGTGTCTAATTAACTCGTTTATGTTAACACATTTGTACTGACACATGTGACATGAGAAGTTCTTTTCGTTTGTGTGTTTGTACTTTATATGACTTTTTAAATTACTATTACGTGAACTTCTATAATCACACAAATTACATTTGTATGGTTTTGCAAGAGTCCTTTCGTTTGTGTGTTTGAACTTTATATGAGTTTTTAACGTTCCATTTTGTGAACATCTATAATCACACAAATCACATTTGTATGGTTTCTCCCCCGTGTGTTTACGAAGGTGTATATTTAACGCCTGTTTTCTAACACATTTGTACTGACATATGTGACATGAGAAGTTCTTTTCCTTTGTGTGTTTGAACTTTATATGACTTTTTAAATTACCCTTTAGTGAACATCTATAATCACACAAATCACATTTGTATGGTCTTGCAAGAGTCCCTTCGTTTGTGTGTTTACACGTTATATGCCTCCTTAAATTAGAGAAGCCTGAACATCTAAAATCACATAAATCACACATGTACAGTTTATCCTCAGTGTGTTCATGAAGATGTATGTTTAAGTTGTTTTTTGTAGCACATTTAAACTTGCATATATGACATGACCACTTATTTTCTGATTCTTTTTTTTCAGAGCTATTTGTTTTATTCGCTTCATCAATTCTGTGCAGTGAAGTACTTGGAGCAACCATATCTGCACCCTTCGAAAGACCGATGTTTTCATTTTCAGCATTACTATAGCAAACTTTAGAAGTGAGCGTCTGACTGTTTAGTACTATCACATTTTTGGCTTGAATCTTATGCTTTTGTAGAATATTTAATTCTGTAGAAGCTTCATTTACTTGTCCACAGTTAATTTCTTTGTTCTTATAAATCTCCTCATTGGAGTCCGCAGATAAATATTTAGACAAACTTAAATCCGACGATGCCTTGCAATTATTTGTTGGCAAATTTCTTGAAGCAGTATCAGCCAAAGGATTTTTATCCGTGAGTGTTTCGTCAAGTTTAGTTCGCTTCGCTTCTTGCGGTGCTTCTTCGTTTAATGTGCGTTTCCTCGTTTTTGCACCTGAAAGCAAGGATAATGTAACTAACTTTTAACTTTTCAATATGAATTAAGTTGGTGCAGTATCTCTTTCTTCCAGACTTGCTCTGTTCTGCCAAAAGTCCTCTTTCAAACCACAACTCATCAACTTTACATACATAATAAATGGTGCCCTAAAAAGGACGCAAGATTTAAAATTGATGAAAAACACTTTTTTTTTGTTATAATACATTTGTATATAAAATCTTGAAATACATAAAATAGGGGTTATTTGTGGAATAATACGTCAGGCAAATGTCCTCCTAGGCTTTGTTGGCACATACGCACTCTTTTGTCAAAATTTTTTACGACCATTTTGCATAGATGCAGCTGAATTTCTCCGATGCAGCGTCGAATTTCCTCTTTTAAAGCATGAGTGGTTGTGGGCTTATTGACATAGACTTTAAATAACCCCATAAAAAGAAGTCTAAAGGCGTTAATTCGCAAGATCTAGGGGGCCAATTCTGATCACCGAATCGAGAGATCACACGACTAGGAAATGTTTCATGCAGTAATTGCATCGTTTCTCTGGCTGTGTGGCAAGTGGCCCCCTCTTGTTGAAACCACATTGCTTCCACATCGATATCCTCTAATTCGGTTAGAAAAAACCTTGTTATCATATCGCGATATCGAGCTCCATTAACAGTAACTGCTTGGCCGGCCTCATTGTGAAAAAAATATGGTCCAATAATGCTTCCAGCCCAAAATCCGCACCAAACAGTGACCCGTTGTGGATGTATTTGTTTTTGAACAATCACATGTGGGTTCTCTGAGCCCCAAATGCGGCAATTCTGACGATTAACAAAGCTTTCGAGATGAAAATGTGCTTCGTCACTAAAGATGATTTTGTTTGAAAAATCTGCATCCCTGTTTTGGCGGTCGATAATCCATTCAACGAACTCTCTTCGCTGTCCATGATCATGAGGTTTCAGTTCTTGTGTCATTTGAATTTTGTTAGCATGGAGATGCAGATCTTTAGTGAGTATACGTTGAAGAGAGCTTCTTGGAATTAGCAATTCTTGTCCACGATGCCTAATGGATGTTCACGGACATTCTGACGCACTGATTCGATATTGCCATTTGAACGGCTAGTTTTTGGACGACCAGTAGAATGAACATCATGAATTGATCCACTCTTCCTGAATTTTGCAACCACTCTGCTCACAGTTGATGAAGTCAAGTCAATACCGACCATGTTTCGCACGGAATTTTCGAAGCGTACCCGCCAAACTTTCATTACTTTTGAAATATTGTTCAATAATAAAAACGCGTTGATCTTTCGTATA
Source organism: Dendrolimus pini (assembly GCA_949752895.1). Lineage (NCBI taxonomy): Eukaryota > Metazoa > Arthropoda > Insecta > Lepidoptera > Lasiocampidae > Dendrolimus > Dendrolimus pini. The sequence continues at coordinate 10,841,339 of OX457151.1, forward strand.
ACCCGCCATTTATACAAACCCTAAACATTCAGCTGTCAAATAGTTTTTTTAGGGTTGCCAGCACTAAAATACAAAAATGGCGGCAAATTGAAATCTTGCGTCCGTTTTGGGATACCCGATATATATTACCATGCCTGTTTCCCATAGGGTAGGCAGAGATGACGGATTTCCAATTGCTACAATCTTGACATAATCTTGTGGCTCATTTACATTTGTAGCATACACATTCAAAAGAATGGTAGGTAGGTATGGTATAGTTATAATAATAGCCAATCTTACCTATATCAATCTTCTCCAAAACAATTCGAACTTCTGTTTCCAGTATCTTCTTCAAAAGTGAATAATCGTCCGAAGATGCACCTGACTCAACATCATCGTCCGAAGATGTACCTGACTCAACATCAGCACCGTCTAGATTTTCATCCTGACGTGAATCTGAGCAATGTGAGAAAGTATTTCTATGTCAATTTTGGTTTCATGAGACCACTAATGACTTGTAGTGTAATATAACTTAGTTTAAAAATAATAACTTAGTGAAGGGATGGCGCTGTACAAAACCCTATGCTGTGTGAGAAAGTTTATATGCATATAAGGCATATATTGAAATTCAAAACAATGATTGTTAGGCTTACACCCTCCAACTATAACTAACTCTAGCCTCAACTGGATGATGTTCTCTTTACAGAGGCGTAGTATCCAACCTCAGTTTTAAATCATCTTTTATGCAACACCAATTTCAAATTTCCTGTTTTATTCATATAAGAAATCAAAAAGTGCTGTTGGATATGGTGCATCTTCATATTAATAGCTCACATTTCTACTGGCCTATTTTAATTATTAATCAAAACTCCCAAACTTGGTTCAGAGAAAAATACTTTTTAAATTAGAATAACACTAATATACATACAAACATCCCTATTGATATTATAAATGTGAAGGTAACTCTGTCTGCTGTTCCGTTTTCTGCTTTTGGCTGCCCGGAAGTATATAGGATACTTTTTATCCCGAAAAATGGGATTGTTAGTGAGCTAAAAATATATTTGTCTGTTAGTTTGTTATGCTTTTACGGAAAAACTACTGGACTGATTTGGCAGAAAATCGGTATATATGTAAATTTTAATACTGAGGTTGGACAAGAGATACTTTTCATCCCATGTAATGGGATAAGTTTGGAGATAGAATTATATAAATGTTTTCCCAGAAAGTAAGATAGGTTTTGTGATTTGCTGTTTTCATTGAATTGGTTGATTTTGTCGATTTCGTTGGATTGATCGAATTCGTCGATTATGTCGTTTTCGTCGATTTTGTCGAATTGGTCGATGTCGTCGATTTCATCTATTTAGTAGATTTCATTTTTTTGGGCATTTTGGTGTACATATTTAGTTTTAATACATAGAAAATGGGCATAGATATTTTTCATCCGGGAGATGGGATACTTTGCAATATGAAATGAAGTGAACCTTTCGGGGCAAATAGCACTAACATGAAAATTTTATACTATGTAACCTGTGATGTAACAGTGATATATAGATATATGTTTGATAAGTACTTCAGGGACTATAAGATAGACATGAGTATTTTATATCCAAATAGTGTAATAGGCATATATTGTATAGTTCCCAAGGGACAGGGTATTTTACATCCCAATAGTGTAATAGGCATATATTGTATAGTTCCCAAGGGACACAGTTGCAAGTGAAAATCAATAAATTGAAACCAAACAATAAACCATACTAATCTATTATGGCTACTTACCTTCTCTCTCTTCCTTGATACTAATGCTTTCACCTTCATCTTCTTTATTAATTTCATTCACAGTATTTCTCTCAGATTGGTTGCTATCCAAATGGTGCACGTTTTGAATGACATACTTATCATTAAAAATTTGAGTCTGACTGGCTAAGAATATTAATGTAATCTGTGATTGCTGAAATTATATTGTATATGTAAGATATCTGAAAATAAAGAGTTGTTAGCTTAGCTCTTAATTTTGTAGAGGGATCACACATCGAGTCTGGCTAATAATAGTCCATTAGGAACACACAATGACCATGTTCAGGACCCACCTCTTGATATGGGTCGTTGTGTGATCGGAAATGATGACGTCATTAGTGATGTTTGCGCCACGACTACAACGACCGCGGTCGCCCTGTGGAATGGCTAACAGAGCATTTTGGGCATTATGAACTACTAATGGAATACCCTGTTTAAATAAAAACCATGCCAATGATTTACTGTGACAAACATTGTCAGATTAATGTCCCATTTTTAAATAATTAAACACTGGGATATTTTTATAAAATTGCAAGACTTCTTCCATAACTGCAAAAGACATTTTCTTTTTCTGAGAGTGTGTTTATTATAAAGAAAGTAAATCCCATAGTAAAAATGTTATATAGCAAAATCTTCGTTTCTTGATATTATTTTAACTTTCCTTTAGAACATTTTCTTACTAGTGACATAAGAAAAACAATAAAATGATATAACATACAAACTTAAATTATGAAATAAAAATAGTACATTCTAAAAAGTGTCAACAACAACATCATGTAAATAAATGTGAATAAAAATCACTATTTATTTGGAATTCTTCACAAATATAAATATTACACATTGCAAGCGCTTTATATACAGCTTTTGAGCTTCATGCTAGTTCACCACTCACATCACATCATCCATTTAAGCACAACATGCACATTTAATACATTTGTAGCATAACAGTAAGAAAAAGTATTTCACAAGACTAAGAGTTGAATTAATTAAAGTCTAGCACATTTGTTAATTTTTATTTATTGCATGAATTCAGCAGACAGGCTGATGGCTCACCTGATGGAAAGCGGTTAGCCACGCCTGCAATGTGCTGCCACCCTCTAAAGGTAGATTAGAACATGGCTTCTAGTGCGGAACACAACTGAAGCTTGTTATGGCGGCATACAATATACTAGGGGTGGTAGTCATCCAGTCTGATAAATGTTCTACCACTTGGCTGTGGGTTGTATTATAGCCTCTTATGACACTCCGCCCCAAAGCAGGAAATTGTATTATTTCTGAGTTCTCGCACTGACAAAAAACTAATGAACTAAGGCTAGGGTTATCACCCATACTGTGTTTTAGCCATTCATACTATATGAATATTATAGAAAAATAGTATACTATGAAATGTGCTATATTTTTATGCCATTCAGGCTTATTCTTACACACCTCACTTGCTTCTTTGACATTCGTAGGTCTTGCCATGCACACTCGTCTTGTTATTAATGCTCCTCATGCTCACACATAATTAAAACAAAGAAAACACTATTCATAGAAACTTACTTCACAATGATTATTATTAATGATATCTGTGAACAACTCCTCAGCTGTCAAAGCCCTCTTCATCAACTGATGTGACCTTCGCAACTGCGCACAGCACATGTAGCACACAAGGAGTGGTCTCCCATCATTAGCATTGAACTGAAAGGAAAACTATGTATCTAATTTGGCATTTAAAAAAAATACTTTTATTCATTATTCATTGAACCTGCAGTGAGGGCATTATGCATAGGTGAGTAGTGATACCGCAGACCTGACTCCGGTGGCCAAGGATAGCCCCCGTCAATGAGATTGCTTTAGCCAGCCAGCACGAAGTGGAGAGCTATGCTAGAGCTAAGACTAAAGCTCAAGGGGTGGAAGTGATAACTGGCTTAATGATGACAGCTTGTCGGAAGTAGCTTCAGTGAACCCGCAATCCACCTCTCGATACCCCTGAGCCACTCACAGCTAAGGTCCACTCGCCAATCTTATACAACATTTTAGGAGCCCATTCAGTGACTGGGAGTCCATGTCTGTCCATATATTCCATGTTCCTTGAACGATGCAATGGGCAGACACAAAAGACCTTGATCTGTAACTATACTAGAATTCATCCCAATAGTCCTGTACATTTTGTTCTCATTTCCTGTATAAGTCCTACACTAACTGGGCTTGTCCTTGGATCCATTTTTATTTGGTCTAGACAGGGATAATCGCTGATCAGTGTAACTCCACATTTAGATTAAATTTGTTTAAAGGGCCTCTATGACCTCTGAGGCCAACACAGCCTTCCCATTGCCCCATGCAGGCCCTCCAAAAGTCTGAGTCATTTTTATGGACCCTGGTCTGCAGAGACATTCATGTGATTTCATTATTCAGTGATTATTATATTTTGTGAAATTGTTTTATTAAATACAATTTCCTTCAAATTCACAGACAACCAGAAACAGAAGGACGGAGCTTACCTTGCTCAAAGGATCCTTGTATGTATTCAGCAAAGTAACACTCTCAGCTTTCTAGGCACTGGAGTATGAAATTTGGCAGACTTATAGTTTATATAGAGAAGGAGTGCAGCATGCTAATATTTTTTTAAAGTATGCCCAAAAATTCATCATATCAATCAAAAAAACATTTCATACCTACAATGTATTTGACACACATACGCATATATACTCTTTTGTTTATCATTGCCTTGGCAGTATTATTTGTTTTGTATATCTATATACTTATATGTACGTATATGTGAATGGTGTGTGTATATATTTTATATGGTTATATTATCTATTACATTATCATCACACATTTAAGTATATTATATTGTTTATATCATCATTATTATAACATTAAGCTGGGCGCCAACAAAATATTTTGAATAAGATCCTTGTCCATGTAAAGGTCGCCTGGAAGAGACTGCTTTCAGCCATAAGGCGGCCCATTGTAATACTACCTTCTAATATTTAAGATACGAAAACTTCCTGTTTTTATTTTTTTTACTACTTCCCACAACCCTTTATGGTAACTCAAAACAAAGTTTCATTCGAAAAATACATGGCGAATGAACTCACCTTAGCATGCGTTAACCTTTCCCATGTTTCTTGAAACACCGTGTTATTTACGGCGTGCAAACGCCTCCGACCGCTCAAACACACCCTACATACGTCTGCCATTCCCATTACTGCTACTAAGTGTAACTAATTCACTAATTAATAATATAAGAATAGTAGAAATACTCGTACTTTACGTACAGCGTATATATATGAGTAAAACTTAGAAGTTAGAAATAGAGAGTTTAATAGAAAAAAAAAACAACGCAGAAAACAATTAATTTAGGCTTTTTTTTAATTAAATACCACCACAGGACCACAGACCACAGAGTACATTGAATATATCCACAGACTATTAGCAGCCTAGCAGCGCGTTCTACTTGTAGGTCAAAACGCCCCAAATGCTCCTTTAGCTATTCCACAAGACGACTGCAGTTGTTGCGGTCGTGGCTTATGTTACAATATTTTTTGTTTATTATTAACAAATGTAATATAAACTTAATTGGTAGGCTCTATTTTAGTAATAATGAGCGAGAGAGAGAGACAGGCAGAGAAACACGCGCACGGCATACAACTATAGCAAAAAGTGTCGTTAAAACTTTTGATCTTAATTTTTTCCGTCTAGCCCCCTTTCGCAACGCGCGATAAGGAACTTCGTTCCAAAAATTGTAAAAAAGTTTCAAGATTTGTAATTCAACGACTACGTTCGCGAACCGCGATTTTCCCATTCCAATTGCTTGCCGGCGTTACAATCACAAGCCCAAGTGGAACGGCTATTCGACCCACCTCTAGACGTGGGTCGTTTAGAGTTTAGAGCGTTGTGTGCCTGAAAATGATGACGTATTTAGTGACGTTTAAAAAAATATTACAACTCTTCACTAATTAATCAAAACGAACTTCGTTCCATCCGGGTGTCCCTTGACACCTCTCAAGTTTTTTTATTTATTTTAATTACGGCTCTAATAGGGTTGCATATGAAACATCGATGTTTGGGTGGAAAAAACATTGTATAATTAAAAACGTGGTCAGGAAAACTAATTATATTTATTAAATGAAATATTTTACAACAACAAACTTAACAGCAGAAGGGTTATTTTAGCAGAGAATGTTGCCATAGTAGAAAAAACATATTATAACAAAAATTACCAGTACAAAAAAACTTAAATTGTGGTCTAAGGTCGGAAATTACTGAACAAACATCGATATCTGCAATCGATGTTCACAGTCACATAATATCGATATCTCAATGTCATTTCGAGCGGTGTTTTGTTTGAAAGAATTATGAAATTTTAAACTGGTTCCTTACATAAAAATACTTTACTTCGTCTTATATTTATAATCTCGGTAATAATTAACAACAGGTAATTTAATCAAAGCTATAGTAACGGGGCTAAAATAAAACTTGATATTAGTAGATATTTATTTATATAATGTCATTAATACTTTTAAAAGGGTTACCCATATTATAATAATATCATGCCATTCCTGTGTACTAGCAGAAGGTGATGTCAGGAGCCTAAGAACAGACGAGCGTGCATGACGAGAGCTATGAATGTCAAAGAAGCAAGTGAGGTGTGTAAGAATAAGCCTAAATGGCGCTCTGCTGTTCGTGCCTACCCCGCAAGGGACCTGGCGTGAAGTTATGTATGTATGTATCATTTCCATAATCACAAAAGTTCTTATGATTAATGATAATAGTGTTTATGAAGATCGGTCAACCCTTCTTGAGTTATAAATATTTAACATAATTGTAGAAATTAGATCGTAACAGTGGAGCACATGAAGCAATTCTATCTAAAGCAAGTTTTCCGACTTTTAAAATCTACGACAATGTTCATCCTAGGAACCTCGGGAGATTTTTCTGAATGTCGTAATGTTTAGATTGACATTTTTTTTTATTGAAATTAATAAGTTTTTTTCACGGATTAGTAGTATATTTTCTGATATAAAAGCTGCGATACTTTCCAAAGTAGACGATTGCCACACTATTTTTAATAGAAATATAAATAAAGTTCTTTTTTAAATACTTTGTTACAATTAAACGAAAATAAATAGTCTTTTTGTTTGATCTATAACGAATATATCTGTGAGGATAGAGGCCGGCAAGAAAAACAACACTTCACGAGTACCTATACAATTTGCAGCGATGCGTAAAATATTTTAAATAAAACTCGGAGCATCTTTGTGCGGCTCGCACTATAAGGTCGTCCATATTCATATACAATTAATAACAATATTAAATATTGGGAGTACATGTTCTCAAGCGCGGATGAATGAATGGAAGGGGCGATGACGTGTGAAACAAATAGGAGGCAAAGGTTTCGTGTCTATAATTCCATCATTTTTATCCCGGGAATCCCGCAGGATTTTTCCCATACACACTATACAATCTATTATATGACAATTTATTACTTCGCGTTCCAATTGACAGCACTGATTCTGACAAGATGTGCGTGTTCCTCTTGTTTGCGCATTCTTCATTTGCAATTTATTATTTTTCTTGATAGCGAGGATAGGGAGGGAGAATTTACAAGGTGTTTCTGTGCACAACCTCATAATAGATTTTTTTCCCAAACCGTAGTTTCCGTATTCCTTGAACAATGCGACAGGCAGACGGCGTAGTCCCCGATTCGTAGTTCCACTAGCAATTCACCCCAATAGCCCGGTACCTTTTGTTAACATTCCGTACAAATCCGTACAATAGACCTACACCGACCGGCCTCCACGTGTTGGCCTTCCTATGACCCCATGCAAGCCCTCCAAAAGTCCGGGCCATTTTATAGCCCGTGGTCTGCAGATTTTATATATAAAATTGTATCCGAATCAAAATCAGTTTTCTGTAAAACATTTGTAACATTATCATTATTATTCCTCTCCCATGATAATATTATTGTTCATATTCATAGAATATGGATTTGTCGTAAATTATTCTCAATTTATAACTTTTGAATGTGATAAACTGGTCTGGCAGTTCCGGCATCCCGCGGGACCACGAGACCAGATTCTTGCTAATGCTTAGAATCAAATACGTGCTCTGGTATCCACGATTACTATTAAGTGATTTAAATTTAAAAAAAAACGGATCACAACAGACAAGCGGCAAAACGAATTTTAATTTGAAGTTGTTTGAACCTGCCCATAAAGGTTTGCAAATTGGACAAGTAAATTAACAATCTGCCCGTAAAACTTCAGGCTAATATTTTGTTGCGATTCATTTTGCCACTTGTCCGTTGCGATTCGTTTTTCCACTTATCCGTTGCGATTCCATTTTTAACCGACTTCGAAAAAAGGAGGTTCTCAATTCGTCGGGATCTTTTTTGTTTTTATGTATGTTCACCGATTACTCCGTGATTTGCGATCCGATTTACATGATTCTTCTTTTGTTCGACGCGGAATAGCTTCCAATTGGTCCCGTAAAAATTTTACAGAGTTGGGTCCGTACTTTTCATTTTATGAATATTTTATATGAAAAAAAATATCCTTTTCATTCCATATGTACACCGATTACTTTGAGATTTATGATTCGATTTACGTTTTGTTCGACGCGGAATAGCTGCCATGTGGTCCCCTAAAAATTTGACATAGTTTGGCCCAGTAGTTTTCATTTTACGATCATTTTTTTGTTCCCGTTTCTTGGGACCTATATTTTAAGAAGCGCGGCACCATTCGTATGTCCACCCATACATAGCTAGACACTAAAAAGTAACAAATAAATTTTTTTTAAAACCAACTTCAAAAACTAAAAATTTAAAATGTATAAAATAACTTATTTCTAAAGCTATTATTATTAATATATATTATCTAAAAGATCTTAAAGTCGGTGCAAAGTAAAACAAAAAATTACTATATTTATTGATAATAATAGCTTTTGAAATAAGTTATTTTATACATTTTAGTTTTTTAGTTTTTGAAGTCGGTTTTTTTAAACGAAGTTTTTATTTTTTGTCCACTTGTCTGTTGTAGTTTCACTTCTACTATGTGTCCCAGCAAACATTTTTATTAGATTTCTTGTTACATTTTATTTCATTTCTTTTTACAGGTATCACGCACTCTTGACGTCATACAGTACGCGCTGTCTTCATAAAGACACATATGAGCCAAAAAAAATTTTTTATAATTTTTTTAACCATATTTATGAATTACTACGTTAAAACTAGAGAGCGAGGGCGGTGGGATCTTCTCATATACCACGGTTGGTCACCAACGGAAGGGCAACGGGGGGAGGGATAAAAAAATACAAAAATATAAAGTTTTCGCGACTAGAATACATAATAAAAATACGTTTTTTATGGCCCGTGGTCTTCAAAGACGTACAGTATAATAAATAATAATAACAGTTATCATCTCACGGACAGTTCTCACCAACTTCCAAAGGTTAGTCAGAGCACTAGACTTTGTATTAACACAAAATACTCAGTATTTGTATATACAGATCTAATATCTGACAACATTATTAGAAAAAGTATTATAAATGCAGACAAACTTCATTTATTTCTTTTTACAACACATAATATAAGCACTACCTATCACTTTGTTTTCTTGGTGTGTTTTGATATAAAATGTACAATTAAACTGGACTTTTGTGCACATCTATAATCACATAAATCACACATGTATGGTTTCTGTGTGTTTACGAAGGTGTATATTTAACTGGTTTTTGGTAACAAATTTGTACTGACACATGTGACATGAGAAGTTCTTTTCGTTTGTGTGTTTGAACTTTACATGACTTTTTAAACTTCCATTTCGTGCACATCTATAATCACACAAATCACATTTGTATGGTTTCTCCCCCGTGTGTTTACGAAGGTGTATATTCAACTGGTTTTTGGTAAAAAATTTGTACTGACACATGTGACATGAGAAGTTCTTTTCGTTTTTGTGTTTGAACTTTATATGACTTTTTAAATTACCCTTTAGTGAACATCTATAATCACACAAATCACATTTGTATGGTCTTGCAAGAGTGCCTTCGTTTGTGTGTTTACACTTTATATGCCTCCTTAAATTAGACAAGTCTGAACATCTATAATCACATAAATCACAAATGTAAGGTTTCTCCCCCGTGTGTTTACGAAGGTGTATATTTAACTCTTTTCTGGTAACACATTTGTACTGACATATGTGACATGAGAAGTTCCTTTCGTTTGTGTGTTTATACTTTATATGACTCCTTAAACAAGACAGGTGTGAACTTCTATAATCACACAAATCACATTCGTATGGTTTATCCCCCGTGTGTTTACGAAGGTGTCTAATTAACTCGTTTTTGTTAACACATTTGTACTGACACATGTGACATGAGAAGTTCTTTTCGTTTGTGTGTTTGAACTTTATATGACTTTTTAAATTACTATTTAGTGAACATCTATAATCGCACAAATTACATTTGTATGGTCTTGCAAGAGTCCTTTCGTTTGTATGTTTGAACTTTATATGACTTTTTAAACTTCCATTTCGTGAACATCTATAATCACACAAATCACATTTGTATGGTCTTGCAAGAGTCTCTTCGTTTGTGTGTTTACACTTTATATGCCTCCTTAAATTAGCCAAGTCTGAAAATCTATAATCACATAAATCACAAATGTAAGGTTTCTCCCCCGTGTGTTTACGAAGGTGTCTATTTAACGCCTGTTTTCTAACACATTTGTACTGACATATGTGACATGAGAAGTTCTTTTCCTTTGTGTGTTTATACTTGATATGGTTTCTTAGGTAACTTTTGTTTGAAGATCTAAAATCACATAAATCACACATGTACAGTTTCTCCTCAGTGTGTTTACGAAGATGTATGTTTAAGATGTTTTTTGTAGCACATTTAAACTTGCATACATGACATGACCACTTATTTTCTGATTCCTTTTTTTCAGAGCTATTTGTTTTATTCCCTTCATCACTTCTGTGCAGTGAAGTACTTGGAGCAACCATATCTGCATTCTTCGAAAGACCGATGTTTTCATTTTCAGCATTACTATAGCAAACTTTAGAAGTGAGCGTCTGACTGTTTAGTACTATCACATTTTTGGCTTGAATCTTATGCTTTTGTAGAATATTTAATTCTGTAGAAGCTTCATTTACTTGTCCACAGTTAATTTCTTTCTTCTTAAAAATCTCCACATTGGAGTCCGGAGATAAATATTTAGACAAAGTTAAATCCGACGATGCCTTGCAATTATTTGTTGGCAAGTTACTCGAAGCATTATCAGCTAAAGGATTTCTATCCGTAAGTGTTTCGTCGAGTCTAGTTCGCTTCGCTTCTTGCGGTGCTTCTTCGTTTAATGTGCGTTTCCTCGTTTGTGCGCCTGAAAGCAAGGATAATGTAACTTTTAGCTTTTCAATATGAATTAAGTCGGCGCAGTATCTTTTTCTTCCAGACTTGCTCTGTTCTGCCAAAAGTTCTCTTTGAAACCACAACTCATCATCTTTACATACACAATATATATTACAATGCCTGTTTCCCATAGGGTAGGCAGAGATGACGGATTTCCAATTGCTACAATCTTGTGTCGCATCTACATTTGTAGCATACACATTCAAAAGAATGGTAGGTAGGTATGGTATATAAATAATAATAGCAAATCTTACCTATATCAATCTTCTCCAAAACAATTCGAACTTCTGTTTCCAGTATCTTCTTCAAAAGTGAATAATCGTCCGAAGATGCACCTGACTCAACATCAGCACCGTCTAGACTTTCATCCTGACGTGAATCTGAGCAATGTGAGAAAGTGTTTCTAAGTCAATTTTGGTTTCATGAGACCACTAATGACTTGTAGTGTAATATAACTTAGTTTAAAAATAATAACTTAGTGAAGGGATGGCGCTGTACAAAACCCTATGCAGTGTGAGAAAGTTTATATGCATATATTGGAATTCAAATCAAATCAAATGATTACACCATTGATATATAAAAAATACTAGATACACATTGTCGAATAAAAGTAACGCTCGGAAGTGTCCCAAGCCCTCACAAATTATACATACGTAGTTATAGTTAGGCTGAAGCATATATTTTTGCAAATTCAACCTTACGCAAATTGTATAAAGTTGTTTTTACAACGCAGTGTTCGAAAAGCATTACGACCGACGTTGTCGGTAGGACAAGGAAGAGTGGAGACGAACTTTTATATACATATATATATTTTTATCTTGCGACATTTTTAAGTATTTTAAGTGTTTGTTAAATTGTGTTCTAAACACATAATTATACTTTTATTTGAGCGTAACTATTTTTTTGGATAGGACATGTATATCAATAAAACAAATATTAACTGTTATAATCATTTATTTATATTAAAGGTATTAATTATTAAAACATGTGACGTTCACCCCTGATCCAAAGGTCAAGGAATGACATACTCAAGCCGAAGCATTGAGTTGGATATGAAATATAAGAACTTATATATTGGAAATATATAAAATTTATTAAATGAGTAAAATATATAATATTGGCCATAAATCGTGATCATCTAGTAGCAGGAACCCTTCGCTGCAATACCGTTAACCATATGTTCACAAGGTAGGTTATTTAGAAGTGCTGTTCAAGAAACAGGTAGACTATAATATATATATATATAATTTGAGTGCCTACAAGCATTATAAGGATGTTCACAATTTCAACACCAGGCATTGTAATCAACTGATATTGCCATCTTTTACGTTACAAAAAGTATTGTCTTCTTTCTTGGGGGTTGGTATACGCTTCTTCAATAAGATTCCGAGTGAAATGTTAGATCTGCCCTTCACTAAATTCAAAACCAAATTAAAAAGTATCTTGCTTAAAAAGGGATACTACACTATTGAAGAATATTTAAATGACAAAACTTCATTTACATAGCAGCTCGCTCCAAACTGTTATACTGTGTTTTGTACGAGTGTAACGTTTTTGTCTTGCCGTATTTGTAAGGAATATATGGAGATATGTTGCAAAAAAATAGTACGGTATGTTTTTGTATTTATAACTATAATAATATTTTCTATCCTTTTATTGCGTTCAGTCTTATTGAATATGCACTGTTTGCTACAACTCCATTAATTCTGTACAAAATCTTTAAAAAAAAGTACTTAAATATAAATAGAACAACAAATATAAAGAAAAACAATTCTTAGCTAGACGTGTTGCTGGGGAGTTTGTTGCCGCTTCTTCTCCTTAACAGCAATAACACGTTGCGAAGCGGTGTACATAGACTAGGAAGTAAAATTAAATTTTAACCTATATGTATGACCTTCAAAAAGTGTTCTCCAGTGGAACTTATTTTGAATAAAATTTTACATTTGAATTTGAATATATATAATAATTTGTAGTAATATTGTAAGTGTAAATTGTTATGTTTTTTATGATCAATGACAAATATATCATCTTATGACATAAGCTCATCACCTGAGTACGCCTTGCCTTGTCTTTTTAACAAGTCTCGTTTTTTTTTTCTTAAGTTGTTAATGACTTTTCCTTGCTAATTAACCTTTTGCGGCATTTGTGAAGTTCGCTTTTTATACGAACTTTTTGAGGTGTATCCAAAATTGGCCCTATGCTTAGAGACCATCATACCACAGACTTCAGTACCCGCGCCATCATCCGGTACTGCAATCTGTAAGCAAAATAAAAATAATAAGTATCTGCTAGCACACAAAATAAAATAAAATTGACAAGAACAGGGTAATTTTTGTAATTCCACCGCTGAATTAAGTTTTTAGACAAATTAAATCAAAATCACATATTGCTTCCTATATTCAGGTCTTAAAACAACAAAAACTAATCAATAAACTCTTTTACTTACCGAAAATATGATATCCCATCTTTTTTTAACCTTTTTGACGTAATATTCTTGCAATTTGTGAGAGCATTTTTAACGACTGCACCTAGACGCGGGCGACGCGAGACTATTTGATATGAGCGCACTATTTAGAATGTTGCGCTCATTTTATGAGGACGGTTTTGAAGCGTTGTTGGTGCATCTTGGATTTTTTATATATCAATGGCTTACACCCTCCAACTATAACTAACTCTAGCCTCAACTGGATGATGTTCTCTTTACAGAGGCGGAGTATTCAACCTCAGTTTTAAATCATCTTTTATGCAACACCAATTTCAAATTTCCTGTTTTATTCATATAAGAAATCAAAAAGTGCTATTGGAGATGGTGCACCTTAATATTAATAGCTCACATTTCTACTGGCCTATTTTAATTATTAATCAAAACTCCCAAACTTAGTTCAGAGAAAAATACTTTTTAAATTACAATAACACTAATATACATACAAACATCCCTATTGATATTATAAATGTGAAGCTAACTCTGTCTGCTGCTGAAGTATATAGGATACTTTTTATCCCGAAAAATGGGATTGTTAGTGAGCTAAAAATATATTTGTCTGTTAGTTTGTTATGCTTTTAAGGAAAACTACTGGACTGATTTGGCAGAAAATCGGTATATATGTAAATTTTAATACTGAGGTTGGACAAGAGATACTTTTCATCCCATGTAATGGGATAAGTTTGGAGATAGAATTATATAAATGTTTTCCCAGAAAGTAGGATAGGTTTTGTGATTTGCTGTTTTCCTCGAATTGGTCGATTTTGTCGAATTGATTGAATTCGTCGATTATGTCGTTTTCGTCGATTTTGTCGAGTTGGTCGATGTCTTCGATTTCATCTTTTTGGGCATTTTGGTGTACATATTTAGTTTTAATACATAGAAAATGGGCATAGATATTTTTCATCCGGGAGATGGGATACTTTGCGATATAAAATGAAGTGAATCTTTCGGGGCAAATAGCACTAACATGAAAATTTAATACAATGTAACCTGTGATGTAAAAGATGTGATATATGGAGGTATGTTTCACTAGTGCTTCAGGGACTATAAAATAGACATGGGGCATTTTACATCCCAATATTGGGAACTATATAGCCATGTATATAGTTCCCAAGACACAATTGCTAGTGAAAATCAATAAATTGAAACCAAACATAAAACTTTACTTATCTATTAGGGCTACTTGCCTTCTCTCTCTTCCTTGATACTAATGCTTTCACCTTCATCTTCTTTTTTAATTTCATTCACAGTATTTCTCTCAGATTGGTTGCTATCCAAATGGTGCACGTTTTGAATGACATACTTATCATTAAAAATTTGAGTCTGACTGGCTAAGAATATTAATGTAATCTGTGATTGCTGAAATTATATTGTATGTGTAAAATATGTGAAAATAAAGAGTTGTTAGCTTAGCTCTTAATTTTGTAGAGGGATCACAAATCTAGCCTGGCTAATAATAGTCCATTAGGGGCACACAATGACCATGTTCAGGACCCACCTCTTGATATGGGTCGTTGTGTGATCGGAAATGATGTCGTCATTAGTGCTGTTTGCGCCACGACCACAACGACCGCGGTAGACCTGTGGAATGGCTAACGGAGCATTTTGGGCGTTGTGAGCTACTAATGGAATGCGCTGTCTAAATAAAAATCATGCCAATGATTTACTGTGACAAACATTATTAAATTAATGTCCCATTTTTAAATAATTAAACACTGGGATAATTTTATAAAATTGCAAGACCTCTTACATTATACAATTATAAAGAAAGTATATCCCATAGTAAAACTGTTACGGATTTTAATGTTGTATAGCGAAATCTCTGCTTCTTGATATTTTGTTGACTTTCTTTTAGAAAATTTTCTTATGAGTGACATAAACAAAACTATAAAATGATATTACATACAAATTTAAATAATGAAAAAATAGTACATTCTAAAAAGTGTCAAAAAAACATCATGTAAATCAAATCAAAATCAAAAAAAAAATTTGAATAAAAATCACTATTTATTTGGAATTGTTCACAAACATAAATATTATACATTGCAAGCTTCACATTGCTTCTAGTGCTGAACACAACTCAAGCTTGTTATGGCGGCATACTCTATAGGGGTGGTAGTCATCCAGTATGATAAATGCTCTACCACTTGGCTGTGGGTTGTTTTATAGCCTCTTATGACAGGCCACCCCAAAGTAGGAAGTGTATTATTTCTGAGTTCTCACACTGATAAAAAACAGATGAGCTAAGGCTAGGGTTATCACCCATACTGTATTTTAGCCATTCATACTATATGAATATTATAGAAAAGTAGTATACTATGAAATGTGCTATATTTTTATGCCATTCAGGCTTATTCTTATTCACCTCACTTGCTTCTTTGACATTCGTAGCTCTTGCCATGCACACTCGTCTTGTTATTAATGCTCCTCATGCTCACACATAATTAAAACACTATTCATAGAAACTTACTTCACAATGATTATTATTAATGATATCTGTGAACAACTCCTCAGCTGTCAAAGCCCTCTTCATCAACTGATGTGACCTTCGCAACTGCGCACAGCACATGTAGCACACAAGGAGTGGTCTCCCATCATTAGCATTGAACTGAAAGGAAAAATATGTTTGTAATTTGGCATTTTATAAAAATACTTTTATTCATTACTCATTGAACCTGCAGTGAGGGCATTATGCATATAGGTGAGTAGTGATACCGCAGACCTGACTCCAGTGGCCAAGGATAGCCCCCCATCAATGAGATTGCCTTAGCCAGCCGGCACGAAGTGGAGAGCTATGCTAGAGCTAAGACTCAAGCTCAAGGGATGGAAGTGATAAATGGCTTAATGATGATGGCTTGTTGTCAGTAGCTTTGGTGAAACCACAGCCCACCTCTCGATACGCCTTAGCCACTCACAGCCAAGGTCCACTCGCCATTCGTATACAAAATTTTAGGAGCCCATTCAGTGACTGGGAGTCCATGTCTGCCCATATATTCCATGTGCCTTGAACGATGCAATGGGCAGACACTAAAGACCTTGATCTGTAACTATACTAGCAATTCATCCCAATAGTCCTGTACATTTTGTTCTCATTTCCTGTATAAGTCCTACACTAACTGGGCTTGTCCTTGGATCCATTTTTATTTGGTCTAGACAGGGATAATTGCTGATCAGTGTCACTCCACATTTAGATTAAATTTGTCTAAAGGGCCTCTATGGTCTCTGAGGCCAACACAGCCTTCCCATTGCCCCATGCAGGCCCTCCAAAAGTCTGAGTCATTTTTATGGACCCTGGTCTGCAGAGACATTCATGTGATTTAATTATTCAGTTATTATTATATTTTGTGAAATTGTTTTATTAAATACAATTTCCTTTGAATTCACAGACGACCAGAAACAGAAGGACGGAGCTTACCTTGTTCAAAGGATCAGTGTATGTATTCAGCAAAGTAACACTCTCAGCTTTCTCTAGGCACTGGAGTATGAAATTTGGCAGACTTATAGTTTATATAGAGAAGGAGTGCAGCATGCTAATATTTTTTTAAAGTATGCCCAAAAATTCATCAAATCAATCAAAAAAACATTTCATACCTACCATGTATTTGACACACATACGCATATATACTCTTTTGTTTATCGTTGCCTTGGCGAAGTCTGTGATCATAGAAGTCGTTGACATTAATTATTACGGTCGAATTTTGACCACAAGTCACCACTAGTGTGTATTATTTGTTCTGTATGTCTATTTACTTATATGTATGTATATGTGAATGATGTATGTATATGTGTATATATTTTATATGGTTATATTATCTATTACATTATTATCATCACACATTTAAGTATATTATATTGTTCATATCACCATTATTATAATTAAGCT
The DNA here is from genome assembly GCA_949752895.1 of Dendrolimus pini. Taxonomy (NCBI): domain Eukaryota; kingdom Metazoa; phylum Arthropoda; class Insecta; order Lepidoptera; family Lasiocampidae; genus Dendrolimus; species Dendrolimus pini. The sequence goes on from OX457151.1 coordinate 10,858,876, forward strand.
GCGCGCCAACAAAATATTTTGAATAAGATCCTTGTCCATGTAAAGGTCGCCTGGAAGACTGCTTTCAGCCATAAGGCGGCCCATTGTAATACTACCTTCTAATATTTAAGATACGAAAACTTCCTGTTTTTATTTTTTTTACTACTTCCCACAACCCTTTATGGTAACTCAAAACAAAGTTTCATTCGAAAAATACATGGCGAATGAACTCACCTTAGCATGCGTTAACCTTTCCCATGTTTCTTGAAACACCGTGTTATTTACGGCGTGCAAACGCCTCCGACCGCTCAAACACACCCTACATACGTCTGCCATTCCCATTACTGCTACTAAGTGTAACTAATTCACTAATTAATAATATAAGAATAGTAGAATATAAGAATACTCGTACTTTACGTACAGCGTATATATATGAGTGAAACTTAGAAGTTAGAAATAGAGAGTTTAATAGAAAAAAAAACAACGCAGAAAACAATTAATTTAGGCTTTTTTTAATTAAAAACCACCACAGGACCACAGACTACATTGAATATATCCACAGACTGTTAGCAGCCTAGCAGCGCGTTCTACTTGTAGGTCAAAACGCCCCAAATGCTCCTTTAACTATTCCACAAGACGACTGCAGTTGTTGCGGTCGTGGCTTATGTTTCAATATTTTTTGTTTATTATTAACAAATATAATGTAATAAAAACTTAATTGGTAGGCTCTATTTTAGTAATAATGAGCGAGAGAGAGAGACAGGCAGAGAAACACGCGCACGCCTTACAACTATAGCAAAAAGTGTCGTTAAAACTTTTGATCTCAATTTTTTCCGTCTAGCCCCCTTTCGCAACGCGCGATAAGGAAATTCGTTCCAAAAATTGTAAAAAAGTTTCAAGATTTGTAATTCAACGACTACGTTCGCGAACCGCGATTTTCCCATTCCAATTGCTTGCCGGCGTTACAATCACAAGCCTAAGTGGAACGGCTATTCGACCCACCTCTAGACGTGGGTCGTTTAGTTTAGAGCGTTGTGTGCCTGAAAATGATGACGTATTTAGTGACGTTTAAAAAAAATATTACAACTCTTCACTAATTAATCAAAACGAACTTCGTTCCATCCGGGTGTCCCTTGACACCTCTCAAGTTTTTTTATTTATTTTAATTACGGCTCTAATAGGGTTGCATATGAAACATCGATGTTTGGGTGGAAAAAACATTGTATAATTAAAAACGTGGTCAGGAAAACTAATTATATTTATTAAATGAAATATTTTACAACAACAAACTTAACAGCAGAAGGGTTATTTTAGCAGAGAATGTTGCCATAGTAGAAAAAACATATTATAACAAAAATTACCAGTACAAAAAAACTTAAATTGTGGTCTAAGGTCGGAAATTACTGAACAAACATCGATATCTGCAATCGATGTTCACAGTCACATAATATCGATATCTCAATGTCATTTCGAGCGGTGTTTTGTTTGAAAGAATTATGAAATTTTAAACTGGTTCCTTACATAAAAATACTTTACTTCGTCTTATATTTATAATCTCGGTAATAATTAACAACAGGTAATTTAATCAAAGCTATAGTAACGGGGCTAAAATAAAACTTGATATTGGTAGATATTTATTTATATAATGTCATTAATACTTTTAAAAGGGTTACCCATATTATAATAATATCATGCCATTCCTGTGTACTAGCAGAAGGTGATGTCAGGAGCCTAAGAACAGACGAGCGTGCATGACGAGAGCTATGAATGTCAAAGAAGCAAGTGAGGTGTGTAAGAATAAGCCTAAATGGCGCTCTGCTGTTCGTGCCTACCCCGCAAGGGACCTGGCGTGAAGTTATGTATGTATGTATCATTCCCATAATCACAAAAGTTCTTATGATTAATGATAATAGTGTTTATGAAGATCGGTCAACCCTTCTTGAGTTATAAATATTTAACATAATTGTAGAAATTTGATCGTAACAGTGGAGCACATGAAGCAATTCTATCTAAAGCAAGTTTTCTGACTTTTAAAATCTACGACAATGTTCATCCTAGGAACCTCGGGAGATTTTTCTGAATGTCGTAATGTTTAGATTGACATTTTTTTTTATTGAAATTAATAAGTTTTTTTCACGGATTAGTAGTATATTTTCTGATATAAAAGCTGCGATACTTTCCAAAGTAGACGATTGCCACACTATTTTTAATAGAAATATAGATAAAGTTCTTTTTTAAATACTTTGTTACAATTAAACGAAAATAAATAGTCTTTTTGTTTGATCTATAACGAATATATCTGTGAGGATAGAGGCCGGCAAGAAAAACAACACTTCACGAGTACCTATACAATTTGCAGCGATGCGTAAAATATTTTAAATAAAACTCGGAGGGTCTTTGTGCGGCTCGCACTATAAGGTCGTCCATATTCATATAACGGGTGCGCCAGAGAAACTTACTTATTTGAAAGGTCAATAAAAAAAAGTACTTCAGTTATTGTTTTAAATTTTTTTTTATTTGAGAATACAATATCCCAATTTTTTTTTATGCAGTCTTAAAAATGACATCGGATAAATGGCGACCCCCATTGCGCATACACTGATGAAGTCGATTTTTGAAATTCGTATCCACTCTTCGCAGCATATCAATCGGTATGTTGGCAATGGCGTCGCGAATGTTGTTCTTGAGGTGTGCTATGGTCCGTGGTCGATCGACATAAACCAGGGATTTCAAATAACCCCATAAAAAGAAATCGCATGGAGTCAAATCTGGAGAGCGTGCCGGCCATTGGAGATCGCCTCTGAGAGAGATGAGGCGGTCGGGGAAATGTTGTCGCAACAAATTCATTGAGTCTCGTGCTGTGTGTGCTGTGGCTCCATCTTGCTGAAACCACACGTTCCTAACGTTCATTTCTTCGAGTCTTGGAAGAAAAAATTCCTCGATCATGTTCCTGTAACGAGCTCCATTCACGGTAACTGCGCGTTCGTTTTCTTCAAAAAAATAAGGACCAATTATTCCCATTACCGACACCGCACACCAGACAGTAACTCGCTCACAATTAAGTGGCTTCTGGTGAAGCTCACGCGGATTTACATCACACCAATAACGCATGTTTTGCTTGTTGACGCAGCCGGAAATGTGGAAGTGAGCCTCGTCACTGAAAAAAACGACAGCGTCTTCAGGCAGGTTGTCAATCAGCATTTCACATGCATTTTGACGGGCAACAAAATCGCGTTCAGTTAATTCTTGCACAACAGCCAATTTATAGGGATGAAATTGAAGGTCTTCATGGAGAATTCGTCGAACAGTGGTATCAGAAATTCCCATAGCAGCTGCGTGTTTGCGAGCCGAACGCCGGGGAGAACGCACAACTGACTGCCTCACTCTTTCGATATTTTCCGGAGTTCTGATGGTCCGTTGAAGTCCATTTCTGGGTTTAGCGACACTTCCACACTCCCGAAATGAGTTAACCCACGACAGAATCGAATTACGGCCAGGAACGAGTCTGTGAGGAGGAATTTCAAAGCGAGCGCGGAAGGCACGTTGCGTAGCAACAAGTGAGCGACCGTTAGAAAAGAAGCTCTCAACTGCGAAGGCCCGCTGCTCTCTAGACCAGAGCATGATGGCAACTGACTGGAGGGAGAAACAAACCTGGGAACTTCCCCCTCCAGATGCGCCCCCTCTTGCCCCTCTACCCGCCCAACTCACCGCGCGGGAATTTTTTCAAATAAGTAAGTTTCTCTGGCGCACCCTGTACAATTAATAACAATATTAAATATTGGGAGTACATGTTCTCAAGCGCGGATGAATGAATGGAAGGGGCGATGACGTGTGAAACAAATAGGAGGCAAAGGTTTCGTGTCTATAATTACATCATTTTTATCCCGGGAATCCCGCAGGATTTTTCCCATACACACTATACAATCTATTATATGACAATTTATTACTTCGCGTTCCAATTGACAGCACTGATTCTGACAAGATGTGCGTGTTCCTCTTGTTTGCGCATTCTTCATTTGCAATTTATTATTTTTCTTGATAGCGAGGATAGGGAGGGAGAATTTACAAGGTGTTTCTGTGCACAACCTCATAATAGATTTTTTTCCCAAACCGTAGTTTCCGTATTCCTTGAACAATGCGACAGGCAGACGGCGTAGTCCCCGATTCGTAGTTCCACTAGCAATTCACCCCAATAGCCCGGTACCTTTTGTTAACATTCCGTACAAATCCGTACAATAGACCTACACCGACCGGCCTCCACGTGTTGGCCTTCCTATGACCCCATGCAAGCCCTCCAAAAGTCCGGGCCATTTTATAGCCCGTGGTCTGCAGATTTTATATATAAAATTGTATCCGAATCAAAATCAGTTTTCTGTAAAACATTATCATTATTATTCCTCTCCCATGATAATATTATTGTTCATATTCATAGAATATGGATTTGTCGTAAATTATTCTCAATTTATAACTTTTGAATGTGATAAACTGGTCTGGCAGTTCCGGCATCCCGCGGGACCACGAGACCCGATTCTTCCTAATGCTTAGAATCAAATACGTGCTCTGGTATCCACGATTACTATTAAGTGATTTAAATTTTAAAAAAACGGATCGCAACATACAAGCGGCAAAACGAATTTTAATTTGAAGTTGTTTGAACCTGCCCATAAAGGTTTGCAAATTGGACAAGTAAATTACCAATCTGCCCGTAAAACTTCAGGCTAATATTTTGTTGCGATTCATTTTGCCACTTGTCCGTTGCGATTCGTTTTTCCACTTATCCGTTGCGATTCCATTTTTAACCGACTTCAAAAAAAGGAGGTTCTCAATTCGTCGGGATCTTTTTTGTTTTTATGTATGTTCACCGATTACTCCGTGATTTGCGATCCGATTTACATGATTCTTCTTTTGTTCGACGCGGAATAGCTTCCAATTGGTCCCGTAAAAATTTTACAGAGTTGGGTCCGTACTTTTCATTTTATGAATATTTTTTATGAAAAGAAATATCCTTTTCATTCCATATGTACACCGATTACTTTGAGATTTATGATTCGATTTACGTTTTGTTCGACGCGGAATAGCTGCCATGTGGTCCCCTAAAAATTTGACATAGTTTGGCCCAGTAGTTTTCATTTTACGATCATTTTTTTGTTCCCGTTTCTTGGGACCTATATTTTAAGAAGCGCGGCACCATTCGTATGTATCGTATTCGTACCCATACATAGCTAGACACTAAAAAGTAACAAATAAAAATTTTTAAAAACCAACTTCAAAAACTAAAAATCTAAAATGTATAAAATAACTTATTTCTAAAGCTATTATTATTAATATATATTATCTAAAAGATCTTAAAGTCGGTGCAAAGTAAAACAAAAAATTACTATATTTATTAATAATAATAGCTTTTGAAATAAGTTATTTTATACATTTTAGTTTTTTAGTTTTTGAAGTCGGTTTTTTTAAACGAAGTTTTTATTTTTTGTCCACTTGTCCGTTGTAGTTTCACTTCTACTATGTGTCCCAGCAAACATTTTTATTAGATTTCTTGTTACATTTTATTTCATTTCTTTTTACAGGTATCACGCACTCTTGACGTCATACAGTACGCGCTGTCTTCATAAAGACACATATGAGCCAAAAAAAATTTTTTATAAATTTTTTAACCATATTTATGAATTACTACGTTAAAACTAGAGAGCGAGGGCGGTGGGATCTTCTCATATACCACGGTTGGTCACCAACGGGGGGGGGGGGGGTTGGGGTGTAAAAAAAATACAAAAATATAAAGTTTTCGCGACTAGAATACATAATAAAAATACGTTTTTTATGGCCCGTGGTCTTCAAAGACGTACAGTATAATAAATAATAATAACAGTTATCATCTCACGGACAGTTCTCACCAACTTCCAAAGGTTAGTCAGAGCACTAGACTTTGTATTAACACAAAATACTCAGCATTTGTATATACAGATCTAATATCTGACAACATTATTAGAAAAAGTATTATAAATGCAGATAAACTTCATTTATTTCTTTTTACAACACGTAATATAAGCACTACCTATCACTTTGTTTTCTTGGTGTGTTTTGATATAAAATGTACAATTAAACTGGACTTGTGTGCACATCTATAATCACATAAATCACACATGTATGGTTTCTGTGTGTTTACGAAGGTGTATATTTAACTGGTTTTTGGTATCAAATTTGTACTGACACATGTGACATGAGAAGTTCTTTTCGTTTGTGTGTTTGAACTTTACATGACTTTTTAAACTATCATTTCGTGAACATCTATAATCACACAAATCACATTTGTAAGGTTTCTCCCCCGTGTGTTTACAAAGGTGTATATTTAACGTCTGTTTTCTAACACATTTGTACTGACATATGTGACATGACAAGTTTTTTTGGTTTGTGTGTTTATACTTTATATGCTTACTAAAATTAGACAAGTCTGAACATCTATAATCACATAAATCACAAATGTAAGGTTTCTCCCCAGTGTGTTTACGAAGGTGTATATTTAACTGGTTTTTGGTGACACATTTGTACTGGCATATGTGACATGAGAAGTTCTTTTCGTTTGTGTGTTTGAACTTTATATGGCTTTTTAAACTTCCATTTCGTGAACATCTATAATCACACAAATCACATTTGTATGGTTTCTCCCCCGTGTGTTTGCGAAGGTGTCTAATTAACTCCTTTTTAGTAACAAATTTGTACTGACACATGTGACATGAGAAGTTCTTTTCCTTTGTGTGTTTATACTTGATATGGTTTCTTAGGTAACTTTTGTTTGAAGATTTGTAATCACATAAATCACACATGTACAGTTTCTCCTCAGTGTGTTTACGAAGATGTATGTTTAAGATGTTTTTTGTAGCACATTTAAACTTGCATACATGACATGACCACTTATTTTCTGATTCCTTTTTTTCAGAGCTATTTGTTTTATTCCCTTCATCACTTCTGTGCAGTGAAGTACTTGGAGCAACCATATCTGCATTCTTCGAAAGACCGATGTTTTCATTTTCAGCATTACTATAGCAAACTTTAGAAGTGTGTGTCTGACTGTTTAGTACTATCACATTTTTGGCTTGAATCTTATGCTTTTGTAGAATATTTAATTCTGTAGAAGCTTCATTTACTTGTCCACAGTTAATTTCTTTCTTCTTAAAAATCTCCACATTGGAGTCCGGAGATAAATATTTAGACAAAGTTAAATCCGACGATGCCTTGCAATTATTTGTTGGCAAGTTACTCGAAGCATTATCAGCTAAAGGATTTCTATCCGTAAGTGTTTCGTCGAGTCTAGTTCGCTTCGCTTCTTGCGGTGCTTCTTCGTTTAATGTGCGTTTCCTCGTTTGTGCGCCTGAAAGCAAGGATAATGTAACTTTTAGCTTTTCAATATGAATTAAGTCGGCGCAGTATCTTTTTCTTCCAGACTTGCTCTGTTCTGCCAAAAGTTCTCTTTGAAACCACAACTCATCATCTTTACATACATAATATATATTACAATGCCTGTTTCCCATAGGGTAGGCAGAGATGACGGATTTCCAATTGCTACAATCTTGTGTCGCATCTACATTTGTAGCATACACATTCAAAAGAATGGTAGGTAGGTATGGTATATAAATAATAATAGCAAATCTTACCTATATCAATCTTCTCCAAAACAATTTGAACTTCTGTTTCCAGTATCTTCTTCAAAAGTGAATAATCGTCCGAAGATGCACCTGACTCAACATCATGGTCCGAAGATGCACCTGACTCAACATCAGCACCGTCTAGACTTTCATCCTGACGTGAATCTGAGCAATGTGAGAAAGTGTTTCTAAGTCAATTTTGGTTTCATGAGACCACTAATGACTTGTAGTGTAATATAACTTAGTTTAAAAATAATAACTTAGTGAAGGGATGGCGCTGTACAAAACCCTATGCAGTGTGAGAAAGTTTATATGCATATATTGGAATTCAAATCAAATCAAATGATTACACCATTGATATATAAAAAATACTAGATACACATTGTCGAATAAAAGTAACGCTCGGAAGTGTCCCAAGCCCTCACAAATTATACATACGTAGTTATAGTTAGGCTGAAGCATATATTTTTGCAAATTGTATAAAGTTGTTTTTACAACGCAGTGTTCGAAAAGCATTACGACCGACGTTGTCGGTAGGACAAGGAAGAGTGGAGACGAACTTTTATATACATATATATGTCGGAGGGAAGTTATAGTTGGATGGATTATTATTTGGATGTATAACGCACAATATCATTTGTTTACATTTTAATTACTTCTAAAATTCTTAATGTAATTTAATTAGATTTGTTAAATGTTTCTATAACTTAAAGATCGTTCTAACCTAATAAAAGTTATGAATATTGTAATTTAATAAACGACCAATGAGAGCAGAGCATGTCTTGAGCGGGGTCAGCGCCCTCTATACTTTGAGTAATATCTACTTGGGTAGACTGAGGAGTTTTTGTGGCACATTTGGTTGGTGGCAACAGGTCGAGTTGGACCATGGAGTATTTTAAAGAAAGTATTGAAGCTGGAAGTATGAGCGGGTGCCCTGAACCCGCTGCTCGGTCTAAACTATGTCATAATGTTGATCAAATCTAAATTAAAAGTGTATAAACCGTGGCTATTGTGTTTTATGCTCGCATTTTATCCTGATGACGCCCACTAAACCTGCAATAACTAAAGATGTCGTGAGAACGAGGCCGTTCTGCGACATATATATTTTAATCTTGCGACATTTTTAAGTATTTTAAGTGTTTGTTAAATTGTGTTCTAAACACATAATTATACTTTTATTTGAGCGTATATATTTTTTTGGATAGGACATGTATATCAATAAAACAAATATTAACTGTTATAATCATTTATTTATATTAAAGGTATTAATTATTAAAACATGTGACGTTCACCCCTGATCCAAAGGTCAAGGAATGACATACTCAAGCCGAAGCATTGAGTTGGATATGAAATAAAAGAACTGACATATTGGAAATATATAACATTTATTAAATGAGTAAAATATATAATATTGGCCATAAATCGTGATCATCTAGTAGCAGGAACCCTTCGCTGCAATACCGTTAACCATATGTTCACAAGGTAGGTTATTTAGAAGTGCTGTTCAAGAAACAGGTAGACTCTATAATATATATATATATATATATATATATATATATATATATATATATATATATATATATATAATTTGAGTGCCTACAAGCAGTATAAGGATGTTCACAATTTCAACACCAGGCATTGTAATCAACTGATATTGCCATCTTTTACGTTACAAAAAGTATTGTCTTCTTTCTTGGGGGTTGGTATACGCTTCTTCAATAAGATTCCGAGTGAAATGTTAGATCTGCCCTTCACTAAATTCAAAACCAAATTAAAAAGTATCTTGCTTAAAAAGGGATACTACACTATTGAAGAATATTTAAATGACAAAACTTCATTTACATAGCAGCTCGCTCCAAACTGTTATACTGTGTTTTGTACGAGTGTAACGTTTTTGTCTTGCCGTATTTGTAAGGAATATATGGAGATATGTTGCAAAAAAATAGTACGGTATGTTTTTGTATTTATAACTATAATAATATTTTCTATCCTTTTATTGCGTTCAGTCTTATTGAATATGCACTGTTTGCTACAACTCCATTAATTCTGTACAAAATCTTTAAAAAAAAGTACTTAAATATAAATAGAACAACAAATATAAAGAAAAACAATTCTTAGCTAGACGTGTTGCTGGGGAGTTTGTTGCCGCTTCTTCTCCTTAACAGCAATAACACGTTGCGAAGCGGTGTACATAGACTAGGAAGTAAAATTAAATTTTAACCTATATGTATGACCTTCAAAAAGTGTTCTCCAGTGGAACTTATTTTGAATAAAAACATTTGAATTTGAATATATATATAATAATTTGTAGTAATATTGTAAGTGTAAATTGTTATGTTTTTTATGATCAATGACAAATATATCATCTTATGACATAAGCTCATCACCTGAGTACGCCTTGCCTTGTCTTTTTAACAAGTCTCGTTTTTTTTTTCTTAAGTTGTTAATGACTTTTCCTTGCTAATTAACCTTTTGCGGCATTTGTGAAGTTCGCTTTTTATACGAACTTTTTGAGGTGTATCCAAAATTGGCCCTATGCTTAGAGACCATCATACCACAGACTTCAGTACCCGCGCCATCATCCGGTACTGCAATCTGTAAGCAAAATAAAAATAATAAGTATCTGCTAGCACACAAAATAAAATAAAATTGACAAGAACAGGGTAATTTTTGTAATTCCACCGCTGAATTAAGTTTTTAGACAAATTAAATCAAAATCACATATTGCTTCCTATATTCAGGTCTTAAAACAACAAAAACTAATCAATAAACTCTTTTACTTACCGAAAATATGATATCCCATCTTTTTTTAACCTTTTTGACGTAATATTCTTGCAATTTGTGAGAGCATTTTTAACGACTGCACCTAGACGCGGGCGACGCGAGACTATTTGATATGAGCGCACTATTTAGAATGTTGCGCTCATTTTATGAGGACGGTTTTGAAGCGTTGTTGGTGCATCTTGGATTTTTTATATATCAATGGCTTACACCCTCCAACTATAACTAACTCTAGCCTCAACTGGATGATGTTCTCTTTACAGAGGCGGAGTATTCAACCTCAGTTTTAAATCATCTTTTATGCAACACCAATTTCAAATTTCCTGTTTTATTCATATAAGAAATCAAAAAGTGCTATTGGAGATGGTGCACCTTAATATTAATAGCTCACATTTTATCTGGCATATTTTAATTATTAATCAAAACTCCCAAACTTGGTTCAGAGAAAAATACTTTTTAAATTAGAATAACACTAATATACATACAAACATCCCTATTGATATTATAAATGTGAAGGTAACTCTGTCTGCTGTTCCCTTTTCACAGAAAACCTACTGGACCGATTTGGCTGCCCGGAAGTATATAGGATACTTTTTATCCCGACAAATGGGATTGATAGCGAGCTAAAAATATATTTGTCTGTTAGTTTGTTATGCTTTTACGGAAAAATTGCTGGACTGATTTGTCGGAAAATCGGTATGTATGTAAATTTTAATACTGAGGTTGAGTACAAGGGATACTTTTCATCCCGTATAATGGGATAAGTTTGGAGATAGAATTATATAAATGTTTTCCCAGAAAGTAGGATAGGTTTTGTGATTTGCTGTTTTCCTCGAATTGGTCGATTTTGTCGAATCGGTCGATTTGGTCGAATTGATTGAATTCGTCGATTATGTCGTTTTCGTCGATTTTGTCGAGTTGGTCGATGTCTTCGATTTCATCTTTTTGGGCATTTTGGTGTACATATTTAGTTTTAATACATAGAAAATGGGCATAGATATTTTTCATCCGGGAGATGGGATACTTTGCGATATAAAATGAAGTGAATCTTTCGGGGCAAATAGCACTAACATGAAAATTTAATACAATGTAACCTGTGATGTAAAAGATTTGATATATGGAGGTATGTTTCACTAGTGCTTCAGGGACTATAAAATAGACATGGGGCATTTTACATCCCAATATTGGGAACTATATAGCCATGTATATAGTTCCCAAGACACAATTGCTAGTGAAAATCAATAAATTGAAACCAAACATAAAACTTTACTTATCTATTAGGGCTACTTGCCTTCTCTCTCTTCCTTGATACTAATGCTTTCACCTTCATCTTCTTTTTTAATTTCATTCACAGTATTTCTCTCAGATTGGTTGCTATCCAAATGGTGCACGTTTTGAATGACATACTTATCATTAAAAATTTGAGTCTGACTGGCTAAGAATATTAATGTAATCTGTGATTGCTGAAATTATATTGTATATGTAAGATATGTGAAAATAAAGAGTAGTTAGCTTAGCTCTTAATTTTGTAGAGGGATCACAAATCTAGCCTGGCTAATAATAGTCCATTAGGGGCACACAATGACCATGTTCAGGACCCACCTCTTGATATGGGTCGTTGTGTGATCGGAAATGATGTCGTCATTAGTGCTGTTTGCGCCACGACCACAACGACCGCGGTAGACCTGTGGAATGGCTAACGGAGCATTTTGGGCGTTGTGAGCTACTAATGGAATGCGCTGTCTAAATAAAAATCATGCCAATGATTTACTGTGACAAACATTATTAATGTCCCATTTTTAAATAATTAAACACTGGGATAATTTTATAAAATTGCAAGACCTCTTACATTATACAATTATAAAGAAAGTAAATCCCATAGTAAAACTGTTACGGATTTTAATGTTGTATAGCGAAATCTCTGCTTCTTGATATTTTGTTGACTTTCTTTTAGAAAATTTTCTTATGAATGACATAAACAAAACTATAAAATGATATTACATACAAATTTAAATAATGAAAAAATAGTACATTCTAAAAAGTGTCAAAAAAAACATCATGTAAATAAATGTGAATAAAAATCACTATTTATTTGGAATTGTTCACAAACATAAATATTATACATTGCAAGCTTCACATTGCTTCTAGTGCTGAACACAACTCAAGCTTGTTATGGCGGCATACTCTATAGGGGTGGTAGTCATCCAGTATGATAAATGCTCTACCACTTGGCTGTGGGTTGTTTTATAGACTCTTATGACAGGCCACCCCAAAGTAGGAAGTGTATTATTTCTGAGTTCTCACACTGATAAAAAACAGATGAGCTAAGGCTAGGGTTATCACCCATACTGTATTTTAGCCATTCATACTATATGAATATTATAGAAAAGTAGTATACTATGAAATGTGCTATATTTTTATGCCATTCAGGCTTATTCTTACACACCTCACTTGCTTCTTTGACATTCATAGCTCTTGCCATGCACGCTCGTCTTGTTATTAATGCTCCTCATGCTCACACATAATTAAAACAAAGAAAACAATATTCATAGAAACTTACTTCACAATGATTATTATTAATGATATCTGTGAACAACTCCTCAGCTGTCAAAGCCCTCTTCATCAACTGATGTGACCTTCGCAACTGCGCACAGCACATGTAGCACACAAGGAGTGGTCTCCCATCATTAGCATTGAACTGAAAGGACAACTATGTATCTAATCATACATAATTCATTGAACCTGCAGTGAGGGCATTATGCATAGGTGAGTAGTGATACCGCAGACCTGACTCCAGTGGCCAAGGATAGCCCCCCGTCAATGAGATTGCCTTAGCAAGCCAGCACGAAATGGAGAGCTATGCTAGAGCTAAGACTCAAGCTCAAGGGGTGGAAGTGATAACTGGCTTAATGATGACAGCTTGTCGGAAGTAGCTTCAGTGAACCCGCAATCCACCTCTCGATACCCCTGAGCCACTCACAGCTAAGGTCCACTCGCCAATCTTATACAACATTTTAGGAGCCCATTCAGTGACTGGGAGTCCATGTCTGTCCATATATTCCATGTTCCTTGAACGATGCAATGGGCAGACACAAAAGACCTTGATCTGTAACTATACTAGCAATTCATCCCAATAGTCCTGTACATTTTGTTCTCATTTCCTGTATAAGTCCTACACTAACTGGGCTTGTCCTTGGATCCATTTTTATTTGGTCTAGACAGGGATAATTGCTGATCAGTGTCACTCCACATTTAGATTAAATTTGTCTAAAGGGCCTCTATGGTCTCTGAGGCCAACACAGCCTTCCCATTGCCCCATGCAGGCCCTCCAAAAGTCTGAGTCATTTTTATGGACCCTGGTCTGCAGAGACATTCATGTGATTTAATTATTCAGTTATTATTATATTTTGTGAAATTGTTTTATTAAATACAATTTCCTTTGAATTCACAGACGACCAGAAACAGAAGGACGGAGCTTACCTTGCTCAAAGGATCCTTGTATGTATTCAGCAAAGTAACACTCTCAGCTTTCTAGGCACTGGAGTATGAAATTTGGCAGACTTATAGTTTATATAGAGAAGGAGTGCAGCATGCTAATATTTTTTTAAAGTATGCCCAAAAATTCATCAAATCAATCAAAAAAACATTTCATACCTACAATGTATTTGACACACATACGCATATATACTCTTTTCTTTATTGTTGCCTTGGCGAAGTCTGTGATTATAGAAGTCGTTGACATTAATTGTTATGGTCGAATTTTGACCACAAGTGACCACTGGTGTGTATTATTTGTTCTGTATGTCTATTTACTTATATGTATGTATATGTGAATGATGTATGTATATATAATTTATATGGTTATATTATCTATTACATTATTATCATCACACATTTAAGTATATTATATTGTTTATATCATCATTATTATAACATTAAGCTGCGCACCAACAAAGTATTTTGAATAAGATCCTTGTCCATGTAAAGGTCGCCTGGGAGAGACTGCTTTCAGTCATAAGGCCACCCATTGTAATACTACCTTCTAATATTTAAGATACTACGAAAACTTCCTGTTTTTATTTTTTTTACTACTTCCCACAACCCTTTATGGTAACTCAAAACAAAGTTCCATTCGAAAAATACTTGGCGAATGAACTCACCTTAAAATGCGTTAGCCTTTCCCATGTTTCTTGAAACACCGTGTTATTTACAGGGTGCAAACGCCTCCGACCGCTCAAACACACCCTACATACGTCTGCCATCCCCATTACTGCTACTAAGTATGACTAATTAATAATAGAAGAATAGCAGAAATACTTGCACTTTACGTACAGCGTATATATATATATATGAGTGAAACTTAGAAGTTAGAATAGAAGGTAGAAATAGAGAGTTTAATAGAAAAAAAACAACGCAGAAAACAATTAATTTAGGCTTTTTTAAAATTAAAAAATTAAAAAAGACCACAGACTATTAGCAGCCTAGCAGCGCGTTCCACCTGTAGGTCAAAACGCCCCAAATGCTCCTTTAGCTATTCCACAAGACGACTGCAATTGTTGCGGTCGTGACGAAAACGTCACTAATTACGTCATCATTTTCCGTAGACAGAGAATTCTCTGTCTACGTCATTGTCAATCACAAAAAGCTGGCAACGACCCATGTCAACAGGTGGGTCGAATAGCCGTTCCACTTGGGTTTGTGATTGTAAGTGGAATGGGAAAAATCTCTCTCGTCTTGTTCGCGAACGTAGCCGTTGAATCACAAAACTTGAATCGTTTTTTATTTTAATTACAACTCTAATAGGGAAAAGTAAACGAAACATCGATGTTTGGATGGAAAAAAACACCGATGTTCACAATCAAATCGATGTATCATATCATTTCGAGCAGTGTTTTGTTTGAAGGAATTATGAAATTTTAACTGGTTCCTTATATAAAAATACTCTTATATTTATAATCTCAGTAATAATTAACAACAGGTAAGGTAGGTACTAATCAAAGCTATAGAAACGGGGCTAAAATAAAACTTGATATTAGTATAAATTAATATAATGACATTCATATTGAATTAAAAAATTGTTAATCACTTACAATATATCGATTTTTAAAATTACTAACTTATCTTTTGCATCCCTATCTGGAATGGCACTTTTCTTGACTTTGGAGTTTTTGGCCGGAACCAGTATCTATACTCCATAGTAATTCGTGGCGGGAACTGAAAAAAGAAGTTGTACCGTGCAGTTTTATTTTCTAAAAATGTGTAAAATTACTCTTAAATCAACAACATTTGTAGGATATTGAAATTTTTTGAATAGTAAATATGTGTTCTGTAAGAAATGTAACTCTATATTCAAATGTGGCCTCTTGAGTTGTCACAAGAAGCCCATTGAGTGGTACAAGCTGATAACCTACAGTTCAGCTGGGTTGTCTACACAACACATAGGCTTAAAAATGAAAAAACTATATTGTAAACTAAGATATTACTTAAAGGCCTAGCTGCCAAGCCATAAACCTTAATACTTTTCAACTAGGGATGACATATCGCTCATAAAAAACATCGATGTTAGGATATCGACGTTTTCAAAAGTGAAACATCGATGTTAAAAATATCGATGTTTATGAATGATATATCAATGTTTATGAACGATGTTTTTTTTTATCATAAACTTCATCACATAAACTTTATACACCGGTTCCTGCGATACAAATGAAACATTGTTTTTTTAAAAACGATGTATGGCCCAAACCACTTCAGCAAACCTTTCGTAATTCATCATCCTTTTAGACCACTGTCACTCCATCCTTCAAAGAAATACCACACACACTTCTCAATGTGAGAGCATTGTGAGAGCGTTCCTACTAAATACTATGTTTATTTTATTTATATGTCTTTGTCTTACCCAATATTCACTACCGTACTTACTATTCAACAGCGTGGGCACACGTTAACACATCCCTATCACAATTTAAAATAAATGTACTACATCTCTGGCTTAAAGGCCTAGTTGACAAGCCATAAATATTAAAAAAAACATGTACTACATCTAAGAAAAATAGTCATTTTTAATAGAAATGAAAGAAATAGGTATAAATTCAAATTCAAATTCAAATTCAAATTCAAAAGTTTTTATTCAAAATAAGTTCCACTGGAGAACACTTTTTGAAGGTCATACATATAGGTTAAAATTTAATTTTACTTCCTAGTCTATGTACACCGCTTCGCAACGTGTTATTGCTGTTAAGGAGAAGAAGCGGCAAGAAACTCCCCAGCAACACGTCTAGCTAAAAAAAATTTTTCTTTATATTTGTTGTTCTATTTTTTATATTTAAGTACTTTTTTTAAAAAGATTTTATACAGAATTATGTTACAGAATAACTTTTGAAGAATTAATGGAGTTGTAGCAAACAGTGCATATTCAATAAGACAAAAGCGCAATAAAAGGATAGAAAATAATTATAGTTATAAATATAAAGACGTAACGTTTTTTTTTTTTTTTTTGCAACATATCTCCATATATTCCTTACAAGTACGGCAAGATAAAAACGTTATACTCGTACAAAACACAGTATAAGAGGTTGGAGCGAGCTGTTATGTAAATGAAGTTTTGTCATTTAAATATTCTTCAATAGTGTAGTATCCCTTTTTAAGCAAGATACTTTTTATTTTAAATTTGAATTTAGTGAAGGGCAGATCTAACATTTCACTCGGATAATAATCATTAATCAACTTTAACATTATAAATTATTATTGGCAATAAGAAAAAATATAAAAATGATATAATAGAAATCAGTGTAGATCACAGATTAGAGCGCAAGATGGCGCGTTATGTCTATGTAAGATAAAAATTCGTTCTTGAACAACGATGTATCGTCGATGTTTTGGTTGCAATTTGCAACATCGATTTCTATGAACGATACATTGATGTTTGGAAACATCGATGTTTTGTTTGTAAATTTTGTATCTCTATTTCAGTGTTGCCAGATGGGGGGGATTCCCTGCAAATTCGGGGATTTTTTTGACGTCTGGGGTGAGATTCGGGGGTAAAGATTCTTTGGGGGGACTTTCGGGGGGAAATATTTTGTTGTGAGAAATTTTGGAGAG
Source organism: Dendrolimus pini (assembly GCA_949752895.1). Classification (NCBI taxonomy): domain Eukaryota; kingdom Metazoa; phylum Arthropoda; class Insecta; order Lepidoptera; family Lasiocampidae; genus Dendrolimus; species Dendrolimus pini. Next base: position 10,876,383 of record OX457151.1, read on the forward strand.
ATATTTTAAGTATCAATAATTCATCTACAAACACAATTCTCATCACTTTAATTATTATATCTAAGTCACAATACGGTATTATTACTTTATCTTAGAATTATACTCTACTAGTGAATCATACTTCAATTCAATAGTTCATTTTAATAATCCAATTCATTCGTTCGTTCATTTACGTTATTTATTTATTATGTCGTCTCTACTCGTATGCGTCGTATCCCATAGGCTACTTTTCGTTAGAGACTGACAATGATCACGTTCACAACTGCGGTTTTCCCGTTTCACTTATTTGCTGGCGTCACTATCGTAAACTCAAGTGGAATGGTTATTCAACGCACCTATTGACACGGGTCGTTGTGAGCGCCCCGTGAGGGAAAATGAGGACGTCATTAGTGACGTTTTCGCTACGACGGTGGTTTTGATTTTTTCTTTCTCCTTTAAAATAAGTAAAAACTATTATGGGGGGTTTTTTTCTCAAAAAGCTTATTTTTGGGAATTTTTGAAAAAAAATTGGGGTTAATTGTCATGGTCATCTGGCAACACTGCTCTATTTTTTAACATAAGGGGAGTTTTTGGCGGGAACTGAAAGGAGACGTTGTGCTGTGCAGTTTTATTTTCTAAAAATGTGTATAATAACTCTAACATGAACAATAGTTGCAGGATATTGATAGTTTTTGAGTAGAAATTATGTGTCTTTTGTGAGAAATGTGAACTGTATAGTCAGATGTGATCTTTCGAGTTTTCACAAGAACTCCATTGAATGGCGTCGGTTGTAGCCTGCAATACAACTGCGCTACTATACGAAGACCTATTAATTAACATGTTTCCGACTGAAAGACTTTGATTCTATGGTCATGAATAAATAAAAAATAATTTTAACATAAGGGGGGAGTTTTTGGCGGGAACTGAAAGGAGACGTTGTGCTGTGCAGTTTTATTTTCTAAAAATGTGTATAATTACTCTAAAATGAACAATAGTTGCAGGATATTGATAGTTTTTGAGTAGAAATTATGTGTTTTTGTGAGAAATGTGAACTGTATAGTCAGATGTGATCTTTCGAGTTTTCACAAGAACTCCATTGAATGGCGTCGGTTGTAGCCTGCAATACAACTGCGCTACTATACGAAGACTTATTAATTAACATGTTTCCGACTGAAAGACTTTGATTCTATGGTCATGAATAAATTAATAAATAATTTTAACATAAGGAAGTTTTTGGCGGGAACTGAAAGGAGACGTTGTGCTGTGCAGTTTTATTTTCTAAAAATGTGTATAATTACTCTAAAATGAACAATAGTTGCAGGATATTGATAGTTTTTGAGTAGAAATTATGTGTTTTGTGAGAAATGTGAACTGTATAGTCAGATGTGATCTTTCGAGTTTTCACAAGAACTCCATTGAATGGCGTCGGTTGTAGCCTGTAATACAACTGTGCTACTATACGAAGACCTATTAATTAACATGTTTCCGACTGAAAGACTTTGATTCTATGGTCATGAATAAATAAAATAAAAAAAAATATTTAACATAAGTTGGTTGGAATGCAAGTAGATATTTGTCTTTATTAATTACTATTTACTATCTATTTGATCATATAATATTTAGAAACCAGCATGACAGAGAATATGTGCAGGGTGTGTTTGTGTGGTGATAGGCGTATGTACGCTATAAGCAACACTGTTTTACAAGAAATGTGGGAAAAGCTAACAAATGCTAAGGTGAGTTCATGCATTACTTATTATACCTACTTTCGTAATTGAAACTGAAATCTTAGCGAAGGATTTAAACAAACCCATTAGGTACATACATAACTTCACGCCAGGTCCCTTGCGGGGTAGACACGAACAACAGAGCGCCATTTAGGCTTGTTCTTACACACCTCACTTGCTTCTTTGATATTTATATGCTTCTTTTCACTAAGGTGTCAGTTTTATATTCATCGTCTATACATAATGATATAATGAAACTGTAGAGGTCGAATTTCTGTACAATCCAAAAAAGTGCTTAAATCCGAGTCAGGAGGATGTATAAGTGAAATAGAACAAATTTAGATTTATTCGGAAATTTTTTGTTTCTCTGTTTGTCTGTCTGTTTGTACCGGCTAATCTCCGAAACGACTGGACCGATTTAAATGAATTTTTGTATGATGGTAGCTTATATCCCTGGTCAACATATAGGATACTTTTGATCCCAAAAATTAAAGAGTTCCTGTAGGATAGTTAAAAAACCGCACCACAGACGAAGTCGCGGCTAGAAGCTAGTTATTATATGTAAACTAGCTTCCGCCCACGTCTTCGTCCATGTGGAAAGTTTTAAACTATATATATATATATAATATGTCGGAGGGACGCTATGAATCGCATTGATTGTTGTTTGGATGTATAAGGCACAATATTATTTGTTTACATTTTAATTACTTTCAAAATTCTTAATTTTATTTTATTTGATTTGTTAAATCTTTCTATAACTTCAAAGATCGTCCTTACCTAATAAAAGGTATGAATATTGTAATTTAATAATCGACCAATCAGAGCAGAGCATAATAATACAGAGCACTACTGTACTTTTTTACTTAGGTAGACTGGGGAGTTTTTGCGACACATTTGGGTGATGGCAACGGGTCGAGTTGGACCTCTGAGAATTTTAAAGAAAGTATTGAAGTTGGAAGTATGAACGGTGCCCTGAACCCGCTGCTCGGTCTAAACTATGTCAAAATGATGTTTAAATCTAAATTAAAAGTGTATAAACCGTGGCCATTGTGTTTTATGCTCGCATTTTATCCTGATGACGCCCACTAAACCTGCAACCATTAAGAACAAGATAACATGAGAATGATGCCTTCTCCGAGATATATATATTTATATTACTATGCTTTTTGTATGTATATTCATTTAATTCATCATTTAAGAGCATGCTCTTGTCGGTGGAGCCTCTTCCAATTTTCTCTATTATGGGCCAGTTGTTTTACTTCTATGTAAGACACCAATTTTATTATTTTTTCCTTAAAATATGGCAATTCAGACTTTGAGATATGGCAGCCCAGATTTTTGCGATAACAACACTGCTCCGCACTCAGTCATTATTGTTTGAGCCGCCGAACGAGACAGACCTCTCTCGGAAGTCATAATGCTCTTGAAATGTATGATGCTGAGTTATCTTGAAATTCTATTTCGAGGACTCAAATATGGGTCGTCACCAAGAAGCCAACAATCCTGACATCAGCATTGCTGACTTCACACTCTTATAAACACTATGGAGGTTCCTGCTCCAACATATACATATATACAATAGTGATTATGATAATTTATATGAATAAAACTGTTGCATGCAAAATGCCAAATTAAAAGTTATGGTTTCATTTTCAGTTCAACACTAATTATGGGAAACCATGCCTGGTGTGTTACATATGTTGTGCACAGCTGAAAAAGTGTACTCAGTTGAGGGAGAGAGCCTTAAAGGCTGAGGAGTGGCTCACATCTTTTATTAATAATGGTCTGAAAGTAAGCAGTAATTTTTTATTAAAGTGAAACTGCTTTATCGGCCTTGGGAAAAAAAATTACCGTCACATTTTTCGGTTACGCGTCACGTCACATTTTTTCACAATCCATCTATCAACAACTCGTTGCTACGCAATGCATGTATTGTAAGATGAGCATTTTAATATTTCTTTACTTTATTGTGTTTTAAATAATATACGAGTTTGATGATATATAAATCATTTATTTAGTGTCCTACATATATATATATATATATATATATATATATATATATCAGCAAAAGCATATTTTAACTTTATTTAACCAATTTCTGTTAAGTTGCATATAGTAGATCATTTTTCTAAAAAAAGGGTCATAAACTTGTCATGAAGAAGTTTCACTTCTTACGTGTGTACACTAGTACACGCACACATGTTTTTTTTTAGTTAAGTTTTTATATACATAATTCTTGTCAATGATATTGTTAATAGTTAACGGGACTCGAATTAAAATGCCGTTAGAATTGTTATTGAGTTTATTAGAACTATACAAACAAGCATAACACAGGTACAAAAATAAACAAACAACAAATCCAATTGCATTGCAGAAGGTCGTAATTCAATAAAACGCGCAAAGTCCGTCACTATTAGATACCCGAATGTACACACTTCACGCCCGTATCGTAACTGTAGCTCAACTCCCTCCTCTCCATCAGGCCGACGTTTTATACTGCACAAATGGAAAAGAATCCGCAACACCTGGCTAATGATGCTAACGAGCGATTACAATAGGACAATAGGCTATTCTCCACAATAATTAGAAACATATTATGCTGATAAATAAGTGAACAAAAGAAGACGATCATAAAAGTATTACAATAAGTTCAAATGCCAACAGGTGTTTCTAATAAAATGTGCTTTTAGACATTTGTATGGTGGAATTTATGTTTTTGTCGGCGCTTAGGTTGTAACAATATGTTTTAGGTACATTACATAAACACTAGAATATGTGTACAATATACTTTTGTATTTCAGCAATCACAAGAGATAGTATCATCAATAGCCAATCTGACAAATGACCTTAATTCTATGTCTTATATTAAAGAACTTTTCCAATTTGAATGTAAACAATGTAAAACAGATACTGTGAAAGAAATAAATAGAGAAAATGAAGAAGAGTGCGAAGAGCATGATCAAGAAGAGAATGACATTGACATCAAAGAAGAAGAAGGTAAGTGGCCAATTTAGATTAGATTAATATGATTTTATGCTTTTTTTATTTAGGTTTATGGCTTGGCAGCTAGACTTTTAAGCCAGATCTTAGATCTCAGATTACAATATAGTTTCTTCATTTTCTTAACCCTATGTATAGCCCTATACACAAGGCACACACTGCACATGCACTTTCTCACAACACCAGCATGTAAAAGATACACTCTACATTAGTATAAGTTAAGTATTAAAATTAGAAAAAAAATATTATATAACTTATTGTTAAGGTACACAACACAACATAAAAACCACAAAATTAATGTCACACATAATAACACATAAACAATAAGCGTATATGAATTCAAAAAAACTCTAACAATAATTAAGTTGTAAAAAGGGTACGGAACTAGAGTCCGTAGATTAGTAATTTTAAAAAAAACCCTATGTATAGCTCATCTGACCTGTAGGTTATCAACTAAAGCCATTCAACGGAGTTCTTGTGACAACTCGAAAGACCCTTAACTATACAATTCACATAATTACTACTCAAAAACTATCAATATCCTACAACTGGTGTTCATTTTAGAGTAATTTTACACATTTTTAGAAAATAAAACTGCACAGCACAACATCTCCTTTCAGTTCCCGCTAAAAACTCCGTCAGTATCCATTATATTCGGACTGCATCTGTGGTTGAGCGGGTAAAGCCTTTGCCGGCCTACTTCACTGCAATGCAGTGAGTATAGTACATTTCGGAAACATATTTTCTCCGTTATTTACTATGATCTGGGTGTCTGGCCCCAGAGTAGTCCGTTGTATATTACCAATAACAAGCATAACTTTCTTAATTTGGGGTTATACAATATGTGTGTTTGTCTTGCCGAATTATTTTATTATATTTGAATTTGCCAATAGCCATAGACAATTTGACATGTTTTATGTCAATTTCATTAGTGTTTATTGTATGAATTTACCATTTAATGAAGAGGTGCGCATAAACCAGCATTAGTACGACAATTTCCCAAAGCAAATAAGTAACAGCGAGAGTTGGGTATGGAATAGAGAGCAAGAAAGTAGAGTGAACGCGGTCGAGATGCGAGCACTGCGCAAAATCTGCGGAGTGACGCTCGCGGACCGCGATCGTAATACCGAAGTAAGAAAGAGAGTTGGTCTGAAAGAGAGTGCTCCGGTGGTTCGGGCATGTGGAAAGAATGTATGATGAAAGAATGACTAAACAGATATACAATGCAAAAGTGGATGGATGCAGAAGTCGCGGAAGGCCACGACACACCTTCCATGATCAAATTGATCGCGTACTAGCAGAAGGTGATGTCAGGAGCCTTAAGAACAGACGAGCGTGCATGATGAGAGCTATGAATGTCAAAGAGGCAAGCGAGGTGTGTAGGAATAAGCCCAATGGCGCTCTGTTGTTCGTGCCTACCCCGCAAGGGACCTGGTGTGAAGTTATTTATGTATGTATGTATGTATGAATTATCCAAAATATAACGATCTTCTATCACCACGCGAGTGAAACCGCGGGCGCAGCTTGTAGTAACATAATAACTCATTCAGTAACAAGTTCAATCACATAGACTGAGTGGTTTTCGAAAATAATATTTGCCCCATACATATTCAATGACAGATGGTTGGACTGACTGATCTAGTAAATCATGGAGGATAGAAGTAAGGAGAACCATCTCAGTATATTAAAAAGTGTCCACTGAAGGGCTGCAAATTAAGATGGCGCCACAATAGCAAGTATTTAAAAATAGCGCCACAAAGAATTAGAGTAGGATACTAGATTAAAGCAGGAAAGAGAGACTTTCTCTTTGTCACCGCGCATGCGTTTTTCAACCCAGCACACTTCACTTCGTTTATAACTGCTAAATTCATATAATTTCCTTTTCCTACACTAGCGCTATTTTGACGAGTTTTCGAACCATAATTTGCTGTTTACAGGTGGACACTTTTTCAACTGATCCCCATACTAGGTGGTCCTCCTTACCTCTATCCTCCATGTAGTAAATGTAAGGATTTCTTCTACAATTTTTTTTTTAATTTATTCATGACCGTAGAATCAAAGTCTTTCAGTCGGAAACATGTTAATTAATAGGTCTTCGTATAGTAGCGCAGTTGTATTGCAGGCTACAACCGACGCCATTCAATGGAGTTCTTGTGAAAACTCGAAAGATCACATCTGATTATACAGTTCACATTTCTCACAAAAACACATAATTTCTACTCCAAAACTATCAATATCCTGCAACTATTGTTCATTTTAGAGTAATTATACACATTTTTAGAAAATAAAACTGTACAGCACAACGTCTCCTTTCAATTCCCGCCAAAAACTCCTCTTCTACAATAAGAGAACAAGTGTTACCAGTAACACGTGATCGCTGACCATTATTTACCCATTAAATAAAATTTGTTGTGGTAAATCGAATTCTATTATTACTCGTATGTAATTTATATTATTATTATCTATTTAATTATGTATGTCAATATTAGTTTTTTATTGTAATTTTTTTTTTCTTTAATTACGATTATATTAGTTTCATTTTAGTTAAACCACCAAATATTATTTATGTTTTCTAGTAATATCTCCATGGACACTGGGTTGTCTGGAAGAGATCGCTATAAGCGGTAAGGCCGCCCATTGTTTTAATGGAAATGTTTAAGTTATGGTGGACAATAAAGAGTTTTCATGTATTCATTTATTCATTCATATCAGATTAAGGCCCGCAGGGTATTGTAAGTTGTGGTAGCGTAATGCCTAGCACACGCGTCCTAAACTAAAGGGTTGCGGGTTCCATATACGTAGTATCAATAGTAGTTTGTGGGTTCGATCCTGGCCGGAAAGCATGCACCACTTAGGGTGTTTTCTGACCTAATGTGCATATTGTGTTGTTTTTTCCATTGTTATGTAAAGTGACTATGAATAAATGATTTTTTTTTAATTACCACGTGCTAACAACGGTGAAGGAAAACATCGTGATGCAACCTGCACATCGAGATAACCGATGTGTCAAACCTGCCAAGCCGCCTTGGACAAGCGTGGCGGGTATACCGTCCATTCCGTTACCGTGGGAGGCCCGAGCCCAGCAGTGGGACAGTTATGGGCTGTTGTTATGATTTGTTATTAGGGTACTGTAGTTTACATGGAAATTATCTCTCACAATCTTCAGATTCATGTCAGGAGGGAAACGTAGATGCTTTTGATGTTGAGCCAGGCACACTTTCGGAAGACGATGACCCTCGAACAAGTATGATCCTGAAGGATTTATTGCAAAGGGAAGTTCGAATCGTTTTGGAGAGGTTTGATGTAGGTAAGAGTCATCAAATTCAAAATATTAGAATTTTATTGTTTGATATCAGAGTTTATAGAACTATACAGACACGTATAACACTGGTACAAATATAACCGAGCACAACAAATCCGACAATGCAAAAGGTCGTAATTCAATAAAACGCACAATGTCCGTTACTATTAGATTCCCGAATGTACACACGTCACCCTTAGATCGTAGTTGTCGCTCAACTGGGGGCAGTACTCTCTCAATAAGGCCATCGTTTTATACTGCACAAATGCAAATGTGCCCGCCCGGCAACGTCGATATAATTTCCTAGACTTAATTTGTACTTATAATCCGCAACACCTGGCTAATGATGTAGCCTGCAAGAAGCCGTAGACGAGTACAATAGGCTGTTCTCCACAATAACTAGAAACGTATGACAATAAATAAGTAAACAAAATAACACGACCATAAAAAGATAACAATTAGTTCAAAAACCGACAGGTAATAAAATGTGCTTTTACAGATCAGGAATGGAATTTGTTTTTTTTGTCGGAGTCTAAGTTGTAACAATATTTAGAGGTATGTTACGCACTGGTTACCGATCTATTCTTCTATGCATATCTATATCCAGAAGGTTGTCTGGAAGAAATCTCTGTAAGCAATAAGACCGCCGAATGTACTTATTAAATTATTGTTAATACTCTTGTATGTAAACTATTTTCATCTGTGCAATAAAGTTTTTGGAAAAAGACACCGTATAGATTGCAGAACTCGTCTATACATATAATAAAATTGTAGAGGTCAAATTTCTGTACAATGAAAAAATGCTAAAAACCGAGTCAGGGGGATTTAAGAAGTCAAATAGAACTAATTTAGTTTTTTTTTTCAATTTTTTTGTTTCTCTGTCTGTCTGTCTCTGTTTGTACCGGCTATAAACGAATGAACCGATTTACATGACATTTTGTATGGTGGTAGCTTATTACCTGGTCAACATATAGGATACTTTGATCCCGAAAAATTAAAGATTTCCCGTGGGATAGTAAAAAAAACCGCACTACGCGGACGAAGTCGCGGGCAGAAGCTAGTTCATAAATAAATGAATAAATTTCTAGCTTCCCCGGAAAGGTGAAATGAATCAAAAACAAAAAATTTAATTTAAATGTTGGCTCTAGAAAAGGATCTTTATTTGTATCTTGGTATTCACTCTTATCAAAATAAATTACTTCATATTCAAGACCGCTTCAATACCTTTATATAAGTTTTTGAATTATTCAATTCGGACATCCCATTCGAAAGATATCACGAGTTTAAAAATGTAAGAATTAGACCACGTGACTGTGACGCTTTTTCGTGAGCGAAAAATCGTAAGACCCCCCTCTATATAGAAGTTGCACTTCAAAAATTTGATTCAAAATATAGTAAGTTACCTTGTTTTTGCTTTGCTTTCAGAGGCACCACCGAGAAAACGCATATTGAAGGAAGCACCGCAAAAAGTGAAACGAATTGAGCTAGACGAAACAAATGAGGACAAAAATGTTTCAGCTGATGCTATTTTAAAAATAATTCCAAATAATAACTGCGAAACATCTATTACAAGTTCTTCTAAAAACTTATCAGTGAATACAAATGTGGAAAATTTTAAAAGCAAACCAGCTTCAGAGTCTATTTTTAATTGCTCTCTACTGAATATGATTTCACCAAACGTTAAACTGGAAAACATGATTATACAAAGCGATGAAACACTTATTACCAAAATTTCTCATGAAGATGCTGGAAATGAAATTTTCAAGCAATGTCTTGAGAATGCAGATCTACTTGCTCCAAGTACTACAGTAGACAGATGTGATCAAGGAAATATATCAAATGTTTTTGATAAAATAGCTCTAGAAAATAATTTCTTTTGCCATACATGTCGGTATGTATGTGCCACAAAAAGCGAATTAAATAGACACCTTTGTAAACATACTGGAGAGAAACCCGACTCATTTGATTATAGTAGTTCGATTAAATATGATTTAGAAACACATGTAAATAATGAACATACAAAAGAAAAGTACTTTTCATGTCATATTTGTCAGTACAAACATGTTGACAAGTATGAATTTAGTAGGCATCTTTGTAAATCCACTGGAAAAAAACCATATGTATGTCATTTATGCGATAATAGATATTTACGATGGTCCGACTTGCAAAGACATATAAAGTATATACATACAAAGGAAAAAAACTTCTCATGTCATATATGTCAGTACAAATGTGTTGAAAAAAGTAATTTAAATATACACCTTCGCAAACACACAGGGGAGAAACCATATATATGTGAATTATGTGACTTTGCATGTTCAACAAAAAGTTATTTGAAAATTCATGTAAAGCATAAACACACAAAGGAAAAAAACTTCGCATGTCATATATGTCAGTACAAATGTGTTGGAAAAAGTAATTTAAATATACACCTTCGCAAACACACAGGGGAGAAACCATATATATGTAATTTATGTGACTATGCATGTTCAACAAAAAGTTATTTGAAAATTCATGTAAAGCATAAACACACAAAGGAAAAAAACTTCGCATGTCATATATGTCAGTACAAATGTGTCAGAAAGTGGGATTTAAATACACACCTTCGCAAACACACGGGGAAGAAACCGTATGCATGTGACTTATGTGACTATGCATGTTCAGAAAAAAAAACATTAAAAAATCATTTAAAGTATAAACACACAAAGGAAAAAAACTTCGCATGTCATATATGTCAGTATAAATGTATCAGAAAGTGTGATTTAAATACACACCTTCGCAAACACACGGGGAATAAACCTTATGCATGTGACTTATGTGACTATGCATGTTCAATAAATAGTAATTTGAAAATGCATGTAAAGTATAAACACACAAAGGAAAAAAACTTCGCATGTCATATATGTGAGTATAAATGTTTTACAAAGATTAGGTTGACAAAACACCTTCGCAAACACACAGGCTAAAAACCGTATGCATGTGAATTATGTGATTAAGCATGTTTAGTAAAAGCAACATTAAAAAAATCATTTAAAGTATAAACACACAAAGGAAAAAAATCATATGTGATATATGTCAGTACAAATGTGTCGGAAAGTGCGAATTAACTAAACACCTTCGCAAACACACGGGGGACTAACTGTATATATGTGATATATGTGATTTTAATTATTCAAAAAAAAGTTACTTAAAAAGCCATTTGAATTATAAGCACACATAGGAAAAATCACTGCACATGTCAAATATGTCGGTACAAATGTGTCAGAAAGTGCGAATTAACTAAACACCTTCGCAAACATACGGGGGACAAACTGTATATATGTGTTTTGAAATTTTCAAAAAAAAAAGTTAATTACAAAGCCATTCGATTATCGATAATCACACAAAGCAAATATACTTCATATGTCAGTACAGATGTGATATAATAAAAACTTCGTTTAAAAAAACCGACTTCAAAAACTAAAAAACTAAAAAGTATAAAATAACTTATTTCTAAAGCTATTATTATTAATATATATTATCTAAAACATCTTAAAGTCGGTGCGACTAATTAATGTAGTAGTAAAGTAATTTTCAAAATATTATAATAATTTTTATGATTTACTTTGCACCGACTTCAAGATGTTTTAGATAATATATATTAATAATAATAGCTTTAGAAATAAGTTATTTTATACTTTTTAGTTTTTGAAGTCGGTTTTTTTATACGAAGTTTTTATTTTTTATTTGTTACTTTTTAGTATCTAGCTATGTATGGGTGGACTTACGAATGGTGCCGCGCTTCTTAAAAAATATAGGTCCCAAGAAATGAGAACAAAAAAATGATCGTAAAATGAAAACTACTGGGCCAAACTATGTCAAATTTTTAGGGGACCAATTGGAAGCTATTCCGCGTCGAACAAAAAAAGAATCACGTAAATCGGATCATAAATGACTTAATCGGCGAACATACATAAAAAAAAAGATCCCGACGAATTGAGAACCTCCTCCTTTTTTCGAAGTCTGTTAAAAAGTAGTGATTTAAATAAACACCTCAAACATAATGTTCAGTAAAAGTAACTTTTCAAAAAACCTTGAAACTATAAATGCAAAGGAAAAAAGTTTTCATATCATAGATGTGATTATAGAATAAAGATGTTCAACAAAAAGTAATTATATTTACTCTTTAAGACAGAACCACCACTCATTTGTTCTCGAGTGTCAAATACAGATAATTGAAGTGAACATTGAACTGATGCTATCTCCCTCTAACTACAAACAATTTGTATTAATGTAAAAGAGACGATATAACTATCTTGGTTTTGGCGCGGCAATTGATTGCAGCGGGTAGCTTTAAGCAAAAATAATATTAACTTTGTACCCTCAAAAGAGCTAAAGTATAAGCACACAGAGGAAAAAACATTCTCGTGTTTTATAAATCAATACAAATGTGTTGAAAAATTCTGTTTAAATAGACACCTCAAACATATTACAGAGGACCTATGGAGGGTAGAGGTAAGGAGGACCATCTAGTATGGGGATCAGTTGAAAGTGTCCACTTGTAAACAGAAAATTATGGTTCGGAAACTCGTCAAAATAGCGCTAGTGTAGGAAAAGGAAATTATATGAATTTAGCAGAGTTATAAACGAAGTGAAGTGTGCGGGGTTGAAAAACGCATGCGCAGTGACAAAGAGGAAGTCTTTCTTTCCTTCTTTAATCTAGTATCCTGCTCTAATTATTTGTGGCGCTATTTTTAAATACTTTCCACTTGCTATTATGGCGCCATCTTAATTTGCTGCCCTTCAGTGGACACTTTGGTTGATGCTTCTCCATACCCCTATCCTCCATGTTACAGAGGAACTATGAAGGGTAGAGGTAAGGAGAAGTATCTCTGTATGTGAAGAAGTGTCCATCGAAATTAATTAAATAAGGGTGATGCCATTTTGGCATCAGGGTGAATTTCAAAGAAAGCACCAAAAGTTATTAGTAGGTATTATTAGTGTTTAAGTTTTATAAAATAAAATACTACAAAATCACTAAGCGTATCACAATTCACGTTTTTCAATAACAATGCATTGCATATATAGAAATCCGCTATACGTAAATATACTTTTGCTATATACAGGTATAGGTACTGTTACAACTCAGGTCCCGACAAAAACAAAATCCACCTGCATATCTGAAACAAAACATTTTATTACCTGCCGGCGTTTAAACTAATTGTAACTCTTTTATGATCGTCTTCTTTTATTTTGTGTTTAATATTTTTGTTTAGAAAACAACCCATTGTTTTATTGTACTCTTATATGGCAGTCATTAGCCAGGTGTGACGGGTTAAGTCGACTTAGATAAGGGGATATTGCATTTGTGCAGTATAAAACGATGACCTGATGGAGGGGGAGGCAGTCGAGCGAGTACCACGATCGAAGCGAGACTTGTGTACTACAATCGGGAATCTGAACGCTCATCACAATACAAAAGTAAAATTTCGAGAGAAAATGCTTACCAAAGTTTATTAGAATCGATGAACGATGATAATTTAACCCTAAAAAATGTTAAAACAAAAATTAAAATTTTAAGATCCATACATCATACATACACACACATACATACATACACACACACACACACCTTCGTCTATTGTTCCATTTTTTTATAAGTTTATTAAATGTATTGAAAGTAATAATATAACTGAATTTAATTCATTCCGCAAAGAAACGTCCATTTTGAATGCTGAATATGAGCATAATGTGTATCTCGCACGTGCTCGAAAGAAGCACGCTAGCAATAATAAGGTGACCAACTATTTTTTGTTCAAATAGAGTACACTTTGCAAGTATTTCATAGGTGAAAAAAAAGAAGAAAAACGAGAAAAACTTGTATTTTCTTTTAAAAACATACTTTTCTTCGGAGTAGATTTTTTTTGCTAAATGAGGATGTTCGTCTAATAATCTCGTCACATCCGAACAACTTTCACTTTGCATATTAAATTTGACTGTTAAGACAATAATGATATATTTTTACAGATAGTTGCGACTTCTCACTGCTCCAATAATCATTCCCTAGTGAAAATACCCTTCCAACAGCAGCATTAGTGCCTGGACAACATAAGGAAATTTCTATTAAAACTTTTAAATTTTCATGTGGGATATGTTCTACTCTAAAATGCCGAAAGATTTCTACCCATCTTTTGTCAATTTCTATTTTCTCATCCTTCCATTTCTTCGATTTTCTTCATTTAAATATATAATTAACTCTTATTTAATTAACTAGCCGAATATAGGGCCTTTTCTTACTCAAGCGAAGAAGCGCACATCACTCGTGCCACAAGTGGCAACCCTATCAGGCGCCATTACAGTACAGAAAATATAAAGTGGGAAATAGTCTTGTGCTTATTCAAGTCATCCAAGTGACCTTTTTTCTAGTACAATTTGGTCATTGAACTAGTTCACACTTGGATTAATGAAAGTTCACGTCGGTGGATATTTTCGCTCTTTGTTAGCAATCGTGTCGGTCCCTAATTTTTCATCGTAAAATTTACAATACTGGCCCAATTAACGCTGAGTGAGCTAATTGGCCATTTAACATTTAGTACAGTGCCAAATTATCTATATTTAAAACCGCCACTGTGTTCGCTCAATCATCAAAGGCATTTGAATTTATCATGTTAAGATCTTCATATATTATAATACTCGGGTTCCATTTGAGAAAATGGAGTTATTGTCTGTGGCCAAATGTGGGCTGCTACTCGGCTCTCCGGTGCACAAATTTTAAGTTGTGGGTAGGGGGAAGGTATATTTACCCTTTCTGCAACTCCCAGGGTCCGGAGTTCTTGAAATATTTATTTTTGGTAAACACAACCTCACCTATTTTTTTATTAACATTGTTGTGATGGATGGTGAAAGGTCGCGATCAGTGACTAGAACAGTGATTTAGGTTAAGTTAGCTTCAGACCAAAGCGCACGTGAAGCGAGTTTGCCGCGGCACTGGCCTGCGAGTGCCAGAACCGACTATAACCATTTACTATTTATTTGATACACACGAACACTCAGTTAGGTTAGGTTTTAGACAAAGCGCGCGGCCGTGCGAGCGAAGGCGAGGGAGCCGCAGTATGAGCCGATGAGTGCCAGAACCGACTGGTGAACATTTAATATTTATTTTATACACACGATTTATAATTTTGTCTTTATTGGTGCCATTTTGAATATTTTCATGGAAAATATTGTAGTGTATGTTAACGTGCTCTGTTGTGTTTTTTCTTCATTTTTTACAGATATGCGCTGTTTTTTGGTTTGTTTTTCTTTTGATTATTGGTTTTTTTTACTTTAAAAGGATTACATTAAAATAATAAAAATCAAATAAATACCATTAAAACGTAGTTTTATTATTTAAAAGGATTGTTCAACGGTAACGTATGGTCTTCTATCTACAGTTATAGGCATAGCAAACCCCACCTCATCTACTACCCCGCTACCTGAAATTCATGCATGAAATATCTACAATTTTATCCAAATGTGTTTTGTTTATAGTGTAAAACATAAGGCAGTCAAGAAATAAAAAAAATCTTGTTAGAACTTGTAGCCCTAATTCATATGAAATTTCATGCACCAATTAGTTAATCTGAGGCGGCTCTAGTCCATTTTTTGCCATTTCTAAGTTGGGCGGACTATAAAACGTTACTTTCAGTATTGCTTAGGGAACCGGTTCCTAATAGTTCATCGTTTCCGAACTACTCAAGAGGACATCACTACTATAAAATCTAAAAAAACAAAATGGCCTCTTACACATAGAATATGAAAGGAGTTTTATTCTGTGATAATTTGAATAATCAAAAATAATAATCTGTGTAGCCATGACTGATGAGCATGATACATTTTACTGTTCGTTCGTCAGCATTGATTACATTATCTGTGAATGTGGAGAAACTTTTCCATCTGAAGACGATCTTCGAGTGCATTTGGAGAAGGAGCATCCGCACAAAAAGGAGCGGAAGGAATACAAATGCGGAATTGTAAGTTTGTTTAAACATCTCATCTTATTCTGACCTTAGTCTAGTATATTTCGTGATACATTCTTGGAAACTAACGTAATTATACTAATATGGTATTCAATGACATTGATTTTTCAAGTTTATTTATATGGTTTTCTTTGGTTGATTCTTACAAATTGAAAGCCAGATCACAGTCTGATACCAGCATTAGATGAATCAGTTTAATTGATTCAATTTGGGCAGAGAAGTAGAGTCCAATTCTGCTATTACTGTCTCTTCAGAATCACCGGACACTATCGTCTCAATAGTAGGTTTGCCTGCTTTCGGTATTTTGTTGATTTCAATGGCAGGTCACTATCTGGCTGCGCTTTTATACAGTGGCATGAGATTCAGGGAAATTCAGTTTAGGGCTATACATATGCCTTATATATAGATACTAGTCCTGAAGTAGTAGAAGTAGATCAGGCAGATTTTGGACATGAAGCCAAAATCATTATATGGCACTAGTACAAGATCTGCCTGCTTTGCTTTATATATTAACTTTTTTAATTTTGCTTTAAACCTGTGAATATTTTGCAATTTATTAACAGAGGGTGGAATATTGTCACTGCACACCGAAAACTAAAAGCAATGGTTTATGCCGTAATGTGTCGATGCCCTTTGTGGTTGAACGGGCTAAGCCTTTGCCGGCCTACCTCACTGCAACACAGAGGCTCCGGGTTCGATTCCTGGAATAGTAAATTTCAGAAACACATTTTCTCCATTATTTACTATGGTATGTCTGGGATCGTCCCCAGAGTAGTCTGTTGTATATTACCTATAACACAAACATAACTTGCTTAATTTGGGGATATACAATATGTGCGTTTGTCTGTCGATTATTATATTTTTATAATTTTATGAGGTGCATAGCACATTGTCTTGCAAACCTGTGTATTTCTGTGAAGTAAACCACAAAAGATAATATAAGTGTAATGGAGGATTATACTTTATGACATTGAGAAGTAATCAATCAATCTTTATTTGCAAAAAACAGGCACATGAATGGGTATTACATAATATAAAGTTTTCAGTATGTTTTGTCATTTATATGACATGTAAATACTTACATTACTATATAAATGACATTATATTATTGTATTGTCATTGATATGTTCCTCTAGGCCAGGGGTCGGCAACCTGCGGCTCGCGAGCCACATGTGGCTCTTTGGGTGTAGAGCTGCGGCTCTTTAGTTATCGAGGGCTTCATACCCAATGGGTGTACAAACAAAAGTGCAATTTTACACAAGGGACAAAATTGTGAATAAAACAAAACTAGTTGATCGTAATATAAGGCTGAAATCCGGAATACCCTTCTTCTTAGGTACACTTGCATACTGGTAAGACCTCCTAAATTGTGACATGCATATTTTTTGTAAACAAAAAATTGCATTTTTACGTATATGTTGTATACCCCTATATGTTATGAAGCTCTCGATATGTAAAAAAGACGTGGTTTCCATTGAGTTTGTTTGCCCAATTGTTTGGTATTGAAGCACAAGTTAGTCTTGTAAGTTAATTGTTTTCATTTTTTTATTTAATAATAAGTAATTATCTAATGTCACATAAATATCATCTTTTTGTTGTGAAAAGCACTACTTATATATGAACAAATAGATTTGTTTGTTATTATCAAACTTGATTTATGCAAGTAATATTTATTGTTGGCAAGATAAAAATTGTGGCTCTTTAAAAACTTTGAAATTTCGTAAATTGTACTTTTGACTCTTCCGACTCAAAAGGTTGCCGACCCCTGCTCTAGGCAATAGTATAATCTATTGATAAAAAAAGTTGCAAGTAAGCAAGCTAGATGCAACTAAGGCTGTTTCATTTTCGATATCGATCACTTGTTTAAATATGGTGTCACATGATTTCTAAAGGGAATTTCTGTGTAAGTGAAACAGCCAATTGATGTATTGTTATCTTTTATGGCAGTCATTAGTTAGGTGTGTCGGCTTAAGATACGGGGACATTGCAGTTGCCCAGTATAAAACGATGACCTGATGGAGGGGGCAGGCTAGTCGAGCGATAACCACGAGCGAAGCAAGACGTGTGTACTACAATCGGGAATCTTTTAGTGAGGTACTTTGCGGGCACGATGCGATGGTAAGGGAGAAGGCAAAGGGACGGGAAGAAGAAGCAAGGAAGGAAGGAAGGACTTACCTCGCAACCAGTCGGCCTCCACACTGCACTTGTCCCCCGGGGTTCACACTCTCGCTAGGATACTTTGTTTTAACATTAAATGCAATCTTGGGTTTATTTATTTTGTTCCAACAACCGTGACAGCGGTGACAGTACTGCCTCTTGTTTAGCGCATTCTTCATTTAAAGTTTTACTCTATTCTTGATGGCGAGGATGGGGAGGAAGGGGAGGAAGAATTTACAAGGAGGTGTTCCTCGGCACAACCAGACTTGTTGTGTTTGGTTATATTTATACCTGTGTTATACATGTTTCTATAGTTCTCGTAACAGTGTGAATAATAAACAATCTTAATTTACAGTGTGAGAAGATATATCCAACGGAACAAGAATGCATCGACCATTACGAACATTCTCACATAGAGATCAAACTTGAGCACAACTACGGAGTTGACCCTGACACATTAGATGAATACAATGAAGAAGTGAAAGAGGATCTATTGGACCCAGATCTGGTCGAAGCCACTTACGAGGTTAAGACTGAACCTATTGAATTGGTCTTTGACAGTAGCTTTCGCTGCATAGCTGATGGTAATCAAGTATTAAAGTTCGGAAAGAGACTTAGTGCAGTGAAGAAAGGTCCACCAGGTTGCAGGCCTCACCCAAAGAATATTGTTTGTGAAGTGTGCGGAAAGAAATATGCTGTAAGTTATATTTATATAGTTTCTTATTAATTTTTTGGGACTAGTACACAAAATAAAACTACTTTATAATGGATATAGACTTAGACTTATTTACTAATAGTATGGCATTTTTTAGCACAAAGTTGGTCAAATTCTATTTAAACTCGGATTTATCACTAAGTACCTTGTATCTATGCACATCTTTATTTTTGTTTCTTTGTATAATTTTCTTTCTTTTTGAAGTAAAACTTCTATATAGACGGGGGGTCTTACGAATTTTCGCTCACGAAAAAGCGTCACGGCCGCGTGTTCTCATACTTACATTTTTAAACTCGTGATATCTTTCGAATCGAATGACCGAATTGAATAATTCAAAGTTATATAAAGGTATTGAAGCAGTCTTGAATATGAAGTAATTTATTTTGATAAGGATTAATACCAAGATACAAATAAAGAGCCTTTTCTAATGGCGGCATTTTAATTAAATTTTTAATATAAAACAACACTTATTGTGGCATAACTATAACACTTAGACATATGCTGTCGCGACACTTTTTCTAAATAATGATGTGTTCTACAAAGTCGTGGTACATTATTTTATTCTATCATCAATAGTTTTCGCAGCGCACGCGATTTTAGTTATTTTTTTACATCTTGGTGGGTCTGTTGCAATTCGTTTTTCCACTCATCCATCGTTTTCATAAATGTTGTATTTAAAAAAATACCACATTAATATTACAACCTAATCTAATAAGACTGTTAAGTAATTTAAATATAACCTCAATTGACTAAAAGTATTTTACTAAGAAAGTGTCCATTAGCACTTTTCTTATTGTCTCTGTTAAGGGGAAGACACTTTGTTCTTGTGCTCTTTAATAAGTTAGCATAGTACACTATGCTTTAGTTTTGTTTATAGCACCAGTGTAAACGGTTTGGTCCTTTTGGTTATATCCGTGATGTCGAGGAGCTGGCTCGCCTCAACATTCACGTGATGGTGAAGCCGGTGCTCATGAGCTTCCGCGTACTTTCTGATGATACTAGTAACAAAATCCACTTTCAGATCCTGATGGAGGTCGCTCAATCGAGTGTACTTTGTTTTGGAATCGTTGTATTATTTCTATGTTACTTGGTTTGGTACAGTCCCACAACTGTATGCCATAGGTCCATACCGGCATCAAGACTTGTTTATAGAGGAGCAATTTGTTAGGTACTCACAACTTATGTATAATGACTGGTCATTATATACAATAGCAAAATTGACTAGACAATGTGATAAATTAATCGCTTTATCCGGATATTATTCATAATAGCGGGTCAAAGTTTGCCAAAGTATTAAATTAAATATTTTAATATTGTAGTCTTTAAAGAGCAAATACTTGTTTTGATATCTGTGTTTATGGCTAGTGAGCTTTAAATTTACTTTATAAATTCAAGTTAAATAACTTTATTTATTATCTATGACAATGTTATTTTATTTTTTAGGCAATTTGGAATATAATTTTATAATCTTTTCTTATACATACTTGTTTTATTACATTATCCAAGTATAAAATTGCTAGTTAATGTGATTAATTCTGTGTCAATTATCACTTTATCTAAATTGATTATAAATAATGGCTAGATAATTTATATAATATCCGGATTTATTACATTGGCTATAACATATATAATAACTGGTGGCCACGGCAAGGTGGTCCTGTTCTAAATAAATAAAAATCTGGGGCCCGATCCCAGCGCCACCTACTGGTTCCAATTGTGGATTTACACCATCCGGGACCCACTCAAACACACAAAATCACCAAAATCGCTCCAGGTGATTAGGATTCTAGAACCCGATCTCAGCGCCACCTATCGGTTACGACATAAAAAGTATCCTACGTTCGTCTCCTGGTTCTAAGCTACCTCCCCACCAATTTTCAGCCAAATCGGTACAGCCGTTTGTGAGTTATAAATAGTGTAACTAAAACTATCGTATTATTATTTATTTTTTAAATTAGTTTTGAATATTTATGTATCTATTGCCTTTTTTCTGCAGAAACCGGTTTCGCCTGATTCAATTTTTTCTCATTAAGGTTGCCTGGAAAAGATCGCTTTGAGTGATAAGCGATAAAATATTGTAAATTTGGTCTGTTTCTGTAATTGTATATTTTGGTGTGCAAATAAAGTGTTATCTATGTATCTAAATATTGTTTATCTTTAATTTTTCTCAGCGATGGATTTTTTTGGAGATTTTGAAATTGGTCTATTGTATGGTTTTGCAGTCCAACGCGGCCTTGAGGTACCACCAGCGCGTGCACACTGGCGAGAGGCCCTACAAGTGTGCCATGTGCGATAAGACATTCACGATGCCCCTGTTCCTCAAGGTACAGTACCTTTTGCCACTGCCTTATCCAAGCAGGAACGGAGAAAGGACACTAATCCGACAGCAAACAGCCCTTCTGGATGGCTCTTGATCTAGAGCATCCTTTCCCAAAGTGGGCGATTACGCCCCCTTGTGGGCGCTGCAGGCTTAAAGGGGGGTGGTAAGAGACCCAGAAAAAAAATGGGGGCGTTGTGTAGGGGCTGGGGGGCGATTTGTAATTTCATCTAGCTAGGAGGACTCTTAGACGCCGACTGAACTCTCGAGTCCCGACTACAACTTGTGAACAACAACTAATATTAATTAAGAGATTTCTCAAACTTGGTTCGATATTTCTCTCCGCGTACTTCATATATCTGTCCTGTTTTATTGAATAAATGAAATAAAATTCATGTCAATCGGTCGCTCCGTTTCGAAATGAAAGTAGACACAAACAAACAAACAAACACACTTTTGCATTTTAATAATTGTTAGTATTCGTAGATAGGTAATTTTCGGAAATGATAGACCGCGGGCAATCATATCACAATAATTAATTAAATTAATTTGAAGTTATAGTGGTTTTTAAGTAGGTGGAAAAATGGGGACGCTAAAAAATAATTTATTCTCAAAGTGGGAGATAAGTAGGGCGGCACGGAAATTGTTTCAAAAAAACAATTTATTTAAACAACTTTATTTGAAGACAGTTCTTACAAGACTGATTGAATTTACAATTAAATAATATTAACTCCAAAAACTGAAATTAATACTAATTCTTATAAAGCAATGACTGGGCGCTGCGTGGTCAGCAGGTTTGTAGGCAAGTGCGTGTCCAGCGATTGCCTAATTTGGGCAGTATACAAAATAAGTTTGGGAACCACTGATCTAGAGTATGCCATCAATAATAACAAGTTTATTATTAGTGGCTATGTTCCAGTCTTCTTTAGAGCAGTGTTCCGCAAACTGTCTTTAAGGTACATCTATAATATATATAATATCAGCCCATGAATGTCCCACTGCTGGGCTCGGGCTTCCCATTGGGCAACGGACGGTATTGGCGGCTTGGCAGGTTTGACACATCTCGATGTGCAGGTTACATCACGATGTTTTCCTTCACCGTTGTTAGCCCGTGGTATTTGTAACAATATGCACATTAGACCACAAAATTGACTAAGTGGTGAATGCGATTCAGCGGGTCAGGATTGAACCCGCGCCCTTTGAGTCTGGGATGCGTGCACTAGCCATTAGTCTTTTTTTTACATTTAATTTATTTTTATTTTTTTGGACATTTTAATGTAATTTTTTTTACTTTTAATTCATTTTTTTTCTTTGTTTTTAATCTATGATAAGTATATTATTTTGAACCATTGTAAAGGTGGTCTGGAAGATATCGGCGGCGGCGATAAGACCTCCTATTGTATATATGTAACTTATATATGCAATAAACAACATTCATTCATACATTACCACGACTCGCACGAGGTACATCTAGGAAAACGAAATTTTTGAAGGTACACCACAAAATAAAATTATTTTCTAAGTGATATTAATCAACATTTATTAATTAATCATTGAAATAATATTTATTGTTGATCAGCAAACCTTTAAATTTAAATTGCAACATAACCATATTTTTCCGAGGCACACCAAATAATAACCACGGCAAATACTTTGCGGAACACTGCGTTAGAGAGCTGCAGAGCATTTGTAGCACCTTTGGTGCTGCAAGTGTTCATAGGCGATGGTAACTGCTTTCCATCAGGTGGGCCGTCTGCCTGTCTGCTGAACTCGTGCAATAATTTTTTTTTAATTTTTTTGCTTCAGCTTATCTCCATATATTCCTTACAAGTATGGAATAGAATAGAATATCATTTATTGCATAAACTGTCGCATACATATAATGGCAAGATAAAAACGTTATACTCGTTCAAAATACAGTGTAAGAGGTTGGAGCGAGCTGCTATGTAAATGAAGTATTTTCATTTACATACATACATAACTTCACGCCAGGTCCCTTGCGGGGTAGGCACGAACAACAGAGCGCCATACAGGCTTATTCTTACACACCTCACTTGCTTCTTTGACATTCATAGCTCTCGTCATGCACGCTCGTCTGTTCTTAAGCCTCCTGGCATCACCTTTTACATTTAAGTATTCTTCAATAGTGCAGTGTCCCTGTTTTAGCAGGACACTTTATCTTTTTTTTTTAGGTCAGGTAAAAAGCATAACAAATAAACGTGCACGTATGAAGAGGTTAATGAAAGTAGATGAAGCGAAAGTTGTTTGTGAGGATCGTCGCAAGTGGAGATCTATAGTCTCTGCCTACCGCCATGGGAAAAAGGCGTGATAATATGTATGTATGTATGATGTACTTGTTTAAAATAGATGGACATCGGCCATTTTGCTTGTAGATCCACGTGCGCACGCACACGGGCGAGCGGCCCTACAAGTGCACGGCTTGCCCGAAGGCGTTCAGCAACAAGGCGGCCCTCTTGCGCCACGACAGGGTCAGTACACTTTATAATCTTATATTTATTTATATATAAAATTCTCGTGTCACAATGTTCGTTCCCATACTCCTCCGAAACGGCTTGACCGATTCTCAGACCTACCCAATGGTAGGTCTGAGAATCGGACAACATCTATTTTTCATCCCCCTAAATGTTAAGGTTACTCCACCCCTAAATATATTTTTTTTTTTTTTTTTTATGATACAGAATTAAAAAATACATAAATTTTCAACCCTCTACGATCAACCCCTATTTTTTAAGAGCGATATTAGTATTTTTATAATTTTCTACTGGGATGATTTAGATTTTAATTTGAACGATTCTCATGAAATTTTGTGTGCATATTGGGTAGGTTTGAGAATCGGACAACATCTATTTTTCATCCCCCTTAATGTTAAGGGTAGTCCACCTCTAAATATATTTTTTTAATTTCTAGATATTTTTTTATATTTTTATGATACAGCATTAAAAATTCATACAACCCTAAATTTTCAACCCTCTACGATCAACCCCTATTTTTTAATAGCGATATTAGTATTTTTATAATTGTCTACTGGGATGATTTAGATTTTAATTTGAACCGGGTAGATAGCGCTGCAATCGGGCACCAGAATTTAGGTGTTCTTTTTGTTGTTGTATGTGTTCAAGTTAGTCCCGGAATGGTTTAAATAAACGATTGGACCCAGTAGGTGGCGCCGCGATACTCCTCCTAAACGCTGGGCCTGATTTTGATGACGTTTGTTGTTTGTACAAGTGGATTTGAGAATAGTTTAGATTCACATTTGGTCCCGGTAGATGACGCTGGCATCGGGTTCTAGATTTTTATTTTTTAAAGGCAGGACAACGTCTGCCGGGTGCAGCTAGTTATAATATAAAATTCTTTTTATTGCAGGTACACACTGGTGAGAAACCATACTCCTGTCCTAAATGTGGAAAGTCATTCTCACAGTCAAACTCTATGAAGTTACATGTGCATACAGTTCATCTAAAGATGCCAGCACCTTACAAAAGCAAGAGGCGTCGGCTAAAAGAGAAGGGGATGCAAGTAATGACAGGCAGACAAGAAATCAAACTCCTCTCAGGTTTAAAGATGCAAGACATCAAACTCATGTCAGGTATGAAGATGCCAGATGTGAAGAGCGGTGTTCAGAGAGTGTTAGTGAAGGAGGAAGAAGTGGAGACGAGTCAGCCAGAAGTGACATATTTATGTGAAGATGATGAAAATGTCACATATAGTCTTGTTTATGAATAACATTGTTTTTGTTGGTATTTTATAATAAACCATGAGTTATAATGATTTGAGTCATTATTAGCCTTTCCTGTCTTCTATACATTATTACTAATTCGTTTGCACTTTACTAGACAACATTTGTCAATTTTGAAACAATGGTAAATGTAAAGAATGCCGTGGAAACTGGAATCAATGAAGACGAGCCTACAGTACATCTAAAGATGCCAGTGCAAAAGCAAGATGCGTCAAAGAAAAGGGCACACAAGAAATGAAAGACATGCAAGATGTTAAACTTATGTCAGGTTCGAAGATGCAAGACATGAAAGGTGGGATTCAGAAAGTGTTGTTAGTGAAGAAGGAAGAAATGGAGATGACAATCAAAATGTCACATAGTCTTGTTTATCATTAGTAGTGTTTTGTTGGTATTTTATAATAAACCATGAGTTATAATGTTTTAGTCATTATAAAAGCCTTTCCTGTCTTCTATACATTATCACTCATTCATTTACTCTTTACTAAACAAAATTTGACATAAACCGTGCAGGTAATGTCAATTTTAAACCAATGGTAAATAGAAAGAATGCTGTGGAAACTGAAATCAATGAAGTCACACGTGCCTACAAAATATCTAAAGATGCCAGTGCAAAAGCAAGACGCGTCAAAGGGCACGCAAGGAATGAAAGACATGCAAGATATCAAACTTATATCAGGTTCGAAGATGCAAGACATGAAAGGTGGTGTTCGGAAAGTGTTAGTGAAGAAGGAAGAAATGGAGATGACAACCAAAATGTTACATAGTCTTGTATATCATTAGTAGTGTTTTGTTGGTATTTCATAATAAACCATGAGTTATAATGTTTTAGTCATTATTAAAGCCTTTCCTGTCTTCTATACATTACTCATTTATTTGCTCTTTATTAGACAAAAATTGACATAAACCGTGCAAGTAATGTCAGTTTTGAAACAATGCTAAGTGGAAAGAATGGTATGGAAACTGGAACAATAATGACGTGCCTACAGAATATCTAAAGATGCCAGTGCAAAAGCAAGACGCGTCAAAGGGCACGCAAGGAATGAAAGACATGCAAGATGTCAAAGTTATGTCAGGTTCGATGATTCAAGACATGAAAGGTGGTGTTCGGAAAGTGTTAGTGAAGAAGGAAGAAATGGAGATGACAACCAAAATGTTACATAGTCTTGTATATCATTAGTAGTGTTTTGTTGGTATTTTATAATAAACCATGAGTTATGTTTTAGTCATTATTAAAGCCTTTCCTGTCTTCTATACATTACTCATTTATTTGCTCTTTACTAGACAAAATTTGACGTAAACCGTTCAAGTAATGTCAGTTTTGAAACAATGCTAAGTGGAAAGAATAGAATGCAAACAGCAATCAATGAAGTCAATAATATGACGTACTAAGTAGCTCATTAACATCGTTTCATTATATCCCAGTTGCTTCACTTCGAGGGTAGGGCCGTTTTTCGCCTTGTAACTAACTTCATTCAATTAAGGTATCTAGCGACGTTACGGCAGCATTTTTGACTATTATTAGCCTGAGGTTATTTTTACAAGCTTTCATTTAACTTGCAATGGATGTACCTATGTATGTATGTAAGTTTGGGTGGAATCTTGTAAGTTAAATTTGACCATCTTCCCGGTTCCCGATTGAGCTGAAATTTTGCACGCTTATGTATATCGCGTGACAATGCAATAATATGGTGCCATGGAGCTGATCTGATGATGGAGTCGGAAGGCGGCCACAGGAACTCCTGTACTAAACAAGATAGACCCGTCGTGTTTGGGCTCGTTTCACTTGTCTTGGCTAGCACTCTGCTGCTACTTGATATCCAGGATCTCAAAAGCTTGTATTTAAAAACAAGTTATTATACAAAGAACCTATGACAGTGAAATAACTGCATATGATAATGTTATGCTATGATCCTATTGTCAAGCAAACAAACATGATCACATCATCCGTCTAACTTCAAAAATGAAAAACAATTATCTTAAAAAAATTAATTTATTAATCACACAACTTAATTACTAATATTTTGGTACAGGCCATTATTAAATTTAAAAAAAATCTGATTTACATTTAGTTAAGTAGCTAATTAACTTGCAAGTTCTTGTCATTGTTTGGATATAATCTACTTACGGCCTGTTCCTATGCTAAACTTCGACAAAAGCTTTACACATGGTGCGTTTCTTTAGTATCTCACAATGCTCCGTCTGCCGTTCCACATGGCGGTCGTTGTGGTCGTGGCGAAAGCGTCACTAATGAAATCATCATTTCGATCACACAACGCTCACAACGACCCGTGTCAAGAGGTGGGTCGAAGTGGGCGTTGACCACAGAGCATTAATTCTCTTATCTCTTGACGTTGAAAAAGGCGCGATTTTCAAATCGACCAATGACATTTGTGTATTTCGTCGTTTATGGTATCAACGCTCCATAATCCGTTCCACTAGAGTTTATGAATGCAACGCTCGCAAGCACGCGAACGTGGTCCTTGTCTCTTGTGGAACATAGCCACAACCCATGTCAATATTTAATCTATAGTAAGGCAAGTAATAATATTAACCGGCAGACAAACACAAATTTTGTTAAGCAAGTTACTTTTGTGTTATGGGCAATATACAACGGACTACTCTGGGGTGGTTTCCAGACACCCAGACCATAGCAATGTAACAGCGAGAGTTATGTTAAATTATACTTCAGATGGCAGAGTATATTCACTGTCATGTGCTGATGTGATCGAAGTGATTGGAAGCGGTAACCTATTATAATACATGGGGTTTATTAATGGATGCGTTTTTTGGTTCCAGACAGAATTCAGTGTTTATGTTTGATTAAAAAAAATATGTTTAAATAAAAATGGACAAGTTGAAAAAACGGATCACGACAAAATGTTAACTTGAAGTTTTACGGGCAAGTTTTCAAATCGGACGAGTACATTAACAATTTGCCCGTAAAACTCCAAGTTAAAATGTTGTTGCGATTCATTTTCCCACTTCTCCGTTGAAGTTTCACTTCTACTAAGTGTCCCAGCACACATTTCGACTTTTTGTCTGTCTGTCTGTTAGAGCGTCACGTGAAAACTACACGAAACGACTACATTTATCCCGATGAATGACGTCGTTCCCGTGGGATAGATAGGCTAAAGGCTTACCCCCTCAACCACAAAAGCCGTCAACGAATGAATAAGTAAGATATGAGAACCAGCCATCAATCGACAACCTATTAACTAGAAACAAAGAATTATTTTATTTAGGACAAATAAACATTTTAACAAGACTGAGTAAAGTAGAAGACAACAGTCCTAAAATTAGACCCAGACTCAGCGCAATGCTAGCTGCTAAGGCCAGCGCTGTTCTTCCGCCTGGGTCCAGCAGGTGGAGTCACGGAGGACAATACAAAACAAATAATATATCGGTACAGTTTAATATTTATAAAAATTAAACAGATAATTAGAAATATCTACATCATACATAGATAAATAAACAGTAAAAACAAGTAGGTATGTAAATAAAATAAACAGATTATTGTGAACGTTATCATAGGTATTAGTAGATTTGGTCATAAAGCACTTGTATCATGCCTTAAGTCACTTTGTGCGTTTTGGTGTTTACAAAGGAATATTTATTTATTTATTTATTATCATACAAACATCGCTATCATTACAGTTGCCACCAATACGATAGCGTGGTACACATACTATTCATTTTAGATATGAATATACATTCAGTCGTCATAACATATAATATAATACGCCGTTCTTGTGAATTCAGTCACAGTACAGATAAAAATGTCAATTTGTTGACATGTCTTGTTCAATGTTCGCAAGGCCTGTGTCATCGGCGCCTTATTAAGTAGGTTAGTCCTGCCGTATGGCACTACGAACATTGGTGGCTGCCTACGTCTCATCACAAAATTTGCTGGAACATTAAGTTTGATTTCAGCTAATACTCCTGGGTTAAATAATTTACCTCTTAACAATTTAAATAAGTATGAGACGAGTGTAAACTTTCGTCTAGATGGCAAATTATTGTACCCAACCATGCCTAAGACAAACAAGGTTGGGTACAACAAAGGATAAAATGGGTAAACACCATAAAGTCTTAGGTATAGAAATCTGGTAAATTTATTTTGTATGCGCTCCAACATGAGACTATATTTAGTTTCATGTGGAGCCCAGATGATTGCGTTGCTTTCTAAATGGCTTCTTACTAAAGCGTTAAATAATGTTTTAACTACATAAATACTTTTAATACCTTCTACTCGACGTAATACAAATCCTAAATTTCGATAAGCTTTCTTACAAATCTTAACTATGTGATCGCGAAATGTTAGCTGTGTATTAAGACATACTCCAAGATCTCGCACCGTTTCAACTCTTTTAATTGCTTCGTTAACCAAGAAATAGTTGTAATGGAGAGGCCGCTTGTTTCTGCTAAAGGAAATGAGAGAGCATTTTGTCGTGTTAAAAAATAAATTATTTTTTTCACCCCAGTCTGCTACTTTAGCTACGTCATTCTGGAGCATCTCATAGTCCGATTTATCTTTGATCGCAAGCAGCAACTTTAAATCATCCGCAAATAAAAGGCATTTGGAATTTTTCACTACCTCAGGCAAATCATTAATCATGATAATAAACTGGAGTGGTCCCAGGTTACTTCCCTGACTAATTCCTGATCGGGTATAGTATGGCTCTGATTTACAACCAGCATAATCGACAAACTGTTGACGATCTCTCATGTAATTAGCAAAAAAGTTTAATAGCTTGGGAGTACATCCTACTGCTGCCAATTTTGACAACAATATGTCATTGTCTACCAAATCGAAGGCCTTTTTGAAATCAAAATAGGCAGCATCGACCTGGACCCCAGCATCCACCAAGGGAACAACATATGCCATCTTTTAGTAAATCTCTTAATATAATCTCTCAATATCTTTTAGTGTGACACTGATGAGTTTCTTATAGGTGGAGGAATGTTATTCCAGCAACTGACTGACTGGCTAACTGACAATTTTCTGTCGAAACTGTGACAAGAACTAATGCTAAATGTAAACCAGGCTTGATACTAATATTATACGTTTCACTTTCGTTACAATCACTGCCCTTAAACCATACGATGTCATTGCACCATTCAAAGCCACTGAACAGATATTTCAATAATTCATTATTCAACGGAGTTGAATCGTACAATGTACACAAATGTAACATTAGTTCAATTTTAATCTGACGAATGAAAATTGGCAACTAAGTTCAACTAACTATGTTGTTTCAATTTGATAAAATACATCCTAGTAGATTGGATTCATGCAACGTTTCGTAACATTATTGAACCAAATGCCATTGAACCGTTCAATATCATTGAACCACCCCACGCAATTGAACACCGTAGCATTGTATAATATATCAGCTTAGTTTCAACTAATTATGTCGCTTCAATTTGATAGAAGACATCGCAGTTGGGGGGTTCTCGCCATGTCTCGTAGACCAGTGGGTTCTCCTCTTTGGCCAACATTTGGACGAACTTGGCGCCGCGGAGTTCGGGACTTATCTCTGGTTTGATCTGGAAAGGAAACAAACCATAGACACCGGTAATATAAGAAGACTCGGTGCTTGAAAAAGAATAATCGAATATCAAAGTAGGAAGTCAGAGCGGATAATTTGAAGTCGGGGCAGATCACGGAAGTCGGGGCGGATGACGGAAGTCGGGGCGGATGACGGAAATTGGGCTTGACGGCGAATGGCAGAAGTCGGGGCGGATGACGGAAGTCGGGGCGGATGACGGAAATTGGGCTTGACGGCGAATGGCAGAAGTCGGGGCGGATGACGGAAATTGGGCTTGACGGCGAATGGCAGAAGTCGGGGCGGATGACGGAAGTCGGGGCGGATGACGGAAATTGGGCTTGACGGCGGATGGCAGAAGTCGGGGCGGATGACGGAAGTCGGGGCGGATGACGGAAATTGGGCTTGACGGCGAATGGCAGAAGTCGGGGCGGATGACGGAAGTCGGGGCGGATGACGGAAATTGGGCTTGACGGCGGATGGCAGAAGTCGGGGCGGATGACGGAAGTCGGGGCGGATGACGGAAATTGGGCTTGACGGCGAATGGCAGAAGTCGGGGCGGATGACGGAAATTGGGCTTGACGGCGAATGGCAGAAGTCGGGGCGGATGACGGAAATTGGGCTTGACGGCGAATGGCAGAAGTCGGGGCGGATGACGGAAGTCGGGGCGGATGACGGAAATTGGGCTTGACGGCGGATGGCAGAAGTCGGGGCGGATGACGGAAGTCGGGGCGGATGACGGAAATTGGGCTTGACGGCGAATGGCAGAAGTCGGGGCGGATGACGGAAATTGGGCTTGACGGCGAATGGCAGAAGTCGGGGCGGATGACGGAAGTCGGGGCGGATGACGGAAATTGGGCTTGACGGCGAATGGCAGAAGTCGGGGCGGATGACGGAAATTGGGCTTGACGGCGAATGGCAGAAGTCGGGGCGGATGACGGAAATTGGGCTTGACGGCGGATGGCAGAAGTCGGGGCGGATGACGGAAGTCGGGGCGGATGACGGAAATTGGGCTTGACGGCGAATGGCAGAAGTCGGGGCGGATGACGGAAATTGGGCTTGACGGCGAATGGCAGAAGTCGGGGCGGATGACGGAAATTGGGCTTGACGGCGAATGGCAGAAGTCGGGGCGGATGACGGAAATTGGGCTTGACGGCGAATGGCAGAAGTCGGGGCGGATGACGGAAATTGGGCTTGACGGCGAATGGCAGAAGTCGGGCGGATGACGGAAATTGGGCTTGACGGCGAATGGCAGAAGTCGGGGCGGATGACGGAAGTCGGGGCGGATGACGGCGAATGGCAGAAGTCGGGGCGGATGACGGAAATTGGGCTTGACGGCGAATGGCAGAAGTCGGGGCGGATGACGTAAGTCGGGGCGTGCGGAAGTTGGGCTTGACGGCGGACGGCAGAAGTCGGGGCGGATGACGGAAGTCGGGGCGGATGACGGAAGTCGGGGCGGATGACGGAAATTGGGCTTGACGGCGAATGGCAGAAGTCGGGGCGGATGACGGAAGTCGGGGCGTACGGAAGTTGGGCTTGACGGCGGACGGCAGAAGTCGGGGCGGATGACGGAAGTCGGGGCGGATGACGGAAATTGGGCTTGACGGCGAATGGCAGAAGTCAGGGCGGATGACGGAAGTCGGGGCGTGCGGAAGTTGGGCTTGACGGCGGATGGGGGATGTCGGAAGTCGAAGCAGATGACGGAAGTGGAGACATAGGGCGATATATGTATGTTGGTAGGAATAGAAGCGTGCTCACCTTGGCCCGCCTGCGTATCTTGAGGTGTATGAAGTTGACGTGGGTGCGCATCGCGGTCCTTTGGCCGAACTTGCGTCCGCAGTAAGTGCACTCGAAGGGCTTCTCGCCGGTGTGCGTGCGAACGTGGTTCACCAGAACGCTCTTGCCCTTCAACAACAAATGGTTTTTCATGGTTTATAATTATAATACATACATATATATATATATATATATATATATATATATATATATATATATATATATATATATATATATATATTAGGGTGGCACAAAAAAACCGACTTTTTTTTTAGTGTGAAAAAATGTTAGTTTTTGATGTTTTAAGAGCCTTCTCCAAAGGACAGCACAAAAAAAAAAAATAAGAGGTCGCTCCAAATTTTAAAAAATTTCAAAAATCGTTTTTTTTGTTTTTAATGTTTTTTCTTGTTACGGTAAAATTTTAGAGATCAAAATATAATAAGTTTCTGAAAGTTTCAGTTCAAAATTAAAATTTTGACAGGTCGCTCATATTTTTTTTTTTTATTAGTGCATTACTTTAGATTTTTTCGAGCGACCTTTTGATATTCAAATTTAAATTCCATACATATTTTTTTTAATTTAGTACAATAATAGAAAAAATAAAAAATACACCACGAGATGAGTAAAAATCAAGCACAAAATGGATTTTTTTTTACCGTAACAAGAAAAAACATTTAAAAAATAATTCGATTTTTGACCATTTCTGAAATTTTAAATAATTTGGAGCGACCTCATAAATTTTTTTTGAGCTGTCCTTTGGAGAGGGCTCTTAAAACATCAAAAACTAACATTTTTTCACTCGAGACAAAAAAAAAATGTCGGCATTTTTGCGCCACCCTAATATATATATATACATACATACATACATATATATATATATATATATATATATATATATATATATAGTATATAATAATTGAGTTATCCACCACCGAATCACCACACTTACATGTCACTTTAAGAGATAAGGGAAATTATATCATTTTAGAGTATAAGGGACATTGTATCATTTCAAGGGATATTTTCGTTTACTATGGGCCAATGTATCACTTTAGGCATGAAGGGACTTTGTATCATTTTAGGGGAATTTTCGTATACTACGGGAAAGTGTACAATCACCTCTGGCCGACGAGGGACTTTATATCATTTCAAGGGATATTTTCGTATACTATGGGAAAATGTATCACTATAGGTGCCAGGGGACTATGTATCATTTTGGGGAAATTTTCGTATACTACGGGAAAGTGTACAATCACCTCTGGGCGGCGAGGGACTTTATATCATTTCAAGGGATATTTTCGTATACTATGGGAAAATGTATCACTATAGGTGCCAGGGGACTATGTATCATTTTGGGGGAATTTTCGTATACTACGGGAAAGTGTACCATCACCTCTGGGCGGCGAGAGACTTTATATCATTTCAAGGGATATTTTCGTATACTATGGGAAAATGTATCACTATAGGTGCCAGGGGACTATGTATCATTTTGGGGGAATTTTCGTATACTACGGGAAAGTGTACCATCACCTCTGGGCGGCGAGAGACTTTATATCATTTCAAGGGATATTTTCGTATACTATGGGAAAATGTATCACTATAGGTGCCAAGGGACTATATATCATTTTAGGGAAATTTTCGTATACTACGGGAAAGTGTACAATCACCTCTGGCCGACGAGGGACTTTATATCATTTCAAGGGATATTTTCGTATACTATGGGGCCAATGTATCACTTTAGGCATGAAGGGACTTTGTATCATTTTAGGGGAATTTTCGTATACTACGGGAAACTGTACAATCACCTCTGGGAGACGAGGGACTTTATATCATTTCAAGGGATATTTTCGTATACTATGGGAAAATGTATCACTATAGGTGCCAAGGGACTTTGTATCATTTTAGGGGAATTTTCGTATACTACGGGAAAGTGTACAATCACCTCTGGCCGACGAGGGACTTTATATCATTTCAAGGGATATTTTCGTATACTATGGGAAAATGTATCACTATAGGTGCCAGGGGACTATGTATCATATGTATACTATGAGGAGATTCGTGTGACTCACCCGGAAAGCCTTCCCGCAGGTGTCGCACACGTGCTTGGCCTCGGCCCTCTTGCCCTTGTGCACCGCGTGTATGTGCTTGGCGAGCGAGTTGGCGGTGGCCAGCGCCGCGCCGCACTCCTCGCACCGGTGCCCGCGCACGCCTTCATTGCCCACTCCGACAATTATTTATTTGGGTTTACGGCTTGCCAACTAGGCCTTTGAGCCAGATCTTAGTTTACAATATAGTTTCTACATTATCTTAAGCCTATGTGTAGCACAGCTGAACTGCAGGTAATCAGCTGGTGCCATTCAAAGGAGTTCTTGTGACAACTCAAAAGGCCTCATTTGACTGGACAGTTTAAATTTCTCACAAAACACATAACTACTACTCAAAAACTATCAATATCCTACAAATATTGTTCGTTTTAGAGTAATTTGACACATTTTTAGAAAATGCACAGCACAACATCTCCTTTCAGTTCCTGCCAAAAACTCCAGAAGTCCGACAAATTTGTGGTCAAATACAGATAATTGAAACGAACATTGAACTGATGCTATGCTTTCACCCTTTAACTACATACAATTTGTATAAGAGTAAAAGAGACGATATGATTCTCTTGGTTTTTAACCGACTTCGAAAAAAGGAGGAGGTTCTCAATTCGTCGGAATCTTTTTTTTTTTTTTTTTTTTTGTTCCTTTTTTTTTATGTATGTTCGCCGATTACTCCGTCATTTATGATCCGATTTACGTGATTCTTTTTTTGTTCGACGCGGAATAGCTTCCAATTGGTCCCCTAAAAATTTTACATAGTTTGGCCCAGTAGTTTTCATTTTATGGACATTTTTCATGGAAATAATTTTCACTCCGTTCCATATGTTCGCCGATTACTCCGTTATTTATGATCCGATTTACGTGATTGTTTTTTTGTTCGACGCGGAATAGCTGCCCTGTGGTCCCCTAAAAATTTGACATAGTTTGGCCCAGTAGTTTTCATTTTACGAACATTTTTTTGTTCCCGGTTCTTGGGACCTATATTTTTTAAGAAGCGCGGCACCATTCGTAGGTCCACCCATACATAGCTAGACACTAAAAAGTAACAAATAAAATTTAAAAACTTCGTTTAAAAAAACCGACTTCAAAAACTAAAATGTATAAAATAACTTATTTCTAAAGCTATATTATTAATATATATTATCTAAAACATCTTGAAGTCGGTGCAAAGCAAAACATAAAAATTACTATATTTTGAAAATTACTAAGCACCGACTTTAAGATGTTTTAGATAATATATATTAATAATATAGCTTTAGAAATAAGTTATTTTATACATTTTAGTTTTTTAGTTTTTGAAGTCGGTTTTTTTAAACGAAGTTTTTAAATTTTATGGGCACCGCAATTTTGATGGCACCTTGTGGAAAAAAAATATTATTTGCCCCTTACAGAAGATTAACGGTTTCAAGCGCGGCATTTATTTGCTTTTTACTTTTTCGACGTTTCGGCCACTTTTCAGTAGCCGTTTTTCTCTTCAAGCCACATCATGTTGTGAAGCGGTGGTAAATTAGATTAGGCTCCCATAGAGTAAATCTACATCTTTGTCTTCCGTGATCGCGGCTACTGAAGTGTCCGAAACGTCGGAATGATAAAAATCAAAAGACCGTTGAAACGTAATTTCATTATTTGTACCAGTCGCGAAAACTTAAACGCTATAACAAACATTGTTACATGTCACAACTTCCTGATGGAAAGTGTGTGCGGAGCGATCCCTGACCATCCCCTATGGTCAGGGGGGTTGCGGAAATGCATCTCCCCAGGTAGAGGTGATGGGAATATTTTGATGATTACCTTCGTGTTGTACCAATGTGTGGTGGGAGAGCGCAGCTTCCGTGTTGAATCGCTTCTCGCATCTCAGACACGGGTACCTGGCCAGTGGGAGAACGGAAGACGATTAATCGGGTGGCCGCGTGCGAGTCGGAGTCATAAATAATTGGTCCCGTGCGAGTCGGAGTCATCAGACAGAGTTGTCCCGTGCGAGTCGGAGTCATAAGACATAGTTGTCCCGTGCGAGTCGGAGTCATAAGACAGAGTTGTCCCGTGCGAGTCCGAGTCATCGGACAGAGTTGTCCCGTGCGAGTCGGAGTCTTAAGACAGAGTTGTCCCGTGCGAGTCGGAGTCATAAGACAGAGTTGTCCCGTGCGAGTCGGAGTCTTAAGACAGAGTTGTCCCGTGCGAGTCGGAGTCATCGGACAGAGTTGTCCCGTGCGAGTCGGAGTCATAAGACAGAGTTGTCCCGTGCGAGTCGGAGTCATAAGACAGAGTTGTCCCGTGCGAGTCGGAGTCATCAGACAGAGTTGTCGTGCGAGTCGGAATTATCAAACAAGTGGTCCCATGCGAGTCGGAATTATCAAACAAGTGGTCCCATGCGAGTCGGAATTATCGAACTAGTGGTCCCGTTCGAGTGGGAGTTATAAACAAGTGGCCATGGCCGAGTCGGAATAAACAAACGCGTGTTCCCGTGCGAGTTGAAATCATAAACTAATAATCATGTGCGAGTCGAAATAGTAAAACTAGTAGTGGTGCCGTAGATGAGAAGCCATCTGCAAGTGGCCACAGACCAGTGGCCCCGTGCGAGTCGGAAAGCGGTAGATCTGTGCGAGTACGAACTAGGAATAATAAAACGAGTGACCATGTGCGAGTCGGAACAAGATACATACTGACATTGGTGTTTTAAAATTTAATATTATCCCTATTAATATTATAAATGCGAAAGTAACTCTGTCTGTCTCTCTGTTCCGTTTTCACGTAAAAACTACTGGACCGATTTGGCTGAAATTCGGTATGTATGTAAATTAAATACTGACGATGGACAAGGGATAATTTTCATTTTGGCCTTTTTGGTAATTTTGGCATATTTGGTCATTTTGGCCTTTTTGGTAATTTTGGCCTTTTTGGTCATTTTGGCCTTTTTGGTCATTTTGGCCTATTTGGTAATTTTGGCCTATTTGGTCATTTTGGCCTATTTGGTCATTTTGGCCTTTTTGGTCATTTTGGCCTCTGGTAATTTTGGCCTTTTTTGCCTATTCCGTAATTTTAGCAATGTCGGCCACTGTGGTCTTTTGGTCATTTAGATCATTTTGGCCTTTTTGGTAAAGTTTTGTAATTTATTTTGTTGACAGATAGACGGGGGATGGTGTATATAATTAGCGATATAAAATGAAGTGAATGTTCCGCGGGCAAATACATAAAAATGTAATATAATATATAACCTGTAGCACTTGCTCTATAAACAAGAGACACGCACTGGAGGTAAACTCTAGTATACTATATACACATTTTTGGTAATTGGAAAGAACATCTTAAAAAATATGTACAATCATTTACCTTAAACTTTCTATGTCAATGTGTTTTATGCTTTTCTTCAAATGAGTCTTGAGAGCTTGCGCTGTTTTGAACCTGAAATATGTGAATATCAAATACATTAATAAAAACTTTTTCACAGTGGACAAACGGTAAACACATTAAAATGCCAAAAAAACTCCACACTGTCATATTATAAATGCGAAAATAACTGTCCGTCTATTACGACTTTACGGAAAAACTAAGGGATCGTTTTTGATGAAATTGAGTCTCGAGGCAGATTATGATGAAAATTAAAGAGGTGTCTTTTTAAGTTTTCGCGACTAGTATACACAATAAAACGACGTTTACTAATTGTATACTTAATTCAATTACATGTTTTTATTTAATTATTTTTTCAAATCGGTTAATAATAAAAAATAAAAAACACGTGCGCTGCGAAAACTATTGATGATAGAATAAAATGATGTACTACGACATTATTTACAAAAAGCGTCGCGACAGTACATATCTAACTATTATAGTTAGGCCACAATAAGTAATCTTTTATTTTAAAATTTTAATTAAAATGCCGCCGCTAGAAAAGGTTATTTATTTGTGTCATTCATTCATCCTTATCAAAATAAATTACTTCATATTCAAGACTGCTTCAATACCTTCATATAACTTTTTGAATTATTCAATTCGGTCATTCCATTCGAAAGATATCACGAGTTTAAAAATGTAAGTATTAGAACACGCGGCCGTGACGCTTTTCCGTGAGCGAAAAATCGTATGACCCCGTCTATATAGAAGTTTCACTTCAAAAAGATAGAAAATTATACAAAGAAACAATAATAAAAATGTGCATAGATACAAGGTACTTAAAGTGATAAACCCGAGTTTGAATAGAATTTGACCAACTTTGCGCTAAACAATGCCACACTATTAGTAAATAAGTCTAAGTCCATATCTTCCAACTTACTTAACTTGTTAAATTCGTGCACATTAGTAGGAGAAACATTTGTATTACAAATGTAGTTTCTCAATGAGATTTGCACAATCAATATTGGATTGCGCAATTTTAATTAAGAAACTTAAATCAGCCATCTTTCTTCTGGTAAAAAAATATTGGTAAATAGTGTTGTTTTTGTGTGAATTTTATTAAACTTAATGAAACTTCATTACACTATATATTTTGTTGTTGTTATGTGTTGTATCACCGTAACTTAACTTTATGGTCCCAGACGGAAGAACAGCGCTAGTCCTTGTTGGCTAGCATTATGCTGAGGCTGGGTCAAATTTAGGACTTATTTTGTTTCTTTCTCTATTTATATTAACTTAGTTCTCTTTTTGTTCTAAATAAAATATTTTCTTTGTTTGTTAAGACTAAGGCACTCGCCTCGTGTCGCACTCGACGCAGTAGTACTTCTTCTCGGTGCTGTGCTTGAGGTGGTGGTGCTTGATCTGCGACCTGGTGCGGAACCTCGCCCCGCAGATGGCGCACTCGTAGTTCTTCACGCCCAAGTGGATCCTGTTTTCAGACGAAAAAAACATTTCCCACACCTTCCACATTTATGGCATAAACCGACCGAATGACCGAAAATCTAATATTTTCGCTTTAGAAGTCCATAAGAAAGAAAGAAAGAAATGTGTGCGTGTACAAGTGACAGTAAAACAACATTCACGAAATGGAGTTTTTTGGCGGGAACTGAAACGACACGTGCTGTGCAGTTTTATTTTCTAAAAATGTGTAAAATCCCTCTAAAATGATCAATAGTTGTAGGATATTGATAGTTTTTGAGTAGTGATTATGTGTTTTGTGAGAAATGTAAACTGTTGTCACAAGAACTCAGTTGAATGGCACCATCTGATAACCTACAGTTCAGCTGTGCTACACATAAGTTAAGAAAATGAAGAAACTATATTGTAAACTAAGATCTGGACTAAAGGCCTAGCTGCCAAGCCATAAACCTAAATAATCATTCACGAAATTATTTCATTTTACCTTATTGCTACTAAGATTATTAGAGCATTTCATTAATTGTAATAACTCTTCGTTCGAATCGACTGTGGTAGGGACAACAAAAAGATGGCGGTAATGTTTTTTCCAACGCCGCTAAAGAAGTTTCACTTCAACAATATGTTATTTCAATCTCATTGTTAAAATGGCTCGTCATTACAATGAGGTGGTGGGTAACAACAAATTTATTGATATATTTGAACTAAACTTCAACAAATATTGTAAAATTACAAAAAAATATCCTCGATACTTAGCAAATTTAAAATAGACAATAGTAGTTATATCCTATTAAAGATCCATAAATATATTCAAAGATAATCTTGAACGTGTATTACGACTTGTATAATCGTGTGCCACGACTTGTATAATCGTGTGCCACGACTTGTATAATCGTGTGCCACGACTTGTATAATCGTGTGCCACGACTTGTATAATCGTGTGCCACGACTTGTATAATCGTGTGCCACGACTTGTTAACTAGTTTAGTTAGTTTAGTTTATTATGTCTTATTGAATGTGCAGTTTGCTACAACTCCATTAATTCTTCAAAAGACATTCTGTAACATAATTCTGTATTAAACTGAAAAAAAAGATTTTGAAATATAAATAGAACAAGAAATATAAAGAAAAACAATTTTTAGCTAGACGTGTTGGGAGTTTCTTTCGTGTACATAGACTAGGATGTAAAATTATTTTTAACCTATATGTATGACCTTCAAAAAGTGTTCTCCAGTGGAACTTATTTTGAATAAAAACATTTGAATATTGTATTTGCATATTGTTATAATTATACGACCTGACTTGTATAGTGTAATAATTGGATTAAACAATAACAACTCACTGCATATGGCTATGGAGGGAGTCTTTGTTGACAAAAGACTTCCCGCACTGGTCGCACTTCGGGCGGCCCTCGTCGGCGTGGTGGTTCCTCATATGGCCGCGGTGGGTCTTGCTGTTGCTGGAAAGAGACACAAGATATGATAAGCTTTTTAAAAAGGTTTTGAGATCCAGGATATCACGTAGCAAGAGTGCTAGCCAAGACAAGTAAAACGAGCCCGAACACGACGGGTCTATCTTGTTAAGTACAGAAGTTCCTAGGGCCACCTTCCGACTCCATCATCAGATCAGCTCCATGGTACCATATTATTGCATTGTCACGCGATATACATATGCGTGCAAAATTTCAGCTCAATCGGAAACCGGGAAGTTGGTCAAATGTAACTTGCAAGATTCCACCCGAACTTACATACATCAATTGCAAGTTAAATAAAAGGTTGTAATAAGCATGAGTCGGCCCACGGACAATGCAAATTTTTCTTAGCAAAAACAATCATCCACTGTTTTTCTTTTTTTTTTTGGAACGCGGTTCGTGATCACATGTCACTCAGACGCTCGGCGAATGGGGGGGGGGGGGGGGGTACGGATAAAAGTGGCCCACTGATGAGATGGAAAGCGGTTACCATCGCCTATGGACATTGCGCTGCTGCTCTCTGCCACCAATGCCGGAACACAACTCAAGGCTGTTGACCAGGGGTGGTAGCCATCCAATCGGGCAAAAGCCCTACCACCTGGCTGTGGGTTGTTCTGTCGCCTCTTACGGCAGGCCGCCCCAACGCAGGAAATTGTATTCTTACTCCGTTCCTGCACGGATACTCAGTCAGGAGTCTGAGTTCAGTTGAGTTCCAACTGCGGTCGAAGGTTACCTAATGTACTTTCGGAACGAATATTTTATAACGACGGACTTTGCGCAATTTGTGTTAATACAATTTTCTGCTTTACGGTTTAGTGCTATTGTGCCCGGTGTTGTTTGTTAAAACTGTAAATGACATCTGTGAACTTCCAATAAAGATTGTGATAATCCCAACGGCTTTTTCATACGTATCCCGCAAGTGCGTAACACTGTTCGTCTATACTCTCTCTCTCTGTACAAACAACTCGTTTCTTGTCCACCTTACATCTATACCACCAAAACAACGTCGTTTGTCGGGATAAAATGTATCCCAAGCCTTAACTCGGGTTATAAGCCAGCATTTTGTCAAGTTGCATTCATATACGTTAAGTAGCTCCCAAGACAAGCGACAGCAGTGCCATGAAAACTATATCATTTATCGGGATAAAATGTATCCTAAGTAACGCCTCGGGATATTAGCTAGCTCTATGTCGATTTTTATTCAATCTGTACCGTATTTTTAGTTCTATTAGACAGACAGACAAAAATTCTAAAAATCAGTTCCTTTTCGGAATCTGCTGGTTCGAGTTAGCCCCCCTGAATTTTTCACATTTTTTTAAGGCGTTGTACAAATTAAATAAAAATG
The DNA here is from genome assembly GCA_949752895.1 of Dendrolimus pini. NCBI lineage: Eukaryota > Metazoa > Arthropoda > Insecta > Lepidoptera > Lasiocampidae > Dendrolimus > Dendrolimus pini. The sequence goes on from OX457151.1 coordinate 10,918,373, forward strand.
AATGTCTGTCTGTATGTCCTTTATAGAATCGTAAACTATCACATTTGATCATGTGATGATGTTTAGCAAAGTTGTTGTGCATGAGCCAGAGAAGGTCTCCGAGTTGGTTCACAATTGGGTCCGGTAGATGGCGCTGCTGGCAGGACGACGTCTGCCGGGACAGCTAGTTTACTATAGTATAGATTCAATTAAGTAATTAGTTCACTTACGTTGATATTTTGCCGCATATCTGGCACGTGAACACCGACGTGAGGCCCTCGTGCTGCGACCTGAAAGTGAATTCGTAACCTCATAGAGCGCCATCTTGTGAAACCTATTCGAATTATTCATTCAGGTTTACGGCCTGGCAGCTAGGCCTTTAGGCCAGATCTTAGGTTACAAATTTACAATATAGTTTCTTCATTTTCTTAAGCCATGTGTGGGTAATCAGCTGGTGCCATTCAACGAAATTCTTGTGACAACTCGAAAGGCCACATTCGACTATACACTTCACATTTCTCACAAAACACATAATCACTACTCAAAAACTATCAATATCCTACAACTGTTGTTCATTTTAGAGTAATTTTACACATTTTTAGATAATAAAACTGCACAGCACAACATCTCCTTTCAGTTCCCGCCAAAAATTCCGATTGGCGCACAATAATGAATATATATGTCGCCAAACTTAGTGACAGTAAAAACAAACATTCTTATTCAAAATCTTTTATTAATATAACCATAAAGACTAAACTTTATATATTTATAACAAATTAAAGTTAATAATTAATGTCATAGACTACAGATGTCTATGGAGATTTAAAAAAAAATCTGTATACGAATCAGTCACAAGTTCGCGCCACGAAAGAGCTACGGACGCGGCGCTGTAATCGCCGTAGTTAACTCTGCTAGAGTAACTCTTTCCGAATCCGTTAATCGACGCAGATAACTACCGAATAATAAATACAAAGTATTTCATAATATATTTTAATTCAAATTTATTAAAATTTGTTTTCTATTTTTTAGTTGGATTTTCTATAAAAGCGTATTGTTTTAGTTTTTTTTGTAACTATTATTTTTAAATTTGTTTATGTTTGGAACTTAATAGCTATTAACGCCTTATAATTCCTTTTCTTGTTTAAATTAATTATATTACATACTATATATATAAAAAATATCAAATTGCATGTAGTGTTCGCCTACAAGTGATTACTGCATTTGTCATGTCTTTTTTTGTAAAGCAATGTACGTCCTTTGTATTAGTGTAAGTAATTGTTGGTAAACCAAATAAATAATTCAAAATGTAAATTTATTTTCTGGCTATTACACGAACAAATTTCTATTAAATAGCAGAGCTGCCACTTTTAGTCGGCTTATTTTCCGTGGGAGTTCTTTCGTGGCGCGATGTTTATTAACTTGATGTAATACACACTACTGGACGATAGATGGCGCCGCTAATAATATAGATAATTGGAAACCATTTTTTTGAATCCCCCGGTTACGGCACGAATACCGAAGGAAGGTACACACTGGTTCAGCCTGGCATGAACCAGTACGCTCGCACCGGTGTGTAAACGCAATAACATAAATTGTCTATGAGAAACACTCGTAGTCTACAGCCAACGGCAATATTCAAAATGTACTACGACAAAAACGAACCTTTGGACGCGCAAACAAGTTTTTATTGTAAACATTGTAAAATATTAAAATAAACGCAATATTTCGAGTAAAGTTGCTTAATTGAAGACTTACTACGCTGCGCACCCTCTCTCCGGGCGAACTCAATGGCCCGGGCTTGTTGCTTTTTCTATATTGTACATATATAGAAACTAGCTGACTCGGCGAACTTCGTACCGCCTTATTCAAATAAATTAATAAACAAACAAATCGAGAAAACATGGCAAAGGGCTCATAGAATTTGAAAAATATATATAGCCTATAACCATCTACGATTAATTCCACGTCGAATGGTTGTGGTTTCATGCTGATCGGTCCAGTAGTTTTCGAGTTTACCTCGGACAAAGAAAACAAACTTTGCTTATATATATATAGATAGATAGATAGCCATAAACCATCTAGGAAAAATTTCGCATCGAATGGTGGTAGTTTCATGTCGATACGATCAGTGGTTTAAGCGTGATTGAGCCTCAAACGAACACCATTTTCATTATATATATATAGAAGAAGATATATAGATATATTTTACACAGACACAAACACACATATATGTGTATATACTATATGGCTCCAATGGCCTACTCCATCCATCCCTTCTATACCTCTTTATCTTCCCCTATCTTCTCCCTTTTACTTCACCCCTACATTACCCCTACATTAAAAAAATATAAGTCGATTATGAGTCCTAATAGATCTCAAATATGCTGTAAGTACTTTCAAAAATGACAAAATATTATGAGTCCTATTACGTCTCATACGCACTGTTCTAAACTTCAATTATGAGTCCTAAAAGATCTCAAAATTGTTTTTTTTAACAGCAGCATGTTACGATATTCCATCTAACTCTAAGTCACCTATAATGGTCCATGCGTGGCCTATTACGTCTCATACGCACTGTTCTAAACTTCAATTACGAGTCCTAAAAGATCTCAAAATTGTTATTTTTTTTAACAGCAACATGTTACGATATTCCATCTAACTCTAAGTCACCTATAATGGTCCATGCGTGGCCTATTACGTCTCATACGCACTGTTCTAAAATTCAATTACGAGTCCTAAAAGATCTCAAAATTGTTTTTTTTTAACAGCAGCATGTTACGATATTCCATCTAACTCTAAGTCACCTATAATGGTCCATGCGTGGCCTATTACGTCTCATACGCACTGTTCTAAAATTCAATTACGAGTCCTAAAAGGTCTCAAAATTGTTTTTTTTTAACAGCAGCATGTTACGATATTCCATCTAACTCTAAGTCACCTATAATGGTCCATGCGTGGCCTATTACGTCTCATACGCACTGTTCTAAAATTCAATTACGAGTCCTAAAAGATGTCAAAATTGTTTTTTTTTACAGCAACATGTTACGATATTCCATCTAACTCTAAGTCACTTATAATGGTCCATGCGTGGCCTATTACGTCTCATACGCACTGTTCTAAAATTCAATTATGAGTCCTAAAAGATGTCAAAATTGTTTTTTTTAACAGCAGCATGTTACGATATTCCATCTAACTCTAAGTCACCTATAATGGTCCATGCGTGGCCTATTACGTCTCATACGCACTGTTCTAAAATTCAATTACGAGTCCTAAAAGATCTCAAAATTGTTTTTTTTTAACAGCAGCATGTTACGATATTCCATCTAACTCTAAGTCACCTATAATGGTCCATGCGTGGCCTATTACGTCTCATACGCACTGTTCTAAAATTCAATTACGAGTCCTAAAAGGTCTCAAAATTGTTTTTTTTTAACAGCAGCATGTTACGATATTCCATCTAACTCTAAGTCACCTATAATGGTCCATGCGTGGCCTATTACGTCTCATACGCACTGTTCTAAAATTCAATTACGAGTCCTAAAAGATGTCAAAATTGTTTTTTTTTACAGCAACATGTTACGATATTCCATCTAACTCTAAGTCACTTATAATGGTCCATGCGTGGCCTATTACGTCTCATACGCACTGTTCTAAAATTCAATTATGAGTCCTAAAAGATGTCAAAATTGTTTTTTTTAACAGCAGCATGTTACGATATTCCATCTAACTCTAAGTCACCTATAATGGTCCATGCGTGGCCTATTACGTCTCATACGCACTGTTTTAAACTTCAATTATGAGTCCTAAAAGATCTCAAAATTGTTTTTTTTTAACAGCAGCATGTTACGATAGAATAAACTCACCTATAATGGTCCAATATCGAAGGCTTGTCAATCATCCTCCGGCTGCACACGACGCACTCGTATCGCTGCGTGTGAATCAGCCTGTGCACGCTGTAGCTGTACGGAGTGGGCAGGTACATCTTGCAAGTCTTGCACTCGTACGGACCCCGAGACTGAAAACAAATTCAACATTTCTCATTTCTACTTTCTGGACATTTTGAGTACGGAAAAGATGGGAGATAATTGAAACAGAGTTATACTTGGACCTACTTATGCAAAACAGAACCAATCCACAAACATGCCAAAATTGAGTTAAGGATGCAGAAGGCCTTCAAAATGCACCTTCTGGCGACTCAATAAGTATCATTCGCAAAGTAGCTATAACCCACAAAACAGCAAGAGTATAATAAACTAACAAGATCCATGACCTATGGTAATCCAATTTGAAATCGTTTACATTAAAATCGCACTTGAATATATGGGACAAAATATAATATACAATACTAAACATTGTTTTCCAACATATAGACACATTGTTTGTATGCAAAATGTTAATAAAAACGGATTTTTCTCAAAACTGTCAGTATGTGGGTAGGTCCATTTTAAGAGACGACCGTCTTGATTGGAAGCTGGATGGAGACTGAACTGAGGTGTGTGTCGGTGGCAGTGTTGCCAACTCTGAATTCGGTAGTTGACAATTTTTGAGAAACAGGTTTATTTTGAGCCTTATGGTCTATTTTAGCCAAAATATTAATATTTCAGCAAAAAAACAACATTAACATATTTAATTTAGCAATTTTATAAATATTTTGACATTTCGTCACAAAAACGCGTAAGCTGTCAATGGCGTCTCGCACGACGTCACAGTGTGCAAAACAAACATCTGTTTCATTGAAGTGTTATCTGAGAAGCCATTGTGAACTTCGTGTTTTGCACGCTATGACGTCACGCGCTCTGATCTTCACTGTCACGTGGCTAATGGCTGCAATATAACAATTTTACTTCTCAAAAATATCAATTAATATTTAAGTTAAAACAATTTATTTTTGTCATATTTAGATCGTAATCTACGATATATATTAAAATCAGCCTATATTTTTCATACTGTCATGTACCGTATTCTAGAGGATGGTAGAATTCTTCTTAAAATACGGTAGATTTTCCAAAATTATGTTGTAATTTATATTTAAAGTATGGTAGAATTGCCTTGTTTATTTAGTAGCATAAGTGTCACGATAATTTAAAAAAAAATATTTTTAATCAATATTTTTATACATATCTACATTGTGTTTTTTAATCATAGCGTCGGTGAGATTAAAATCAACACAGTTTATTCCGTGTCAAATAAACTAAGTAAATTCAAAAGTTCTAAGTATTCAAGAAAATTCATATATATATATATATATATATATATATATATATATGTCGGAGGGAAGCTATGACTATGACGATATGACTTATTGTTGACTGGATGTATAACGCACAATATCATTTGTTTACATTAGAATCACTTCTAAAATTCTTAATGTAATTTAATTACATTTGTTGATGTTTCTATAACTTCAAGATCGTTCTAACCTAATAAAAGTTATGAATATTGTAATTTAATAAACGACCAATGAGAGTAGAGCATGTCTTGAGCGGGGTCAGCGCCCTCTATACTTTGAGTAATATCTACTTGGGTAGACTGAGGAGTTTTTGTGGCACATTTGGTTGGTGGCAACAGGTCGACTTGGACCATGGAGTATTTTAAAGAAAGTATTGAAGCTGGAAGTATGAGCGGGTGCCCTGAACCCGCTGCTCGGTCTAAACTATGTCATAATGTTGATCAAATCTAAATTAAAAGTGTATAAACCGTGGCTATTGTGTTTTATGCTCGCATTTTATCCTGATGACGCCCACTAAACCTGCAATAACTAAAGATGTCGTGAGAACGAGGCCGTTCTGCGACATATATATATATATATATTTGTCCGTTGCGATTCGTTTTTCCACTTATCAGTTAACATTCGTTTTTCCACTGTCCAACTATAAGTTGTAAAAACTAAAAAAAAAAAAACACCCGGACACAAACTCACCGGACTGTGTTTCTGCATGTGGTTCACCAGTTTCGACTCGAAGTTGAACCCCTTGAAGCAGAGCTGACATTGGTACGGGAACTTGAGGCTCGCCTTACTCTCTTCCTGGGAGTGGTTCAAAATTAACCAAAATAGTGAAGGTGAAAATATGTTCATGTTGTCGGCTATCGTTAACATTTCTGTCACTTTAACCGTTTATGCAGGCTCTCAAAAGGAAAAGAACCCCCGATTTTGAAACGTTCTTCATTCGTGCTCCGCTCCCATAGGTCCTAGCATAATGATATATAGCCTATAGCCTTCCTCGACAAATGGGCTACCTAACACTGGAAGCATTTTTCAAGTCAGACCAGTACTTGTTGAGATTAGCGCGTTCAAGCAAACGAACAAACAAATTCCCAGCTCGTGATAATCGGTCTACTTGGTTAACGACTTGGAGGTTTCAATCCCTAAGCTGTAACGAGAACAAATCGGGCTTCTTATTTTGTGATTAATTAATTTATCTTAGACACTTAAATATCATTAAATTGTGTAATTCATTGCAAAAGTCCTGTTTGTAGCAAAATGATCTTCTAAGGAAAAATCATTAATAATAACTGTACGGTGCAACCGTACAGACCGCACAATCAGCATTTACGCGAGCACGCGCTATTTTCGACAGTCCATCAAATTAAACAGTTCACGTTAAAGCACCGCGGCTCGCGTACGTGTTACTCATAATATCATATCATATCATTCCATATCTAGTATTAAGTTAATAGCAATAAATCATAGTTTAAGTTATATTATCTAGTTATTATTTAACATCCTCAGATGTACCAACACCGTACATCTTTATGGTCCTTCGAGCTTTACGTTAAGCAGGACCTACTTCGCGAGTGCTTAAAACATAATAGGAGTACCAGCGCGGTAGGAACTGCCACGTAAGTGAGCTAGCAGCATCGGTGAGTCCACATTGTCAATCTTATCGTTCTAAGAAATCTAATCGTTACTATCACGAGAAAATGGAAGATCTCGTTTTAACACAAAATCAAATCATGGGAGCCATGGAACAGCTCCTGGTTAATTTCAAAAAAGACGGTGTCGAACGCAAGACTCCGGCTCATATAAAAAAGCGAATAAGCACATTGGAAACGTATTGGCATGAGTTTCAGTGCAACCACATAAAAATTTGTGAATTTGAAAATAAATCACATGATTATTTTATAAATAGGTACTATGAAAGAACTTCAAAATTTTACTCAGAAACACGTACCTATATGATAAATTATTTGCCATCGGAATCTCAGGAGAAAGGAATCATCAGACCTGAAACGCCAGGATATTTAACACAACCATCATCAAGCGAGCAGAGACATGCGCAGGGGGTAGACAGGGCACCTCAACCATCCGCGCGTTCGGAAACATCCTTTCAGGTTCCGAAGACTCAAGGTTCGCCTAGTAGACTGGAAGAATTATTAAGAAAGCAAAGTAGTAATTTTAAAGCCTTCCAAAGAACTATCAAGAGCATAGACCTGGAAATCATTTCCCAAAAATGGGAATTCGAAGACGCAATGACCTCAGTGCAGACACGATGGTCCGTTATTGATGCTCTGCATTGGGAAATTGACAGCGAGCTTTACGAAGAGAATGAAGAATATGAAGAAGCATACAACTCGTATGAGCAAAGGTACCTTCAAATCAAAAAAGATATAAATAGCAAGATGTGGTCAGAATGTCATCGCGAAAAGTCTACTCCACATATCGACATCCCGACGTTCAGCGGCAGTTATCATCTGTGGGTATCCTTTAAGGATCTATTTTTAGAAACTATTCACAGAAACAGATGCCTATCGAACGCACAGAAGATGCAGTTCCTGAAAAGCAAGCTTAAAGGCGAAGCTGAGAAATTGGTGCAACATCTAAATATAAGCTCGGATAATTATACCGCTTGTTGGGAGTTACTGGATCATCGCTACAGTAACCCTAAGCTAATATTCAACTCTCACATGTCTATTATCATGAATCTTCCGATTATACCGCAACAATCAGCATCAGCAATCAAAAGGCTCCATGACACAACAAATGAATGCTTAAATGCTATAAAAAACTTAGGAGTTGCTATTGATACTTGGGACCCGATGATAGTTTATATCTTATCACAGAAATTAGACCAAGAGAGTCACAATGACTATATCGAGTCATTAAAAAATCCAAGGGAGTTGCCATCCTTACAGGAATTTTTAACATTTTTAGAGGCGAAATTTACCGCCTTAGAATCATCTAAACGTAAGCAAGATCAATCAAAACCCATCCAGCAACAACAGCAAATATCTTCATCGAACGCATTCAAAAAATCATACAAATTTAAATCATTTATTAGCAATCAAAATCCATTATTTAAATCGCAAAACAATAACAAAAATACCTCAGCAACAGTGCATAATTGCCCAGTTTGCAATAAAAATCATGTCGTACCGAATTGCGACACTTTCGCAGGGTATCGACCTGAGGTACAAAGGCATACTATTGCAAAGTTATCTTTATGTAAAAACTGCCTTTATAATCATTACGGCAGAGATTGTTTTTCGAACAAAACTTGTCATAAGTGTCATGCAAAACATCATACTTTTGTGCATGAAGCATTTACTTCACCGATGACATCGCAAAATTTCGCAATATCGGATAACTTTTATAAACAATCGAAAAGTAGCACACACGTGTCACTGGAGGACACGCAGGAAATTCTCTTAGCCACATCCCTGGTGACTGTGCAAGCAGCAGATGGCACTAAGATTATCATGCGTGCTCTCATCGACCAAGGATCGCAGACATCGCTTATAACAGAAAACGCAGCTCAAACACTAGGTATCCCACGCCAGCATTGTAAAGGAGTAATCTTAGGATTAGGAGCGCAGGGAAATACTTGCAAAGGCATCATGAATGTCAAAATATCTTCTATCTATAGCGATTATTCGCTAAATACCGGAGTTTTTATAATAAAACACGCGGTTAACAATTTACCCAATAAATCATTTTCTAAGCCAAACTGGTCTTTTATACAAAATATACAATTAGCAGATCCAGAATTTTATCGTCGTAGATCTATAGACCTGTTATTAGGTGCAGACGTCTACTCATCTATTATCATGGGAGGAATTATCAAAGAAAACGACTCATTACCGGTAGCCCAGCAAACACGACTGGGATGGATCTTATGTGGCAACGTGAAATCATATCAATGTAATGTAGTCATGCTTGATGTAGAAAACTTGCATAAGTTTTGGTCTATCGAAGATATCAACGAAAGCATAGATATTTCGGATGAGGATTATCAATGTACTGAGCTTTATAAATCCACGACTACTCGTCAGCCAGACGGGAAGTACGTTGTTCGCCTTCCTCTACGTCCAGATGCAGAGGAAAAGCTAGGGTTATCTAAACCAAAAGCATGTGCCCAATTTTATCAACTAGAAAAAAGGTTACAAAAGGACTACATATTATCAAATAAATACAAAGAATTTATAAATGAATATATCGATATGGGTCACATGCACTTAACAACAACAAGTAACATGAAACCTGCCTACTATTTGCCGCACCACGGTGTACATCGCGCTGATTCGAATACTACGTCACTGCGAGTAGTATTTAATGCATCGGAAAAAACAGATACAGGTTTAAGTCTTAACGATGTTATGTATCGGGGCCCAAATTTGCAACAGGATATTTTATCATTAGTATTAAAATGGAGGAAATACAAATATGCCTTTACTGCAGACATCGAAAAGATGTTTAGGCAGATTTTCGTACACGAAGAAGATCAGCGTTATCAACAAATCGTTTGGCGCGAAAATCCCAATCATCACCTCAAAGAATATACTTTAGCGACTGTAACATATGGTACTAAAGCCGCACCATATTTAGCAATGATGACACTTAAACAGTTAGCTATAGACGAACGCAGTCGTTATCCAATAGCAGCGAAAGTTTTAGAGGAGCAATTTTACATGGATGACGTACTTAGTGGCGCGTTTGACCTCACATCGGCAAAGCAATTGCAAGAGGATCTTATAGAACTCCTCAAATCAGGAGGATTTAACCTTCGTAAATGGTCAGCGAATGAGATATCATTATTAGAGAGTGTTGATAAAGCAGAAAGCATACCTAATACGTATGACTTTAAGTATCAATCGTCTACAAAAGCACTTGGTCTTACGTGGAACGCCCAACAGGATAAGTTTAAGTTCATGTGTAAGTTAACTACGCAGCCAGATGCGAAACCAACGAAGCGAGTACTATTAGGCGAAATATCCAAAATTTTCGATCCACTTGGATGGTTAGCAACGGCAGTAGTACAACTTAAACTATTGTTCCAAAGCGTGTGGTCGATAGATCTCAAATGGGATGACGTCATACCAGAGGATATGTACACAAGATGGATCGGACTGAGAGCAGATATCAAAAAGATAAAGGATATAGAAGTTCCAAGATGGATAGGAAGCGAGCAGGATGATAGTATCGAATTACATGGGTTTTGCGATGCATCCCTAGCGGCATACGCATGCGTTGTCTATGCGCGAATAGTTCGTCAAAACCAAGTAAAAATCACACTCTTAGCGGCAAAAACTAAACTAGTACCGATCAGCACAACTTCCACATCAAAAAAGAGTGACATATCATTGCCAAGGCTTGAGTTAAGTGGCGCACTCTTGCTTTCAAAACTAATGACAAAAATCAAGCAGAGCTTAAGCGACTACAATCTACAAATTATAGCATGGTGCGATTCTACTGCAGTCCTTGGGTGGTTAAAAGGTGATCCGAGTCGATGGAAACCCTTTGTAGCCAATCGCGTGAAAGAAATCACTGCAATCATACAACCAGAGTGCTGGTTTTATATCAAATCTAGCGAAAACCCGGCTAATTGTGCCAGTCGTGGTATGTTCGTTGAAAATTTAATAAAACATGACCTGTGGTGGAAAGGTCCTTCTTGGTTACCTTTATACGATCATCAAGCATATCAAAAGCAATCAATATTTAAAACGGATTTAGAGTCTAAGAAAATACTATCAAATGTCATTATAAAAAACAATAATATTCAATTAAACTTCATCAGCGATTTTATAAATAAGTATAGTAATTTCACGAGGGCGTCACGCGTACTTACATGGATAATGCGAGCATTTTCTCGTGACCGCCAGAAAAAATCATTTTTGTCAATTTATGAACTGCGCAGCAGTCAGTTGAAAATCATTAGTTCTGTGCAGAGTTTAGAGTTCGAAAAGGAGTTGAATGATCTTCGAACACAGGGTAAGGTGGATCAAAAAAGCAAGCTGTTATGTCTTAATCCGTTTATAGACAGCGAAGGTCTACTGCGAGTTGGTGGTAGACTGAAAAATAGCAATATATCTTACAACATGAAACATCCTTATATCATACCTCATAACGGCCATCTAACTAATTTATTGATAGACTTTGCACACAAATCGACTTTTCATGGAGGAGCGAGATTAACTCACTCTTACCTTCGTAATCAGTACTGGATAGTAGGCGGGAATAGAGCAGTTAAAAATCGATTGCGTCGTTGTGTACAATGCAGGCGACACAATCCAATCAAGCATGGTACACAACTCATGGGAAACCTACCGGAGGCTAGGAGCAACCCTACGAGGCCTTTTTATCATTGCGGAGTAGACTATACAGGCTACGTAGATATCAAATCTAGCAAAGGTCGCGGCATCAAATCTACCAAAGGGTATGTGGCTGTATTTATCTGTATGGTTACAAAGGCGGTACATTTGGAGTTAGTATCCGACCTTACATCTTCAGCATTTTTAGCAGCATTACGAAGATTATCGGCGAGAAGAGGAAGGCCACGTCACCTATACAGTGACAACGGCACTAATTTTGTAGGAGCAAGCAAAATATTAGCGAAAGAATTTATTAACCATCAATCAATACTATCAGAAGACTTCTACGTGGAACTTCATCAAATGAACATTGAATGGCATTTCAATGCGCCTTCTTGGCCTAGTGCGGGAGGGCTATGGGAAGCAGCTGTTAAAAGTTTAAAATATCACCTACGTAGAGTCTTAGGTGATCAAAAGTTAACATATGAAGAGTTCACAACTCTGCTTTCTCAGCTTGAAGCTTGTCTCAATTCGAGACCCTTAAATACATTAACCGAAGATCCACAAGATTTGGATTATCTTACTCCTTCACATTTCTTAGCGAGCGGTCCAGTTTTGACAATCGTAGAGACTGAAAGAGATGAAAGAACTAGGTGGCAACTTACGCAAAAAATATTCAACGATATCTGGAAACGATGGCGCGCTGAATATTTAACGCAATTATCTGCCAGAAGTAAATGGCGAACTTTACAGTCTAATATAGAGTTAAATGACGTCGTAATAATACATGACGCCAATCTACCACCAGGAAAATGGTCATTAGGACGTATTATCGAATTACATCCGGGAACGGATGACCACGTCCGGGTAGTCAGTGTAAAAACCAAAAACGGGATAATCAAGAGACCCATCATAAAATTATCAAAGCTTCCAACAAACAATCCAGAATCAAATAAAGAAACTACCACATCATCCACAAGCACACGTATACTTCAAAACTCAAACAGTGTCTTTCGAATCAATCCTATATCCCTTATTACTTTATTAATATTTTTCCTTACTTCAGCTGTAATCGCAAGTAGCGAATACAATATCACAAAACTAAGCAATTTTCGACAACTTGGGAGATATGCGCTTAGTTCAAGATCAATGGAAATTAATAGCATACTACGATATGCAACCCTATTGGCAAGGATCAAAGGTGCTTACGAGCTATATTACTCATCTAGATAAAATGTGCATTAATTCAGAAAACAACAACCATTGTAACATTGTTTTACTCCAACTACGGCACGGGTACAAGGAATTAGAGTTCTATGAACGAATGTTACGCAATCATAAATTCGATACTCCGAGGCGCATGCGACGAGGCCTTGTAAACGGAGTCGGCTATATCGCGAACACATTGTTCGGTGTTTTAGACGAACGCTTCGCTGAACAGTACGAGCGCGATATTAATTTAGTCAAAGCTAATCAAAATCATTTATTACATCTTTGGAAGAACCAAACATCAGTTATAGAAGCAGAAAATAATTTACTACAAAGAATAGGAAATACCATAGAGAAGCAACACAAAATCTTTAATCAACACCTCAATGATCTAGATCGAGTCACCAATGATTTGAAGAAAGAGATAATTAAAGTAGAAGCTACAAACGACTTCATATTAACAAGCATAATAGCTAACAACATTCTTTTGAATCTAAAAAATATCCAAGACGCTTTATTAGATACCATCACAAACCTCAAGCACTTCAATATTCATCTTCTTACTCCTTCCCAACTACAAAATGAACTTAGCATAATAGGAGGACAGCTCCCAAAGGATCTGGCACTTCCAGTAGATAATCTGCAAACCGATCTACAAAATATCTATAAAATACTAAAAGTTAAAGTTAGAATGACGCAGCAATACTTTATTTTTCAAATACAAATTCCTTTAATAAATAGAGAGAATTATGATTTTTACAAAACATTTCCACTTCCACATCAAATAGACAAACACATGGTGAACATCATTCCGGTATCAAGTCATATAGCGATGAACTTAAAAAAGGATACATTTATACCTATGTCTACTAGCGACTTTGATAAGTGTATATCGTATAACTCAAATACTTATCTTTGCGAACTTCAAACGCCCGTCTACCGCAGACACTCAGATGATAACCTGTGTGTTACAAGTAAACAAAGCCACGTGTGTAAGATTACATTAAGTGAATGTGAGACGACGTGGATAACAATTAAAACCAATGTTTTTATAATCAGCTGTTGTGGACAATGTCCCCTTAGATTTATATGTGGTGATCAAGTTACCGGCGAACAGGTGACTGGCCTCAACGTCATCACTTTGTGGAATGAATGTGTCATTAAAAGCGATTCATCCACCATCACATCCCACAAAGATTTCATAAACCAAATTAATATTGAGCCGGAGATACTAGCTCCGAAAATCGCACCTGTCAACCATTTTATCAACATATCAATACCTAACATCAGACCAGAGCTAGACTATAGTTCTATAAATCACTCGCTACTGAATCTTGGAAAGCGAATAGAAGACATGAAAGCGGCATCGGATCAGGTTGACGTGTCTTACCACGATGTGCACCACTACGTCGCCATTTACTGCCTGGCGGTGGCAGGACTGGCAGCAGCAGTGGGCCTAGGCTGCGCCTACCGGCGGCGGTTTTCCGCCGCGCCGGTCGCGCACCAGCCCGCCATCAGCAGCAGTGTACAGTGAGTGCGTAAGTGATAGTGGGAATGTGAAATCAGACACAAGTGTAGTTTTAAGATCGACGTAAAATTATCGGGGTCATTTTTGTACTTAGTTTTAAGGATTATTGTTTTTTCATCTTGTGATTAGGTTAGCTCATATCATACATCATCCATATCTCATCTTGCTGTGCGGGAACATGTACGGTGCAACCGTACAGACCGCACAATCAGCATTTACGCGAGCACGCGCTATTTTCGACAGTCCATCAAATTAAACAGTTCACGTTAAAGCACCGCGGCTCGCGTACGTGTTACTCATAATATCATATCATATCATTCCATATCTAGTATTAAGTTAATAGCAATAAATCATAGTTTAAGTTATTTTATCTAGTTATTATTTAACATCCTCAGATGTACCAACACCGTACAATAACAAAAAATTTGACAAATCAAAACTATACGTTGATTGTCCGCAAGCCCTTAGGATGGTATACGGAGATGAGATAGGAGAAATGGGATAGCGATGATGGGACGGGTTGGTATGAGAAACAGGAATGATTGGATAGTGGAGACGGAGAAGGGAGGGGGGGGGGGCAATGGGATAGAAGTGAGATTGGGGGATCAAATGAGATGGGAGTGCCACAGGAACTAAAAGTCAGATGGGGTAGGGCTTTACAAATATGAAACGGTGTAGAAAAACCCACCTCTCTCATCTTGATTTGCTCTTCCGGGTTCAGTTGGATGACTCTGATCTTCGATGGGTCCAGTTCCAGGGACCTCCTTATGGAGCGACCCTTCACTTCCATCTCTATTTCCTGTGTTCGATCAACTCTGCAATACCAATGTTGGGGGTGTCAAAATTGTACCAAGAACGTAGAACCATCCATTTTAAATATTTTTATCTTTGCAAGAATGAAGAAAAACACAATTTGCGTTGGGGCGGTCTGTTGTAAGAGGCGAGAAAACAACCCACAGCCAGGTGGTAGGGTACTTGTCCGACTGGATGGCTACCACCCTTGAGTCGTGTTCCGGCATTAGTGGCCAGGTTCCGGTCTCCCTTAAGAGAGCAGCAGCGCATTTGTAGCCTTTGGTGTTGCAAATGTCCATAGGCGATGGTAACCGCTTTCCATCAGCTGGACCGTCTGCCTGTCTGCTGAACTCATGCCATAAACAATAAATTAGTTACCGATGCACTAAATTATCTGGACGATAATTTAGTGGGCTAATAAATTTAACTAATCGGTAGAAAATGGTAATTTAATTATAAATCGAATAATCTTATCAGATAATATTTTCTTAAGTTTTCGCAACTTGTATACATAATGAAACTACGTTTTAACGGTTTTAAGCGCGGTAATTTATTTGATTTTGGTTTATCCGACGTTTCGGCCGCTTTTCAGTGGCCGTGGTCACGGACGACAACTTTTCAGAGGCCGAAACGTCGGAGAATCCAAAATCAAACAAATTACCGCGCTTAAAACCGTTAAAACGTAGTTTTATAATGTCTCATCAGTTGATTCGATTTGTCGATTAATCGACTAAATTTTTGAAGTGAAACTACTTTATCGGCGTTGGAAAAAAAAAATTAAAAAATTATCGTCACTTTTTTCGGTTACGCGCCATCTTTTTCTTGCCCCTTTATTTATTTAACCAATTTGTGTAAAGTTGCATATAGTAGATCATTTTTCGAAAAATAAGGTCATAAAGAAGTTTCACTTCTCACGTGTGTACACTAGTACACGCACACATTGTTTATTTATCTATGACGATTGTCTATGTGATATGACTATACACTATGGTTCTGAGGACTACTGTGGCGGACATCTTCTAACATAAGTTAAACATAAAAATTACTTATATCTTGCAAATTTGTTGTTTTTATTACTAGCTTTTAGTTAACTTGCAACGGATGTACCTACGTATGTATGTAAGTTCGGGTGGAATCTTGCAAGTTAAATTTGACCAACTTGCTGGTTTCCGATTGAGCTGAAATTTTACACGCATGCGTATATCGCGTGAAAATGCGAGAATATGGTACCATGGAGCTGATCTCATGATGGAGTCGGAAGGTGGCCATAGGAACTCCTGTACTAAACAAGATAGACCCGTCGTGTTTGGGCTCGTTTCACTTGTCTTGGCTAGCACTCTGCTGCTACATGGTATCCAGGATCTCAAAAGCTTGATATTTAAAAACATTTAAAAAAAACTTACATACATACATACATGTTGTCACGCCTGTTTCCCATTGGGGTAGGCAGAGACGATGGATCTCCACTTGTTACGATCTTGACAAACACTTTTCGCTTCATCGGCTTTCATTAATCTTCTCATACATACACGCTTATTGAACTACTTTTTATCTGACCTTTCTTCAAAATAACTTCAGTTTGATCATGGTGAGTACGTCTCGGTCTACCGGCACCGACTCTTCCAGTCACATTGCTGTCATATACTTGTTTTGTCATTTTGCTCTCATTCATTCTCCCTACATGACCAAACCACCTTAACATCCCTTTTCAACTCTTGTCACTACATCTTCTTTCAATTCACAACGCTCCCTTATCACACTGTTTCTTATCATATCACTTACATATACTTCTTAAAACTCTCATTTCAACTGCATTTATCCTACATTCATGCTTCTTCTGCCATAACCAACTTCCACTGTCATACATAAGCATTGGCACTAATACTCTTTGATAGACAGCCAGACGCGTTTACAGACACTTTCTGGCTGTTCATAAAAGAGTTCAGCACTCCAATCACCTTTTTACTTGCTATTAATCTCCATTCAATATCACTTTCATGCTTTCCGTCTCTGGTAAACATGCACCCTAGGTAAACAAACTCTTTAACTAGCTCTAGTCTTTCATTTCCTATCTGTACGTTACACATTGGCATACTTTCATCTCTTTCCAACACCATAACTTTCGTCTTCTCTACATTAATTCTCATACCCTTAGTCTCTTCTTCCAACAATGCAAATATAACCTGATCATCGTAGAGTAGACATTTGATGAGTAACCCATTCATTCTTAAACCACATTCATTTTCTTTCAAATTGTCCAAGAATAGGTTGAACAACCATAGCGATGCTACGCAACCCTGTCTAACACCTTTATCGATGTTAAACGATTCGGAGTAGGCCCCGTTGATCATTTCTAGTAATTGTCTATGTATCAAAATGGCAAACATAGAGTGGCAATACTTTAAAGTACCTTTGTTTCTTCTTTACGCCGTTCTTCATTCTCTTCTTTCTTTTGCTAGAAGTTGCTTCGTTAACTTCGTTCTCCACCTTTAAATCACTAATAATGTCTTCGTCGTTACACTGTGATATGTTCTCACTGAAAATTAGGTATCATTGTGAAGGTAATTGTTCGTAAATTGGGCATATTGAAAGATTATGCGGAGAAAAATGAACAAAGCTAAAATGTACCATAATTTTACGGGTTGCAGGACTCGAATTAGAATGCCGTTGGAATTACTACAGAATTTATTAGAACTACACAAACACGTAAAACATAGGTACAAATATAACTAGACACTACTAGTACAAAATGCACGATCCGACAACACGCGCAAAATCCGTCACTATATCGCTTATCGAGTGTACACGTCTTGCTTTGATCGTGGTTCTCGCTTGACTGCCCCCCTCCACATTGGGCCATTGCTTTATAATGCTCCGATGCTATACCTGGCAAGTTTCGATGCAATTTCCCAGAAAACATAATGCGCTGTACCTATGTATATATACACACACACAAGTGTTTTCACATGATTAGTTAAATGTTTAATATTTTAATTTCTATCGTTGTAATTTGTTTTGTGCATCAATAAATTTAAATAAATTACTGTAGACTTTATTATTAACTGTATAAACACGTATAAAACAAGTACAAAATGAAACCGGATGCAACCAGTTCACACTGCACGATTCAATGCAATTTCAACACGCGCAAAGTCCGTCACTATGTCGCTAAAAATACTACAGACGTCTTACTCGTATCGTAGTCGTCGTTTGACTGCCCCACCCCTCCGTTCGGGCTTGTTTGATACTAAACTGTATAAAAGGGGCTGCATTAACCCGCACACCAGGCAACGCAATAAAAACAAGGATTAAGTCGTTCGACACTAATTACAGCCATAAAATAAATACGATAACAATAGATGTTTTTAAAGTTTAAACACGAAGTAAATAAAAAAATTCATTTTTACAACATGCCAAATGTGCGGTCTGTGTCGGTATGTAACAATACAACAGGATGTTTTTTTTAGTTAAGAAATTTTAAACACAAAGTGAACAAAAGTCCAAAAGCGACAAAGGTAATAAACTGCGTTATGACAGGCAGGTGTGCCTTCACCTTTGCCGGAATTTAACAATATTTCTTTAGTTTTAATTACGGTGAACAATATAGTGTTTTCATTCATTCATTCATTCAACTCCAAAACTCACCTAATCTCCTCCAACGGAATGTTATCATCGTAATCCGAGAACCTGTACTCTTGTTTGAGATCATCCTCGGCCTTGAGCCCAGAGGTCGTTGGCAACAGGTCTATGTCGTTCAGCTTCGACCGTGTTTGCTCCTTTTTGTGCTGAAAATGTATGTGTTTTTATTGCAGGAGTTCAGCATACAGGCAGACGGCCCACCTGATGGAAAGCGGTCACCATCCTCTATGGACATTTGTGACACCAAAGGTGCTACAAATGCGCTGCTGCTCTCTTAAGGGAGACTGGAACCTGGTCACTAATGCCAGAACACAACTCAAGGATGGTAGCCATCCAGACGGGCAAAAACCCTACCACCTGGCTGTGGGTTGTTTTGTCGCCTCTTACGACAGGCCACCCCAACGCAGGAAATTGTACTCTTTCTCCGTTCCTGCTCAGATATCAGCATCTATTTATGATAAACATATTAACACAAACCATAAAGATTTCTTTAATAAATTAAGCTACATTTCACACTCGATGATCTTGTTCGATGTCAAGACAAGAAAGACAAATTTCTTTTGTTCTTTTGGCACTATTGCTTGGTCACACACAAACAAAAATCTAGCGATAAATTGAAACAAGCAGCAATGCTTAAAAATAAAATTACTAACCGAGAGAACTTTCTGGAAGCCCTGCCTCCCTTTGCCGTTGGTCTCGAATGTAAGCACGGGAGTACTCAGCAGTAAGGGGCTCGCATACCTGTTCAATTCTGGGTCCTTGGCCTCTATTGTAAACTGAATTAGAATAGAATAGAATATACTTTATTGTACAATAACATTTATGAAACAATACACAAAATCAGCTTAGAATTAGGTAAAAATGGTGGTCTTATCGCTGGCAGCGATCTCTTCCAGACAACCTTGGGATGAAGAGAGAAATATGGCACAAAAGCTAGGGCAGGATATGTTACATATTTTATATATCAATATTATTATATAAATATACATATAGATTTATATACACATGATTAAATACATAAAGCATAGTAATATTTTATATATAAACATACATATATACACACACACACACACATATATATACGCACAAAGTAACTTAAGGCATGGTACAAATGCTTTATGACCATTTTCACTAATACCTATGATAGATAACATTAACAATGATCTGTTTATTATATTTACATACTTGTATTTTGTTCACGTATCTCACTGTTTATATATCTATGTATATATGTTTATTATTATCATTTTTATGTAAATATGTCTAATAACCCGTTTCATTTCTATAATTATTAAACTATACAGATTTGATATATGATTTGTGTTGTATTGTCCTCCGTGACTCCACCTGCTGGACCCAGGCGGAAGAACAGCGCTGGCCTTAGCAGCTAGAATTGCGCTGAGTCTGGGTCAAATTTTATGACTATAAAATAATTCTTTCTTTCCTTCTTTCATATATATATATATATATATATATATATATATATATATATATATACACACACACACACACACACACACACACACACACACACACACACACATGTATATGTCGGATAAGGCCTCGTGATATGTTCTTTATAGATTGCAGGTTTAGTGGGCATCATCAGGATAAAATGCGGGCATAAAACACGATGGCCACGGTTCATAATACACTTTTAATTTAGATTTAAGAACATTTTGACGTAGTTTAGACCGAGCAGTGGGTTCAGGGCACCGCTCATACTTCCAACTTCAATACTTTCTTTAAAATTCTCAAAGGTCCAACTCGACCTGTTGCCACCAACCAAATGTGCCACAAAAACTCCTTCGTCTACCGAAGTAGATACTACTTAAGTATTGAGGGCGTACTTGACCCCGCACAAGACATGCTCTGCTCTGATTGGTCGTTTATTAAATTACAATATTCATAACTTTTATTAGGTTAGAACGATCTTTAAGTTATAGAAACATTTAACAAATCAAATTAAATTAAATTAAGAATTTTAGAAGTAATTAAAATGTAAACAAATGATATTGTGCGTTATACATCCAAACAACAATCCATCCAATTCATAGCTTCCCTCCGACATATATATATACATGAAGTGTGCTATCTCCACCACTGTACCACACGTTTAAAGGGTGATTGGGGGCTCGAGCACACATGGCCATCACAAACATCGAAATGTGTTCTGGGATACATAGTACAAGTGAAACTTCAACAGACAAGTAGAATAACTTCTGCAGTGTCCCAGCTCACATTTCGAGTTTTCACAGGTTTACTGTAAATTATGATTTGGTTAGGTTAGGTACATTTTAATGAATGTAGTTTTTATTTAAACATATTTTACTTTATCAAACAAAAAAACTGAATTTGATCTGGAACCAAAAAAAGCATCCATAGTCTACTCTAAAGTCCACGCGATATACTTTGTACCCCCTCCACGCGGCCATAACCCTTTTTCGTGATAGAAAAAAACCTAATACCCCTCGTCTATATACAAGTTTCACTACAATAACCAATATAAAAGTCATCAGCATGTATAGTATATAGCACCCAAACTGTATAATCACCTCCCATAAGAATTTCAATCAATACAATCAAACGCCATTCATTTTTAGAAAATGTGTAAAAAAGATGTTAACCAATAAGGCATATTATAGTATCAATGAATATTTAAATGACAAAACTATAATATAAATTATATGAATTTTAATTGACATAATTATAATTTTATACACAATTTTATAATTTGTTGGTTAACATTTTATTAGGTAAATAATTAAATAAATAAATATATTATAAAGAATTTGTAAACAGGATACTTATACAGGCATGGATAGCCGAAAGACGGAATTTGGAGAACTGTACTATGTTCAATTTAACATCTTTTGTATACCCATTTTCGCATTAAATAAATTGAATTAAATGTATGGAGCATCCTAGTGTCACTATCACCCCTACCTATCCCCACCCTTCGTTTTTAATACCCACCAAACAACATCTTTCGACCTAACTTTCATCAATTTGGCTAATTTTGGTTTTGAATTATTAGTGGAATTCCAAAGAAGGTTTAAAAGGTGAGTAGATATGAAAAAAATGCTTGGAATATAGTAAAAATGACAATTTCACTTTCCTTTGAAAACGTTCCTCCGTTGTGTTGTTTAGAAATCAATTAAATTGTCGTTCAGAAATCAAATTAAATTTAAAAGTGAAGTTGTTTTTAATTTTTTTGGTTTTTAATGTCAAATGTTTAATGTCCGTCCTGTCATTCAGAAATCAACATTTTTTATTTATTGAATCTGAGGCATACAAAGTTTGCCAGGTCAGCTAGTAATTTGCTAAAGATATACTTACAGGTGTACATCTAGTTACATATTCATACAAAATACTGTGTGCCTTCAGCACTCTTTGTTTGAACTTTATTGCTTTGTAAAGATATGCACAGCACTCATAGCAGATCCGCAGTGGCAGGCTGTCAAAGGACTGCATCTGAAAAACAGTAAGTGTATATTACATGAAGTAGATACATAGATAACACAACAACACTTCTCTCTATTGTACACCAACTTAAAACAGTAACACATTTACATATCTTAAAATTACAAGGTAGTAGTACAATAGTCGGCCTTATTGCTTAAAGCAATCTCTTGGCAACCTTTGGATGGACAAGGATCCTAATCATAATAAACTGGTGGCATGCAGCTTAGACTATACTAATGATAATATATATAATATAATGTACAATATGGTACTTATATATATATATATATATATATATATATATATATATATATATATATATACCATATAACCATACAATATATATATATATATACACATAGATACATATATAACATTATATAAAACTTTATTGCTCACCAAAATAAACAAATACAAAAACAAAATGCATAATTAGAATATTTGCTGGCAAAACAACAGACGGCCTTATCACTAAAAGCCATCTCTTCCAGGCAACCTAGCTTAAAAGAAATTCTTAACAAATCTCATGATGTAGGTGGAGCAGAAACAAGACAGGACTGTACAATTTAAATATACATACTTACACTCATTTATAAATTTAATACATACATAAATAAAATAACCTAATTAAATATATTTGCTATATATCAAATGGCTTCATAACAAATGGGTATACACAAAAATGCCACTTTTTTGTTGTTTACTAAAATCTATGCTTGTTACATTTTATTTTTTTTATTTATTATTTATTCATAACCATAGAATCAAAGTCTTTAAGTCGGAAACATGTTAATTAATAGTCTTCGTATAGTAGCGCAGTTGTATTGCAGGCTAAAACCGACGCCATTCAATGGAGTTCTTGTGAAAACTCGAAAGATCACATCTGACTATACAGTTCACATTTCTCACAAAAACACATAATTTCTACTCAAAAACTATCAATATCCTGCAACTATTGTTCATTTTAGAGTAATTATACACATTTTTAGAAAATAAAACTGCACAGCACAACGTCTCCTTTCAGTTCCCGCCAAAAACTCCGCTTGTTACAATTTAGAAAGTGTTACCAGTATACAAGTGTACCTAAATAGAAGGGTATTCCCAATTTCAGCCTCATACAACTAGTTTTGTTTTACTCAATTTTCTCACTTGTGTAAAACTGCACTTTTGTCCGTATGCCCATTTTTTATGAAGCCCTCGACAGATGGCATACACATTGTTCATATAAAAAGCATGAATTTAACAAATTGATAGATAGATAACTCTTTATTGTACACCAATACAAACATGAACTTAAGATTAAATTATATCTAGTTACGTACAAAGGGCGGTCTTATTGCTAAAAAGCGATCTCTTCCAGACAACCCCAGAAATGAAATTATATGATAATGGCGATGGTGGTATACGTAACATATAGTACGAACTACTAACATTTTAATAATAAATACATAAATTATATTGAATATATTACCTATCTATATAACAGGCTTTTTACTTTTACAGAACATGGAGCGGTAAATGTATAGCTTTCCGGTACACGAATTTTAAGTAGCGGGGTGGTGAAATGGGGAGGGGGAGAGGCATACTTACCTTTACTACAACCCCTAAGGTCCGGAGACCTTGATTTTTTTGTTTTTAATAAACATAACCTCACTTATTTTTTCGCTAATGTTGCACTTCTATCATAAGTCCAAAGATGAAAAATCTTTTCAAAGTCCGAAAAAAAGCCAGTAATCAACATAAAAAGAACCAAAAACCAGCTTAATTGGATAAAAGTGAAGAAAAACACAATAGAGCACATTCACATACATCACAAGAGTAACCATTCAAAATGGCGACCAATAAAGCCGATTTTTTAAGTAATCACATTTATTTATATTTAACCAATATTAAAGAAAAAAATGTTCTGCAATGTACTTCAAAATTGATATCATTAATATATTGATTTATTGTGATATTAAAAAACTTACTAGTCGTCCACTAAATTGATAAATAAAACAAATGTTTTATGAGACTTTTAAGGCTTCGTACTGTTTGTGTGTATAAAATAAATAGTAAATGGTAACCAGTCGGTTCTGGCACTCGCCACTCGCTTCACTCGCTCGGCTCGCTTTGGTCTGCAAATAACCTAACCTAACCGACTGTTCGTGTGTATAAAAGAAATAGTAAATGGTTACAAGTCGGTCCTAGCATTCTGTACTAGCTGTGCCGCGCCAGCAGCCGGCGAATTATTTATACACTAAAAACAGTTTTAGTTTTACAAAAAGTTCTGGTGGTTATATGTAATTCGTGAGTACATTCATAAACAATTCGTGAGTACATTCATAAACTCAAATTACGCTTTGTTATTATCAAAAGTGACACAATTTTACAACAAAAATAAGTGAGGTTATGTTTATAAATTAAAAAAAATTAAAAACTCCGGACCTTAGGAGTTGTAGTGGGGGTAAGTATACCTCCCACTACCCACTACTTAAAATTTGTGTACCGGATTATTAAGTCGCAGCCCATGGAGCATTCATGTGCACACAAACCAGCAGTTTCATCACAATTGGATCAATAGTCTGGGAATGAACATGGGCATGGTGATCCAGAATATAGACAGAAAGAAATGGGCTTCAAATACCTTGACAGAAGCCTTCGTGAAAGGAGAAGCTGGTAAGGAGTTATAAATAGATAGCAACGTACTAAACAAATTAATTTAACCGAAATTTTATAACTTTTACAGCAGTGAATGCTATTTTTTATTAGAGAACATTCATTTTTATTCATAAAGTTACAGCGCTCAAAATCAACTTAATTGACCTTTTATTATACATATCATACTAAATAGAAGAGTATAGAATAAAGTATTTACCTAAGATTGTATTAAAAAGCATCTTTACTCACATTAACTCCTGTTAATTCATTTAAATACGACGCGATGGGTTCACTATTAAGCATACGTCTATCTGTTGATAAACAACACCGACATATCGGGTTATTAGTCTCAAAATCAAACTTCAAGTCTTCCTCGGCGTGTAGGATATTTAAATCCATGATTTAAAAGGTATTTATACATAGAAAACAGTAAAATACTACACAAAAATTAAATTAAATTAAAAGCAAAACAATATGGCGGATTAGGGATGGGAAACATACTAATTGAAACAACAATGTAACATTATAATCGATTATTTTTACTTTTGAAAATCGATATCTAAAAGCTAATTTAAAAAAGGTTTTCTTTATAGTTGCAATACTGTTATAGGGTTGGTTTTGACAACATTTTTTGGTATTGAAAAGCCAGATGGATAAAATATGAATATGTGTTTCTATCTTGCCTAGCTTGTAAGGAATTTATTAAGATATATTGCAGCAAAAAAAGTTAACACGTCATGTCTTTATTATAACTATAATAATATTTTTCTTTCCTTTTATTGTGTAGATGTCTTATTAAATACGCACTGTTTGCTACATCTTCATCAATTCTTCAAAAGTCATTCTGTAACATACTTCTGTTTAAAACTTATAAAAAAAAGGACTTGAGATATAAATAGAATAAGAAATATAAAGAAGAACAATTTTTAGCTAGACGTCTGGCTGGGGAGTTTCTTGCCGCTTCTTCTCCTTAACAGCAATAACACGTTGCGAAGCGGTGTAGGTATATAGACCAGGAAGTAAAATTAAATTTTAACCTATAAGTATGACCTTCAAAAAGTGTTCTCCAGTGGAACTTATTTTGAATTTGAAAAAGTGTGTATATTTATCTATTCTAACCTTTGTAAAATATAACAACCGCGACTCTCATGTGTTTTGTGATTTTTTGAGATTTGCAATGAGGGATTGCAAATCTCAAGTTTGTGGCGAGGCCGATACAGTTAATAAAATATAATGTAATAAACAGGTCAAATTATTTAAAATATACTTTATTCAAAAATTAAAACTTCAAAACAAAACATAAAATTAATTATAAATAATTTATTTTTTATACAAAATTAGTTTATTCTTTTTGATGGTCACAGGTCACAACATAAATAGAAGGTGCTGGTAATAAGAACACAGGCACGTCTGGAAAGAGAAACAAGCAGAATTATTAGATGAGAAAATACCAATTCACGAGACAAATATTATAGGTCTTTCTAGATTATTTTGCCGTAGAATGTTGGGTCTATTGCTTAACAATCTTTTGCTTACTAAGGTCGGTCATAATTTCATAAAGTGTAATGCGGATTATACCGAATTCTTATTGAAATGAAACTTCTATATAGACGTGGTGAGAGGCGGCATAATGTTAGAGTAGACAATCGATGTTTTTATTGGTTCCGGATCGAATTCGATTTTTTGTTTTTTATTTAATAATATAAAATGTTTAAATAAAAATGCATTAATTAAAATGTATCTACCCTAACCAAATCATAATTTGCAGTAAACCTGCAAAAATTTGAAATACATACTGGGACACGTAGTAGAAGTGAACTTCAACGGACAAGTGGAAAAACGAATGGCAACAAAGTTTTAACTTGAAGTTCTACGGGCAGATTGTTAATGCAATTGTCCAATTTGAAAACTTACCCGTAAAACTTCATGTTAAAACCGACTTCAAAAACTAAAAAACTAAAATGTATAAAATAACTTATTTCTAAAGCTATTATTATTAATATATATTATCTAAAATATCTTAAAGTTGGTGCTTAGTAATTTGCAAAATGTAGTAATTTTTATTATGTTTTACTTTGCACCGACTTCAAGATGGTTTAGATAATATATATTAATAATAATAGCTTTAGAAATAAGTTATTTTATACATTTTAGTTTTTGAAGTCGGTTTTTTTAAACGAAGTTTTAATTTTTTATTTGTTACTTTTTAGTGTCTAGCTATGTATGGGTAGATTTACGAATGGTGCCGCGGTTCTTAAAAAATATAGGTCCCAAGAAACGAGAACAAAAAAATGATCATAAAATGAAAACTACTGGGCCAAAGTATGTCAAATTTTTAGGGGACCACATGGCAGCTATTGCGCGTTAACAAAAAAAGAATCACGTAAATCGAATCATAAATCTCTCAGAGTAATCGGTGTACATATGGAACGAAAAGGAAATTTTCTTCATAAAAAATGTTCATAAAATGAAAACAACTGAGCCAAACTGTGTAAAATTTTTAGGCGACCAATTGGAAGCTATTCCGCGCCGAACAAAAAAAGAATTACGTAAATCGGATCATAAATGACGGAGTAATCGGCGAACATACATAAAAAAAGCAAAAAAAAAAAGATCCCGACGAATTGAGAACCTCCTCCTTTTTTCGAAGTCGGTTGCGTTTCCATTTACCGTCCGTTGAAGTTTCACTTCTACTTGGCCCGCACACATTTTTTTGTTATTGAAACTTGCAATAACAAAATACGTACACGTACCACAAGCATTGTGACAGCGTTCCTTGATGTTTTCCAATGAACCGTGATGGCCAGGACTGTGAAAATTTAATCAATTTAATTTATTTATAATGCGATAGTTGAGTTGCATTTGATTTGGCCAGACACGCATTATAAAATTTTGCTTTAAGAAGTACATGGTGAAAAATAATAACATTTAGTGTTGCCAACTAAATATATAAACCTTTTTTAGTTTACAAGTGGGTACAAAGATATAAGGATAGGCTAAATTTTTTGTTCGCTTTTCATATAAATAAATATTTTCTCAGAATTCTTGTGCAGCTATTCTAGCAAAATATTTTGATTCAGTCTGGTTATACTTACCAATGTTCCAAATTATTTAACGACCTTGATACTTGACAACTAGGTGCAGCATTGTTGTGTAAATCAGCCAATGAGCATGCTTGTCTCAGTCGCGTAACCAATTTGTGCTGGATTCCTTGATTGTGACAGCTCTCTTTGTAACACATATTAGATGAATTACCAATATTTTGAGGGTTGCAAGGTTTATTATTAACGTCTGAACACGTTTGAATTTTGTTATTTAAATCAACATTTTCGATGCTTATTTGTGGAATATCGTTGAAATCCGTTTGACTTGAAGCATTCACGCTTTTATTATCCGTCTTGATTTGACACCTGCAGCTAAAAGCATTTGTGCCTCCATCTTTATTAGAATGGACTATGCCGTACCTCAAAAAAGAATTATTAACAGATCTGTGTAAATTTGGATCCGACCCGTAAGTTTGTCGGTATTTTTCATTAAACTGCACTTTTTTATGATTAATCATGGATATTTGGTATTTCCCTTTACGGGATGTAGTGGGTGATGAAACAGGCGAACGATTAGGTGATGTATATGCCGATGTGGTCTCCTTGGGTCGTCTTACGGAGTGTTTCAATTCATATTCTGTAGCTATTGCTTCAAAAACCTGTGAATAACGTTGAATATAGTGAGAACCTTAGCAGCCATGCATGAATACGGATCATCCATTACTAACAAGATCGGAATCTGTAATTTCAATGAAGACTTCCTACAACTTGAAAAGAATGCTACTACAATGAAACTAGGCAAATTAATCGTTCAGTAAAAAATAGTAACTATTAAAAAGCTTCAAATATGACGTGAATAGACGGCGCTTCAAGACACCCTTTTCAATTTTTAATATTGAAATACAGCAGCCAATGTGTCATGAGGGCAATGGTCTTTGGTATGCATATCAAAAATCGAAAAAATGAGTCTATTCCCAAATACAAAGAATGAACACGTAAATAACTTCCATATTTACCTACATAGGTGGAAATAATCGTACCAACCTATATGTGTGTCTAAGTCTGAGCTATGATAACATTAAAAGTATTACTTTGAGTTACCTACCAATTAATGAAAGTGAAAAACGAATTTGGTGCAATACCTGCTCTGCGACTAAATTTTTCGAGTAAGGTGAATCTTTAGGTGGAAGCTGCTCCCTGCATAGAGCACAGCGCTCCAATCTTGTCCAGCATGCTGTTAAAAGTAAAAATAAAATTTCAAGACAAAGCTTTTTAAGTTTATTATGTATTTAATGTATCTTTACTCCTTTTGAGTGATTATTTTAAAAAACTTCAACGGACAAGTTGAAAAACGAATCGCAACGGACAAGTGGAAAAACGAATGGCAACGGACAAGTGGAAAAACGAATGGAAACGGATAATCGGAAAAATGAATCGCAATGGACAAGTGGAAAAACGAATCGCAACTTACAAGTGGAAATATTTCAACTGACAAGTGACAAAATGAATCGCAACAAAATTTTAAATTGAAGTTTTACGGGTAGATTGTTAATGTACTTATCCAACTTACAAACCTGCCCGTAAAACTCTAAGTTAAAATTTTGCTGCGATTCATTTTGTCACTTGTCAGTTGAAGTTTTTCCACTTGTACGTTGCGATTCGTTTTTCCACTTGTCCGTTGCGATTCATTTTTCCGCTTATCCGTTGCCTTTCGTTTTTCCACTTGTCCGTTGCCATTCGTTTTTCCACTTGTCCGTTGCGATTCGTTTTTCAACTTGTCCGTTGAAGTTTCACTTCTAATATGTGTCCCAGCTCACATTTCAATTTTTCGCATGTTTACTGCAAATTATGATTTTGTTAGGTTAGGTACATTTTAATGAATGCAGTTTTAATTTAAACATATTTTATTTTATCAAACAAAAAACTGAATTCGATCCGGGACCAAAAAAACAATCATAGTCTACTCTAAAATTATACACATACACCGGAACATTAACAAATACGCATCTTTCGTCATCAACTTCATTCGGACATCAAATTATGTTAACAGAAAAATATTTCCAAAAAAATAACTCAATAAAATTTCGTTTGCTCATGTTTTGATGAAGAGGCTCCAAAACAACTGAAACAATTTGAAAAATTCTTTCACTGTTGGCAAGCTACACTATTCCCAAGTGACATTAGAGTATATTATATTTACAAATAAATTAGGGGTCCTTACTAAAACTCCAATAATGTAACCCAAGGTGTAAAAAAATACCTAAAATCGCTTGCGCTGCGTAAACTATTGATGATAGAATAAAATAATGTATTACGACTTTGCAGAACACATCATTATTTACAAAAAGTGTCGCTGCACTATGTATCTAACTATTATAATTATGCCACAATAAGTGTTCTTTTATTTGAAAATTTGTATTAAAATGCCGCCGCTAAAAAATGCTCTTTATTTGTATCTTGGTATAAATCCTTATCAAAATAAATTACTTCATATTCAAGACTGCTTCAATACCTTTATACAACTTTTTGAATTATTCAATTTAGACATTTTATTCGAAAGATATCACGAGTTTAAAAATCTAAGAATTAGTGACGGTTACCACGTGACCGTGACATCTTTTCGTGAGCGAAAAATCGTAAGACACCCTCTATATAAAAGTTTCACTACAAAAGGCAACTTCCTACATAATTCTTACCACCATTTGTTGTAGGATATTACAAAAATAATCAGAAATACACAGAGAAAAAAATCAAGAAGTAGTATGTTAATACTTGTAACATAGTTAGAAATACCTTCACAATAGAGATGCGAGCGTGCACAATTCAAAGGTTTAGTGGCAGTAGCTGCACATACGCAGCAAGATAACGCTTTGACGACACCCGAAAGGGCACGACGGGATTTTTCACCACGAGAACCTCCACCACAGCTCCACAATAACTGAAATAGAAATTTAATTTTTACGTTGTAGTATATGTAGGCATTGCCACATATAACTCTGTATACGTTTCTATCGAGCGAAAGCATCATAAGACGCAGGTGGAGGGGGAGTCACTTGGTATTCAACACTATATTAAACAATAAAACGTTTGTTCACAAAATTTACCATTTCGTGAATTGAACCCCATAATACAGAGGATTCTAGGGGACTAGCAAGTCGAGATTAGACCTCGGAAGAAGTTAATTTTAAAATATTTTGTAATAATATTTATAGGCTAGTGTTAATATAAAAGTATAAATAAAAAATACTACATATTTTACCTCAGGATCATCTTTCGGATCTACGCCACAATTCCAAACGAGAAGAGACACTCCTCTACCACTGCCATCCCCTCTTATTAATCCGGCCACTTGTCCAACCTGCAATAATACAAATTAGACCAATTAAATAGTAATCTAAAACAAAAAAAATATATAATAGGAGATTTAATTAATAAAAAAACAATAAGAATAAATCCCCTTTTAAGACTCCAAAAATATTTATTCATTTATTTTCAATAAAAATATTTTATTACTATTTGATTATAAATAATCGACTATTATTGAGAGACGAGAACAGACGAGCGTGCATGACAAGAGCTATGAATGTCAAAGAAGCAAGTGAGGTGTGTAAGAGGTGATAAGCCTGAATGGCGCTCTGTTGTTCGTGCCTACCCTGCAAGGAACCTGGCGTGAAGTTATGTATGTATTGAGAGACAAGTACACAACTGTGTATCTCCAAATTTCGCAAGTTACGCTTGTGTTATGGGTAGTAACAATTACAACGGAATACTCTGGGGGCGATCCCAGACAACCAGACTATAGAAAATAACGGAGAAATATCGTTTCAGAAATTTAGCATACCAAGACTCGAACCTGGAACTTCTGCGTTGCAGTGAGTTAGACCGGCAAAGGCTTGACCCGCTCAACCGCAGAGGCCGTCGTCATTCAAACGATTATGTTATAATTTTGTTAAGTCTGGCTTGAAATAACTTAAATTATAAGTGAATAATTGATTACACACATCAATTATCAAAGTGAACATTAAATCATGAACATCCTTATGCTATCATAATTTTACGAAAAAACTTTATAGCCAGGTCATAAATTTATGTACATGTTGCTGTAGTTGTCAAAGTATGGATATTGAAATTTTTTACTCCAAGCTTCACACATTTGGCATATTTACTCAGTGTCAAGTTATTAAAAGAGTGTTGTATTGTAAATTACCGGCAAGCCTGGATATTGACATTTTCTACTCCCAACTTCACACATTTGGCATATTTACCCAGTATCAAGTTATTAAAGAGTTTTGTATTGTAAATTACCGGCATGCCAAGTAGATCTTTTCCATCAGCCTGTAGAACACAGTCACCAGTTTTCAATCCAGCGATGTCTGCTCTAGATCCTGTTATCACTTCACGTACCTATGGGTTTAAAAAGAAGTATTTTTACATTGTAGCTTTTTTATTACTATGAGTCTGGCAAGAGTTGTAGGCGATGGCCCACGTTTTGCACGCTTTACGCTGCCTCGGGCCGTGTACGAATCGCGGCCAAGTTATGAGTCGTGGTCTGAGTGCGATTGCGCCCATAAAAGTTACAGTAATCAAGATTTTAATGTTCGTGGATATTTTTTTTTATCTTGCAGGCAATTATTATCCTTATTTGCGGGTGTGATTCTACAACTTGCATCATTGGCCGGGACCAGGTTTTTTAAAACTAGGGCAAGACCATTCATTTGGTGGTTTAGAGCATGCCGCCATAACAAGCTTGCGGTTCTAGCATCCCTTTAAAGAGCGGCAGCGCATTGGTAGCCTGTTTGGTGTTGCAAATGCCCATTGGCGATGGTAACCGCTTTCCATGACCTGGGCCGTCGCCTGTCTGCTGAACTCGTGTAATATTTTTTATTTATTAGAATATAACTGCTTAGCGCTCATGACTGTTAAAACAAAGCACTTGAAACGTTAAGATTCTTGTTTTATAACAACGGAAAATGATGTGCGCGGATCTGCGCAGTAGAATCACCTTTGCAGCGTTATACGTGGATTTTACCATTGTCTCTTACCCATGGATATGGATCCCATAGTGTCCTCGTCAGTCGGAAGCCC
Source organism: Dendrolimus pini (assembly GCA_949752895.1). NCBI lineage: Eukaryota > Metazoa > Arthropoda > Insecta > Lepidoptera > Lasiocampidae > Dendrolimus > Dendrolimus pini. The sequence continues at coordinate 10,951,280 of OX457151.1, forward strand.
AGACCCTCACCTTCATCTTCAGGAAGGTTTAGCTGAAAGAATTAGTTCTATTAGCCCGTAGCCGACTTCAATAGGGAAGATATTGTTACGTGCGAGCGGGGTTACGCACTTATGGATTGGAAGAAAACACCAGTTTTTAATTTAAAAGCTTTTATTGACTTACACAGCCGAACGTAGTACCTCTCGGTAGGGTTGCCCCTATACGCACGACCAACGATGCACAGTCCCGACGATAAGTTGTCACACCCTCAATACCGTCGCCGATATTGCGCGGGCCACCTCCAGTATTATCGCGGGTAGCTCGCTTCTGATTCCTCCTTCGAACTACGCTACACACTTCCTTCGCGTATCTGTCCACCAAACTTGTCACTAAATTCACCACTTAATCCGTCTCTGTACTCTATTAATCTTCTCTAACAACTCTTTAGTATCGCACTTGTTGCTTCACCGTCTTGGACTGACTCAACTTTAAACTCTAAACTTTCAACTCTAAACTGCTCGGAAGGCGCGCCTTGCGCTGTTTATATACCCGGAAGAATTTTCTAGAACCCATCTATCTATCTCTGTCTCTTCCTTCCCGAACCTTCTGTTCGGGAACTTTCGTTTATACATCTATCCCTTTCTAACATCTATCTATCTCTTTCTTTCGTTTATTGTCTATCTCTTTCTAACATCTATCTATCTCTTTCTTTCGTTTATCGTCCATCTCTTTCTAAATATATCCGTCCTTGTCTTTTCCTTCTAGATTGTTCTGGATGTTTCGAAAAGTTCTAAAACTAACTAGATGGTTCTACCATCAGTCGCCACAATATTCTCAATTCTGTATTTTTTTTGGTATGTTTGTTACGCTATTCATTCTGTTTTTATTCAAAAGATTATAATCCCGAGGAGGTCCCAAGTAAGTGTTGGGTAGGACACTTATGAGCCAGTACATTTGTCGCGTACAAAATAAATTTGTACACATGCGGTTCAAGATATGAAATGTAAGACTTCAAATTTTTTATCACGCTACTCACTCTTCAAACGTAACTGGAAGGATGGAACAAGGCTTATGCTACAAGTGCTACAACAGTACAATAACGCCTTTACGGATATTCACATGACAAAGAGGGACAACATGATATATACGACTGTTAAGTGCCCCGGAGATAGTCATTCGCAATTGTAAATTTTTACGCCATTGACCGTTTCAATTGAAGGTGCGAATGATAGGGCTTCATACGATGCGTCAATTGTTCGCTCACATTTGCTTTCTGTCCGCAATAGCGAGCGAATGACCGAAATCTGTCTACCGCACAACGAGACGTTCAATTGATACGTCATTCCCGATTGTCAATTGGCTTCATCAAAACTTCTATCATTCGCCTTCAATCACGTAACCGTAATGGGTTCAATTGCCTCTATGGACGATCATTTGGTACTTCAATGACGTAAAAATTGACAATTGCGAATGACCGTCTCCGGGGCACTTTAGTAAAAGGAGGTGACCGAGGCCGATCACATCCGATTGTGAACGAATATTTCCGAACTAGAAGTTTTGATTGTACCGCGTGTAGGTACAAATTGTGAGGTAGGGAACAAATGAGGCAACGCTTCAAATGTACTGCCGCGGTACAAACTGTACAAATTTTTTATGTCTTATTTGAAGTGGTACAGTCCTGGTATGAAAAAGTTCACCAGTTATCGAATTGATTCATGTAACGTTCCGCAAGCACATGTTACTTTTTCAAACTAAGTCACAGAACAGACGGTACCACAGAAAATTATGTTAAGCTGTTAAGACAATAAATTTTAAAATTACTTAGATCAAAGTTGTTTAATTTTCTATCTTGTCTAAGAAGATTTTTAGAAACCATTTATTGATTTTAATTTTGTCACATGGCGACAAAGTGAATGCACATCTGGTTTATTACCTTTCCCGCCTTTAGACCTATTCTGTTTACTTTGTGTTTAAAATTTGCAATGAGACAATAGCCTATTGTCATTGTACTTGTTTCTTTCTCGCAAACTTCACTACGCGTGTTGTACTGTACAGTTTAGTATAAAACGATGCCCGAGGGGGGGGGGGGGATTTGTGAGAGTCAAGTCAAGCGAGGATTACGATACAAGCCAGACGTGTAAATTCGATATTTCGATCGACTTTGCGCGTGTTTTTGAATCGTGCAGTGCTGCTTGTGTCCAGTTATACTTGTACCTGTATTATAAAATTACGTATTATAATTATATACGTGTTTGTATAGTTCTAATAAATTGTATAGTAATTCCAACTGCATTTTAATTTCAGTCCTGTAGCTCGTAACAGTATTTATGACTAGCTTCTGCCCGCGACTTCGTCCGCGTGGAAAGTTGATTTAACTATCCCACGGGAACTCTTTAATTTTTCGGGATCAAAAGTATCCTATGTTACTTCTAATACCTCCAAGAATATGTGTACAAAGTTTCATGATGATCGGTCCAGTAGTTCTCGCGTGAAAGCGTAACAAACAAACTTACATTCACATTTATGATATTAGTAGGGAAGCAGGGATAACCGGAGTGGTTGTATCATTTTTACTGTTAATCTCTGTGTCGGTTGTTGTCAGCATTGTATTCTTTTCAATTTCTATATTTTATAAACATATCATTTATAATAATGTTGACAGGACTGTTTCCTTTATTCACGCAAGTAAAGGTTCAAAGCTTAAAGCTTTACCTTCTTTTTTATAAGGGGAAATCCATTTGCGGACCCCCCGCCGGGGAGACTTTGGCGGGGGAGTGTGGGACTCGCCGGCTAGGCCCGGCCATGTGCCGGGGTCTGCATACTCATTTGAGAGGGGCGCGCGAGGGCACCCGCGAGCCCCCTACTCGGGGGCTTTGAGTGCGGGTGACGGCCTTATAGCCTCCCCTGACAGTCACCCGCGCCGCGCGTTCATGGCGGCCGGAGGTCTGCGTTGCTCCGGCGCCGAGACCGATTACTACGGCGGGAGAGGAGCACGGCTGCTCGCTCTCTCTCCCGCTCCGCCGCCTCCTTTGCGGACATGACGGCCTCGCAAAAGGAGGCGACGGCGTCCCACTCGAGTTGGCCCCCGACCATGGCCTGAACCAAGGCCGGGACCGACAGGTCTGGTCCGATGGTTGCGCCGAGGACACGGCGCTCCCAGGCCGGACACTCATGCAGAGTATGCAACACCGTGTCCTCAACGCTGGAGCTCAAAGCTTTACCTACCTTACCCTTTACTTTACTTATAGAATCTAATTCAATTCGTTACCAAAAACCACAAATACATATCCACAACGTTATAATATGCAAAACATACTGAAATATTTAACACGAAACTAATTTTCATTGTCGCCATGGCCTGCTTTTTGTAAGAACGATCAAGGAGTAATAAGTAAATAGTTACTACTTAATGCTAAATACATTTGTTTTATTACAGTTTTATCCTTATTAACAGTGCTGCCAATTGTATACGGGTATTGAGCTCTAATACTAACATGATGATAATTCTGCTTAAAACAAGCTTACTTCTCATTAATTTTAAAATCTTTAATATGTAATTAAATAGACAATATATTGACTTACCACTACGATATGGACACCGGTATTACTTCCGCTTCCGGAAGACTCCGCCATTGTTATCTGTAGAGAGACAATAACTGCAGTCAAAGAGTACATTGAATATCAAAGAGTACATTGATATATAAAGAACTGCAGTTGTTAGTTGTCACTCGTGCGGTGGTGTCACAGGGTCCAATTCTACAATTGGTATTTCGTCAAAATCGCCGGACACTATTGTCTCAATATTCCTAGTAGATTTGACCATAAATACTACCGTCATCAAGTGATTCAGGAACATCAAAAATTATTAGTCGACATCGAGTCCCCATTATATAAACATTTCAGCCTGCTGGCTTAGCACATTCATCCTTTTACGGCCAATCCTACAGCGTCAATCCCCCGCCGCGGTCTAGCCGAGGTCGAAACTCACAGGAGGTACCTCCTCGAGCGCGCTGCTTCCGGGCTGAACGCCTCCGCTCCCACGGAGTCGGGAAGGCCCCAAAGCAGTGACGTAACTAGGGGGGCCCGCGGTCTCTAGAGACGTACAGATGTTAGTAATAATCAAACCAAGTCATTCTTTAAAATAAATGTCATAAAAATAAAAATTTATCCACTAGTCAGTAGGAAATAATACATTGTATACTACCTTAGCAACATAGACGAAGTTTTTGCATAAATCATTACAATCCCAAATGAGACAGTTTCTTAGGAATACACATTCTGTCACATCCTTCTTTCACCTTCTCCCAATATTTGTGCTATTCTGATACACGTCCTCTGTCACATCAAAAATCATCATATCATCCTTCATACAATCCATCCATCTCTTTATTGGTCTACCTTGACATTTGTATCCATCCAACTTGCAGTTTAACATTATTTTCGTAACGTGACTTTCATCCCTCCTCCTTACACGCCACACACCACCTAAGTCTTCTTTCTCTCTAGGCACGGGTGCAACTTTCATAGATCCTCACTCATTTCTCACCTTATACATTCTTGTCACACCACAAATTCATCGCAACATTCGCATCTCAGTAACTGAGATATAAAACTTATATAACATAGCGCTGTGGACAAAACAGCGATCTACTGACTATAAAAGTCAAATAATCTAGCAATTTAGTATGTCTGTAAAACTAGGTAATGCATAAAGAAAGTAAAAGAAGGAAAAACAAAAAATAAACATTACCACAAAATCACTATAGAAACTTCAAATATAAACAATAAAACAATTTTTACTAAAGCATAAATAAAAAAAATTAAATTGATTTGGTTTTAAAACACATGCTCAAACTTACATTGATTGTTAAATACTGGCTATTAAAAAATGAGCTTACGAACTTAATGTCATAGTGTTGTCGAAAGTGAAAACGGAATACATCGATACTTTGCTTTCTCCTCGTTACTTTGTCCGTATTCACTTTTATAGGCTTCCATTGCATTGTATGTACGTACTACGTACTAGACAAGCTATTTAAAGCAAAAATGTTCGACTTGACGAAAGAGAGAGCCTGCGCGGAGCGAGGTGTCGTCAACTGTTATTGCTGTTGAGGAGAAGACACTCTATAGTAGTCTACAGCAACACATCTATCTAATAATTGTTTTTCCTTCTTACTTATATACGTTACACAATTACTGGAGTTGTAGCAAACAGTGCATACTTAGTAAGACAAAGACAATAAAAGGAAAGAAAAATACTGTATGTCTTTCAAGACCACGGACCATAAAAATGGCCAGGGCTTTTGTAGGGCTTGCGAGGGGCTATGTGAATCAACACTTAGAGGCATCTTGACAAATTGAAAAATCTTGAAAAATCCCGGCCAGTGCAGGACGCACGCGGCTTGCCATTGGGTGTATTAGTATTGTGGGAAATGAGAACAAAATGTACCGGCCTATTGAGGTGAACTGCTAGTAGTACTAGGGGTATGGGAATATGGGTACTATGGCGTCTGCCCGTCGCAATGTTCGGGAAACATGGAAAAATAGGCCGAACGGTACTTGCCACTCCCTGCATGGCTCCCAAAAAATGCCATACATGACAGGAGCAACATGAGTGTGAGTGGCTAAGGAGTGTCGAGAATTGAGCTGTAGGTTCACCAAAGCTACTTCTGAAGTGATGCCATTTATCACTTCCACCCCTGGAGCTTGAGTCTTAGCTCTAGCGGTCCACTCCATGCCGGCTGGGTGAGGCAAGCACGGAGTCGGGTCTGATATGTCGCTACTCACCTAAGGCTTTGCCACAAAGCCCCCAGCGGGGGTGAAGAAATGTATTATTATAGTTACTAATATAAAATAAATAACAATAAACAATCTAAATAAAATAAATAAATAAACAAACTTAACATGTTTAGTAGATATATTTTCATTCCATTCGTTTAGCGCTAATGCCTCTTGTCAACTGGGTCTGCCCAGTTTCAGCCTTCGTCCCTTACAGTAAGTATATCGACAAAACTTTCGAAAGTATCGACTCGCGACCTCCCTACGCAAACAAGTTCACCTCTCGTTCAATGCCGTATTCTCTATATAAACCTAATTACACAACCGCTCTTAGGCACGTATATTGGAGGCTGGGTGATCTAATAACATATGCAGATGTATCTAGCTTTAATATGATAGATATGTAGAGGAGTGGAGTTAGTACAAGTATGCAAGAGACCGGACGGAATGTCACTCGTGTATTGGAATATGGGGCGGTTGTTAATGTGGATTATAGTAATAATAATAGGGGGCTTTGTGATGAAGCCTTGGATGAGGAGCGACACCTCGGTCCCGATTGTTTGCCTTAGCCAGTTGACACGGAGTGGAGATCGCTAGAGCTAAAACTCAAGCTCCAGGGGTGGAAGTGATAAATGGCATCACGTCGGAAGTAGCTTCGGTGAACCTCACCCACCTCTCTAAACTCCTTAGCCACTCACACCCATGTTGCCCCTGTCTTCTATGGCATTTTTAGAGGCCCATGAAGGGAGTGGCGAGTTCGCTGAACATTGCGACGGGGAGACGCCATAGTCCGGATATTCCCAGACCCCTAGCAGTTCAACCCAATAGCCCGGTACCTTTTCTTCTCATTCCCTACAAGAGTCGTACACTGGCCGGGGCTTGTCCTTGGGTGGATATTTATATGATTTGGACAGGAACAATCGCCGGTCAGTGTCACGCCACATTTAGATTAAACTTGTCAAGGGGCCTCTACGTGTTTGCTTTCCCATGGCCCCACACAAGACCCCCAAAAGTCCGGACCGTTTTTGTAGCCCGTGTTCTGCAGACATACATGCTATCTATACTAATATTAGAAAGAGGTAAAGTTTCTCTCTGGATCTACTAAACCGATTTTGAAAAATTTTCCACTAGAGGGAAGCTACATTATTCCTGAGTAACATGAGCTATATTTGGTTGTATTAGTAATTTTTATTTTTGTCTGATGCCCAGCGAAGTGGGCACGGGTCAGGTAATATAATATATAATCGACAGACAAACACACATTTTGTTAGTGGTCATTATTTACTCTATGGGAGCCTAATCTAATTTAATGTTGCGAAGCGGTGGTAAATTAGATTAGGCTTCTATAGAGTAAACAATAACCATACTGTACCTTTTTTGGATGAATGAAATGAGGATTTATTCGTGCAAAAACGGCGAAATACATTACCAGCGGCCGGGCCTCCTGTTATAAGAGGCGAACAAAACACCCCACAGCCAGGTGGTACGATATTTGCCCGCCTGGATGAGTTATCGACCCGTCTAGAATATGCCGCCATTACAACCTTGGTTCCAGGTTCCAGTCTCCATCAGCACATTGATAGTATCTTTGGTGTTACAAATGTCCATAGTCGATGACAACTGCTGTCCGTCTACCTGTCTGCTGAAGCTGAACTCTCGCAATAAAAATGTTTTTATTTTATTTTTTTCAATAATAGAACCCCGCTTTCTTTGAATTTTTCATTATATTTCACGTGTAAATTGCCTATCAAAAGTTCACGACTCAACAGCTGATACGATGACATTCAAGAGGTAGCACACAGATGTTCGGGAAAATAAAATTACATACATTTCCAAATAACCATTTATTTTTCACATTCATATAATTAAAATATTTACATTAAAAACAAGTTAAAATTTATCCTAACACGTGGCAGACATTTTGAAAGATGGCCGCTATATTACAACTATTAGATTCCCCTGGTAAAAATAATTCTACCACTCTAGCGAGTCGACTCTCGAATATTGATTTATAATCGTTATAAAGCAGATATTGTTACTAAACTGACGGACTCATAAACTGCATCAAAGTTCAGGATTACTTTGAAATGATTTTTTTAAATAAGTATGCAAACTTTTTAGATTAAATTATATAAATATGGAGAGACTGGCTCTTAATCTCAAAAAAAAAGGAAAATTTAAAAATAGAACTGCAGTAAAACAAATGAATTAGCCGGGAAATGAAAATTTACTCGTAGTATCAGATTTGCGTGTTATTTATAGCAAAGTTTTAAATTGATTTTTTATTATTTTGTCAATTGAATTATTGTTACCAGCAGAATTGTTGGGTTAGTTTTTTAACTCATCGAGTAAACCAGTCTACGGTTTCTAGAATATACAGAAGGTTTGTGGAGATAGGTTCTTACAGAAGGAGACGTGGTACAGCCAGGACTCGAGCAACCACCGGTCGTGATGACCGATTTATTGTTACAACTTCCCTGCGAAATCGTTTCCTCACGTCTGTTAACATCAAAACAGAGCTTAATGAAGTGCGTGGAGTAAACGTGAGTGCACGAACAATAAGAAGAAGGTTAAAGGAAGCGGATATCACCCCTTTTAGACCAGCAAATGGTCCAAAGTTGTCTGTAGCTCACAGACAACCTCGCTTAAGATTTGCGCGTGATCACCTGAATTGGACAGAAGAGCAATGGACCTCCGTATTGTTCACGGACGAGTGTAGGACATGTTTATATGGTGCAGATGGTCGCAGAAGAGTCTATCGTCGACGTGGGGAGCGATATGCTCAAAGTTGCATTGAGGAGCGTGTTCCTTTTGGAGGCGGTTCGTGTATGGTCTGGGGTGGCATATCGATGAACGGGCGAACAGAACTTGTGTTCATAGACATGGTCCGTCAAAACGGTAATAGAGGGGGTTTGACTGCACATCGCTACATAACAGAGATCTTAGAAGATCACGTGGTGCCTTACATGGGATTCATAGGCGAAAATTTTACTTTAATGCAGGATAATGCCCGGCCGCACGCTGCTGCACAAGTTCGACAATATTGCGAAGAGGTTGGGATACGTACAATGAATTGGCCAGCACGCAGCCCGGATCTTAATCCCATTGAGCATGTTAGGGACAATTTAAAAAGAGCTGTATATGCGAGAAACCCTTTGCCCACGACAGTGGCAGCACTAAGAACAGCACTTTCAGAAGAATGGGACAATATTCCGCAAGATCTTTTAATAACCCTATTAAAATCTATGCGGAACCGATTAGAATCCGTAATAAGGGCACGTGGAGGTAATACACCTTATTAAAACATAAATAAACCCTTGCATAAAGTTTGTGTCTATTGTTAAAACCAATTTTTTAATTAAACCAATTTTCCTTAAATTTCTGTTTTTTCTTCAAAAAAGTCTTAAGGTCCTTTCCAGTACACAAACTTAAACTTAAGGATATGACCCTACGCTGTTTTAAAGTTCACGAACCAATCTAGAGGTTTCAATTTAAATCTGTATAGAAAGTTTGCATACTTGGTTAAAATATTTATTTCAAAGTCGTCTATTACTTAGATACAGTTTATGAGTCCGTCAGTGTATTTTCAATTTCCAATATATTCAAAAACATGCATCGATATTAATCTAATAACACCCATATAAAATTCTTAGTATTTATGTTTGAATAGATTTAACTTAAAATTTATTTGACAGATTCTGATGTAGCTTAAATTAAAATATTTTCCAACGCTCCAGAAGGGTAACAGTATCATCAAAAACATACAAAAAAATAATTTTTCAACACATTTGCTCATAAAAAATACATTTACTAAGCCTGTATACATTGTTCGAAATTAAAAAATTACGCACCATACAACGGAACGTGCAGTAAAATAGGTTGGGTTAAAAAAATATATAAAACTTCCAACAAGCAGTTTGCTGAAACTTGCTGACCCGTGACCACTTTGTTGGGCGTCATTAAAAAAATACACATGCACCTACGTACATAAAGGTGCCTCGTACGAGAATGTGCGTAATTCTTGCGTGGAACGTTATTGCTGTAACATTTTTGACAGGCACTCCCGTGTCCACTTCGTTGGCGTAAAACATTTTTACTTTTTGATTTATTAATCACAATCAAATATTCTATGTTACTCGGGAATAATGTAGCATTCCACTGGTTACAGAATTTTCACTTTATAATATTAGTCATAATATATTCATAACATCATACTTATAATTTCCCCTAGCGAGTCTTATATATTAATCTAGCGAGAGTTTTGAATATTGTATTAAATATTATTTGTATTACACTATATTATAGTTTCAATATGTCTGCCGCGCGTTGTATTTAATCAATATATTAAACTACCTTCATTACTAGATATTAGAAACAATTACCTTTGTTATATCGTTAAAAAATCTATCAAATAGCACGAAAAAAGAATACTACAAACAATTGACGAATACAAAAAGTAATTCTGAAAAACTTCTAAATCTCACATGACTAGATGGAACCACAAGTCGTTAGACAACCGCGTTTTTTCAGTTTTTAAAAATTAAAAAAGATATTTACACAAAGTCATTTAACATTTATTAAGGAACTAATTGATTTGAAATAAATACATATTTCAAATAATAACACGCCATATTGTTTATTGCAGGAGTTCAGCAGACAGGCTACGTGATGGAAAGCGGTTACCATCGCCTATGGACATTTGCAACATCAAAGGTGCTACAAATGCGCTGCTGTTCTCTTAATGGAGACTGGAACCTGGTCATTAATGGCAGAAAATAGCTCATGGTTGTTATGGCGGCATAGCGTAGACCAGGTCTAATGTATGTCGATATAACAACCTTGAGTTGTGTTCCGGCATTAGTGACCAGTTTCCAGTCTCCCTTAAGAGAGCAGCAGCGCATTTGTAGCACCTTTAGAGTTGCAAATGTCCATAGGTGATGGTAACCGCTTTCCATCAAGAGACCTGTCTGCTGAACTCCTGCAATAAAAAAAAACCAGGGGTTGTAGCCATCCAGACGAGCAAACACCCTACCAGCTGACTGTGGGCTCTTACGACAGGCCACCCCAACACAAGAACTTGTCTTCTTTCTTCGTTCCTGCACGGATAAACATCTAAGATTCAGAAGATTCAGAAGAGAATTATGATTTTTTACTGGCCAATTGTCTTAGTATTCTTCTTCCATGTTAATACACAATAATACAGTTTGCGCTAAACTACAGCACCTATAGAATAAAGCTGCGTAACACATGATCTTCCATGAAAAAGCATATATTGCGCAGTCGACTATAAAGTTGCAAAGTTAAGCGCAATTCATAGTTATCCTGTATTTCACATTTGGAATAAGATTGAAATCCTGACTTATAATCGATTTGTTGTTGGCATATTTTTTAATACTTTATTATGATAGGTGACTTATTTGAAATACAAAAACCGAACTTTAGTCGACTTTTGTGAGTTCGTAGTTACACAAACTGGAACCAAGAAATACAAAATGGCTAGCGCACGCATCCTGTAGGTACTCAAAGGGCGCGGATTTAAATCAAGGCAGGAACGCATGCACCACTTAGGTAGTTTTCTGACCTAATGTGCATATTGCTACAATTACCACGTGCTAACAACGGTGAAGGAAAACATCGTGATGCAACCTGCACATCGAGACGACCGATGTGTCAAACCTGCCAAGCCGCCTTGGACAAGCGTGTCGGTTATATTATCCGTTTCCAAATAGTGGGAAGCTCAAGCCCAGCAGTGGGACGTGGATGGGCTGCTGATCTGATGATAGAGTCGGAAGGTGGCCATAGGAACTCCTGTACTAAACAAGATAGACCCGTCGTGTTTGGACTCGTTTTACTTGTCTTGTCTAGCACTCTGCTGCTACATGATATCCAGGATCTCAAAAGCTTGTATTTAAAAACCGTTTTAAAAAACAAGTTATTCCCATATAAATTGCAGAACTTTTTTCGTTTTACCCCATAAAATTTTTCACCAGTTAATTTAAGTGCCATTCCAGGGCACTTAATATATTTTTTATAATTTTAAAACTAAATTCTATTTGCTTAATACATATCATCAAATGATCATGATACTTAACTCAATGTGGTTTCGTTTCCAGTTTCCATAACTACGTCCAATTAATATCATAAAAGAAAATTCATGGAATTGATATGAAACACGTGTATTTACAATTAAATACTGCCGCATTCAGAGACCTTAAATTTCCTTTATTAGAAAAACTAATCATCTTATTCCAAGTACGTACGGACAACACCCTTACAACCTTAGGGCCCATCCAAATTTACGTCACACGTTAGGGAGGAGAGGGTCGACGAAGTGCGACATTGTGTGACAAGGGTTGGGAGAGGGTCCTATATTTCGTGGTGTCACATTTCGAAATCTAATATCTTTAAGCTAATTATGGAACTGCGGTTTTAATTTAACTAGTGGATTATTCGATTAAGTTTGATCAGTTAAAAATATTAGATAATTTCAGTACGCAGTTACATCCGTTCACGCATATGTAAGTGTATTTCATGCATCAAGGCTAAGCCAACTAAGCCAACGTTACAGACAACCATGGGCAAAATATCGTTGCCAAAACATAAATGCCTTTCACTAAGTGGGTCTTGACATGGGTTCTTTTTTTGCCTCAAGCAGGCAAACAGGCAGACGGCCCACCTGATGGAAAGTGGTTACCGTCGCCTATGGACGTTTGGGACACCAGGGGTCTCGTCAACGCATTGCCAACCTCTAAGAAATTTTATAACACCTTTCTTAAAGAACCCCATGTCATAGTGGTAAAGGAAAACCGCGGCGGGAAGTTCCTTCCAGATCATTGTTGTACGCGGAATAAATGTTCTAGAGAACCATTACGTAGTTGAGCGTGGGTCATTTTATAGAACAGAAAGTTACCGGCGTAACTCAAAGGTTTACAAGAGCTGCATATGACTTTTTGTTTGTTGGGCGACGCGTGCAGTTCACCTAGAAGCTCTTTCAGCGCTCACCGCGGAGTGTTTTCTACGTTCGAACGCTGCTAGACGTGGGCTTTGTCACACATTTGTTTCCATTACACAGCTGGCGAAGTCATTAACAACCTAATTTTGGCCGTTTTGTGAGCAACCAGCGATCACGAGCCGGATGGCTAAATCTTCAGAACTTCAATCACCATCGCTAATACCCGCTATATTTTTTTATAATCTTTATTTTTTTGGGACTTTTGCCACATAGGTATGTCAGCCCCATCATCGCCTAAACGTACTATAACTTATAATGAAATATTAAGTAATGATCTGGCTAACAAACTAGCCTTCTTTGAGGCTGGCTCTGCCAGAATTTCTGTAAAGATACCTACATCAAAACGATTCAGTCCCATCTCCCCCATCAGTTGTTCTCTACCATCTCTATTTCTGCTGTAGTCCATTAAAAGATGTTGAACATCTTCACGAGTTCCACACACTAGGTGCCCGCTATATAACATCCCTAAATGCGGCAGATTAATTAAATATTTGCCCGAAAAGTTTAAACATTTAAGAACCTTTTCATATACATATTATTATAAATGCCCATCAAAGATTGCGCCTTATCCACTAAGATCTCGGAAATTCGTAAGCGCGATGTAGGAACGTGACAATTGAGCTGGATTGTCCTACAATGCGTCAGCGCCATCTACCGTCAATCACACGCTGAATAATGAAAAGTACATCGAAATTTCCAAATTTTTAAAACTAATTGACAACATTAACAATATTCATAAATTCAAGGTTTAAAACGATGAAACTTCGCAGTTGTATACATAATATAAAATGGCAAGCTTATTAAAAAAATAGTTTAAAAATAACAAAAAACTAAACTATTTTTTTTTAATCCCTCATGCATCTCAACCAGTATCGATATTTAATCAAAATAAAATATATCCACGATCTCCTGAAAATTGTATATATATACATGTGTATAAAAAGTAAATTTTAGTTGATAACATACAATATTTTAGTAAGTTTTCGCGAGTAGTACACATAATAAAACTATGTTATAACGGTTTTAAGTACAGAATTTATTTGATTTTTATTATTCCGACGTTTCGGTCACTTTTCAGTAGCCGTGATCGCGGAAAACAAAGACGTCAAGTGCCAATGAGTACTGAAAAAGTTTTATTTAGCTTGCCGTAAAATTGTTCATTTTAATTACATATTTTGTTTCTAATAAAAATCAAATAAATTACTGCGTTTAAAACCGTTAAAGCGTAGTTTTATTACAGATAACATACGTTAAAATAAACTCTAAAATTAATTTTAAAATTTTGATACACAAACGAACAACAAATCTTATTTATCATTTAAAATTTATCTTAAGATTCTCAAATTCGAAGGTACTCAATAAGTTTCTATTCGATTTCATATTTGAAATATAAAAACTAAATCAATATGTTGTTACAGATATTACGCAATTAATATTGCAAATAATCAATATTACCGCCATCTAGTGAACAGGGTAAACTAACAATCAACGTAACATTTTCAAGTACAGTACGCGTGACACTTAAATGTGCTTCGAGTGTACTTGTGAAAGTTTGGGCAAGTCCAGTCAAATGTTAATATTTATTATACCTTACGAGGTTGTGCGAAAGAGATGGCATGTGAATCCTGATAACGTGTGAGCGAAAGCGCATACTCCGTTCAGCTCAGTCTGAGATGTTTATAATTATATTCCGCGCAATAACGTGTATGAATTTCAAACGCGCATTGAAATTTTGCTCGCACTGTATTAGTGTATTGCGATTGTTATTCCTAAAGCCGAAAATAGACACTTCATTTCTGTCTTTCAATTTTGATAGACATGAGGTATTCAATCAATTCAATATAAAAATAAACGAACTTAATTGTTAATAAAGGTTTCAAATGCGACTTTTAATTATTTATTTTGTGTTTAATGTATAAAATATTGTTGCGTATAATAAATAACTAATATAAATACGAATAACAAACGTTGGAATTATTTTACAAAAGAATAAAACGCGAACAATCAGTTAAAAAAGTCACTTATGAAACTACTTTTAACAATTAACAACTTTTTTTTTTTTTTTTTATAAATTAAAAGCGAATAATAAACTCTTCTAAATCCCGCTTTACACATCTCTTCCATGATACTGCGAAGTTTATGTTTTATGTAACCTTACTATATAATTATTAGATAAATTTCTTTATATTACATTTTTTGCATCAATTTTATGGCTAAAGAAAATCGTCGCATCTTTAAAAACCAAACATTTACTAAACAAAAATTTCAAATACCTTCAATTGAAGAATTTTTCTTTCATATTTTACAGGAGAGCATATAGAAAAAACATAATAACATTATTACTTAAATTAAAAAGTACTTTTTTTGTTAGGTTCGAATCTACGTGAATGGAGGCTGAAACTAGAAATTAGCGTAGTGTCAGGTTTTGACACAGCATAATGCTGAGATGCCAGCTTGAAAAGGCACATCTTTCTAAAGATTTTGTGTTTATATGTTACATACGTACTTCCAGTTCTATGTGCTTTGTGTCTGAATATGTTTTTCTCGTTGCTTCTATTTTCTTCATCATTCATCTTTATCCAGACACATTGAAACTGGACATGATACAGACATAATAAAATGTTGTATTTGGCACACCAACCAAATTTTTATATTAAAGTTTTACCGCCATCTAGCGTTGATAATTGAAATTCAAGTACCAAATAGATGTTGTAGTTTTGAGATAGATGGCATTGATAACACAATACTTGAAATTTTTGCTTAGTTACGCTTTGTCTTTAAAGATGCTTTATTGGACTACCCACTTAATTTAAAAAAAGTTAAAGTAGCGAATGGGTTTTATACACGAGAACAAGTCGAGCATATAACTGCCCAGAATTTAAACATTATTTATTTTAAATGTAGTCATGTGCTCATTCACTCGCCATACTATAAGTTGAATTTTGCCATTATTTGTCCACATAAGCTTATGACAAATTTTAATCCATAGTAAGGCAAATGAACGGTCAGTAAGATATGGCAATGAGTCTGTAGTGAACTCTATTTAGATAGTCCCTTGGACGATCAAATATTATGAGTGATTCCAAAAAAAAACCTGTGTGTAATATGCCACACTCATCTCTGTAGAAAAACGATCTACAGACAGAAAAACGAACGAAACACATTTTTTCGAAATAGTATTTCAAAAAGTGAAATTAGAATACAAACAATTCTTAATATGTTATTAGATTGAACTCGTGTATACACCGCATGCATTTAAACTTCTTCCATACAAACATTTTCCCTACAAATATTTGTAAATAATCAAATGCGTAAAGATTTTTTTTAATAATAACTATTATTATATCTTGAATTTATTCATAACATTTTATTTTTTAATAATGACTAATATTTACATACAAATATTTCATGTATTATTATTTATTTAATTATTAAAAAAGACTATAACAAGATATAAATGTGAAAGTCAGTTGGTTTGGAATATGTAAGACGTAAAACTTGACTCTGAAAATCTAGAATATTCCTAATTAGATGGAGCCACGATGGATGTGGTTTTTTTTAGCAATTATTTTATCGATCGATACGGTTCACTGCGATACGGGGTCTAAGTCGCCCCGAATGCGTCTCACTTGGGTGCGGCTAAGAAAACTGACTTCTCTGTGGTCCAGAGAGGGTAACTTCAATTTAGTTCCGTTGGATAAAACGTTTCATGGTATACCTACCTTAATACGAGGTTAACTTGAATTAGTATATAGCTCAACACAAAACAAAATCCATACTTTGTTTTGACGGTCTCTGTGGTTGAGCGAGCTAAGCCTTTACCGGCCTACCTCACTACAACTAAGAGACTCCGGGTTCGATTCCTGGTGTGGTAAATTTCGGAAATGAATTTTCTCCGTTATTTACTACGGCTGTCCGGGATCGACCCCAAAGTAATACATTGTATATTACCCGTAACGCAAGCGTAACTTGCTTAATTTGGTGATATACAATATTTGTGTTTGTCTGTCGATTATTATTATTATTATACAAAAGCAAAAAAAATTGTTTATAAACCATTACAGGCTCAACAGGCCTCGTGTTGCCAGTGGTAATTTTAGTACGAGGTCTAAAACGCCCCGTACCGCAGGTATGGAAAGTACAGATAAATTAATGCCGCTGTGAACATAATTATTAAAATATATTGTATTAAATAATAAAACATTAAAATATGAATGAAATACGTGGCGCCATCTAGATATTATGAAGAAGCTTTTCAGAGTCACGTTGTCTAACTCTTTTTCCATTGTTAGTATGTTTGGTTGCTCTTTCTTTACAGTTTTGAAAATGTACAGATTACTGCAAAGACTAAAAAAATATACCATGTTGTCTTTAGAGTCTTCAGCTACTACTGCTGTAGAATAAAATTATTTACAAGAAGACAACTCAGAACTGTTTACGAGGTGACAACTCAGAAATTGTATACACGGCAATAACCCAAAAGTTCATTTAAGTTAACAATGCAGAAATTGTTAACAACATGACAACCTAAAAATCCTTTACAAGGTAATAACTAATTACAAACAGAATAGTGTTAAAAATGACAACAACCTTACCTGCAAAACCCATAGAAATCCAGAAACAAAATAATGATTACAATTATTCGGAATCTGAATCCGTCTCGCCGGATTCTGACTCCGTACTGGACACAGGCTCGCACTTGATGAACTCTATCTCTGCTCGAGGCTTCCTCTTCCTTCCCACCTTCTTCTTGTCCTTCTCGTTGCCCATCACCGTTTTCACCATCTGCGATATCCTCTTCAGATGCTGCTGCTCGTGTCTTTGGAGATGATTGTTGAGATACTTACGGAGTTTGAACTTCTTTCCACACTGATCACATTCATGCTCATATTTCGTCTCGTCCACTTCCATATGTACGGAGTTATTATGACGTCGCAAGTAATGGTCATGCGCAAACTCTTTGTCACATTTTTCACATCTTATTTTAGGCTTGTTAGGATGTACAATCTTTTTATGCTTCTTCAAACGCACTGCTGAATGAAAGAATTTATCGCATAAATCGCATTTCACCTTCGAATCTGCTGACGAATGTATTTGCATATGCTCTTTAAGGTACTGGTCATTCTTGAACTCCTTGAGGCACTCCGGACATGTAACCTTCGATTCTAATGGCGGGTGTATGTTTAACACGTGCCTTTTCATATGATGACGAGATTTAAATGTCATAGAGCAAAAAACGCAGGGATGTCGCTCTACAGGCGTGTGTTGGGTTATCAAATGCCTGTTCAAGTTCAAGTGATTCTTATAAAGCTTATGACAGAGGTGGCATTTGTATTTTTCTTTATCGGCCCTGTGGCAAGATTCCATGTGGTACCTTAGCTTGTACGGTACTGAAAACTCTTTACCGCACTCCTGACACTTCAACTCTGGCAATGTAGATGGGTGTAGCTTCTTTACATGCATGTACAGAGCTCTTCGCGTACGAAACTCTTGAAAACAGTACTGGCAATAACACTTTTCCATCTCTGAATAGTGTTTATTCATCCTATGCATATATAAATAATGCTTATTTTTGAATGTCTTGTCACATATATCGCAGAGCACCGCAGACTCTTCAGAGGAATGCACTCTTGTGGTATGTAAGTAGAGATTTTGATAATTTTTAAATTCCTTATTGCATTTCTGGCAGATGTACTGTTTGGTTCGTTTGGGGAATAATACAGGTTTCCAAGTCTCTAGTACTGATTCGTACATCTGTCTTTGCTCTTCTGTTAGTGTTTCGCTGGTAACACTGATGAATTTGATTGGTTTCTCAGGTTTAATGTTGATACGCTCTTGTGGGGTTGGTGTTGCTATTAGTGCTGGTTCTTCTTTTATCTCTTCCATTTTTGCGATTTCTGTAGATAGAAGAAAGGGTTCTGTTATTACCGTATTATTATATTTATTATTATACACTGTTATATACAATAAAATATTTTTTACTAGCTGCGCCCGCAGTTGATGGAAAATCTCTTTATAAATTATAGCCATATATAACTTCATTGTAGCTCCATAGGCCGTATGCCGAAGCTCCAACGATTTATTACCATAATGAAGTCACACACACGCTCGGGTTTTTCCGGGAATTGTCGGCGAGTTTTCAGTACTCCTACACTTCGAGTTCAAGATTTTACTTTAAATTTCACATAACTTATTAATTATAAGGAAAAAAATGAAATAAAAATAGTTTCTCATAAAACTTTTATAATCTTTTCGTTTATTACAAAAATGATACTAAAACTAACCAAACGGGGGTGGAGGTGAGGCAAATAAGCGAGGACACGAGCAAGACCTGTGCATTTGATAAGCTATGTATGTATGTAATGTACTTTGCGGGTGTCATTTGTACTGGTTGGGTCCAGTTATATTTGTACCTGTGTTATATGTGTTTGTATACTTCTAATTAATTCTATAGTAATTCCAACGGCATTTTAATTCGAGCCCCACACTCATAACAGTAGTATTGAATTAATGTAAACACTTTACTGTTGAGGAATTGGGCAATGTTCAATTTAAAAACTACTGATAGCTGTTTGCCATATTTCAAAAAACATAAAATATTGCCTATTGCCTGTCTGTATATTCTTGAATTAGCACTGTTTGCAGAAATGAACCTGCATTTATTGTCTAGTAAGTTTTCCGAAATAGTGAAGTCGCAACAGACGCGACAATAACAAACTTTGTATGTCTGCCCATACAACCGCTTTAATGGCAAAAAGATGTACTCTGCATGGCACTAGTAATAAAGTACCTAGACCTATCAAAGACTAGCGGCCCGGCAAATGTCGTCCTGCTCTGAAAAAATAAAAATCTAGGACCCAATCCCAATGCCACCTACCGGTTCCAATTGTGGATTTAAACCAGCAACTCAAACACACAAAAACAAAATCACCAAAATCGATCCAGGTGATTAGGAGGATTTTAGAACCCGATCACAGTGCCATCTACCGGTTCCAATGGGATAAAAAGTATCCTATGTCCATCTCCTGGTTCTAAGCTTTTTCAGCCAAATTGGTATAGCCGTTCTTGAGTTATAAATAGTGTAACTAACAGACTTTCTTTTATATATATAGATTTGAGATAAAGAGAATTTTGGGTGGTTATAAAACAAATAACAGTGAAGGCTAAGGCAGGAGCTTTGATTTGCTTTACCCCCATCTTAATCTCCCAACCTATACTGAAAAAGTTTGAATATGTTCATAATAATTAATAGGTGTCCCAATTATTTAGAAACCTTTTTCTACACTCATAAAACAGTTTTAATTATTATAAATAAGTCATAAATATATTGCTAAGCATATATCACCATTAAATTCATAATAAACAAACCAAACACTTACCGAGGCTTCATAGCAAATGGGTGTACAGACAAAAGTGCAGATTTATATAAGGGACGAAATTGTGAATAAAACAAAACTAGTTGATTTTATGAGGCTGAAATTTGGAATATCCTTCTATCTTTTTAGGTACACTTGCATACTGGTAAGGCTTTCATAATTGTAACATGAATAGATCTTAGTAAATAACAAAAAAAAAATGCATTTTTGAGTATGAAGCCCTTATGAAGCCCTCGATACCTAGACCCTTAAGTTTTTTTTAATAAATAAAGTATAAAAGGGAAAAGACATATGGGGTATAGCTATTTATTATAAACAGTTTCAAACTTTTTTTAAAATTATTTAGGTTTTGTTTATTTTTTTTACCACCCAAAATGCACTTTATATCTGAAATAATAAACAAATGCGCTCTATAAGTATACCATACCCAAAAAGCCCAAAAAAATATTAATAAAAAAGAATATAAAGTCCTGAGGGTGGGGTATAGATACACATCACATTTATTTATTATGAACAAATCTGAACTCTTATATAAGTTAGAAGGCTAAGGCAGGTGCAATGCAAAGCAGAGCACCCGTCTCAGCCTTCAGTGGTTATTTTTGTTTATAGCTACCCAACATTAATTTTGGGTTGGGTTTACATATATGTCCCCGGATGATTTCCTGGATGATTTTAATGGTTAATGTGTTTAGGAATATATTTAAGACTTATTTATAACAACTGAAATTGGTTTTGAGTGGAAAAAATACATATTCAATTAATTATCGAAGTTTGAAATTCACGACAATGATCTGGTAATTTTGTCGCCAAGACGTTTTTTTACGTTTTTTGACGGGATTTATCGAAATAGGAGACTGTATGTATCCGAAAATTTAAATATGTGGAGTTTTAAACAGTCGCTTAGGTTAGGTTTTGTGTAGACCAGAACCGACTGGTAACCATTCACTATTTATCTTACATATTAGTGAAAAACAGAAGTGAGGTTAGATTGACAAAAACATTAATAACTCAGTAAGTAAATATTTCCGCGCCATAGGAGTTGCAGAAGGAGTAAGGTTTCCTCTCTCTCTCCCCCCTCGCCCCCCCCCCCATTACTTATAATTCCGGGGACATATATGTAAACCACACCCTTAATTTTATATCTCAAGTAATAAATAAAGGTGCCGTATATCTATACCGCACCCAGACCTGAAATTGCAGCATTGTCAGAATGAGGTAACAAAAAAGGATAGCAACACATAGGTTTTGCTCCTGGTATTGCGAACCTCTATAGGCGTAGGCACAGAAAGAAAAAACAGCATACATGGCACTAGTTAAGATAATATATATAGGTATAGTCATAAGGCACACACTACACATGGACTCTCTCACAACACCAGCATGTAACAGATACACTCTACATTAGTATAAGTTTAGTTTTAAAATTAGATAAAAAAATAATTATATAAGTTATTCTTAAGGTACACAACACAACACAACACAAAAATCCTAAAATTAATGTCACACATAATAACACATAAACAATAAGCATGTATAAATTCAAAAACTCTAAAAATAATCAAGTTATAAAAAGGGTACGGAACTAGAGTCCGTAGATTAGTTACTTTAAAAAAAACCTCTATAGGCGACAGTAATAATTTACGATTAGGTGGACCATCTTATTGTTTGTCAGCATCATAAAATAAGTTATAGTAATAAATCACAATTAAAATCAATTATAGTAATAAATTTCAGTCCCACATCCCATTATTGTAAATAAGTTTTTTTCCCCCTATTATTGAAAATACACATATCTCCAACATGATAGTTTATTCTCAAGGTCATATAAAAAAAATACCAAAACTGTCTTGTTTATTTATATATTTTAATTAGAACCGATTGTCGTATTTTTTTAAAGTTATAAACTGGCCACATGCCTTTCGCAAATTACGCCAAGGAGACCGACTTCGACGAGACTTGAAGCAACTTCAATATCTTTTACAGGAAACCAGGCAATTTATAGAATGTGTTTAATAAATAATAAGTTTCTACATTTACTTATTTGAGAAGTTAAGATAACTGAAAACTGCTTAAGACGGCAGAAATCAATAGGATCATATAAAAACAACATTTTAATAATAACGCCGCGGCACTAATATTTTTAAAGCTTCATTCCAAAAAAACTATTCGTATAAATACATATTTAAACGTACCTGAATACTAAATGTGCAGTAATAATCCTTTATATACACTTTAATACGTCACAGCGTTATCAAGTTCAATATAACGTGAAAATATATCATAATTGCAACGATAAAATGGCTATGCCCTAGGGGATTGAATTTATCGACCAGAAATGGCTGTTGTAGTCTAAAGTCACACATTAAACAAACAAATTAATGCATAATTGGGCCCTAAAATAGCATTAACACATAATTCTTAAAGAATAAAAGCTAAAAATTGGTTAATTTTTATTAAAAATGCACGATTTTTCAAGGAGAGTTTGACGTCTTGTTGTACGTATTTACGTCAACTCAAACGTCAGTTTTTTTTTTTCTTATACCTCATCTAATGTTTATGTTTCATATGACAATAATTTAAGGTAGGTACTAAAAGTATTTGCTTTTTAATTAACTGAAGAAGACAAACCACACTATCATTAATAAGAATTAACTACCTATTCTGGATTATTAAAACCATTGAAAAATATACATTATCCTTTTAGTAATGTGTGATTCCATATTTGCTACCAGATGTCAGTATGTTTTCAAATTACCTATTGTCTACAGCACAGGAGTCACCGTTTATAACAATAATTATTCGTATTGTTTTAAAAATAAAAATGAATTATTTTTTAAACATTAATAATTAAATAATAAAAGTAAACCACTAGAAAGTTTTACATTGGCTATAAAACACCCTTAAGCGAAACCATTTATTTAAATTAATCTTTTCTGTAAGATAAAATATGCTATATTTCACAATAGATGTCAGTAATATGTGATAAAAATAATAACGCTCAATTTACCCAAGATGGCGCTGCTTTTTACTTTCTAATAACTTTCATCCAACGATTTCTTTCACAATTATATAATTACTTTTGAAATTAGATAATATTATGCATTTAAAACCAAATGTAATATTAATGTGCTACGTCATAAATCTTAATAGTCGTGTATTGTGATAGAATGATTCAATTCTCTTGGCTCTGTTACAATTCTTAAAATAGTCGCCGCTAGATCATCACCGCTAAGTTTCGCGTGTGATAATAATCATAGTGAAAATAAATTAATTTAACAAACCATGCGGGAAATCGTACATTTGCAGGCTGGGCAGTGCGGCAATCAAATAGGATCTAAAGTAAGTTCAACAAAACATATTCCCTTTTCAAGTTTTGTTTTAATTTACACATATTTTACTTCGATAGTAGATACATGGCCTGCCATACGCGTAGTCGAAATAATGACTTTAATGTTAATCAAAAATATTTATATAATAATATATCTTAGACCATACATATATACATACTAGGAAAATTTTCGTAAGTAGGTATTTCATGAAAATGATTATTTTTGTGAATTGCTTACAACTTTCAAACTAGCATTTTAGGATTCCACAGGTAGATATTTTAGGGCCTAATTAGGGGGGTACGATAGTGGAATACAGTCGGAGGGCCTTCTTAAGGGCAGTCGTGCCAAGGATGGGGATTCGGAATGGCAGCACATTATGCTGACGCTCCTAGCTCTGGTCAGCTGGGTAAAACATGTCTTACAAATAGGAAAAGATTTATGTCCTAAATAATTGCGAGCAGCTGTGGTGATGGACAATAGTTATATTTTGAATAATTCACTTTATATCTCTAAAAAATAAACAATAGTTAAAAAAAACTAAAAAGTATAAAATAACTTATTTCTACACTATTATTATTAATATATATTATCTTAAACATCTTAAAGTCGGTGCTTAGTAATTTTCAAAATATAGTAATTTTTATGTTTTACTTTGCACCGACTTCGAGATGTTAGTTTTTGAAGTCGGGTTTTTAAACGAAGTTTTTTTTATTTATTTTTTACTTTTTAGTGTCTAGCTATGGGTACGCCTACGAAAGTAGCCGCGCGGAATAGAATTTTTTTCATAAAAAATGTTCATAAAATGAAAACTACTGAGCTAAACTATGTCAAATTTTTAGGGGACCAAATGGCAGCCATACCACGTCGAACAAAAAAAGAATCATCGGATTATAAATCTCGAAGTAATCGGTGAACATACATAAATAAAAAAGATTCCGACGAATTGACAACCTCCTCCTTTTTTAATCTGTTAAAAAATACGCTATTATATAAAATGTAAACAATAAAAAAAATAGAAAATAAATTTGAATTAAAAATAGTATAAGAAAAAACGATTTTATTAAAAAAAAGCGCGCGGTTCATGTATCAATAGTTATAAATATTTTATGAACAGATATGAGAAGCGTTATTTTGATAATATCCTGAAAAGCACCCATTTTAAGAAGGTATGTATGGATGTATAGACGTATAAATGTATGTTTGTTACCCTTTCACGCAAAAACTACTGAATGAATTTTGAAAACTTGAGAAGAGGAGTAACTTGAGAAGATGCTCGAGGCTCGTTTTACTTGTCTTGGCTAGCAATCTGCTGCTACATGATATCTAGGATCTCATAAGCTTGTATTTAAAAAGGTGTCATAAAACTTCTTCGAAGCCACCAGCGCATTGGTGACATCGATGGTGTTGTAAATGTCCATACTCCATAGGCGATGGTAACCGCTTTCCATCAAGCGGACCGTCTGCCTGTCTGCTGTGCTTTCCCAAAAATAAACGTGAAAATTCCAAGGGAATACAGAACCGTGTAAAACATTTGTGTAATGTAAACACACTTTATATCTGCGTGGAATTTGTTTTCAAAACCCCCCGATTTTGAAACATTCTTCATTGGTGCTCCGCTCCTATTGGTCTTAGCGTGATGATAAAGCCTATAGCCTTCGTCGATAAATGGGCTATCTAACACTGAAATAATTTTTCAACTCGGACCAGTAGTTGCTGAGTTTAGCGCGTTCAAGCAAACAAACAAACTCTTCAGCGTTATATATTAGTATAAAATACACTCATCGTTGTTATGGTCTACTGATTTTTATATCTGCTATAGATCTTTACGTAATCAATGATCTAGTAACCAATGAAATAATTATATTACCTATTGTTTATTGTGATTTCAATACTCACTACTCTACTCATCCGTGCAGGAACGGAGAAAGAATACAATTTCCTGCGGCCGGGCGGCCTGTCGTATATAAGAGGCGACAAAACAACCCACAGGTGGTAGGGCATTTGCACGGCTGGATGGCTACCACCCCTGGTCTAAAGTATGTCGCCATAATAACCTTGAGTTGTGTTCCGGCATTGGTGACCAGGTTCCAGTCTCCCTTAAGAGAGCGGCAGCGCATTTGTAGCACCTTTGGTGTTGCAAATGTCCATACGCGATGGTAACCGCTTTCCGTCCAATGGGCCGTCTGCCTGTCTGTTAAACTCCTGAATTTAAAAAAAAACTCAGCAACCTACAAAAACCAGACTACTGCCAAACCAATACATTCCACATCTTCTAATATTGCCTACCTTCTTTGTTCATTCAACAGTTTTGGGAGATTATCTCCGACGAGCATGGAATCGACACGACCGGGATTTACCAGGGCAACAGCGACCTGCAGCTGGAGAGGATCGAGGTCTACTATAACGAGGCTTCCGATGGTATTTTTTATATTAATAATCAACGAACAAACAGACATATTTTAATATCACAACAAAAGCTAGGCTGAAGTCAGTTTTGTTTTTATTTAAAAAAATGGCACTGCTGCGCAATGTATGTGTGTATATATGTGAATATGAGTGCACGTATGTGTGTATGCATCTAAATATGAGTGTGTTAGCAGAATAATAATAATGTGAAATATAATAATTAAAGTTTATTACACTAGAATTATTACAATGACAATATTAAATACAGCACAATACTACACAGAAATATTAAGACAACTCCAAGAGTTGTCTCCACGCTTGTCAGGTGTCGAGCAGCAATTTGCCCTTAAAGAATACTGCGATTATCGAACAGTATTTATCGACCATAATATGGTTGTAGACTAGCTCCCCTCTGCCCGAACACCGAGTATTTATAATATCCTCGTAGTGCGTCTGCAGCGACACCATCATGTAATACTTTGGCGCCACATCACTTCCGTCATAACACCAACTTCCGCCATCAGTATAACTTCCAACTTCCGGTTACTCCATTTTCCATATCCGCTGGCTTGATAATAAATGCTTCTACGTTGACAACCGGTTATACGACTTCCGATTACTACATTAGATAGATAGATAGATAGATAACTCTTTATTGTACACCAATACAAACATGAACTTAAGACTAAAATTATATGAAAATAAAATTATATAATGAATACTCTATCCGGTTATTGACTACTTCCGTCATATGGTTACTTTACAATAACATACGATAACAATACGATTTTAACAAGTGCAATTATTTTAATTTTAATGACTAGTTAAGTTTATGCATAGTACTAAGTAATATGTTTTCCTGAAATAATAAATAAAATTATTTTAATTCTTTCTTTCTTTGAAATAAAAATATAAACTAGGAGCAGTTGCGGCAGACGTTGCCCTCCAATGAAAAAATAAAAATCTGGAACTCGAATACGGGTCTAATTGTGAATGTAAACCATCCTCGAAACCCACTCAAACACTATTTTTTTACACCTTGGGTTATATTATTGAAGTTTTAGTAGGGATCCCTAATTATTTCTAGTAATAAATATAATTTATATTAATCTGGAATAGTGTAGTATTATAATAGTGAAAGAATTTTTGAAATCAGTCCAGTAGTTTTTGAGTTTATTCGTTACAAACATACAAATCTTTCCCCTTTATAATCTATATATATAAAAGAAAGTCGTGTTAGTTACACCATTTGTAACTCAAGAACAGCTGTATCGATTTGGCTGGAAATTAGTGGGGAGGTAGTTTAGAACCAGGAGACGGACATAGGATACTTTTTATTCCGTTGGAACCGGCGGGTGGCGCTGAGATCGGGTTCTAGAATCCCCCTAATCACCTGGACCGATTTTGGTGATTTTGTTTTTTTATCATGAAACAAAGTCTTTTAGGAATTCAGAAAATATGGTGGTACGAAGTCCGCCGCCGACCCGGCGAACTTAGTATAGAACAAAGATATAAAATGATACAAAAGAACGGTCGTCGCCGACTCGCACAGTGCCATTGGTTCTTCGTTAATTTTTTGAATATTTTTCTAGGTAAACGTTTCGTTCCGAGAGCTGTGCTGGTAGACCTGGAGCCGGGTACAATGGACGCTATCAGATCTTCTACATATGGACAGCTTTTCCGGCCCGACAACTATGTTTTTGGGCAAAGCGGCGCTGGTAAGTCTACCTCTTTACCACACAATCCTGTGCTTTGTAACTTGAAGATTGGTCCTAGTTTGTGTTTATTTTTCATTTTCAACTGGTGGCGTTAGTTTGTTGTATTTCTTTTACTAAATGATATCTATCTATATTCTGAAATACTAAAAGCGCCGTGTCTGTAATTGAAGGTATTATAAAAAAACAACATTTATATGTATAATAAATAAAATAAAATAAAACGCATTGAATGAATAGCCCAGTAGTTTTTACGCAAGTCCCGAACAAACAGACAAGAAATTGCATGGTTTTCTCCATCGTTCATATAGTTTACTCCACTTGTTATTTTCAAGTTGATCATGTACTAGCAGAAGGTGATGTCAGGAGGCTTAAGAACAGACGAGCGTGCATGACAAGAGCTATGAATGTCAAAGAAGCAAGTGAGGTGTGTAAGAATAAGCCTGTATGGCGCTCTGTTGTTCGTGCCTACCCTTGCAGGGACCTGGCGTAAAGTTATGTATGTATGCTCTAGTGCTCTAATGTACTATTGCTCTACCACCAGTACAAATATTTAATCGATGTATAGATAAAGGAGTATTTCCTGACTTAATGAAAGTTAGCAAAGTTATTCCTATATTTAAAAGTGTGTAAAAAAAACTTTAGCCCAATTTCTATTTTACCAACCTTAAGCAAGGTTTTTGAAAAAATAATTTTAAATCAACTGCTCTCACATTTTAATATGAATAAATTAATTCATACTAAACAGTTCGGGTTCACCAAAGGTCGTTCCACTACCGATGCAGGTGCTGAGCTTCTAAAGCACATTTATGGTGCTTGGGAAGGATCACAGAATGCCATTGGTGTATTCTGTGACCTGTCCAAGGCATTTGATTGCGTTGAACACGTGACCCTCCTAAAAAAGCTCAATTATTACGGTATTTATGGCGATTCTCTCAATCTTCTGTCGTCTTACTTAAATAATAGATCCCAAAGCGTTGAAATTAACAATATCAAATCTCGTGAGACTGGCATATCTATGGGTGTGCCCCAGGGCTCTATTCTAGGTCCCTTCTTGTTTTTGATATATATTAATGATTTGCCATATTTTATTAATGATATGTGTGAGGTAGTGTTGTTTGCTGATGACACGTCACTTATATTTAAAGTTGACAGAAATAAACAGAACTTTGACGACGTAAACAACGCCTTAACCCAAATATCCAAGTGGTTTACCGTAAATAACTTATCACTCAATCCGAATAAAACTAAATGTGTTAAGTTTGTTATGCCCAATGTAAAAGAATACGATGTTAATATTTCTCTTAACGACACTAGACTTAACCTAGTAGATTCAACTGTATTCTTATGCATTAACCTAGATCAGAAACTCCAGTGGGGCGCTCATGTATCTAGTCTCTCAGGAAAGCTTAGTTCTGCTGCATATGCGGTCAGAAGAGTTAGGCAGTTCACTGACGAAGAGACTGCTAGACTAGTTTATTTTAGTTATTTTCATAGTGTCATGTCCTATGGTATTTTACTTTGGGCAACGCTGTTGACTTAGAGACTATATTTGTTTTACAAAAAAGAGCCGTAAGGTCAATTTACAACCTCGGCCCTCGGATGTCTCTTAGGGAACGCTTTAAGGAAATCGGTATTATGACGGTCGCCTGCCAATATATTTTCAATAATATAAATTATATTATAATTTGAGTGCCTACAAGCAGTATAAGGATGTTCACAATTTCAACACCAGCTATTGTAATAAACTGATATTGCCATCTTTTAGGTTACAAAAAGTATTGTCTTCTTTCTTGGGGTATACGCTTCTTCAATAAGATTCCGAGTGAAATGTTAGATCTGCCCTTCACTAAATTCAAAACCAAATTAAAAAGTATCTTGCTTAAAAAGGGATACTACCTATTGAAGAATATTTAAATGACAAAACTTCATTTACAAAGCAGCTCGCTCCAAACTCTTATACTGTGTTTTGTACGAGTGTAACGTTTTTGTCTTGCCGTATTTGTAAGGAATATATGGAGATATTATGTTGCAAAAAAAATTAGTACGGTATGTCTTTATATTTATAACTATAATAATATTTTCTATCCTTTTATTGCGTTCTGTCTTATTGAATATGCACTGTTTGCTACAACTCCATTAATTCTTCAAAAGTCATTCTGTAACATAATTCTGTATAAAACTAAAAAAAAAAGAACTTAAATATAAATAGAACAACTAATATAAAGAAAAACAATTTTTAGCTAGACGTGTTGCTGGGGAGTTTCTTGCCGCTTCTTCTCCTTAACAGCAATAACACGTTGCGAAGCGGTGTACATAGACTATGAAGTAAAATTAAATTTTAACCTATATGTATGACCTTCAAAAAGTGTTCTCCAGTGGAACTTATTTTGAATAAAAACTTTTGAATTTTGAATTATGTATGTTATTTTCAAATAGCTTCAATGTACAGACAGGGCATGTTTAGAATTTTATAATATTACAGATTTCATTCATGTTTGACCTTGTGGATGTTCAAAATTTGTTAATTTAATTTGAGACTCCGTGACATTTTTGTTTGATAAAAGCTGGGCGTGGTCATAACTATTTATTAATCTGTGGCGTGGTCACCTCTTTATTAGCACCGGGTTATGATTCTAAATTGATATTATTTAACCTCGCACCCAGTTGAGAAAGTGATAAAGTTATTGACTATGGCCAAATGCCCATTTTATACATACATACATACATAACTTCACGCCAGGTCCCTTGCGGGGTAGGCACGAACAACAGAGCGCCATTCAGGCTTATTCTTAACCTCACTTGCTTCTTTGACATTCACAGCTCTTGTCATGCACGC
This sequence comes from Dendrolimus pini, assembly GCA_949752895.1. Lineage (NCBI taxonomy): Eukaryota > Metazoa > Arthropoda > Insecta > Lepidoptera > Lasiocampidae > Dendrolimus > Dendrolimus pini. The sequence continues at coordinate 10,981,715 of OX457151.1, forward strand.
TCGTCTGTTCTTAAGGCTCCTGACATCACCTTCTGCTAGTACACGATCAATTTGATCATGGAAGGTGTGTCGTGGCCTTCGGCGACTTCTGCATCCATACCTGCCTATTATAAACAACGATAATTTTGTAGTTGTTTTTTATAAGCTTTATTTATTACTAGCTGTCCCCGCGACTTCGTCGGTGTGGAGATTTTTCGCGGAACCCTAAAAAAAGTAAAAAAGAATGGACAAGCTACTTCTTATAAAGTCTCATCAAAATAATTACAAATTTTAAACACAAAGTAAACGAAAGAAGTCCAAATGCGGGAATAGTAATACTTTGTCGGCGTGTAACAATAATGAACCACATTTTTATCGGTATTTCACTTCGATCAACAATAGTATGTTGATCGAAGGTATTTAAAGCCCTGCGTAAGTGGTGGATAAGTTCTGGCCAGAATTCGAACCCACGCACTTTCAGTTTATTATAATTATAATAAGTTATTATTTTATAATTTTTCTTTAGTTTTCGCGACTTGTATACATAATAAAACTACGTTTTAACGGTTTTGATCGCGGTAAATTATTTGTTTTTGGTTTGTCCAACGTTTCGGCGTGCAACGGAACACAAACCAACTTGACAGATAATTAATTTTAATTTTCCTTCCATCCATTTTAATATCATATAAAAAATTTAGAACTAGGCATGTTTGCTGAAGAGTTTCTTGCGCCGCTTCTTCTCTTCAAGCCACAACATGTTGTGAAGCGGTGGTAAATTAGATTAGGCTCCCATAGAGTAAATAATGACCATAAACAAAATTAAAACTAAATAATTAAAATGAACAAGTTGGCGGTAGGCTAAATAAAACTTTGACAATACACGTTAGACAAATGTCATCTTTGTCGTCCGTCCACTGAAAAGCGGCCGAAACGTTGGACAAACCAAAAACAAATAAATTACCGCGCTTGAAACGGTTAAAACGTAGTTTTATTATTATTTTATTTTAAAATTTTATATAATTTTTAACGCAGGTAATAATTGGGCCAAGGGTCACTACACAGAAGGCGCCGAGTTGGTTGATTCCGTGATGGACGTCGTCAGAAAGGAATCCGAGACTTGCGACTGCTTGCAAGGTACTGTACTTCTTCAAACTGATCTTTACCTCCTAAGGTTTCTGAAAGAAAAAGACTTGATTTGATGGAATGCTACGTAATTACATTCCTCATATATTGTTATACACAAATCATATTTTGAGAATTCCAGCATACAAGGTTTGCACTCAGCATATTGCTGTGCCGGAATTATATTCGACACAACGCTGATTTTCAATGTAAACCTACCTTCTGGCATAAGACCAAAACGACCAAATTTTGTCAAATCATAAATAATAATAATAATTAATAACACTAGTTCTACTTGTACTTACTAATATTTAATTAGTATTGTTACAACTCAGGTCCCGACAAACACAAAATCCACCTGCATATCTGAAACAAAGCACATTTATTACTCGTCGGCATTTGAATGAATAACATTTAAATTCTTTTATGGTCGATTCTTGGAGATTCAGTCCTCGCGGTTGAGTATTGTGTCGAGACATATTGTATTTGTACAGTATAAAGCAATGCCCCAACGGAGGGGTGAGGCAGTAGAGCGATAAGCACAAGCGAAGCAAGACTTGTGTACTACATTCGGTAATTTATTTAGTGACGGACCTTGCGCGTGTTATTATATTTGTACCTGTGTTATACGTGTTTGTATAGTAATTCTAACGGCATTTTAATTTGAGTTCCGCAACTCGTAACAATATATTATGGCGACCGAGGGTAGAACTTTCCGGCAGCGTAAAGCAGTCGCAAGACTTTTGGAAAAAGATAGAAGATTCTGGAAGGAAAGGACAAGAACGGATATATTTTAGAAAGGGGTAGACGATGAACGAAAGACAGAAATAGATAGATGTTAGAAAGGGATAGATGTATAAACTAAAGTTCCCGAACAAAAGGTTCGGGAAGGAAAAGACAGAGATAGATAGATGTTTAGAAAGGGACAAATAGTAAATGAAAGAATAACGAAATTATGGGTTCCAGAAAATTCTTCCGGGTATATAAACAGCGTAAGGCGCGCCTACCGGGCAGTTTAGAGTTGAGTTCAGTTCAAGAGAGTGAAGCGACAAATGCGATACGAGTTGGAAGAAGAGTTTAATAGAAGACACTGACGAGTTTAGTGGTGATTTTAGTGACAAGTTGAGTGGTCAGTTAAGTGAAGGAGGAGTGTAGCGTAGTTCGAGAGACGAAACGGAAGCGAGTTACACGCGGCAATATCGGTAGAGAGCACTGCAGTAGCAGGAGGTGGTCGACGCAATATCGGCGACGGTATTGTGAGCGAGACACGTCGTCGTCGGGACTGTGCATCGTTGGTCGTGCGTGTAGGGGCAACCCTGCGGAGAGGTATTGCGTGCGGCTGTGTAAGTCAATAAAAGCGTTTAGTTAAAAACTGGTGTTTTCTTCCAATCCATAAGTGCGTACCCCCGCTCGCACGTAACAATATTACATATATTTGCACTGTCTACTTTACAATAGCAATGTGTATTTCTCGGTAGGCTTCCAGCTAACCCATTCCCTCGGCGGTGGCACGGGATCTGGTCTGGGTACGTTGCTTCTAAGTAAGCTGCGAGAGGAATACCCAGACAGGATCGTAAACACCTTCAGCGTCATGCCTTCACCTAAGGTTAGAGTCTTTATTTCGCCTTGGCATCGACATGTTTGTTAGTGATTGTGTTTAGGCTTTTTCTATTCCTACCTTTCCTCTCCTCTCTGCAAATCTGCACGCTGGATAGAGACAGGCTAACTTCTTATGGGAGGGTTAACCGCTTCGTTACGTAACGCGTTACGGCGCCAGTCTGTCTGGCTTCCCTTTCTCTCGCATACGGCAGCGGTAAGCAGGCTCCTCCTCTCTCACTCTAAACAGCGCTAGCCTCATTTCGGTAATTATATTAAATAACTACCTTCTGCCCGCGACTTCGTTCGCGTGTAATAGATTAAAAAAAAGTAAGTAAAAAATTCCCGCGATTTTGAAACATTCTTCATTGGTGCTCCGTTCCTATTGGTCTTAGCGTGATGGTATATAGCCTATAACCTTCCTCTATAAATGGGCTATCTAAAACTGTTTTTTTTTTTCAAATCAGACCAGTAGTTCCTGAGATTAGCGCGTTCGAACAAAGAAACAAACTTATCAGCTTTATATATTAATATATATAAGATAAACTTCTCTCACCGACACCACACCCTGTCAAAATCTCCGCTTCTATTATGTTACGTTGCAGAGACATTACATTAAGTCTGTTATAAGCTGTTTAAGTAATTAAAGCTTTTTAACTATCCCACTCTTGAATTTTTCGGGATCAAAAGTATCCTATATGTTGACCAGGGATATAAGCTACTATCATACAAAATTTCATGTAAATCGGTCCAGTCGTTTCGGAGATTAGCCGGTACAAACAGACAGATAAACAGAGAAACAAGAAATTGAAAAAAATCTAAATTTAGTTCTATTCCACTTCTTACATCCCCCTGACTCGGTTTTTAGCATTTTTTTTCATTGTACAGAAATTTGACCTCTACAATTTTCTTATATGTATAGATATCTATCTTATACTAATATATAAAGCTGAAGAGTTTATTTGTTTGCTTGAACGCGCTAATCTCAGGTACTAATGTTCCGATTTGAATAATTCTTTCAGTGTTAGAAAGCCTATTTATCGAAAACGGCTATACTTTTTTTTAACTATTCCACGCGTAGATGAGGTCGCGATCTGAAGCTAGTAATATATATATCAAGTTAAAGCCGTTTTTTTTTTGTGTATGTTGGAATAGGGTTGCCTATGTAAAGGTGGCCGCAAATAGGGGTTGCTAGGCGTGAATTATTTTCACTCTAATTTATCTTTAACAGCTGGCAAACCCTATTTCCGGCCACTTTTCGTTTATTTTGCAGGTATCAGATACAGTGGTAGAGCCCTACAACGCGACCCTGTCTGTCCATCAGTTAGTGGAAAACACTGACGAAACCTTCTGCATTGACAACGAGGCGCTTTACGACATCTGCTTTAGGACTTTGAGACTCGCTTCACCAACTTACGGGGATCTCAACCATTTGGTCTCGGTGAGTTTTTTCTTCTTCTTTTATTGCAGAAGTTCAACAGACAGACAGACGGTCCAGCTGATGGAAAGCGGTTACCATCGCCTATGGACATTTGCAACACCAAAGGTGCTACGAATGCTGCTGTCTTAAGGGAGACTGGCACCTGCAACACTGTTGACCAGGGGTGGTAACCATCCAGTCGGGCAAATACCCTACCACCTGGTGGTTGTTTTGTCGCCTCTTACGACAGGCCGCCCGGCCGCAGGAAATTGTATTCTTTCTCCGTTCCTGCACGGATAGTGTATTACGATACTTAGGCATAGTGTAGACGCTATCAACCGGACTGATTTGTATGATCGTAAAACCGGATGTATGAATGTGGGATTGTGAATATTTGTGAACGTATGAGTGGTGTTGCAGACTCGTTAGTTTTTCTTATAGAATAGCATTTTGAATGTGACTTTTATTTTTTATGTCAAACTGTTTTTTGTCGAGTGAAAATTATTGAGAGGAATACACGTTAAATTTCAATTGTTGTGTTTATTAAGTGTATATATTTGAAATAACACAAAAAGCAGGATATTTCTATTAAAATCACGATACCACTCTTCAACGACCACAACGAGTGGTTTTGCATGGAGTTTTTGAGTGTTTCCGAACGATGTGTCCGATGTGTGAGCGAGAAGAAGTAACTAGTGTAGTGGAAAAGGTAATTCCTGGCGCAGAAGAAATATTGCCAGGAGGGGAATTGTTCCCACAGATGCGTTTTATTGGTGTTGTACTTTTGTCACCCTTCCGAATCTTTTTGTTACATTCTGGACCGTCTGTGACGTCGTCGTCACAGATTTTGGTAAATTATTTTTGTGTGTGTTTAAGTGGATCCCGGGATGGTTTAGATTCACGATTGAACCCGGTAGGTGGTGCCGCTGAACACCTCTTTAACGGACCGAATTTGATTAATTTTATGTTTTTTCAAGTAGATTCGAGAATGGCTTATAGTCCGAGAGCTGGTACCAATTTTTGGGTAGGTATTTGAGGCAAGCTGAAAACTTGTCACATACCTCTCCTATTATATTCCAACACAGAATTGCAGACCTGGCTGGTGAGTAGCGGGGCTAAATCAACCCCTACATTTTTAAAAAAATTTTTTTTTTCCCCAAAAATATATTTGAGGCAATACGCAATTTATATATGTTGCAGTGTAATACTTAATAAATACGAAAAAAAATAAGCCAGACAATTTAATCGGGGCTGTAACGTTACCAGACGCGTGCAATTTTTTTTTGCAAAAAATTATAAAAAATATTTTTGAGGCAGCTTGAAATTTTAATGGAGTGTTATTTATAGCTAAAAAATAAGATTCCCAAAAAGACAGATCATTTCGGTAGGGCCTTCTACCTGCCAGGTGATCAAACAAATAATGGATGGGTACGGGCCTGTACTGCTATAGACAAGCTGTAGTGTGAGAGAGAGCGCATATCGACAGCTGTCTTCGTTCTTGCTTGCCGCGTTACTATTGGCTCTAGCGAGGCCACGTGACTTACAATAACCCATGAGGTTTCTTCGGAGCCGTTATTTTCAGTCGTATTATTCTACTAATGGTGTTGCACGTTTTAAAACTCAAATAATTTGAAAATGTTTATTGAAAAGTTAGTTTGTCTATGTCTGCCTGATTCATCTAGTTCTTTATATTCCGAGTCACCGGGCGAATTTTCCCGGTTCTATTTAAAATAGGGAATCGTCAGAATTCATGTATTATTCATACTGTAAAATCCGTGACCCTTCTAAAAGTGCCTTTTAATTTTAAATACTGGCAAAACAACTGTAATCTTCGTTACCCGTCAAACGTAGACAAAGTCGCGGGCAAAAGCTAGTGTGTTTTTTTATTATTTGCACCTAACAGCTGACGATGTCAGGGGTGACCACCTGCCTACGTTTCCCTGGTCAGCTCAACGCTGACCTTCGGAAGCTCGCAGTCAACATGGTACCCTTCCCAAGGCTCCACTTCTTCATGCCAGGTAACATAGATAATATATAGATGACACTCTATTGACGTCTTCAAAATTCTGATACTCACATTCTCACGCTTCTTTATAGTATACCTACTAGCTGCGCCCGCGGTTTACCCGCGTGGTGATGGAAAATGGTTATATTTTGGATAATTCACACTATACTATACCTTTATAAATTATATTCTATGAGTTATTCTGATGTGTAAGCTATATCACTGTAAAGTTTCGTCAAAATCTGTTTATTAGTTTGTGTGTGAAAGAATAACAAACACAACCTAATACACTAAAGTTCGCTGCTAACTCAACATTGAGTTAGCGATCGATACGTCGCTCAGAGTCAACCAGCGAACAGTTAGCTGCTCACTGCTCGTCTATTGCAGTGTTTTTCCACTTGTGGGTCGCGACCCCTAGGGGGGTCGCAGAGCCTCGCTTGGGGGGTCGCTGGCATAAGAAAAAAGTCAATTTAAGTTTATACCTCATACTTAGGTACTTTATAAGCTCAGCAGCTTTTCGCAGAGTATAGGTGTAATAGTGAATATGAATATAGGTAACAAAATAGGGAAATACGTAGTCATTTAAATTTCTAACTTTTTGTCTGCTTATGGCCCAAGGGGGTCGCGTATTCAAGTGGATTGAAAAGCACTGGTCTAATGGGGACACAGCCTAAGTACCCGGCTTCAGATAGGGGATTATGAACCAGTCTCGCCAGTAGCATCTATCGTTGTAGGGTTCGCGCCACTAACAGCGCGCAACAGCCAATCGTACCGAGCGCTCACAGTCCCCGAGCTGACGCAGCAGATGTTCAGCCCCACCAACATGATGGCGGCCTGCGACCCTCGCCACGGCAGGTACCTCACCGTGGCGGCCATCTTCAGGGGCAGGATGTCGATGAAGGAGGTGGACGAACAGATGCTCACCGTCCAGGACAAAAACTCGAGGTCAGTATTTTCAACCGACTTCCAACAGGTGGAGGTTCTTAATCCGACTGTAATTTTTTTTAAACTTATTTGTATTGTATTCTCCCCTCTTTTATATAGATAGATACAGAGTAAATAGTAACCATAAACCGAATAAAAAATAATTAATTAAAATGAACAAGTTGACGGTAGGCTAAATAAAACGTTGACACTTGACACATTTTTCTTCAGTTATCACGAGGGAATAATAAAATTTTTATTATGTATACTAGTCGCGAAAAAAACTTAAATATTTTCATTTAATATCTTTACTGATTTGCATAAATTATAAACAATAATATTTATTGAGCCAAGTAAAAGTTTAAAAAAAACAACAACAAAATTGGAAAATGCATCAACTGTTGTAGAAAACATTTATTTTTTGATTTTTAGTGTCTCTTGAAGTTGTTCTTTTTTTTCTTTCTTTTTCTAATCTTTTTTGTATTTTTCCAGTTACTTTGTAGAATGGATACCAAATAACGTGAAGGTCGCCGTGTGCGATGTGCCGCCACGTGGTCTCAAGATGGCCGCCACCTTCGTCGGAAATTCGACGGCTATACAAGAAATATTCAAGAGGATATCCGAGCAGTTCACTGTTATGTTCAGGAGAAAGGTAATCTATCTATACTAATATTATAAAGAAGTAATGTTTGTGAGTTTGTTTGTTTGTAGGTAGTACTCTCTTGAACTACCTACTGAATCGATTTTGAAAAATTCTTTCACCAGTAGAAAGATACATTGTCCCTGAATGATATATATTATTTTAATACGTCCAGCCACTTCAGCAACTTTTCGCAACATGTTGTGGCCTAAAAAGAAGCTCTAATAATTTTGTATATGAAAAGGGGTGATAAATTAAAAAGAGAGAATTATCAATCAAATTAGGTTGTGTTTTAGTTCTATTACACTAAGTACGTGCACATTGTCACAAATTGCGTTCCACAATAAATTTTATTTTTAATAATAACTTTTATTACTATCTAAAAGAATAAAATAACTTTTAACTCCTTATGTATCAGGCTTTCCTGAGAGTTACACATTACCGAAATAAACACGCTGAATAATCGAACCTCCTTGGAAGCGCTTTTGATCAATATATTTGTCTCGCTTTAATAATATGGAGAAAATGAGACAAAAGTGTACGCCATTTTTATATTAGAAACGTCAAAGATTGTTACGACTTTCCTACAGATATTTATGTATGTTCCATTACCTGTATTGTTTTCTCGCATATGTGTTGAAAAACGTTGTAAAGGCGTGTGCACATTATAAGTCGACGAATAGGCACAAATGTCATTGAATAAATGTCACACACAAAAACAAAAATAACCAAGAAGCGTTTACAAATTCTAAAATCTTTGTTCGAAATTGTTGTTTTTATAAATTTGTGACTATGGGACCCCTTGGAATTGGTCTCGGGCTTACGTTTATCTACTCGTTTGCATGAGTATCGTAAGTAACTAGTAAATCCTCATGTGCCAGGCTTTCCTCCATTGGTACACTGGAGAAGGAATGGACGAGATGGAGTTCACGGAGGCGGAGAGCAACATGAACGACTTGGTGTCTGAATACCAGCAATACGAGGTAAGAATCTATAAAAATAAATCTATCTATACTATAGTTATGTTACACGCCGACAAGGTGAATGTAAACATGTAGTTTATTACCTTTCCCGCATTTGGACTTCTTTTGTCTACTTTGTGTTTAAATTTGTGCAGGTGTGCGGATTACGTTTTCTTGGAAAATTCACTCCACGCGGTCGAGTGTTGTATTGTATAGTTTAGTATAAAACAATGCCCGGACGGAGGGGTGAGGCAGTCAAAAGAGGATTACGATACGAGCAAGACGTGTATATTTGATAAGCTATATAGTGACGGACTTTGCGCGTTTTATTGAATCCGGCAATTTGAACTGGAATTATTATAGAATTTAATTTAAGCACGATTCAATAACTCGCGCAAAGTCCGTCACTAAATAGATTACCGAATGTACACAATTCTTACTCCGCTTGTGGTTATCGCTCGACTGCCGATCTCTCCATTGAGGTATTGCTTTATACTGTACAAATACAATATGTCTTCACGGCCGCGTGGACTGAATTTGTAAGAATCACACCTGGCTAATGACTACCATAAAAGATTACAATACAATGGGCTGTTTTTATAATTACAAATTTTAAACACAAAGTAAACAAAAGAAGTCCGAATACCAAAAAGGTAATAAAATGTTTACAGGTGTGAATTTGTCTTGTGTCGGCGTTCAGGTCGTTACAATAATAATAATAATTGTTTTATTGAATATGTATTTTATTTTTTGATGTATTTTTGTAAAAAAAAACTTATTTATTTTTTTATAAAAAAATGTCTATATTTTTTTTTTAATGTAAAATTTTTGAGAAATTAAATAAATACATATATATAATAATAATCTTTATTTGCCAGAATGTAGTACAATTTTTTTTTACAATGATAAGATAATGGTCCTATACATTCTACCATTTTCATGGTGTGCAAAAACTAATCATAATATAATACATAAAATACATTTACAATATATTTATACAAATACAATATATTTACAAGTAAAAAATGTAGCCAAAATCTCAATATCCAAGTACGACTCGTACGTGGCCATTTGCACAAAGATTATATTGTATTTTCAGGAGGTCGGCGTAGACGACGGTGATTTCGATGAACAAGAAGAAATTCCCGGTGATGAATATCCTGAAACTGAATAGAAATTAATTTTAGTTCTAAGATTTAATGTATTTCTAAACTTATAGCCGGCTGTTATCTTAAGGCGATAGTAGACTGTTCATTTCTGTCTTTCAATTTGATTGAATTCACAAAGTGATCCTTGTAAACTTCCATTCAATCTCGTTGAATTTCGTGTCCTTTTTTTTTGTTTTTTTTTATGTATGTTCAACGATTACTCAGAGATTTATGATCCGATTTACGTGATTCTTTTTTAGTGCGATGCGGAATAGTTGTCATTTGGTCCCCTAAAAATTTAAAATAGTTTGGCCCAGTAGTTTTCATTTTATGAAATTTTTCCCGTTCCCTTTTCTTGGAACCTATATTTTTTTAAGGCGCGCGGCACCTTTCGTAGGCCTACCCATAGCTAGACACTAAAAAGTAACAAATAAAAAAACTTCGTTTAAAAAACCTACTTTAAAAACTAAAAAGTATAAAAGAACTTATTTCTAAAGCTATTTTTAATTATAATATTTATTTTTAATATATATTATCTAAAACACCTTGAAGTCGGTGCTTGGTAATTTTCAAAATATAGTAATCTTTATGTTTTACTTTGCACCGACTTCAAGATGTTTTAGATAATATATAATAAAAATAAGATATTATAATTAAAATAGCTTTAGAAACAAGTTATTTTATACTTTTTAGTTTTTGAAATCGGTTGCAACATAAAAAGTCGATTGCAGTTGTCGTTTTAGTCCAGGTAAATAAAAAATAAAGTATAAATTATAAAAAAGTATTATAAATATTGTTACCAGTTGTAATAATAGAGGGCAGTGTTTGCATTATGTAACTGCCCACCACAGATTATAAAATAATATGTAATTAATTAATTAATTACCAAAAGAAATAATTATCAAAATGTTATAACCAATTAAAACATTCAATTACGTTTCAATTGTTTTTATTAAATATTATTCTATTAACAGGTTTTACAACAACTTTCCTAACAATTTCATTACCAAAATTATTATAATTTAAAGTTTTGTTTATATTCGTCATATTCTCTGTGTTGACATTAGTGCAATCTGTGACTTCTGTATGGTCTATGCCCTTTTCATAAATTGCACTTTTATTTTTTAAATGTGACACTTCATTCTCAGATTTCTTTTTACCAGTATATATAGTATTTTCATCACCCATATGCAATTTCTTTGTTTCTATAAATTTTATTGGATTTTTGATGATTGTTTTTGTAATATCTTGTTCTGGCGTTTCTTTACCGTCATTAGTTATCACACTTGTTCTATTGACAGGTTGAACAACAACTTTCCTAACAAGCTCTTTACCAAAATTGTCATAATTTAATCTATCATTTATATTTGTTATGGTCTGCTTGTTTACATTAGTACAATCTATGACTTCTATATTGTTTACATTTTCATAACTTGTACTTTTTCCTTTTTCCCGTTTTCTCTTTTTTTTACCAGTATAAACAGTATTTACATCACCCATATACAATTTCTTTGTTTCTATACACTTCATTGGATTTTTGGCTTTAATTTTTGCAATAGTTTCTTGTTCTGTTTCTTCAACTTCATTAATTATTGCACTAAACTCTCTAGCATCATGTCTGAGATTATTTAAATCAGTATTATGTATTGTAACTTCTGATTCTTGGTCTTTATTATTAAAAGATTCATTCGAACTAGCTTGTTTGTGTAACGTATTTAATCTCCTAGCAACATCAAGACGGCGTTGCATTAACTTTTGCTTTGTTTCTTGTAAAGTCTCAAATTCAGGTGCATAACATACATGTAACACTTCTCCATAGAAACCCTTTCCGTCTGTCATTTTCTTAGCAAACCTCGCCGACTGTATCCGCTCATACAAAACATGATAGGCTTCTGTGAATTGCTCAGTTTTATAACCACTTGCGAGGTTAAATTGTAATATTTTGCCAAATTTGGAAAATAATGATTTTGTCTCTTGCTTCAAGTTTAACGTAGGGACGTTGAAAATCAGAAGATGGGCCGATTCATTATTGATAGTGTAAACCTGCAACAAAATTGATATATCCTTTAGTAAATTAATGCCAAAAGCAGATGATTCATTACTGTCTTTCTATTTTGATTAAGATAAGGCAATATTCTTCTTATATATAAAAATGAATGTTTGTCTGTATATCCTTTATAGAATCGTAAACTATACATTTGATCATGTGATGATGTTTAGCAAAGTTGTTGTGCATGAGCCAAAGAAGGTTTCTGAGTTGGTTCACAATTGGACCCGGTAGGTGGTGCTGCTGTCGGCATATCGATTGAAGCTTTTCCGGGCAGGATGACGTTTGCCAGGACAACTAGTCAATTATATTTTTTAACAAGAACAAAACCTTACTTTATACTAGAAAAGCGATTTTTTTTTAAATTGTTGAATCTGTGACTTTGTTTGTTTGGCATTTAATTTTTAAATTTTTAAAGTATCTACTCAAACTAGGTTCCACTGCTTTTTCAGAGAGCGAATGAATGAAAAGAGAGAAAAAAATAATTGTTAAAATTTTTAAAAACAAGTTAAAGTATTAAAATAAAAAATGTCAATGTTATTTTATTTTGTTGAAATGTCATTAATATACTAGTCTAAGCTATATTGTAATCAATCTATTAAGTAAAAAAGTTGTCAGTTGTTTTTCGCACATTCAGCAGAAATAAGGGGATAATGCTGTACCCTATTCTACGGTTACATACTGGTTGGCTGGATTTAAAAGAGGTAGATTGCACTGTAAATATGACCCACTTTCTAAGCGGCTTTCAACCTCCGTTATGGAAGAAAATGTCAAAAAGGTTTAGAACCTGAAATTCTTCTATTCTTCTTTCATCTACTTTTAGTACATATACATGCAGGTTAACATTTATTTGAGGTGCTTTTTATTATCATATTAATATTGGGTGAATTCAGCAGCCAGGCAGACAGCCCACCTGATGGAATGTGGTTACCATTGTTTATTGATAATGTCAAAGGTACTGTCAAGGTGCTGCTGCTCTAAACGGGGGGTTGGAACCTGGCCACTAACATCGGAAAACAACTAAGCATTGTTATGGCGGTATACTTTTAGTAGATTTGACACTCTGCCACTTGGCTTACTTAGGGTACCCACTTCACCCACAGGGGGAGTGGGGGAAGTCTGCAGGCTCCTGCTATTCTACATGGCCCCCTGAAATAATTTATGAGGAGTTGCATGTAGCGGTGCCTACGTCCCCTAGGATGTCACTTTCTGGGCCATTATTAACTTGCAGAAGGAGGCTATGGCTAACCAACCACCTTTATTTGCTTGGAAACATGGCTTCAACCAAACCCTAGAGTGAATACAGGTGTGGTATATGTTGTACATAAAATATGGGGCATCTTTATTTTAAGTAATGGGAGGGGTGGAGAGTGAGGAATACTTACCCCTTCTGCAAACCCTATGTCAAGAAAATGTATAGTTCTTAACATTTAATATTTTTGTAAATGTAGCCTCAGATCAGTGAGTGTCACAACTAATTTGTAACCACCGGACTGGCTTCCATTTTTTTTAACTAATTAAATGATGGTTACAAATACCTTGTACCACTGGCTGATCACTGCATGATAACATTAATCTCATAAGAATTATACATTTTCTCCTTACCCTCCTCCTCCACCCCCCTACACACCTTCCATTACTTAAATTAAAGGTTTTCTAAATTAATATCACACCCGGGAATGCGCTGGACCAACTAAATTTCCCAATTTAGTCCTCTGGGAGTTCTGGGGCGTCAAGCGGCTCGCGGCGCACTGCTCAGTGTTTTTTTAAGGCGGGGGAAATGCTGTTTACGCACAATACTGGGTCCTTTGGAAGGGATTAGACCATTGTCGCATATGGAGGGATTCCCTTAAAGGTAATCCGAACATAATTGACCAGCATGTGTGGAGAGGGTGTGGTTTACATATATGTCCCCGTAATCATAAGTAATAAGGGGGGGAGGGGGAGGATGAAAACTTACCCCTTCTGCAACTCCCATGTGGCGGAAATGTATAGTTCCTGAGTTATTAATGTTTTTGTCAATCTAACCTCACTTCTGTTTTTCACTAATATATAAAATAAATAGTGAATGGTTACCAGTGGGTTCTACACAAAACCTAACCTAACCAACTGTTTAAAACTCCACATATTTAAATTTTCGGATACATACAGTCTCCTATTTTGATAAATCCCGTCAAAAAACGTAAAAAAACGTCTCGGCGACAAAATTACCAGATCATTGTTGTGAATTTCAAACTTCGATAATTAATTGAATATGTATTTTTTCCACTCAAAACCAATTTCAGTTGTTATAAATAAGTCTTAAATAGGCTCAACTTTACAATAATGGACACTGAATTTTACGAAAATCAAGTTTAGGGGTATATATACGCCTTATATATAGACACTAGACCTCTTATTTGGGCTAGGAAACAAGTTTTTAGGGTCCACCAACAAGTTTTGAATGAATAATGGGAAAAACAAAAATATGTTTGATAAACAAGGTTATGTCACTTTTGTTGAAAAAAACTTTGATTTGTCTTTAGGAATACACTTACACATGATACATAAACACTAAAACCATTTTTTACTTTAGTAAACAAATTTTGAATTAGTTATTATAATTTTAAAGTACATAATAATAAATCACAGTACTGTCACTTTTTTTCACTTTACGACGATAAATAAATGTTACCAAATCAGTATGTCAATAATATCGATTTTTTAATTCGAATATCATTCGATATTCAAATAATGTCCATTTTGAAATACGAAAATTATTGTTACTGCTTATATATTACGAGTTTGAATTAGTAGTATTTGTAATCGATTTATTTTTATTACAAACATCGATGCATTAGGCGGCAATATGAATATTTTGCCGCCTTTTTATTTTTTAATAATGAGCGACTACGAACTGGTGCAAGGACAGTGTTTCTCGTGACCAGTAACTTAAACGGTGAGTTGGTTGGGTTGGGTTAGTGTTTAGACCAAAGCGCACGAGCCGAGCGAGCGTAGCGAGCGTGCCGCGGTAGCGGCCGGCGAGTGCCAGAACCGACTGGTCACCATTTATTTATTGATAACTATTTAAATGGTGGTTACGAATCGGTTGTGACATTTGTTGACCGCTGTCAAGGCACACTTGCTTTGCTTGATAGGCTTGTGGGCTTTAGTCCGCGTTTTTAGACTGTATTAAATGTTTTTTACATTGACTACTAACTTTTCTTCTGCATTTCTCGTCTTTAGATAAGAAATAAGTACACCATTTTGAAAAAAAATAGTAAAGTTATGTTTACAAAAAAAATCATATCTCAAAAACTACACGTCTCCTAGACATGGGGGTTGCAGGAGGGAGAAGTACTCTTCCCCCCCTTCCCCCTCCCCCCCTCCACTACTTAAAATTCAGTGTCCATTATTGTAAAGTTGAACCCTTAAATATATTCCTAAACACATTAACGATTAAAATCATTCAGGAAATCATCCGGGGACATATATGTAAACCCAACCCCTAATACCCACTAAAACCACCCTCCTCCCATGTGCCCCGCGCTTTATGGGGTAGGAAAGGCCTGAGACTTAGAACGTAGTTACGGGCAGGCCGAGCGCACTGCTCAGTTATTCTAACGCCAGTTGACCAAGGGCATATGATTATAAAGAAGTAACTTAATTCTCAAAATACGCTTCACACATTACAAATCAATGTTTGTAAATACTAACTTTTACAGCAGTCAGTTTTCTACCCTGTCTGTAAGGTAAACGTGTAGTGCACAGCGGTTGTTGTTCATGATGCGGCAGTAATATCTTGGATACATCGCTTTCGTTTTCCATTGTAAAATCTTCAAATCAAAGATAATTTAACACTACGTTATACTTTAATCTTCATTAAATTATTTGTAAACATTCGTCTGAAATTGTATTCTGAACGGGGAACAAATGAACAATGCTGCCAGATGACCGTGTCAATTTTTTATATATAATATTTATGGCTTGGCAACTAGGCCTTTAAGCCAGAAGTCCCAAAATAAATTAAAAAAAAACTTCTAAAACAATTTTATTTATCATTTTGGCTCACGCACCGCTCACAACGACCCGTGTCAATACGTAGGTCGAATAACCGTTCCACTTGAGTTTAATAGGTCTTCGTATAGTAGCGCAGTTGTATTGCAGGCTACAACCGATGCCATTCAATGGAGTTCTTGTGAAAACTCGAAAGATCACATCTGACTATACAGTTCACATTTCTCACAAAAACACATAATTTCTACTCAAAAACTATCAATATCCTGCAACTATTGTTCATTTTAGAGTAATTATACACATCTTTAGAAAATAAAACTGCACAGCACAACGTCTTTCAGTTCCCGCCAAAAAACTCTCCACTTGGTGTTTTATTTTTATTTTTATTAATTTATTCATGACCATAGAATCAAAGTCTTTCAGTCGGAAACATGTTAATTAATAGGTCTTCGTATAGTTTTTTTTATTTTTTTATTAATTTATTCATGACCATAGAATCAAAGTCTTTCAGTCGGAAACATGTTAATTAAAATAAATCTTCATATAGTAGCGCAGTTGTATTGCAGGCTAAAACCGACGCCATTCAATGGAGTTCTTGTGAAAACTCGAAAGATCACATCTGACTATACAGTTCACATTTCTCACAAAAACACATAATTTCTACTCAAAAACTATCAATGTCCTGCAACTATTGTTCATTTTAGAGTAATTATACACATTTTTAGAAAATAAAACTGCACAGCACAACGTCTCTTTTCAGTTCCCGCCAAAAACTCGACTAAAAAGGTATTTGCTCTGTGTTGCCGGACACAATGCAGACAGCAACAAAATAATCCTTTTTTATGCGGCTGAAAGCAAGTCTGACAGTCATGCACGATAGTGAATGGGCCCTTTAGCTATCGTTTATACAGCAATAAGTCAGTGGTTGTCAAAAACCTTTTGTGTATAAGCTTCTTGGTGGTTGTGGTTAGCCTGTAAAGGCGCCTATGCACAAGCTTGCATTGTACTGCAGAGTAGCTTGCAGGACATAGCTCACACACGCTACTGCATTGGAGACCGGCATCAGTATGATTTCGCTTCTGACTCGAGTCATTGTTCTTACTTTTTGTAACTTTTGATAACTGCATAACTTTTGTTTAACTATAATTGAACTGAAACTATTAGTTTCAGTTTACGAATATAAAAGAAAAACAAATAAACTATGAGACTCGAAGAATGTATCCATACAATGATCAAAATGTAATTTTTGATTTTAGAATACTGTCAACACTGAGGGGGTGTCCGGGGGTGTAGGGCGTAAGGGGGTGACGGTGCGGTGAGGGAGTTCAGCCATTTTGAAATTTGCGGCGTGCGCACTGCGCTCATCGCTCAACTACATTCTGGATTACTGAATTTGTCCTTGTGATTTTTGTAGTGGTGATTTTGTAAAAAATGTAGTCATTGAGCTGGTGTTAAAATTTGGATTGTATAATCTGTTTTTATAAATCAAGGTCTAGTAGTTTCAAATGTGTTGTGTGGTCGTTTCATCTTACCCTTTCGCGAGGGTTGAATTTTCCTTCGTCGAATTGCAATTTTGATTTATGCATTATGCATCGAACCCTTTCCAAAAACAGTAGTCAAACTTAGTTGTTACAATTTTAAAAGTGCATTTTAGCTCGTAGATTTGGTCTCGTGAATGATTCTTTTACATAAATAATTGTTGATTGAGGCTTCATAACAGTGTTTTCTTAGTTATAAGTGCAATGTTTATTCACTGCACGTGTTATGTAGGTCTTATTGAATTGTAGCCTACAGTCTAGGAGCCACCATAAAATCGATAACATGTTTACGCCGGTGCAATATGATGCATCCAAACCAAAAATCAACACTTCCTCACGAAATGTTCTAGTAGTTTCTTTCGATAAAGTTGTTCGGAGAAGAAAATTCGGAAAAAGATTGAAGAACATTATAATTGGTGGTCTTTCTTAAAATTACATTGGTCATATTTCATATATTATTAGCATTGTAGTAAAATAATGTGTATGAGAAGAGATTTTTTAGGTGTGTTGATTATTAACATTGTTGTTTCATAAAAAGTATTACTGAAAAAGTGAAAATTTAAAAAGATTTTTGTTTTGTTTTGGAAGTTGCTTTTGAAACTATGTTTTTCATACTTAGCAGTCTTGTAGTGGAAGTAGCAAGATTTGGTAGTGTCAAATGTATCTTAAAATGTTGTGTCTAGCTGTTGAGACTAATAAACAATGCTTGAAGTAAATATCACACTATATGTTGTTTGCATATATTCCGATAGTCAAATCTGTATAATAGCAAATACAATCACAGCTGTGTGTGGATATAATTGAATTTTAATAGGTATTTCCTACACAATTATTATCAACTACGGGCTTTCTTCAATCCAAACACAATTCCCAAATCAGAACAGTATTTATTTTCTTAACCTCTACTCTCGCCACCATCATACATTGCCAGGTCGTTTTTTTGTATCTCGACGATTGATTTTGACACTTGACACTTAAAATGATACGTCTTGGATACAATGTACTTTTATCCAAACTATATAAAGCGCCTTTTTAATATTACAATATTTTGATAATTTCTAACAGTCGGCCTTCCTGCATAGCGTCTGTCACAGACGCAATCTAAAGGCTATGTCATTTTTATAGCATGATAAACATACATATTTATTTATTGTTTCTTATTCTATATTATGCTTATGAGTCAAGAGGTTAGGCTCTTTAGTTGTGAAACTTAAAGTGCCTTATATCCATATTAGGTCATAACTAACTTATACAAACACTTTTTCTTTAAGGTTAAGATATTGCATGTACATAAATTGAATTTGAGTTATTCTATCATTATAGTTAATGAAAACTCAAGTTCGTTTTTGCCTTGCTCAAACTTTAGGACAAGATTTGCGGATTTTAATAGACAGGTCATTCAATGTTCCATAAATTGTTACAATACACTATTACTTATATAATACAATTATAGTCGCTATGTTTAACATTATTGCACTTTGATAACAGTGACCTCGACAAAATAAGATTAACGATAACAAAAAGTAGATTGTTCTGCAAACTATATTAAAAACTATAAACAGTAATATAATCATAATCCCAGAGAACAAGATTTATAACTGCTTGAGTAAACTCGATTTTGGTGCTGATCATGAATATTACACTTATACGTTTTTTTTTAAGATCTAAGATTATCATTATGGTCCTGGTAAATTAAAGTTGTGATTTCTCAATCAAAATTATAATTATTATTACAAAGATATAGATACATTAAAAAAAACATAATATGCTCATTTTACAAGCTAGATTATAAAAAAAACAAATACAATTTAATTACAATCACAGTAACACATTAATTACACACAATTACAAAAACTATTAATAATTGCTAAATCAAAATCAATTTCTAAATCATAATCATGACTACTAATATTATTATTACATAATATATATATACACACATATCATATTTAAACCTCCGATTATGATTGCCGTTACAGCAAATTAAAGTTGTGATTTCTCAAGCTCTAACATTGTAATTATGGATAAATAAAATGGTAAATTTAGAACAATAATAGTTGATTAGAAAAATAATAATTACAGTCAAGAACTAAAATTGTACCTTTTACAACAGAATTATGAAGATATGTCTAGGATTTAGTGTTTTTCAATTTTAACTTTAAACACTTAAAGGAAAAGAGAAAAAGAAACAAATATTCTATCAGTAAATTAGTCTTCAATTCTATAATTACATATTTGTTAATGCTGTAATGCCTCTAGTCCACCTGCATCAATGTTAGTAACTGTATTATATTTATAGTATTATGGCACAGGTGTAGCAGAGACAATATTATTTACTCTCATAATCATGATCTTGGTATAAAATTCTCAATTCAATATACATATCGTTACTTGTTCGGCCATTCTTTATTAGAAATGTCCCCATTCATAGTCTAGAAACATAAAGAAGAGAAAAAAATAATATAAAAAAAACTAAACTAAAGAACACTTTTCTTTTTAAATTTAAATAATATATAAAAATGAATTTGTCCTTATTGTATTGTTATTTGTATTTTACTTTACTTTTCATATTTTTAGAACATTTTGTTTTTGTTTTGCCACACTATTTTATATATGTCAATACATTATTATTAACATTATACTGTCTTTTATGTTATGCATTTTAGTAGTTTGCTAAAGAGAGATTGTTCATTGGATTCTAGTTCACAATCACTTACAATTTTGCTGTGGAGTATTATTTCTTCTGCAGTCATTCTTTACACACATGATACACATATATGGATGTAATAAAACATATTTCTCATGAAATAGTTATTAGGTTTTTGTATATCTATGTCCGCAACAGACACTTTTATTGAAGTCTATACCAATGCAAGGAGTGTTTCTCGAAGTCTCTGCGCCCACACAAGGAGCCTTAATTGAAGTCTATGCCCACTCAAGGAGCCTTTATCGAAGTCTATGCCCACACAAGGAGCCTTTATCGAAGTCTATGCCCACACAAGGAGCCTTATCGAAGTCTATGCCCACACAAGGAGCCTTTATCGAAGTCTATGCCCACACAAGGGGCCTTTATCGAAGTCTATGCCCACACAATGAGCCTTATCGAAGTCTATGCCCACACAAGGAGCCTTTATCGAAGTCTATGCCCACACAAGGAGCCTTTATCGAAGTTTCTGTGCCCACACAAGGAGCTTTAATCGAAGTCTATGCCCACACAAGGAGCATTTATCGAAGTCTATGCCCATACAAGGGTAATTTCTGAAGTCTGCCCACACATGGAGCTTTACCGAAGTCTGTGCCAACACAAGGAGCCTTTCCCGAAGTCTATGTCCATACAAGGGTAATTTCTGAAGTCTGCCCACACAAGGTCTGGTTAGATCAGGAGAGCCCATCCTAGACAGTTCTGTTAGGTTGATGCAACTCTATCAATATATATAATCATACATACATACTTACATACATATTTATTATATAGGGAGATAGGTGGATAATGCTTTCTTGTACACCAATACAAGCAATGAATTTACAGATTCACTAAACAACTTTAATTATTGTATATAACTGTTTTAGTTCAGATATCTCATTTACATTAACATATTGACAATATAAATTATGTAGGTATTATAGATTTGATATATATCAAGATCTTTGATATATATGAATAAGTAATTTATGCTCCAGTTTCATTGTCATCCTCGTCGGTTTCAGATTCCGATTCACTTGAACCAAATCTGACCCATGGTTTAATCTTATCAACAGGATAGACACCGCAATATTTATTTTTAGAATAGCCTTCCACACTGCTAACCTCATAGCGATCGTTTCCTAAAACTGCACTTATTTTAAAGGGTCCACTATAGGATGGTACTAGTTTGTTGCTTGATCCTATATTTCTAGAAGTTTTTTGTACCATTACTAGTTCCCCAATATTATAAATTTTTGGTTTACATCTTTTCTTATCATACCGAGTTTTCATTTCCTCTTGCCTTTTTAAAATAGTGGAACTAGCCTCGTTCCTTACCCTATCAATATTTAGATCTGGAGAACTAATAAATTCCTGAAAATCATGTAAGTGACCCTCAGTGACATTTACTGTAGGCTTTCCAAAGATAATTTCAGTTGGACTCTTTCCTGTTCCTTTGTTGATCGTATTGTTAAGACCCCATTGCACTTGAGAAAGGTGAGTATCCCAGTTTCTATCGTCTTGCCCGTGACACAGGGCTGTCAAGGAGCTAAGTACAGATCGGTTGTATCTCTCAATCTGTCCATTGGCGCGGGGAGTAGCAACAGCATTTAAAATGTGTTTTACACCCATTAGTTGCATGAATTTAACAAATTCTTTTGATGTAAAACTACTGCCTCTGTCTGTTATTAATGTCTTTGGGGTTCCAAACAAACCAAAGACGTCACGAAAGACTGAAATTGTAGTTTTGGTTTTTGTATTCTTTACTGCACGCAAAATGGTAAATTTTGTAAAACTATCTATTATACCTAAGATGTATGTGTTGCCTTTTTTACTTTTTATAAATGGTCCAAGATGATCAGCATGAAGGCATAGAAAAGGTACTGTAGGTTTGGGTATTGGGTGTAAAGTCCCAGGTTTCTTTCCCCCTGGTTGCTTGGTATATGCGCATGGGATGCAGGATTGTACATATTTTCTTATAAACTGATTCATTCTTGGGAACCAATAATCTCGCTTTACTTTCTCTAGCGTCTTTTCGTATGAGAAATGTCCCGAATCATCGTGACATTGCTGACAAATCTTCCATCTAGCATCCTTTGGCACTACCCAGCGCAGAGTTTCCCCAATTTTTTTAAATATTTTGCCATCTTTTAATTCATAATTATTTCGTATGTCTCTAGCTTCCTGACTTTTGCTATCTAATACTGCCCTTATACTATAAAGCGTAGGGTCGCTCATCTGAATTGATTGTAACCAGTGGACCTCACTCACTTGCATTACCTCTAGTTCTTTGTCAATTTCTTTAGCCGGGATTGGGTTTCTACTAAGAGCATCGGCATGTGCTAGTTGCTTTCCTGGTCGATATTCGATTATAAAATCAAATTCCTGAACTAGTAACCACCAGCGAGCTATTCTCGGTATTAGATCTCGTTTTGTCAATGTCAGTCTTAATGCATTACAATCAGTGACCAATTTAAAGGTTAAACCTAAAAGGTATACTCTGAATCGTTTTAGTGATGCTATAACTGCTAATGTTTCCAGTTCATAGGAGTGGAAATGTTGCTCTTCTATAGAAGTTTGACGACTAAAATAAGCAACTGCTCGTAGCGGATCCTTTCCATTCTCCCTCTGCAAGAGTATTCCTCCTAATCCAATTGCACTCGCATCAGTGTGTAATTCTGTTTCCCATTTTGGGTTGTATATAGCTAGTATTGGTCTCGCAATTAATGCTTCCTTCAGCTGAATAAATGCTTTTTCCTGTGATTGACCCCATTCCCATGCTATATTAGTTTTAGTTAAAATTGTTAATGGTCTCGCAATTGTAGCAAACCCAGCTACAAAACGCCGGAAGAAACTTGTGAGGCCTATGAATTGTCTAACCTCATGGACATTTTGGGGTTGTTTGAATAAATGTACCGCATCAATTTTTCCTTGACCTGGCTTTACACCCATTTCTGATATTTCAAAACCGAGATAATCTATAGTTTTCATAAAGAAATTACACTTTTGCAAATTCAAGGTTAACTTTGCTTCCCTTATTAGATTTAGGACTTCTTGTAACTTTAGTATTCCTTCATCTACCGTCCTAGAGGCTATTATTATATCATCCATATATGCTAATACCTCAGGAATATTTTTCTTTTTCAGTAGGTTTAGTATTAGTCTTTGAAATACTGCTGGTGCGTTTGTGAGACCAAATGGCATACGGTTATATTCATAATGACCATCCGGAGTTACGAAAGCTGTGAGGTGTCTAGAGTCCTCAGATACGGGTATCTGATGATAGCCTGAAGCCAAATCCAATGATGAGAAAAATATCTGCCCAGCGAGTTTGTCAATTTGATCGTCAATTATTGGCATAGGGTACTTTTCTTTAACAGTTTTTCTGTTTAATGCACGGTAGTCTACACAGAGTCGTGTATCACCATTTTTTTTTTTGACGGTAATGATTGGGCTCGCATATTCTGATTTTGATTCCCTGATAATTCCATTTGCAAGCATATCACTCACAATAACATTAACCTTTTCTCGTTCACTAAATGAGAGTCGGTATGGTCTATAAGTGACTGGTGTATTATCCTTTACTTGTATATCCATTTCTGTCAGCTGTGTCAATCCTAATTCTTCTAAGGTAAATGCAAAGCAATCTCGATACTTGTTTAACATTTTACCGACTTCTTTTTTTGTTAACACATTAGTTTCAGGATCAAATTTTATTTGGTCAACATTTATCTCTCTGGCCCTACTGCAACTTTCTATATCAGAATTAATGTTCAAACACTTTAGTGTGGGGCATTCAGGTGCTACTGGAACTAGACAGTCGGAGAGAACAACTGCCCTTGCCAACAATGTTCCTTTAAATATCTTAATCTTTTCTAGGCAAAGACTAATTAATATTACTGTGCCAATCCCATTACTAACTGCATACACTCCTGGTAAGATCATGTACTCCATTCCATATTTCATGCACGATTCTGTTTCTATATATATTGAACCCTTCACATCATCTGAGACATTTACTTTAACTACTTTAACTCCATATAGTTCGATGTCTTCCATTATGGTGACCATTACTTTATTATTGTGTGTTGGTAAAAGTTTTTTATAGAATATCAGCTTATCATCAGTTTTGTATGCATGAATATTAGGTAACTCTGTTAAGGTTTGACCTATCAGTATGTCAGTGGATAAAAGTTCTGAGTCTACTATGTATGCTTCTACGTTTTCACTCACAGAATCTAAACATACTCTTATGTTTATTCTGCCATGAGGAGTAACTGTTCCATTAGCAAAACCCTTTAGTTCTGGTAAATTCTGAGTTTGCTTTGGTATATTTAGTTTCGTTGCTAGCTCTTTTTTTATAAGTGTACATTGACTGCCCAAGTCTACATAAGCTGTTACTACTAGGTCATTAACTCTTACCCTTTTGAAGTATTTGTAGTCGCTATTACTTGGGGTATTTATCTTTAAAATTGTCTTTGTCTTAGCATCTGCTGAAGTTGTCCCAATGTTCTTAAACCCTGAGAATGAACTGTTAGAATTGCACCTTAGTTCTGTGTGTCCATAGCGTTTGCATCTTTCACATTTTATTTTTTCTTTGGTGCAGTCAACAAACTTGTGCCCTATTTTTCCACAGTTAAAGCAACTATAGTTCTGTCCCCAACGTGGTACTGTACCCTCACTCTGTCTTTTTTGATAACTTGATCGGTCTTTGTCATCATGTCCCTGCAGGAACGTTTTTCTTTGAGTTTCAGTTGTAACCTTAGTTGAAATATTTCTGAAGTATGTTAAAACTTCCTCAGGCTGTTGAAAATTCGCCCCTTGCACATTCATTCTTACATTGTTGTCGTAAATCCCATGACTTAAACAATCTACCGCTTGTTTACCGGTTAGTGAACATCGATTGATGAGCATGATTTTATCATAATAATATTCTTCCAATGTTTCGTTCCGTCGAGATTTCCTGAACAGCATTTCAGAAAGAAGTTCTCCATAATTTTTGTCGCATGGGAATGCTGCTAGTAGTTTAATTTGCCACTCAGGCCATGAAAACTTAACACTTGTGAGACCATCGTACCAACGCTTGGCTAACCCTCCTAGTTTAGGCAAAGCATAAAATATGGTCTGTTGCTCAGACCAACCATAAACTTGAGCAAATTCATTTATCTTTATTAGCCAGTCTTTCATTGACTGTGAATTTATTCCAGGATTAAAATCAGGTATCACATGATGGGATCCCTGAGTTCCATGTGAGAAAACCGGTGTGTTACTATTCTTTTCACATAAAACATTTAACAAACTCTCTAATAAACTTTTGTCTACTAACGTCTTTCCGGAAGAGGTGGCAGTGTTTAATGGTTGTCTATATTTTGAATATCTTTTAAAATGTTGTTTATGTTGTTTTTGAATATCTGAATCAGACGAGTTTGATGATGAAGTGGACCTTGATCTTTTTTTTCTTCTTTTTTTGGATATTTTTGATGGTGAGTCTAGAGGTGGGGTTTTTGCACCTGATGAATCACTTCTATCCATAGTTGATGATACAAATAATACTTTTATCTATAAATATTTGTAAGCATTCATAAATATATAAATATGTATATATACTAGTACCTAAAGAAACTGTCCAAAATAAACAATCTAAGATCTATTATGCTGAAAAAAATAAAGTTTATTAATTGTCTGAACTTTATGCCAACTACTGTGTTTATATAATAAAAGTCATTCATGATCAAAAATGCTAATGATTGACTCACAGAATATTATAAACTGTGAAATTACGAACAGATATGAAGTATTGAGCTTTGTGGTCATTATGGAGCTTCTTTCTATTTACTGTGAAGTGGTACGACGTATTTCATATCAAAACGGTAAACGGTATACAGGAGAGTTGATAAATAAGAAGGAACGACACCGTAAACTACTGTTTACCTTTCTAATTAACAATATTAACATAGCGTCATCCTCGTTACATTGTATCATGTGGGAGTTCAATAACAGGGACCAAATTGAAAAAGTTAAGCTTACCAATACCTTGTTGTGTTCGGGTTTGCATCCGACTTCTGAAATTTATTATCAACTACGGGCTTTCTTCAATCCAAACACAATTCCCAAATCAGAACAGTATTTATTTTCTTAACCTCTACTCTCGCCACCATCATACATTGCCAGGTCGTTTTTTTGTATCTCGACGATTGATTTTGACACTTGACACTTAAAATGATACGTCTTGGATACAATGTACTTTTATCCAAACTATATAAAGCGCCTTTTTAATATTACAATATTTTGATAATTTCTAACACAATGTTCTTTCATCTCAGAAGTTTTTATTATAAAAGTTAAAATGTAAAAAGGTTTAAGCCAATGCTTTGTATTGGCTGGTTTTATTTTGGAAGTTTTTGTATAACTACAAGTTCCATACTTAAGCAGACCTGTAGTGAAAGTATCAAGATTTGTAAGTGTTGAAAATATCTTAAAATGATTAATTGTTAGGTGTGTGTAGAAATAATCGAGGTTTAAAAATTATTTTATTCAATTAGTTCTTTTATTGAAGAAGGTTTTATTGAAAAAGTGAATTAAAAAAATATCAGTATTGCTTTGTATAGGCTGGATTTATTTTAAAATTTGTTTCTGAAACTGAACATACTTTAAGTAGTCCGTAATGGAAATATCAAGATTTGTTTAGTGTTAAAAATGTCTTATAATGATTAATAGTCTGTGGAAATAATTAAGTTTTAATCAAGTATTTAATTCATTTTGTTCTTTCATTGAAGCTTTGTTGAAAAAGACAAATTTAAAAAATATTAAGCCTGTTGATTTTGTGGGCTGGTTGTATTTGGAAGTTGTTTCTACGAGTAAAACTACATGTTCCATACTCTAGCCGTCTTAGTAAAAGTAGCAAGCAATAATTGGAAAGTGTCGAAAATGTCTTAAAATAATGAGTTGTTGGTTGGGTGTGGAAATAATTTAATTTTAAAACATAGTCCATAATCATTGTTGTTTCATTGAAAAAGGAAATTGTTTAAAAAGTTTTTTGGTTTTTTAGACTTTGTATATGCTGGTTTTATTTTGTTAGTTGTTTCTAAAACTTCATGTTCCATACTTGAGCAGTCTTTTAGTAAAAATAGCAATGCTTGTAAGTGTTGAAAATGTCTTGAAATAATTGATTGGTTGGGGAAATAATTTAATTTTAAAAAATAGTCCTTAATCACTTTTGTTTAATTGAAAAAGGAAATATTTTTAAAAAGTTTTTAGGTTTTTTAGACTTTTTATAGGCTGGTTTTCTTAAGAAAGTTGTTTCTAAAACTGCATGTTCCGTAATTGAGCAGTCCTAGTAAAATGTGCCAGGATTTCCAAAGAATGCTTTAGGAATGTCTCCGGGCAGAATAAGGCTAATAGAAACGCTGGCAGCAAATAGTTCAACTTTGCCCATCTGCTGTTGTGTATTCAAAGAGTAGTAAATATGAATAACTATAACTTAAATAGAATGTGGAACATTTACATCTGGTAGCACTTTACACAATCACATAAAAACTTGAATAGTTCACTGGGCTGGTGTTTGATATTGTTTTTGTATATAGGTATAATGTTGCGAAGTTTAGAGTCCCATAGTACGTAGAGAAGTGTTGCAGCAGCCCCGACGCAGCTGCATTTCGCGCGTACTCGATTTTCGGGGAGGGAGATAAACATATACACATTACTATAGTCGGAGAGAGAAGATAGTATGTAATGTATGAAATTGTAAGGCTGGAAACCACGCTTGAAATTCTGCTTAAATAATAAACAAGTAGCAATACTTGTAAGTGTCGAAAATCTCTTGAAATAGCGAATTGTTGGGGGGGTGTGAAATTAATTTAATTTTAAAAAGTATTCCATAATAGTCAGTTTCACTACAGGTTCTATTGAGAAAGTAAAAAGATTATAGGTTGATAGGCTTTGTATAGGCTTGTTTTATTTTGAAATTAAAATTCCATCTTCCATATTTTAGGAGTGTTGTAGTGAAAGTATCAAGATCCGTAAGTGTTGTGAATCATCTTGAAATGATATATTGTTTGGCGACTTTGTTTTTTATTGAAAAAGGTGTTGTGCGAAGGTAAATCTATAGCATTGTAATACAGGCATTTTAAGTAATGGGGTAGTGAAGGGGTAGGGGGAGAGGCATATTTTCATTTGCTACAACCCCTAAGGTCCGGAGATCTTGAATTTTTTTAAAATAAACATAACCTCACTTATTTTAACTGATTTTTTTCGCTAATATTGCACTTCTATCCAAAGTTGAAAAATCCTTTCAAAGTTCAAAAAAAGCCAGTAACCAACATAAAAAGAGCCTAGATAACCAAAAACCAGCTTAATTGGATAAAAATGAATAAAAAACACGATAGAACACATTCATATACGCTTCAAGAGTAACCATTCGAGATGGCGACCAATAAAGAGGATGTTTTTTTACGTAATCGCATCAATTTATATTTAACCTATATTAAAAAAAAATCTTCAGCAATGTATTCAAATATTGATATCATTAATATATTGATTCATTGGCATTTTTAAAACTAACTTGCTAGTCGTCCACTAAATTGATAAATAAAACAAATGTTTCATACGAGACTTAAGGCGTCGTAACTGTTTGTGTGTATAAAAAAAAGTAACTGGTTACATTCGGTTCTGGCACTCGCCGGCCGCTACCGCAGCACGCTCTCTTCACTCGCTCGGCTCGTGCGCTTTGTTCTGAATATAATCTAACCTAACCGACTGTTTATGTGTATAAAATAAATAGTAAATGGTTAGTCGGTTCTGGCACTCGCCGACCGCTGCCGCGGCACGCTCACTGCGCTTGCTCGGCTCTATGATCAGGTCTCTTTAAATAAAACATGGTGTCTATATAAATTAATTAACTTTATAAATATATTTTAATGCGGCAATTACTTCTAAAAGCCGTGTTTTTTATGCTTTACGACGCTTCGCCTCCACAAATATTCTACCATTAAGTCAGAAAAGTTTTCAGTGTTGGTAATACTTTTTGTTTTAAAGATCTTTTATTTATTAATAAAAAAATTTCATTGAAATATATCTATTTCCGAAAATTATATAGAACAATATATTAACACCTTCGGCGCCAGTGTATCATTTTTGCAAACACTTGTTAATACAATGTGAATCAAAAATGATACACCGTGTCCATTGTGTTAAGGTCGTTGTGCATCATAAATACTCACGATTTTCATACATTTCTTTAAAGAAAAAAGCTCTGGCCTGGCCGAATCTTTTGGTGTATTTGGGTTTGGGGTACGACTTACACTTTAAGAAATTAGAGCGTTTCGAGTCTAGTCTTCAGTTCACGCCCCGTTTTTCTGAAATAATACAGGTTTGTACATCTGGATACTTCTTTAAAAAAAACTTTGTCGAAGTAGTCAGAAAAATATTCTATTGGAGTCCTCACTCTGGATGCTGACAGCGACGGATATTCTTGAGTACAATCTTGAAATGGTACATGTTTCCAGAACCGTTTGCGAAAAGTTGGATGAGACGGTCTTTGA
Organism: Dendrolimus pini; assembly: GCA_949752895.1. Classification (NCBI taxonomy): domain Eukaryota; kingdom Metazoa; phylum Arthropoda; class Insecta; order Lepidoptera; family Lasiocampidae; genus Dendrolimus; species Dendrolimus pini. Next base: position 11,011,314 of record OX457151.1, read on the forward strand.
CGATCAGCTGCCGATCCTGCAGGTGCAGGAGTAGTTGATTGAACCTCCGCCTCAAATTCTAACTCGGTTTCTGCTTCAGTTTTGAGTATATTTCTTGGAAATTGAACTCGTCAGCAATATTTGGTTGAAATTCGTCATCTTCATCGAAATCTTCAATATCCGATATGTTTCCGTCACCCAAGATAGCCAAAACTTGATCGTCATTTAAGTTCCTTCCTAAAATTAAAACAATACTGACAATAAATAATTAAATATGGACTAGAAATAATAATCAACAGCTAATCTATTTTCAAACAACTTTTCGAGCGTAAGACCGAAGCCACACGATCGTAGCAGTCGAACTTTACATCAAAGTTGCACCAAAACCACAAAGAAATTCGGCAAACTAAAATACCCTACGTATTTAGCATACTTTTAACTTGTAATAAGTAAAAAACCATAATACGTATTAAAGAAATAATATGTACAATAAGTACTTAACCGCGGCGATGCGTGCGTCAAAAAATGCTACCACCTCTCATCGAGGCCCAGAGGCAACTGACCGCCCGCACCCCGACAGTTAGTACATTAGCGCACGCGAAATATCCCTCACGGCCGATCGGCGCCGGTTGCGTCCTCAAAAAGTAAATAGTTTGGCGCAGGGATTTTTTTGAAAGTGTAACTCACGCTCGTGTCATCGCGGGTGTAAAGGGTTATCTGGTGAAAGATTTCTCTCTAGTAATGCTTGATTTACTTGTTCTCGAAACTCTGGTATTCTCTCTCTGTAAATGGGCGTTTACTATACTTGTGCCCCATATTATTTCAAATGCCAGTTTTCGATACCATTTGGTACAATGGCGTATGGCAGATCCGTAAGTAGCCATCTGGTCATTAATGTCTATGGAAGATTTTCCATTATTATAATAATGGAAAATCTGACTATAGTCAGCAATGCAAGGTGCATATGTGTGTTTGTGGGCTGCAGTAGCCCTTCTATTATTGCTAGGGACTACTTCAAGAGCTGATGTTTTGATGGTAAGCACCCTCACATCTCTGTTATCACGCCAGTTTAGCACTACTCTTCCTTCAAAACTAAAATGTTATGTGTGTCATAAATGATACATATGGCCCTCGAGATATGAGAACACATAAAAATGTTTCGTAAGTCAGTGTATCATTTTTGATACACACTGAAAAACCTGGAAAAGAGAAGGGAAAAGGAAAATGGAAGGTTAAAATACATTAATACACTAAATAAAACCATATAATGAATTTAAAAAAATATGTGTGATTTTGGAAATCATTCTTGGCGCCGACACTTAACACCTTTAAGTAATAGGTCAAGATTTCGAATTTCTTAATTAAAAATCGATAAGTATTCATGACATATCGATTAATTTATTTTTATCATCACACCTTGTTAGCCAAGCCATTCAAAACTGAAGTGACAGTAAGAACTGTCGCTTTAATCAATCTATTTATTTCTACACTAAAAACAGTTTTAGTGTTATAAAAAGTTCTGGTGGTTATACAAGGTGGGCCAAAAGAAGTCATCCGATGTTGTTTAGCTCTTTTTTCTAAATGAATAACTTCGATTCTGTTTTTTGATTATGTTTATTTGAACATTTAGAATTTTATTGGTCAAATCGAGAAGATTATAGCGGCGAAATGGGCGCCGTCACAATTGATTGCCTTACGGCCTTATTGCCTTCCTTTTATGGCATTCTTCATCACTTCGGCGAGAACTTCGGGCGACAGATTCTCGCACTCGTGTCGAATGTTGTCTTTGAGGGCTTCCAGAGTCTCAGGCTTGTTCACGTAAACACGGGACTTCAAAAGACCCCACAAAAAAAGTCTGGAACGCTTAAATCGGGCGATCTTGCGGGCCAGTGCAAATCGCCAAAACGAGAGATGAGGCGACCCGGGAACGCTGCCTTCAGAATATCGGTTGTGGCTCGCGCAGTGTGTGCCGTTGCTCCGTCCTGTTGGAACCACATGTCCCTCAGTCCTAATTCGGCCAATTGCGGCAGAAAAAACTCGGTCAACATGACGCTCTGTTAGGCGTCCTTCCGGGAAATGATCCCTGAACACAGGAGGACGTTGAGGGGGACGTTGAGGGGGATTCCGATGTGGCACATGGCCACGATGATGATCTATAATAGACTGTGCAAGCCGCACACGGAATAGAAGTGAATCCAACTTTCTACCTCTGGTTTTCTCAAGCATTATTCTAGCATTCTGAATAGTAACATTCAGAAGGCGTTTAAATAATTTCTTCGTCCATTTGGCACATTGTTTTCTTTCAAGCAGATACGGTTCCAGCTAGGGATGTTCATACTAAAAAAATATCGATATTATTTTCGATATAATATATCGTAATGTTGTATCGATACTTTGCGATATATCGTAGAAATATATCGATATCTTCGATATATCGTAACAAAATGTAATTTTCTTATTTAGTTAGTTTTTAATATTAAGTATTTGATAGGGATCAGGTTGATATAAGTAAAAATAGCTAGGAATAAGAAACAAATCAAGTTTAATTATTTATAATTCCCAATATTTTTTGTCGAGACCTTGCTCAAACAAAATTTTAATTAAAATGTAATATATAAAACAGGTAATCAATTTATTGCCACAGCTTGCTTCTTCTATACAATTGAATTGTAGCCGCTTTTATATATTGTGCTATTTATTTATATTAGTTAGATTTTATATAACTGTATTTACATTTCGTAAAATGTATCAAACAAAACAATCAAAACAGATAGCTTTTATTTGTAAGTTATTCTGTACTGAGACCGAAACGAGTACCCACAGACACAGATTATACCATTTTTAATACTAGTGCTGCCCTTACTAAGAGTAGGAGTAGTATGTTGTTTAGCGGGGGGCGATTATGACTAATGTCATAATCGAATTATTTTCAAATATTAATATTGAAAATCGATTATGAAATTAGTAGCTTACTTATTTTATAATCGAATCATTTCATTAGTATATCTCATAATCGACCAGCGCTGAAAAACTTCAAAAAAATAAAACTGAGAGTTTATTGGAGAAACTCAGAAATCGCTCTTTAGCTGTTGAGACGAATATACATTGTAGGTTAGGTATGTAGTGGAGTTTAATTTGAAGTCATTTAGAGTACCTATTTTGTTAACCACGAAACTTTCGTTACTGGGAAGGCTAGTTATTCAATAATTCAGGGTTTTACGTTTTATTTTTACTCAAGTTATCAACCATAAATCAGTTTAAAAAAGTAAAAGTTTGTTCTATAATTTCTACCGATATTTGATGTATCGGATAAAATGTATCGATTGTACATATCGATACTAGATTATTCGATAATATCGGGAGGAATCGATATATCGTGTACATATATCGATATTTTATTCAATATCGATATATATCGTGCACTCCTAGTTCCAGCATTTGATCTAAACGATCAACTCCACCCATGCTTCGATTGTAATCATCGATTAATCTCAATTGAATTTGGGAAGATCGTCCAGGTTTGGGCTGCAGTTGTATTTGTGTCACGTCATGAAACGTGGAAATGCATGCTAAGCGTTTTCGGTCATGCAAACCGCATACCATGACATCTCCACATTGTCTAGCTACAAATTGACCCTGAGAAAGAGGGGCCTTTCGAATGATGGCAGGAACATTTTTACGTGTTGTACGGAGTGTTCCGACACAATCCGTACGCCTGCGTTTAAGATACCGCGCGAGTATAGGAGAATTGAACCAATTGTCCATGTATAATACGTGACCCAAATCCAAAAGAGGCTCCACAAGTTTGATTACTGTTGAAAAGCTCGAAGGCGCTGTGGAGGTGGTCGTTCCACGGCCTGTGTATACAAAAAATGACCATAAATAGCCCGTTGAAGATTCGCACAGCTGCAAAGTCTTTATACCGAACCGAGCAGCTTTCGTCTTAACATACGGACGGAACTTAAGAGGACCTTTCCAAAGTGTCAACGACTCGTCAATGCAAATATTTTGCTCTAGCCGGTAATTTTCTTTAAATTTTAAATTTAACGCATCCAAAACGGGTCCCATGGGGACTAAAGCACTATCCCGGTCAATTGCGTCATGCGACCTATTGGCAAGATGAAAGGCCCTATTAAGGTTCCAGTACCTATTCTGCGTAAATATCGATCTAAATGCATTCTGCCGCAATAATGGTAATTTCGAATAACAAGCTTTTATGGAGGACAACCTGTGGAAACTTAATGTCATCCAAAATGCAAAAAGCATAAGGATTTCATGTATATTCGTCGGAAACCAATCTCGCTTAAACGATTCACTTTGGATCGTTTGAGCGTGTCGATTGGTCTCGTCCACGATGCTTTGTAATAACGTATCGTCCCAATAGGAACGAAACGCATCATACTCATCTACTAACACCTTAGTAGGCCCAGTAGACTCCGCATTCAAAAAAGTTTCTTTCTTTCCGCGCCACTCATTCATGGGTCTCCAATCATACTTCTCGCTGCCAACACTGACATGAATATTATTTGCTACATCTTCCACACTAACATTTTCACACCGAGGGGCACTACATGCTTTATTGTCTAATCTAATTATCTCCTCTCGCAACGGTTGAGGGAGATCTTCGTCAGTGGGAAAACACTCCACTAACCGATCACCGCGTGACCAAGCAGAATGTTGTACCCCTATACTCTCACCACTGCTTAAAACACTTCCGCGACCGCGGGTACCTCTTCGATGACCTGGCCTGCGCCCCCTGCCGCCGCGTCCTCTGCGCCCGCTGCTGGTACTGGCGACGGGTTCATCCCTGCTTGTACTGGCGACAGGGTCCTCCATACTAATACTGGCCACCGGCTCGTCGCCTGCACCAGGCTGCCGAGACGCACTGAAAGTAATAATTTAGTCTTTAAGTACCTTCGGCATACTGAAAACCTGAAAAAGTGAATTAAGTTCAAACTTACATATTGGACGTAGCCCACGAATCCTGCCAGTAGGCCACGAACTCGTCTTCATCGGAAGTAATGACGTCACTGTAAAAAAATGAAAAAAAAACATTATACACTTCTGTATGCAAATGTCACTATAGTTTTTTTATCTATACTAATATTATAAAGAGGAAGGATTTGATTGTTTGTTTACATTGAACAGGCTCCGAAACTACTGAATCGATTTGAAAAATTCTTTCACTTTTGGCAAGCTACACTATCCCCGGGTGACATAAGCTATATTATATTATCTGATTACAAATTTTAAAAACTCAAAGAAAACAAAACAAGTGCAAATGCTGAAAAAGATAATAAAATGTGTTCTTTTATTTCAAAAATTTAATGTCTTCAGACAATAATTTCTAAGAATCAGTTGGACACACCTGTCTAATGACTGCCATAAAATATTACAATACACAATGGACTGTTTATCTGATTAAAAATTTAAAAACAAAGAAAACAAAAGAAGTGCAAATGTTGAAAAAGATAATAAAATGTATTCTTTTATTTCAAAAATTTAATATCTTCAGACAATAATTTCTAAGAATCAGTTGGACACACCTGTCTAATGACTGCCATAAAATATTACAATACACAATGGACTGTATATCTGAAAAAGAAGTGCAAATGTTGAAAAAGATAATAAAATGTGTTCTTTTATTTCAAAAATTTAATTAAAAACACCGCCATTAGAAAAGGCTCTTAATTAATTGTATCTCAGTATTCATATTTATCAAAATAATTTACTTCATATTCAAGACTGCTTCAATGCCTTTTTATATAACTTTTTGAATTATTCAATTCAGACATCCCATTCGAAAGATATCATGAGTTTAAAAATGTAATTATTAGAGAAAAGTTATGTGGTCACTGCTCACCCTGTTGGCTAGCTAGGCAGCACCTCATGTGATGTAACGGTCACTGGGGTGCAGGCCATACGAGAGGGAAAATATTTAGAATTCTCTTCGTAATTAATTAACTTTTTAGATACCCATGCAAACTCGGGGTGGACTGCTAGTATTTTATATATTAGAACATAACAATATACTCACTCAGAGTCTTCATTGTCCATAACCTCGAGCTCTTGAGGTTGGTTTATCCATCCTTCCATAATGTTGGTGGCTCCAGCTTGCAACTGTAATATAAAATTGAAAACTGTCAATACAAAGTCAAGGTGTTCCAGCATGGTCAGTTTGCAATATTCAAGTCTTATGACTATTTATCCAGTTGGAGTGTGTCAACTTGATCAATGTAATACACACCTCCTCCTCAAGCTCATAGTCGGCATGGGGCTCATCACTGTCATCATCCATGGAAAGGTAAATTGCCTCTTGTTCGTTCGACATCTAAAAAATAAACAAGTAAATGGTTTTCATTCAAAATAAATGCTGTATGCTCCAGCTTGCAACTGTAATATAAAATTCTAAACTTTCAAGACAGAGTCAAGATGTTCCAGCACGGTCAGTTTGCAATATTCAAGTCTTATGACTATTTATATGATTGGAGTGTGTCAATTTGATAAAGTAATACACACCTCCTCCTCAACCTCGTAGTCTGAATTCGCCTCATCAGTGTCAACATCCACGAAAAAGTAAATGGGCTTTTCTTGTTCGTTCGACATCTAAAAAATAAACAAGTAAATGGTTTTCATTCAAAATAAATGCTGTATGCTCCAGCTTGCAACTGTAATATAAAATTCTAAACTTTCAAGACAGAGTCAAGATGTTCCAGCACGGTCAGTTTGCAATATTCAAGTCTTATGACTATTTATATGATTGGAGTGTGTCAATTTGATAAAGTAATACACACCTCCTCCTCAACCTCGTAGTCTGAATTCGCCTCATCAGTGTCAACATCCACGAAAAAGTAAATGGGCTTTTCTTGTTCGTTCGACATCTAAAAAATAAACAAGTAAATGGTTTTCATTCAAAATAAATGCTGTATGCTCCAGCTTGCAACTGTAATATAAAATTCTAAACTTTCAAGACAGAGTCAAGATGTTCCAGCACGGTCAGTTTGCAATATTCAAGTCTTATGACTATTTATATGATTGGAGTGTGTCAATTTGATAAAGTAATACACACCTCCTCCTCAACCTCGTAGTCTGAATTCGCCTCATCAGTGTCAACATCCACGAAAAAGTAAATGGGCTTTTCTTGTTCGTTCGACATCTAAAAAATAAACAAGTAAATGGTTTTCATTCAAAATAAATGCTGTATGCTCCAGCTTGCAACTGTAATATAAAATTCTAAACTTTCAAGACAGAGTCAAGATGTTCCAGCACGGTCAGTTTGCAATATTCAAGTCTTATGACTATTTATATGATTGGAGTGTGTCAATTTGATAAAGTAATACACACCTCCTCCTCAACCTCGTAGTCTGAATTCGCCTCATCAGTGTCAACATCCACGAAAAAGTAAATGGGCTTTTCTTGTTCGTTCGACATCTAAAAAATAAACAAGTAAATGGTTTTCATTCAAAATAAATGCTGTATGCTCCAGCTTGCAACTGTAATATAAAATTCTAAACTTTCAAGACAGAGTCAAGATGTTCCAGCACGGTCAGTTTGCAATATTCAAGTCTTATGACTATTTATATGATTGGAGTGTGTCAATTTGATAAAGTAATACACACCTCCTCCTCAACCTCGTAGTCTGAATTCGCCTCATCAGTGTCAACATCCACGAAAAAGTAAATGGGCTTTTCTTGTTCGTTCGACATCTAAAAAATAAACAAGTAAATGGTTTTCATTCAAAATAAATGCTGTATGCTCCAGCTTGCAACTGTAATATAAAATTCTAAACTTTCAAGACAGAGTCAAGATGTTCCAGCACGGTCAGTTTGCAATATTCAAGTCTTTGACTATTTATATGATTGGAGTGTGTCAATTTGATAAAGTAATACACACCTCCTCCTCAACCTCGTAGTCTGAATTCGCCTCATCAGTGTCAACATCCACGAAAAAGTAAATGGGCTTTTCTTGTTCGTTCGACATCTAAAAAATAAACAAGTAAATGGTTTTCATTCAAAATAAATGCTGTATGCTCCAGCTTGCAACTGTAATATAAAATTCTAAACTTTCAAGACAGAGTCAAGATGTTCCAGCACGGTCAGTTTGCAATATTCAAGTCTTATGACTATTTATATGATTGGAGTGTGTCAATTTGATAAAGTAATACACACCTCCTCCTCAACCTCGTAGTCTGAATTCGCCTCATCAGTGTCAACATCCACGAAAAAGTAAATGGGCTTTTCTTGTTCGTTCGACATCTAAAAAATAAACAAGTAAATGGTTTTCATTCAAAATAAATGCTGTATGCTCCAGCTTGCAACTGTAATATAAAATTCTAAACTTTCAAGACAGAGTCAAGATGTTCCAGCACGGTCAGTTTGCAATATTCAAGTCTTATGACTATTTATATGATTGGAGTGTGTCAATTTGATAAAGTAATACACACCTCCTCCTCAACCTCGTAGTCTGAATTCGCCTCATCAGTGTCAACATCCACGAAAAAGTAAATGGGCTTTTCTTGTTCGTTCGACATCTAAAAAATAAACAAGTAAATGGTTTTCATTCAAAATAAATGCTGTATGCTCCAGCTTGCAACTGTAATATAAAATTCTAAACTTTCAAGACAGAGTCAAGATGTTCCAGCACGGTCAGTTTGCAATATTCAAGTCTTATGACTATTTATATGATTGGAGTGTGTCAATTTGATAAAGTAATACACACCTCCTCCTCAACCTCGTAGTCTGAATTCGCCTCATCAGTGTCAACATCCACGAAAAAGTAAATGGGCTTTTCTTGTTCGTTCGACATCTAAAAAATAAACAAGTAAATGGTTTTCATTCAAAATAAATGCTGTATGCTCCAGCTTGCAACTGTAATATAAAATTCTAAACTTTCAAGACAGAGTCAAGATGTTCCAGCACGGTCAGTTTGCAATATTCAAGTCTTATGACTATTTATATGATTGGAGTGTGTCAATTTGATAAAGTAATACACACCTCCTCCTCAACCTCGTAGTCTGAATTCGCCTCATCAGTGTCAACATCCACGAAAAAGTAAATGGGCTTTTCTTGTTCGTTCGACATCTAAAAAATAAACAAGTAAATGGTTTTCATTCAAAATAAATGCTGTATGCTCCAGCTTGCAACTGTAATATAAAATTCTAAACTTTCAAGATAGAGTCAAGATGTTCCAGCACGGTCAGTTTGCAATATTCAAGTCTTATGACTATTTATATGATTGGAGTGTGTCAATTTGATAAAGTAATACACACCTCCTCCTCAACCTCGTAGTCTGAATTCGCCTCATCAGTGTCAACATCCACGAAAAAGTAAATGGGCTTTTCTTGTTCGTTCGACATCTAAAAAATAAACAAGTAAATGGTTTTCATTCAAAATAAAAGCTGTATGCTACTAAGGAATGTTATTCCTGTATTTTATTATGTTACAGTAAAAGCCATCTGTTTCTTTGTTTGTAAAACTCTCTAAAACTATAAAATAAAATATGAGAGAAGTTCAATTACGTAAATGAAACAATATTTTTTATTGCATCATTTTCACTTTTTGTTAAAATCACATACGAAAAACATCAATGCATAGTTGATTTACACAATTTATACGATATTGAGAGTTCAATTACGTAAATGAAACATTAAGACGCGAAATATGTGATAATATGCTATCTTAATTTTTATTGCATCTAAACTTCACTTTTTGATAAAATTACATACGAAAAACATCAATGCATAGTTGATTTACACAATTTATACGATATTCACTCACCTTTCTTTCTTTCACCAAAAATAACACTATAAATAAAAAAATAACACTAAAATATAAATCACAGAAAAATTCACAGCACGAAACTATACAGGGTGTTTGGCGCATGGACCGACAAAAATTTTTGGGGGATTGGGTGGATCAAGAACTATCTTTAACCCATAGATACCTACGTCCCAAGTGTCACTGTAATCGAGATACGATTTTTTTTGTTTGTTTTTGAAAATTACCTGGTTCATCGTCTTTAAAACGACATATTTTTCTAGTTTGTTGTTGTAATTGAACCAAATAACTTCTATCGCAGTCTTTAATGTATGATTATTCTAAATTAAACATCAATTCTTAGCATTAGACAACAAAACGTTCTTGACGAGCTTTCACACTCTTAAAAATGAATTAATCTATGAAAAAGGTCAAATTCAAAATTAATTATAAAAAAAACTAAAAGGTATTAAGAATTTCATTTGATTGAAACAAAATCTGTACTTAATATCCTTTCCAACGATATACCACATGGCCTTGAAATTATTCATGTGATCACAAAACAAGGTATTACTCAACCAGTGTCAGAATAAAGAAAACACCTTGTTTGTATTTTACGACGTTTTAATTAAATTTTATTCACAGATTGGGTTCAAAATGACGGCCTCCATTGTGAATGCATGCATGACATCTTTTTCTTATTTCCACAGTCGTCGTTTTTAATCGCATTTCTTCTTTCATTATGCTAAAGGCGCTATTTATTTTTTCTATTAAAATTTCCCTTGTCCGTACTTCTGTCGCATAAACAATTTCTTTTGCGCGCCCCCAAACATAAAAATCCAGAGGTGTTAGGTCTGGTGACCGTGCAGGCCAAGGAATCGGACCGCCTCTTCCGATCCACGAATTGGGAAAACAATTGTCCAAATGTTCTCGAACGTCTCGTTGGTAATGTGCTGGGCAACCATCATTTTGGAAAATAAAATCTTCTTCTTCTACTATTGGTAATACCAATTCAGGTAAGTCATTCATTAAAAAAGAAAAATAACTTTCTCCGGTTAGGCGCTCCGGTAAGAAATGTGGACCGATCAGGTGTCTTCCAATAACCCCAGCCCAAACGTTCACCCTAAACTTACTTTGAAATGAACTTTACCTTTTAATTGCGGGGATTTTGTCCTTTTATCCCCCAATGATGGAGGTTGTGGAGATTCACAATCCCCTCATGATTGAAATTGGATTCATCGGTCCACAAAATTCTTTAAAAAAAATTTGTATCTTCTACGTCTGTATGCATCATAAACCTGCAAAATTCCAGCCGCCTCCTATGATCATCGTCTATGAGACCTAGAACAATCGATTAAATCCGTGAGAATTGTACGGACGCGATTTATTTCATCTGTGAGCTGACCCAAAGGCCACAATGAATAAATTATTTTTTTGAACAAAAACAAACACATTTGTTTTAACTATTAGAGTAAGAATTTACTTGTTAAATTGTTGTACTTGAAATTAAGTTGTAAAAACACATGCAATGAGTTTTGAATTGTTTAAAAAACATACCTTGAACAGGAGTGTAGTGGAATGCATGCCTTCCATCTTGCCGAAGAACTGACCAGACTTTCCAAACCGACAAGTTAAGTCTTTTAGCTACAGCTCGAATACTTGTCGTTGGATTCTCATCAAAAGCTTGTAAAATACTCTCATCCACTGCAACATTATGTTGCCTCACATTGACTCGAGGCTCTAGAATATTTATGCTTCCAGTCTCCCTCAGACGCCGATAGGTCGTAGAAAACGTCTCGTGGTGTGGTACACGCCGATTAGGATATCGCTCCTGGTAAATTCTACGCGCTTCACGAGCGTTACAATTGGCGCTGCCATACGCCAACAACATATCAGCATACTCTTCGTTACTGTAGTTAGACATTGTAACGAGAACAGTGAAGACAAACACACCAACAGTTTAACAGAATAGTTCAACCAAAGAAAACTTAACAAAAACAGAACGTAACAAAAACAAAGTTAAACACAAAAATACTCCAACAATGCAGATGTGAATCGCGACAATACCGATAGCAATGATAGTAAAATCTCAACTAATACTAAACAAAGACCACGACACAAATTACGATCCAATGACAGACAAAGACAAGGGATATTTTCATGTGCAAGAAAGAGACAGTGTTTACCTGCGTACTATTGTTCTAAAAAACGGGTTTGGTGTTAGAGTGCGTGTTCGTCCCTACTTTGATTTTGATAATTTGGTCACATAAGGAATAATTTCAAGGCCATGTGGTATATCGTTGGAAAGGATATTAAGTACAGATTTTGTTTCAATCAAATGAAATTCTTAATACCTTTTAGTTTTTTTTATAATTAATATTGAATTTGACCTTTTTCATAGATTAATTCATTTTTAAGAGTTTGAAAGCTCGTCAAGAACGTTTTGTTGTCTAATGCTAAGAATTAATGTTTAATTTAGAATAATCATACATTAAAGACTACGATGGAAGTTATTTGGTTCAATTACAACAACAAACTAGAAAAATATGTCGTTTTAAAGACGATGAACCAGGTAATTTTCGAAAACAAACAAAAAAAAACGTATCTCGATTACAGTGACACTTGGGACATAGGTATCTATGGGTTAAAGATAGCTCTTGATCCACCCAATCCCCCAAAAATTTTTGTCGGTCCATGCGCCAAACACCCTGTATACTCATCCGAGCAGAGAACGTGATGTGACTGATTGTAAATTGTGAATGTGTAATGCAAAACCACAAAATGGCCGCTTCCACATGTACAAATGACATTGTGAAGTGACATTGACATTGTGAGTCAGTGTTGCCATGAATGAAAAAAGAATTGTGTAAACACGTCATGGACATATATGTAGGTGCTGGCAGCTTCCAAGTCAAGATTTCGAATTTCTTAATTAAAAATCGATAAGTATTCATGACATATCGATTAATTTATTTTTATCATCACACCTTGTTAGCCAAGCCATTCAAAACTGAAGTGACAGTAAGAACTGTCGCTTTAATCAATCTATTTATTTCTACACTAAAAACAGTTTTAGTGTTATAAAAAGTTCTGGTGGTTATACAAGGTGGGCCAAAAGAAGTCATCCGATGTTGTTTAGCTCTTTTTTCTAAATGAATAACTTCGATTCTGTTTTTTGATTATGTTTATTTGAACATTTAGAATTTTATTGGTCAAATCGAGAAGATTATAGCGGCGAAATGGGCGCCGTCACAATTGATTGCCTTACGGCCTTATTGCCTTCCTTTTATGGCATTCTTCATCACTTCGGCGAGAACTTCGGGCGACAGATTCTCGCACTCGTGTCGAATGTTGTCTTTGAGGGCTTCCAGAGTCTCAGGCTTGTTCACGTAAACACGGGACTTCAAAAGACCCCACAAAAAAAGTCTGGAACGCTTAAATCGGGCGATCTTGCGGGCCAGTGCAAATCGCCAAAACGAGAGATGAGGCGACCCGGGAACGCTGCCTTCAGAATATCGGTTGTGGCTCGCGCAGTGTGTGCCGTTGCTCCGTCCTGTTGGAACCACATGTCCCTCAGTCCTAATTCGGCCAATTGCGGCAGAAAAAACTCGGTCAACATGGGGCCCTATAGCGCGCACCGTCCACTATTGTCGTTTGGCCAGCGGCATTCTCGAAAAAAAAATGGCCCGATGACTCGTCCAGCGTGAACAGCGCACCATGCAGTCACTTTGAGCGGGTGTAATGGCTCACCGTGCATCGCTCATTATGATTTTGGTCGAAAAATCGTCCACTTCTTCCTCGAGATTGAGGATGAGTGTGTTTGTCTGTCGATTTTAAATAAAATAAAGAATTTAAAAATAAATATTAAGTATGGCGGCAGTGTATCTTCTTTCGATTTTGACTCTTTAAAATCATTTAACGATTTATTTAAATCTGTTTTGTATCATAATCTTATCTTTGGTGATTCAAAACGTGAAAGGACTTCTTTGGAGGCGTGCTCCAGTTGCATCTGAGCTCCTCCCGCCTTATGTTTTAACATTACCATTGCCCTTGAGTGTTAACTCTTGCGACCTCGACTTCGTGTTTATTAAGGAAAGGTCGAAGGTAGACCATCCTTTCGAACTACGGAATCAGAAACCGAAGTGTCGCCCTACATGTTGCCATGTACTGTTTTTGGATATCAGGACACAAGTGAAACGATGTGTGTTCGAAATGCACTTCTTTATTGATTAATAGTTACATATTAGGTACGAGTATTTATTAATTAGACTTAGTAAACTACGTTTAAGCTGGCCTGGCGGTATCAGGCGGATTTCTTTATACCACTTTTTCGATTTTGACTTGTCGGAAATGATTTAACATCTACTTTTACATGTGTTTTGAATGCACTTTTTGGTGATTCCAAAACTGAAAGGACTTTAGAGGCGTACTCCAGTTTCACCTGGACTCCTCACGGCTTTAGTTTTTAACACTTCCACCTCCTGTGCTTAAGTGTTAGCTCTTGCGATCTCCACTTCGTTTGTTAAGGCAGGCGCGGAGGTAGGTCATCTTTGAACCCTACGGGATCTGGTACTGATGTTTCAATAGTAAATTTGTATATTGTATTTATGATTTTTACAAGTCAAATCCAGTCTAAATATTGTAGACAAAGTACTTATTTAAGTATTTATCTAGTATTCAAATATGAAAAAATATTTTGAATTCTAATTTGTCATTTATAAGCAATTGTACTGTTCTGCATGTTAAATTTCCAGGAAAGTAGGTTTGTACTCAGCTCATTACTCTGCCGGTGTCGTACGAAACGCTGATTTTTAGTGCAAATCTTACTTTTGACGTTATACCAAAATGGTCATGTATTTTCATACTAAAACATCTGTTTTCCTGCTGGAAATAACAGATTAGAAAAAGATTGAAAGTAATTGGGCGTCCTCGTAAAATGAAAAAAAAAATGAATTGAAAAATAAACATATTTTTAGATGGAATATGTTTTTTTAATCAATTTTTACAATATTAAAATTTCTCAATAAGACGCCCCCATTACCTATCTTTTTTATTACTTAAAGGATCTTGATTGAGCCTTCGGACAGACAAGGTACAGGGTGGCGCAATAGAACGTGCATATTTAAAATATTGATTAAAAAATAAATACAAAAGGTATAGTTAAAATAAAACTGAGGTATTATTAAGAAATAACTGAAGTTTATTTTTTAAAAATAACATCGTCTAAATGATGACCCTCTCTACGACGACACTCCTCTAATCGCAAACGGAAGTTATTGAAAACTTTCTTCAGTAATGCTAGTGTAATTGCTGCCATTTCACCACGGATATTCTCCTTGAGCTGATCGATGTTTTTCGGATTATTGCTGTAGACTTTGTTCTTGAGGTATTCCCACAAAAAAAAAGTCAGGACGCGTCACGTTTGGACTACGTGGGGGCCATGGGATATCACCTCTTTTCGAAATCAGTCTGCCAGGGAACATCTGTTTCACAACCGCCATGGAGTCATTTGATGTGTGACAGGTAGCTCCGTCTTGTTGAAACCAAGTCGTAGAATTCACTATTCTTGAATTTTCAAGCTCTGGAGCCAAAAAACCTTCCAACATCGCAACATAGCGTTCGGTATTAACAGTGACGTTTTGCCCCCGCGCATTTTCAAAGAAAAACGGTCCAATTATTCCTCTACCAGAGATTGCTGCCCATACTGTCACTTTAGGACTATGCAGTGGTTTCTGGTGCTTGAGTTTGGGATTCTCACTGTTCCAGTAACGACAATTTTGACGGCTTACGAACCCATTGATATGGAAGTGGGCCTCATCTGAGAAAAGGATATTGTCAAAATTGGAAAATCGATTAAGCATTTCATTAGTAAATGCGAGCCTTGCTCCGAAGTCAGACTCTTTCAATTCTTGTGTTAACTGCAGCTTGTAAGGATGCAGTTTAAGATCCAAGTTTAAAATTCGTTGCAAACTTCGTCGCGATAAGTGTAAGACAGACGATCTCTTGCGAGTAGACATTTGTGGATCTCCTCGTACAGACTGCATAACTCTCTCAATATTGTCGTCGGTCCTAGATGTTCTTGGACGACCTTTTGCTTGTGGTTTAAACGTTGAACCAGTCTCTTCAAAACGCTGTACCCATATTTCAATTAAATTAGCACTCGGAGTTTCACCAATTTGCCGTAGTCCATATTCAGAACAATATAAACGCCTAGTAACGATGTATGAACGAGAGTTCTCATAAAATGCGCGCACGCAAAATGGGCGACGCTTCCCGTCGAAGTGACTCATAGTGACTAAAACTCCATGAGCCCGCCTATCCAACGATGCAGGCTCCCCCCGCCCGCGCACTTTCTACCCCGCGAAAAAAGATGATGCAATATGCACGTTCTATTGCGCCACCCGGTACTTAAACGATATTTTTTTAGCTTGTTAGGTGTTTCCTCAATAGGATTCAATGTCCGCAACGAGCCTTCTTGATGGTGGATTACTTCTTACCCCTAAAAGCTTAAAGTCCGCCAAAAACAATTTCATCTTTTTAAATAATTTTTGGTTGAAGTCATATTTGTTAAATATGGTTTCCCTCTTTTCCTATCGGGCACCATGCAGGCGTCTAACATATTGTCCATGTAAGATACTAATGTTGCAGTCCCCAAGGCTTCTTGTGGTAAATTCCTCTGAAAGTAAATAACAAATATGATTGTAATAGACATACCAGATTCACCTTCCACTATTGGAGCGACAGAATATTTGCAAAACTATTTAATTGGATTACAATGCCATAGATTAGTATGTAGCACTATAAAAATCGTTAGGATTGGAAGGAAACACCAGTCCTTTTAAATAAACGCTTTTATTAACTTACACAGCCGAACGTGATTCTCCTCCGCAGGGTTGCCCCTACACGCACAACTAACGACGCGCTGTCCCGACGATAAGATGTCTCACTCACAATACCGTCGCCGATATTGCGTAGGCCATCCCCTGCTATTGCAGTGCTCACCTCCCAATTACCGCACGTAGCTCGCTTCTGGATCTCTAGTTTAAATTAATCTTCATCGTATTCGCTACCCAATAGTAAAAATTGCATGTTTGTAACTCAAACATAACATTTTCTATCAAGTTTTAAAGATGGCACACAATTTATTGTTCTCTTAAGGATGATAATTAATACAAACGAGTTCAATTAAAAACATTTATTATTTTACTCAAAATTTAATACATCAGGTTCTAAATATCCACCTCGTTGTTTTAGGCACAAAGCCGCGCGAATTGAAATTTGGTGTGGCGCTCTCTTTATCATTTCAAGTTCGTTGCGAATAGCATTCGCACTGTTTATTATGTGGTCATGCAAATTGGCCTCACTGTTGATGGAGGTATTGTAGACTTGTTGTTTCATCGTCCCCATAGGAAGTAATCAAGGGGCGTAAAATCGGGTGAACGTGCAGGTCACCCTACAGGTGCTTGCTGGCCGTTTATCATGGTAATTATCGTTTAAAAATGATCTTACATTTGTAGCGTGATGGGCCATCTTTATGTAACAACGATGGTTTGGTTATAGATGTTCACTAATGTTCACTCTTCATTTTATTCACATATTCATGAGTGCTTTAGATGGTTTCGTAAATTTAACTGGCTCAAGGTTTGGATCTCCGCAAGACTGTTGAACTCAACTTCAACTCGTGCGAATAATTCTTCTTTTATCTTATAGCGGTTAGAGTCATTTATTTCTTTGCCTTTCTTGGCTCTAAAATCTTCAATACTTTGGTTATTTCTATTATGATGTGCTCTACTTCCACGGCCGCTTCCTCTATTATTGTTCTTTCCTCTTGGCGGTTGTTCACGATATCGGTATTCATCTTCATCTCTTCTACAAGGTGGGCCAAGAATTAGTTAACATTTAAAAAATCTTAAAAATAAAACATCATTTGACATATTTTAAAAATTGTTTATTTACAAGAAAGCTTGTTACTTGGAATTTATTTTTTAAAAATAATATCGTCTAAATGGCCACCGTTTCGACTTTTACACTCTTCTAAGCGAGTACCTAAATTTTCGAATACTCGACGGCAAAGAGACTGCGAGATTGCCGACATTTCTTCGCTGATTTTTTCATTTTTGTATTTGGTTTATGGATGTAGACACGACTCTTTAAATACCCCCATAAAAAGAAGTCCGCTGGGGACAGATCTGGGCTTCTGGGTGGCCATGGGATGTCGCCTCGTCTGGAAATCAGCTTTTCCGGAAACATTTCTTTGACCACCGGCAGGGACTCTTTGGATGTGTGACAAGTGGCTCCATCTTGTTGAAACCATGTGTTACGGTTGTAGCCAGCAAATTCTAGTAGCATGGGTGCCAAAAACTCTCGTAACATTTTCACATACTCAGCAGAGTTAACAGTAACCGAATGGCCGCGAGAATCTTCAAAAAAGTAGGGTCCAATGATTCCTTTTGCTGAAATTGCAGCCCATACAGTTACCTTAGGAGAATGAAGTGGCCTCGCGTATTTAGCTTGAGGATTTTCGCTGCTCCAATACCGGAAATTTTGTTTGTTGACATGTCCGTTGAGGTGGAAATGGGCTTCGTCGGAAAATAAGAAGTTATCAAAATTACGGAAACGATCTAACATTGTTTCGGCATACAACTTACGCAAATTCAAATCATTAGGTTTTGGTTCTTGCACTATTTGGATCTTATATGGATGTAACTTCAAATCTAATTTCAAAATACGGCGTAATGATGTGCGAGATAATCCTAATACAGCCGAACGTTTGCGCGTCGATAAATTTGGATCACGTCGAACAGAAGCGGAAACTTGCTGCACGTTCCCTTCGCTCCGAGAAGTCCGTGGGCCGCCGGTTTGCTTCACATTTAATGTAGATCCCGTCTCTTCGAACTTCTTCACCCATTTCTTTATTAAAGGAGCACTCGGACATTGACTTAAGTCGTGTAAATCATAGTCAACGCGAAATAAGCGTCTCACAGTAATGAGCGAATTGTTGTTTAAATAAAATTGTTTAAGCCTGCGTTCAGACATGCGGGAATCGTGCGTTTACGAATCGCGCGGTTTCAAACCGCAAAATTGTGAAGCTATTCAGACACGCGCGGTTAGTATGCGATTTCGTGCGGGTTAGCGTCAGTTTAAAAATGGAGGTCGACGAAGAAGTGTGTTTACTGTGGTTGCTCCTTAAAAAAAAGAAAAGAAAAAGGCGGTATTGGGTGCATCCAATATTACGTGACCGACTAGTACATGGTCAGTTCGTAACATTATATCCCAAATTAAGAATGTATGATAACAAATTTTTTGACTATTTGAGAATGCCAATAAAATCTTTTGATGAACTAATTGAACTGATCAGGCAAGATATTTCATGCTCTGAAACGCATTTGAGGCCAAGCGTGTCACCGGAAGAGAAACTCGTAATAACTTTAAGGTAAGATTTATTTATTGTTCTTCAAAATCAGCATAAATATTTTCTATAACTGTAGAGGACTGAGAGCCAGAACTAAATTGCGATGGTGACGGTGACGGTGCCGGAACAGGAGGAGATGATCCAGATGTAGTAAAATATCCTTGCGGGCTTGTATACTGTTGTCCTTGCCAATACGTAGGTGTGATCTGCTGAGTATTGTAGCGAACAGGGGGTGGTAAGCTTTGTCCTTTTTGTATCACTTGAAGTAATTCAATTTTGGTTGCTAAACGCCTATTTTCTGGTACTTTTCTGAGTTCTTTATATAACGACAAACAAAAGAGTTTGTCGTCATCTTGCTTGGTAATACTATTTTCTTGAAGTTCATTCTGAAAATGTTTTCGTGACTCGATACTTTTTTCTATTAAAACAGCTATTTTTTCTTCTGGCACTTGTGTTTTCTTACGTTTAGGGGGACTTATTTCAGTGGCTTCGGTTGCATTGGCGTTTAGTTCACTTGTCTCCTCACTTTGCCTTTCATTCTGTTCTTCAATATTAGTTGTAGTGTCTTTATTACTTACACTATTCTGCAGGAAAGATAATCTTGAAAAATACATATATCGGGCTCCTTTACGAGCACCTGAACCAGAAGGAGTTGTTTTTTCTTTTTTGCATTCTTTATTGTAGCAATCTCGTATGTTTTTCCATTTTTTTTGGAGTTGTGTACCTAAAAATAATAACATTATTAATAATATTCTTGTTTCAGATATCTTGGTACGGGTTGTTCATTTGGAGAACTAAGCTACAATTATCGCCTAGGAAAATCGACGATTACTGGAATTGTCCGCGAAGTATGTAAATCATTGTGGAATAAGTTGGTAAACATAGTCATGCCCGAAGCGACTGAAGATATCTGGAAGACAATAGCACGAGACTTTGAGAGATATGCAAATTTTCCAAATTGCATTGGTGCTATAGACGGCAAGCATATCCGAGTTATAAAGCCTGTTGATTCGGGTTCTTTGTATCATAACTATAAACATTACTTTTCCATAGTGCTCTTAGCACTTTGCGACGCCAACTATTGCTTTACTTATGTTGATATTGGGGCTTATGGCAAAAGCAGTGATTCTGCTATATTTAAAAATTCGGTTTTTTATAAACGCCTGACAGAAAAATCATTAAACATACCAACACCTAAACCAATATCTAATGTAGACCTAACACCAATGCCTTATGTTATAGTTGGAGATGAAGCCTTCGGCTTAGCAGAAAATTTAATGCGCCCATATTCAGGCAAATGTTTACCATATGAAAAAAGGATTTTTAACTATAGGTTATCGAGAGCCCGACGTAATATTGAGTGCACTTTTGGTATTTTGGCGAACAAATGGCGCATCTTTCATAGGCCTATAAATGTAAACATAGATTTTGCCGAAGATATAATAAAAGCTTCTTGTGTTCTACATAACTATGTGCGGACTAGAGATGGTCTAAAATTTAAAGATACTTTATATAATGCACCCATGACTAATCTCAATACCTTGCATGCGGGAAGAGGGACACCGTCATCTTTGAATATCAGAGATAAATTCGCTCATTACTTTGTGAACGATGGGCGTGTTCCATGGCAAGACACAAAGATATAGCTGCAACTAACATACCGTACTTGTAATGTTTAGGTACATAACTAAATGTAAACAAACGAAATATGGTAATACCGTTGTGACCTTCATTTAAAAAATGCTCGAAATGTCTGCATAAAGCAGCCGAAGTTTGTTTATATTTATTTAAGTACCTAAAGTATACGGAGAGTATAATATACGCTTCATAACAATAATTATAACATAATTCTGTCAATTATTTTTTGGTGAATAAACCTACTTACTTAAAATATTCTTTTTTTCCACCGTGTCTTCGCAATTTCCAAATATCTCCACCAACTCTTGCCAAGCTCGGTTCTTGATAATTTTATTTGAGTAATCATCACACTGAATGTCCCATATTGCAGGTCTCTTCTCCACCTCATCAATAAATAGTTCAGTGTCGAAACGATCCATGGCGAACTCACGAACAGTGACGTGCTCACCGCGCGGTATCCGCAACGCAACTGAACGCGAAGTAAAGACTCCATTGTAATAGAAACGCGCGGGAGCAGCGCGATTCTATTTTCTGGCGGTTGGGTTGCGGTAACCGCGCGGCTTGATTAACCGCGCGGTTATGTCTGAACGATTACTAAGCGCTAATGTAAATAAGATCCGCGCGGTCCAACCGCGCAATTTGCATCCGCACGGATTCCGCCATGTCTGAACTAGCTCTTACACAATAAGCGCGCTGCGGCCCCGTAAAGCGATCCATTGCGACTACATTTCCGAGAAACGATCTAGTGGCAAGACCCCTCCCCGCGCCCCGCGCGGCTTGTGTTTGCGCGGGGTGTTACTTTCAAATGTTAACGAATTCTTGGCCCACCCTGTATAATCTCGATAATCTTGTTACCTTTTTAATCCGGGATATATATATATATAAAAGAATGAAACGCATTATGGGTAACAAATATTTATTTAAATAACAAAGACAATACCAATTAACAACGGTGTATGAGAAAAAAAGCTTAGTCTAATTGTTCACATTACAATTTTGTATGTTTCGAAGATTACCAGGCTCATAAAAGGCTTCTAGAGGGTAGCGCAGAGACTGACGAGTTGGGGACTAAAATGTGGGGTGTCAAGCAGAACAGGCTAAGATACTTCTTTAAGAGATAGATTCCTACGGGAAGCAATTGAGTTGCCTTGATTTAATTCAATTATGGTGGTGTCGAAGACTAGATGTTTAAGAGAAAGTATATTTAGGATTTAACAAGTCGTGGAGAAAATAAGTAGGCTTAGTTGAGTTCCAGGCGCAGCAGGCGGGAACTACGGGAAGGCTGGGCACAATATTCCCCAAGCCAGCTAGGTTGTGTCGAGCGGCCTTAACGGCTGGCCGCAGATAGACAGCTCACTGCAAGTGGTGAACGTCAGACTGGGTTAGTAAATAGAATGCTGAAGGCAGAGGCAGCTAAAGGCGGATGGAGTTCAGGCACGGGAGTCCTCGGGCGGTTGAGCCGCGTGTCCGAAACCGGCTAATACTGTCCCGATCATTTTGAAAAGGTAACGTGCGTCGTTCCAAGAAAGGTGTATGAGTTGTCGACGTGTACATCGGATGACGACGTGCAGCAAAAGAAGCCATGAAATGGCGGCCGTTGCATTAATATAGGCACTTCACCGTGTTCAACTACACCAATCGCGGGGCGTAAAACAAAAGTTCGCCAATCGCGTTTGGACATACTTCACGAATCCGGAGTCGAATCAGAACGCGAAAATATCGCCATGTCACGACATTGACGGAATCAATATGTCAGATAGGAGGCCAAGGAACCGATTCATACAGCCTTGTTATGGTAGTATATAATCGAACGAATGAAATTCAGTAGTGAATATCTAGCATTAAAAATGAGATAAATTAATATATTTAAGGTATTAGGAATGTTTTATTTCTAAAGGAAACGAGGTGGTTTAGAAAAATAATTGACTTATCGGTGGGACGTTGTGTACGTTCGGAGAACGAATGAGAATAGAAACGTAGTTTTAAATGGCGGGAATTTGGATGTGAAGTATAGGTGACTAGGGTTGTAAACTACTACGTCACACTTGATTATAAAAATTTCCTCTATACTACATTTTAGACTTGGTCAGGCCGATATCCAATTCTGGAATATCCTGAAAATCGTTGCCGTTGCCACCACCGGCATAGTTGCAATCGCCGCTGCAACACGATTCGAATCAATCTTTCAATGAAAACGTCATATTATTCTTTCCAAATTATGATTTTTATATTAGGGAGTTTGGGTTTTAGGGGCTTTGTACTGTTGTATTGTGTTATATATACTCGCATTCAACTCAAAGAACTAAAATGTCCATCTATTAAAGTTATTCGCTGTTCGGTGTTACCAGAGTTTCACTTTTCATAAGGATTGGTTATTCAATGTCCTCTGGAGGTGCATACATCCTTATTTTGTACTATGGCTATATTATTTAGCATATTTGTAGCCACTGTTATACCTGGTAATCTATGTAGGTGTATGTTTATTCCTCGAGACACTATAGGAAAACCCTTCCAATACCAAAAGCTCTTTCCACTACACTTCTGGTTTTTAGTTCACTCTGTTACTTTTTGGGAGGGAAGGTGAACTATTGTTACTTATTAAAAAGGGGAGACTAGTAAACCAGATTATTCTATCTTATTGGGGAAGGTGAAATCATACAAGTTTACATCAAAACAATTAGGTCATTTAATATATAAAAAAATTACAGATGTATACACTGAGTCACCTCACTAGCATCTTAGGTTCCTCCACGAGGACATGAACTAAAGCTTAAACACAGCTATTAATTTATTATACAGTTAACTTTATTACCTCGGTCTAGCAGTCTGAGAAGGGCTCTATACTCTTTGAATAATCAATCAAAATTTAGGGTATCGTGGGTTGGAGAGGCTATACTAATAAACAAGAAGGGGGGTCACCATATTTTATAAATAAATCGTATCTAAGGGTAGTGAAGCTACCCTGGTAAACTGAAGTGTCTAATCCCAAGGGGATAATTAAAACTAAAACTCCCTGAGGGGTCCAGTCCGATCCTGTGTCCGGAATCGAAAGATAGGGGGCGTAGGTACAAATGCGGGAAGCGTTGCTCTGCTTACCACGCTTTACTACTTAGCTCCACATGCCTCGGTCGTAGGCAACAGTATACTCGTAATTATACGAATACAAAATAAAACCCACTGAAAGGAGTGGAAAAAGAAATACGTTATTATCTTGTCTTTACTAAACACTACTTTGAAGTTCAAGGGTGAAAGATTCTAGTTGTAATCGATAAGTTATTAAAATGAAATAAGTTATTAGAAAGGGAGCAGATCCACAAGATGGAAAGGAGAGAGTGTGAAACCAATAAAATAAAAATAAAAGAAAATGCTATTGGTTTCACACTCTCTCCTTTCCACGTAATAATTCGAGGTCACGCGGCCAAAATTCGACCACGTGCCATTCACATATGAGAAAGCGGCCGTAAGAATATATATCTAGAAAAAGGTATTTAAATCGTATACCTGGTAGGTGGGTTTATTATTCCAATATTGTCTTTAATAAATTATAATCGACGAGCCTTTGGGTAGAAATGCCTTTTTAATTTAATGCGTCGGTAGGTACGGTGAAGAATTTTTAGCTAACTACACTTCATGATTTCTGCAAATATACAGAAGACGAATCAAAATATAAAAGGGTGAACACCGACGATTGGTTTCTTTAAAATATAGAATAATACTGTTACGTACGAGTGGGGGTACGCACTTATGGATTGGAAGAAAACACCAGTTGTAAATTTAAAAGCTTTTATTGACTTCACAGCCGCACGTAGTACCTCTCTTCAGGGTTGCCCCTATACGCACGACCAACGATGCACAGTCCCGACGATAAGTTGTCACACCCTCAATACCGTCGCCGATATTGCGCGGACCACCTCCAATATTATCGCGTGTAGCTCGCTTCTGGTTTCCCTCCTTCGCGTATGTGTCTACCAAACTTCTCACTAAATTCACCACTTAGTTCGTCTCTGTCCTCTATTAACGTTCTCTAATATCGCACTTGTCGTTTCACCGTCTTGGACTGAACTCAACTTTAAACTGCAACTTTCAACTCTAAAACTGCCCGGTAGGCGCGCCTTACGCTGTTTATATACCCGGAAGAATTTTCTAGAACCCGTCTATCTATCTCTGTCTTTTCTTTCCCGAACCTACTGTTCGGGAACTTTCGTTTATACGTCTATCCCTTTCTAACATCTATCTATCTCTTTCTCTCTTTTGTCGTCTATCTCTTTCTAACATCTATCTATCTCTTTCTTTCATTTATAGTCTATCTTTTTCTAAATATATCCGTCCTTGTCTTTTTGTTCTAGATTTTTCTAGATTATTCCAAAAGTTCGAAAACTAACTAGATGGTTCCACCATCGTTCGCCACACTACTTACAGGATAAATTTGTGCTGACACACTTAAAAAAAACGGGCTTTTAAGCCATGTACAGTACTGGGCAAGAAATAATGCACATCGACCTCTAGAAAGAGACATTCGGCAAATTTCGGCTTTGTAGAGCTTTGTCCCTTTCGCACGAAATTCTCATAGCCCGGTATCTATTGAGAGCTGTTAAAACAATTATTGTGAGTTGCTTATTTTGATTATTCTTTCTATTTATTTATTTATAAAACAATTTTTTTCTATAAGTGTTGTCCTTCGATTATAGTAAAATAAAAAAACATGTATTTTTACGTATTGATTTATTTATTTTGAAAAGTGATACATTCTGACAAAACAATTATAAATCCTCAATCCCCTCCGATTCACTATCAGTGCTCTCAATGAAGTCAATGTCACTGTCGTTATCAGCCGTATTTATTACCAGTCTATCAGTGTAATTATCTAGACTGTGTTGAAATCTTTGAAATTCATTCTCGCATTTAATTGCATGATCGCAAACTTTTTTCCACTCTTCAGTCCCAATCATGTTTACTTTTTCTGCCAATAATGTTTTTACTGTAGTTAAATTCATACCCACATTTCTAGAGGCTACATAACCTTTCAGTTGAGACCATATATTTTCAATTGGATTAAAATCCGGATGATAGGGTGGCAATCGCAATACGGTGTGCCCATGGTTAGCAAGTATTTTGTCCACGGAAAACTCTGTATACCTCTCCTTATGCCGACTTAAAATAGCGTAAATCTGGGGTTTTGTCAATTTTGGGTCTACTGGAATTTCATGCCTGTTTAACCAGTTAATCATTTCCTGTTTAATGGTGTTTGAATTGGGGAGTCTTTCAACATATTTATTGTGATAGGGTGCGTTGTCGATAACTAGAACAGAATCACTGGGTATGTTTGGGATTAATTGATTAACCAGCCATTTCTCGTAGATATCGTTATTCATTTCATTGTGATAATCACCTATAGTGTCCGTGGATTTATACATTAAAAAGGCTCCAGGAACAAAGCCTTTTTCATTTCCCGCATGAACTATTATCAAACGTTGACCTTTTGAAATCTGCTTTTTTACACCTTTTTTCTTATCATCACTCCAAGATTTTCTTTTAGTGTGTGATGTGTGTATGTAAGTCTCATCCATGTAGATTATATTATTTCCTGTTTCGCGAAATTCGCGTATTTTATCAAGGTATTCCATTCGTTTGAGACTTACATCGTGCTTTTCCATTAGAATTTTTCTATTATCTGCCATTTTAGTGAACCGAAATCCCATCTCTTGAAGTATTTTTCTCAACGTCTTTTCAGATCCATTGTAATTAATAGCCTCCGATAGTTTCGCTTTTAATGATTTTACTGTAGGCAGTTCATTAAATCGTAAGTGAAAATCATACACCATTCTTCGCACAACATCATAATCAAAATCGTCCATATCTAAACGAAATTGCTTTTTTGGTCTACCTTTTTTCGGGGTACTGAACTTAATTGCACTAGAATCTGTTTCAGTACTGGCTTCCTTTAATATATTGTTCAAAGTTCTTCTTGAAATTCCACTGGCATTTGCAACTCGCTCTTGTACCTTCTTAAAATAGTTACATACGTCTTTATCTTCATGATTTTTAAATTTGTCTGCTTCAGTAAAAAAATATTTATACACATTGTAGACAATTTCGCGTGACTGACTGACCATGTAATGGCTTCCGTCTTTTTCCTAAAGATGCCATAGTACAATTCAAAATTATTTAAATTTGGGGGTGTTAACAACTCTCTATATATATTTTGAACTGGACGCGACCGTACTCCACCGTATTTGTCGAATGACTGACAAAACGTAACACATGTAGTGTGCGAAAGGGACAATGCTCTACAAAGCCGATATTAGCCAAATGTCTCTTTCTATAGGTCGATGTGCATTATTTCTTGCCCAGTACTGTAAACTGCGACCATGCGCATTTAGAAATGACGGGCGGTCTCTGCAGTGTTGCCAACCCGAATTTTAGAAAATTAGTAGATTATCTGCCAAATGTTGGTAGAAGTTGGTAGAATGTAAAATGCAAAATTGGTAGATCTACCACCTTAATTTAGAAGATTAAAAATGCATGAACTGTTCTTAAAATGTTTATTTCTGGAAATGATACATATTTTTATTGAATTTTTTTAAATGTTCTGCACTAGGCTGCCCGTTGTCTACAATCAATCTGTTAGTACGCAACAATCCCTCTAGAGTCTCCGTGCAAATTCTATTTGTCTGGGAGGTTTTCATATTATTAATTGCAGAAAACAATCTCTCCACGTTGGCGCTACTGTGTGGAAGTGCAAGTAATTTTCTCACGAATTCACATAGCAGGGGAAACATTGGAGACTGGTCTCCTTTTTTAATGGATGAAACATGCTTCCAGAATTCTTCAGGTGTAGGATCCAATTTTTTTTCTGTGAAATGAAATGTCACGTTTCTTAATGATCTCCACTCTCGGTCCAATTCGGTCATGCTTTCTGGGCATAGTCCTAAAAATAAAAATGTAATGTAAATAAAAAAAATATTCTAGAGTGGACAACTTTAATAATTAATTATGTTTAACTAGCCTGGAAACTGAACTCCTAAATGAGCAATAGTTGGGACTGCATGTTTTTCAATGATATGTTTAGGTTTTTAGACATTTTAATCTTTGCTTTTCATTAAAACAAAAACGCTGCTTTATTTGTTTTACACTCTCCATATAAAAGAGAATGCATTTTTCTTTAAACTGTACTATTTCCATTTCATTCATTCTAGCCACAAAGTCTTGTTTCAATAACAGGGAAATAACATTGCCACCAAGGTATATTTCTTCAATTGGTACATGGTTTTGTTTATTTTCATAATCTAAATTCAAAATTTTGTTCTCTATATCCAAGTTAAGATCCTTGCTACTGTTTTTTTCACCTTCAGTCAGCTGCAGTAATTTTGGTTTAATAAAACCAAGATAGTTTTGTATGTTGTAAAAATTTGTTCATATAACAAATAAAGTTTAGGACTTTCTGATTGCATTTCTTTATTAATGTCATGGAAATAGGGCAACGCATAATCCAAAAAATTTAAGTATACCTCTGTTGAAGGATCCATGGACTTCACATGGATGGTCTGAGCTGCAAGTAGCCTGTCATTCAAAACAGCATTTTGGAAGTATAACTTTAAAGCTGGAAGCTGTTCTAAAAGCCGTTTGACCACAGGAAGTAGAGACAGCCATCTTGTTTGTGCTGGGTGCAGAAGTTTGTGGGGTTTTATATCCAGAAAGGACTGGATTTCTTTATAGTCACCCAGACGTTTTGGGCTATTTTGGATATAATTGTATACATCTCTTGCAAAATTCTCTACACCCCTCGGAAGAGTTTTGCAGGCATAAGAAGCACACAAATTAAACGAGTGGCAAATGCACTTCATCATGAATTAATGTGGGATCTCATTTGCAAATAGGGTGGACAATGAATGGTGTGAACCAAACATAGTATTTGCACCATCAGCTGCAAACCCAATCATGTTCTCTTTGTAAGGAATATTTTCATTATCAAAATATTTTTTGCATTCATTATGTAATGTTGAGGCAGTGCCCTCTACAATTGGTATCAAACATAAAAAAATATCTTCCACATTGAAATCTACTGCTGTTCTGGCAATGAGCGCCAAGTATTTTGTTGTTGATTTGTCTGTGCTTTCATCAACAATCAAAGAAAAAATTTCAGTTTGTAAAGTCTTAACTAATTCGCTGTGAGATAATTTGCCATTTACATTTGTAACAATGGCTTGTGCCTTAGTTTTTTCAAATTGTGAATCCGAGCAAACATTTTGAATAAGTTTCTTTTGAATAGGTTTCAGGTCACCTGAAAAATTATATTATTGGAATACATAGTGTCTTAATTAAAATTAATTTGTTGTGAATCAAAATACAACAAAACATAGCCTACATTTATTAAATAATGAATTTTTAGACCAAGCCGCAAGCATACTAACCAGCAATGTTAAAAGGTAGATTATTTTTTGCCAAAAAACAAGCCATTCTTATTTCTCCAAATTTGATTTTATCCTCAAATGATTTTTTTGACTGAGTTTGCCCAAACTGGGTGATTGATAGTTGACTTACTGAACCTGAAAACAAGTTGTTAACTTTTTAAAAGATATATATTTAATATATTATAATTTATACATATATTTAAAAAAAAGATAAAACGAAATTGCGTAAAATCAGAATTTAAAATATATACATGCACATCATAGGCAATCAATGATAAATTAATTGATTGTTAGTAATTTCGTTTGTAAAATTTTACTTAATTACTCAATATTAATTAAACTAAACAGCATAAAACCACGGAATAGAAGTTCACCTTCCACACATGCTACATGATTTAAACTATTGGCATGTTTATTTAGAATAAATCTTCCACCAGCACACTTAAGATCACACCTACATAATTTGCAAGAAAAATATCCTTCACCCTTGGTACTTTTTTGAAGCCAACCTGCAAATTCCTTCTCTTTCTCCCATAATTTCGAATATTTTTGGTCATAATGCCTTTTTCTAGCTTTTCGTGGCGGAGTTCCTAACCTAGTACTCTGTGCATCGCTTTAGCTGCTGTCAGAATCCATTATAATTAATAATATGTAGTAATTTACTTTTAACAACAAAACAAGAGCAAAGATACACCAAACACCACTGATTCCGCAACAACAACAAACCAACCGGGAAATGACAGAACGAACATTAAAATAATGTCTATTGGCGCGAAATGGCGCGAACGGCGCACCGTTGCTGACGTTTTTTTGTGGTTTATCACTTATGGCCTGGGGACTGGACTCTATGTACATTTGACGCATCGTCGCATGGCTCACGCAACACATCGCAATGTCGCTCGTCGATATAAAAATAATTCAAATTGGTGATTTATCAAACTAATCAAAAAATAGGTAGTTTTTAGGTCTAGGGTGGTAGATAGGTAGACTGAAGTGAAAATTGGTAGATCTACCAAAAAGTTGGTAGATATGGCATCACTGGGCCTCTGCGAACCACGTCAAGCGAGGAATCCCGAAAGTAACCGAGCGTACCCGAACGGGACGTCGCCATAGGGTTTTCAAATGATGATATCACTTACCGCGCTAAATTCAATCGCTTTAAAATTCATAATATTACAACCAATAGGCTAAGGAACTATGACTACGTAAATACGGCGTCACAACTCTTCAGCTCACATTTTGATTTAATTTCCACGTCTGCTAAAGGTATCACTATAGAATTTGATTGGGCATAACCAATATCTCCTAGGAGAAATTGGTCATTGTAATTCTGGTTGACACAATTGCGTTTCAACCCACTATAATTCTAAATACTGGATACATATGCGGACCCAGGCTACTTAGTCCCGACATTTAAAAACATCTTATTAGATCTAGCAGCAACACTAATCTTCTCGACACAATACTATAAATACGTATATACACTAGGCCGTAACCCATAAAGAACACTATGCATATCATACATATACGTTCGAAGGTCTCCCTCTTGATAATCGTTAAAAACTTTACGAAAACGTCCAAGCTGACCAGTCGAACTACCTTTTTTCTAATGCCTATAAGAGTGTTGTAAGGTAGACTATACTTTTTTGCGGTCGTTTTCACAGGAATGCCAGAATTGCAATCTGCTATTGCAAGCATCATACTGTCCTTACTCTATTGGGATTGATTTGTCTTCCTCTTGTATTTATATACCATCTAACACCTGTCACCATCTATCTCCTCATGATAATCTTTGGTTGATTTTGACTCAAAAACGAATAGACCTCCTTCCACAAATCCTTTGTAGCTACCAATGTGTAAAACAATTAACCTTTTTCCCTTTCCAGTAGGAACTCTTGGATCGGTAGATAAGCCGTCTTTTATTTATTTATTTCACACAACAGAATACAACCATAAATACATCTATATATTTTTAACACAATTTTGGAATCTAATTCGTATTCTTAGACATGCGAATACAGAAAATTTAAAATACAGGTATAGCGTTACATAAATAATAGTATACCGTACAGTTGTTTAAATTCTATGAAATGTGTTTGTTGATAACACAATAATAATAATTAGTATATACCAGAGAAATTTGTTGCTCTGATCAATCGCTTAAACTCTAGTGTTACCATTAAATATATCTAAAACGAGATTATCGCTAACCAGCTCATTATACAGACGACACATTTTGCTCATTGGGTTGTAATAGGATGTATTATTTTTGTAGGCTCGCAAGGCAAATGGTGGTGGATTCCGTCTTCTGTAATTCGTGTTTATCGCGTCTTGAAAAGCATGTCTTGTTTTTTATAGTTGTATTCAACCATGCCTTTGAATTAAGATGTCCTGCGATTACCCACGTTTCGTCAAGAAAGTATATGGTTTTATTTGCTTTTCTGTGTTCTTCTTTTGCCTGAGATATTTACGCGGCCACAAAACAATATCTTCTCTTTCCATTAGTAATGTTCTATTATCCTGTTTATCAGAGTCAAATCCCAGCTTATGCATTATTTAGTGAAGTGCGGTACGTTTAAACGTTGGTATATCTTCACCAGCTTCACAGATTGTCATAATTTTGTTTAATGTCGGGTAGTCATTATTTAAATATATTGTGTGTACTTTTTTCCTTATAGCACATTTGTCTAATCCATCGAATTTATCAATCATGGACTTCCTGATCCTTTTTTTCACTGGCGATTTCAATGTATTATTTTTCTTTTTTTCACTAAGAATACTATAAACTGTTCTTTGGGACACAGTGTGATGTGTTGCAATAACGTATCGTCCCAATAGGAACACAACGCATCGTACTCATCTACTAACACCTTAGTAGGCCCGGAAGATTCCGCAAAAAGGAACCGATTTAAAGAGAAACTGCCTTTATTTAATTAAAACTAATTAAATAAAAATACCTCTTTAAATTATACACTCGCTTTTCTCGATTGATTCACGTTTCGATCCGTTAAATCGACGTGCCGGTGTCTTGCCACTGAATGGTCTTGATGCTCCACAGTGTCGTCGCGCAGTCTGAAGGGGCCCTTTTGATCCATTTTTTCTCTTCTCGTTGCTTTCGGTTCGCTAGCCCGTGCAAGTCTTTGTATATGCAACATTGTATTGTGTTATTGTTAAAGCGAAGACTATGCGCTATTTTCTTAAGGGGAAGAAATTCCGCTACGCGTATTCGTCACGATATATATTATGTAGCATCACGCCGGCGATCTACCTGGGAATAACAATAATAATCTGAGATATTGTAATCAAAGTTTATTACACTAGACTTATTACAATTACAATATTAACTATTGTACACATGTAAGTACGGATTATCG
Source organism: Dendrolimus pini (assembly GCA_949752895.1). NCBI lineage: Eukaryota > Metazoa > Arthropoda > Insecta > Lepidoptera > Lasiocampidae > Dendrolimus > Dendrolimus pini. Next base: position 11,043,883 of record OX457151.1, read on the forward strand.
GACGTGAAAACTGTCATTGCCGCCCGCGCGGTGTATCGAAACAAGTGAATTGTGAAGTTCACAGTTTGCGTTCACTCCACTATGTGTGAACATTGGGATGCAAAAAGTGTGTGAAGTACATCGCTATTTTGGTTCAAATTACCTTGGTTAAGTTGAAAATCCGAAGACTACATTCATCCAATTTTTCTAGAGAGCTAGAACACTGCGAGATACTGGCAGTAACTGCTATATCTGTTTTTTTAACAAATCTCCGGACTCGAGTTCCGTACCCTTTTTACAATTTAATTACTATGAAAGTTTTTTGAGTTAATACACGCTTATTGTTTATTTTTGTTACTGTGTGCGATTTTTATTTTCTGGTGTACCTTAAGAAAGACTTATAATATATTTTTTCCTAATTTTAATACTAAACTTATATTAATGTAGAGTGTATCTATGTCTGTTTGAAGTGTTGACTCACCATACTGAACTATGTTATGCATTTTACACTATGCTCCAGGAGGTATGAAAATGCAATAATTTTTTGAATATATTGATTCAGTACTGGTTATTTTAAAATTATAAGAGTATAAACGTGGATACGGTTAGTTTTATGGGAAATAACATTTATAGAGTTTCGTAATTAACATTAGGTGATGTTTCTTGAAATTTAGTCAAGATTTTTATTTATTATTAGTGAACTATTCATTTATTATTAGGTTAAAAAACTTGAGAGATGTCAAGGGACACCCGGATGGAACGAAGTTCCTTTCGATTAATTGAAGGAATTGTATTTTTTTTTAAGTTATAATATTTTTTTATTATTTACAAAGGTAATATAAACTTAATCAGTAGGCTCAATTTTAGTAATAATTGGCTTGTGGTAACTGAAGTAGGAAACAATTACAACTATAACAAAAAGTGTCGTTACAACTTTTAGTCTTAATTTTTTCCGTCTAGCCCCCTTTCGCAACGCGCGATAAGGAACTTCGTTCCAATAACACAGCTCTCTGCAATTTAAATGTGTACAAGAAATATCGTAAAATACAAAATATTCATTTGAGTTTCATGTGGTTCTCTAGAAGGATTACACTGTAGATCTTTTAATTGGATCAATATGCTTTGAGCCCCAATAGGTATAGCACATTTATTCAACCTTTCACTGCTGGTAAATGATGAATTATCAAAATGATTTCCACGTTACATTTTGTGTTGTATATACAATATTTTCAGAGACTTATGGAGGTATCGTAGTCAGGAAAACAATATCGTGCGCAAAACATAGCTCTGAAAATGTTTATGGTGATTTTGGACCCTGAATCTATAGGAAACTGTAAGAAAATGAATAGTCATAAACAGATTAAAAAGTATTTAAAATTAAATAGTATAATTAAAAAATCCAGAAAACTCTTAAAAGCACAAGTATTAAAGAAAAAATTCTATTCTTTGAAAAAAGATAAATACCATTCAGTAATTGATGGATTAAATTCACAATTATCTGACAATCTCTGCACATATGAAAAAGAAACAAAAAAATTAGAAACTGAAATATCGAATCTTCAGTTTCAATTAAATTCAATTAATCTAAAATATGATGAAATGTGCAAACAGTTAAATATGACTAAAAATACACTAACTTCACCACCTCTGGATAATATTAAATGCAAATTAGTCAAATCTGTCATGTCAGACAATTTGACTAACAGCAAAACATGTCAACCATGTCATTCTTCTTTAAATAAGTTGTAAATAATTCAGTTCTTATTTACTCTGATAAAATTGGACAAGGACTTGGTTCATTGCTGGGATATGACTTGCCAAATCATCAGGTGTCCAACTTATGTTCACCCGGGGCCAGTTATAACTATTTAATTGACAGTTTAAGCACATCTAATCTACACAAAAAATCAACAATTGTAATTCATTATGGGGATAGCTTATCTGTCAAAAAGAAAGACATTGTGAACAGCATAAATAGGTTATTGCAGTTAAACAGTAAATATGGATGTAAATTCATCCTATGTGCCCTGCCTTATGCATGTAATCTAACAAATGAACAAAACAGGCACATATATGACTTGAATTTATTAATTTATAATTTGACCCATCGTCATAGTGACATTATTTTTTATTTTGACCTAAATAAATTTACTAATAGTAAATTTAGGCTAAACAAAGATACTATGTATCTGCCTTTTAAGTTACGAAGACGTATAGCTACTTTGTTAGCATTTAATATACAAAATCATGACAAAGTTATGTATGATATAACTGATATATATGACATAAATTTTAATAATAACATTAATGTTTTTAATATTAACTCTACTGCAAGTCCTAGCACTTTAAACTGCTAGATATGACCAAGGCTAAACCTACTTCTAATTTAAATATAGTTCACCAAAATATACAGGGTTTAGCAGGTAAAGATTTAGAAATTGAACTCTTTTTAAAAGAACATAAGGTTCATGTCCTATGTATTACAGAACATTGGCTTAAAACTTTTCAAGTCATAAACTTCATAGAGAATTATACAGTGATAAGTGCATTTGTAAGGAAGTCCGCTATACATGGCGGATCACTTATCTTTGTAGCAAATGATGTAAAATGTAAAGAGCGTAGAGACATTATGTCCCTTTCTGTTGAACGGACTGTGGAGGTTTCTTGTATTGAGCTTGAGCGCTATGTAATTGTCTGCGTCTACCGACCCCCCACAGGAGATTATAATGTATTTGAAAGCACAATGGAGGACTTATTAAGAAAATTAAATAAAACTAATAAATTGCCTATAGTTTGTGGGGATTTTAATGTTAATTTGTTGGAAACGTCATCAACTCGTTCCAAGATCATTAATCTTTTCAAATCGTTCAATCTTATACATGTCTTTAATGAACCTACGCGTATAACTGCTAATTCAGCAACCTGTTTGGACAATATATTTTGTAGTTGCGAAATAATCGACAAATCAGTCTTAGATGTATTACGGTCGGATCACTGTGGCCAGTTTATATCAATACCTTTTGATAGTATTAAAATCAATTCCAAATTAACCTGTAGGCCAGTAAATAATTATCGCTTAAGAACCTTTAAAGATAATTTATCCAAAACAATTCCTACTTTGGATCTCAGCAGCGAAGATCCAAACAACTTGTATAGTAATTTCTTCGACATTATACAAGCTGAATTTGAAAACACATTTAAAACCAAAATAATCAACAAAAGTAATAAACTTAAGTTTAGTGATTGGGCTACGAAAGGTATATATAAAAGTCGAATGAAACTGTATGAATTATACAGTGAAAAACAATTTAATCAAAATCCAGACTTCCTTCAATATATTAAAAAGTACTCTAAGACCTTTAAAAGAGTGTGCATCGCTGCCAAATCTCTATATTATAGTAACAGAATTAAAAAATCATCAAATATCATTAAGACAACTTGGAGTGTTATAAATGATGCTTCCGGCAAGAGTTCACGTCGAGATGATGCAATTAAACTTGTAATCAACAATAACACCATTAGTAATAACTTTGAAATTGCACAAACATTTAATGAATACTTTAGGGATATACCAACTTTAATAACTAGCTCTTTGTCATCATCACCACTGGAAGCTGAGCTGCTGATGACACAGTGCGTTGATCGATGTAATATCACATTCAAATTTAATCATATAGATACAGATGATATTGTAAAAACGTTTAAATCGTTTTTTTTATCGTTTCGACTTTTGGGGTATATCCTTAAAAGTATTAAGTGACTTAATATGCACTATTGCGCTACCACTAGTACAAATATTTAATCGATGTGTAGATAAAGGAGTATTTCCTGACTTAATGAAAGTTAGCAAAGTTATTCCTATATTTAAAAGTGGAAACAAAAACGACCCCTCCAACTTTAGGCCAATTTCTATTTTACCAACCTTAAGCAAGGTTTTCGAAAAAATAATTTTAAATCAACTGCTCTCACATTTTAATATTAATAAATTAATTCATACTAAACAGTTCGGGTTCACCAAAGGTCGTTCCACTACCGATGCAGGTGTTGAGCTTCTAAAACACATTTATGGTGCTTGGGAAGGGTCACAGAATGCCATTGGTGTATTCTGTGACCTGTCCAAGGCATTCGATTGCGTTGAACACGTGACCCTCCTGAAAAAGCTCAATTATTACGGTATTTATGGCGATTCTCTCAATCTTCTGTCGTCTTACTTAAACAATAGATCCCAAAGCGTTGAAATTAACAATATCAAATCTCGTGAGACTGGCATATCTATGGGTGTGCCCCAGGGCTCTATTCTAGGTCCCTTCTTGTTTTTGATATATATTAATGATTTGCCATATTTTATTAATGATATGTGTGAGATAGTGTTGTTTGCTGATGACACGTCACTTATATTTAAAGTAGACAGAAATAAACAGAACTTTGACGACGTAAACAACGCCTTAACCCAAATATCTAAGTGGTTTACCGTAAATAACTTATCACTCAATCCGAATAAAACTAAATGTGTTAAGTTTGTTATGCCCAATGTAAAAGAATACGATGTTAATATTTCCCTTAACGACACTAGACTTAACCTAGTAGATTCAACTGTATTCTTAGGCATTAACCTAGATCAGAAACTCCAGTGGGGCGCTCATATATCTAGTCTCTCAGGAAAGCTTAGTTCTGCTGCATATGCGGTCAGAAGAGTTAGGCAGTTCACTGACGAAGAGACTGCTAGACTAGTTTATTTTAGTTATTTTCATAGTGTCATGTCCTATGGTATTTTACTTTGGGGCAACGCTGCTGACTTGGAGACTATATTTGTTTTACAAAAAAGAGCCGTAAGGTCAATTTACAACCTCGGCCCTCGGGTGTCTCTTAGGGAACGCTTTAAGGAAATCGGTATTATGACGGTCGCCTGCCAATATATTTTCAATAATATAATTTGTATTCGTAATAATTTGAGTGCCTACAAGCGGTATAAGGATGTTCACGATTTCAACACCAGGCATTGTAATAAACTGATATTGCCATCTTTTAGATTACAAAAAGTATTGTCTTCTTTCTTGGGGGTTGGTATACGCTTCTTCAATAAGATTCCGAGTGAAATGTTAGATCTGCCCTTCACTAAATTCAAATTTAAAATAAAAAGTATCTTGCTTAAAAAGGGATACTACACTATTGAAGAATATTTAAATGACAAAACTTCATTTACATAACAGCTCGCTCCAACCTCTTATACTGTGTTTTGTACGAGTATAACGTTTTTATCTTGCCGTACTTGTAAGGAATATATGGAGATATGTTGCAAAAAAAATAATACGTTACGTCTTTATATTTATAACTATAATTATTTTCTATCCTTTTATTGCGCTTTTGTCTTATAGAATATGCACTGTTTGCTACAACTCCATTAATTCTTCAAAAGTTATTCTGTAACATAATTCTGTATAAAATCTTTTTTTTTAAAAGTACTTAAATATAAAAAATAGAACAACAAATATAAAGAAAATTTTTTTTTAGCTAGACGTGTTGCTGGGGAGTTTCTTGCCGCTTCTTCTCCTTAACAGCAATAACACGTTGCGAAGCGGTGTACATAGACTAGGATGTAAAATTAAATTTTAACCTATATGTATGACCTTCAAAAAGTGTTCTCCAGTGGAACTTATTTTGAATAAAAACTTTTGAATTTGAATTTGAATTTGAATTTGTACTGTTATAATTGAATGCAAAGTACCAAATGTGATTTAAAGTGCAGTTAAAGGCAGTTTTAAGGAGGCTTAAAGTAACTTTTAACGTTACTATAAATCTGTTTGTAATAGATTTGTCGGCCCATGCGCCAAACACCCGGTATATTGATTTATTGTCATATTAGAAAAGCAACTTTTTAGTCGTCCACTAAATTCATAAATTAAACAAATGTTTTATACGAGAGTTTTAAGGCGTCGTAAATGTGTGTATGTATAAAATTAATAGGAAATGGTTTCAAGTCGGTTCAGCACTCACCGGCCGCTGCCGCGGCACGCTCGACTCTATCATCGAGTAAGGGATCTCTTTAAATAAATCATGGTGTGTTATATTATGAAATTGAGCGTGTATATGACACTGTATATACAACGTGTTTCATTTCAAATGACAATAAATCATAATTTTAGCAGTCGTACTCCATACAAATTTTTTGTTACTATTAAATCAACCGTAATGTCAAAACTAAAAAAAAAGCAATTTCCGAACAAATTAATTACGATAAAAAGGGAATAAAAACAGAACATCTTGTAAATATTGGTTCACTGACCTTGGTAAGAACGGCAACATGTCAACACGGATCATGTGTTGGGCTAACATAAACAATCACTAATAATATCTACTCACAAATTATTCACCACAAGGCATCATTTAATCACTGAGTTGTAAGTATCTAATCAAATCATCATTTTGAAATTTTTAGTCGAATCAAATTTTTAAATTTTCAATATGACCGCCATCAGCTTGAACACACAAATTATATCGTCTTTGAATATTATGTCGAACTCTCGTTAATAGGTCACTATTGGCAGCCATATCTTTTAATGTATTAAATGACGTAATTATTCGGTTTTTTTAATTCTCAACAGTATCAATATTTGTCGAATAAACATCATTTTTTACATATCCCCATAAAAAAAATATCCATTGGGGTGAGGTCCGGTGATCTAGGTGGCCATCTCGATGGGCTATAACGGCCAATCCACTGCTGTCCGAACATTTCAGTCAACCTCTCTCTGGAAGACACCACTGAGTGAGCTGGTGCTCCGTCGAGTTGGTACCACATCTGTCTATTCGCCGCTAGTGGTAGTTCATCCATGTAATCGGCAACGACTCCATTGAGAAGTTCTAAAAACTTCGCAGCGTTTAAATTACCTTCATTAAAAACCGAACCAATGATAACATTCCTGCGTATGCCATCCCACACATTCACAGAAAATCTGTACTGATGGGAAGTCTCTCGTGCTAGATGTGGATTCACGTGACTCCAATATCGAAGATTTTGTCGGTTCCATAACCCGTTTCTTGTAAATGTACTTTCGTCAGTCCACATCAAATTGTACAAGAAGTCCGGATTCGCGTCATTTTGTCGTATAAGCCAAGTACAAAAGGCTGCTCTGACAGGCTTGTCTCTGGGTATCAAAGCTTGTACTTTCCGGTACTTAAAAGGTTTCCGTTTATCGCGTTTTAAAACTCTGTATTGTTGTATGGTTTACACGCAAATGTCGTGTTGTTGGATTGCGAGAAAAATAATTGAAAATTTGTTCATCACGTGTCACGGAAGCCCTTGAAGGGCACTATCCAAACACGGAATTAAGGGTTGATTCTCCCGAATCCTCTGCAAAGCTTGCACAATCGTGCGGCCATTAGTCGGACAAGCACGGGTGTGCCCATACCTTTCACGGTATGTCTGGATAGCCAAAGCAGCATTACCGCGACATTCCCCGTAAATCAAAATCATGTCTGCATATTCCGATGCTTTAAAATTATACCGAGGCATTTTGAAAAATCACTTATTGTTCACACGCTCAATACACTAATTTCTCTTATATCAATAAACATAAAGTCCTATAAATAGAGTTCAAAATTGCCAAATTCGTGCGCAATGATTCAAACAACGTTATAGGTTCAAGGCCGGCTCAAAACTGACATAAAATAAAGAAATAAGTATAGGATAGACTTCAGGTCCGAAGTCCCAGTAGTCGATATCGAAATTTTTCACTTGTTATAATAATAACAGTGTTAATAGTGTACCTATTAAATATTTTTTATAGTATTATGATCGCGCCATATCTTATAAAAGTTTTTTTAATGAGCCATTTTATGAAATAGCCATACTGCATTATTTGAAGATTTTTTTTACTTTAAACAATGGCATCTCATATTCCCTATGCTAATAATACGTAATAAACTTTTACTTACTAATGATAATAATAAGCTATCCAATAAAATCCACCTAAAAATGCTGGGGCTAGCAACTTGTATCTAACGACATGTATCCAAGCTATGGTTTGCTAAATATGTCATTTACTTACTTTTAATTGTGTGTAACAAAAAATATTACATACATGCCAGATTTAAAATAATTAATTTAATTTTAGTATTTTACACAATGGAATAAATTTCTTCAAAATAATATTTTATTCACTATAAAATAAAATTCAACGCTGGTTTCTTTAACTTCTGTGATAAAACCTTTTTTTTTTCATTGGAACATCATTATCAAGTCCTTTCGTATTATCTATTCTGTAATTTTTTAACAAGGGTTTTTGAATTTTTTGCAGTTTTTGACGTCTCTGTCGAAATTATCCTCCTTACCTGTTTTAGTTTTGTAAATTAAAAATTATTCCTAAGTTACTTTTGATACGTGCGAGCGGGGGTACGCACCTATGAATTAGAAGAAAACACCAGTTTTTAATTAAAAGCTTTTATTGACTTACACAGCCGCACGTAGTGCCTCTCTGCAGGGTTGCCCCTATACGCACAACCAACGATGTACAGCCCCGACGATAAGTTGTCACACCCTCAATACCGTCGCCGATATTGCGCGGACCACCTCCAATATTATCGCGTGTTGCTCGCTTCTGGTTTCTCTTTCGAACTACGCTACACACCTCCTTCGCGTATCTATCTACCAAACTTGTCACTAAATCCACCACTTAACTTAATCCGTCTCTGTACTCTATTAACCTTCTCTGATAACTCTTTGGTATCGCACTTGTTGTTTCACCGCCTTGGACTGAACTCAATTTTAAAAACTGCCCGGTAGGAGCGCCTTACGCTGTTTATATACCCGGAAGAATTTTCTAGAACCCATCTATCTATCTCCGTCTCTTCCTTCCCGAACCTTCTGTTCGGGAACTTTCGTTTATACATCTATCCCTTTCTAACATTTATCTATCTCTGTCTTTTCTTTCCCGAACCTTCTGTTCGGGGTTTATACATCTATCCCTTTCTAACATCTATCTATCTCTTTGTTTCGTCGTCTATCTCTTTCTAACATCTATCTATCTCTTTCTTTCGTTTATCGTCTATCCTTTTATAAATATATCCGTCCTTGTCTTTTCGTTCTAGATTGTTCTGGATATTTCCAAAAGTTCTAAAACTAACTAGATGGTTCCACCATCATTCGCCACACTTTAATAGACTATGAAGTGTAAAGTAACTGAAGTGTTGCGAGACCAAAATCGATAAACACGACGATGTGAACTAGTACAGCACTAATTAGTACTAACTTGACGTCGCACGTGTTGCGGCATTTGTTTTATGCGCAGATTTTAACAAAAAGAAAAATATTTGTCCCTTTCGCACCTATTATTTTTTATTGTAATGAGCGAGAGCGTAAGAATGAACAACTTCCGCGTTTAATGATGAAGACGAGCTGGCAACATGAGACATTTGGTCACTAACCTACCGATTTAGTCAACAGATACATGTTGTTGTAAAATTCTGAAATGAAAAATGAGGTCCTGTGGCTAAACCAAAGAAGCTACCTTGATTCGTTGTTGTATTTGGGCAGAGTACGTCATGAAGAAAACGTGGTCTGATTTATTATCTTATGGTCACGTGGTATAACACTGTAGAGGTATAAATAAAACCATTAGAGCAAGACTACTTCTCTTTATTCTATTCTTTAGGGAGCCAGGTAACGGGTACAAATCACAAGTAAAATGTATTAATTACGTGGTTATAACTAAATTACACAAAAAAAACCAACACAGGGTAGACGACCAGGTCTAAACCCTGGTTATCTGACTTGAAGCCGACGGAACTCTGTCCGGAAGAATAATCAGGGACGTGGGAAACCTAATCTGGTTGTAACGATGATATATGCCGCTTTATACCCAGGTGATTATATTAAAAATGTTTAGTATTAAAAGATTATTTAAATTAAAAAAGGGGTGAAGTTTGTTTTGGGCGCCATCCTGGTCACGAAGCCAGGAAAGTGTGCCCCGACGCACTGCTAGGCTGCCGGCGTCGGCGGCCGTGATACACGTGGTAGGATATGTGTGTTGAAGATGGATGAACGGCCAAGGTGTCCGACCACGTGGGCAGGGGAAGAAATGTTGCCCACACGTGGCTCCCTGGAATTGATACAATCGTCCAGTGAGCACACACTAATAACGGGTGCGCCAGAGAAACTTACTTATTTGAAAGGTCAATAAAAAAAAGTACTTCAGTTATTGTTTTAAAAAAATTTTTATTTGAGAATACAATATCCCAATTTTTTTTTATGCAGTCTTAAAAATGACATCGGATAAATGGCGACCCCCATTGCGCATACACTGATGAAGTCGATTTTTGAAATTCGTATCCACTTTTCGCAGCATATCAATCGGTATGTTGGCAATGGCGTCGCGAATGTTGTTCTTGAGGTGTGCTATGGTCCGTGGTCGATCGACATAAACCAGGGATTTCAAATAACCCCATAAAAAGAAATCGCATGGAGTCAAATCTGGAGAGCGTGCCGGCCATTGGAGATCGCCTCTGAGAGAGATGAGGCGGTCGGGGAAATGTTGTCGCAACAAATTCATTGAGTCTCGTGCTGTGTGTGCTGTGGCTCCATCTTGCTGAAACCACACGTTCCTAACGTTCATTTCTTCGAGTCTTGGAAGAAAAAATTCCTCGATCATGTTCCTGTAACGAGCTCCATTCACGGTAACTGCGCGTTCGTTTTCTTCAAAAAAATAAGGACCAATTATTCCCATTACCGACACCGCACACCAGACAGTAACTCGCTCACAATTAAGTGGCTTCTGGTGAAGCTCACGCGGATTTACATCACACCAATAACGCATGTTTTGCTTGTTGACGCAGCCGGAAATGTGGAAGTGAGCCTCGTCACTGAAAAAAACGACCGCGTCTTCAGGCAGGTTGTCAATCAGCATTTCACATGCATTTTGACGGGCAACAAAATCGCGTTCAGTTAATTCTTGCACAACAGCCAATTTATAGGGATGAAATTGAAGGTCTTCATGGAGAATTCGTCGAACAATGGTATCAGAAATTCCCATAGCAGCTGCGTGTTTGCGAGCCGAACGCCGGGGAGAACGCACAACTAACTGCCTCACTCTTTCGATATTTTCCGGAGTTCTGATAGTCCGTTGAAGTCCATTTCTGGGTTTAGCGACACTTCCACACTCCCGAAATGAGTTAACCCACGACAGAATCGAATTACGGCCAGGAACGAGTCTGTGAGGAGGAATTTCAAAGCGAGCGCGGAAGGCACGTTGCGTAGCAACAAGTGAGCGACCGTTAGAAAAGAAGCTCTCAACTGCGAAGGCCCGCTGCTCTCTAGACCAGAGCATGATGGCAACTGACTGGAGGGAGAAACAAACTTGGGAACTTCCCCCTCCAGATGCGCCCCCTCTTGCCCCTCTACCCGCCCAACTCACCGCGCGGGAATTTTTTCAAATAAGTAAGTTTCTCTGGCGCACCCTGTATAACAATAATATGATCACTGTTGAGGGGGGATGAAAATTATTAAATGACAAGATCCTAATCCTAATTATTCTAGGTAATTGAAATGTAAACCCTAATACACTCACCTAAATAAGGGTAAGAGAAGCCATACGCCTATTAGTCTATGAAGTCAGGCGTTGCCAAGCGTTCTGGAGGTCGGCTGCTGGCGTGGTATGACGGTGAGAGATCCATCTGTAAGGTAGGTGACCCTTACTCACATGGAGAAGAAAGACAATAGGGGAAATAATACGAACGAGAACATTACATACCTGAGGCTCGCTTTCAATTCACTGATACTAAGTATTAATACTGAACTATCGAACTACTGCGACTCCAACTCGTGTGACAATGAAGCGTGGAAAGAGGCCCGTTCCGGGTGTGCTCCGGTATTTAAACACACGAAACGGGGAGGCGCGCGGCAAGCAAGAGACACTGCCGATCCGCCGCGCGCGGGGGTGAAGAGGGGAACATTCAGGTGGCGTGGTTTGCTTCCGCCGGGTAAGAGACGTGCGGGGCGAGATTACTGGAGATATTAAATTAAGAAGGCCGTACGACAATTGTGAGGTGTTAATGCAACCGATTTACGATGTCGACTTTTCGGTGTTGCAAGGGGAAGGAAGTCAAATTGCAACGTGACAGGTGTCTATATTTTAGTTTATACAAGTGCTTGATTGCGGAAATTATTTCCAAAAAACCGTCTTTTTTTCTGCTTTAAGAGGCTTCGCCTTTACAAATATTCCACTATTAAGTACGAAAAGTTTTACCGGATTACTGATGCCTATTGTTTAGAAAAAAATTTACAGCCCTCCACTGTGACTCTATTTTTTCGGTATGTGTGCCATCCCTTTCTACAAACGGAGTATCGGGGTCCGAGTGTTTGACTTTTTTGTGAATATAGCCAAGTTCTGACAAAGAAACATTCACTTTACTGCTAGAAAAAACGAATAAAATGGCGGCAATAAAAAATGCAAAATTTTTGTCAATTTTTTTTTATAGAAATTCGATTTGCGTAAATAATATTAATTAATAACTCATAACGGAGATATCTTCAACGTCAGGGTAATGAAAGGACTGAATTTTGCTATTCTTATCTCAAATATTTGACTTTTGGATTATTATCTTCCATTGAAATGACGTTACCAACAAAGTGCTTCATTGTTAGTTTTGTCGAAAATTTAAATAATAGCCAGCCATAAACTTGTGGAGATCTGCTTGCTGAATTCGTTTCATATTCTTCCAAAATATGATCAGCCCTTTCATTACTCTGAGTAGGTATTTCTTGCAGAATTTTTGAATTTGTATTTTGGTCATTGAAGTCATTTTCTTTGTCACTCTGTAATGTATTTTCACAAAAAGTATTCCAATATTCAGATGAATCAGAGCTTGCTATATCGCTAAATTCACTGCTTTCATACAGTATTTGCCTTGGAGCCTTGGATGAAAGTTTAGTTTTTCCTTCCTTTGCTGGTTTTTTTAAATTTAAATTTCCGTTTAATTGTTGTTTAGCCTCGTATTTTTCTTTCTGGATTTCTTCGTTTCGCAGCTTACTTAAAAAATCTTCTCTTGTTATACAACCTTTCTTCACTTTCTTCACAACCTTTCGCTGCTTTTCTTTTCTTCTTGAGGCTATGGTTCTAGTGCTAGCAAAACCTTTGGCGCCCACAACTTGTTTTTTCTGGGTATTTACTGAAGATAGACTCGTCTAAATTCCAGATTCTTTCTGGATAAAATTTCAAATCCATCTCATTAAGGCATGTCTAGTGTATCAAAATATTGTTTAACTATAAACGGGTCGCATGTAGCTTTCATGGACATTTCTACTGCTTGTGGTTTTTTAAATGATAAATTATTTCTTTTACAAAACGCCGAAAACCAATCATATCCAGGTGTCGTTTTTGAACTGGGTTTTTATGTTGCTGATCTTGACGAATTTAGTAACTAAAGCTATTGTGTCTTTGGATGAAAGCCATATTTCTCCATGGTATGAAGATCTGAAACTAACCTTCTTTCATTTTCATTGTCGATTTCGGTTGTCCTGCCTAGTGTATCTTTAACAGCACCTCTCCTCATAGTAACTCTGTCTACTAGAGTGCTTCGCGGAATCCCATACTTTGCAAAAATTTGGCAATATCAATATATCTCAGTATTACCATTATGTTATTATTCAACCTGAAATACTATATGACACTACTGAAACACTATACTACATGAATACAAATCTATGTAATAAAATTTAAAACAAGATACACAACTTCACGCCAAGACCTTGCAGGGTAGGCTCGAATAACAGAGAAAACAAGATAATAATTACTTCCAAGTTTATTTAAATCTTATTTATTTAATTATAGCACAAATGTAATACCTAACCATAAAAATAATTCAATGATATATTACTGTCGCGGTCTTGAAATTAATTTTTATAGTGTTATGACAAAATTGTTTTCGTATTTTGGAGTAAATTTCATCAAACAAAAAACGTTGACGATTGAACTGCCTTTGGGGTAATTGCGCCATGCAGACGCAATAGCCCCTAAGTGTCAGACGCATTTACAATACGCAATACTCACAATTAACCTCAAAATTTCCAATACACATGTCTATAAAACTAAAATGATTTTTCTTAAAATAACTGTAAATCTAGTTAGACAGAAATATCATATACACGTAAACTTAAAATCAAAACGGAAAATCGTGGCCTCTCATGGATTTTTCATGATTTTGCTTACTTTTCTCATGCAGCACGAACTTCACAAAATGGCCGATAATTGAAATTCCTTTCAACCAAAAACCTGTGTTGCCACTTTATAAATAAAATATTGTGTAAAATAAAAGAACCAGATGGTAGTAATTGTTGGATTTTGAGTAGTTTTTGTATTATTTCAAATAGACGCCATTGCCCCATAGACGCAAATGCCCCGGGTGACCTTATTCTTCTTCAGATTGTAAAGCTCGGTATTCGGCATTATGATGACGCATTTGTTGTAAGCGAGCTAGTCTTTTTTCTCCACATTGTGAGGCTCTATAATTCCTCATATACTCTCTCCTGTTTTTCTTTCTCTCTTCTAATTCTTCGCTAGAGAATTTTAAATTTTTGTCTCTTATCCTCCGTCTCTTGTTCTCCAATCTCCTTCTCTGTGTTTTCGTTTCGTTTCCATTGTTGTTTCTATATAAATAGGTTATGGATGCTTCGAATTAATAGAATACCTTCTCCGTGGAAACTTTGAAAAAAGAAATAAATACACTCTTATGATAAAATGGAACGTTATGTGAAAATAAACTTTTTTAAATACAAGTTTTTGAGATCCTGCATATCATGTATTGCTAGCCAAGACAAGTAAAACGAGCCCAAACACGACCCCTCTATCTTGTTTAGTACAGCAGTTCCTATGGCTACCTCTCGACTCCATCATCATATCAGCTCCATGGTACCATATTATCACATTGTCACGCGATATACACATACGAGCAAAATTTCAGCTCAATCGGAAACCGGGAAGTCGATCTAATTTAACTTGAAAGATTCCGTTTACATACATACGTATGAAGCTAATAAAAGCGTATAAAAATATATATTTTATGACCTCCGGACCTTAGGGGTTGTAATAGTAGGTAGTATACCTCACCCCTATCCATTACGCCCACCCACACTTTAAAATTGTGATCCGGGTTGCAGCCGCATTTTATACTGTTGCTTCCTTAATCAAGGTCGTTTCTTTGCAACCTTTACGTAGAAACACTTTCAAATCACTAAGCACATCATTTTTATCGTCTAGACTGTTTCTATTAATATTATTATTTATTAAATTAGTTATGATACTAGTTTTAATACTGCAATAAACTGAACTGAAATGGGGTTTGGATTGCAACCGCAATTGCTTCTTATGCACCTAAAATAATTTTCTAAAAGAGCTTGATTGAGCCTTCGGACAGACAAAGTACTTGCATCATATTATTTTAGCATATTTAATGTTTTCTCTATAGGATTCTGCTTCCTTAACGAGCCTTCTTGATGGTGGCTTACTTCTTGCCCCTAAAAACTCACCGAAAAACATTTTCATCCTTTTAAATAAATCTAAATGAAGGGTGGTTGAAGACATATTTGTTAAATATGGTTTCCCACTTGTCTTATCGGGAGTGTCATCGAACATATTGTCCATGTCAGATACTAATGTTGCAGTCCCCAAGGTTCTCGTGGTAAATTCATCTGGAAGTAAATAGCAAATATAATTGAAATAGACATACCACATTCACCTTCCACTGGGAGCGTAGATTTTTTTTCAAAAATATTTAATTCGATTACAATTCCACAGACAAGTATGTAGCACTATAAAAGTCGTTAGGATTGGAAGGAAACACCAGTTTTTTTGAATAAACGCTTTTATAAACTTACACAGCCGTATGTGATTTCTGTCCGCAGGGTTGCCCCTAGACGCACAACTAACGACGCGCTTTCCCGACTATAAGATGTCTCACTCACAATACCGTGTAGAGTCTACGCCGTAGACCACCCCCTGCTGCTGTAGTGCTCACCTCCGAATTTACCGCGTGTAGCTCGCTTCTGGATCTCCTCTTAAACTACGCTACACTCCTCCTTCACTAAGCTTCCTACTATTTTTTTACGCTTCGGCCATTTTTCTCTGAGTTACGACCTATTGAAAATCACTCAAATATTTAGTTCTTATTAATATCCTTTAAATTTAGTGAGTATTATATTTCAAGAAAATAAAAAAACCTCATCTCCTTGATAAGTACAGACAATCGGTCTGCTGTGACACCATCTCCAGAAATATGGCTGTTTCCAATTTCTTCTCACGCCAATAGCCTTGAAAGCCCTTAGCTTCATCATGCCTTAGCATGATTAGCTACTTCTAGAGTTCGTTCTTGGCCAGTATGGTCTTGATAACCATCGATTCGGTCGAGCTTTGAATAGTAAGTTAAATTTTTTCTTATAGACATTTCATCAAAAGTTATACTGGATGGTTTCTCCTCAAGTTATTTCCTTGTATCCATCATTTGATGGTCTAGGGCTCATAATTGAGGAATTTTGTTTAATAATGATTTTAGTGAACTAATAATAGATAACAAAATAACGTGCTTAATAGTCTATAACTTACTAATCTTGATTTTTTTAAATACTTAGGGCTAAAACTTTATCATCAGTTTTAAAGGGCGTTTGACTACATTTATCAGTTATGTAGATTCACTTTCAACGCCTTTACAGGATTACGGTAAAAGTTGTTCATGTTATTATTTGGCAATAAAAAATGGATATTGCCAAATAATAACATGAACAACTTTTACCATATTTTTGGCGGAATTAGATCTAAATCATTATGTATTTCATAAGACGTAATGCCGACTTTAAGACATTGAATTCATTCATTAGATTGTACAGCATATCTAGGAAAAACCACTATGAGGTCCTCAAACTGTAGTGACAAAGAAATTAAGGATTACGAGGTAACGGAATTGCAATTGCGTATTAATAAAATGGATATGTTATATAACCAGTACGATGAGGTTCAGTTACGTCTGGAATGCGTTGCTGACAAACCCGACATACAATTAGCTGAGTGTACATCCTTTGATTCGCAATATTATAAAGTTATAGCTAAAGCTCAAGGTTTGTTAGGTGAACAACAACGAAAAGATAATTTTGGCTCAGCATGCGATAAGTGTTCCAATGTTGGTAGTGAAAAATATTCTCAATCCAACAAACATAAAGTTGTTAAGTTAAGTAAGTAAGTTAAAATTATTGATTTTTCGTTTGACAAGTCGCTGGAAAACATGCTCAATTTTTCCCGTTAAATGGATTAAAATATTCGTTAGTGGGTGTCGTTTCATCATCAAAACATCAAGTTAAAAAGTATATTTATCATGAATAACATTTACATGCGATATTTGTTTTAAATTTTAATGTTTATATGACAACTCTTCAACTTTGGACAGATTCGGTACAAGTCCATATAATGGAGAACCTTTACATATTAACAAGATGATGAAAGCAAAGATAGATAGATAGATAGATAGATAACACTTTATTGTACACCATTACAGAAAAACTTACGAACTAGTATTATTATAGTAGGGTACAAAGGGCGGTCTTATCGCTAAAAAGCGATCTCTTCCAGACAACCCGTGGCAAGAATATTCCGATTAGATGTGGCGATGGTGGTATACATAATTATTATACGATTACTTCAATTTTATTAATAAATATATAACTATACTATATATACAAATATACACATAAGTTATATACATATATAATATATGGCGATAATATGCAGCTATTTAAACATAATAAACATATAGCTATATGCAATATAACATATACTAATTACATAAAATTACATATCATTATATTGCAGATAGAATTTTCTGACTAAGTTCTTAAATATTATTACGGATTTTGCTTGTCTGACAGCAACAGGCAATGAATTCCAAAGTTGGACAGCCTTAACCGTGAAAGAATTATTGAAGAACGTTGTATTATGAATAGGAGTAATAAGTCTATGTTGACTGGAAGGGCGTAAATTGTGAGAGCAAGAAATAAATTCGAAGCGTTCTTTAAGGTACTGTGGAGTAGTAGGGATGAATAAAATACTGTAAAGCAATGAAAGAATATGAGTATTCCGGCGAATACGGATTGGCAGCCACTTAAGCTTTTTTCGAAATTCAGAAACGTGGTCATACTTGCGTAACCCAAATATGAACCTTATGGAAAAGTTTTGGAGTCGCTCAAGTTTATTAAGCTGTTCTTGAGTTAAATCTAGATAGCTGGCGTCGGCATAATCAAGTATGGGCAAAAGTAGTGACTCTGCTAGCTTAATTTTGGTGGCGATGGGCAGGAAGTTTTTCAGCCGCCAGAGTGATCTGGAGGAGAGAAACAACCGCCGACTCAACTCCGTTATATGGGGTCTCCAGGACAGCTCACTATCAAATATAACTCCAAGGTTTCTGACCTTATCACTGATAGGGATAAGTTTCCCATCAAAAAGAAAACTTGGCATAACGGTCCAGTCAACTTTACACAGCATCCGCGAGCTACCGATGATAATTACTTGAGTTTTCTCAGGATTAACAAGAAGTCCATTCGATTTACTCCATTGTAGTATGCGGTCAAAGTCAGAGTTTATCGTTGCGACTGCTTGATTTAGTGTAGCAACCGGTTCCTGCGTGTAAATTTGCAGATCGTCTGCATAGAGGTGATAGGATGAAGTAAGTTCATTGGAAATTGAGTTTATAAAAACAGCGAATAATAAAGGAGATAGTACGCCGCCCTGTGGAACACCGGCAGAGAGATCACACCACGACGAATAGTCGTCATCAACCCGAATGCGCTGCCGGCGTCCATACAGATAACTATGAAACCAGTCGATTACTTCAGGAGATATGTTAATAGAGCGTAGGATGCCGAGTAACACTTCAAAGTCAACATTATTAAAAGCACTGCTGAAATCGAGCAGCGATAGCACAGTTAGCAAGCCATTGTCCATGCCATGCCGGATGTCATCTGTGATTTTAATGAGGGCTGTGGTGGTGCTGTGGCCAGGACGAAAACCAGACTGGTAAGGATTCAAAAGGGAATTACGGTTCAGGAAAACACTTAGCTGCTGATGAACTAAGCGTTCGAGGACTTTGGAAAGGAAAGGAAGTATGGAAATAGGACGAAATTGAGAAAAGGAAGCGGGATTTGGTTTTTTTGGAAGAGGAGTAACCTGGGCTTCCTTCCAGGTGGCTGGGAATACACAAGAGGTTATGGATGTATTAAGGATATGGGTAAGGGTAGGATTAATGACATCCAGTATGGGTAGGATCATGTTGCGACTAATGCTATCACTGCCGACAGCATTAGATGTGATGGATTTTACAGCTTTCTTAACATCACTGTCAGTAAATCGACTAAAAAGAAAAGGAGAATGCTTGGGTGTTGGCTTGGACGAGATTCTTTTCAAAGTTTCAGACTTTATTACTACATCAAAGTCAGAAGTGGTTGAGAAGTGTTGATTTAAATCATCAATATTAAATTTTTGACTGACTGGGTTTTCTGTTTGTTTGCCAATCCCCAAAGAGCGTAGAAATTTCCATACTTTAGCTGGATCATCATTTTGAACTGATTCGTGAATATAACGGCGTTGAGCGTCCCTACACACTCTATTACAGCGATTACGAATGCTCACATAAGCAGCTTTGTTTGCTTCGGTTGGCTTCATTTTATATCGAGTTTTAGCTTTAGATTTCTTGTGCATCTGCGATTTAATATCATCGGTAAGCCACGGTGCAGGCAAGTGTTTGACCTTGATACGGCGTAAAGGCGCATGAGTATCATACAGCTTCATCAAAGCAGCATGAAACACATGAACCTTCTCATCAATAGTGAGTGCACTGACCACCCCAGACCAGTCAACTTCCTGAGCGTCTTTAAGTAAGGCATCTAGGCTCATGCCGCCAAAATTACGCTGCAGGATGATTTTGGGCTTAGCTTTCGGCGGATGTAAGTTATATGAGAGAAAAATCATGTCATGATAGGAAAAAGCATCCGCTGAAGATTGACCATAATGAGATACGTGAGGTAGTGATGAAACCATTATTAGGTCGAGAAGAGAAGGGGATGAATTAGGGAAACGATGAGTAGCACTCAGGGGAAGAATATGTATGTTAAGAGATCTTGTTAAAGTTTCTAAAGCAGAAGAACGACGGTCTTGTTTAAGGAGACAAGTGTTGAAATCACCCATGATGATACTATGCGTATATAAAGGAGAAAACTTTTCTAGTAAAGTTTCAAAAGAGGAGAAGTAATTAATGCGAACAGACGATGCGTAAAATACTCCTAGTAAAATTTTGGTATGCGCAAGTTCTACTTCTATAAATAAATACTCACCGTTATCCGGTGTTGGGGGTTGTGAGGATGCACTTAAGATTTTGTATGCTAGATGGGAGCGCAAGTATATAGCAACACCTCCACCACCAGTACCGATACGGTCATTTCTGATTAGACGATATCCTGGCAAAGAGTATGAAGTAAAGGACAGGCAAGGTTTAAGCCAGGATTCCGAAACTAATACAGCGTGCAAATTATTATGACTAAATGACGCCAGCATATCGGGGAAATGAGCTGGAATACTCTGAGCATTTATGTGTGCCACATTGAAATTACGGGAAAGGCGTGAAAATTGATTTTCAATTACTTCTTGCAGTGAAGGTAAATCATGGTTGCTGCCATGTGAACTGTCAGATGAAGACAAACAGGAATGAAAATCTGAGCCAGAATCACTACAACTCTCATAATTATCCATAGAATAAAATAAATACTTTATATAAATAAATTACAATTTCAAATATATAAATAATCAAATATATAACAATACACAAATATTGTTTATAAAAATACAAATCAGTCAGAATGTATCTGCCAGGTGTGCGGATGAGATAGCTGATATGAGTATAACAACTAACAACACAATAATAGCAAAAACAAAACGCAAAAAAAAAGACAGGGGAAAAAAGTAAATTATATGAATGACATTGACAATTGTGACAGAATTACAAGAAAAAGAGACTAAACAAAAAAAAAGGTAAACAAACCAACATAATTAAGTTAAAATCAATGCGCGAAAAGTATAAAAGAACGAAACTTATAATAATAATGAGATTTTTTCATACTTTATAAATTACACAACAAGAAATGGAATACAGAACAATTAATAAACGGGAATTATATAGTGGAGCGAAATAAAACAAGCAAAAGGCTCGTTTGAGAATCGCTATTTCTTAGCTCCTGCTGTCGGACGACGAGTTTTGGGAACAACTACAGGTTCTTTGGTCACAACCTGTGCTGCAACCTGGTCTAAATTAGACGAAGCGGGGAAGCTTTCCAAGTCGATTGACTTTTCGATGCGTTGTCGTGTACCGTCGCGGGCTAACACATAGATAGTGCCCTCCCGCGTCCAGCAGTTTCTCACTCCTAAGCGCTGCCTAACTTGGATAAAGAGTTGATGTCGTCGTTTAGTTAAAAACTCCGACATGGTGATCCCGGTGCCCTTGAGCTGAGTTTTAGCAAACCAGATTTTGTTACGGTCCACTGCATCACAGAGCTTGAATAGAATAGGTCGAGGACGCTCGGCTGGAGCTGGTGCCTTACCCATTCTGTGCGACCGGCGGATGTCAGTTTCTTTGAAGCCTTCCAACTTGAGTTTTTCACAAATGATGTTAGTAACAGCAGTTGTGGTATCCTCTTGTTTATTCTCAGGGACTCCATGTAACAAAAGAATTTTTCTTCTAGACCGCATCTCCACCTGGTCTACCGACTGCTGCACAAGGTCTATCTGCTCCTGAAGAGCCCGAAGAGACTTCAATATAAAGGTCTTAAAATTGTAGAAGTCACTACTCAGAGCAGAAGTAGAAGTATTTGCTGGTGCACCCTTGTGTAGTTCACCCTCCAGGGCATCCATGCGTTCAGCAAATGTTGAAGAAAGCTGAATCATAGCTTCCTGTATAGCATCCATATTGTAGGAATATGTACTTACAAGAAAAAAATGTGAAATAAGTGTGTTGTGTTGTGAATTGGTAGGAGATAACACCTGACAGTTATTATTGCTACAAACTGTAAGTAATCATGTAATAATCACTCACTAATTCTTATTTAGTTAATTAAAAAGGTTAAATAATTGCACAAGTTATTTTCAAAGATGTTACCTTTTCCAAATCTACCCACCAAAAAAAAATAAAAGCAAAATGCAGTTTGGAACAGAAAAGTCATATATACAGCACCAATAGCTATTGATTACTGGACTTTCTCGAAGCATTAATACATAAACTTATAAAGTTAGTGTTACTATAGTGTGTGTGTGCTAATTCTTCTACCTTTATAATTTAACCCTCCATGAATGAGAGTTGACTAAATTAATTTATTAATTAACTACATGGGTACTACAATACTTCTTAACCCATGTAGTACGGGCTACGAAGACATATACAACACACTCGTGGCCGACGAGAGTATCTGGCGCCGCCTTTAAATTCCCACAAAAATGTCATTCATGTGAATAAGTAAAATAAAATCCTCTTCCGTTTTCACACTTCGTCGTTTTATTTCTCACAAAGAAAAATCATCATTTCGCTTCCTAGAGTCCTAAAACAATATTCCAAAGCACGAACCAGCTACAAACTGGTTGAATTCGCAACGATGCTGGGATGAACCTATATGTAGAGGATTAAACACAGAACTTTTAAATTCAACTAAAACTCTACAGGACGTGCCCGCATCCTTGCCGTTTCACGCAAAGAGACTGGTTTTTGGCTCCAAGCTATCCCCTCCCCAAACATTGGTACATAAGTGGATAATACTTCCTTTTCTTTGCCTATAAATCTGCGCTTAGGTTCTCGCATATGTGCACTACACATGTGTCTGTGGAATGGAGGTAATCGACCCGGGATACCACGGTCTTTCTTGGCGCCGCAGTGCCGGCATATGGTCACGCCACGCCACCCTGAATGATGTCTTGCGAAGGGCGCTTGCCACCGCTAACGTGGCGGCTCTATTGGAGCCGAACGGTATTACACGTGATGATGGTAGGCGCCCTGACGGAATGACTCTAATTCCCTGGCAGCGTGGCAAACCTTTGGTGTGGGATGCGACTTGCTTTGACACGTTAGCCGCATCCCATTTACCAAACACGTCTAGATCGGCCGGTTCGGCGGCGGAAACAGCGGAATCACTCTATCGGCGCAAATATGCAACCCTCAGTGAGAGATATGTTTGTGTCGTTTGCTGTCGAGACGCTTGGACCGTGAGGTCCTGAGGCCATGAGCCTCTACCAAAATTCATCAAGACGACTCATTGACTCTTCAGATGATCAGAAGGCTGGTAGTTACCTAGGGCAACGGATCAGTATGGCGATCCAGCGATGAAACGTAGCCAGCCTTCTAGGCACCTTACACATAGAAGACGGTGATCTGAGCTCAGTATTCTACTTATACTAACTGACCGGGACTTGTCCTTGGGTGCATTATTATTAGGGATATATTAGGGATAATTGCCGGTCAGTGGCACGCCACACTTAAATTAAATTTGTCAAGGCCGGGCCTCTACGTGTTGCCTTCCCATGACCTCACGCAAGCCCTCCAAAAGTCCCGGCCATTTTTATAGCCCATGGTCTTCAAGGACATACAACATAAATTACTAATGTTTTATAGGATTATATTATCCGTGCAGGAACGGAGAAAGAATACAATTTCCTGCGGCCGGGCGGCCTGTCGTAAGAGGCGACAAAGCAAGCCACATCCAGGTGGTAGCGCATTTTCCCGACTGGATGTCTACCACCCTGGTCTAAAGTATGTCGCTATAACAACCTTGAGATGTGTTCCGGCATTAGTGACCAGATTCCAGTCTCCTTTAAGAGAGCAGTAGCGCATTTGTGGCACCTTTGGTGTTGCAAATGTCCATAGGCGATGGATGAATGGATAGATGATTAAATCGTATTGAATTTGCTGGAATATTAAAGTAGATCTCACTTAGAAGATCTGGACAATAAATATCAGAGATCATTTTTAAAAGAAGTAAAAAATCAACAATATCTCGTCGATCTTTTAAGTGGCAAGAAGCGACAACACCAGCCAATTCCAAAAAGCCAGTAAGGTGCTCGCCGATCTAAGTGAATCCAGCACGGATACCTTATACACTCCCAGGAGAATAAGTTTAGACTCAATGGCAGTCGGCTACGAAAGGGGCAGGACCTTGCATATTCTGAAGGTAGTTTAGTAAAATTTATATTTAAGTACAGACAGACGAAAAATATTTTCTATGTTATTACGTACATAATATATTTTTATCAGTCACTCTTGCATTATAGTTAGCCTAAAATAACTAAGTTTACCTTTCAGTATTAAGCGAGCCGGACGATTCGCCCGTACTACCGGATTGTCTGGAGGAGATCGGGGCGAATGTGACCATGCCGGAAATGGTCGAAGACGCTATGGAGATCATCAGCCAGGATCGGGTTCGTCCTCATCCAAAGTAACTGAAAGGAAATTATTTTTAAAATCTAATGATGTACGTAACTTATGAATGCAAAACATGGTCTTTAAACAGACTAACAAAAAAAGCTGCCATCGGCCTAACGAAAGAGGGACAATACAACCCACAGCCAGGTGGTAGGATATTTAGCTATCTGGACGCAGAAGTTGCAGAATTTTACTCCAATCTTCATAAAGCACAATCACTAGCTGATAAACATACTCTAGTGATTGGAGATTTCAACGCAAAAGTAGGACAACCAAGAAAAGAGGAAAGCGTATCATGGGGTCATATGGATTTGGAACGAGAAACGAAAGAGGGGTAAAATTACTGACATACGCTCTTGAACATAACCTGTCAATAATGAACACATTTTTCAAAAAACCAGTCAAGAAAAGGTGGACCTGGGAATCACCCGACAAAAAAGTTCATAATGAAATAGATTTTATTATGTCAAACAAACCAAAACTATTAACAAATTGTGATGTCCTAAATAATACCTGATTCTCATCAGATCACCGAATAGTACGAGCAACAATTCTCTTACAACACTCAAAGAAAAGCAGAAAAGCCTTCAGGAATAATATAAATCCTCTGAAAACAGAAGACCAAATAAAAAAGTACATGCATTGTCTAAAACAGAATGAAGATAATATAACTAATGCCTCTGTGAATGTTCAAACCTTATAAATTCACTTGAGAAAGCCATATGCGATAGCCTACTAACCTCTGGAACATCGCTGTGTCACAAAAAGTAACCGCAGCCCCCCAGGTGTCACTGCTATGCAACATGGCTTTCACCAAATTGCAGAGCGAGTCGACCGCTCCTACGTGTGTCTCGAGTTCGAAACGCTGAGGCCCCCATGCCGCGCACTCGACTAGCGTATGAAACGCCGTGTCGGGCGCGCCGCACTGGCGACAGTCCGGGGAAGGCAAGCAGGCCACAATGTGACACAGATACTTATCGAAGCACCCGTGTCCGGTAAGTATCTGTGTCATCCTGAAGGTCAGGGTTCCGCTTTCATGGTTGACCCATTCCGTCAGCAGTGGTCTGATTGCCTCCACCGTGTAGCCGCCGGCCGCAGGGTTTTCGAGTTCTTGAGACCAGGTGGCGATCATGGCTGCAGTTACCCTCTTCATGATCGCCTCGTTTTCGACCTGGCAGAAGACCAGGCCGCGAGAGAGAGCATCCTGTCGGGAGCGACGCACCTTTGCCAACACGTCCGCCTGGAGAGGCCAGGGCGGATCGCCCGCCAAAAGTGTCGCCGCCGTCCACGACACTACGGTACCCCCGAATGATCCTAACGGCCAGAACCCGCTGCGCCCGGTGCAGCAGAGTTCTATTTATTATATTCATTAATTTATTATATTATAATTTATTATATTTATTAACATCTACTGTGAACAACACTTCATGCAACTGTATGTCGACAGTAGCGCCTACAGGCCCTAACAATAACAGCTACCGATACAAACAGTAGGTACTACTTACTGTAGCTCGACAGTAGCTCTCACTGCACCTACTACTTGTTTTGGTTGCTGTTAAATAAAAATACACAAGCATTATTAAAATATGTTTTATTTCCAAAATAAATTCCTGAAGAAAAATGCCTTATTATAATAATACAATTACCATAAATCACACCCTTTAGAGAGGCTGTAATAGTGCGGCCTTTGAATCAAATGTACTGTCCTTATTTTTAAGGTCCCAAATTTGTCAGTTTTTACATAATATGATTTTGATATTTTTAAAAATTTCCCTTTTTGCGATGTTGTAATGTGCTTTATACAAAGCCAATACCAAGAAGAAGTATACCGCATAAAAAAATGGGTGAAATACGAAGTGAAAACTTCCAATTTCTTTTGTTTGAGTGATAGGGGGAAACTTTTGAATTTTCATTCTGGGAATAGATTATGTAATAGCCTACTATTTGCGTCGATATTTAAAATTTTCGGTTGATACTTCCGTACTACTGTAAAATAACAATAAATGTCAACACGCTCTACGTTAACAGGATTTTACAATGGTGTAAACAAAACTTAATTCCGTCTTAGCTTTCTTATCAATTTAGCGAAGATAAATTGTTACAAAAACCCTATCATGCAAGTCCCACGGAAGGAAGAAGTTTATAGATACATTATTGAAAAACTTTTTTGGGCAAGAATTACTAATTTCGTTTGGATAATAAACACGCCTTGATTTTGTCTTAAATTCAGATAAAACTCTTTTGAATAATCTCACAAAAAGATTAAGTAGGGAAATACAAAAATTCAATGATGAATCTATGCAATCTCAACTTAGTCAACTCTCTAGTGATCGTAATACAGATTACTCATTATGGAAAGTAGCAAAATCTCTCAAAAAACCGATAAATCAAATTCCTCCTATTAGAGAAGAGAACGGAAACTGGGCTGTCAATAACAGTCAGAAAGCCAACAGATTTGCTCAACATTTAGAAAAAATATTCCAACCAAATGAAGGTAAGGATAACGAAGATATATTTTGGCACCTAGCACCTGATGAGCTGGAAATAAAACTTGTAACTCCTAAAGAAGTTCATAATGAAATACAGCTACTAGCCCAAAAGAAAGCTCCAGGTTACGATCTCATTACCGGGGAAATTCTGCGCAGCCTTCCAAAGAAGGGTGTAGTCAAACTCACTACACTTATCAATGCCAGTTTTAGACTAAAGCATGTTCCAAGTCTGTGGAAAGTTGCGGAAGTGATCATGATACAAAAACCTGGTAAATCTCCACATGACACGACATCTTATAGACCAATTTCTCTCTTACCAATAATGTCTAAACTATTTGAAAAACTGTTATTGCGCCGCCTGAAACCAATAATAGAAGAGAGAAAAATAATCCCCGATTATCAATTTGGATTTAGAGAGAAACACTCAACCATAGACCAAGTGCATAGAATCACAAACATTATTGAGAGAACATTAGAAGAAAAGAAAGTTTGTTCTACAGTATTTTTAGATGTGGCACAAGCATTTGACAAGGTCTGGCATGAAGGTCTTAATTTCAAGTTAAAAAAACTGCTACCTAAACAGTATTCAGATTTGTTAGCCTCGTATATCTCAAATAGAATGTTCAGGGTCCGACAAGAAGACTGCTTTTCGGATCTTAAAGAAATTAAAGCTGGAGTACCACAAGGTAGTGTGTTAGGCCCGGTCCTGTACCTAATATACACAAGTGATATTCCAGAACTAGAAAATAATACCCTAGCTACCTTCGCGGATGACACAGCTATCATGGCTACTGGAGTTACCCACGAAGAAGCTGTGGAAAATGTCCAAAAAGCAGTTAATACCATCTACAACTGGACAAAAAAATGGCGTATTAAGCTCAACGAAGCCAAGTCGATCCACATTGACTTCACTAACAAAATGGCAAATTATCACCCGATATACGTAAATCACACCGTAGTACCGTATGAAAATACGGCAAAGTACTTAGGTATGACACTTGACGCTAAACTGCGCTGGAAAGCTCACGTCAAAAAGAAACGCGAGGAACTGGAAGCTCGCTATAGAAATATGTACTGGCTACTTGGAAAACATTCAAAGTTGTCCGTACCTAACAAACTGCTTCTTTATAAACAAGTCCTAATGCCAGTCTGGACCTACGGTGTACAGTTGTGGGGCTGTACCAAACCAAGTAATTTAGAAATCATACAACGCTTCCAAAATAAAGTGCTGAAAGGAATTGTAAACGCGCCATGGTACGTTAGATCGAGCGACCTCCATCGGGACCTGAAAGTGGAGTTTGTCAACAACATTATTAGGAAGTACGCGGAAGTCCACGAGCATCGGCTTCATCATCACGTGAATGTCGAGGCGATCCAGCTCCTCGACAACACGGACATAACGAGAAGGCTCAAAAGGACAAAACCATTTGAACTAGTGGTATAAACAAAACAAAAGTGTAGTATAATGTGCTAGCTATTAATAAAGAACACATGAACAAAGTGTCTTCGCCTTAATAGAGACAATAAGAAAAGTGTTAATGGACAGTTATTTAGGTTATATTTAAATTACTTATTAATCTTTTTAGATTAGATGGTAATATTAATAAGGTATTTATTTTTAAATATCTTATTCATAAAAAAAAAAAAAAGAATTACTAATTGAAAATTTTTGATATTTACGCAAATTGTATGTAAATCGTATGGACACTTCTGGACAAAAAATGTATTACTTATAAAATACCATGAATTAAAAACTGTCAAACTAAAGAAACTAAAACTTGGGCAAAATAATAGTTACGATTAGAGGTACTTCCAAAACAAAATCAAGTACATTCGATTCAAGGGGGAAGCACTAGTATGGAAGTTCGATTACAGCCTTTGATCAGACATACAATATCTAATGAAATATTTCGAAATAGCTAAATTAATGGGTTTTTTTTCAATAATATAAAGTTACCTTTAATAGTAAACAAACATGCTTATTATTAAAGGTAAACGTCGTTTGGAACACATCGTTCGTATGCATCACGTACTACTTTATGGTATCATAAAAAAATTAAAAAGCAAACAGAAAGTTGGCGTTATGAAAATTAGCGCAAAAATTAACGATCGGTTGCTAGCCATAATTATTAAAAAAAAATTATATATACACTTACTTATTCTTCTAAAAAGTCCCCGCCGGGGGTGAAAAATATAAAGGGTTGGAGAACAGGATATTCTCACCTGTTACCATCAATTTGCTACCACTGGTAACACAGCTGGGATTTTTTTTCCTACTTGTTATTACTAGGAAATTATATTCAATCCAGTGGTAACACACAGGTAAAATCATTACCAACTGTTATGAGTGGTAACAAACTGGTGGTGAGAGATGGGAATGTCCCAGGGTGACACTCAATAACCTCGTTTCAAAACGTTCATTTTTGAAGCCCTAACAAATGGTAAGTATGCTACACGCTGATGTGCAGAAACAAGTTTTTTTTATTCTACAGTTAAATATATTAAGTGCTATCCGTTTTTTAAAAGAGTAAAATTTTCTTAAAGGCTTTACAATTCGTTTAGCCAATAAAATTACAAGTATGTTCAAATTACAACTAATAAACAAAAAACACAAACTATACAAAGTTATTGTCACCATCAAGGTAGCACAGCAAGATAAGATCCAGGATTTGATGATTAAAATTCAGTTAATATGGAGATACAACTAATAGGATGTATAATAGTTTCAGTCTCGGCATTACTTTCTTTTTGTTATTTGTTGTTTTTGTTAGTTACCATTTAACTTATATCTTAAAATATTATTAAAGTACCCGATTAAGAAAATTCTCACCTCCGAGATTGCTAAACACTACCACTACATGAATACTCTTCGTACACGAGTGCTCTCGAATATAATGTTTACAATACGAATTAAAAGTATGGTACGATCTAAAACAGCCGATTTCAGCGCACTTATATTGTTCGAATGAATAATTACTATGAAAAAAACTAAAATGTACACGTAATGCTCGTAAATCTGCAAGTTCAATTTCACACAAGAAACAGACAACCATTTTTATATTTCTTTATGCCACAATCGCTTAGTAACTCAAAGACAGATACTGGTATTTTATTTTTGTCAAGTTTAATAGGTACGTCATAAATAGCTCTTTGCAGAAATTGCCAAACCGGTAGGCATTCAGAGGGATACTCTAGATATAATGCCCATATAATCTTAAAACATGTGTCTACTGCACCACTAATGGTTGATTGTTCGTACAAAACATCATCAAAGATCACATATCTTGCTGTAATGTTATCAGGAGGTCCTGCGACTTTGATGTATGGTTGTACAGTGATACCAATGTCTCTACCTCTCGCGCCGTTTCTGCCGTTCCACGATCAGCTGAGATTCCTCTTCAATACGTTGAATAAAGCTGTCACAAACTTCAGCTGCAGAGAACTTCTTCTTCTTAATATAAACGGGTCCCAATAAATATGGTATTATAAGAAGCGCAGCAAGAGTACTAGTTTCTGGATCGAGGTCTGTAAAATAGAATATTATTTATGAGTAATTTCAAATAAGTGTATATCGCAACCACAGGTGAAATAAATAAATAAATGAAGACTTGAAAAAATACTGTTCGCTCCAGGTGATTAGGAGGATTGTTGAACCCGATCTCAGCGCCACCTACCGGTTCCAATTTTGGATCTAAACCATCCCGGGACCCACTCAAACATACACACAAAATTTCATCAAAATCGGTAAAGTCGTTCTCAAGTTATAAAATTACAACGATATTGATACCCCCCTATTTCAACCCCATTTAAAGTTTCATTCAAGCATGCAAAATGTATGATTATGTATACTAGTCGGGAAAACTTAAGAAAATATCAAGCATGCAAGTTCTATAACTATTTAAAATTTTAACTTCGTAGCATTAGCAGCTGCAGAGATAAACAGACAGACTAAAAGACAAACATACACTTATAATATTTTCTGACAGATGGCACTGTATTAAGTTATAAATCACGCTGTTTTATTTCTTTGATAGGCATGGATACGGTTTTCCAGTTTTCGTCATACTAGTGCCTTGAGTCGCCAGGAGGCTCGTGTTATTATAACAAACGTAGTGAAGAGAGATACTTACTTTTTGCCAGTGTCTTCAGTTCTGCAATGTATTGGCTTTTCGTAGATGTTTTTTCAAGTATCGCTATTAATTTGTTCTTCAGTAGTGGAAATGTATTTTCGAAACTGTGTTCATTGCCAGGATACCACTCGTTGAAGTCGGCACTAAGCTGAAATTAACAGGAAGTTGTAGAGCTTAAAATTAGCCATTTATGTATAAACATAAATGTTAAACATAAGAATCTATATACATATAATAAAACTGTAGAGATCGAATTTCTGTACAATGAAAAAAAAATTGCTAAAAACAGTTTCAGGGGGATGTAAGAAGTGAAATAGAACTAATTTAGATATTTTTCAAATTTTTTGTTTCTGTTTGTACGGGCTAATCTCCGAAACGACTGGACCGATTTTAATTAAACTTTGTATGGTGGTAGCTTATATCCCTGGTCAACATAGAATACTTTTGATCCCGAAAAATTAAAGAGTTCCCTTGGAATAGTTAAAAAAACTTTAATTACGCGGACGAAGTTGCGGGCGTCAGCTAGTATAATAATATATAACAAAGATGCGTAATTTATCATTGTATACATTTAATGGTAAAATAGCATAAATGTTTAATTAAGTACCAAGACGTGTCCATAAGCCCGCTTCAAACAAGGGAAATCTTGAATATATTGCTGAGTATCTAGCGATAGTAAGATGTTGAAACGCCGTGTCCTTGTTGTGTTCCACTTTTCCAAACAAAGAGCATAGTTATCTGCAGATGACAGCAGCCACTCGAGGCATTCCTCTATATCAGTGTCCGAGAATGGATTGAGATTCTCTTCGGGTGTTAGTTGTTGTAGCTCAAATCCATCAGTTCTCTTGTTGGAGTTAGCAGGCGATGATAGTGGAGTAAGCTTCTTATCTAAACAACAACGTGCTCTTGGCCCGTAAATTTTATTTCTGCGGTATTTCGCTTTTAGATTAGTAACAGCATCATACAGACGTCCATGTGCTCTTCCATGGCCTCTAGAAGGTGCAGTATAATATATGGAAATGTTTTCTGCCGGAAAGACTGGCTGGATTTTCTCAATCCAATGATTATAAATTTCGGAAGTTATAGGAGCCTTGGGGTCGATCTTTATTACGTGTTTAGCAATCTCTGAGGTGAGAATTTTTCTTAATCGGTGCCCCAACGGTTCTTGCCAATGTCTCAACAATAATTTCCCATCTTGTGATTGATTAAGTAGTATGGTTAGGTCCTTCACATAGGTTACATTCTGAAAGAAATGTTTCAATCACTGTGATGGTTATGAAATCCTTGGTATTAAGAAATTTAATTTTTGAAAAGGTTAAAAGTAAGTATAACAAATAAACTTTATATATATATATACACACACGCACACACAAACAAACAAACACATATTTGTATATATATATATATATATATATATATATATATATACAAATATGTGTTTATATATATATATATATATATATATAACGGGTGGTTAAATTTCAAGGGCCGATGTTGATTTTGAATAAAACACAAACTATTTAAGAAATTATTGTAATTTTATTTTCTTATGATATATTGGTATTACTCAATTATGTATGGAATAAAATATCGGCCAAATGGGCGCCGCGACCACGGCGGCACACCTCCATCCGATGGTCCAAATTTTCGATGACCCTGAGGCATAATGGAGGTTCTATGCCGTTAATGTGCCGAATTATCTTATCCTTTAGCTCTTGAATTGTTGTTGGCTTATCGACGTAC
The DNA here is from genome assembly GCA_949752895.1 of Dendrolimus pini. Classification (NCBI taxonomy): domain Eukaryota; kingdom Metazoa; phylum Arthropoda; class Insecta; order Lepidoptera; family Lasiocampidae; genus Dendrolimus; species Dendrolimus pini. Next base: position 11,076,704 of record OX457151.1, read on the forward strand.
ACCTTTTCTTTCAAATAACCCCAAAGAAAAAAGTCCAAAGGTGTCAAATCACATGATCTTGGCGGCCAATTGACATCGCCATTACGTGAGATAACACGGCCATTGAATTTGTTGCGCAAAAGAGCCATTGTTTCGTTAGCTGTGTGGCAAGTGGCACCGTCCTGCTGAAACCACATATCGTCCACATCCATATCTTCCAATTCGGGCCATAAAAAGTTCGTTATCATCTCACGATAGCGAACACCATTCACAGTAACTGCCTGACCGGCCTCATTTTGGAAAAAATACGGCCCTATGATGCCGCCAGCCCATAAACCGCACCAAACAGTCACTCTTTGTGGGTGCATTGGTTTTTCGACAATCACTCTTGGATTCTCATTCGCCCAAATGCGGCAATTCTGTTTATTGACGAATCCACTGAGGTGAAAATGTGCCTCATCACTGAAGATGATTTTCTTCGAAAATTGATCATCCACTGTTGCCATTTCTTGCCAGCATTCTGCCCATTCACGACGTTTGGAATGGTCAAGAGGCTTTAGTTCTTGAGCCAATTGCACCTTGTAAGCGTGTAAATGCAAGTCTTTATGCATAATGTTCATCAGCGACGAGCGTGAGAGGTGCAATTGTTGGGCACGACGACGAGTTGAGGTGGACGGCTCTTCAGCCACACTATCGCGAACAGCAGCAATATTTTCTGCAGTACGAGCTGTACGAGCATGCACTGGTGTTCTCACATCTTCTACAGACCCGGTTTGCTCGAATTTTTCCACGATTTTTGCGATTGTACGCACATTTGGACGATCAAATTGACCAAAAAAATCACGAAGTGCACGATATGCATTTTGATTTGAACGCCCATTTTCATAATAAGTCTGGATAACTTTAACACGTTGTTGGATTGTGTATCTCTCCATGGTTCAAATTGAGTAAGTCTGAAATAGAGAAATGCCAAATAAAATTCGGAAAAAAACTTGGCGTTTAGGTGTGGTTCACATTCAACATCGGCCCTTACAATTTAACCACCCGTTATATATATATATAAATAGATTCAGTTTCCCGAAAAATACAATCCGGGTATCTTCAAGTCTCGTGTGAATAGGTACTATCTAGGTAAGCGTGCTCCATCTCCGACCGCATCATCGTCCGGCATTGGGCGTGATCGTGGTCAAACGCGAACCTATTTAATATATATATATATATATATATATATATACTACACACTCACTCGTATTTTTTTAACCCTTAATCGGATACGAGCTATTCGCGGCGATATGTTGGGATATGCGGTTAATTCTGGTTAATTATACTCTAATTAAGATATGTAAGTATAAAAAAAGAAAAAAAATTACGGGATCAGTGTTTTTTAGGTGGCTAATATATGACCGTTGTCTGATAACGATTCCCAAATGTGGCACCTATATGACCATTGTCTGAACAGGAAAATAAAACTTTTTTAACGTATAAAATGAAAATGTAATATTTTTATATATATTCTTATGTATTTTGAGCTAAATGAAATTTTTGAAGCAACCCTTTACACACAGAGAAACGCCACAGTAAGAACATTTTATATTTGATCTTTTGGCGTCTTTTCGCGTTGAACAAAACTTGCAGCGCTTATAGGTATATTTTGCTTATAGGTATATTATCGGGGACGCCGAAATTTCCTCCTTTCTTATTTTTAAAAATAATTGGTCTCTGCTTCTTGCACGAGAAGTCGTTAATCAGCGCTCTTGCTAAACGCAAACGAAATTCCCGATGAGCCGAATCTCGTTTGGCATGATTTGTTAGGTACAGAATGTAAGAATTAATTATAGCGGCATCTAGCAAAAAAAATAGCAAACGCATCCAAAATTTCCTGGACTTTCGCCCAGTCGGATAGGAAGACCGGTAATGGTCGAAATGATCAACGCCTCCCATATTCAGTGTGTAGTCTGCTATCGCTTTTGGGCAAAATACTTCGGCTTTTGAACCGTCTTTTTGGGTCCTCTTTATTTTAGTCACTTCTGAATGTTAATGTGCTGATGTTAGAATGGTTACTTCCTTCGTGTCTAACCATTTTAGGGCGACTATGGGTTCACTTGTCATTGCATTGAATTCATTTTTAGCCAGTTTTAATTTTTTGTCTTGCGGTTTTTCCTTCATGATATCGGGTAGTCCTTTTCTTGTCTTTCTTACTGTCCCGATCGAAAAATCCCATTCTGATACAAAACATCAACTAGTTTGCAACTAGTAAAAAAGTTATCAAATGTAACCAGGGAGTTACGAGGAATATTCCTACACAAATTTGTTACTACTGAAAAACCTAATCCTGCTTCATCTAGTGTGCTCGATTTACCAGTATAAATTTCGAAGCAATACAAATATCCAGAACGTGCATCACAACGAGCCCAGATCTTATAACCCCGTTTGATGGGCTTCATTGGCATGTATTGCTTCATTGAAGAACGCCCTTTAAATTTAACCATACATTCATCTACTGAATAAATTCCAGATTCTTCAGCCTGTTGTAAAAAAGTTTCGTGTAGGCGATCTATGACTGGCCTTAGTTTATGTAAACGGTCAAAATTTACAGACCCTCTCGATGCTTCAGTCGAATTATCGTTGAGGTGCAAATTTTCGAGTATTTTCTTGGAATCTGTTCAGACTGAAAGCCGAAGATATTTCTTTGTTATGGTAAAAAGGATCAGTTGACCAGTACAATTCAAAATCTGGCAAGGGATGCAATCCCATCATAATCATAACACCAAAAAATGCCTTGATTTCAGCTGCAGTAGTCTGCTGAAAGTTATTGCTGTTTTTTTGTGTAGCGTAGCGATTAGTTTCCTGTACGATTAAATCTATTATTGAGTCGGGAAAAAGATTTGTAAAGTAATCGAAGGGGTGACTCTTATGCGAATACGACATTTTGGGACAGAACTTTGATGTAAAAACCGGTACCTTGTGTAACTTGTTATTTTTTTCCAATCTTCATTAGTTCTTTCGGGTCTCGAGATTGATAAATTCAGCGATGGCGATGGAGGCACCCTAACGGTAGCTGTAACTATGTCATCATCAGACGCATTCTCTGTGTTAGAGTATGCACCGATTTCGACTTCAATATTTGCCTCAGGAACGGTCATCACGCATGCATTATCGTAAGCAGAACCTACATCATATTCAGCAGTACCTGCATCCTCTCTAGCAGCTACATTATCGTCTGTAATACCAGCGAAAAGGTCTTCTAACCTGCGGTCAATGAGGTCGTCTTCAGGTAGTACTGATAATGTTTCTCGAGGAGATGGAACAAATGGAAGTTCCACCTCATCTTCCGAATCAACATCGGACCAATTTTCTAAAATATTAAGTAGTACAGCATCGGATAGTGGCTTACTTGATGACATCTTGCCCTATAAAAATAAACAATTAGACAATAACAATAAAAACGAAAATTATTTACACATATAAACAAAATGTACTACACCGAAACTTTCGTTATTTCAAACATTTACGTAACGTACGTACAATGGTCATATAACGGGTGTTTTTTATAGAGGTATAGAACTTTAAGTTGCAATAAAACAACGATGGATTATTCGATTGACATGAATTTTATTTATCCGAAAGATAATCTTGTGGCATTACATTTTAAATATGATTTCTGGCATATGACTGCCACGGCTGGCGCGGATGTAGTTCAATCTGAACGTCCAATTTTCGATGACTTTTTCCAACATTTGTGGCCGTATATCGGCAATAACACGGCGAATGTTGTCTTCCAAATGGTCAAGCGTTTGTGGCTTATCCGCATAGACCAATGACTTTACATAGCCCCACAGAAAGTAGTCTAGCGGTGTTAAATCACAAGATCTTGGAGGCCAATTCACAGGTCCAAAACGTGAAATTAGGCGGTCACCAAACGTGTCTTTCAATAAATCGATTGTGGCACGAGCTGTGTGACATGTTGCGCCGTCTTGTTGAAACCACATCTCCTGGACATCATGGTTATTCAATTCAGGAATGAAAAAGGTAATAATCATGGCTCTATACCGATCACCATTGACTGTAACGTTCTGGCCATCATCGTTTTTGAAGAAGTACGGACCAATGATTCCACCAGCCCATAAAGCGCACCAAACAGTCAGTTTTTCTGGATGTAACGGTGTTTCGACATACACTTGAGGATTAGCTTCACTCCAAATGCGGCAGTTTTGTTTGTTGACGTGGCCATGCAACCAGAAGTGCGCTTCATCGCTAAACAAAATTCGCTTATGAAAATCGGGAACAGCGACAATCTCGTTTTGGGCCCATTACACGAATTTACGCCTTACTTGATGATCGTTTGGCTTCAATTCTTGCACGAGTTGGATTTTGTAAGCACGCAAACCAAGATCCTTCCGCAAAATCTTCCATAAAGTGGATGGACACAGATCCAATTCCTGTGCTCGATGGCGGATGGACTCATTCGGGTCTTCCTCAATGCTACGCTCTACAGCAGCAATAGCTTCTTCTGTACGCACCGTACGGCGTCTCTGGGGATGCGAGTTATCAATAAGAGTAAACGTGGTGCGAAAACGTTCTATGGTTAATCGAATTAACTGCTCTGATGGACGATTTTGTCGACGATAAAATGGACGTAGTGCGCGATACGTATTCCGCACAGAACCATTATTTTCGAAATAAAATTGCACTATTTGCAAGCGTTGTTCAGGCGTGAGTCTATTCATGATGAATTGCCAAACCAAACTGAGAATAAATCACTTGACAGCTGTTAAATCGGTCGCCATCTTGAACAGTAATGCCAACTTAAAGTTCTATACCTCTATAAAAACACCCCATATTAGCCACATACTTTATGAACATATTTTAGATAAAATTATTACTAAAAGCAACTAATTTTATATACTCAACACCTAACAATATCATAAACTTTACAAATAAATAACTTTTATTCACTTACCGGATTTTTTCCAAGTAAAAATCAAATATTTATGAATAAATCACAATTATAGTGCAAAATTAATCAATCTTCGCGGGTGTTTTGATTTTGACAGTCAATGACAAACAATGTATTTTTTTTTCTTTCAAGGCCACTACCAACATTCAAAAGTTTAATTATCGTTCTAGTAGATAAACAACAATAACCATAGGTTGCGTTCAAATTTAACTTTTTTTTCTAACAACATATCGATCGATCGAATGTGGCATGTATTCTACCATTGTTTGATTAAGGGTTAATTTGCATTCCCAATCCATTGTGCATGTTTCTCTCCATTCAGTGGTCCACCACATGTACAAATACTGAAATGATTTTTCCTCTACCCAATCAGTTAAGCTATCAGAATAACAATAACCTGAGCCAGATCCCCAACAATCACTATTTGGGGCACATACTCTACCAATTTTACATTTCTTGTTCTCAACCCATTGTTTGGCCTCTTCAACCTCTGGATGAAGAAACTTCCTACCTATAGATTTAGCTTTAGGCCCATAATTGTGCTCAATGACTTGCCAATATTTTTCTCTGGACATTATATATATAGGAAGTAACTCTTTAATAAAAGAATAAGTACTTTTTACAGAATGTTTTTCTAATTCATTAGTTGTGATGTCTTCTTCCACCAATTTAATGTAATTGCCACATTGCCACATTCAGTTGCAATGTACTACAAATAAAACAATGGCGGCGCTAACAAGACTGATTTATTCGACTTCTTAGTAAAAGACCAAACTACCCACAATTACATAATATAATACATTACATTTCCCCCCTTTTTATAACAGAATAATAATGTAAAATAGAAAAAAAACAACAATATTAACATATTTCACCATCGGTAAATGAATATACTTACAGAAAAAGGTTTTGCGATCAAATATCATTAGTAAAATAGTATCATTGTCATGAACTTGAACATGAATATATTATTATATTAACACAGCAATATCTAAGTCACATTAAAATAAGCAAAATGTGATTGCAGCAAATACATATAATTATACCCTACTAAAAACTAGTGCCAACATTTGACGGATCAACCAAACCGAGTTTAATTGATCGAAAGGATACAACACAAAGGACGTGACGTTATTCAGTAGCATTGAATGATTCAAGTCCATGTTTACATGGATCACTCTGCCTGAATCATCTGAACTGAGAGACATAAGTTAACCGTCCAATATTGGCATTAGTATGGTAAAGGTTCGGAGTCTTCTTTCATCAAAACCTTTCATCTAATGATTTGTTTTATATAAATATATATCGATCGAAATACAATTTAAATTAAATATGGCTAACAATTGTCACAATTTTATATGTAAGTTATCTCTTATTTACATAATACAATTTTTAATAAACTATGTGTTTTCTTGTATTTCAACAACATTATAGTTTCGCGTCTATAAGTAGTCTACAATAACACAGAGGCTCCGGGTTCGATTCCTGGTATAGTAAATTTCGGAAGCGTATTTTCTCCGTTATTTACTATGGTCTGGGTGTCTGACTAGTTTGGGATCGGCCCCAGAGTCGTCCTTTGTATATTACCCATAACACAAGCGGAACTTGCTTAATTTGGGGATGTACAATATGTGTGTTTGTCTGCCGATTATTATTATTAACCACCTTCTCTTTCTTCCTTTCGCGATAACATACAAGTTTGACCAAACCTTTCAAATCCTTTCTCTTCTCTCTTCACCCTTAATTTTCTATTAAACTTCACTGCAGACTCTTTCGCCTGTAGAACTGCTTGCATCTCACCCCTCTTACACTGCTTATTCTCTGAAACATCAACCTCCCTGTATAACTGTTCACCACAATCCACCATATAAATATTATCCTTATCACGTTGAGTATCCATACGAACAACGTTCTCATCATATATAGAGCTATCAGTTTCGTTCCTATTATTCTCACAGATCGATGACTGTGACCTCATCAGCTCATTTTCGCTGATCATAACATTATTAATAATATTAGGTTGTTTTTCGGAACCACAACCTACAACCATGTCATCCGACTTATATGACAATACATCGTTTGACACATCTCTTATATTTTCTTTGTTACCTGAGAATAGCAACATTTCTTTATTTTCAAACAAATTATTCGAATAAACGTATTCATTATTCGACGGTTTACAATATATATTTTCATCTAACATTAATGAATTTGATGAATAAAAATCAATATTAACAACCTTTTTCGTAATAAATTTAGCTTTGGCCTTTCCTATTTTGACAAAGCTTAATTCAAAATCAATGACAGCGTAATTGGAAAATAAAAAGTCTTGTCCTAAAATACAATTTGGGCGTAAATTATCTACAACAATAAAATTACATTTGAATAATACCCTATCTACAGAAAAGAAAAGTGGAATTTGCCCTAAGATTTTCAGTGTGGAACCTTCAACTCCACGCAACTTTATATCGGATGAAGTTGGCTCAATTTTGTCTTCTTTATGCAATTTGCTAACAATTCGGGACGAAATAACAGATACAGACGCCCCTGTATCCACCAGCACTTGGAACTGCTGATCAGCACACTCAACCAAAATAACCGGAGATGATGAAGATTCTGCCTTCACACCATCTATTGCATATGTCGACACTTCCGTGTGTTTGTTGGAGTTGGACTGTTGCGAAGCCTTTGGATCACTATGTTGCGAAAAATATGAACTTTCAGGCCAATGCCGCTCTTGCCTAGGCTTTACCTTAAAAGAACCCCTCGGCGACCAATTATCTTTCAATTTGGAAAAGGCTTCTCTCGTCCCAATTTCTTGTATTTTATTTTGTCCAATGGACTCTATTGTGACAGGCAAGCTAATATCTGTGTGGTGTTTATAATAAATATTATTGTGTTGTATGATTGTTTGTTTTAGTTCATTAATTGATTGAAAACGTTGCAACGACAACATTTTCCTATATGGTTCGTTACATTTAGAAATGAACTGTAAAATTATTTTCTTCTCATCGTTAATATAAGCTTTATGCGCCAATTCTTCGACGGCGTATAAAAAATCTAATATACTCTGGTTGTAATTATGCCTAATATTATAAAAATCAGCGGCATAATCCCTTTTATAGTTAAATTCATTTTTAAACCTTGATACTAGGTTTGTGAACGTAAGCTCGTCCTCGTATATTCTCTTATAAAAAGACAAGGCCGCGCCTTCGAGGTAAGCTGAGAATATAAGAGCTTTACTACCATCGTCCCACTTATTTATGGCGGCGATGATATTGAATTGCGTTAAAAAATCTTCAAAATCACCGTTTACCCCTGAGAATTTTTGTGATATGTTTTAAATAATCAAATTAACATCACCGGATATATAGTGATCCTGAAGCTCGAAGCGACGAGAAGCTCGTCGCTGCTCCTTCTCGTTCGTCCTTTACAGCTCGGCTTCGATGTGGCTCGTACACCACAGTCTTCTCTTCTCAACTTGGAGAGTCAGGCGCCTCCACCATGTGGCGCGCCCACGGCTCGTGCTCGGTACGGATCTTCAAATCAAAGACTGGTTCATGGAATACTTTCTTTTAATTCTCCACCAAGAAGTTGATACATCTGTTCAGTCCGCGGCCCGATACAATTATGATAACCTTTGTTTTGCGAGGCGTTCGATGTAATTCCAATTTAAATAATTACTTTCTTAATCCAAACGACGACTAAAAAGGTTTTAGTCGTTACAAATGTATTAAATTTTTATTCCAAAAATTTTTGATGAAATTCTATATTGATTTTAAAGAGGATAGGTTGAATTAAACTTAGACAAGGGGGGAATACTACTTTGTTAAGAAATTTAAAATAAAAATAAAAAACTTCTAATAGAAAAAAAAATTGCGGATCAATTTTTGTTTTCAAAATTAATAAATAACAATTATTAATTAACAATATAGATATATGCGATAGGATCGATACACGAAGTTAAAAGAAACTTAATATTAGTTTAAATCTCACGAATAAAATTCACCAATGGCCCTAGGGAATCCGATTACAGCTATAATTGCCCAGCGTAGCTAGAGCTCTCGCCGCCTGCTCGCTTCACCGACTTACGTCTCTTGAATAAATGGTCGCCTTGCTTTCTTGATCGCCCAGCGTATCTTGGTCTGTGGTCGAGATGTTTTTGCTTGTACGGTTCTTGCTATACTGGTTTTTCCTGGGGGTATATTTTGTTCCAGAAAATTTTCTTTTCTCCTTCTATTCCGGGATTTATGTATGTTCATGTACTTTATCTTTCTGGTATTTCGAGCGGGTCTTGTAGTTGTACTAGACTGCTGTCGAACTTTGTCCCTGGCTCCGTCGCTATTCCCAGGAAAAATCTGGGAATGGTCTTGATAAATTCTCGGTCGTATCCTCTATCGAATAGCAGTTGAAGAATAGGGGGTCATACGATTGGAAGTTGGTCAAAATCGAAGTCAAATATTACTCGGCGCGCGGAACAATTCCGGCCGTATAAATCATCAGAAAATAGACATCTGTCTGTCTTGTATCTTCACCGTGTGTGACGCCCTTAAGACTTTAAAACTGCTGTAGTACTACTGTAATTTTATAAGGATCGTTCAATTGAGATTTACTGTTGCTATCAGTGAATTTAAATGTTTCAACATTATAATAAAAATCTGTTACTTTAGTTTAGGTCCTACTTAAAAGTGCTTCACTTTACTGGCACCTACTCAGGTTAAAGCATATCGAGCCTTTACCGCCATGTTATCGTAATCACTTTTTTTCAATCTAGCTATTTGAAAAACCATTTCGAGTAGCGATGCGCAAACTAAATCACCAATGAGATCAGTGATTTATAAATCTTTTTCCTTAAAGGATGTAAATCACTCTTTTAAATCTTTAACTCTTTTAAATCTTTGGATTCGAATGATATAATTTATTCAGTTAACCGGTTTTAAGCTTTACATTAACGCTAGAGAGTTTAATTTACTGTGTATCATCATTGTATTTGTTAGATTGCGCATGCGATACTCCTGCTCTCCGCCACCGCATAGCCCTTTCCTCTGTCGAGACATGTAAGCGGTGTGCCAGACCCGGCCCTGGCTACCACCGCTACCACGTCGTCGAGGTCGCCCACCCAATTGCCGCAAGGAGGTTCGTAATAAGGTTCGCTTATTACGGCCAAGTTCGCTTGCCACTCCGCCATCGCCTGCAGGCACAAGTCCTGAGCGGTGGGGGAGTGGTTTACGTTGACTTGAAATAGTGCTGTTACGGGCGTACTCGGCATTGAAGTTGTCCATTGCCTGTACTCTCGCTGCACCCGATCGCTGTTACGTCCAATTATTCCGGAAGTATGTCAAGCGCTGATACAAGCATTGAAAGAAAACAAATTAAGGTACGTAATGATTTATTGCAATTAATTACACATAATCTTCAAAATTCACATATGACGAATAGTTGCTACTGTTGCTGTATGGGGAGTACTGCGCGCTTTGCACTGGATTTTGTTGATTTTGATTAGAAGAAAAAGTTGAATCACGTGGTATATTTACGGCTGAAGAATTTATTTCACTTATTGTGGAGGAAGAGGTTGAGGCTTGCTGGTTTTGTGAAGAAGAATAGTTAGTAACTATAATTTTGTATTGAGTTGTAATATCCTTGATCAGCACGCATAATTATCTGAAATATTTCATGTTGTATAATAGCCTTTTTTGTATCCCTAGTGTAGATTTTCTTTTTTTCTTGATAAAATCAAAGAAACACTAGTTCTGCATCCTTTTTGGGTTTATCAGCTGCTGTTTTCAGCAAGGCGAAAGCTTTTTTCAACATTTGCAATTTAGGGTTGGGTTTTAGCTTTTTATTACCTGGTTCAGGTGATGCAGAGTCAATATCATTGTTTAAGTTATTGTTGGGATTCATCGCCTGCAGTAATATGATATTGCAGATTAATGATAATAGCATTGGCTTCCTACGAATTTGAAATAATAACTAGATTATTGTAAATCAGCTGCAGCTGCGCCCCCGCGTGCCAAACATAAACGTAAAATGAAATTCATTTCAATACAAACATTAAGGTGACGCATTGGTAAACAATTAATTTAAAATCGGGCGCCGCGCCCCGCAAGCCCGCATTCCCCTCATAATAATTACGCGATTTGCGAGTTCCGATCGACTGGGCGACGCGAGGCGCACTTGGTAGGTAGTCGCGCGCTAGAACATAGACGTCATAGAGTCTCCTTACTTATTTTAAATAAAAATGTCTATTTAAATATTTCATATTATGATATACCTATTATAATATGCCTGTTGGTATTTATATAGCCAAATACCTTTTACATTTGTAATATTAGTAGGATATGATGTTATGCAAGAGGTGGATAAGAATAGGTGTATGTATGTAGATAAAACTACTAATATTATAAATGCGTATGTTTTTTATTTAAATTTAATAGTTTTAATCATCATCATCAATCCTCATTGCCCACGCGGGTAAAAACACGGACGTATGCTACTTCCTTTTACTTTTAGATTTTTTTGTAATTTTCTGACCTTACTGATTTTGGTTTACTAATATATGGAGCCATACTTCCACACTTCCCATATTCTAATATTGTGAATGCGATGACTGTTACACTTTCATAGAAAAACTACTGGATAATTTTTCGTTAAATTTGGCATATATGTCGTTTCAATACCAATAATATACATTTTATACTTATTATCTCGCAAAGCAGAATAGTTTGCGATATACAAATAAGTAAATCTTCCGGGGGCGAATAGTGTCTAGATAAAAATTGCAATGTAACCTGGGTGAAAGCTCGCTCGAAAAACTACGCACTAGAGGTGGGCCCGCGGCAGAGCCGCGGGATAAACTCTAGTTGTTCTATATATTGTTGTTTTTACAACGTGACAGTATATTAGAGTCAATATTCAGAAAACGTCATTATATAATCTGAACTGCCTTCGATAGCAACATTATCATCGTCAGCAATTGCGTCGATGTCAGCAAAGGTATCATTAGATAAACAAGTAACTTTATTTTGTGCTTCTTCGGAAATAGCATTTTCCTTGTTATGTGTAACCACATATTCTGGATCACGAATTGGCTTATTTCTTATATATCTGGGATCGACTAACTCAGGAAGAAGACAATCGTAATAGAATTTCAGCAATTTTGGTTCCATCACATCTGCCCAAAACGTGTCGTCTTTTTCTATAATTTCTGTTTTTATTTTATTGTTTCCATACCATATCCCAAACAAACATTGTTTTTTTTTGCAGATATGCAATTGTCCTTGCACTTCAAAATACCAATCTGAATTTTGGTTTATCACTACTTCGCCGTTTTTGTTTTTTTTTATAAAAATGCATCTTGTTCTGTCGAATCACCTCTTCTATACCAATTTTAAAGGGTGCTACGGGACATTTTATTTCTATCAGCATGTTGCTGGTAATGCCATCAGGCGTTGCACCCAAAAATGGATATTTTTCGTCAATGAATAATCCGCAATTTTCAATTTTAACATTTTTCATAATCGATAATTGTTTCAGTGCAACTTTTTCGTATTTTTTCCCATGACTTATAGATGAAACGTGGTCAATGTTGGGTTTGTATAATAGATTTTTTACTACATTTTTGCAAGTGTTTATCTGTTTTCTTTTGATAATTTTCCCGAAATTTGAGGCTGTTAACATATTTCGCCTTAATTCCAACCATTCCCCAGATTCACTTTGTAATATAGTTCTCTTTTCTATATCCCTCCGCTCTTCATCAGTTTTCATTAAATTTTGTACAAAAGTATCCTTTGCCTTTTTCAAAGTATCTTCATCTAAATCTGGTTTATCTACTATTTCACCATAATCTAAATTTACCGTCCTTGGTACCAAGATGCGATTCTTTTTTCTTTGATTGTTTTTGGCCTTAAGCCTTTTAACGTTTATTATTTTTTCATATTCCATAATAGATTGTTTGGGACTTCGTCCATATTTATTTCGATGTACAGTCGATAACAATTTGCCTGTATTGAAAGAAATTACAGCTCCCGCGCATCTTGCTTGATAGGATCGTCTTTGAGAGTAATTAATTCTTTTTCCACCAAGAAGCTTTGCTATAACGCCATTGAACCTTTCTACAACGTTGCTATCGACATCTTCAATTAAACTATGGACTTTATCAGCTAATTGTGCAACCAGTGTTTTTATTTTTTGCCATAGCAGACTGCCAAAAAATGGATTGGGGGCATCTGGACGCATATTATATTTGAATAATAGCCTATTACACTTTTTGTGAAGATTAAAAGCATGACAAATAGATGCATTTATATCTTTGTATAAACCATCTTCATTTTTATTTTCTTTGTGAAGTTTTATAGCCTCACAAATATATTTCCTCGACCGTAGTATTTTTTCTTGTGTAAGGTTTCTTCTGTCTGCCGCATTATAATGTGTATCAATAGTAAGTTGTCGTAACTTGTTGCAATAATTTCTTAACAAGTGATTGCGACAGTAAATTTTTGCAACTGTAATACCCGGATATGGCCGGGCATCTATTATTTTTGAATAGGTGCTGTTGTCACCATCAGCAATAAATCGTGTGTAAATCAAACCATGCATTTCAATAGATTGCTTGAAGCCTTCTGTAATTATCATAGACTCCATAGCAGTAGAAGCTCCATCGAAGTTCTTATAGCATTCATGTTGTGGGGGAGTCACTTTTTTCTTTTGTCCTCTGGCGCAGATACAACAATATTTGTTTTTGACACACATGTACAAAACTTGGCCGAAACGTCTGCCAATAATAGCCGCAGCTCCTGATAATGCTGCGTAATTTGTCCTATACGAACGCTTAGACCTGCACCCATCTACAATTACATCAATCATTGGAGTACCATCTTTCGTGACCCTACCTTCCTTAATTGCTACTTCTCTTTCTCTTTCTCCAGCTATTTTCATTTCGTCCCAGGCAGTCTCCTCCCAATCGTTACAAATTTCATCTTGGGTTTTATTGTAGGTATAGTCTGACATAATAGGCAAACCTACTGCTGCTGAAAATTGCTTCAGTTGCGCGTGACCACAACCTGCCGCCATTATTCCCGCAACGGCATCTTTGTTTACGTCAGCCAATGATGACTTGATTTTATTTCTATAAGTACACATTGAGCAGACATATGTAAACTCAGATTGCAAGCCTATTCGATTTTCAGAAACTAATTTCATTGTAGCTAATCCGCAATTAAACAGAGACTTATGTTGAGAAATTTTTACAAGTTCTGATATAAAATGATTAACATCTATTATTCGATGCCCCAAGTGTTGTGTTTCTGTCTGAATCTGAAACATACAGATATATTTTGTTGTGGATTTTGTAAGAACGTCCAACTTATGTAAAGATTTGTAATAACAAAATGCTTACAGTAGCTTCAAATTTGCCTTCAACTATGTATGAAAGTGCATTATTTTCTTGACATTGTTTTTCTTGCTGGAACATAAATCACCTTCATTAATCTTATAGAACTCATGTATACATTAAACATGAATAAAATACTAAGGATTTGTTCATAACGCAAGTTTAAGCAGCTAATGACACCATTCACATTAGCTTCATTTTTGACACAGTGGTGTTTGTTTTGGCTATGGCTCGTTCGAACAGGCCCTTACTGTAATAAAAGTAATATGTTCGAGTAAATAGTATGAATTATGCTCTACCAATCGTTTAATAAAACAATGAAACCAAGTGCTTACCATTGCCTTAGGTGCACATTCTAATAATATATTTGGAGTCGCATCATTATCATCTAACTTTTTCTCAGCCTAAACCATAAATTAATATGAATGGTTGTGAACTTTCCAGTCATACAAAATGATCGTAGACATAATATGATGTACTTACTGTAGCTTTAGGAGTACGTTCAAAATTATATGGAAGCGCATTATTATCCTTCTCTATCCTAAAAAAAAAAACTTTTATATATGTTATAGTGTTTTTTTTATTTTACTATAAAAACTGGTAAATGATCTTACGTGGGTGGCACATTTTGTAATTCTGCATACTTCGGTGGCATTGTTTGTTTTCTACAAAAGATTGGAATATTATAATAATAACTAATCCTTTAATTTAATAGATGTTAAAAAATAATATATACAGCTTCTGTATACTAGATACATACCTTTCTAAATAGTCGACAGACATTGTTTCGTTTTCGCTTAAATCCAGAGGCGACTCCATGGCTTTACCCTGTGCTGATTGTTTCCTACAATATAATTTTTGTTAGATACGAGTGCAATGTGTATCTATGGCAACGCTCATCTGTTATTTTAGTTTAAATCGTTTCTTACCTTTTCTTTACCATTTACTTACATCTTTCTATTAAATAAGCTTTCCTTTTTCTTTTAGAAATTTTAACACATTTTTTCCCCATTTTTCTAATAAACTATCACTCGTAAAATGCTACGGCTATTGATTGTGTGCGGAAGCTCAACTGACACAAGTCCGACGCTGACAATAGTCCGTAGCGGACTGAGGGGGAACAGATTGTATACAAAAACGCGCGCGGGCTAGCTTTCGCCGAAAGATCGTGTACGCCAAATAGTATTTTTCGCTTAAAATTAAGACTATTGGTAATTTTATGAAATCCTATTGACAAATTGAAGTGTTTGTTTAGTTTAATTTATACCAAAAAAAATGGAGCCCTAAATCGGTCTCGTTTTCTTGTAAAATGAAAATCTTTGTTATAAAAGAGCAGTTTTTGATATTTTTTCTCTGCTGTAAAAGTTAACCAATCATGTAAAGCAATTGACAAAATGAAGTTAAGGACATGATAAATGAAATACATAAATATCAGGTCCGAATGTTTTGTAATTGCTGAGAAAAATTGAGATGTATGCTGCCAATATTTCCAATGCGTCGTCTTAATGGAGTCTTCCCCTCGCGACTCTTTATTCTCGGCTCCCATCCGGGAACAATTATACTTTATTGAAACACCTTCACAGCAATCAATTTAGATTCATTCATTATAATAAATTTAGTTAGCTCAGGTATCTCAGACTTATTAATGATAATTGTTGATCTGGCCGATTGCCAGATTCCAAGGTTGCAAGGGTAAAGGAGAGATTGGAGATAAATAGACTTGTAATAATATAACTGAGCTGATGATATGCGCGAGTAATGGCTGCGACACGGGCATCAGTGAGAAATCTCTTGTTATAATAGCACTAGATCCACTTGCTACTTATCACTTAGAACTTGGAACTTGGTCAGTAGCGTAATTAGATGTGTCTGTTAAATGCGCGCGTGACACGTGATATGTTTTCGAGGTATCGATCCGAACTGGCCTTGAGGCGCGGAAGCGCAGGGTGAATTAGGTAATCATAGTTCGTCACGCAGTGGCGTGAACAATTGTAATACTTGCAACAACTCACAAGTGTTTATGGTAGTAAGAGAACACCAACTGGTCACATTACAAGAGAACCTTACGGTTTTAACATATAAGGGTCTTTCAACAAGGACGGGTCGATGTTGAAATTAAATAAAACAAGCTGTTTGTGAGATATTAAAGAAATATTTTTTTTATTTGGAAGGCCCATTTATGCCATTATATATGAAATATGACATCGTGTAAATGTCCACCGCGGCTTCGAACGGTGGCACGGATCCGAGAGGTCCAATTTTCAATTACTATACTGCATAGATCCGGCTGAATCTGAGCGATGGCCTGTGTTATGTTGACTTTCAGGGCATCGATTGATTGCGGATTATTGCCTTAAACCTGCGACTTAAGAAAACCCCACAAGAAAAAGTCTAGCGGGGTCAAATCGCACGATCTTGGTGGCCAATTCACGTCACCTCTGCGAGAGATAACCCTACCCTCGAACCGTTCATGCAGAATGTCCATTGTGTCGCTCGCTGTGTGGCACGTAGCGCCGTCTTGTTGGAACCACAAGTTGTCCACCTCCATATCGTTCAATTCAGGCCAAAAGAAATTGTAAATCATTGATCTGTAGCGTTCGCCGTTGACAGTAATGGCCTCGCCTCATCGTTTTCGAAGAAGTACGGACCAATGACGCCGCCGGACCAAAATACGCACCAAACAGTAACTTTTTGTGGATGCATTACCACCTGGTGAACCTCATGTGGGTTGTGGTTGTCCCATATACGGCAATTTTGCTTATTAAAAAAACCATTCATCCAAAAATGTGCCTCGTCGCTAAAGATGATTTTTCGACCAAAATCGGGGTCCTCTTTTAAGCGTTCTGTAGCCCAGTCAGCGAACAAATGGCGTTGTCTATGGTCATTCACTTTGAGCTCCTGGGTCAGTTGGATCTTGTACGGGTGTAGGCCCAAGTCCCGACGCAAAATTCGCCAAGTTGAAGTCTGCGAAAGGCCGAGTTCTTGTGCACGGCGAGAAATCGACTGCCTCGGAGTCTCCTGCACACTCTCACGGACAGCAGCGATGTTCTCGACTGATCTGGCGTTCCTTTGACGTAAGGGTGTTGCTTGGTTGTTTACCGAACCAGTCGTCTCAAATTTGGTCACCAAACGTTGGAGAGTCGACTTTGAAGGGCCACCGCGTCTGCCGTAAAATGGACGTAATGCGCGCAACGTTTGCACTAACGAACACTCATTTTGATAATAAAGTTTTATCATTTGTACGTGCTGCTCAATCGTGTAACTTGCCATGGTGATTTGGCATCAGCAACTGAAGAAATAACAACGGATTTGACAGATGCCGCCAAAATAACATGGCCGCTACAAACTGTCAACATCGACCCGCCCTATTTGAAAGACCCTTTATTATACACTAAATTTTCACACTCTACAAGCATTTTTAGAACACCTCGACATCCCTCTAATTTTACAGTATATGAAACTAAGCATATTGGCACAACTGATAGCGGATTGAAGTCATTGCTAAACTATTTTAAGTAAAGGGTTATCATTACAATACATGAATTTAATACATTATTGTTTGGATATTTCAGATAATATTTTATATAAGATGTTTAATCCCGGAGGTTCCGAAAAAAACAAACTTACAGTTGTAAAGAATTTAATATGAAAAATTACTAACTAATTTATAATTTACCAGCCGAAGTTAGGCAATATAATCTTACATACGTTCTACTAGGTTTCGCATAAGGCGAGAGCGCACATAAGCAAGTGATAGGAAATGGCGAGTGAAATTATGTTCTTAAATAAAATTAAAATAAGTTTATAACTAATAATTTTACGTCTATTACCTATAAGGTTGGAACCGAAGTAACTTCTTTCTCTACTTACTAATTGACAATGATTAATACTTAATAAATAATACTAGGTGATTCATATACAACTTAAGATATTAGGGGTACTCTTCACACACCGACACAAGCAGCCTCTTTGTAGCTCACGCCTACTCTACAGTATCCTTAGGGATCGGCAGTGTAACACGTGTGTCATCATTACATCATTGTTCTTTCATTATAAACCAATGCGCCTCTTCTCTCTGCACACAATGCCATATAGCACTTCACTGTCATCGTTTTTTCCTGCGGAGCTCGGTGGGAGTCGACCGTCTCGGACCCGGAGTTCGAGCGGACCTTTCCCTGGTAGTGTTATGCCATCTGAGTATAGGTGGGCACAGTTAATCCAACGTTAACTTTAATTCGTTACTTAAAAAGCTAACTTTGATAATCGGTAGATCGGTAAATTCTAGAAAATTAAAAGTTAACTATTTAAAACTTACGTTACTTTTGTGCTGAGAGACACACGTAAATAAAACAAAAACTAGTAGAAAGAAGAATTAAACACACATTTATTTATTTCGATAATATAATAGAGAGAAATAAGGCTATCATTAATCGTAATTTTACATTAGGTAATTTAGGTGCATGTTGTTCCCCTTCATAAAAATTAGGATATTGACATCCGACAGCGATGAAGGTTTAGCCTGTAAAATAACTTTGCCCGCAGAAAAAAGACGTTCTAGCAATACTAGATGTAATAGCAGTGTTATAAACTACTCAAAACAAAATAGGGCCCACCATGTTTTATTAATGAATTTTACAGCTTCTTTTTCTTTAGGTTTTTGAAAGTGAGTGAACAGAAACAATAGTAAGTTTTGCCAATTTTATGGAATTTAGTCAAAATTTACAGTTTTTAGGAAAGTTTACAGAAATTATTGATTTAAGTAAAGTTTGATTTTTATTTTTATTCTTGACTAAATCAATGAGTTTGAAGGTGCTTAATAGCGAGTAGGTCCTCCTCTGTTCCGTATGCACTGTCTATCTGGGACACTTTCAATCAAGTGGGTGATGTTTTCCTCGGATATTCGCTCCCAACACAATAGAGAGCTCTCTGGGTTGTTCGTGCTGTATGTGGGCGAGCATTGTCTTGCATAAAGACGAAGTTTTCACCCACTCTGTGAAAATGAGATGACATGTGGCCGAATTATTCGATCGACATACCGGGAGGCAGTTATGGAGCCTTCTTCCAGAATTACCAGCTCAGTTTTACCGAGCAAGCTTATTCCAGCCCACACCATAACATTTGGCCCTCTAAAACGATCCGTTTCATGTATGCAAGGTTCTGAAAAACGTTCGTCTTCTCTTCTCCACATGCGCACTCGACGATCATCGCTGAAAAACTTCACTTTACTTTCGTCCGTAAAGGATACAAGGGTACATTTCTCCAGTTGTCCATTATCCACTCTGCATGTTCGCGAGCAAACCTCAAACGTGCTACACGATGCGCTCTTGTCAACTTTAGTAATTTCTAATCATTAAACAAATTACATATAAATATCTATTTCAATTTTCTTATTTAACAAAGTTTTAATTTTCTTTCGTGCTCTCATAATTTACGCCCTTCTACTAAACTTAAATTGAACAATTCTTTTACAGTTAAGGCTGGAACGCGCTTCCTGTTACAATCAGACAAGCAAAATCGCTAGCGATATTTAAAACTTTGTTTAAAAAATACTATCTATCTTTGGAACATTATGATATTTAAATTCACTTATAAATATTTATATATTTTGTAGATATGTATTTGTATGGTATGTATATTAAGTATATATCTATGTAATATATAAAATCTATCCATATAGATCCAATGAGAGATGTGTATAAAAGTCGCTCTCATGGTGGGAATTCAAAAATGAAAGGAGACACCGTTTTTGAAGTAAGAGACCATTTTGCACGACCAAAAAAGATAGTTACAAAAGTTGAAATAAAAAGCCAGTTTAAGATTGAAGTTATATTTATTCAAGAACCTTACATCACAACAATAACATCATAGCACACTCTTCACCGTATTTATAAAACTGTCGATGCGGGTAATGATATATTTTAAGTTACTACGTTTTAAACGTAGGCGTTAAAGCTATTCGTCTGGCATTACTATATACTTTATTTTAGTACTAATTATTATAGACTTACAGCACAATCAATTACACTTTCCAAGTTTGAACCGCACCCGTCACCGTAGACACCACACGAGATGTGGCCCGACCGCCCAAGCCCAGAAACGGACAGCTTCCACGACTTGAAACCTATATACAAATTTAATTTTCTAATTAAAAATAATTAAAAACTATTATACTTAAAATTAATCTGGGACCGGAAATGAGCTGCTCCTGTAGATGTCCTGTGATGGTCCAAACCTCAAACTGCTCACGCCAAAGATGGCGGAGCAATTTTTAGGTTATGGACTTGTTTTTCTGGCGATGGTTTCCAGGCTGGTCCGATTTCGCCAGGTGAGGTGTCCAACGATGCGTCTTCACGGGGGCTTCCTGGCCAGTAGAGAAAAACACCCGGATATCTTGAGAAATTTGGAAGTTATGGCCGAAAAACGAAATTGAAGCTCCAATAGCTCTAGGAAACTCCGATGGTTTTTAATGTGGACTGTAGTTGATATTTGTATATTGCTAACAAATATATTATCACTCACATTTGATAGTACTCTGGCTTCAACTATATCCGTCTTGTTTGGATGATTGGGAATTAGGGCACCGAAAAAGAAAATCATTTAAATTATTTTTTCTATTGAAAAGAACGATCAACGCATAATATATAATAAATACTGGTTGCGCGAATTGGTAATTGTTTAGTTATGTATCTTTGATGTAAAACCACTATGATGGAAATGATAGCTGCACAGAACTCAGGGAAATACAGGCAGTTATATGAAGGAAGGATTGCACAGTACCTTTATGTAGCGAAGGGATGATTTCTCCTTTCTTAGTAGTTAGCACGACACACACGCAATGTTCGATTGCATGAATTCAACTAATGTGTAATATAAGTATATAGACGAAAATTTCTAAACAATATTCACACGATGCGTGCGCGTTGCAGTTCGTTGTACAAAGTGAATTTTATACGATAACCACTATTGCGATGTTGTGGCCTTCGCAGGAGAGGACAAACAGATAGGAGGTGGTTTTACATGATTTAAACGTATTACCATTCGTTCCGTTCCTTTACGAATTTTTAACGTAATGTACGCGCAATCATCTGCCCCGGCTTGAAGGAACGGCTTCAACAAGATTGCATTACAAGCTAAATTATTACCACTAATACGACTTGATACAATATTTCCTAACCTACTAAACTATATACACTATATAAACTTATAAATAAACAAAAAGTACTTAGCATGTAGAGCTATAATAACAGGTTTATCTTTTATTTGTATAAAAATGAAATATATCTTCATAAGTTAATAAGTGAAGTAAGTATATACTTACACTCGTATACAAACATAATAACATGAAACGTATATTTGTTTGCGGGGGTTCGGTGGCACGCGCGGAAGGCAAGAATAGACGAATGGCAGATAATAAGATGACTTGTATTTAGCACAAAGTAGATGTTGCACGCTGCAGGAGACTGCAGGAGACCCCAGGAGTCGGGGAAAGAGTTCGACGTTGTAGATGACAGCACACGACTATCAGGCGATGCGATCCGGTGCAGTCCGATACGGTGTAGCGGGTAATATAGTAAAAGACTAAATTACTACATACTTATATTAATTTTATAAAAATAATTACGATATTGGGGTGAGCTCTGTTATTACCTTGGCAGACGTTTTACTTTTTTTGTAACGGTACCGCCCTGAAGTGTCCGCAGGTCCAGGGGTGGTGCCGACGGTGCTGAGCTCGGTATGCCGGACAGCCGGGGATGACCTCACAGGTGCACTGGTAAAAGTGTCGCCTGGATCTCCTTCGCTTACCAAAACGTGGGTTATTAAACACAAAATATAATAGAAATTTCTTGAAAAAGATATACGATAATAATCTAAATAATGTTAACTTTATATCTCGTGTTGGTGGTTTCAAATTTTATTAGGTACCAAAATGAATGCCCGAGCAACGATGTGTTGTATCGCACCCGCCGCCCGGTTTCTTAGACCACTAAAAGTTAGCAAATCACTCGGCGATGCTCGCGTTTATTATTTTAATAATTATTTTTAAAATATATGTAATATTTCGTTACATATCCCCCTCGCTTACTAGGAATTTTATTCCTTAGAATAAAATTCTTTTAATCCATGATCCATTCATTATTTTTTCTAATTTTCTTCTTCTAACACTTGATTTCTTCACTGGCCTTCCATTCATTCATTCATTTCACTTTCTCTATCACACACTAAGCTCACTCACATGCAATAAACGGCGTTCGCAATAAGGAATTAAAAATACTAACGCATCCTTTCTTTAATTAGAGTTCTGGTTATGTAACCAGCAACTCGTACAAAGTATCAAAGACTTAGTAGATTCCGCAAGAAGGGATATAGAAAATTGCAAGTTAAATATCAAACACAAATTTAAAAAAAGAATGCGTGTGTAGTTATGTATATACATAGTTAAATTGTAAATGTAGTATAAAAATGTGTTCAGTTACAGATGTATTTTAGTTATGTTATTAGGTTAATAAATTAAGTATTTAATCCAATCAATGTCAGGTCTTTTATGTGCCATGTACCAATATCGCGACCAAACATGTCTTCTAATACGTAAACTAAAGGTGATTTCTTAGCAATAATACGACATTTAATAAATTTAGGTGCTCGTTTTTTACTGAATCTCTTATCTTTATCACTTCGAAAGTAAGTTTTTTTCATTACTATGTCACCAACATTAAATTCAGCAGGTTTTCTATGCAAATTATAGTAAGATGTATTTTTGACGTGTGCCTGCCTTAATTTAAGTTGAACCTTGTCAAATATAGAGGACAAACATCCTAAGTTTTTAGCATAGACCTCACGGGGTCAAAATAATTAGTTTTCACCTATATCATTATCTGTGTAAAAAGAACCACAAGATACTAGCTCTCTGCCAAAAACTAAAAATGAAGGTGTGAAACCAGTAGCTTCGTTAGCTGCATTATTTATTGCAAACTGTATTTTTGGAATAAATATGTCCCATGACCTGTGATCATCATCTACAAACGTTGAAATGCAAGTTATAGTAGTACGATTATACCTTTCCACTGTATTTACTTGTGGTGTATACTTTGGTGAAAAATAAACATTTGGAAACTTTATATTTTTTGAAGAAAGTGCCTGTAGTTTTACTAATAAATTGGCTACCACTATTTAAATTTAATTTAATTTAAGCATCTACAGGAATCTTATTAATTACCGCTGTTTTTGTATTATTGCATCGAACAACGTTTGACAAAAATTTACGTTGCTACCATTTTGATCTCTGGATTCACGGCACTGATTGGCAAAACACTTATCAACTGTATGCCCTGTCTTGCCGCAGTAGATACATGATGTGGTAGTTTTACTTGGTACTATGCCAGCGGCGGCGGCACATGATGTGGTAGTTTTACTTGGTACTATGCCAGCGGCGGCGGCACATGATGTGGTAGTTTTACTTGGTACTATGCCAGCGGCGGCGGCACATGATGTGGTAGTCTTACTTGGTACTATGCCAGCGGCGACGGCACATGATGTGGTAGTTTTACTTGGTACTATGCCAGCGGCGACGGCACATGATGTGGTAGTTTTACTTGGTACTATGCCAGCGGCGACGGCACATGATGTGGTAGTCTTACTTGGTACTATGCCAGCGGCGACGGCACATGATGTGGTAGTTTTACTTGGTACTATGCCAGCGGCGGCGGCCCGGTAGTTGTTTTATAAAATTCAGTTTTCTGCTTTTTAGAACACTGAAATTTCGTGTGACCAATATTACCGCAATTAAAACATTTTGTATTGAGCTTAGGAGTCGTATGTTTACGAGAGTCTGATGAATTCAACGAACGAACGAAATTACTAGTACTTCGAGAACCCGTCGGAGGCTTTTTATGAACGGATAAAAATGCTACTAATTCGTTATGTTGTAACTTAGCGTTAGAAGCAGTAGCTTTAATTTGAGGGTCTGTGATACCTCGAATTACAGTAGCCGTTTTTAGATCGTCTGATAGCCCTTTCACAATATTTAAACGCAACGACTGACGGGCGTATTCGGCATACGAAGGCAAGTTATTAGAGTCCGTTTTCATCACGTCAAACAAAACATTCGCGATATCGACGTTTCGAGGACATAGCGACCTGAATTCCACTTTAAAATTGGTCCATGAACGATCATTGGACACCCAATCGTCTAACCACGAGCGAGTGTCACCTTTAAGACAACGCCCTATACGCGATAAACACTCGTGGTCATCCCAGCGATTAATCTCGTGAGCTTTATCAACTTCTGCACACCAAACATTAAAATCATTTTAGGATCAAAATTCGATATGTAGTAATGGCTAGGCTTGGTGATAAGAGATGATAACGCGGTTACAATCTTATTTGTAGTATCGCAAACAGACTTAACCGGTGCGGTAACTGTATTTGTATCAACAGGCAACAGCAGGGTGTGATAGGGCTGTCATCAATTGTTTCTTCTAAATTTTGCCTTCTGTTAAATAATTTATGTCGTTCCATTGTTACATTTATTTGTGGTATGAAGTGATTACTAAATTTAATAGCCAACTCTTTGAATGATATGTTGTCGATATCAATATTAAAAGAGTAGAAAATCACCAACGCGTCTGGGCCAATGTGGTGTAACAAAATGGCGACTTTTCTTTGTTCGCTTTCGTCTTCTAAGTTGTTAGCTCTAAGATATATTTTAAGTTGGGTATACCAATTTTTCCACTCCAACGGCATGTTTGAATTGTGAAGGTTAAGTGGACTAAGTCCAACTCCAAATATAGTTGAAGACTTTGACTTACTTTGTGTGCGTCCGACATGTTGTACCTCATCCTTGTCCATATTTTAAGTTTTCTTATAGATTTTTGAATTCTTGTTCTGGTTCTTAGCTTCTGACACCATATTGTATTTATTGTATGATCGGCAGGATGGATGGGCTGGACGTTTTTATAATTATAATAAAATAACAGAAAGAAGCGTGACTCGTTTAATGGCTGATTGTGTAGAGAGAGTGTTGCCAGTAACACACTTATCAAACTACCTAACATAAACCACACCCGATCAACAATAACACTAACGTTATCCCAGATGGAGCAGGGACGAAAGGTCAGAAAATTGTAAAATGGTACTGCATGCGGAAAGGAACCTGCGTCATTTGAGGCGATTACGTTAACTATTAAACTACCAAGGCTTCGTATATTTTATTTTTACATAATAGTTTGGAAAAACTTGCTTTTCCTGTACGGGAACCTAGGACCTACAAAAAAGGGTATTGTATGCATTATATTTTATACGTAAAACTTCAGGCAATCTTCAAGCAATACTTTAAATAAATTTTTTTAAGATCACAAAGTCTTTAACGTCGCGAAAGAAAAAACAATGGAAGACGGTCGGCTTTTTTTATTTTTGAAATTATTTTTTTGAAAGCGAGTTGATTGGTTAGTATATCCGGATATATCCGATTTCTCAAAGTGATCCGAACATATGACCGAATTCTTATCCGGCTTATAAAATTCATCTCTTTTTTTCTCTGGCGACAATCGAGATCCATTATGCACACGTAAATGGATTGCTAGGAAAGCTAAAATAAAAAAGGAAAGCTAAGTATCTAATGAGAGTCCAACAAACAGACACAAAAGCAGCATTAACCAATTTAAACCAACCAATTTTGAAGTTCTGCTAACAATTTTTTAAAAGTATTACAACACAAATCTACTGCATGCATTTACTGTTCTGTTAAACAAAAGTTTGTCCATATGTTGGCGAGCCTTGGCCAAACATTTGTAGCTGTGGTTTAAAATCGGTAATTTTATTCAAAATTTAATATTATTTATTAGTTTAAAATATAACTTATACTTCATGTACTTACCGAAAGTAAGATACTCCGGCCGTTAATTTGCTTTTTCGGGCATTATTTTTGCAACTTTTGAATACACAATGCGGCATTGTGAGACGTATTTACATTGGCTGTGTTTCAAGTAAACTAAACAAAATAAGAGCTCACATCTCAAGTGGTCTGTTATTTAACGATACTTTATTTTTTGCACCGACCGGATGTCTAGTAACTATTGTTGATCGAAGGGTTGAAACTCTGATGCCCTCTCGCGGCCGCGCTCCGGCTGCTCGATGAAATTGTGGCGCGATGCGGTTTGACGCCCGCGCCGCGGCGCCCTCGCGCCACTGCTCGTCCATTTCCCACGCTCGTTACGCTGTCCACGTCCCACCGTTGGTGCAATCTCACATCCTTGTTATGCATAACTTGTTGATGGATATTCTCTGGACTCCTTTCCCAAATTACACACACGTAATCTTTAAACCGGCACTCACATCTTTGGTGGTCTGCTCTTGGCCACATTACATGACAAAATTTTGTACCGGGTTTTTTGTAATCGATCTCCACGATATTTCCTTTTTTCCATCTATCACGTTTGAATCCCGTTCTGCTGCTTCCATTGTTAAAGCAATATTCATGGATTTTGAGTACTTTATATCGGTTAAGGAAAATAGCCTTTGTCTTATATTGTCACTTGCAATTCGACATATAAATTGATCACGCTGCTTTTCATCCAATGACGGTCCAGAAACACCATTTTCGCCATATTCTTTAACTCTGCTACGTATTCCATTATTGTTTGTTCATTTCTCTGACGGTATTGTCGAAATTTATACCTTTCTGCCAACGGTGATGGTTTCGGTTGCAGATGTTCTGCCATTATTTTAATTACTTCTTCTAATGTGCATTCTGACACGGTTCCTTTGGACTGCATAAATTTAACATTAGTTCAAATGCTTCGCCACCTATATGTATATAAAAACCTATATGTATATTAAAAATGGCAGCTTCATTTTGTTCTTTGTTTCGTTCACTGAAAATAACATTTCTAGATGTTCACAATATGATCCCCAATTACCGGTACATATATTAAATTCTTCAAATTTTGAGTTTAGTGTGGAATACTATCCTCGGTGCCACTGGTATATAAAAGACGTGGTACCGTGAAATACTCGTACAAAAACAGCATGATCTTATTCGTGTCTCCACATTTGGAATTCCGTTGATAACATCATCTATAAGTACCGAGTCTTACATATTAATTACAACGGAAAGCTATTTCCTTCGTAATTAGAAAATATTGTTGAAGAGTCTTGCTATTCTGCATCTTTCGTGATGCGAGTTTTTTATGTATCGTCGTAGTCGTTCACTTTTAGTTCATATTTATCTGGTAATCCTTTACTCGACCTAACGTCCTTAGAAATAATTTAGCAGTACCATTCAGTAAAACCAGGGTATCTCATAAAAATATATACTTGTAATAGGTGCATACCAAATTTGTTTAAGGTCGTGGTAAGGTCTGGAATCTCATTACACCTAGCTAGGAAGCTCACATTTTGCATCGCTTCCTCTTCAAAAAAGGTCACCGTCGAAAAAGAGAAGAAAGATCTTGATGTTATCGATAAAACCCTTATAGATGATGCAGAAGAAGACCAGCTTAATTTCTCTTCACTAGATTCATATTCAGAATGGCTCCTATGATCTTCTTCAATGAGTGAATTGACATGTACATCTTTCCCTTGGAATTTAAATGTGTCATCAACTACATAATCAATTGTCTTAAAACCTGATTAAGATCAGAGATGCTTGCATATTCATTTGCTCCAAAATCCCTTATTTTATAAAAATCATCTTCATCCAAACAATATTTTGATGGTTCTATAACAGTACATCTTGTTCCTGATTCAAACTTAACTATCTCACCATTTGCACCTTCACATAAGTCACTCTAATATTTGAAGCATAAATATGCAAAAAGTTTTTCTTTGTATATATGTAGGTATTTCTGAACTTGAAATTTCACCTTCGCCATCATCAATAACTATAAATTAGTTCCTCTCTGAATTGAAATAAATAGGGAATTCTCTCTTGATTATTTTACAATCCCAATCTAATGTACTTGTTTCTCTATAATGAGTTGTTCACCACATGTTCAAGAAATGGAAAGATCTCTCATTAACCCAATCTGATGTTTCATCTGAATAACATATGTCTGATCCCGAACCCCAACAGTCACTATTTGGACTACAAATTTTCCCAATCTAAAATTTAAAAAAATGTGATGACTAATAGATAATAACAACTCTAAAGAGAGTTATAAAAAGGAGCGTTATATCTGGGAATGGCATTTTTCTTGATCAAATCCAACAAACCATCTTTTTTCTTCTTCTACAACAACAACAACAATACTCTTTATTGTACACCAACTTAAAACAGTGACACATTAACATATATTAAAATTAGTAGATAGTAGTACAATGGGCGGCCTTATTGCTTAAAGCAATCTCTTCCAGGCAACCTTTGGATGGACAAGGATCTCAATTAAAATAAATTGTTGGCGTGTAGCTTAAGACTAAACTAAAGATAATATATATAATATAATGTATAATAAGATACTTATATATTTACCATATACATTTAGAGACATATATATATATATATATATATATATATATATAATATATACATATATATATAATATATACATATATATATAATATATACACATATATATACATATATATACATATATATATATATACATATGCAGTGAGATAGTGCTCCTTCACAAGTCTGTTGAAACTATGGATCGATTTAGCCACAGCGCACGTCTGCCGGCAATGCGTTCCAAAGTTGCACGGCACAAACAGAGAACGATCGTGCGTATTCCGTAGTATGTAAAGGAGTCCTCAGCCGCAACTTCTCTGATGATCTCAGGGATCTTGAATCACTGTGGAAGAACTGGAAGCGTTCTTTAAGATAGGACGGAGTACGAGGATCAAACAATACGTTATAAAGAAGAGACAGAACATGAGCATTACGGCGAAGTCGAATTGGTAGCCACTTGAGCTTTTTACGATATTCGGATATGTGATCATATTTTCGTAATCCAAATATGAATCGTATACAGAAATTTTGGAGTCGCTCAAGTTTATCTAATTGGCTTTGGTTAAGATCGAGATAGCTGACGTCACCATAATCAAGTATTGGGAGAAGGAGGGATTGCGCAAGCGCTACTTTAGTGTTGTACGGTAGAAAATATTGCAGACGACGTAAAGAAGCAGCTGACGCAAATATTTTCTGGCTTATTTTTTGTAGCTGAGGGCCCCAAGATAGTGATTTGTCTAAATAAATTCCTAGATTTTTTACTGTATTACTTATGGGATCACAGCCCCACCAAATATGACTGGTGGCAACAAAGACCAGTTAACCCTGGAAATCATTTTATTACTTCCAATGATGATGGTTTGAGTTTTGTTAGGGTTAACACTTAATCCATGATCTCTACTCCATTCGTTCTAGGTCATTATTAGTAAAAAGTACCGCATCATACAAAGTATGAATGGGTGCGCTAGTGTAAATTTGGAGGTCATCTGCGTAAAGGTGGTAGGAGCTCTGAAGTTGTTCGGAGATAGAATTTATAAAAATCGAGAAAAGTAGAGGAGATAAGACGCCACCCTGAGGCACGCCAGCGGCAGTATTACACCACGATGAGACTCTCTCATCAACTCGAACACGCTGCCGGCGACCATACAGGTAAGTACGAAACCAATCAATCACCGTTGGAGATATGTTAAGAGGGCAAAGCATTCCAAGCAAAATATCAAAGTCTACCGTATTAAAGGCATTGCTAAAGTCCAACAAAGTGAGAACTGTCAGATTGCCTTTCTCCAAGGCAAATTTTATGTCATCAGTAATTTTTATTAAGGCAGTGACAGTGCTATGCCCAGGTCTAAAACCAGACTGATAACGGTTGAAAAGGGAGTTCGTGTTTAGGAAAATGCTGAGCTGATTTTGTACAAGACGCTCCAGCACTTTAGAAAGGAAAGGCAGTATGGATATAGGACGGTATTCGGAAAAAGATTTGGGATGGGGTTTCTTTGGGATGGGTATAATTTGTGCTTCTTTCCAACTACTAGGAAAGACACCATGTGCTAAGGAGTGATTAAGGATGTGAGTAATGATTGGAAGGACGACATCTAAGACAGGAAGAATCATATTTCGGCTAACACAGTCACTGCCTACGGCCTTCGACGTAATGGAAAGTATACTTTTCTTAACATCACAATCGGTTAATTGAGTGAAAGCAAATGGTGAGTATATGGGAGTTGGAATTGACGAAAGGTATTCTAAAGTACGTTTTTTAGATGTACCATCTATTTGAGAAGCAGAAGAGAAATGTTTGTTTAATGAGTCAACATCTAAGTCAAAAGAAGTAGGAGTGTTTTGTTTTCCAACCCCCAGTGATTTGAGAAATTTCCAAACTTTTGATGGATCACTATTTTCTACTGAATTATGAATGTGACGTCTTTGGGCGTCCCTACACACCTTATTACAGTGATTGCGGATCAAAACGTATTTTTCCCAATTGCTAGTGCTCTGTCGGTATTTGTATTTGGTTTTTGTTGCTGCTTTTTTGCGAATGAGTTCTTTAATCTCTCTAGTAAGCCAGGGAGCTGCAACGTGTTTGATTTTAATAGGGCGCACAGGAGCATGCTTATCATACAGCGAAATCAGGTGATCCTTGAAAATATTAACTTTGACATCTACACAGTCAGCTTCTAGTAATGGTGACCACTTGATTTCTGTAGCATCTTTTAGCAGTAAATCCATATTAATACCATTAAAGTTGCGCTGCAACAGAATATTGGGTTTAATTTTAGGAGGACGTAATTTATAGGTGAGGTAGATAAGGTCATGGTACGAAAAAGAATCTGCGGCACATTGGCCGTGTGTAACGACATGATCAACAGAAGATACTAGGATAAGATCTAAGAGTGAGGGGTTGGAATTTGGAAAATGATGTGTAGCACTTAAGGGGAGTATGGAAAGGTTACAGGATTCAACTAGAGACACGAATGCAGAGGAACGAGAATCTTTTTTTAATAAACAGGTATTAAAGTCTCCCATGATTATGGTATGATTGTAAGATGGTGTCAATTTATGTAGCAGATGTTCAAATGAAGAAAAGAAGTCAATACGCAAAGATGGGGAGTAATAGACGCCAAGTAGAATTTTGGTGTTATTCAGTTCCACTTCAATAAAAAGGTGTTCGTCGGCATTTGATGAAGGTGATTGTGCTGACATATCAACTATTTTGTATTTAAGAGAGGATCGTAGGTAAATAGCAACACCTCCACCCACACCAACCGCGCGATCATTTCTTACTAAGTGGTAACCGGGCAGGGAATAGAGCACAGACGGTAGCTGAGGTTTAAGCCATGATTCGGAGATAAGAATAGCATGTATATTTTTACTGTCAAAGGCCGCTAGCATATCGGTGAAATGAGCCGGAATACTTTGGGCATTGATATGAACTGTGTTTAAGTTCCCAGAGACATCAGAGAATTGGGAAGATATAATGTCAGAAAGCGAAGGAACACTATGAAAACTATCATCACTAAGTGTACTGGATATACTTTTATAATCATCACTGTCATCAGATGAAGCCATACGTTCTATATAATGCACTAACTATATGTATAAATATATATACGAGCTAAAATACAAATAAAGTAATACTATAACAATGAAAAAATATTATATAATACAGTAATTCAAATTAACTTTGAAATATTGTCCACCCGCCAGTCATGGGCAAGTACAAACAAAGTATAAAATAAAAACACGGAATAGGAAGTAAAAAGACATACAAAAATAGTGAATTATGTGGATAACAGGACTTTAGAAAAAAAGTTCTCCATATTTGATGTTAATTGACTGAACGACAACTACCTGCCACACTCAGGATGCCTGAATGTTACTGACAGACATGAATAATTAAAAGCAAGTCAAATATAGAAATAGTAAAAAATACTTGCCATCAATTGAAATTAACGAGCCATTACACAACTCTGAGTGGGGCAGTTTAGGAAGAAAAATGTGTGAAATTATAAAATTACCTATTGAATAATTTACCTGTTTAACATAATATTTTATTAGTTATGTAGGGTTTATTGAAAACCACTGTTAATAATTTTATATATTTAACAATAATTTTATCTGTTTGCTTCAGTAACCAGGACAGTTAATTTATCAGTATATAAAAAAAAGAAAATAAAATTACATTGTGTTATGAAAAATTATTAATGTATTAACAGGAAAAGAAATGCTGAGACAATTATTAAAACATTATGTTCAATTGATTATACCTAGTACTGGTTTTTTATATATTAGATATATATAAAAAAAGAAGAAAAATAGGAAGAAAAACAGTTTTCCTAGCTTTGGCCATTTTTAGTAGTTAGTTGTACAAACAAAATATTGAATTAATAACTAAGATAAAACATACCTATTTCATTGCAAAAACTTATTTTAATATATTTGTGTTTTTGCGTTCTCCACTACATACTACAATTATTGCAATAGATTATAATATCCAATTGGAGGAGTGTAAAATGATATTATAAGATCATTATTGATATTATAAGATCATTATTGATATTATAAGATATTATTTTTATATAATATCATTGGGAGTGTATATAACATGTACCTTTCTATATAATAACATCTATGTTATCCAAATACATGTACTCATATCAAACAGCATGAGACAGAGAGTAAAATTACTTTTTGGTAGTAATAGGACGTTTCGGTCTAATTGTAACATTTTTAGCCGAGTTACAGATGTCGTGAGTAAACCTTGAGAGACCTTATTAGGAGCGGTGAGTGAGTTGATTCTATGACGAGTTCCGTCAGGTCCAGTGATGTAAACGTAGCCGTCCCGGGTCCAACACTTAGAAATTCCAAATTTCTCTCGAGCTGATGTGAAGATATTATGTCGAAGCTTGGTTAGAAATTCGGAGACGGTGATACCAGACCCTTTCAACGTAGTTTTAGTAAACCATATTTTGTTACGCATAGCCATATCACGAAATTTGACCAAAATTGGGCGTTGTTTTTGAGAATCTTGAAGTCGTCCCATTCTATGACAACGTTGGATATGCTCGGCTGAAAAATCAGGTAGTTTGAACTTATGTTGTATGACTGTGACCACTGTATCCGAAGTATTTTCCGTTTTGTTCTCGGGAATACCATGAAGTAGGAGAATCTTCCGACGTGTATGCATGTCTAAACGATCTACATTTAACACTAATACCTCAATTTGTTCCTTTATATTCGCAAAAGCTTGTAGGACGAATGAATACCTTGAATGATGAAAATTCCAAGGCCAAGTTGGAATTACTGGAAATTGAGTCTGGAGCGCTTTTCATGTCATTCTCGAATTTGGTAAATTTTTCCTGAATCATTTCCATCATTGTAGCCATTGATTCTTGGATAGCTTCCATTGCCAAATTTAACCTCAAAGTCGTCACAACACAGCTTGTAATTTTTATTCCAAAGCAGTAAATGTATGCATTGCGCACACTCTGGCAGGTAGACTATATTAAAAAACTATTATTTACACATAAGATATGTAAAAAGTATATATTTTCAATTTATTTTATTAAAATATTGAGAGATACAATTTAATACGTCTTATTTGCAACTCTACCCGCGCGTACGACCTTCTACTTAATCCGAGTTTGCCTCCATACGCTTTTTTCACTTCAATCTCTACAGATTTTTTCATTTTTATTACTTCTGCTTTTCTAAACTCCTATTCTTCATAAAAAGTTTTAAAAATTATGGTTCGAGGATGTTTTTGTCTATTTTCAATACTTTTAAATCTGCAATTTTGACAGTATTTCCGTCTTCATAACTTGTTATGTTTATACCCATTTGGGAACACACATCTTTCCAATCAAGAAAATCATCATTGTTCAATAAATTTACCCGAGAAGGCTCTCAGGTTTTGATCTAGAAGTTTTGATTGCGGTAATGAAGGCCTCAGGGGTGTACATTGGGCCAATTTGTTAATGGCAAACTACGTAATTGGCTTGCCACATGTAGTCCGAATGTATCAAATTCATCTTGATGGATAGTTTGACCCAACGTGTCTAATCTGTTGACTGACAATTTTTTTTCTTTTGTACATGCTCAATATTAGATTCTCAAATCAAATCAAAATATGAAGACGCATCGCTATTTGTGTTCGCCGCTGAATCTTCGCTTTCTTTTGCCTGTTGTAACCAAAAACTAATATAAGTTTATTTGTTTTAGGTGCCATCCACAACAGATCCAATGCATTTTCCTTTTTGCTGTGGGGCTATTAACGGGAAACACGTCTTAATACAAAATCCAACACACTGACTTCAGACTATTATAATTACAAAGGCACTTATAGTGTGGTGTTGTTTGCTATAGTGGATGCACGTTACCGTTTCATATATAATAGATGTTGGAACTAATGGACGCATGAATGATTCACATATTTGTAAAAAAAACAATGTTCTGCAATGCTCTTGAATGTAATAATTTGGAACTACCTAATAAAGCAGTTTTCGTTGGTGATGATGCTTTCCCTTTGGTAACCTATCTAATTAAACCCTATTCAAGACATGAAGGTTTGGAACACAAAAAAATGTCTTTAATTACAGACTAACAAGAGCACGCCGAATCGTAGAGAATGCCTTTGGCATAATGGCTTCCCGATTCAGATTATACAGAAAACCTATATCGGTTTCATTGGATAAAACTGATTCTATTAATAAAGCTACCTGTGCACTGCATAACTGGCTTCGGACTAATCGTATATACATGAATACTCCCGAATTAAGACGAAGAGAACTTTAATCAGAAAGGGAAGTTGGTGAAGCGTTCCTACGGAAGGAGTAGTTGAATTTACGACACCGTTGTCTTCTAACAACTATTCACGAAATGCAAAAGATCTGCGCGATAGATTTGCTGACTATTCTGTCGAATCTGGAATAATTCCATGGTAAGATAGAATGATTGCGTAAATATTGTATGTTTATTTAATTATAAAAATGGCCCTGTTTACAATATGTAATAAAATGCTATCATTATATATGCATTTCATACTTGATACTAGTAGTAAGTAAGTAGTGGTAGCGTGATTTTTTATGTTTTAAATTGTTTTTAAATAATCAAAGGCAAACTTTTTCATAACATCATTTGTATCCACATGTAATCTGTTGCCGCTAAGTATTTTAGTAACGACTCGGCACCAGTTGCACAGAAAAAAATTGCAGGACAGTTCCAGAACATATTTTATAATTTCGAGCTTATGGTTTTCACAATGAAAAATGTCAAAATCCAGTTCAGTGCAGAGAAATGTTTTTATATTTGGAACAATACATTGGTTTTTAATGATATAGTAAAATAAGTAGTAGTAAGTAAATCTTGTATCTTTGAAAACAATTGCACTAAATTTTTGTTTGGATATGTTAAATAGAATTTTTCTTTGGTGTATTCACGTAGTTTCAAATAATCTAATCATTATTTTTCTCGTACAAAGAATCATTGCAAATCCTACAATTTTTAAACACATTTATTTTGATTTTCCAATATTGGAACTGTAGCGGTACCGATGTGCCAGTTTGGGTTATTTTCTAACTTAAAAATGTTTGTTTATTTCTAATAGTTTAAAATATTAATGTTGAATGCACCCGAGAGTGGTGCTGGTCGGAAGTGCACTGAACGTTCGTTCATTTCCACCGTGTTCGGTGGAAATAGATAGGCACTTGCTACAAGTTATGTAAGATATATAATAAAGACATATCAAACCGAACACTCACTCTCTGTTTGATCTTCTTCATCACTTTCGTCGTCATCGTAATCATCGTTTTCATTCAGTTGAATTATGAATCTAAAAAGATGTACTATAGAAATAACAAACAATTTCACATACAATGACCTGATTCCGAGAATTATAGCTTGAGCAGTCTGCCCAGTTAAAGCAATAATAATCGATTGTGTTAATAAACAATAACATACCTGTCCATTTCATCGTCACATACCCTATCTGAATTATAATATTCGTCCTCGTTTTTTATGACGTGATTATCACAATCGCGCCACTGTTCAACATAATAATTAGAAAAAAACAATTCTAAATCTTTTAACTTTTTATCTAAGTTCGAATCAATGGAAGTCCTTGCGAGCTCGCCTTTTACGTACCCCCACACGAGTTCAATTGGATTTAAATCCGAATGGTGTGGGTGTACGCGAAGCACGATATGTCCATTTTCCTTTAATATTTCATCAATTTTGTACTGTTTCTCCGTGTTTTGCTCATTAATTATTTTCATTAGATCACATTTACGCATAGAGCTATCATACTGAACACCTCGCGTTCTAACCACTGCTGCATTTCGCTTTTCAGGGTACACATTATAGGTTTTTTATCGATCTGAGTGCTTTGGTAAGCGCCTTTGTCTATTACAATAACAGAATTCGGAGGAATGTTTGGTAACAGTTTTTCATCGATACACTTTCGAAAATTTGTGGCATTCATGTCTCCATGTTAATCACCGGTCTTGGAATGCGATTTGAACATCAATAAAGAATTAGGTACAAAGCCATTGCGACAGCCAGCGTATACAATTACAATACGAGGTCCTTTACCGATGGTTTGCATAGCCCCGCGTTCTGTATCAGACTGCCAGCATTTTTGTGTCACCTGATTTTTATTCACGTAGGTTTCATCTAGGAAAATTATTAACTTACCCTCTCGGCGGTATTTTTTAATGTCTCTGATGTAATGCCACCGCGGGCGCATTATGACTATGTCGTGACGTTCAATTAATAGTTTCCTCTTTGGCTGGCATATTAAATATTTGAAACCAAGCCTACGTATTGTCCGTCTCAAGTTTTCACGTGAGCAATGAAGTATATTGTCTTTCAATTCCGCATTCAACTTTTTCAACGACGAGATACATTTTTTGAAAGTATACCATGTGTAATTTTTATTCGTATGACACCTTCCGTAAAATTGTCTATTTCAATCCTTTTTTTGGAAAACCCTTGTGCTTCCATGATTCTAGCTTCTTTTATATATTTTTTACGCTGGTCTCAGACAAACCTGTGACTTCAGCAACAGTTTTTGCTAAATTAATGTCGTTTGCGTATTCGGCCGATGTTCATTGTGGTTCATGGTAATTTTTTTGCCGTTCAAAAAATTGTTACACTTTATGTACAACTTCCTTAAGTTGTCTTGATATAGCCTTACTCATCCTGACATCTTAATCTTATATGCGTCGAACTCTAAGTAATACGGAATGACAAACACGTGTTGCCGCTTCGACTGCGCGGCCGAGACTGCCGCAGGGCTTACAATTTCAATACATTTGTGATTGGTATAAAAATCGTCGATAATGGCAATAATTTACAAAGTAGTATATGTAATGGCAGAAATTCCGACAGTAGACATGTTGATGAGATTCGAAATATAGATTAAAATAAAAGACGTGTTTTCAGCTTCTCTTAAAAATGATATCTAATTATTAATATTTAAAGTTTCAAAAGATATTGACCATTCAATTTTTTAACATATGTGTTTTGATTTTAGTAGCATTATAATAATTTGACGTAAAATAGACAAAATAGATGTCACTGTTTTAACACTCTTTGCGAAAACCATAAAATGGAAAAATCTTTGTTACCTGGACATAAATTCTGAAAAAAAGAAACATAATTTACGAAAGACATAGATATTAATTAATCTGTGTAATTTAGAAAAAAATTACCAACGATATTTGACGACATTCATAATGTCAAATATTTGAATATTTTGATAAACTATGTCTAATCAGGTAAGTTCCAATCAGGAGAGATTGGAATCTTTTGCCCATTTTGGAAAATTTATATTTGTTCGGGTGAATTAAATTATGTTAAAATTAAGTTATTTTTTCTGCCCAGTCTTATAAATATGCTATAAAATAGTCGACAGTGTTAAATTATGAACCAAATTTATTACAAGTCTAAGCAGTTCTGTGTAAAATAATCATAACAGTATTGATGACATGTTACTTTTGATGTAATAATTAATAGTTATACTGATTATATTTTGTTTACAAAAAATGTTAGTTATGTAACTAAAATAACTATAGTAGTTTTGTATTATAACTAACATTTTTTGATCACAGTTTAATTTAGTTGTAACGTAATATTATTAAGTAAAAAGTCAGTTGCTAATAAAATTCAGTGCGAGAAAAGATACGTTAGTTATATTATAAAGATATTGAAAGAGTGAGCTATTACTGTATTTGTACTTTTGATACTGAATTGTAAAGATTAATGTGTAATGTACAAGTAGTCGACGAGAATACCACTTTGGTATATGTGTGTTGTCTACAAATGTCTATGAGATTATCTCTCTGTGTCTATGTCTCGATGTAATAAGAAAATGTGGGTATTAAACTTAATACTAAATATAAAATGTAATAAATAAATAAATATAATATATTCTTAGTCCCTTACAAGTGCTCTGCAGAAGTTATTAACAAACGCTTCCACTGCGCCAACCAAAAATAACAAAAGAAGAACTTTAGTAAGTAATTAACTTCAACAAGTGTGCAAAATCTAAAAGCTAAGAGAAAATGGCGTCAGGATCACGATTGCGTCATGATTACAATATAAAATTGGAAGACGGTGTTAATTTTAGTAACTGGAAATTTAGATTAAAATTAATATTACAAGAAAGAGAAGTAATAAAAGTATTAACAGAAGATTCGGACAATAAAAACCAACAAAACGAATTTAAAACTCAAAATATCATCGTACAATGCATAAGTGACAAATTCGTGGAAATAATTAAAAATTGCTCAACTGCAAAGGAAATGTTGACAAAGTTAGAAGAAAGATTCGAAAGAAAACGTATTACTAACAAGTTATACCTAAAACGTAAACTAGTAAATTTGAAATGCAAAACGGAAGAAAAGTTGCAAGACTTCTTTCTAAAGTTCCACACAATATTGAATGAGCTTCAAGCTGCGGATTACAAGGTGGATGAGATGGACAAAATATGTCATCTATTGTCAGCAATGCCCAACCAATATGACAATGTAATAACCAGCATGGAAACACTAGCAATGGAAAAATCCATAAACATTGATTTTGTCAAAGCAAGGTTGTTGGATGCAGAAATAAAAGAAGTTAAAGACAATGATGAACAGCCTTCCACTTCATTCATAACATGTTATAGATGTGGTAAAAGTGGACACATGCTTCGACAGTGCCAAGTAAAACAGACCAGTACATATCAAAATTAGCCAGTAAA
The DNA here is from genome assembly GCA_949752895.1 of Dendrolimus pini. Classification (NCBI taxonomy): domain Eukaryota; kingdom Metazoa; phylum Arthropoda; class Insecta; order Lepidoptera; family Lasiocampidae; genus Dendrolimus; species Dendrolimus pini. Next base: position 11,116,209 of record OX457151.1, read on the forward strand.
CCGAGAAACAGAATTTCATGGAAACCAATATAGAGGTACTTCATATCGAAGCAGAAATGATCGAGGACGAGGAAACAAACTTCGAGCTTCATATAGAGGACATTCATACAATCACCAAGTTTCAAGTGCAGAAAGCAAGTTTAATGATATGTCATTTATTACAAGCGATCAGGTAATGATATCGAATCCAAAAAGAAGGTAAAAACATTCAATTTATTATAGACTCAGGAGCCACTCAAAATTTAATTATGGACATTTATGAAAGTTTTATGTGTGATGTAAAAAATTTAGACAAAGAAATTAAAATATACATTGCAAATGGGGAATATTTGATTGCTAATAAAATTGGAAATTTAATTGTAACTTATCAAAATAAACACAAAATAACAGTTCATGGGCTTATAGTTAAGGGGCTATCGCACAATGTATTGTCTGTAAAGAAATTGATAGAAAAAGGCAATTCTGTAAAATGTAATAAAAATTATATAGTAATAAGTAAAGGTAAAATTGTATTGTTTGGTGAAATGTTCGGCAATTTATATGGAATAAATCTGAAATTAAATTATGATAAATGTTGTGTTGCTAATAATAATACAGATATTTGGCACAAAAGGTTAGGACATGCTAATAGAAAACATTTAAGAATTTTAAATTTACCATGTTCAGAGACACCATATGGACCTTGTATAGAAGGAAAGTCAACGAGGCAAACCTTTCCTACAACAGTGAGACATCATATGTTGGAGAAATGCTACATACTGACCTTTCAGGACCTGTAACGACACCTACTTCGAACGATGAATATTACTATCAAACTTATAGATGACCATTCTCATTTTTGTGTATTATATTTATTAAAAAGAAAGAATGAAGCTACAGATAATATAATAGAATATGTTAAACTATTAGAAACTCAAACTGGAAATAAAGTAAGAAAAATAAGATGTAATAATGGTGGAGAATTCAAAAATGATAAAATATATACTTTCAGTAAAAATAAAGGCATAATTATTCAGTATATACAACCATACTCACCTCAATCAAATGGAGTAACGGAGAGAATGAACAGGACAATCTACAATAAAGCCAGAATAATGATGTTAGAAACACAGTTACCTAAACATTTATGGGGAAAAGCAGTAAGGTGTGCGTATATCAGATAAATAGATGTCCATCGGCAGCCATAAACTATAGAGTACCAGCTATGCTATGCTAAGATATGGAAATTTAGACCTATCTAAACTGAGAGTATTTGGTTTAAAAGCCTGGGTGGTAACCATACCAAGGAAAGAAAAGTTTGACAGAAGAGCAAAGGAAATGAGATTTATAGGATATAGTATGAATGGATATAGACTATGGGATGAAGAAAATAATAAAATCATTACTTCAAGAGATGTGATTTTTGATGAAAATGAAATTATATATAAAATAAAAGAGAACAAAGAAAACAAACATTGACCTATACAGAAGAAAATGAAAATGATAATACAGAACTTAAAAATAATATGGACAAAGAAGATAGGAACATAACAGATGTACAAGAAAATAAAAACCAAGAAATTGAGGAAATTGATGATACAGAAAGTAATGACAGTGATGTTTACAGGACCAGATCAGGTAGAGAGATAAGGAAACCAAAAGACCTAGTAGAAGATTATGATTTAAATATAGCACACTGTTTATGCACAGGAGAACCAGTAACATACGAAGAAGCTATACAGAACGATGAATGGAAAGAAGCAATCAAGAAAGAACTAGATTCACTTGACAAATTAGAAACATGGGAAGTGACAGATCTACCAACAGGAAGAAAAGCAGTTGAGACAAAATGGATATTTAGACAAAAACAAGATGGATCTAAAAAGGCTAGATTAGTTGTCAAAGGATTTCAACAGCAAGAACAAATGCGAGAATATTATGCACCTGTAGCAAGAATGCCAACTATAAGAACTATGCTTATGCCCATTTTCACCAACAACCCCTAAAATATAAGGGCCACCTAAGCAGATTTACGTGACACTTAGCAGCCATTTGGTTTTCACCAACGTCTAAGGGACACCTAAGCACTTAAGGTATCCCTTAAAATTAGGTGCCCAATGATCGGCTCCCTAACGGACCCCTAACCTAGAGACAAATTATATGGATGCACATTTTTTAAAGTATTCGCAATGGATAGTTCACTTGGTGATTTTTTGGATTGTGTTGACGCTATTGAGACTGTTGAACTTGTAGCAAACCCTCGATGTCTTGCTAGACCTCGATTATACCGTGAGCGATCAGACTTTTTCACGAAATACGATGATAAAGATTTTTTTATAAGATATAGGTTATCAAAGGAAAGTGTGTTATTTTTGCTACGAAAAGTTGAACGGTTTTTAGAATATCCTGACAACAGGTGAGTGATCTGATTATTTAGCACAATCTGTAATTAAAACCTAGCTAAAAAATAAATTACTTATACATTTGTTTATTTTCTTACAGAAATAAATCTATAGCTCCCATCAAACAATTACTCTGCGCTCTAAGGTTCTATGCAACTGGGAGTCATTTACAGACAATAGCAGATATAGGAGGAATCAGTCTTGCTTCATGTTGTCGTATCGTAAAAAGGGTTTCCGTCTGTATTTCAAAATTACGAAAAGAATTTATAACTTCCTGAAAATGAAATGCAACAACAAAGTATAAAAGCTGATTTTCATTCTTTAGCACGTTTCCCAAATGTAATAGGCTGTATAGACTGTACTCACATAAAAATACAATCGCCAGGTAACGTAACTTTAAAAAGTAACATTATACATTTATATTTGTAGTCTTGTGTAGAATTTTCTATAAATTAATATAATAAAGTTTCCTCAAGATTGAAATTTCTTCTTGTATTCAGTATTTATTTTTTGCTTTTATTTTAGGTGGCGATGATGCTGAACTATTTAGAAACAGGAAAGGTTATATGTCAATAAATATGCAAACAATTAGCTCACCAAAACTTTTAATTATGGATGTAGTTGCTCGATGGCCAGGTTCAACTCATGACTACTATTTACCAAAGCAGTAGGCGTTTTGCAAGATTTGACAGAGGGGATTGTTATTTATTAGGAGATAGTGGATACCCATTGAAGGTAATATATAAATGTATATGAACATACACAATGCATATCTTAGAAGGTGCTCATCTACATATATATTCATAATATTAGATATCTAATTTATGCATTCATTTAATATGTCACTTTAAATGGTTATGTATGTTTGCAGGGTCATTTATTAACTCCATACTTAAACCCATCAACCCTTGGCCAGCAACGATACAACGAAGCCCATATTAAGACCAGAAACGTTGTTGAACGTCAATATGGTGTTCTCAAAAGAAGATTTCCTATTTTAGCTTTGGGATTGAGGCTAAAATTACAAAATGCAATGAATGTTATAGTAGCATGTTGTGTACTACATAATATATGCATTATAAAGAATGACCCAGAACCAATAAATGATGGGTCAATTTATAATTTAGAAGAATTAATAAGTGAAGGACACATTCCTGAAATTCAACGGCACATAAACGAACCATATTATGGTTTCCAAAGAAACCAAGTAACAAGTTACTTTGAAAATATGAATTAGGTCTAAGTTACTGTTCTTATTTAATCATTGTGTAAATATCTCTATTAAAGGTGAATAAAATAATTGTGTTTAAACATAAAAATCTTTTTATTGAATGTTGTCACTATTTATTGCTAAAAATATTATTTTGTAATACACCACTACTAATTTGTTTCAATACTGTTTTTTTAATTTCAATTTCTAAATCTTTAATTTCTAAATCTTTGATTGCCGCTTGAATTTGTAATTGATTTAACTTTTTTTTTGTTTCAAATTCTTCTTCTTTTCTTTTATTAACATTGTTGTATCCTGTACATAACGAGTTTATTGCCTCATATCTTTCATCTTTTTTGCTTGAGATTGGTCGCCTTCTCGACCATGTTGGTGTTTGTATTATATTTTCAATTGGTGGAGCACTGAAGGTTTCCTAAAATAAATGGCAACATGGGTTAATCAACACATTTTTAACTTAGTTTAAAACAAATTATACATAAATTATAAACTAGTATAATGAAGAAAATTTATATTGTATTCTACCTATAATCTATTAAGTTTATAAATTGAACACTAGGCCTAGTTTATCTAAAGCAATGAGTAAGGTTACCAGTAGGCTGTAGAAACCCACGGTCCAAGTGTGGTGTTCTGATCCCTGAGTTGTGATTATGGTATTAATCATAAATCATTTATATTTAAGCAATTGAGTATATAAAGGCATATAACTGGTATATATAAATAAAACCTTTATTACAATTAAATATTTAATTACCTCTGGCTTATTGGTTATTTCAGTTATGGTCTTGTTCTCTATTTCTATGAAACCAGGTATATCTGCAACATCCTCTATACAGATAACCTTTGGCAGGCTAACCTCTTCAACATTTACAGCATCACTGTCGTTTACATTTAAAATTCCTGTACATCCTCTTCCCATGATGGTGCAAACTATTTCCAGTACCGGATCTGTTTTTATTACCGATGGCCCACCTCCTGTCTGCAATAAACTTTTTCTTGTAGCACCATGATACAGTTTACTGTCACTTTTTAACTTCTCCCAAATCTTCATCAAGGACTCCTTGCTCCTAAAAATAAAATAATTAGTAAAATAACTACGAAACAGTATCCTGTTCACACTATTTATATGTTACTAATTCAAAAGTGAAGCATATAAACCAAAGGTAGATGATAATAGGTTAAAATAGCTATAATTTGATTATTCTGACCTGTAAATAGACCCTGACGCATTAAAACTGTTCGTCACCTCCGTCCAAGCCAATAGTAAATTTTGACCACGCTTCCTTTTTTCAGCCATAGCGTTATAAAATCAGACACTTATTTTCAAAATTCACACGATAAAATTCACTGTTAAACGTTGAAATAACAAGACATAGAAATTGTTAAACGAGTTTATGAAGGTTATGGAATGGTATGCCGTATGGTATTTTTATCTTAACGAAATGTCATTTTTATTTCATCTGACACTTAGTTATGACAGTTAACTTTTTTTCTACGAAATAACGCATTGAATCACAGAAATATTAATTTTAATGGGAATATTGCATATAAAATTCAACATTAAACATGTTCAGCGTAAATACAATGCAAAATATGATATTTAATCATTATAACGTAAAATAAAGTTGCAAAATAGTTATCGTAAAACTTACCAATTAAGAATCGGCAACAACGTCGTTATGCCCGACACTATAACTGTCACTTACGTAGGTATCCCTTAATTAGGAGTCACTTAGCACGATGAAAACGAATTTAAGTTAAGGTAGGATTTGGGGGATCCCTTAGGATAAGAGATCCCTAGTTAGGGGATTGTTTAGGTATGATTGGTGAAAATGGGCATTAGTCATGCAGTGCAAGAAGGATTGGAAATCAAACACCTAGATGTATCAACAGCATTTTTAAATGGGAAACTGAAAGAAGATGTATATATAAAATGTCCCAAAGGAATATTATATCATTTAACTTCTCAAAATGATTTACCTACACTTTTATTAATTGATAATCAAAGTTCTATAAAGCTGATAGAAAATTTTGATAATGGGAAAAGATCTAAACACATATACATTAAATTTCATTATATTAAAGCTATAGTTCATAAAGGATTAGTGTCAGTGAAACATGGGAACCAACAGGGGAAAATGTTTCAGATTTATTCACCAAAGCAGTGCCAAAAATAAAACACAATTATTTGATTAATAAACTTCATTTAATGTAAACATAAGTGTAAAGGCCTGAGTCTTGTGAGACTCCGGTTAGTTTTGTGGACTGTCCTTGATGATTGGAAGAATGATGAACGTTTTTTATATTGATATGGTTTTATTGCTAGGTTATTATTACAATAAATTTAAATGTGGTGCGCGCGCGTTGATGTTAGAGGATCGTAAGCGTGTGTTGTATGATGTGTGACACCGGCCGAGGCGCCGCGTCGCCCCCGCCGCGGCTACCGCCCCGCACCAACCGGTGTTGCTAGCTGCAGCCGTAACACGCTCCCCAGTCTTGAAGTACGAATCAAAAGACCCCTTTTAGTTTTTTATTTCTGCCATTCTGGCAACTCCATCTTTGCCAGGCATGACCCTCACGATGCGTCCAAAAGCCATAGAAGAGGTGGTGTGTTTGGTTCCTTCACTAAGACCATCTCTCCGACGCGAAGGGGTCCCGAAGAAGCGCGCCGTTTTGTTTTTCGCTGCAAGCAAGAAATGTATTCCTATGAAAATCGATGCCAAAGTGCTGTTTCAGTTTTTTAACGCGCTGAACCGCTGCAGCGACTTTATGTTGTTGATTTCAATATCTGCTTGAGGAATTGACGTGAGTGACCGCCCAAATAGAAAATGAGATGGGGTAAGGTAAGATAAGTCGCAAGGATCGGAAGAGAGTGGGATGAGAGAAGAGAGACTGGAAGTTAAGATGGCTTCTATCTGAGCCAAGCATGTCGTGAATTCTTCATAAGTTAAGCGGCTCAAACCCAAAATACGCTTTAACTGCTGTTTTACGGATTTTACAGCCGATTCCCAAAGGCCGCTCCACGAAGAGGCGTAAGCGGGAATAATTTAAAACATATAACTTTCATAGCAACGTCGGAGCTTAAAATAGACGAAGTCCCTTTAAGGAAATAAGATAATTGGTTACAAGCTTCTTCGAAATTGGTACCGTTGTCCGAGTAGACAGTCTGTGGCAATCCACGACGAGCGATAAAACGGTTAAGACAAGTGATGAAGGCTTCCGTGGTGAGATCCGTAGCCATTTCTAAATGGCTTTGTAGCCAGACAAGAAAAATACAAATATAACATTTAAGCAGCCTAGCCCCTCTACCTTTCGGGTTGAGCATCAGCACTGGCGCCATGTAGTCTGTTTTTTATGTGTAGTGATTTTCCTGATAGAAGAATATTGAATTCATTTGGAAACATGTATTGTTGAGCAATGCTAATTAATTTTAATTTAGATGTTTCTAATTCAATACAAGTTAAATTATTTTTATATTGTGTTTTATTTGTTTACAATTATTTACAAATCTTTGTATATATGTAAATATAATTAATTTTATGCAGTTGGATGTTTTATTAATTAATTATAAAATTGTGTTTGTGTTTTCTATTATGTTTGTATGTGTATGTAAGAAGATTTTTGGAAGAAAATATGAATGTATGTTTGGATGTTCAAAGAATTTAATTTCTTTATGTTGGTGAAAAGTAGGACGACACCACCACAAGCCGTCATGGAGATTTCGTGCGGTTGCCTAAAATCGACCTTCCGCATTTCGATGGAGACTATCAGCACTGCCTCGGATTTCGAGATACGTACCTTTCATTAATACACAATTGAACAACTCATTAAGCGAAATCCATAAATTCCACTATTTGCGTGCTGTCTGTCAGGGCAGTGCAGCATTATTAATTCAAAGTTTAGATTTGAGAATAGAAAATTACGCGATTGCTTGGCAACTGTTATCTGAAAGATATGATAATCAAAAACTTTTAGTCAACAACCATTTACAAGCACTGTTTAACTTACAAAATATTCAACATGAAAATGGTTAATTGTTGCGTAATATGGTAGACACAATTAATAAAAATTTAAGGGCACTTGCCACACTAGGGGAGCCTACTGACCACTGGGATACCATAATAATTTTTATTATGTCCAAAAAATTAGACAAAGCTTCAAGTCGTCAGTGGGAAGAATATCGAAATACATTGGCAGGTAACAATTCACCTTCATAACAACAATTTCTAAAAATTTTAAACAATAGGGCTGACTTGCTTGATACAGTGCAGGAGCAAAACGTGCAAGCATCTCAATCAAACAATACTAAAAGTTTCATAGTTACATCTAATAATATTACTTCAACTTATAAAAATAAAACAAATCACATAAAAAATCCTATGTGCCCTATGTGTTCGAATAATCGCTTTTTATTTTCGTGCCCTACTTTCAAAACATTAAGCGTAGATTTGCGTATTAAAAAAACCACTGAAGCAAGAGTTTGTAAAAACTGTTTACGCCCAGGACACACACATAAAAATTGCAGATTATCTCATTGCAAATACTGCCAACTTAAACACAATACACTTTTACATAAAGAAGTAGGCTCTGAAGCTCGCCCACCCCCTACATTCCAGCCATTGTTATGCAGCCGTAACAATAAGACTAAATAAATAAATATATATATGTAAGTAAAATATATAGGTATATAAATAATTAAAACTTGATTTAAAACTTAAAACTATTTAACTGTGTAGTACCTACGCTATAAGAATAAAAACTAGAATTGATTGTAAAGCCTATTTCATAATTATAATTCATTGTTATTATGTGAAACTGTCATAGAGTAAGATTTACTAGAATAGACATGGAACGTGAAGTATAAATTTTCTAGAAGTGACTTTTTGATTTTGTATAACAATTTAAGATTTTAACAATATAAAATTCTGTAAATTGAGGGGGATTGTAAAGATTAATGTGTAATGTACAAGTAGTCAACGAGAATACCACTTTGGTATATGTGTGTTGTCTACAAATGTCTATGAGATGGTCTCTCTGTGTCTATGTCTCGATGTAATAAGAAAATGTGCGTATTAAACTAAATACTAAATATAAAATGTCTATATTCTTAGTCCCTTACAAGTGCTCTGCAGAAGTTACTAACATTTGAAAGGAAAAGTGTATTTAACAAATTAAACTTGAAAAGACAACTCTTAGAGATAAAATGTGGCAAAAGTGAAAAGTTACAAGATCATTTTATGAAGTTTGATATGTAGTATAGGTAGTAGGTATGTTGTATACCTTATAAGCTCTATATTTAATAGTCAGTAATAAACATGCAGTTTTACTGTAAACACGTCTTTTAATTAACGCTCCTCGGTCCCATCCGTACATGGCGACCCTGCGAGTTGACGCGGCGCGTTTTCTCAAGTGTATCAAATAACCGAGAACAATGTAATTGCGGCGGCGAACTTCGATTAACATAATTATATTAGAATGTAAACAGTGGACAGTATAATTCTAGAAAGCACGCGAAATTTGAGTTGTGGCGTAATAATGAAATTCAGTCATTAAAAAAAATATATATGAGGAGCTAGTGTGCCTACGAGTTCGTCATCATGTGCCAATCAAAGGTTGAAAAAGAAGATGTATTTTTGGCCCAAACTGCATCAGGTGGAGACAACGATAACCATTTGCAACATATCAAGGCGCACATGTCCACTATGAACGTGTTGTTGATCGTAATAACGACAGCACTGCTACTTGGAGGTATTTTCGTCCTTTTACGTTTCTACAAAAAATGTCACCAAAGCTGGATGAACAACGCTTTGCGAGATGAATCTATTCGCCGATCTATGAGCCGTCGGTTTCGTGAAGCACGTGAACGTGGAGCCCGTCAACATGAGTCTGGAGCTGGACCAAACGTCTAATCGTCGAACGTCGGATCGTAAGTGCGTACCTATAGTGAAGTGATAGTCAATAAAGTGCTTTTCTTTTATGAACGCAATAGTACCGCGTTAACAGTGCGTATATCTAAAAACCTACCGCTATATTTTTATAATAAAATAGCCTGTAGAAGAATATATTTTGTTCCCTAAAATCTTAGATTCTTAATTTAGATATTATAATAAGGTGGTTAATTTGGTAAATTGTTCCAAACTTATACAATAAGTAAAATGGACGTTTTAGTTAAGTAATGGCAAATAGGTTAAAAGAAATATATGCAGAATTACAAATATTGAGAGAAGCTATATGTAAACTAGGACCATTAAGGAGAATAGAACAGGTTGGTCAGTTAAAGTATAATTTAGTAGATCAATTATATGACGAATATCTTGGTATTTTTGAAAGTTCTACATATAAATTGGAAGTACTAAATTTAAGTGTTGAAGAAGCAAATTTAATTGAAAACATATGGTTATTTATACAGAAGTTGTATCGTAAAATTTATTCTTACGATAGGGGAAGCACCAATACGGACACCACAATGGCGAAATTTGACCTTAAAACTGCCGTGAGTTTAATTCCGGTAATGGATAATTCTGAGGATACGACAAAACGAATGATAGATTAGATAAATTTGTATAGCACTATGATTGAAGCGACAGAACAGAGTTCTCTTATCAATTTCGTTTTAAAAACACGTTTAACAGAAAGTGCAAAGTTGCGATTGGAAAAAACTTATGCAAGTTGTTCAAGTTTAATTACTGATATTAGAAAACATCTTCTTACAACAAAATCTAGTACAGCCTTGCACTCTCAGTTACTTACTTGTAACCAAGGATCGCGATCTATTGAAGAGTACGGTAAGTCGTTAGAGGATTTATTTACGCAGCTGACTGTATCGCAGGCGGATGGTAATACGTCAGCATATAATGTATTAAAGCCACTAAACGAAAACCTAGCGGTTCATCGTTTCGCAGACGGTTTACGTAACAAAAATTTGAGTTTGATTTTGACAGCACGCAACTACGACTCTCTCAAGGACGCTATTCAAGCAGCAAAAGAAGAAGAGCTGTTTTCAAATCGCAGTGAGCCGCGGGAATCCATGTTTTACGCTCGTCGAGGAGGTCGAGGAAATTTTAACCAGGTAAGGTACCCATCTTACAATCAACAAGGTCGAGGTAGCGCAGCACAGAGGGGTAACCGTGCATATTTTAATAATTACTCGACACGCAGTCCTTTTGGTCAGAGATGGACCTCTCAAAATTCTACAAATTATTTCCAAAATTACTTAAGGTCAGACAAACTTCGTGCACGAAGACCTTTTGTTGGACAAAGGCCCAGAGGTGGTCAATTCTACCGATCACGTGGATCTTCAACTAGAGGCCACAACATGCACTATTTAAATAACCAAGAGCAAGGTCAAGTATCTGATGACAATAATACTACCGAAACCCAGTTTTTTCGATCCTAAATTTATAAATGCATTTACAAGTAGCAATAGTATAGATACAATAGTAAACAGTTTACATTTCAAATGGATGGTCGACACCGGGGCGTCATTATCAGTCGTGAAATATGAGGCGGTACAGCATTTACCTATAATTAATGATGTTCAAGAAATTAAAGGAATAGGTGGTAAAGTAATAACAAAAGGTTCTATTAAATTGAAAGTTTGCATGCAAAATTTAGAGTTCATTCACACTTTTTATGTTATTGAAAATATGAATTTCCCGGAACATGGTATTTTAGGCCGCGATTTTTTACGAAAATATAAAGCTATTTTAGATTATGAAACTAATACAGTAACTTTAAAATTAAATTCAGAAACAGTAACTATTTCCATGGATACAGGTTATTTAGGGAAAAATTATTACATAGACATTCCGCCACGTTGCGAGAAATTTTATTTTGTGAGTACCAACTTGAAAGACGACTGTGTTGTATTTCCAAAACAGTTATGCGATGGAGTTTTTATAGCGGGTAGTATAAGTAAGCCAAAAAATGAAAAACTTAGAATTCAAATATTAAATTGTAGAGATGAAACCATACGTTTAAGTTACTTTAATCCGGAAGAAGAATAATTATCAAAATACGTAATTTGTAACTATGAAAAGTATGAAAGTAATGGAAATCGAGTGCGAAGAATGTTTGAAGAGTTAAAATTAGATTCGTTAAATTTAGAAGAAAGAAAATGTATAGAAAATATATGTGCGAAGTATTCAGATATTTTTCAATTGAAAGGCGACAGATTGTCAGCCACAGGTATTTACTCACAGTCTATACATTTAAAAAATAATGACCCCGTATATACAAAGCCTTATCGGTTGCCTTATGCTCAGAGAGAAGAAATTGATTGCCAAGTACAAAATATGCTTAAAAGCGATATAATTGAGCCAGCAGCTAGCGAATGGTCGAGTCCAGTGTTACTAGTACCAAAAAAAGATGATGGTAAGGAGAAAAAATGGAGGTTAGTGATCGATTTCAGGAAACTTAACGACCGCATAATAGACGACAAATTTCCACTGCCCAATATATCCGACATATTAGATGCTTTGTCTGGTTCAATGTACTTTACACATCTTGACTTATATCAATCCTATTATCAACTAATTTTAAACCCAGAAAGCCGAAAATATACTGCATTCACTACCCACACGGGACAATACCAAATGAAACGTATGCCTATGGGGTTAAAAACAAGTCCCAATGCCTTTTCTAGAGCTATGACAGTAGCGATGTCTGGTTTAAATTATGAAAAATGTCTCATTTGGATGATTTAGTATGTTTTGGACAAAAATTACACCAACATAATCAAAATTTAATTGCAATATTTGAACGACTCCGAAAAGTTAATTTAAAATTAAATCCAGCGAAATGTGTTTTCCTACAAAAAGAGTTACTTTATCTCGGACATGTAGTTTCGTCTGATGGAATTCGACCCGACCCAAATAAATCAAAAGTAGTGGAAAATTATCCCATTCCAAAATCAGCAGAAGAAGTAAAACGATGTATACCATTTGCTAATTATTATAGAAAATTTATACCCCAATTCGCTAAGTTATGCATACCTTTAAATAAGCTTATGCGCAAAAATGTAATTTTCTCGTGGGACACAAATTGCCAAGAAGCTTTTATAAAAATAAAACAATCATTATTATCACCACCTTTATTGCAATATCCCATACTAAACAATAAAAACATATTCATATTACAGACTGACGCTTCTGGATATGCAATAGGATCCGTTTTGTGTAACCAAGATCGCCGACCGGTGGCTTTTGCAAGTCGCACGCTTAATAAAGCTGAATGTAATTACCCAACGGTACAAAAAGAGTTGTTATCGATTGTATGGTCCATTAAATACTTTCGGCCATATCTATACGGAAGAAAATTTATAATTGAAACCGACCACAAACCTTTAATATCACTTTTTAGTATGACAAACCCATCTAGTCGTTTGATGAAGTTTAGATTACAGCTGGAAGAGTATGACTTTGTAATAGAGTATGTAAGAGGACGTGATAACGTAGCTGCAGACGCGTTATCCCGTATAAGAGTGACAAGTGATGAATTGAAAGATATGCACGCTAACATCAGGATGATGGTAATGACTAGGGCAATGCGTAAAAGAGCAAATGAAACAACAACACAAAATCAATCGGATGATGAGGTTTCGAATTACGATTGGTCTGATCAACCAAGAGTGGTAGAAGTTCTCAAAAAACCGAAGGATTATGTGGAGTTAAATTTCGTTAGTAAGACGGAGTGGCAGAAGTGTAAAAGTGGTGTGACGGAAGAAAACAAGTATTTTGCGTATTTACCAAATGGAAAAATATTAGTTGTAAAACCAGAGGCTCAATCACAATGTACACGACGTGTCTTTGCGAGGGATCTGTGTTTAATTAGTAAAAGATTAAAAATAAATAATTTATATATTGTACGTACAAATGAAAATAAAGAAATTATAAAGAAGTTAAGTAAATGTATAAATGAAAGTAAAGAATGGTCCGGACTAAGATTACTTGTAATACAAGGCGTAAGGAAAATAATATCAAATGACGACAAACGCGTTATCTTGAATGACTATCACTTGTTGGCCACAAGTGGACATGCTGGAATTCGACGTATGATTAATAATATTAGACAGAAATATTTTTGGACAGGATTAGAAAAGGATGTGACAGAGTTTGTACGAAAATGTGATCAATGCCAACGGCAAAAGCATTTTAAGTACATTAAAGAACCAATGGTGATTACCGAAACCAGTGGGTCATCATTTGATCGTATTCTAGTAGATTTAGTAGGTCCATTAGATAGAGATTTATATAACTATACTTATATACTTACAGTTCAATGCAATTTAACGAAATTTATGCAGGCTTATCCGCTCCAAAACAAGGAAACAAACACCGTAGCATCAATATTGGTAAGTAAATTTATTTTACAGCATGGCATACCTCGAGAAATTCTAAGTGACAGAAGCACCGAGTTCGTTTCGCAAACAATGAGTGAGATTTGTAAAATTTTAAATATCCAACCTATGTTTTCCACCCCTTATCACCACGAGACAATAGATAAGTGGTATAAGTTGATCAACCTATGTACCGACGCATTTTATATATCTAAAAAAAATACTAATGTAATTTTACTTTAATTTTCTTTGTTTCTCATTGAAGGTTTTGTTTATTTTAAAACAAAAAAATACAATTATTGTATTACTTGTATTTTTTTTTCCTTTTTTGGTTGGGCGTGTAGTATAGGTAGTAGGTATGTTGTAAGCTTACCTTATAAGCTCTATATTTAATAGTCAGTAATAAACATGCAGTTTTACTGTAAACACGTCTTTTAATTAACGCTCCTCGGTCCCATCCGTACAGATAATTTAATAACAAGTCTTGAAACAATGGGCGCAAAAATGGAGGAAAGTGATAAAGTATGTCACTTGTTACTAACCATGAACGAAGATTACGACAATGTAATTACCACGTTAGAAACTATGGATAAAGAGTTGGACTTAGAATTTGTGAAAGCAAAATTATTAGACGCTAAAATAAAAAATCAGAATAAAGACAACAAAGAGGAATCGACATTTTTTACATGCCATAAATGCGGCAAAGAAGGCCATCATTTGAAATGAAGGCAAATCATTTGAATGTAGAAGCAAAACGAGAGGAAAGAGAGGTGGATATCAGAAACGTGGAAATAGATTTACGTCTAGATGTAGACCACATGGCTCTAGAACGGCCCCAAATCTAAGTTGTGAGATGAACCAAGAAGATATGCTCAACAAAAATAATAAATGAAAATGATGACTTAAAATTTGTTGTTGACTCGGGAGCAAGTCACCACTTCATTCAAGAGAGGTTTGAATCACAAATGCGAGAAATAAGACAATTAGAAAAACCAATTAAAATTACAATAGCCAATGGGCAGACTCTGATTGCAACCAAGATGGGTTTATTGGACACCTACTACAAAAATAAAGTAACCATTGAAGGACTAATTGTACCTGGTTTGAGACATAACCTATTATCAGTGAGTAAACTGATGGAAAGAGGATTTAAGATTATATTTCAAAATGGAAAGTTAATGATAATAAGTTTGATAAACACATATTATGGTGAAAAATTAGGAAAGTTATATATATTAAAAGTGAAATTAATACCAGAAGAATCCTGTAATACATGCGTTCAGAAAGATATACATTTGAATAGAAGAAGTTTAAAAATAATTAAATTACCAATGAGTAAAGAGATACGTGATACATGTATGAAAAATAAATCAACAAGATTACCATTTAAAACAATGACATATAGACAGTCGCATGCAATTGGTGAGCTACTACATACATATATTTTTGGCCCCACCAGAACATCAACAAAATATGGTCATCGTTATGTACAGAATATAATGGATGATTTTAGTCATTTTACATATACATACCTACTAAAAAATAAAAATGAGGCAAGTAATAATATAATTAAATATGTACATGAAATTGAAACAGAAAAGAATGTTAAAGTAAAAAGAATCAGATGTGATAACGGAGGTGAGTTTACCTCAACAAATTTTAAAAAATTCTGTGAAGAGAAAGGAATAAAGTTTTGGAATATACAGCTGCATATAGTCCACAAATGAATGGGAAGGCCGAAAGGCTGAGTCGTACTATATGTGAAAAGGGTAGATGCTTATTAGATGAGTCAAATTTACCAAGACACCTATGGAGCCAAGCAGTATTAACTACCACATTTTTGGTGAATAGATCTCCAACTGCAGCTCTGAATTTTAAAATACCTGCCAATGAATTTGGTAGAAAAATGGACCTACATAAAATAAGAGATTTTGGAAGTAAAGACAGAAATCATTTCTAGATCTTAAGAATCCTTTATCTAATAGAAAATTATTAAATCTTTCATTCCAGCATTTAGGGCTTTGTTTTAATCCATATTTACTATGAGTGATTAATAATAAAACAAGTATAGAACAGGCACAAGATGTATTTAATTATAAAAGCATGCTTTCATGAATAAAGAATTTCAACTATTAAATATGTAGCTAATAACAGTTCTTTTCTGTGGTCTAATAATGCTTTTTACGAATCATATAAAGTTACGATATCTAAAATCTACAAACAAAAAAAGAGTACATCAATGAAAAAAGCATAAAGAATGCACGAGTAGCATCACTTGACGAGGCTTATGAAATCGCACACACACACACACACACACACACACACACACACACACACACACACACACACACACACACACACACACATACATACATACATACACACACACACTCTCTTTTTATATTGATTTTTTAAATGGGTTTTCGTCACTTAGTGATAATGTCGCCCTGTCCAATCTAACAATTCTATCTACTCATTATACAAAAACAATAACTGAATCAGCACTCTGGTTTTACCAGAAAATGCAGATTACAAAATACTGTTCCATTCCACTCAGATAACCGGCCTGAAGCTCATACAGCAGCACCTCGCCCCGAACACACTCTGCCAATATATGATAGATGTCTTCGGTTTTTTGGCATTCTACATATTTTGGTTAATTAGTCTATAATCATATATTTCAACTTTGAAGGAATTTGTCTAGAGGGAAGTGTTAATAGTGCTACAATAGTCTTTCTGTCCAATTCTAGCAATATCCAAGAATTTGTTTCATAATCCTAATAAATATGCTTTGATTATTTCAGAATCTAGTCATCAAAAAGGCTTTACTACCTAGAAAGACGTTAATAGCAACTGAGACAGAAAAAAAGTTGTAGAAAAAGTTAAGAGAAACTACAATGAAATTGAGTAAGTGTAAAATTCTCTCTAAAAAACGATCTATAGCTCTTAAAGAACCTAAGAAAGTTATGTCAAAGCCAGATTTTTTTTAAAATATTGAAAAAACAGCAAAGATTATAACCAAAATGCAACTGAAAAATGTTAATAAACATGGCAAGGCAAGTTTTTTCTTTAGATGATAAGATTTTAGCACTCTCTATTTTTAAGCAAAGCCCAAAAGGTTACAGGCACCTAAAAAGGTTATTAATCCTGCCAGCCCCGCAAACCCTCATCAAGGAATTCAATCAAGCAAACATTTGCCCTGGAATAAACAAGAATGTGTTTAAATAATTAAAAAAGACAGTGGAAAAAATGAAAATGGAACACAGATTATGTATATTATTATTTGATGAAGTATCTTTAAAAGCTAACATATCATACAACGAAAGTAACGACGAAGTCGTTGGCTTTGTAACTGATGGACTTCATATTAAACCTGATTATGCTGATCATGCGCAAGTTTTCATGATTAGAGGCTTGGTAAAAAATTACAAACAACCAGTAGCATACACATTTTCTTGTTCTGCAACAAAAGGGCCAGAACTGAAAAACAAATAAAAACAATTATATCTGAATTACCGGGTGGTGCAATAGAACGTGCATATTGCATCATCTTTTTTCGCGGGGTAGAAAGTGCGCGGGCGGGGGGAGCCTGCATCGTTGGGTAGGCGGGCCCATGGAGTTTTAGTCACTATGAGTCACTTCGACGGGAAGCGTCGCCCATTTTGCGTGCGCGCATTTTATGAGAACTCTCGTTCATACATCGTTACTAGGCGTTTATATTGTTCTGAATATGGACTACGGCAAATTAGTGAAGCTCCGAGTGCTAATTTAATTAAAATATGGGTACAGCGTTTTGAAGAGACTGGTTCAACGTTTAAACCACAAGCAAAAGGTCGTCCAAGAACATCTAGGACCGACTACAATATTGAGAGAGTTATGCAGTCTGTACGAGGAGATCCACAAATGTCTACTCGCAAGAGATCGTCTGTCTTACACTTATCGCGACGAAGTTTGCAACGAATTTTAAACTTGGATCTTAAACTGCATCCTTACAAGCTGCAGTTAACACAAGAATTGAAAGAGTCTGACTTCGGAGCAAGGCTCGCATTTGCTAATGAAATGCTTAATCGATTTTCCAATTTTGACAATATTCTTTTCTCAGATGAGGCCCACTTCCATATCAATGGGTTCGTAAACCGTCAAAATTGTCGTTACTGGAACAGTGAGAATCCCAAATTCAAGCACCCGAAACCACTGCATAGTCCTAAAGTGACAGTATGGGCAGCAATCTCTGGAAGAGGAATAATTGGACCGTTTTTCTTTGAAAATGCGCGGGGGCAAAACGTCACTGTTAATACCGAACGCTATGTTGCGATATTGGAAGGTTTTTTGGCTCCAGAGCTTGAAAATTTAAGAATAGTGAATTCTAGGACTTGGTTTCAACAAGACGGAGCTACCTGTCACACATCAAATGACTCCATGGCGGTTGTGAAACAGATGTTCCCTGGCAGACTGATTTCGAAAAGAGGTGATATCCCATGGCCCAGACGTGACGCCTCCTGACTTTTTTTTGTGTGGATGCCTCAAGAACAAAGTCTACAGCAATAATCCGAAAAACATCAATAAGCTCAAGGAGAATATCCGTGGTGAAATGGCAGCAATTACACCAGCATTACTGAAGAAAGTTTTTAATAACTTCCGTTTGCGATTAGAGGATTGTCGTCGTAGAGAGGGTCATCATTTAGACGATGTTATTAAAAAAAAATAAACTTCAGTTATTTCTTAATAATACCTCAGTTTTATTTTAACTATACCTTTTGTATTTATTTTTTAATCAATATTTTAAATATGCTCGTTCTATTGCGCCACCCTTGTTACCTGGTGATTCGGTGCTTATAAATGAAACAAAGGAATCACTGGTAATCATTTATTTATATGGTTAAAATGGTTATTAAAAAGAGACCGTGGCACATAAGTCACGATGGACTACAATAGATTAAATATGAAGAGTATTTATAACAGAGCAGTTTGAGACTTTAAAAACATAGTTCACAAGTAGTGGGGTTGTAGAGGCGTCAGACTGTATTTAATAAAGGTTGGTTACGAAAAGTTGATAATATATTTGATAGATCTGAAGTAAATTAATCAAAGATGGTACGACGGTTCCGTTAACATGAATTTAGTTATTAAAAGTATTTGCTTAGCTGTAACGCCTGGTAACGGCGGGGGCAGCTAGCCTGAAGACGGCAGGCGCGTCGGCAGCCTGGCTTCACGTGCTTTTCTTATATCAGCTTACAGCGGTAGTAGTGAGCGGGTTGGAGGGCTCAACTGCCAACTCCAAACACCAGCTCCCGTAAAAAAAAACCCCGAAGACCTGGAACGCGTCATAAGGCACGCTATTAGTCTTCGGTATATGAAATTGTCGTTAGCTTGCGCGGTTGTTTAAGACAACTGAGACATGAGGGTATGTGAAACTTTTAATAATGAAAAATTAAATAAAAGGGTTAAGAAAAAGAGATTTGCAACAGTCGAGGTTTACTTACGGGGTTCTTTTAGTGAAACAGGAGACCGTAGAAGGGGTACTTAATATTCAGAAGGTTCCTGGCCAAACTCAGGTGGCCGAACGAAATGTCCCCACGGTCCTGACGAGAGGCTATTCATCGTGCCTGGAAGGTTTTAAACTTCTTAGTTCTATATTAGAATATGAACGAGGGTTTTCGAGTAGGGATTTAAAAAGGTACTCACCGATTTGGATGTCGGTGACCTAGTTCGAAGTGTTCAACTTATCAACGACCAGTGTCGACCAAGGTTCGCAGCCAAAAGGGAAAGCATTCAGTCCGTTGGTTATCAGCGGCTGTATTCACCTTCGAAGTCGTAACCAATAAGGTGGCTCTTTTGCTATTTCTCCAATCACATTACGACAGCTCAAACAATAAAAAGGCTCCACGTAATGTATAATTAAGGACGGCTGACAGTTGTCGGTGTCGTTCAGAAACGAGAAGACTAAGGCACTCGGCCGATACTGTCGGGTTCTTAATTGCCGTTTTGAAAAAGTTGAAATTAAATTTAGTTTATTTTATTTAAATTAATGTTGGTATTTTTAAATGTATTTTGATTATTTTATTTAGTTTATTTAAGAAAGATGTTTTGTTTGTGAACGATTTTGTTGTTGTTGTGTTGGCGGCGACGATTCCATAGATAAGTGTTGGCAACCTGACATTGATATGTTTATTTGGCGGTAATTTTAAATGTGTTAAATTATTATTTTACGTAGGGTTTTTACTACGTAACAGTGCCTCTCCCCTCAAGGAATTTTGCTCCGTAAAATTCTGGCTGGCCCTCCAGCGCATAAAGGAGAAACAAAATAAAAAGAAAAAAAAACATACTATTGAGAAAAAAAATTTGTAAAATTACACGAGTAAAAAAAATTAATTAGCTAACTTAATGTAGATAAGACTAAAAGATAAAACGAAAAAGAAAATAAATAAATCCATTCGCGACCAATAATCATCGTGAAGGAAAGAAAAAAAATTCAATATTAGAAAAATAATATGAAAAGCAATTAATTCCATATAAAAAAAAATACGAAGTATATAAATTAATGTATTCGATCAGCGTTACTACCGTTGTGTGTTTTGCTGGCAAGCGGAGGGTTTGTTTACTCAGGCATGCTCCTTCTAGAAAACCTATGCATACCAATAACACTCATATTTCTTTCAAAAATCTCAGTTCAAATCATCACTCATTAACATATATTTAATATGGTGTAATATTGATATACTATACATACTAATACTAAATAATATAATGTAATATTTATATTATTCACATTCATTCATCTTTCAAATCATCAGGGTCTCGACAGCAAATTTTACGCTTCGAGACGTTCTACTTGAATTGCGTGTAGCTAGATTTATTTCTAGTCTACACTATACAAACCTCCGGCCAGGAAAACTGGTCGAATATACTTTACTTGGGCACAATATAAAATTATTACTGCTTTGTCCCATGTAGCATAACTATAGCTCATTCTATTTTTGCATGTCTTTGCAATTGCTCAATATTTTGTTTAAAAAGAAATTTTTAACACGATTGTTAACGTAATGTGTTATCGGTTAACAATTACTGCTTAGTAGCAAAAGGTTCTAAAATAGAAATATAATGAATTAAAACGGGTAACATTAAGTTCCTATAATCCGAACAAACGAAATGTTATAATTAGAGCTGTTTTAATAACTAAACTATAAAAATTAAAAAATACGATCTAAATTAAGATCTGTTTATATTTTATGAACTAAAAAAAATATCTGACTATATTACAGTCGAATAGCATTAATCTTAGAACCTAACACATAATAAGTAAAGCTTAGAAAAAGAAATTATGTATCACCAAACTGGTGGTAAGTTGGTATCAGATAACCTGACTAAATAAAATAAAAATAAGAATCGATAAGAGGAATATTTTCCTGAGTATCGAATTCAGACTAAAATAATGTCTGTGTATGCTTAAAACATACTAATGTTCAAGAAAAACTTTATGTGTACTACGTACAAAAATACAAGTAATTTTAATGATGCTCTCATAACATTAAATTACTGTGTTAGTAGTAAATTACTACTTTACAAGGATTTTGGCCCAAAATGTTGTACAGGCAAAATGGAATGAATAACATACAGAACACATATTAGTGTTAACTGACTGAATTATACCAAGAACTATAATTAACAATGTTTAAAGTTTCGGTTTTCAGTATTTATAATGATTATTGAATTTTTATTTATTTACATATATATATTTATTTGTTTATTATTTAAATTTGTTTTTGTAAGAAAAGTTTTATACGCACAATGTTGTCTAGTTGAATTTGTTGTCTTTTGACTATAAACAGTCGTATTTAGGTATACATATATTAAAATGTGATAATTTTTATAACGTTTATTGTTATTCGATTTATTTTTTAAGGTCTTTAATATGCCAACTGCCAATAATCTTTCCCGTTCTTAAGTCCTCTAATTCGTAGACTATAGGAGAGATTTTTCTGATTATGCGGCATTTATCAAATTTCGGCGCAAATTTCGCCGTAAAGAATTTACTTGCATCCGATAGTGGATACGTTTTCTTCCATACTATATCACCTATGTTATATTCTAAATATCGTCGGCTTTGATTATAGTGTTTTGTACTTTTCGCGTGAGCTTTTAGTAGAGCTTCACGGACTTTAGGGAACGTTTCCTCTAGGGAATTTAAATTATTAGCATAAGTGCTACGCGATGCGCAATTTAATGATATAAGATCTGTATTAGTGTCTGTGTTACCGTATGTAGTACCACAAAGCACTGCTTCTCTTCCATGGAGAAGAAAGAAGGGTGTGAAGCGTGTTACCTCGTTTACTACTGTGTTCATGCTAAATTGTATTTTGGGTATCGACAGATCCCATTTTCTGTGATCATCCTTTACTAATATTGATAAGGCAGTTACTATTGTACGATTATATCGTTCTACTGTGTTCACCTGAGGACAGTATTTAGGTGTTAAGTGTACTTCTGGTATATTGTATTTTTTTAAAAAGTTTTGCATCTCATTGCTGGTGAATTGCGAACCATTATCTGCAATCACTGTTTTTGGAATACCATGAACTAAAAATACGCCTTGTTCAAGGCATTGAATTATATTTTTGCCGATTGCGCGGCGTAATGGAAACAAAAGGCAGTATTTGCTAAAACAACATACAACGACTAACAAATATATAAAACCCGCACGAGAGCGTGGTAAGGGACCTACCAGGTCTATGCTTATGCATTCAAATGGTCTGTTAATGACCTTAGGTGCACCTAATAGACCAGGTGTCTTTTTCTGACTATGTTTGTATGCTGCGCAAGTCTCACAGTCTCGAACCCACTTGACCACGTCTTGATAGAGTCCGGGCCAATGGTATCGAAGTGCGATACGTCGGTACGTCTTTAAGACGCCGAAATGTGGATTTAAATCTCCACTGTGATGGCACTCGAGGATATTAGAGCGCTCATTTTGGGGAACTACTAATTTCCAATCGAATTCTGGACTATTCGAAAATTTACACTTAGAATATCTGTACAATTTATTGTCTTTTATCTGAAAATTTGGACAAGAGCTTGGACGTCTTTTACATTTTTCTAATAATGAGTTGTACCAAGTGTCATCATCGACTGGTTTCAACTCGAGTACTGGGACAGCGCGGGAAAGTGCGTCTGGAACTACATGATCTTTACCCTTGCGGTGAAAGATCTCGAAATTGTAGGGTGATAATCTAACACCCCACCTGGCAAGTCTACCAGTTGGATTGGTTAGGTCAAAAAACCACTTTAAACTCGAATGGTCAGTAATTACCTTAAATGTTGGTAAGCCTTCGACGTAAGGTCGGAAGCTTTCAACGGAAAATACGACGGCCAACGCCTCTCGTTCCGTCGCGCTGAAATTACGTTCTGCCTTGTTAAGGGATCTACTTGTGTAGGCGATAGGGTGTTCTTTCCCATCGTCATCCAGTTGAGTAAGGGTTCCAGCTATCCCGAAGCCTGAAGCGTCGCTGTGTATTGTGAAGGGTTTGGAAAAATCAGGGCACGCTAGTACCGGTGCAGAAATTAAAGATGATTTTAAGTCGTTAAAAGATTTCTCCGCGTCTTCCGTCCATAAAAATGGTGGAGCGGTTTTGCTAGTGCTTGTCAAAGCATTAAGAGGTGCTGCTAATGTACTGAAGTTTTTAATAAATCGACGATAATACGATGCTGTTCCTAAAAACATTTTTACTTCCTTTCTGCTTTTTGGAGTAGGAAATTCTACAATGGATTTTATTTTAGAAGGGTCTGTACGTAGCCCATTTTCATTCACTATATATCCTAGGTATTTTAATTCCTGTCTGAAGAAGTTACATTTATTTAAATTAATAGTTAAATTCGCGAATTTTAAACGATCTAATACTTTATTTAATAATTTTAAGTGTTCTTTAAAAGTTGACGAAACTATTATAATATCGTCCAAATATGCGAATACTTTTCCGTCTAATTCGGGTCCAAACAGCTTATCCATTAAACGCTGTTGTGTGGCCGGTGCGGAAGTAAGGCCGAAGCACATAACTTTATATTGGAAAAGACCACGTCCTGGGACTGTAAAAGCTGTCTTTTCCTTTGAATTCGCTTCTAGGGGAATTTGCCAAAAACTGGACTTCAAGTCAATGGATGAAAGGTATCTAGCATCTCGTAACTGGTCGAGTATATTAGATACATACGGTAGAGGATATGCGTCCTTTTTGCTGACCGCATTAAGTTTGCGACTGTCCAAACAAAAACGCATTTCGCCATTAGATTTAGGAGTTAAAAGAGTTGGATTATTCCAACCGGAAGAGCTTGGCTCGACGACACCCAATTTAAGCATTTCGTCTAACTGACGATTCATTTCTTTTAGCCGTTCGGGAGAGAGACGGTAATATCGTTGTTTTATTGGTGTGTGGTCGCCTGTGTCTATTACATGAGTTATTAAGGAAGTTCTTCCTAGACCATTTTTTTCTGAGCTGATATTTTCAAACTGTTTTATGATGGTCTGCGCCTGAACTTGTTCTTCTGGTGACAGATCATCATAAGGATGGATGTATTTTACTTCATTAACTGAAATGGGAATATCTATTTTATTAACTAAAGGTAAGGTATCGAACAACTCGGGAGCTATATTGAATGACTTCCAAAAGTCTACACCTAAAATAAATTGAGTTGAGATGGATGGTATAACATAAAATTTTATTACTCTAGATTCATTCTTTAAAGTTACAGGTAGTAAAAAATAGCCTTTTACCGTTGCACGGGAATTATTAGCCGTTGCAATAGTTTTAATGTCGTCGCAGCATTGAAGTGTTATACCTTGCTTTATAAATTTATTTTCTACCTCTTTATTTAGAATTGAAATTGAGGATCCGGAATCTAATAATCCGTAATAGGTTTTTCCGTAAACTGAAAAATTTAAATAAGGTCTTTCATCATTGGTTTTAGATTTAATCGTCGATATTTTATTTGTATTTCTTATTTTGGAACTATCTTCCTTGTTCCTGGTATACCTTGTATTTGTATGTTTATTTCTGTTATTTAAATTACGTTTATTTTTAAATGTAGTAAAGTATTTTTGACTCTCTTGATGTGACTGGCAATTGGGACAGTTTGGTCTGATTGTATTTGGTAATCCACAATTGTAGCAAAAAATATTTGGACATTGTTTATTAAAATGACCAAATTGACCACAACGTCTGCAATAAACATTGCATTGTATGTTGCGTGATTTATTATTTTTATAGTTAGTATAATGTTTACGAACCGAAGCGTGGGTATTAGAAGAATTATAAAAATATCGGTGCATCCGGTTCGAGCTTGCTAGTTTTTTGAATTAGTTCTAGGAATTTTTGGTTTAGTACAAATTGGACAATCAGGTTTCTTCGTATTTATACGGCCACAACCATAACAAAATATTTTGTTACAACTTTGGTAGTTATGACCAATATCGTTGCAGCGTTCGCAACGTACAAAATTATTATTATTAGTTTGGTAATTATTTCTTGATGTGACGTTTTGTTTAGGAAAGTATACATAATTTGAATTAAAGTTTCTATGATTTGGATAGTTATTTTGTGGAATATTGCCTTCGTTATTTTTAAAATTGCTATTATGTCTATTTGTTGACGGAAAGTTTTTATAATTCTGGTTTTGAAAATTTCGATTTAAATTATTGTTTTGATTTTGGGATTTATTGTGTGATACTTCTGTTGAGTTACACGAGTTTTGAGAAAAACCTTTAGGTTTTTGTTTAATGTTTGTTATAGTATTAACTTGGTTTTGTTTGTTTGTACAACCTTTGTATCCTAAGTCAGGAGCTACAAGTTGTGAAGACATTTTAGGTGGTTCGATAAAATTTGCCGTACGATCGCGTGTATGGTCTAATAGTTTACATTTACTTCGCAATTCATTGATTGTTGTGAAGTCATAAAGAGATAGTGGCATTTGTATTTCCGGTCGTAAATTTTTTCTTATAATATTTATTTGACTTTGTTCGTTTAATGGTTGCGTGAGGCGCGAAAAATAGTTTATCATTATCGATATGAATGCTGTAGAAGATTCACTAGAACCCTGAGTTCTACGTTGGATTTCTGCTAATAATTTATCATTATAGTCGATAGGCGAAAATTCGGAAATAAGGCCTAATTTTAACGATTCCCAATTGGATAATGTAGGTCTTATGCTACGAAACCATATCAGAGCTTTGTCTGTAAAAAGTTCTATTGAAGAGTTAAAAAGTTGAGAGTTGGAGATCCCCCTGGATTCACACAACTCTTCAAGGCGTTGTAAAAAAGAATGGATACAGATATTTCCATCGAATTTAAGATTTAATTTCACCACTGATAGGTTATGATTTTCTTGACATAAGTTAATTTTTTGAAATGAAGATTTTGGTTCCGGTGCTTCCTGTATATTTTCAAAGGATTCTTTAAAAGAATAATATAAGTTATCTATTTTATTTAAATAAGAGTTTAACTCTGAGTGTAATGTTGAATATAAATTTTGGTTGACACTCCCATCTATTCGGCTAAGTCTATGGAAAAGATGGTGTGATATTGCACGAATACGGTTTAAGGATTTATACTGTGGTTGATGATCTTTGAAAAAATCTTTTATTTCTATTAATTTGGTTTGTATAGTATTTAGTTCTTCCACGGAATCTAAGTCTGTTTCAAGGATTTCATCCGCCGGGATGTCCTTAACAAGTTGTCTAACTTGTACACGAAGTTCAGTCACGGTAGGTAATGGTTTTGCCTCGCGAACTAGGACTTCGTAAATCAATTCATCTTTTCTTAGTAAATTGTAAATAATTGGTCGTTCCATAATTAACGTTTGAGTATGTGACTATAACAAAGACAACAACGCGTAAAAACTAATTGAAGAATAAGAAAAAGTTGTAAAAAAAAATTTTGAAAAAAAAAATATTTTTTTTTCAAAAAAATTAAATTCAGTCTGAACACGCCCTTATTTATGTACAGATAAAAGTAGAGATTTAAGCTCTATAAAGAAAGTTATAAAATTAACTTTTAAAAATTTTCAAGCAAAGCTATATTTATCGCTATGCCTGCTACAATAGGACATTTGCCTTATTTTTTGTTAAAAAAAACAATCAAAATTTAATGTAATATAAGCCTCCTTAAATGATAAAATTGTATTATAAAAATGTTATAAAATGGCTACCTGCTTGTGTAGCTGATATTAATTTTTAGCACTATCATTAAAATATAAATCTGAAGATATGTAGGTATCTATGAATACAGAAACACAATTGAATATTACAATTTCATAGCAAATCCTATGAATTTATTTCAGAAACAAGAGATTTTAAGTTGATACTTTAAAGTAAAACAAATTGCTTTTTATGAAATGTTAGAAGTCATTAAAATATTGAATTTACTGGTATAATTGCTTGAGAATTGCTCGAGTATTACAAAGAATTTATTACTATTTAATTATATGAAGGTATTTTGGTATGAAATTGCAATTGTATATTAAATGCTTTTGCTTAACTGTGAAGTATTACACAATACAAAGTAATATTTTATCTCCTAACCTTTCTTAAAAACAGTCTTTATGTTTTTGCCTCCTATTGTAAGGGGTGCAAAAATGCCTTTACAAATTATCTATTTTAAACCACGAATTTGGGCGCCATTGTTACCTGGTGATTCGGTGCTTATAAATGAAACAAAGGAATCACTGGTAATCATTTATTTATATGGTTAAAATGGTTATTAAAAAGAGACCGTGGCACATAAGTCACGATGGACTACAATAGATTAAATATGAAGAGTATTTATAACAGAGCAGTTTGAGACTTTAAAAACATAGTTCACAAGTAGTGGGGTTGTAGAGGCGTCAGACTGTATTTAATAAAGGTTGGTTACGAAAAGTTGATAATATATTTGATAGATCTGAAGTAAATTAATCAAAGATGGTACGACGGTTCCGTTAACATGAATTTAGTTATTAAAAGTATTTGCTTAGCTGTAACGCCTGGTAACGGCGGGGGCAGCTAGCCTGAAGACGGCAGGCGCGTCGGCAGCCTGGCTTCACGTGCTTTTCTTATATCAGCTTACAGCGGTAGTAGTGAGCGGGTTGGAGGGCTCAACTGCCAACTCCAAACACCAGCTCCCGTAAAAAAAAACCCCGAAGACCTGGAACGCGTCATAAGGCACGCTATTAGTCTTCGGTATATGAAATTGTCGTTAGCTTGCGCGGTTGTTTAAGACAACTGAGACATGAGGGTATGTGAAACTTTTAATAATGAAAAATTAAATAAAAGGGTTAAGAAAAAGAGATTTGCAACAGTCGAGGTTTACTTACGGGGTTCTTTTAGTGAAACAGGAGACCGTAGAAGGGGTACTTAATATTCAGAAGGTTCCTGGCCAAACTCAGGTGGCCGAACGAAATGTCCCCACGGTCCTGACGAGAGGCTATTCATCGTGCCTGGAAGGTTTTAAACTTCTTAGTTCTATATTAGAATATGAACGAGGGTTTTCGAGTAGGGATTTAAAAAGGTACTCACCGATTTGGATGTCGGTGACCTAGTTCGAAGTGTTCAACTTATCAACGACCAGTGTCGACCAAGGTTCGCAGCCAAAAGGGAAAGCATTCAGTCCGTTGGTTATCAGCGGCTGTATTCACCTTCGAAGTCGTAACCAATAAGGTGGCTCTTTTGCTATTTCTCCAATCACATTACGACAGCTCAAACAATAAAAAGGCTCCACGTAATGTATAATTAAGGACGGCTGACAGTTGTCGGTGTCGTTCAGAAACGAGAAGACTAAGGCACTCGGCCGATACTGTCGGGTTCTTAATTGCCGTTTTGAAAAAGTTGAAATTAAATTTAGTTTATTTTATTTAAATTAATGTTGGTATTTTTAAATGTATTTTGATTATTTTATTTAGTTTATTTAAGAAAGATGTTTTGTTTGTGAACGATTTTGTTGTTGTTGTGTTGGCGGCGACGATTCCATAGATAAGTGTTGGCAACCTGACATTGATATGTTTATTTGGCGGTAATTTTAAATGTGTTAAATTATTATTTTACGTAGGGTTTTTACTACGTAACACCCTGTACAAAAAAAATGGATTAATTGTAGTTGTAACTGTTTGTGATCAGGGCACAAACAATAGACAACCCATAAAATTATTACTCGAAGAAGCACGAGCCGATTTTACAATAAATGGGCAGAATCCATTGGGATTCTGCCCATTTATTAATAATGTTTTTATTGTGAATGGTGAAGAAATCACCCTACTTTATGATCCACACAGTAAATTGTACAGCCAAATGGGCGCATTTAGAGTTACTTCTAAAAGAAAATCCTGCTTATAAAGGTATGCGACTAATACCGAAGTTGACAGAAAACCTTACTGTGGCAAACAAAATTCCCAAAATGAAAGTCAAATATGCTAGCCAAGTATTTAGTCAAAGTGTTGCAAATATCATGGGATATCTTTCAGGTAATTTATTTAACTTCATCTACTAGACTAATATTATAAACATGAAAGTCATTCTGTCCTAATAGTGTACTAAGTAAAAATTGGAACACAATTACTTTCAATACTGAAGATGAACATGAGATACTATTTATCCTGGATAATAGCATAGTTTCCGAGCCGTATGATACCAAATTTAGATGAGCCAAATTGCCGGAATAACTAACGTTTTTCTACCATTTCAGTAAAAAAACTGTGCTGATACTGGTCATTGAATATATAAATATTGAATATATAAATATAATTCGCCGCTACACCACCCGCTACCCGCTGTCATCTTGGCTACCTCGTCCCCGCCACCGTCTGTCACCCCGCGAGACGGTCGAGCACGAGATTGCCGGGCTTTAGTACCCGAAGCCCAATATTATGAGGTTTCCTTATTATTTCTTGTAGCGGGTAATATAGTAAAAGACTAAACTATACCAATGCATGTACTAAAGAAAATAAAAAATTATGTCAGAGCGGGGTGAGGTTTATTACCTTGGCAGACGTTTTGATTTTTCATGGCGGTACTGCCCTGAAGTGTCCGCAGGTCCAGGGCTGGTGCCGACGGTGTTGGGCTTGGTATCTTGGACAGCCGGGTATGAACTTCCAGATGCCCTGCTCAATGAGTCCTCAACTTCTTTTCCACAACTCCAAGCCAAATTTTTTATAAGGGGAAAAAAGAAAACCTGGACAGCACGTCCAGCGTGTTAATATTACGCGCAAAGCTCTTCGAAACGTCGGCCACCTCGGAAAGACAACAAAACAGGGCGGAAGACTATACCTGGTGAGGTGACCAAGCGGAAGGCAGACGGAGTTACAGAAAATTTAAAATGAGTGAAATTAATTTGAAATTAAGAAAAATCAATTTGATCATGGAAGGTGTGTCGTGGCCTTCCGCGACTTCTGCATCCATCCACTTTTGCATTGTATATCTGTTTAGTCATTCTTTCATCATACATTCTTTCCACATGCCTATAAATATATAAAACATTCGTGGACTACGAACTAAGAACTACAATTAACAAGCTTATATTATAGGCTTCAACACTTACCCAAAACGTGTGTTATAGTTAAATTTAAGCAAAATAATTGTATAAGATATATGTAACGTGCAGGTCGTTTCAAATGTTACTACGAAATGACCCATCGAGCACTGATGTGCTGTCCAAACGCGCGGCCTGGTTGCTTAGACCACTAAAAGCTAGTGCGTTAACGTGGCGATGCACGCGTTTATTATTTTAAATGTCACCTGTATTACTAGAGTTTACACCGCGGCTGTGCCGTGATCTTAGTACACATGAAGGCATTTTTTTAATACTTAGTTCATTTTCACTTAAACACATACCTAAGTATCTACTACTGCCCGGCCCAGACTAAACGAGTCATTGTCCATGGACTATAATGAGTAATGAAATAAGCTAGTTACGGATGACTTCTCTCTAGTACGTAATACATAATAATTACAGAGGGATCCTGGTATCGCTCTAAAACACGGTCCTAAAACTAATGGTGACAGTAGGTAGGTAACTCACGTCATAGGATCTTGAATTGTATTCTTCGCTTGTATCGCTCAAAGCGAAGTCGTAAAAATCCCGGTTACGTCTTTTTTTGGAACGTAGTTCCTTATTTTTTTCTTTTGTGGTGACGTGTCAGTGACGGTGATGTTTTATTTTTTTAAATATGTATTACGTAACATTCTTGTAGGTAGGTAACTCACGTCATAGGATCTTGAATACTCTTCGCTTGAGTCGCTCAAAGCGAAGTCGTAAAAATCCCGGTTACCTTTTTTTTTGGAACGTAGTTCCTTATTTTTTTCTTCTTTTGTGGTGACGTGTCAGTGGCGGTGATGTTTTATTTTTTTAAATATGTATTACGTAACATTCTTTTATTTGTACAGCAAGTTCTGCTGTCTTTGTGCTACCTGCACAAAACGTAAAAGACAATGGCTGTTTTAAGTTTTTTTGAACTCCTCTTATAAAAATAAACTAGAGCGTGGTCGGCTACTTTTAGTTCTCTTGACTTTCCAATATTTACAAAACCTGAGATTCCGTCCCTCCTTTGATTATAGTCAAAATGTGGGGCTATAGACGTTTCATCAAACAATAAAATGCACTATTTGTGATCATCTTTCATCAAAATATATCTCCAACACAAAAAATTGTGGGAAGGCGACAACGACTTATGCTTGTATTTATAATCAAGTAAAAGTAATTACTTCAGTAAAAGTAATTACTTAAGCAGGTACTTTTGTTTTATAGTGAAGTATTTACTTGAAACTCGAGTTGTCAAAAGATAGAATTCACAACCAAGTAATATTCACCATTTTGTTTACTTAAGCAATGATAATTTGCTAGACTATTTTGTTGATTTGTCATTTTTGTGTTTCTGTCAAATTATCTGCTATAAAAATGGAAAGCGTCGAACAAGTTTTTAATATTCTAGACGTTCTCGATAGTATTGCCGGAAATTGAAGTTAATGAACCTAGAAATCCTAAGGTTTACTTTCGAGATGTAGATCCAATATATGTGTAGCGGTACCGAGGTTGCAGTGTGGGGGTGTTTAAGTAAAAAATGTTTATTTCGTATTAATGTTTATTTGGTTCTTATACGATTTTAAATGTTTATGTTGAATGCACCCGAGAGTGGTGCGGGTCGGAAATGCACTGAACGTTCGTCGATTGCACCGTGTTCGGTTTGATATCGATATGCACTTCCTACAAGTTATGTAAGATATCAAACCGAACATACTCCCGGGGCCCAAAATGTGATATGAATGTTAGTAATGAATCTAAAGCTAACAAGTGGTGAAAACAATATTTTTTATATCTAATGTTAGTATACTTAAGCTCTAGATTGTTTAGTCTGTATCGGTGTACAGGCTTTATCGACTTTGAATTGTAGTTTAACTTCACTAGCACTCGGTAGTTCCCGTGCCCTAGGCATGGGTGGTAGCTCGATGTTTGTTGTAATGCAGCGGGCGGCAGGCTGCTGATGGGCAACCGCCGAGCCCGCCACAACAGCCCACCTGCGACGCACTCGCCGAACAATGCATGTCGTTGTTGCTATACAGAGCAACACAAATATTACGTAAATAAGTACGTAATGATGCACATCGTGATATGATACGCTTTTATTCAGTATAGGTTCCTTTTTTAATTTTTCTAAATCCTTTTGAATGCTTAGGAGTTCCTGCCGGTGTTCTGGGTAGGTAAAGTTTCCACCTTTCGTTGTTTTGGGGATGGACGGTTTAAATATATGGTTAATTGGAGCCATATACTCCATACTTAAATTTGGTCGAACCTTTTCTTTTTGCTTATTTGTATATATTGAATATTCTTTCGCTTTTATAACACAAGATTGGTTTAAGAATAGTAAACCAGCTTTAGTTAATTTTAAAGTAGAAATTTGGTCTGTGCAGATAAGTTTTATGTGGCATTCATCACAGCAAAAATATAAATATGTATTATAGTGGCTGGTTTTGATCCAGCTTGATTGGCAAGGTTGTTTGAAAACCATACACTTTGTATTGTTTGGCTCTGTTTGGCATAAGTCTTCATCGTTCTTTAATGATATTGGACACTCTTTGTAATACACAACAATGTCTCTGTATCTTTAAGACACGAGTTAAATTATGTTAAGGGTTTGATAAATATCATGTCATGTTCTATTTGACGGGGTATCGGTATCAGCTTGAAAATCTCATAAGCGTCTCTAGTTATTAGAGGTATTCTTATTTCAAAAATAATATTTGTTTTCGTTATACGCGTTTTTACTTTTAATAAGTGGTAAATTGTTGGTGAATTCCACTCGTTGACGGGTAAAGCCAGATCCCGTGGCAATTGTGTGGCAATAGTCTGCAATTCAGTTTGTAGTTGTGCGGGAGTTAAGAGATGTAAATTTAATTTGTCATTGTAAATGTTTGTAATCGTATCCAGTATTGTATCTTGGATAGATTTTAAGTGAAAAATAATATTGTTTGTTATTAAAGCGGTCATTGTAAAGTCTTTGACAAATGTTATATTTAGAATTTCTGTTTTAAATAACTGCATGGAATTTTCTAATGACGATAACTGTTTACTTATCGATTTATGTTGTTTTTTCATTATTTCTTCCATTCTTTTTATAAAATTAAACTCTGCTTCTACTACAGATGTCTGATTTTTCCAAAGTTGTGCCAAGTGATCTTCGTTTTCCTGAATTAAGCTTATATCGCGTTCATATTTTTTGGCAAATTCATCATCTAATACTCCAAATAAGCTGTTAGCGATGCTGCCTGTGCCGTTAATGAGGCCTCGTCTTCGGCGCAAATGTTCACTAAAATGTTGATTCAATAGTAATTTGTTATAATATTCTATATCCGATAAGCCATGGTTCAATTGCAACATGATTCCTTCACAGTTTGATTGTTCTTTTATTTTTAAACAGATGTTGATGAGATATTTCAAGTATTTCATACAAACAGTTGATCCTTCCCAATACGGTTGTAAATCATAATAGACGACGAGGCGCCAGTCATCTCGTATTACTTGCATGTTGTTTATTTTATCAAAGTACAAAAAATGATTGTTCTCCAAATTAGTTACATAATATGAACCTACACTCGTGGAAATAATTGTCATAAAAAATGTTAACATGGTTATTGCCAAAGAAATGAAATTATGTTTAAACGTAATCGATTGTTTTGTTCGTTTATTGTGAAAGCCTTGTTGTGTATTCCGGGTTTGTTCGTTACTATTTTCTTTTGATTCTGATGTGTCGATAGGCAATAAAGACAATTTGCTTATAGGTCTTTTAATTATACCATTTTTTGTTTTCGATGACACGACTCTAACATTGCCATCGCTACCCGGATGTAACTCGATCACTCGCCTCATTGGCCACTTCCCGGCCGGTATGTTTTCGTCGTGAATTATGACCAAATCTCCCACTCTCATATTCTTCCTTGATCTGAACCATTTTGCTCTCGCTGATAACTGCGTCAGATACTCCAGTTTCCATTTCTTCCATATTTCTTTAAAATTTTTGTTTGTTAAATGCCATCTTCTTTTGTTTCGATAACTGTTAAACCGGCTCTGCCTGTTAAAAAATGTGCTGGTGACAAATACTCCAAGTCTTCAATATTTTCTGTTAGAGAACACAGTGGTCTTGAATTAAGGCACGCTTCTAGCTGGGCAAGTATTGTGGCTAACTCCTCAAAAGTTAGCTTTTGTTGTCCAATCACTCTTTTCAAATGAAACTTCAAACTACCTACGGATCTTTCCCATAGCCCACCTGCACTTGGCCATGAAGGCGCGTTGAAATGCCACTCAATGTTTAATTCTGTTACTTCAGTCAAAAAATTGTCACTAAAAAGTTCCTGAAGCTTTTCGTATTCTTCCATCATCAGCCGGTTGGCACCGATAAAGTTAGTGCCCTGGTCACTATATAAAAGTCTTGGCGCTCCTCTTCGGGCTGTCATCCTCTTTAATGCAGCCAAAAATGCTGAACTCGTAAGATCAGACACAAGTTCAAAGTGAACAGCTTTCGTGACCATGCACACGAAAACTGCTACATACCCCTTCATAGTTTTCACCCCACGTCCTTTGTTTATCTTGATATCTATAAATCCAGTATAATCCACCCCCGTATGATAGAATGGAGGAGCAGGGTTGCTTCTAAATGTTGGTAGATCAGCCATTATTTGATTTTCCTTATTCTCGCTGTTTTTTCGGCAAATAATGCACTTTCTTAGCTGCTTTTTAGTGACATTAGTTCCACTTGTTATCCATACTGCTGTCGTAGTGTAGCCAGTGTCAGTTTTGGCCCGCCATGGAATGTTAAACGATGTGCCTCATCGATATAACTCCGCTAAACGTCCTTTATGCGAAATAATTGCGGGATGTTGTAATTAATATTTGCGTTTTTTAAACGACCTCCGACACGAAGTATACCTTCCTTGTCAATAAATGGATTCAAATGTACTAACTGGCTTTTTAAATTCACTCTTCCGTTTTTGCGTAATATATTAATATCAAGTGCAAATTCCGTACTTTGAATGTATTTCATAATAGCTAACTTCGCATTCCTTAATTCACCCAATGTAATATAACTCGGCAAATGTTTACGTTTTGAAATAGGTGTTAATGTTCTAAATATCCATGCTAATATACGTGTTATTTCAATAAATGAATTATGTTTCTCTAATAAGAAATCTATAATGTTGTTGTCGTTATGTTTTTGTATAGTTGTAACTTGTTTAATGTTCTTTGCTTCTTCTTCCGTTAAATATATTTTTGGCCTTGTTTCTTTTTCTGGCGAGTAGTCTGGTAACCATAATGGCCCTTGCCACCACAAGGAATGATCCACCAACTGAGTAGTCGTAATGCCTCGACTGGCGCAATCGGCAGGGTTGTCACCTGACTTTATATAATGCCAACAACTTTCCGGCATAATGTTTAATATACTGGCGACCCTATTGGCCACAAATGGCCTCCAACGGTTCATATCACTCTGCAACCACCCTAATACCACAATAGAATCGCACCATTCATATGTTTCAAAATTAATGTTCATACTTTGTTTGATTTTATTTATAAGTTTAGATAATAAATACGCCCCACAAAGTTCCAGTCGTGGTAATGTTACTATCTTTTTATGTGGTGTAAGTTTCGATTTACCCGCGATAAGTGTAATGTTATTGTTATTTTTACAACGTGCGTACACGACACACGCATATGCTTCCATGGAAGCGTCACAGAACCCGTGAAGTTCTATTTTATCATTCTTGTTGCTAAATATCCATCTTGGAATTTTGCATTTTTCTATATTGTGTACATCCGTCTTTATCTTGTACCACTCAATATTAATGTCATTTGGCACTTGGTCGTCCCAATTCATATTATTTTTCCATAGTTTTTGAAACAATAACTTTAGTCTTGTAGATAAAGGGGTTAGCCAACCCAACGGGTCATATAACTTAGATATTTCAGATAATAATATACGTTTTGTTATTTTAGGGATTGTTTCAGTGAAATTGCATTTAAATGTAAAATGATCCTCAGCCTTGTTCCAACAAAGACCTAATGTTTTCGATGTACTTTCCGATTTAAAATTAAATAATGTTTCACTTTGATTATCTTTTTGAACATTTGTTAATAAATCCCGGTTGTTTGAAGACCATTTTCGTAAATTAAAACCTCCTGATTTTAATAACTGAATTAAATCTTCTATTAATTTCTTTCCCGACTCCACGTCATAACTGCCGTGCAATAAATCATCCATAAAAAATGATTCTTCTAAGACAGAGCATGCTTCTGGGAAGTGTTCCCGTTCTTCCCGTGCTAACC
This sequence comes from Dendrolimus pini, assembly GCA_949752895.1. NCBI lineage: Eukaryota > Metazoa > Arthropoda > Insecta > Lepidoptera > Lasiocampidae > Dendrolimus > Dendrolimus pini. Next base: position 11,152,977 of record OX457151.1, read on the forward strand.
TTTTTAAAGTCATCATGGCCAAGAAAGGAGCCGCCTTTGTACCATATGTTATACTGTTCTTAACTGAAATGTTTGCAGTTGTTGTTTAAGTGAGTCTCTCCAAACGATCCTTTGTAAGGTTTGATCTTCTTCTGCAATCATAATTTGCCGATACATTTTTTCTATGTCAGCAGTGAAAACTAATGGGTACTGTCTCCAACGTAAGAGTAGATTCTGCAAATCCTTTTGCAAATTAGGGCCCTTGTACATAATGTCATTTAAACTGTAGCCCGTTGATGTTTTAGAAGAAGCATTGAAAACTACTCTGTATTTTGTTGTCGTCGACTCTTCACGTAGTACACCATGGTGTGGCAAATAACACTCGGGTGTCATGTTACCTATAGCGATTTTCATGTGTTGCAATGTTAAATACTCCTTCATAAAATCCTTGTACTGTTTGGATAACTCATCGTGTTTAGTAAATTTTCATTCAAGATTTCTAAATTGTGCTAATGCCATTGGTTTTGAGTTGCCTAATTTATGTATCAAATCGTTTTTTAGGGGTAATCGTACTTCATATCGCCCATCCTGTTTCCTTTCTATCGTTTCATTGAAAAAATTAATGCATTCTTGTTCTTCTTTAGAAAGAAGATTTGAACCTTCATTAATCTCTTCTATTTCCCAAAATTTGTGTATCTCATCTAAATTGTTTATGATAACGTTACAATGAAAAGTTTTTACGCTACTACACAGCAACCAGCCCAATTGGGTTTGCTGTGCTATCGGTTGATTAGAATCTCCCTTTATTATTCCTCCTAACATGATGTTGGCATACACGTCCGCTCTAAATAGTAAATCCACTGACTGACTTTTGTAAAACTCGGGATCCGCTAAGTTAATGTTTTGTATAAAATACCATGACGGTTTGGGAAATGTTTTGTTTGGCAGATGTTTTACTAAATTGTTCATAATAAAAACTTCCGATTCGAATTTAAAATCGCTGTACATCGAAGTACATTCTATTGTGAATACGCCTTTACAATTATTTGGTGTTTGTCCCACGCCGAAAATTACGCCTTGGCATCTATTTCTCTTCAAACCTAACATATGTGATGCCTTTTCAGTAATTAAAGAAATTTGGGAACCCTGATCTATCAAGGCCCGCAGCATCAGGTAGTTACCATCAGCACACTTTACTTTTAACACAGCGGTTGCCAGTAATATTTCCGAATTATCCTCTTGAGACGCGTGTGACGTGCCGGCTACGATATCATTACGTGTTTCCGTTGTTTTCACCCCTTTGCTCCGTCCTTCCCATGTTGATGGCTTCGTTTTCATAAAAGCATCGTGTAAAATAGTGTTATGCCGTTCCGGGCATTTGTGACATAATTTGTTGGAAGAGCATTCATTACCATGATGGGTAAATAGTTTGTACATAAATTTAACTCGTAAGCAGTTTTCAACCTCTGTTCGTCGGGCATTTATAAATAAGTTTTACAAGTATAAATTCCATGTTTATTATTGCAAAGTGGGCACTTAAAATGTGATACGTGCATTCTTTGCAAGTTTCCCGTTACCGTATGTTATATTGTTTTGTTTGTCGGCATAATTAAATTTATTATAATTGAATTGATTGGAATGTTGTTTTCTGAAATTCGAGTTGTTTTTGTTGTAATGTTGAAATCGCTGTGTAGGCTTCGGCGAAGTTGTTTCTTGTTTTCTTCGGGAATTTTCCATTGCTGTAAACTTATTTTCTAAAAATGATAAAAATTCTTTGAGGACTAGTAATTCTTTCGAGTTTTTTAAGGACTCGACGTAATCCGTATATGTTTCTTGATCCAATTTTTGGCCCAATATATGAACTACCATAGGATCCCAGGATGTTATATCCACGCCCAGATTTTTAATTGCGTTTAAGCACTCTAGTGTTGTATCATGAATTTTCTTGAACAAAGGAATCGAAGCATGTTGCATTGTTGGCAGATTCAGTAAAATGTTCATATGGGATGAAAAAATAAGTTTCTTATTGTCAAAACGATCATTCAAAATTTTCCAGCCTATTACATAATTATCGGAACTTACAGGTAAATATTGTATCAGTTTTTCGGCCTCACCGCGTACCTTACTTTTTAAAAATTGCATTTTTTGGCCGTTTGATAAATTTTTGTTCTGATGTATAGCTTCTGTAAATAGATCTTTAAATGTAACCCAGTGGTGATAATTACCACTAAATATAGGGATTTCAAGTTGAGGTGTTGACTTATCTCTATGCGCTACAGACCAAATTTGTGTATTTATTGCCTTATTAAGGTTTTCATATTGTTTTTCATACTTGTTATACGTGTTTTCGTATGAAATATTCTCCCCGTTTAATTCCATGTCAATTTCCCAGTGAAGGGAATCTATTGCCGACCATCTTTTATCTAATCTTTTAACACGTCTTCCAACTCCCATTTTTCCGTAATGGAATTTAAATTAATGTTGGAACTGGTTTTTTCAAATGCCTTAAAATTCGCATATTGCCTCCGTAACTGTTCATCCAATTTGCTGTTTGTCCCTTGATGACATTTTTGACGAGGGGACATGAACTGCTCCCCCTCACCTTCCATATTGGCTTCCTCGTAACGTTCTTCTCCTGGAGGTTGAGCCAGTTTCTTGCCAATTTTCGACGTGGCCTGTTCTCGTTCTCCTAAAGACGGATTTTCCTCTTGGCGCAGCAATTGCTGGTATTGTTGTAACATTAACTGCTTTACCGACTCGTACGCATCCGTTGTTTTAGAATAATGTTGTTCCGTAAAATAAGAATGTTTTTTGCTAAACTCAGATGCTATTTGATTATGATTTGACTGATATTCCTTCCAGTACTCATCTAGAATACCTAATCTTCTTTTAAAATAGTCTAATGTTTTTCTATCCGCACTATCCTTTTTAAAGTTAGTGCCTAACTTGATGATGTTTTCGTAAATTAAATGTTGGTTGTCGATAAGATCTTCCATTTTCAATGTTTATTAGAAAAGTAGAAAATAAAATAAAAAGATAGATAGATAGATAGATAGATAGATAACTCTTTATTGTACACCAATACAAACATGAACTTAAGACTAAAATTATATCTAGTTATGTACAAAGGGCGGTCTTATCGCTAAAAAGCGATCTCTTCCAGACAACCCCAGAAATAAATTTAGATGATAATGGCGATGGTGGTATACGTAACATATAGTACAAACTACTTACATTTTAATAATAAATACATAAATTATATATATATAAATATATGGATAAATTTTATATATTACATAGATATATACTTAATATACATACCATACAAATACATATCTACAAAATATATAAATGTTTATAAGTGAATTTAAATATCATATTCCAACGACAGGTAGTATTTTTTGATCATAGTTTTAAATATCGCTAGCGATTTTGCTTGTCTGATTGTAACAGGAAGCGCGTTCCAGAGCTGTATAGCCTTAACAGTAAAAGAATTGTTATAAAAAGTTGAGTTATGCGCAGGAGTGTTCAATTTAAGTTTAGTAGAAGGGCGTAAATTATGAGAGCACGAAAGAAATTCAAAACTTTGTTTAAGGTAATCAGGAGTACTAGGGACAAATAAAATACTATAGAGAAGAGCAAGGATGTGAGTATTCCGGCGAAATCGGATTGGCAACCACTTGAGTTTTTTTCGGAATTCAGAGACATGGTCATATTTGCGTAGTCCAAATATGAACCTTATGCAAAAATTTTGGAGGCGCTCAAGTTTATTGAGTTGTTCTTGGGTTAAATTTAGATAGCTGGCGTCAGCATAATCAAGGATAGGAAGTAATAAGGACTCTGCTAGCTTAATTTTGGTGGTAGTGGGTAAGAAATTCCTCAACCTTCTGAGGGATTTGGATGAGAGATAAAGCCGCCGACTTAATTCGGTGATATGAGGTCGCCAAGACAGCTCACTGTCAAATATAACGCCAAGGTTTTTTACCTTATCACTAAAAGGAATGATTGCCCCGTCAAACATCACACTAGGTATGGTACTCCAGTCGACCTTATTAAGCATCCGTGAGCTACCGATGACGATGACTTGAGTTTTTAGGGTTGACATGAAGCCCAAAAGACTTGCCCCACTGCAGAATGCGTTCAAAATCAATGTTTATGATTGAAACTGCTTTGTCTAAGGTGGCGACAGGTGATTGTGTATAAATTTGTAAATCGTCTGCATAGAGGTGATAGGTTGAAGTGAGTTGATTAGAGATGGAGTTAATAAAAAGGTAAAATATTACTTGAAAGCTGATGTTGTTGCCTTTCGCCTGGTGTCTTCCAATATGCAGCTGCATAAACTGCAATCCTCGCACTACACAAAAATGTTTTTCCACTGGTTTTTTGACCCCACTGCCGAATCGCGAAAGTCCTTATCCGAAGAACTTCACAAACGCGGCGCGCGAGTCCCTTTTCGAAGGACCAAAATGTAGCGGTACCGAGGTTGCAGTGTGGGGGTGTTTAAGTAAAAAATGTTTATTTCGTATTAATGTTTATTTGGTTCTTATACGATTTTAAATGTTTATGTTGAATGCACCCGAGAGTGGTGCGGGTCGGAAATGCACTGAACGTTCGTCGATTGCACCGTGTTCGGTTTGATATCGATATGCACTTCCTACAAGTTATGTAAGATATCAAACCGAACAATATGACTATTCGGAAATATCCTTTAAAAAGAGATTTCTCTTTTCCAGGTGTTGAGATGAATAATATTTTACCAAGAATTACAAACTCTTTGCAAACAGAGACTCAGAGAGGATTTCCTGTGAGCCCACTGTGTCAGTTATTGACAGCCTTATTTTTATGCCACAGGCAGTTTTCATGTTGTAAATGGCGACATCATGCATATATCGCAAGCAACCGTGTGCTATATAGTGAAGAGAGACAGTCGTGCATTAGCATTATTAATGCAAGATTTCATTAAGTTTCCTAATAACTTCAGAAAAGTGATGATGACTTTGAAAACCTTGGTTGCATAGGGAGATCACCCGGACTAAAAATATTGTAGGTGCAATAGATTGCACTCACATCAAAATCACAAAACCTAGAGGTATTATTCATACAGAACAATATCGAAACCGAAACGGTTATTTTTCACTGAATGTTCAAGTAGTTGGTGGTCCTAACTTAAAGATTTATAATATAGTATAGTATAATATAGTAGTCCGTTGGGCTGGTAGTACTTGAGGCTGTATAACAAAGAAATATATGGGATTTTACTTGCAAATGGAGGATATCCTTGCACCAGGTTATTTTGATCATGATGTTAAAATATCTAATCTATAGTAATACGCACATTAAAATATACATTAGTAATTAACTAAAATATCTAGATTGTTTAAGTGATACATTTTATTTCGGATATTTATTGACTCCAATTTCAAATCCTTTGACTCTACAGGAAGAGAGATAACACAGGAAGAGAGATATAATAAGGTGCAAATAAAATCAAGAAACTCAGTAGAACGTTTATTTGGAGTTTGGAAGAAGAAAAAAACAATTCCCATGCTTATAAAAGGGCTTGGCAACAAAACTTTCAACTACAGCGAATATCATTATCGCTTGTGCCATGCTACATAATATGGCTGTGGAAGTCAATGACATTTTTCAACTTGATGAGATAAAGAATTTGCTTGATAACAGTAATGTTCAACCTACTAGGGCGAGCACAATAGGACCAGTGATGGCTTATAGTACTTCGAGCAAATATAATTTTCCTTTATTATACATTTTAAATTATTTTAACCATCATTCAAACTTCTTGAATGTTTCACTAGTTAGTTTTTGGTACTTCGCTATAAAACAGAGATAACATGTTGTGAAGTAGTTCATGTACGAAATATATTTAATTTTACATATTTGAATGACATTTAAAAATATCTTGCTATTGAAATTGAATAAAAAAATACTTATGTGATTTGGTGGTATTTGATGTGGTGCGTTTTCATTTATTTTTTAATTGTTTTAACTTAATTTCTAATTTTATCTTAAACATTTTTTCTTTGTACTCTCTTTCTAAAATTTTAATTTTTAAGTCTTCGTTCTTTTATTCTTTTAAACTCCAGTTCTTCTTGCAATATTTTACATTTTAATTCGTCTATTCTATTGGTTCTTATATTATTGTAACTTTTTTTTTATTGGAGTCTCATAGTGAATTTTCTTTTTTTCCTCTTCATTGTTTTGAATAGTTATCTCCGGTGTTTTATGCCAGGCGGCATTATTTTCATCTCCTAATACAACCACAATCCCTAAAATTATAAACCGCTCTATCACCTATGTTATGGTTCATAAATTTTTAAAGCACATAGAACTCTCCAACAAATGTTTGATTGGAACCACATATCAGATAATTATAATAATAATTAATTAATTTCGAAATAAAGTTGTTTCCAGATACATACAATAAAAAAATGTCATACACATAATAGTAACAAATTACTACAGCATTTAATTTTCACCTGCATCATTATATAAAGATTACACCCCACCGCTTGTCAATTTCCACATTTAAAGTACAGTCAGCGTCGGAAAGAAGGTAGCAGTTAAGATGGTCAAATAGATAAGAACATCGAAAGTGATCATTACTATCGATACAACCAAGGTAGTCTAATACTTCGCATCAGCCTTCTTATCCAAAAACATCGGCACACCAAGAACGCCATATGTATCTAAGCAGCCAAGGTGGCCAAAACATAGTAACAGTCTAGAAAAATGAACTCTAATCTAAATGTGATTAGAGTTAAATCGAGTTGATTACATACTAAATCAAAATTAATTGTATTTCGAATTATGAATTTCAATTTGATTTACTTATTCTTAAATTGGCATTAAAAATGTAAAGCATCTTGGCATTAGCATTGGATTCTCACGGGTGTAGTCACTGTGAACGGTCGTGTGATGTGTTCGTGCTATTAGAACTGGTTTATTTTTATTCGTTTAAGTCAGTGGTTTCAGTAAAGTGGTTTCGGCTTGTGATTATCGGACCCTCTCTTACTATCTTCGGGAGGTTGCCATTTGGCCCAGTGGCCATATTTGCTAGTTTACTTGGGCTGTCATTGGAATCTACTGATTGGCGCGGATCAGACCCTCTCGTTTTATCTTCAAGACATCTCCATATACCATGGCGGCCATATTGTGGTGACTATATCTCCGATCCTTTCGCGCTGTGCATGCTCAAGTGTAAGATTCTTGACGTGAGCTAGTCTTAATAAGACAATTTTTACAATTAAAACACGTTGTGTTGAGATTGGGATCGAACCGGGTCCACCGAGCTTGCCTTGTGTGCTCTTTACCCGCGCACTGCTAATTTGCACTGGTCGCTTGCTGCCGAAAATACGATACACGCTTCTCTGCGCAACTACTATTTTTTTTGCTCTTAATTTTTATTCAGGCACTCTGCTTTATTATTATTGCTGAGCTATTTTACTCAGGAGCTTATAATATAAATTATATCAATATATAATATCCTTTCTATTTCTATTGGGACTTACTTTACGAATATATAATATCGAAATCACAGCGTACTGTCCCGCTGCCTAATAAGACATTAAATCAAGAAAAATCAGCGTCTGATTCCGATTTACTGGTCTCACAAGATAGACCCAAAACATCTAAAAACTCAAGGTTAAAACGCCAACGTCCTGAGGAAGAGTCACCTGTTAAGGACAGTATGCAATCGACTGGATCTTTCGATAACTTCAAAAGTGAACTTTTAGAAATGCTATCTACGTGGAAAATGGAACAAGATCAACGTTTTTCGAATTGGCAAACTAAATTAGATGCTACTCTTTTAGTACTTGTTCGAGACGTTTCAGATCTCAAAGCCCAATGCAGTGAAATACAAAAATCCAACTTTGAAATTGAAAAAAGTATGGATTATATTAATCACGCCTATGAAGATATAAAATCTAAAATATCCTATCTAGGAAACGACAAGAAAGAATGTGAAGAGAGAATCGTCAATCTTGAAAAGTAACTCCAAGATGTAAACCTACAATCCCGATTGTCTGCCATGGAATTACGCAACGTTCCGACAAAACTCCATGAAAAACCTGAAGATCTGAAGATGTTACTTTTCGATATTGGTAAAGTCCTGAACTTAAATATAACTAATGCAGACATTCGGGATATACACCGTATTCCTGGCAAGTCAACGGGTTCAAAACCTATTGTAGCGGAATTTGTCTCTGTTTCTACAAGAAATCAATTGTCGTCAGCGGCTCGTCAATATAATAAAAGCAAACCTATTGCGGAAAAACTAAACACAGAAACTCTTGGTATTAGTGGATCAAAGGAAGCTATTTACATCGACGAACATCTGACTCCTATGTTAAGAAAACTAATGTATGAAACACGCTTAATGGCAAAGGTTCATAACTACTCTTGTTGGCACGCAAATGGAAAGATTCTTGTTCGCACACACCCGGATAGGAAGCCAATCCAAATTAAATCAGAAAAATGTCTCACTTTTTTAGAAAAAAAACCGTAACTGTTACTGATTTTGTTACTTTTCTTATTATTACGTTACTGTTAAGTCAAAATAACTATTTTTTTCATGTAACCTATTTTCATTTTTTTAGTTCATTTTTTTTTGTGTAATTGCCAGGCTACCCTTGTAATTTCTGAACTCGCTATCTACCTAGTACAACATACTCTACAAAATACGGTGTATGTTTATGTCTCCAAACAATGTTTATATGTAATATCTGTCATATCATATGTGTACACTGTATTAGTTATTTGGGAAAAGCAGATTTTGTTTTCAAAGTCAATAACTCTGAACATCTCAAGCAAGTTCCTTTTTATATCAGTCACTAAATTAATATAAAATATAATGGCTAACTTAAAGGATCTTTCAAACAATATTGACAATTTTAGAACCAACGTTACAGTTAGAGCTAGTTCAGACATGGCGGAATCCGTGCGGATGCAAATTGCGCGGTTGGACCGCGCGGATCTTATTTACATTAGCGCTTAGTAATCGTTCAGACATAACCGCGCGGTTAATCAAGCCGCGCGGTTACCGCAACCCAACCGCCAGAAAATAGAATCGCGCTGCTCCCGCGCGTTTCTATTACAATGGAGTCTTTACTTCGCGTTCAGTTGCGTTGCGGATACCGCGCGGTGAGCACGTCACTGTTCGTGAGTTCGCCATGGATCGTTTCGACACTGAACTATTTATTGATGAGGTGGAGAAGAGACCTGCAATATGGGACATTCAGTGTGATGATTACTCAAATAAAATTATCAAGAACCGAGCTTGGCAAGAGTTGGTGGAGATATTTGGAAATTGCGAAGACACGGTGGAAAAAAAGAATATTTTAAGTAAGTAGGTTTATTCACCAAAAAATAATTGACAGAATTATGTTATAATTATTGTTATGAAGCGTATATTATACTCTCCGTATACTTTAGGTACTTAAATAAATATAAACAAACTTCGGCTGCTTTATGCAGACATTTCGAGCATTTTTTAAATGAAGGTCACAACGGTATTACCATATTTCGTTTGTTTACATTTAGTTATGTACCTAAACATTACAAGTACGGTATGTTAGTTGCAGCTATATCTTTGTGTCTTGCCATGGAACACGCCCATCGTTCACAAAGTAATGAGCGAATTTATCTCTGATATTCAAAGATGACGGTGTCCCTCTTCCCGCATGCAAGGTATTGAGATTAGTCATGGGTGCATTATATAAAGTATCTTTAAATTTTAGACCATCTCTAGTCCGCACATAGTTATGTAGAACACAAGAAGCTTTTATTATATCTTCGGCAAAATCTATGTTTACATTTATAGGCCTATGAAAGATGCGCCATTTGTTCGCCAAAATACCAAAAGTGCACTCAATATTACGTCGGGCTCTCGATAACCTATAGTTAAAAATCCTTTTTTCATATGGTAAACATTTGCCTGAATATGGGCGCATTAAATTTTCTGCTAAGCCGAAGGCTTCATCTCCAACTATAACATAAGGCATTGGTGTTAGGTCTACATTAGATATTGGTTTAGGTGTTGGTATGTTTAATGATTTTTCTGTCAGGCGTTTATAAAAAACCGAATTTTTAAATATAGCAGAATCACTGCTTTTGCCATAAGCCCCAATATCAACATAAGTAAAGCAATAGTTGGCGTCGCAAAGTGCTAAGAGCACTATGGAAAAGTAATGTTTATAGTTATGATACAAAGAACCCGAATCAACAGGCTTTATAACTCGGATATGCTTGCCGTCTATAGCACCAATGCAATTTGGAAAATTTGCATATCTCTCAAAGTCTCGTGCTATTGTCTTCCAGATATCTTCAGTCGCTTCGGGCATGACTATGTTTACCAACTTATTCCACAATGATTTACATACTTCGCGGACAATTCCAGTAATCGTCGATTTTCCTAGGCGATAATTGTAGCTTAGTTCTCCAAATGAACAACCCGTACCAAGATATCTGAAACAAGAATATTATTAATAATGTTATTATTTTTAGGTACACAACTCCAAAAAAAATGGAAAAACATACGAGATTGCTACAATAAAGAATGCAAAAAAGAAAAAACAACTCCTTCTGGTTCAGGTGCTCGTAAAGGAGCCCGATATATGTATTTTTCAAGATTATCTTTCCTGCAGAATAGTGTAAGTAATAAAGACACTACAACTAATATTGAAGAACAGAATGAAAGGCAAAGTGAGGAGACAAGTGAACTAAACGCCAATGCAACCGAAGCCACTGAAATACGTCCCCCTAAACGTAAGAAAACACAAGTGCCAGAAGAAAAAATAGCTGTTTTAATAGAAAAAAGTATCGAGTCACGAAAACATTTTCAGAATGAACTTCAAGAAAATAGTATTACCAAGCAAGATGACGACAAACTCTTTTGTTTGTCGTTATATAAAGAACTCAGAAAAGTACCAGAAAATAGGCGTTTAGCAACCAAAATTGAATTACTTCAAGTGATACAAAAAGGACAAAGCTTACCACCCCCTGTTCGCTACAATACTCAGCAGATCACACCTACGTATTGGCAAGGACAACAGTATACAAGCCCGCAAGGATATTTTACTACATCTGGATCATCTCCTCCTGTTCCGGCACCGTCACCGTCACCATCGCAATTTAGTTCTGGCTCTCAGTCCTCTACAGTTATAGAAAATATTTATGCTGATTTTGAAGAACAATAAATAAATCTTACTTTAAAGTTATTACGAGTTTCTCTTCCGGTGACACGCTTGGCCTCAAATGCGTTTCAGAGCATGAAATATCTTGCCTGATCAGTTCAATTAGTTCATCAAAAGATTTTATTGACATTCTCAAATAGTCAAAAAATTTGTTATCATACATTCTTAATTTGGGATATAATGTTACGAACTGACCATGTACTAGTCGGTCACGTAATATTGGATGCACCCAATACCGCCTTTTTCTTTTCTTTTTTTTAAGGAGCAACCACAGTAAACACACTTCTTCGTCGACCTCCATTTTTAAACTGACGCTAACCCGCACGAAATCGCATACTAACCGCGCGTGTCTGAATAGCTTCACAATTTTGCGGTTTGAAACCGCGCGATTCGTAAACGCACGATTCCCGCATGTCTGAACGCAGGCTTAATCAATGTTCACCTGATATGTGTCATAGCTTTATAACGCAGTTTTCTAAATCTTTAAAAGTTATGCATGTTAATATTCGTAGCATCAATAAAAATGTTGATCAATTTGTTATTATGTTAACGATGACTAAAGTCACTTTTGACGTTATTGTTTTGAGCGAATGTTGGCTTAAAAATCTGGTGCAAATACCAGGATATATTTCACATGCTACAAAAGAACCCAAATTCAAAATGATGGAGTTGTTATTTATGTCAAAGACTCTCTAAATTACAAAGTACAGGAACCAGATTTTGTAAATGCTAACTGTTTGACACTATACATAGGTAGTAACGCCTTTTTATGTATATACCGTTCTCCTTCCTACAAAGATCTTAATAACTTCTATAATAATCTTCAGAAATTAATACTAACTCTACAATCATTCAAAAATGTAATCTTAATAGGAGATATGAATGTTGATATAAAGCCCAGTGGTACCGATACTAAACGTAGTCAATATCTAAACACTATGGCCTCTTTAGGACTTTGGCCAGCCCACTTATTACCCACTAGAGTTGACAACTGCCTTGACCATGTATTAATCAACTCGATGATAAGTACTCGTATACTTTTGTATTGGATTCTCATATTACTGATCACCTTCCAGTTCTTCTATTTTTACAGGCTGGTGACAACAAATCCGAAATTCACTCAACATCACTGCGGATAAACTTTATTGCTCTTAAGAAAGAAATAGAAACCACTGACTTTAGTCTTATCTCAAAGGAAAGTGATCCTAACATTGCTACAGACTACTTAATTAGTATTATTCAAAATATTATCAATAATAACACATGTTCCTCCAATCAAGGAAGAAAATGGAAACTGGGCAATTAATAATTACCAAAAAGCAGATAATATAATAATAATATAGCTGATGTTGAAGATCCAAATTTTGAATCAATATTACAAGAAGATAAAGAAATTAAGCTGGTTACTCCAAGTGAAGTTAAGAAAGAAATAAACAACTTAAAACTAAAAAAAATGTCCAGGATATGACCTCATAACTGCAGAAGTTCTCCAAAACTTGCCTAGAAAAGCGTTAGTAAAATTAACCACCATTATTAATGGTGCGTTTAGACTTAAATATGTCCCTGATGTATGGAAAGTAGCTGAAGTCATAATGGTACCTAAACCTGGTAAACCACCCCATGAAGCATCGTCATATAGACCGATTTCTCTTCTCCCAATCATGTCCAAACTATTTGAGAAGTTATTACTGCAACGTCTTAAACCAATCATAGAAGATAAAAAACTAATTCCTGACTACCAGTTTGGGTTCAGGGAAAAACACTCTACCATAGATCAAGTTCATAGAATAACAAGTATTATAGAAAAATCTTTAGAGGAAAAAAAAGTGTGTTCTACAGTTTTCCTCGACGTAGCACAAGCTTTTGATAAAGTATGGCATGAAGGACTGAAATATAAACTAAAGAAAATGTTACCTGTACAATATACAGATATCTTAGAATCATACATTTCTGACAGAATGTTTCGAGTGAGACAAGAAGATTCTTATTCAATTCTTAAAGAAATCAAAGCTGGAGTACCACAAGGAAGTGTTCTAGGCCTGGTACTATACCTATTATACACATGTGATATTCCAGAACTGGAAAATAACACCATCGCTACCTTTGCAGACGACACGGCCATAATGGCCACAGGAGTCACACACGAGGAAGCTGTGGAAAAGGTACAAAATGCCGTGAGTACAATCTATAATTGGACCAAAAAATGGCGAATAAAACTTAATGAATCTAAGTCTATTCATATTGATTTTACAAACAAACATCCTAACTATCATCCGGTATATATAAATGGCCAAATTATACCATACGAAAATACAGCCAAGTATTTGGGTATGACATTAGACGCTAAGCTTCGCTGGAAAGCCCATGTCAAAAAGAAACGTCAAGAACTAGAGTTACGCTACAAAAAAATGTACTGGCTTCTTGGCAAATATTCTGCTTTGTCAGTACCTAATAAGATACTCCTGTATAAACAGATTCTAATGCCAGTATGGACCTATGGTATACAACTATGGGGCTGCACCAAGCTAACCAATTTAAACATTATACAAAGGTTCCAAAATAAAGTACTTAAATGTCCGCCAAGTTATTAGCAAAAAAACATTTAACACGTGGTGACACACTACTACACCAGTGCACCAACATCACCGTGCAACACACCAAAAGACGCGCCTCATCGAGGCCGTCACAAGGACACCAACAAAACAAAATTTGGACCATCCCCCACCGAGTTATTAGGAAAAAACCAAGATTTTCAAAATTTTGTGTTTTTAAAACCTAAATAACTCCGCGGGAAGATCTATAAGGTCCAAATTTTTCACAACAATCAACATCCCCCACCTGGGCTCTACACCACCAGGAAAAAATCGGGACTCCAGCGGCTAAAACCAGGCGACGAGAGCCAAAAAAACAACTTTCGTCGTCTGACCTACTTCGTCAATTTGCATCTCCGGGATCCAGTTTCAACGGGACATCGCGGAGGCAAGTTCAGGGAGCACAACGCCGCGGACAACCGAATTTTAGGTACAATACTACTAGATACTTTAGATCTTTAATAACTTCCAAATTATAACAGTCGCGAGGCTGGGAAGCGTACAGGCAGCTGCGCGCTTCTTTACACTACATATATCAAAATTTTAATTTTAATTTTTTTATGCCCGGGTGGCCCATAATAACAAAAAATCATAAATTTTAATAAAAATACATAAAAATTACTTATTCTACAATAACTCACCATTTTACAACCCACAAACCCACTGCGGAGAAGTGCCCCACACCCCCCCATAATTTTTAAAAAAAATTTAAGACATAAAATCAGGAAAAAATTCCAAAAAACCTATTTTTTTAAAATAATTCAAAATCATATAAATTAATTCAAAATTTTCCATCTCCATCGTCTTCACCTCACCCCCCCCCCCGACCGTTTGAGCCCAATCTCGGGCTTTTTCGATCCATAAACCGCCGATAAACAATTTTTTTTATTTTCGGCGGCCATCTTGGAAATATTAAAACATTAATATCTCCAAGACTATTAATCTCTCCGCAGTGCGGTTTTCACTACACACAATAACAAGACGTTCTACGTCATACACAACAATAAAAAACACCCAAAAATTTTGGGGTCTGAAAACCCGAAAAACAAAACAGAGACTTCCCCCAACCCCCCTACCCCAAATCCCGGTCAAATCCGACCAGTGGTTAGGGAGTAATCGCGGTTTTAAACCAAGTTCTGACATTTGTCCGCCATCTTGGTTTTCACAAAAACTGCGATATCTCCAAAACTACTGGTCCAAGGAACCTGGGATTTGGACTGCTGACATCAGCAGCCCATCCCCCACCCTACCCAACCCTTATTTTCTCCAAAAATTTTAAGACCTAAAAACCACCCCATCCCGTCAAAAATACCCTCCCGAACACATACAAACCACTCCCGACCAAATCGGTCCAGTACTTTTCGAGCTATTGCAATTTGAAAACCAAGTTTGACCTTTAGGCGCCATCTTGGTAAAATTCAGAATCGTGATATCTCGTAAAGTATTGGTCCCACGGAGCTGGGGTTTGGACTGCTGACATCAGCGTCTCAAACTACACCAGATCCGGTGGTCAATTCCCCCCCTTAAAACCAATTTCCAAAAACCACCCCATCCCACCAAAACCACCCTCCCAAACCTATCCATTCCCGGCCAAATCGGTCCAGTACTTTCCGAGTTATCGCGTTTTGAAGACCAGATTGATGCTCAGGCGCCATCTTGGAAAATCTCAAAACAGCGATATCTCGAGAAATATTGGTCCTACGGACCTGGGATTTGGACTGCTGATATCAGCGTCCCAAACCACACCAGATCCAGTGGTCTAATCCATCCCCCCCCACCCCCCCTCAAAAACCACCCCAACTATTTACCGCATCAGCAGCCAATAAGTCCCCAGGACCCCCCGAGTTTGGACTCAAACAACTCGGGGTCTTCTGGGCGAGCAGCTGGTGCAACCCACACATCAAAATCTCCAACTGTCTCACTAGTGGGATAGTTGGAATTTTTTACACCAACTTAAGAGACTAAATTTTTTCTACAAAACCCAAGGCCTTTCCCAAGGGCCACAACGAAAGAAAAGAAAGAAAGAAAGAAACAGGTTTATTTTTAGGACATATACAAGTGAAACATTAAAATTAATAAATAAAGCACAATAAAAAAAGACAATACAACCACAAAGTAACTGAGGATATACATAAATTAAGTCCTAAAAATTGGATCAAGCTCAGCAAAAATGTTGATCTTTCAGACCAACGCTGATCTTCCGCTTGACTCTAGAGCGACGTCACGGCAAACTACACATTATATTATTAATAAATAATCATATAATTATTGTAATAAAGAGAATATTAGTACTGAGTTCAATAAAATTACAAATATTTATAGCATAAAATTCATATACAACACATATACATATAATAAATTTAACGATATTATACACAACATATTATATGGTAAACAAGGTAAGTAAATAACATCTTTTTTCTTTCTTGTCTTTGGCCCGCCTGTGATTTTTGATGGTCAACAAGAAACTTCTTGAGTTTAACCCTAAACCCTTGAA
The DNA here is from genome assembly GCA_949752895.1 of Dendrolimus pini. Classification (NCBI taxonomy): domain Eukaryota; kingdom Metazoa; phylum Arthropoda; class Insecta; order Lepidoptera; family Lasiocampidae; genus Dendrolimus; species Dendrolimus pini. The sequence goes on from OX457151.1 coordinate 11,169,257, forward strand.
CTGACTGCAGGTTCCTTATTGGCGGGGGAATGTTGTTCCAACATTTTGAAGCAGCATATTTAAAGCTACCTTTAAAAGAGGCTGAGGAGTGCCGCTGCATCAAGAGCTGTACTGCACACGTCCTTGTCCCAATCGACCTACGACTTGACATCCAAGTTAATTTGTCGTACAGGTATGAAGGCAACCTGTACAACGAACCTTAAAAAAACAATGTCGCAACCCAGCAGACCAAACCCCTCCGCCCTACCCAGCCAGGCAAAGCTTCCTCCGCGAAATCTCTTCGCAAGGAAGTGCTGACCCGCTCTTCAATAGCGGCGTCAGTGGCGGGGTCGGCAACAAGCGAGGAGTCCTGCACCCCAAAAGGACCGACCTCTGAGGTCCTACAAAAGGTGCGGGAATGGTCTGCGGACGAACTCCCGCCCCGCAAAATCACATCCGATGACGAGGAATCGGATGCGTCCACCGAGGGGGAATGTGCGGGCCGAGGTCGGCCTATCATGATCCCCTTCACCTCAACAAGACGCAAGGGGGTGGAGATGGACGTCGCAACAAAACTCGCTAATGAGATGTTACTGAATGCGAAAGAGGCTCTGGAGCGTTCAGGGAACGTGAAGACAGAAATCAAACTTACAGTTATTGATTCTCTTCAGACCCTTTACGACACGTGTCTCGCGCTCTCCGATTCCAGATCGCGCCATAAGTATAACCTGGAGATGGAAAGAACGCGCCACGCATTAGAACTCGTCCGAGTTGAACGTGCGCACACGGAAAATGTGTCCAAACTTACAACTTCCCTCTCCAAGGAGCTCCAGTCAGCAAGAGCTGACTTAAAGGCGAGTCTAGAATCGACAGAAGCGGTGCGGAAGTGGCTCGGCTATGAGACGCAGGAGCCGTACGCCAAAATCTCTTCGCTGTTGGCGACTTTACAGGCGATGGAGAAGCGCCTCACCACATTACAAACCTCCCTTGCAGACGCTCCTAAGACAACTAAAGGAGTGCAGTCCAGTAAGGAGTTGGAGAAGCTCCAAAATGGAGTGGACAACCTCTCCAGACAACTGGACTCCATGCGAAGGGAGATTGCAACCATTAGGACCTCCGCAGAAACAACCGCGGAGGATACAAAGAAGGCGCTCTCCACGCTTGTGGCTGGCGAGGACAAGGCAGTATCGGCCGCCGAACTTAAAGAGACACAAGACGCCAAAATCACTCATAGTAAACTACAGGAGTCCATAAACGACCTGGTAAAACAGGTCAAAGATATCAAACTAACACAAACAAACACACCACCCCCTCCACTAATAAAACTGGGAGAACATCTCCAGCCCTTTACGGAAAGATTGGAGGCAGTAAAGTCCGACATAAGGACTTTAAAGGAGGGCCTGCAACAGCAACAGCAGGCCCCGCCGGTGGCTAGCCTAGCGGACGAGCTAGCCACCTCCAATCAACCCAAGGCAGCATCATACGCGGAGGTCGCGGCCAAAAGGAAACCCGTCTTAAAACCTAACCACACCCTCATCATCTCCTCGCCGGATCCATTAAAAACCGGCGAAAAGGTGATAGAGGAGATTCGGATCGCACTAGACCCCAAAAAAACCGGGGCAAAGGTGGATAGGATAAGAACTGGGAAAAACCAAAAGGTTATTTTGAGCTGCGGCACCAAAGAAGACTTGAAATTGGTGGAGAACAGGGTCAAAAACCACTCACAACTCAAGGCGGAGGTAGCAAAGACGAGCCTCCCCCTAGTTATAGTCAAGGACGTGATGGCTTACCACACGGATAAGGAGATTGAGGAGCAATTGGCGGTGCAGAACGCGCACCTCCTTAAGATCCTCTCACCTAAAGCCATCCACATCCGCGTCCGATCGCGCAAAAAGACCCGCAACCCACTACAGTGCCATGTCATCTTGGAAGTGTCGGCCCCAGTGCACAAGCGCTTCACGGAGGAGGGCTACCTCTACATCGGAATCCAGCGGAGACCAGTAGAGGATCAGTCGCCTCTGGTGCAGTGCGCCAAGTGCCTGGGATATGGACACACCAGAGCGCACTGCCAGGAGGCGCAACCCTTCTGCAGTCACTGCGGAGAGAAGCACTCCTGGGAGGAGTGCAACCGGCGCAAGGATGGCGTAAAACCAGCGTGCAGGAACTGTAGGATGGCCGGAGGTAAAAGTCCGGACATTCTGCCCCAGCACGGTCATAACGCCTACAGCCCGGATTGCCCAGAGCGCCACAAGTGGGATGCTATAGCGAGGACGAAGATCAACTATAGTTGTTAAGGGCACCTCAGCAGACCCCAGCATGCTCAAGGGTAGACGGGGAAAGCACAATCTGCGTTTTGTGCAAGCAAATCTACAACGCTCCAAAACAGCAACCATGGAGCTCCTGCACGAAGCGAACGAGAGGGGTATTGACGTTGCACTAGTCCAAGAGCCCTATGTAGACAGGACTGGGTGCATGTCTCAATACCCAGGCACTAAAATCATCCAGTGCACTCTCGATCGCAAAAAACCGGTAAAAGCCGCAGTCATGGTTTTCCGCGACTACCTGGAGGTCATACATGACACCCAGCTGGTAACGGAGACCGAGGCGGCGGTTAAGCTGGTTGCAGGAAAATTGCAGATTGGTGTGATCTCAGTCTACTTCGAGGGTAACGACGATATTGAAACAAATATCAGGTCTGCATCGACAACTATAGATGGTCTTAAGACAAATAACATCATACTGGGGGGAGACGTCAATGCTTGGAGCTATTGGTGGGGCAGCAATGCTGAAGACCACCGCGGCCGGGATTGCGTTGCCTTTTTAAACGACAAGGGCCTCCATATCCTCAACGAGGGTGATACACCAACTTTCTAAGTCTGCAGAAATGATCGGCTATGTACTAGCATAGTCGACATCACCACATGCAGCACGCCCCTGTTGGACAAAATGGATGCCTGGAAAGTGGACCGAGGCTTCACCTCGTCGGACCACAATGCGATCACGTTCTGTCTGCGCCTAGATGCTGAGCTTGAACCATTAAGCTCGACAACAACGCGCAGATTCAACGTATCGCATGCCGACTGAGGAGAGTTCGAGACACAATTCGGTATCCAATTAGCAGGGACGGGTATGGGTATATATTTATATGTAGGTATATATTTTTTAAGGGCAGAACAATATCTGCCGGGTACAGCTAGTAATATCACAACATTGTAAATATGCCATATCTCTACATTGAAGTTATTAAAAAACAATTGGAATAGAATAGACTACATAAACGATGGATAACATGATACTATTTTTATATTTCTTGTATGTTAGTCGTTTTGTCTGTTTGTTCCACATTTACGTAAATACTAATAGGGCGGTTTTAATGCGATTTTCGCTGATCGAGAGCAAAGTCTTCTTTTGTTTACTTTGTGTTTAGCCCACACATATGCCTAAATCATTTGACACATCCGTTACAGAAACTCCTTCTTGTCTCAAATGAACAATTTTATATTTCATTTCATCAGTAAGATGATATTTATCCATGGTGGTATTTCAAGATGATGATTTATATCAATCCTACATCCTAAAGAGTGTAAAAGCACTTTATATCCAGGCTATCGAAGAAGAGGCGATAATTAAATACCTTCCGGTGTATAAAATTAGCCAAGACCACTTGGAGTTACTTTTTGGCCATATACGTGCTCATGGAGGATGTAACAATAATCCCACACCGCGACAGTTTCAAGCAATTTATAAAAAACTTCTAGTTAAAACGGAACTGCGGGATGTAGATAATGGCAATTGCACTTATCTTGAAAACATTGCCATTTTGACATGTTCATCGGCTGTAAAGAATATTAACTTAAGTTTAGATCCAAGAGATCGTGACGATGCTGCTGATAACATAGAAGACATTTATGTGTTTGAGGAGCAAATCGACACTGCTTCAGAATGTGTCCGAATTTACTAACCAAGTAGTTGGTTAAAATGCGAAACGTGCATAAGTGCATTAATTGCAAATGAAAAATATCTTTTTAATAAACGCAAAGATAAGGGAGGTTTAATATATCCGGCAAATGATGTTATAACAATTTGTAAACGAATGGAAATTGTAATTAAAAATGATATTTTGAACGGAAACAAAATTACTATGTCAACTATAAATATAAAACAAAAGTTAATATCTATGTCATTGCCATATTTCATAGGTTTAAAAATATTTGGTGACGTAGATTATCACCAATATGAACAATCTCCACTTGACAATCATTATTGATTAAAGCGGTGATGGAAAAATATAATTAACATCAGACTATATTACATTACAAAATATGCCCGTCAAAAATTGTCAAAACGTCAGGTTTTGAACAAATATCTTCTTTTTACTGGACAGTAAAATTCAGTGTTCAAAACCAGCAAATGGTCCAAAGTTGTCTGTAGCTCACAGACAAGCTAGCTTAAGATTTGCGCGTGGTCACCTGAATTGGACAGAAGAGCAATAGACCTCCGTATTGTTCACGGACGAGTGTAGGACATGTTTATATAGTGCAGATGGTCGCAGAAGACTCTATCGTCGACGTGGGGAGCGATATGCTCAAAGTTGCATTGAGGAGCGTGTTCCTTTTGGAGGCGGTTCGTGTATGGTCTGGGGTGGCATATCGATGAACGTGCGAACGGAACTTGTGTTCATAGACATGGTCCGTCAAAAAGGTAATAGAGGGGGTTTGACTGCACATCGCTACATAACAGAGATCTTAGAAGATCACGTGGTGCCTTACATGGGATTCATAGGCGAAAATTTTACTTTAATGCAGGATAATGCCCGGCCGCACGCTGCTGCACAAGTTCGACAATGTTGCAAAGAGGTTGGGATACGTACAATGAATTGGCCAGCACGCAGCCCGGATCTTAATCCCATTGAGCATTGTGGCGGCCGGCGACAGTTGCAATTCAGCGAAATTGTAATGTTCGATTATTGAAGCACTGTCGACAGTCGCCCCCCATCAGCCCTCGCGTGTGTACGCTTTGCTTTGTGTTTGTGTGGATATTATTATAGAGTAAAAGACACTGGCATATGGACTTTCATTTTATTTCCCACTGTTCAACACGCACAATTAATTCAGGAGAGAAGTATTGATTGTAAGCATTACAAATTACAACACTGGTGACCTGTACGACTGAACAGTTGGGAAATAGTGGTTTTTTTTTCTTTCGTTATTTTTTTTTGGAGGCTACTCGCAGTACGACCACCGAGGGCTCGCGCAACTTTACGCGGATCATAGTTATAGCATAACTGGAAGGATGGAAAACAAAGGAGAGATTGCGGGGGTTTCGCTGGCAACAAGGATCCCAGATTTTTGGACAGATCAGCCAAGAGCATGGTTTCTGCAGGTAGAAGCCGTTTTAGACCCGCAGAAAATGGCTAACGAAGCCAAGTACCAGGTTGTAATAGCCAAACTTGGGAAAGAGGTAATACAGCAGGTCACGGATTCTATTTGACCCGCCTTCGACGCAAAAGTACGAAGCACTAAAGGAGAGATTGTTAAATATATATGAAGAGAGTGAAAATAGAAGAATTCAGAAGTTAATCGGTGAATTGAATCTGGGTGACCAGAAGCCCTCGCAGCTACTAAGGACAATGCGGGATCTGGCGCGCAATAAGGTAGCAGATGACACCCTGCTCATCCTTTGGAGAAATCATCTACCAGCGGCGGTTCGAGCAGTGCTGGCCGTTTCGGAATCCAAGGATTTAAATACGCTAGCGGCGATGGCGGACCAGCAGCTCTACTCTCCAAGTTAATCTCAATACCAATACAAGACCAATTCAATCCCAATGTCAATTTTGAAGTGACGTGATTCGGTACTACTGAAGCAACATTGGATTACAATTAGGATTAGATTGCCATTGTTTAGGATGCATGAAGTTAGTTCCATAAAGCGTCGCATTGGTGTTGGTCGACACATCTAAATAATTCGCTAGTATGACTTTAAAATAGTTAATCTTTTAAATAACACAGCTAATAAATAGTTATATTAGTAAAGATTGTTTGACTGATTAATTATACCATTATAAATTAAAATCTGAAAAACAACATTGTTTAAATCATAAATAAAGTCATGACTTGGACTGTATGTGCTGTGACCGTTGCCTACACTATCATAATTAGAGAATACTTGTGTTCTGTAATCATAATACTCAAAGTTCTCTGTCGAATTTCCAAATGTAAGTGGAATTAGATTGTCAAAAATATATTATATTGTGTGCCGGCCGAGATAAAAGACAGTTATACAAGTGGAATCCTACTGTAAGAAAGGATATCGTATTAATTATCTAATATGTCGTAAGTACAAACTCAATCCCTTTTTTTTTTTTTTTTTTTAATCTTTATTTAGAAAGGGCTTTGCCGCTTAGCGGCCATGTCACCCCGTAAAGTACCCAAATCCTAAATAACATTTCTAATATACTGTCTAATTAATTTGTATTAAAAATAGAATCATATAGTTTGCAAAACATCTTGGCATCTCTCGATAACGGAAATGCCAAAATGCTATTGCACTCTCCCACGGCGGATAAATTTCGCTCTCGAAGTAACTCTTTTCGTAGGTCCTCGTTCCGAACACATTCCATCAGAACATGTTGGACATCTTCTGTCACATTGCATGTTACGCAGTTGGGGGAGTTAACTTTCTTAATGAGATATCTAAACTTGTTTGAGGGAATGTGTCCGGACCGTAATCTGAACAATGTTACAACATCTTTTCGCGTCATGGAGCATTGATTTATCCACATCTGGGCTGGAAGTTGTGGCTGGATTGTCTTAAACCAAATTCCCTTTTCTACGGATCTTCTATCAAAATATTCACTCCAAATCTTAATACACTGCTCCTTTATGTCATATAAATAATTAGAATGAAGTGGCGTAACCGTAAAAGAGGTACCATCTGAGGTAGCTTGTCTAGCTAAGGCATCTGCTATTTCATTACCACTTATTTGGATATGTGATGGAATCCATTGTAAAATAATGGTTTTGGACTCAGCTATCAACTCGAGCATAAGTTGCAAAATTGTGTAGGCTATCGGTATCCCTTGTATGGACAAGGAGCATCGAGCCAAGTGTTGGAGAGCGCTCTTTGAATCTGTAAGGATTACAAATCTCTCCTTATTTAAAGACTTTATATATGAAAGTGCTTCTGCTATAGCAACCAGTTCTATATGCATTATAGATATCTTGCAATTTATGCTCAGCTTAATGTAGGTGTTACACTGTGGATCGAAAAAAGCACAACCGCCATCTATATCATCTTTAGAGCCATCAGTGAATACTTTATAGTAATCGCAATATTTATCATTAAATAGTTTTAAACAAGTTTGTCTCAGCACATCTATACTATATGTTCGTTTAGGTTCTTTAATATATTGTATATTAGGTTTAATTATATTATGTACCTCAATATTACTGACCCAGGTGCTCAAACAAAACATACCAAGAGTTTTAACTGCATGTACTTCTGTAGTGTTGAAATAATTGTGAAGTGCGAACATTAATGGTTGCTTCCTCGTTCTCCAATAACTATCTATATTCTGTACATTACTAGATTTAAGTAAATTAATAGTTTTATTCTGACTAAATGCTTTAGCTTTCAGAACATATTTTCCGGCTAAATATCTACGACGTATGTACAAAGGAGGAATACCTAATTCAGCTTCCATCACATGTAGGGGAGTACTGCGTATAAATCCCCCTATAATTCTGAGGGCTTGATTCTGAATTCTGTTCAACCTGGACAAATTTGTTTTGTAACTAGAATCATACAAAAAAGATGAGTAATCTAATCTACTTCGAATTAATGTTATATATAAACGGCGGAGATGTTTGGGATGCACTCCCCAATTTGAGCCAGCCAAAACTTTTAAAATATTTAACTGTTTACTAGTTTTTTCAGTCAACTCTTTAATGTGTTTGCCCCACCTGAGCGACTGATCCAGCCACAATCCCAAATATTTAACATTGTTTACTACTGGAAGTAAGCTATCATTGATTATTAGATTTAATGAATCTCTGCACATACCTCGTTTGAACATACACACCTTAGTCTTTACGGTTGATATTTCTAATCCTAACTTCATTATTAAATCGTTGAACGTATCTAGAGCATGTTGCAAGTCTTCTGCTAAACGTAAAATATTCTTTCCCGTTTTGAATAATACAAAATCGTCTGCGTATTGTGATATATCAACCGTTACAATAGTTTTACAAATATTAGAGGTAACAATATTAAAAAGTAACGGAGACATCGGATCACCTTGTGCTAAGCCGCGACGAGTTAATCTACTAAGGTCATTGTCATTATCCATTGTAATTTTTAGGTACCTTTCATTTAAAAAATTCCATAGGTAATTGCAAATTTTGCTACCTATTCCTAACTTATCTAAAATAGAGAAAAGCGCTGTTAAATCGATGTTATTGTAGGCATTGCTAATATCAATGAAACATCCTATCGTAGTCATATTTTCAGCAAATCCGAGTTGAATTTTAGTTGTTATATAACTAAGACTGTCTAAGCAAGAGCGTGCCCTTCTAAAACCAACAGTGTCTACAGAGAAAATATCATTGCGTTCCACATACCATTCTAAACGTCTATTCAGAATAGTATGGAATATTTTACATAAACAAGATATTAAGGAAATTGGTCTAAAAGATGATTGACCTGGTTTGGGTATAGGTATAACGCGAATATTGCGCCATTGCTTGGGAACAAATCCTAAACTTAGACACATATTGTAAATATGCACCAGGATAGTTTTGCCTATTAAAGGGAGATTTTTAATCATAGAATAAGAAATTTCATCCACACCAGGTGCTGTGTCTTTATCTTTGATACAGTTGTCAAATTCATATAGAGTTATTTGCGTTTCTAGTTGTGCATTATGTGATTTAAATATGGGAGTAACAGGAGGAACAAAATCAGGTGCTAATTCAGAGAGAAGTTGTTCAGCGTTCTCAGAGCCAATATGTTGCTTAGTACATCGGTAACCCTTCGCCCATTTCATTTTATTCCACATATGGGAAGAAGAGGTTTCTTCCCCAATCGAAGTGCAAAAATTTTGCCACGATTTGCATTTCGCATCTCGAATTATTTTTCGAGATATCTGTATACGTTCTGCAAGTATTTTATAATTATGAGGTGTTGGATTTCTCCTAAACCTAGAGAGTGCTAATCGTCTTTCAGCCACTAATTTAGAAAGTTCAGGAGTCCAATACATTTTTGGTTTAAATTTCGTGGCAATACGTTGGGGTATAACTATGTAAGGGATGTGGCGATCTGCAGCTTTCTGCAATGAGGATTCGAAAAAGTCATAACAGGCTTGCGGATCAGTAGGACTAGAAGATGTGCTTAAGATGTTTTCGATAGAAGTTTTAAATTTTGACCAATCACTATTTTTGAAGTTTCTTTTCCTTACATTTGCAAAATTTTCATGAAAGTGAAATGTTAATTTAATAATGAGATGATCGCTACCTAATGATTCATTTAATACTCTCCACTCATAGTTTAATGCCAAGTCTAAGGATACAAATGAAACATCTGGGGATGATTGTTGCATAGATCCATTCACTAATCTCATACGAGTTACAGAACCATCATTTACCGAGACAAAGCTGTTGTCTATCATAGAATCGAATATCTGAGACCCGCGATGGTCATTTTTATAAGACCAGTTAGTATGGTGACCATTGAAGTCGCCCAGAATTAGGGATTTTCTAGTGGTAGTTGAAAAAATCGAATCCCAATCTCTAGGGAGTGTTTGAACACTAGAGGGACAATATAAAGCAACGATGTTTTCAACTGATTCACAGTTAGACAGTCTTACATAAAGAGTTTCAATGCCTGGGTTAGACGGATGTATACTACAGGGTTGAGCCTTTAATGAAATGTGTACTAAAATAGCAATACCTCCATAGCCATCAGGTCGGTCTGATCTAAAAATGTTGTATCCTGTGACATTAAAATGGCTCTCAGGTTCGAGCCACGTTTCGCAAATGACTGCAACATGAATTTTTTCTTGTGTCAATAATTGTTCAAACGAGACGTACTTAGGTCTTAGACTTTGTGCGTTCCATTGAAGTACATTCAACGAGGATGATTTAAGATTGTGATCCATTAAAAAAATTCATAATAAGAGAACCGTCCGCTAAATATTGCATCGCTACTGACATTAACCACTCCCAAATTATCTTTATAACAGTCTCTATTTTACTAGCTAGAGAACACTTGTCCCATATAATTATCTCACTAATCCTGCGCATTACACTTAGAAATGATAAACATCCTTTTCTCTTCTTATGTTCTTCTTTAGATTTATCGTCACAAGCAGTTGGCTGATTGAGATCAAGGGGCGTCGAGGTAGATGTATCAAATGATTCGAATTCCATAATTTCTTGTTCGCGTTCTTGATTTTTATTCGTATTTGTATTCTTCCTTTTTGTTATTTTATGTCTTTTGATATTAGTTGAAGTCGAAGGTACATTGTTTGAATCAGATACAGCTAATTTAACTTTTTCGGCATACGTAGAATCTTTTTTGTGACAGTTTGTATCTATGCTTGTCGTTGTAACGTTGTTTATTGTGGGGAAATCGTCGTAATTAGCTTTGTTAATTGGACGTAGAGGTGCTGGGGATACGGGAACAAACAACAAAAGTGCTTTCTGATATGTACAATTAAATTCGGACATTAATTCACGGATAGTTTTTTCTTTCTTATAAACTGGACAGTTTTTGTCTACAGCCCTATGGTTCTGACGGCAATTTACACATATGTATGAATTAGTGTCACATTCTGGGTGATTTTGAGCACAGTTAGGACAAGTAGTTTTATGTGCTCCACACTTTAGTGATGTATGCCCGAATTTCCAGCATTTAGAGCATTGTGTTACGGGAAAGATATATCTATCCACACTGATATTTGTATTAAAAAGTTTTATATATCTTGGAAGTGAACTACTCTTGAAACCCAAACGAATAGTTTCACTAGGTATCCAGCCATTGGAGTCCTCCGTGCTGATTTCCCCTTCTTGTTGTCGACGATTAAGGCGTTTAGCAGACACTATTTCATAATCCGAATGAATGTTATTCAGAATTTGTTCCAAAGATTGATCAGTTTCAATATCCTTAATTATTCCATAGGAAATGTTAACTTCTGACGTATCCTGACATCGCCAATCCATATCTGTCAATATTTTATGTTTCATAAACGCATCTGCATGATTTCTGTCATCAAATATAATATGCATTTTATAGGGACCAATATATTTAATGCGTTTAATTCCACAAATAGAGTTAGCGTCTAATAATCTGGCTAATGTGAATTGTTTTGGTAATCGATCTTTACTTGCTGTAACGCTTATTTTAATCTCTTCTAAGTTGTATTGTATTGCTTCATCTTTGCCCCAAATTTTCCTTCCTTTTCTCGTAACAGTGGTCCACTGTTCCAATGATTGTTTTTCTTTTGATTTCTTTCTTTTTGGCGAATAACTATCTCGACTTGACAAACTGTCGTCTTCCAAAGGTGTCATGTCCTCCAAATGTGTTATATCCTCTAAACGTGTCATGTCCTCTATACATGTCATATCCTCTAATCGTGTTATGCCCTCAATGTTATTTAATTCATTGCTTGTAAAATCATTACTATTATTTGATTCGCTCATGGCATTGTAACGTAAACAAAAGACCAACCGGCCGGCGCACGCTGCGTCGCGTCGGCCAGTAAAAACCGGTTATCGGATTAGCGTGGCTTACTAAACGCGTGACTACTCCGTTCGGCGAGCAAACCAATACTGTCAATCCCTTTTAATATATTAAAGTAATAGTAATACTAAAGCTAATATCATACTTCAAAGCAGCTGTTAGTTGTTCGTGTTTCTTTTTTATTTTGTCAAAATAAGACTTATTGTTTATTTGTCACTTGATGAAAGCATTACACAAGAAAGTTTTTGTTAAAATGTTTGGGAATGCGAAACATAAATAACAGCCCATCGTTCACAGAACCCAATTAAGTATGCATATTATTGAAGTGTTTTGTAACAAATATTTAGGTCGTATCAAAAAAATACACTTAACAGTATTTTTTACTGAACTTTTGATTTTTACTAACAAATAAGTTTACCAACTAAGATTCTATATTTTTTATTTATTTTAGATACACCAGCAACCACCCCGCTTCGAGACACAAGACCACAATCCTGCCAATGATACTCTTCAACCTCGCACAGATATTTAGATAAAGAAAATGCTGCAATTTGCGAAAACAGAAGAAGAAGAATAAACCGCACAGGAATTTCTACAAATGTCTGAAATCTGGGCAATATAGAAAATGCAGGCTTAATAATCTCCAATGCCAGAGCCTTGATTGATATAATAGCTAAATAAATATATTTTTTATCTTAAATAACTGTAAATATTGTTTAAGTATAATTATTTAAAAATAGGTAGTTTAATTTATATTATAACATAAATCCAAATAATTGAATTATCTCAATTATAATATAATATTCAGGACGTGATGTTTAATTGTATGCAAGTAGTTAAAGTTTAGTAGCATAATCCCCTTTGTCTACACTGTATGGGACAGGACAATACAAATAGCTGATGATAGTAATAGTTTTGAAATTAACAAATATTTTTGTTTTATCGTATTGCATAATCTCTGGAATTGCTAAATCCATTTAAAAGTTCTTTATTTGGGTAAAAACTAGTTACTATAATAAAACTACATTTTAATTTAAGCGCGGTATTTTATTTCTTTATTCATTCTAAACATATATAATATTAAAGTAAACACTTACAAACCAGGATAAGTACTGTATTAAATGCAAAGAATGCTTTGTTTTCATTAAAGAAACTACAATGTGGGCTTTGTGTTCGTACTACATACACAAAGACAACAAACCTACTTAGGCGATAGATCACTTCTCTTCGGAGTTGGTAAAAAGGGTTTTATATTATATAAACTTCCTCAAATAAGTCCTGGCTCACTCCATAATTCGCTATAAATTCGTCTTCAATTATTGAAAATGCGCTATTTGTATACCGTGTTCTACGAGGCTAATTTCTTCTTTCTTGTAGATTTTTATTGTGCATTTTATGTAAAATGTGCGATATTAGTACTAATTTAGCCATATTAGGAACTTATTATTTAATAAAAACCACTTAAAACGCAAAACAATTTCTAAAAAGTTACACTTTTGTTATTGGAAAAATCACAAAAGTCAACACAATATTGTCGCAATACACAGCTGTCAAAATCAACTCAAGAGTAGCGATAAGATGCCGATTCCGATTTCGTTTAGTTCCCCAAAATGACACGCAATCTCAAATCAATTTGGCGCTAGTGTTGAAATCAAGGGTACAATACGTACAAATTTCAATCCCAATCTGTCGGAATTGGAGTCGAGAGTAGAGCGGCAGATTGCGGAGAATATGAAACCTGCGTATGTTGACGAGGTCAGTAGCCAATCAAATAGTACGTGCAATAAATTATTGGCAGAAATAGCAAGAATTAATGTACGTCTAGAAAACATGGAGAGGTCCAGGTCACGGGAGAGGGGTTACGAGAGAAACAGGCCAGGCCCCAGTAATTTCAGGGCACGAGCTCGCTCGGGATCGCGAGGTCGTAGTAGGGGGCCAGGAGATGCAGATTGGCTCTGTTTCTACCACTTCCGCTATGGGACTCAGGCGAGCAGGTGCGTGCAGCCTTGTTCGTGGAAGAATAAACAGGAAAACTAGATACGGTGCAGTGTAGCGCGGTGAGTAGCTGCAGCCGTTGAGCCAATCATCGCTTATCAATACGGGATAGAAAAACCAATTTATTATTTTTAGTGGACACGGGCGCGAATATATCGGTGGTTCCGCGTAGTTGTATAAAAGTAAATCGTGGTAGTGTTAGTGAATACGTACTTTACGCTGCGAACGGTACAGAAATTAGGACGTATGGAGAAAATACTCTAGAATTAGATTTTAATTTAAGGCGATCTTTTCAATGGAGTTTTGTCGTCTGTGATGTTAAACAGCCCATTATTGGGGCAGATTTTTTGAAATATTTCAAATTAATGGTGGATCTGGACGGCAAAATTTTAGTTGATAAGATTACTAATTTAAAAGTTGCTGGTATCATTATGGATTATGAAGGGCCGACGGTCAAGTCGATTAATGTTAACAACCTTTACCATAATTTATTGGAAGAGTTCCCAGATGTTACGAAACCGGTCAGTTTTAAGGAGGCACCCCGGCACCGCGTTTACCACCACATCGAGACAACGGGACCGCCGGTGCACGCCAGGGTGAGGCCACTTCCTCCTGATCGTTATGCCAAGGTAAGAGAAGAATTTAGGGTTATGCAAGAAATGGGTATATGTCGACCTTCAAAGAGTACGTGGGCTAGTCCACTCCATGTAGTGCCGAAGAAGGACGGAGGTATACGTCCATGCGGCGACTACAGAGTGTTAAATGCCATAACGAAGCCTGACAGATACCCCATTCCTCGTTTGCAAAATTTTACGTATTTATTGGCTAACAAGAGTATATTTTCTAGATTGGATTTAAATAGGGCGTATCATAATATTCTAGTCAATCCGGAGGGTGTTGAGAAAACAGCTATATGTACGCCGTTCGGACTTTACGAATTCGAACGTATGACGTTTGGTTTGCGTAACGCGGCCCAAACGTTCCAGAGATTCATGTACAACACGGTTTTACAAGGCCTAGACTTCCTATTCACTTGTATAGATGATGTCATTATAGCCAGCAACACGGAACAGGAACACAAGGATCATTTAAGGACAGTTTTTGAACGGTTTGACAAATACGGGATAACTATTAATTTAAATAAATGTTGTTTCGGACAGAGCAGGGTAAATTTCTTAGGTTATGAAGTATCAACGAAAGGCATTAAACCACTGGAGGAGAAGGTTAAAGCGATAGTGGAATACCGGAGACCGGAGACGATTGAGGGGTTAAGACGTTTTTTAGGTATGCTTAATTTTTATAGATCGCACTTACCCCACGCAGTCAAATATCAGTCGGAATTAAATAAGTATTTACATAATGCTAAGAAGAGGGATAAAACTAAAATTACATGGTCGGATACAGCAGTGGAGGCATTTGATAAGTGTAAAAAGAGCCTACAAAGCGCCGTTACCTTATCACATCCCCTAGCCGACGTACCGCTGGCACTTATGACCGACGCCTCCAATACAGGCGTAGGCGCAGTTCTACAGCAGAGGGTTGAAGGGCAATGGAAACCCTTAGGTTATTTTTCTAAACAGCTGTCCGAAACACAGAAAAATTATAGCGCTTTTGATAAAGAATTGAAGGGAATTTATTTATCGGTTAAGCATTTCCAGAATTTGGTAGAAGGGAGACATTTAATTATTTTTACAGATCATAAACCTTAACCTTATGGGTTTATCCAGCGTGTGTGTGTGCGAAGTCTGCGATCAGTGAACACACGCTGGATAAACCCAACCATTACATCAAATTCGATAACCCACAAGTCCTTGCGAAAGAGAATCGTTTCATACCAAGAATGATGCGTGAGGCTATTGAAATCAAAAAACACCCAAATTTCAATAGAGAAGATGGTTGGCAGGTACCACCTGTTTGGGATCCAATCATCAAAACTATTAAGACCCAAACCCAGCAAAAACCAACTGCCAGACCTCAAGACACTGTGAGCTCTTTCTGCGTGCAACGAAACAAACCAACTTGACTGATAATTTCTTTTATATTTTCCTTCCACTCATTTTAATATTATATAAAAAAAATTTAGAACTAGGCATGTTTGCTGAAGAGTTTCTTGCACCGCTTCGTGTCTTCAAGCCAATGGTAAATTGGATTAGGCTTCCATAGAGTAAATAATATCCATAAACAAAATTAAAACTAAATAATTAAAATGAACAAGTTGGCGGTAGGCTGAATAAAAACTTTGACAATACACGTTTGACAAATGTCATCTTTGTCTTCCGTGACCACGGCCACTGAAAAGCGGCCGAAACGTCGGATAAACCTAAATCAAATAAATTACCGCGCTTAAAACCGTTAAAACGTAGTTTTATTAAGTAATTTACATACATGTAAAAGTGCAATATTACACAAGATAGGGGAATATATTTGGTAGTTTGTTTATTAGTATTATGTTAGGTATTTGTAGTTCGAATTTAATATTTTTTACTTGTTTTCAAAAGTAGTTGACATGTGTACATTAATAATAAAAAAATCTAGCGCAGTGTTTGCCGGACGCTACGTAACTTGTTATCAAGTTACCAAGTCCGAGAAACACGACGCAGCATGTTGTTAGGGTTCAGTGATTTATTTTGGTGTATTAATATGGTTAAAGTAGAATATTTTTATGTGTATCGTTTCATATTTTTGTTATTAGATAACTCAGAGGTATTATGTAAAAAAAAAATCTTATACTGTGGTTTTGTATTATTTTTAGCATTTTGGATTTTTGATGTTTATTTTAGTTTTTTAAGGGAGGCGGATGGTGTGGCGGCCGGCGACAGTTGCAATTCAGCGAAATTGTAATGTTCGATTATTAAAGCACTGTCGACAGTCGCCCCCCATCAGCCCTCGCGTGTGTGCGCTTTGCTTTGTGTTTGTGTGGATATTATTATAGAGTAAAAGACAATTGGCATATGGACTTTCATTTTATTTCCCACTGTTCAACACGCACAATAAATTCAGGAGAGAAGTATTGATTGTAAGCATTACAAATTACAACAAGCATGTTTGGCACAATTTAAAAAGAGCTGTATATGCCAGAAACCCTTTGCCCACGACAGTGGTAGCACTAAGAACAGCACTTTCAGAAGAATGGGACAATATTCCGCAAGATCTTTTAATAACCCTAATAAAATCTATGCGGAACCGATTAGAATCCGTAATAAGGGCACGTGGAGGTAATACACCTTATTAAAACATAAATAAACCCTTGCATAAAGTTTGTGTCTATTGTTAAAACCAATTTTTTTATTAAACCATTTTTTTTAAATTTCTGTTTTTTCTTCAAAAAAGTCTTAAGGTCCTTTCCAGTACACAAACTTAAACTTAAGGATATGACCCTACGCTGTTTTAAAGTTCACGAACCAATCTAGAGGTTTCAATTTAAATCTGTATAGAAAGTTTGCATACTTGGTTAAAATATTTATTTCAAAGTCGTCTATTACTTTGATGCAGTTTATGAGTCCGTCAGTGTAAATAGATAGATCCACAAATCTGTATTTTACTATACCATAAGCAATGGTTGAATGAACATCCTGCTCGAGATGTCGCGTGTTTATTCACTGAATGAAAAGTAAATTATATTTAAACTTCTAACCGAAACCACTTATCGTTTCCCGTTTTATCGACAAGCAATCCCTATCGTAATCGCATGTTTTTATATCTATAGTGGTCTGTGCGTACAATACGTGCAACCTAATGTGCGCACGAATAGTCGCACTCCATGCCTTGTGTGCGTGATGTACCCACACAACGCGAAGTATTGTTTTATTTTAATTACTGTGTGTGCGTGAAAACTAATGCGACACGAGGTTTCGTACTCACCGCATGGGACTGGCATCTCTATAGATCTCTATGTACAATACCAACCAAAATAACGTAAAAATGGACTTTAGCCACAGGACTGCGAGGAAGTAAGAAACAAAAACTCACAACATTTAATTGGGTGTGTAACAAATAATACCATTTATCATAGATCTTACCATTAATGACACTGTCCATGTCTACAATAATATTTGTGAGGACATTTCTATGAATGCCCATGACTTTAGTATCTATAGGATCCATGTCCATGACAGATGGTCCACCACCTGTTAAGTGACGAATATTTTCTTTCGTCTTTGCTTGACACGCTTTCGCCTTCATACTATATATACCACAGTTTTATTAATTGTTTTGTGGATGCCTGCGACATTTTAACAGTGTTAAGTGTTGGCTCGAACGAGGATATTTTTTGCAGCAACGCGTTTTATATAGATACAATCCGGCTGTTGATAGTGAGGATTCGCAACTATTACTTCCGGTATCACTACGTCTAGAGATATTAAAAGAATGCCATGACTCAAATGTGGTCTGCTGGTCATCATGGTGTCGATAGGACTTATAATAAGAATGCGCAAAGTTTTTATTTCCGGGGATGCGCAGAGTTATACAGGAATATGTGAAAACCTGTGAAGTATGTCAGCGTTACAAAGCTTCCAAAGTTAAGCCTTCAGGTCTTTTACAGACTCCCATTCTCAACCAGAGAGGTGAGGTATTAGCTATCGACCTGTTCGGTCCGCTTCCGCCTGGAGATAAGGGGGAGAGATGGATATTTTTGGTAGAAGATACGGCGACTAGGTGGACTGAGCTGTATGCTTTGAAAGAAGCAACTTCTGAAATTTGTGCTAAAACTTTGATTGAAGAATACTTCCTTCGTTCGGTCTGCCTCGTCGTATTATTTCTGATAACGGAGTACAGTTTGTGTCTGCTGTGATGCAACAGTGTATGTTTGTCTTAGGAATTAGTCAAGAATTGTTACCTTTGTATCACCCGTCAGCCAATCCAGCTGAACGGAAGAACAGAGATTTAAAATTCCAGTTGTCACATCTAGTTGGAACAGATCATGCTTCGCGGCCTAAACACTTACCTGCAATTAGGTTTGCCTTGAATTCGGCTGTGTGTCAGACTACAGGAGTTACTTCAGCATATTTGACTTTCGCTAGGGAACTTCGTTCACCTATTGATGTGCAACATGACATTAGGTCAGTTCTGAATAAAGATAATTTCGTTCCTCAAATTACTCCTTATTTAAAAAAGTTTGTTAATTCCTTCATTGGCATTAGGGAAACAGTGGAAACCCAACAAGATCGACGTAAAGAGTGTGCAGATAAGTCTGGAAGCCTGCCGCTGTTTACAATTCTGGAGATCAGGATCTTTTAAAATCACACGTCTTACGCAATGTGTCGAAGAACATATCTGAAAAATATTGTCCCTAAAAGAGATGGTCCCTATGTTATCGTTAAAAGAGCTAGCCCTACAACGTATTTAGTTGCCAATGTTGAGGAACCGGAGAAAGTTTTAGGAAAGTTTCACGTATCAGAGATTAGTCATTTTCATCAGAAAGACGAATCGCCTTCGTCTCCTCGTCCTATAGTACCCAAACGTCCAAGAGGTCGTCCTCGTAAGCAAGCTTGTCCGGTTAGCTCAGTCCATGAGCGAGTTCATGAGCGAGGACGTTCTCACGAACTCGAGAGGAAGTGTATAGCGTGAAGCCCTTCACTATAGCCGCGACTACTGTTGGGATGGGGGGACAAGGGGTACGCGGGGCATGACGCCTCGGTTATGACGCGCGAGTCGATCGGCACTTAGGCAGTCGACCTGGAATCACAAGGCCTGTGACCACTCGCGCCGTGTCTATATCTCTTACAATAAACGTCGTTAGTATAACTCTTGTTGTTTGCTTCGAACCCGCCACAAAATTCAATTAATTATCGAAGTTTCAAATTCACGACAATGATCTGGTAATTTTGACAATAATAAAGTGTGTATTAACTTTAGAAATATACTCACGAATGGTATGACACTAGTAGAACTGTTTTTAAACATCAAATAATCACTTAAACTGATTTTAAGTCTAAAAATATATATTTTAACTTTAAATAATGAAGTCACTATAAAAAATACTAATGAAATGCAGTTGCGTTTTTTTTTGTTTGTGGTTCGATAACTCTATTACTCTATATGGAGATGTCACTGTCATCGACAAAGAGATATTATTGTCATAAACATTTGATTTTCTTTTTCTATTAGCTATTATTTTTTAAATTTCTAATAATTTCTATTCCGCCATTTTCTTTCGTGAATCGTGAATCATGTTTATTGTTTTTTCATTCTATTTATTGTTTTCGGAGTGTTATAATTTTCTCAATTCAATAAACTTGTCTATTGTACTTATTATTTGGACGACTTTGATTCGACTTATATATAATGTGCGATGAGATTAGATGGCCAGGCCGTCTACTTCTGCGGCGACTGATGTCGCGGTGGCGGGATCATCTACTGATGCCGCCGAGACGGTTTTTTGTGCACCGGGGATTGTACATTTTGAAGAGGACGGGATTTATTTAAATAGGAGACTGTATGTATCCGAAAATTTAAATATGTGGAGTTTTAAAGACATCATGGGAAAACTCGGAACGGAAGAGCGTATCGTGTATCGAATTCAGTGAGCAAGAGGGATTGCTTATTAAAGAAAACTAGTTACTAACCATAAACTTTAAAAAAAAACCTTAAATGTTATCTATGATTTTCATGATTCTTGTTTTTCAAATTACGTGAGTTGCTTTGTTGTTTTATTTCATTTTTAAGAATTATTCGATTTTCATTGGATTTTGCAACTGGACGGACCTATGATATAAGTGAAATATTAGTGAAAAACAGAAGTGAGGTTAGATTGACAAAAACATTGATAACTCAGGAACATTTCCGCCACAGAAGTTGCAAAAGGGGTAATAAGTTTTTATATAATTCCTTGCTTCTGCGCCTTCCATACGGAACAGACGTGTCTTTGGTTGTTACGCAGTGCACTCACATTGTATTTTAACTCATTCATTATTCAAGTCTATAGTGTAAAATCGATCTAACTCGTTTTAACTAGTGTTCATCGCTATAAGGCCATATCGCTGTATCGGATCTTTCGCTCACCGCACCGCACCCACGCAAGTGACCTTGAAGGTAGATCACTGCGCTTGCGCTGCGCTGTGATACGACACGTGAGTACGGTCCGTGCGATTTCAACTTATCGATACTGTTACAAGTGGCGCCATCTCTTAACTGAGGTCGTGAAACAAATCTAGGCAATTTTAAAATATTGACTTCTTTATCGATCTTCTTCGACAAACAAATCATCATGAAGTGCGTTGGATGTAAAAATACGCTTGAACAAAACAATTACGTAAAGTGTGATGCATGTAACGCTAGTTATTGCTTTGCTTGCTTGAATATTGATTCAAAATTGGAAATGGATCCAAACAAGAATGTTAATGCATCTAGACGCAGGCATGACAATGATTCACCGCTTGCTTGTAATCAAAGCTTTAGCTTTGTCCGTACTCCGGTAAAGAAAGTAGAAACTGCCGGGAATGTAAGTACCGAAACTACTCACGTGCCATTCTATTTAGCCGACATTAGTAGTCTCCTAGATCAATAACTATCGCCTAATTCACCTAATATGAAGAGCTTACGATCAGCGTTGTATGAAGTCGTAAAATCATTGGTCTCATCAGAACTAAACTCGGCAGTTCAAGGGCTCAAAGAGGATTTCACAAAGACCACAGATTATATAATGACAGAGGTAAATGATTTAAAAAATCAAATCAAGAGCAAGGATCAAATCATTTCTGAACTAGCGCTAAAAAAATCTAATTTAGAAAGGGAAACCATGTATTTTCGATCACGTGTGATTCACTTTGGAAAAAATCTCTAGAGCTAATAATATTGAGATTCAAGTTGTTCCTGAAAGAAATAATGAGGATGTGTACAAAATTTTTAAAAGTATATGTTCATCGTTGAGCTTTCAAATAGCAGAATCTGACATTCATTCTTTCCGCAGAGTAGCCAAAATGGATCCTAAAAGTTCAAGCCCACGAAATATCTTGGTAACACTTTCATCTCCTCGCTTACGCGACAATTTGCTTTCTTCCTATAGCCGATTTAACAAGCAGTACTCCAATAACAAGCTGAATTCTATTCATGCAAACATAGACGGTGAATCAGGAAGAATTTATATAAACGAACATTTGTCTGCCGAGATTAAACAACTGTATTCTGCCGCTCGCAACTACTCTAAAGAAAATAATTGTGACTTCGTGTGGGTCAAGTTTGGACAAATTTACATCAGAAAAGCTATACGCATTACTGATGTGAATTTTTTAAATACTTTAAAACTATAATGCTGCTGCCACATAACTTTGGGTTTTATATGTCTATTTTAATTTTTATTCTGTATTTGCCGATATTTGCTTGTTTTTCATATTTTGTATGTTTATTATTTAGATTTTTCATGTTCTTTTCTAAAATTTACGTTCAACGTCAACTTACTCGTATGTTTGTCATTTATTTTATCCTTATGTTTAGTTTAATTATACACTTGATTATATATCAAATTTTTATCCACTTACCTTGTATAAAATTGTTTAATACTGTGATTCTTCTGCACGGGGAACTTTTGTTCACATTTACTCTGAATTAATTACTACATAATTGGTCTATTTCTTCTGTTCTTATTAATAATTCATTCCTCTTGTTATATTATTATTATTTTCAACCATTTATTATCAAATATTATACATACTATTACAACATACTATTAGGCATAGTTTTAGCAAGCATGCAGGAAATACACTACTTTTATATTCCATTCCCAAAAATATTTCACAATGTCACCGAATAATGTAAATTGCTTGAAGATGTATTATGAGAACGTTCGAGGACTTTGTGCAAAGACGTTAGATTTTTATCAAAGTATCTTAAATCAAAATTTAGATGTTATCTTAATTACTGAGACTTGGCTTAACGCGGGTATTCTGGATTCAGAACTGTGTGACGATCGTTACGAAATATTCCGAGCTGATCGACCAGAATCTTTAAGAGGCAGAGGAGTGAGTGGTCTGCTCTTCCAACAGAACTCCTCTGGATCACAATCCCACGCTCTTCTTTAGCACATAGTGAGGCAAATATTCATATATGTATAGTTTATACTGTTGGTGGTAAACCCAATCAAGACGAACATGTTTATAGATTTCTTTCTTTCTCTTAATGAAGTACTCACTTTACATCCCAATGACCATGTACTTATAGCAGGAGATTTTAATTTATCATGCATCCAATGGCATCCCACCTGCCCATCAGTATCGCATGAAGGTTATTCTAGAACTCAGGAATCAGCTGATAAACTCATTGAGGATATTAACACTCTTGGTTTGAATCAATATAATAATTTCAAAAATAAAAGCTGCAACACATTGGATTTAATTATTTCGAACTTTTTTCTATCATTATCAATAAGTGCCGATCCCTTAGTTAAAGAAGATTGCTTCCATTCTACCCTAGATATTACAGTAAATGATATTTTTGTCCACTCCTTGCCAAAGGTTACTAATCTTAAATATCAGTTCTCTAAGGCAAATTACGACGTAATAAATAGTGAGATTAATGGTATAGACTGGCCTTCTTTGTTATTATCTGAAGAATGTGTTGATGATGCAGTTTTTTTATTAAAAAGTTAATGACATTATTCGGTTACATGTTCCACTGGTAACTATTTATAGTTCATCAAAATTTCCTGCTTGGTATTCGTTACCGTTAATTAAACTTATTAAAGAAAAAAATAAAGTTCATAAACGTTGGAAACGATTTTCTAATCCGAGAGATTATGACGAATTTTCTTTGTTACGCAAACGCCAAAAATCGATGCAAAGTGACTGTTTCGACAAATTTATTGAGATATCACAAAGTCAAGTAACAACAACCAAAATTATTATGGAATTTTATTTAAAAAATGAGAGGTAAGCAGGGCAATTCTAACCTCCCAAATAGTCTGTCCGACGGTATTAATACGTTTAATACAGGTCCAAGCATCTGTGATAGCTTTAACAATTTGTTTCAGAGTGTCTTTCAAAACCCCGCTACTTCTTATAATAATTTCGTTTGTACTGTAGCACCGAGAGGTGACAGTGGTTACATTCATACTATAAATTTTACTCATAAGGATATAACTGATTACATACAACGTCTTGATATATCTAAGGGGGCTGGTAGTGACGGAATTCCACCCCTATTTTTAGTTAAATGTAAAAATAGTATTTCTAAACCTTTATATATAATCTTTAATAGGTCTATAAGAGAAGGCGTTTTTCCTGATTTATGGAAAGCTGCTAATATTGTACCAGTGCACAAAAAAGGCTCAAAATTAGTCATCCAAAACTATAGACCCATATCCATTTTGAGTTATATTCCAAAATTATTTGAGAAAATGGTTCACGACGTTATTTATGTTACAGTTACTTCCAACAGTAGTTCCAAGCAACATGGCTTCATTCGTAAAAGATCTGTAAATACAAATCTTTGTGAATTTGTCGGATATGTGTTAAATAATTTGGATTCTAATGCCCAGGTGGATGTTATCTATACGGATTTTGAAAAGGCCTTTGACCGCGTCGATCGTCATATACTATTAACCAAATTGTATAATCTCGGAATACAGGGCGATCTCTTCAGATGGGTTAAATCTTACATCACAAATAGACGACAGGCGGAAGTTGTTGGTGGATACAAGTCTGATTACGTTTGTATTCCATCAGGCGTGCCTCAGGGATCCCACTTAGGACCTTTATTTTATAACGCGTATCTTTTTGATCTAGATATTTGCTTTAATAATACTCGGCACCTACTCTATGCCGATGATAAAAAATATTTATGGCTGTTCGATCTATAGAAGACTGCTTAAAAATTCAAGATGACCTAGACAGACTCTCCGAGTATTATAAGAAAAACCATATATGATTTGTTAAGAGTCGGCGGGCGCATAGAGCACTCTCAAGAATGTTTTGAAAAGAAACATCCCATAATACTTCCTGGTGCAGGTCATATAAAAACATTGCATGGAGGTCCTCTAGCAATGCTCAACTATTTAAGATCAAAGTACTGGATTTTGAGAGCAAGAGATAAGGTCAAAAAATGTTATAGAGAATGCATAACCTGTCTCAGATATTCACGGCAGAAGACAAACCCGTTTATCTACCAGCAGTAAGGCTCAAACCGGACAGAGCATTCAAATCCACCGGAGTAGATTTTACAGGATTCATTAAAATGAGATACGCACCCGCAAGAGGCTCACGAGCTTATAAAGGCTATATTTGTATTTTCATATGTATGGTCACACGTGCCATGCATTTTGAAGCTGTATCGGAATTAACGTCAGAAGGTTTTATCGCAGCTTTTCGCCGATTCGTGTGTAGACGAGGGCACTGTAAGGATTTATATAGTGATAACGGGACCAATTTTGTTGGCGCCGATAAAGAGTTGAGAAATATGTTCAATAAGGCAATTTCTGATTTCCCTAAAGAAGTAAGCTTATTGTTAGCCAATGAAGGAACATCGTGGCACTACATACCACCACAAGCCCCGAATTTTGGGGGCCTTTGGGAGTCTGGAGTTCGTTCAACCAAAGCACATCTAAAAAGAGTCATAGGTGAAAGTACTCTCACCTATGAGGAACTTTCAACAGTGTTGTATCAGATAGAGGCATGTCTGAATTCGAGACCTCTGTGTCAATTGAGTGATAATCCAGAAGATCCACTGCCTTTGACACCGGGACATTTTCTGATAGGAGAACCATTGATTTCGATACCTGATCAAGACTATGCCAAATTAAATGTGACAAACGTACAAAGATGGAAGTACATTCAGAAAATGTTGAGTGATTTTTGGAAGAGGTGGTCTACTGAGTACTTGATTACATTAAATCAGAGATTTAAGTGGAGAAATAAAGGAAAGGAACCAGAGATTGGAGATATAGTTATCATCAATGACCACAATATGCCTCCAGCCAAATGGTTGCTTGGTACGATTACTGAGAAGTATCCTGGAAAAGACAACATCACTCGGGTCGTTAAAATCAAAACCAAGAATTGTAATTTTTACCTTTAAGTTCTTAGAGTTGTTATTTTGCATTGAATTCAATTTATTGTATTAATTTGTTATGTCACGGCGGACGGCCATCAAAATTTGTAATTTGCTTACTTTTATTTCGAAATATGTATAGAAGAACAAGTTCTTGGCGGGCGGTGTATGTCTAAATTGTATTTATCTATCAATATTTCACTAAAGTTTTACTAATAAATATGAAAGGATTAATGTGTTTAGTTTTGTTAATTTACTAAGAGATGACGCCACCATCGTTTTGCATCGCGGTATGGTTTATGTATCGTGTAGTCACTTGTATTATTGGATTTTGTCAATAAAGGGTTTTTTTACGTGTTTGCAGTTCAAGTGGGAGTGTTTGAGTTTTTTATCCCTGTGTATAGTGAATTGTGCAGTGCTAACACCGTCAATATAGACAAATGCGTTGCCATTTCTTTTACACGTAAAACTAAAATAATTAATTTTGACTATGTAATTAATAATACATCATTGGTAAGAACAAAAGAAGTCCGGGATCTTGGTGTACTCTTAGATTTTAAAATGAGTTTTGTTAAACATATAGATACAATTACTGACCGAGCTTATAAGAATCTTGGGTTTTTAATGCGAACTTGTAAGCCATTTAAGAATATGAAATGTGATGAAAATATGACAATGTTTGTGAACGCAAGCCCAAGTGTCAAACGCGAGTGACATTATCTGTCAATTGTAATACACTCACTTCTTTACAATAAATGCAGTTGATAGCTCTTATATCGTTTTTTTTTCTTTTCAATATCTAGGCTGTAGTTAGTTACTTTAAAATAGAGTTAACAGGTTATGGGCCCAGACGCCCGGTTAGATTAGATTATAAAAGTAAACGGGAATACGTAAAGTTCACGCAGATTGCGAAAGATAAAAGTACCACGTACCGGCGGTATCGGCACACGCCATATTTTATTTTTCAGCCTTTTATTTTAGTATTCACGAAGATGTCTAGCAATAATATAGCGCAAATCGAGCGCCTTAAAGGCCGTGAAAATTACCCAACATGGAGTTTTGCCGTACAAACGTACCTCGAACACGAGGACTTGTAGAAATGTGTGGATAACGAAAATAACACGCCAATAACAAAAAGCGACGATACAAAGGCAAGATCGAAAATAATTTTACTTGTGGATCCCATTATATACGTCCATGTGCAGGACGCTAAAACTGCAAAACAGGTATGGTGCAATTTGCGCAAGGCATTTGATGACTCAGGCTTGACAAGAAAGGTAGGTTTACTTCGTGAATTAATAACAACTAACCTAGACGGATGTGAAAACGTTGAGAGCTATGTAAATAAAATAATTACTTGTGCACACAAGCTCAGGAATATTGAATTTTTAGTCGATGATGAGTGGCTTGGAACGCTACTTCTCTCCGGAGTGCCAGACTCATACAAACCTATGATTATGGCAATGGAAAGCTCGGGTGTGGCAATAAATACCGATTTAGTTAAGACAAAGATACTGCAAGAAGTTAAAAGACACAGATAGTTTTTCAGCCTTTTACTCTAATAAATCTAGACATATTTCAAGAAATAAGTACCATAATGATTTTAATAATAATAAATTTAATGTCAAAGGTCCCAGATGTTATAAATGTAATAATTATGGTAATATTTCAAAATACTGTCAGCGCTCAAGTCAAAAAATGTGAAATGAAATGAAAATGTGAAACATGCTAATAAATCTAATAATGTTTCCAGCTTTGTAGCGGCATTCCCTGCTTCTCCAGACCTCGAGAAGGAATGTTAGTATATTGACTCCGGAGCGGCGTTGCATATGACATACAAAAGAGAATGGATGTATGATTTTCAACCTTCAACAATAACAACTATAAAGGTTGCGGATAACAAAACTTTAAGTGTAAAAGGCTGCGGTAAGATTAACATAACTGCTTATAATGGTCTGAACAGACAACAAATTGGAACCATACAAGTGAAAAATGTCTTATATGTCCCTGACCTATCAGTAAACTTGCTCTCAGTTCGACAAATGACTGAAAATAACTGCCAGGTTGAATTTGATAAAAATCTGTGCAAAGTATATAAAGATTCAAAGTTAATTATGACTGGACATATCCAAAATGATTTGTATGTAGTAAGTACGTAATGAAAAATTTGCTCTGTTAACCTCCGTTTATTTATGGCACCAAAGGTTAGGTCATATTAATTATAAAGATTTGCAGAGATTGAATGAATGTGTCGATGGAGTAGATATGGAAATAAAGAAGGATGAGAATGTCATCTGTAACACATGCCTGCAGGGAAAACAAACTCGCCAGCCGTTTAAGCATGTGGGCACAAGGGCTTCCGGTCTTCTGGAGCTAATACACTCGGATGTATGCGGGCCCATGGAAGAAAAGTCCCTCGGAGGTGCCAGGTATTATGTGACATTCATAGATGATTTCTCCAGAAAAGTGTCGGTTTATTTTATGAAGGCTAAGTCAGAAGTATTTGAAAAATTTCAACAGTTTAAGACACTTGTAGAAAATCAGTTAAATGCTAAGATAAATGCCGCTTTAGTCTTCGGTATACTAACTTGACGTTGGCTTGCGCGGTTGTTTAAGACAACTGAGACATGAGGGTATGTAGATCTTTTAATAATGAAAGATTAAAAAGGGAGTTAAAGATTTGCAACAATCGAGTTTTACTTACGGGGTTTCTTTTAAATAAAACAGGAGCCGCAGAAGGGGTGGTTATTCTACTGTTCCTCGCCGAACTCTGGTGGCCCGACGAGATGACTCCAAGGTCCCGATGAGAGGCTAATCATTGTGCCTGGAAGGGTTTAGATTTCTTAATTCTCGATTGGAATGTGAACGAGGGTTTTCGAGTAGGAACTTAGAAGGTACTCACCGATTTTGCTGTCGGTAACCTGGTTCGAAGTTTATTTTGTAATTATACAATAGCTGTGTTATTTGCAGTCTTATTTAAAAAAATAAAATATTCTTATTTATGCAGTTTGAGATATATATATCTTACAAATTAGTTAAATTCTAGCGTTAAGAAATATTACAGAAATAATGTTAAATTGAAAATATTAAATAATTGTTTACCATATATTCGAATTTAAACAAAATTACACAAAAAATACTTATTCCATAATAATTCACCATTTTACACTAAAACCCACTGCGGAGCAGTGCCCACACCCCCCCCCCCCATAATTTTTCTATTAAAAAAAAATAATAAACACAATGTCGCAACCCAGCAGACCACACCCCTCCTCCCGCCCTACCCAGCCAGGCAAAGCTTCCTCTGCGAAATCCCTGCGCAAGGAAGTGCTGACCCGCTCTTCAATAGCGGCGTCGGTGGCGGGGTCGGCTACAAGCGAGGAGTCCTGCACCCCAAAAGGACCGACTTCTGAAGTCCTACAAAAGGTGCGGGAATGGTCTGCGGACGAACTCCCGCCCCGCAAAATCACGTCCGATGACGAGGAATCGGACGCGTCTACTGAAGGGGAAAGTGCGGGCCGAACTCGGCTCAGCATGATCCCCTTCACATCTACTAGACGAAAGGGGGTGGAGATGGACGTCGCGACTAAACTCGCAAATGAAATGTTATTAAAGGCGAAAGAGGCCCTAGAACGTTCGGGGAATCTGAAGACAGAGATCAAATTGACAGTGATCGACTCTCTTCAGACCCTATACGACACGTGTCTCGCGCTCTCCGATTCGAGACCGCGTCACAAATACAACTTGGAGAAGGAAAGGACGCGCCACGCACCAGAACTCGTGCGAGTTGAACGTGCGCACACTGAAACTGTGTCCAAACTCACAACTTCCCTATCCAAGGAGCTCCAATCAACAAGAGCAGATGTTAAAGCGAATCTGGAGTCGACAGAAGCGGTGCGGAAGTGGCTCGGCTATGAGACGCAGGAGCCGTACGTTAAAATCTCCTCGCTGCTGGCGACTTCACAGGCGATGGAGAAGCGTCTTACCACGCTACAGACCTCCCTTGCAGACGTTCCGAAGACAACTAAAGGAGCGCAGTCCAGTAAGGAGATGGAGAAGCTCCAAAATGGAGTGGATAACCTCTCCAGACAACTGGACTCAATGCGAAGGGAGATTGCAACTATCAGGACCTCCGCAGAATCAACCACGGAGGACACAAAGAAGGCGCTCTCCACGCTAGTGGCAGGCGAGGACAAGGCAGCAGCGGCCGCCGCACTTAAAGAGACGCAAGACTCTAAAATCAATCAAAGCAAACTACAGGAGTCCATAAATGACCTGGTAAAACAGGTCAAAGACATTAAATCAACACATACAAACACACTACCCCCTCCACCAATAAAGCTGGGAGAACATCTCCAGCCCATTACGGAGAGACTGGAGGCAGTAAAGTCCGATATAAAAACTCTAAAAGAGGGCTTGCAACAGCAACAGCAGGCTCCGCCGGCAGCTAGCTTAGCGGACGAACTAGCCTCCTCCAGTCAACCCAAGGTGGCATCATACGCGGAGGTCGCGGCCAAAAGGAAACCCGTTCTGAAACCAAACCACACCCTCATCATCTCCTCGCGGGATCCATTAAAGACCGGCGAAAAGGTGATAGAGGAGATACGGATTGCACTGGACCCCAAAAAAACCGGGGCAAAGGTGGACAGAATAAGAACGGGGAAAAACCAAAAGGTTATTTTGAGCTGCGGCACCAAAGAAGACCTGAAATTGGTGGAGGATAGGGTCAAAAACTTTTCACAACTAAAGACGGAGATCGCTAAGACAAGCCTCCCCCTAATTATAGTCAAGGATGTGATGGCGTATCACACGGACAAAGAGATTGAGGAGCAACTGGCGGTGCAAAATGCGCACCTCCTTAAGATCCTCTCTCCCAAAGCCGTTCACATCCGGGTCCGATCGCGTAAAAAGACCCGCAACCCACTTCAGTGCCACATCATCCTGGAAGTGTCGGCCCCAGTGCACAAACGCTTCACAGAGGAGGGCTACCTCTACATCGGTATCCAGAGGAGACCAGTAGAGGATCAGTCGCCTCTAGTGCAGTGTGAAAAGTGCCTGGGTTATGGGCAAACCAGAGAGCACTGCCAGGAGGCGCAACCCTTCTGCAGCCACTGCGGAGGGAAGCACACCTGGGAGGAGTGCAACCGGCGCAAGGACGGTGTTAAACCGGCGTGCAGGAACTGTAGGATGGCCGGAGGTAAAAATCCGGACACCCTGCCCCAGCACGCCCATAACGCCTACAGCCCGGATTGCCCCGAGCGCCACAAGTGTTCGAAACATAATGATTTTTTATTTAAAAGAGACGTTAATTAACAATGTGGGATGCAATAATTCGACGAAATTTGTAATATGAATTTGCATGTAGATCAGTAATATCACTGTAAAGGTTTATTAGTTTACATAGTCTAGGTATGGGAGAGTTGGCACCAAGAACCGTGCGACGTAAAGGTGGACACAGGGGCGTAATAGGTGTTCGAGGGCATCTAATCGGTACTTTAAAACTGAAGCCATTAAGCAAATCGGGACAGTCAATCAAACCATTAAATAGTTTAAACAAAAATTGCATATCTAAAATATCCCTGCGTTTGTTTAAAGAAAATATTTTAAAATGCAGCAGCCTATCCTTATATGAGAACGATCTACGCGCCCTTCCTATGCGAGATGCAAGATGCCAAAGAAATCTTTTCTGTATCCTCTCTAGACTCAAAGAGTGTGTTGCGTAATGGGGTCGCCATACTACTGTACAGTATTCCAGTATACCTCGAACCAGACTGTTAAAAAGAGTTTTATGGGTGTTAATATTATTAAATATTTTGCTGTGCCGCAAGACAAACCCAAGCATCCTAGATGCATTTTTTGTTATATGATCTATATGAGGGACAAAAGTTAATTTGCTATCGAATATTATGCCTAAATCTTTTATAACATTTAATTCCGTTATCTTATGATCCTCTATAAAGTATTGTCGTTTTAAGACTTGTAGTTTTCTTGCATATACTACTTGGTAACACTTTCCACGGTTTAAGCACATGCTGTTTTCCTTACACCAGTGAATTAGTCTATTCAGATCCTCCTGTAGAATTTCACAGTCTAAGTCAGATTGTTTGTTATTGTCAATTGCATTTACTAACATCTCAGTGAAAGTTACAAGATTTGTATAAGTTGATCTACTTGGTAGAAATCCGTGTTGATTTGATTGATGTGTCATATATAATTTTGCATGGTTTTGTATCAAGGGAGAGACCATTGTTTCAAAAACTTTGGCAAATGTAGGAAGAATAGAAATAGGTCTGTAGCTAGTTACTAATGAAGCATCATCAGATTTGTAAATTGGGACCACTCTAGCAGATTTCCATTTAGAGGGAAATACCCCTGTTTGTAACGATTTATTAAAAATGATGCTGAGTGGAGTAGCTAAAGCAGAGGCACACGATACCACAAATACAGGAGGAATATTATCTGATCCAGCTCCTTTATGGCGATCTACAGCTTTTAGTGTATGTTATCTGTGTCTAATGAGTATGACGCTGTGCGTCTACTATATATCAGACCTTCGGATCGCGCTACACTGTATATATAGAGAACTATTCAGTTAAGTAAAGACAAGACCGGACTGACGTATTAACCTAGAAAATTTTACCGAAGAACACTGTCCAGTTGGAGATATAATTTCACAGGAGAACTCATGAGAAGATACACAGAAATTCATTAGCTTCATTCGGAGAACTTGTTCAACATGCTCGAGTAGACGAAGACTGCTGGAGGAGGTGCGCAGTCCAGGCCACCGCTCAGCTAGTTGCCGCTTTGCCAAAGTTAAGACCAAGACCAAGACGAGCGCATTCAGCATCTATATCATTCACTGCTAAACCGAGGAAAATGGGCACTATACTGTAAAGCGTACGGCCATGTCAAACTGGATTATAAAGCTGCCAAATCATAAGTTGAATACCAACCCTATTTATGGTATATTCGCTGTTAGAGGCCCGTCTATGCAATTATATACTTAATATATACTATTTACCTTACCTTACTGAGAACATCGTGAGAAAATTTTATGGGAAGGATAAGGAAGGGCACATTCTGTCACGAAATGGATCCAAGATATTAAGGACAATTGAGACATTTTTGAGTGGACGCCGACACAACGCTTATTGGTTGCGAGGCGATCATTAACAGGCACGGCAGCATTAAGGTTTAACTCCGAAAAAACCTTTAAATGTTAGGAAACCTTAAAACTAGCCATTTCTAAGGAGTTCCCTGACACCATACATGCTAAAACGATACATGACAGGCAAAACGGCAGATTACGTGGCTATTAAAAATATATAATAGATGGGATACAGGATGAAGAAACCAACAAAATAATAATACCATACGGTGTCACGTCATACGGAATTAAAAGAAAAAATAAAAATATACGAGACGGTAAAAGTATAAATGAAGAAAGAACCTGTTTACTTCTCTTGCTGGTTCCAGGCGGAAGAACAGCGCTGGTCCTAAATGGTCAGCATATGCTGAGACTGGGTCCCATTTTAGGACTTATTCTGTTTCTATTAGTTTACTGTTTGATAATACTCTGTTGTATTTGTCCTAACTAAAATATATCTTCCTTTCTTTTCTTTCTTTCTTACTAAAAACAAAAAGAGGGAAATATTAATACGAAAGAATAGTCATTAAGAACTAGATGCGCTATAATTGTGTAGAAAAGAATCATACAACCGAAGATGGCCCGAAAAAGATGCTAGGAAAATAATGCTTCAATTGCAACGAGTTCGGCCGTATTTCTTCGAAATGCCCGGAAAACCCAAAAGCGTCATCGACTATGGTTGGCAGCGTGGAAATGGAGTGGCAACTTATACACACTTTTATCGCCACCACACAAACCAGTAAGACGAATTTAAAAAGCAATATTTGGCAGCACTGCGTACGCGATGACTGGCCCTGAGATCAACATGGCACGCCACAATGTCATGACGGCGAATTTAACTGTTCGGAATACAGATATTGAGCGCCGGTTTTCGATTGTTACGCGATACTTTTTTTATCGCGTCGAAAAGCGCGTATGTCGGTGATTTGCATTAAAGACGCACGGTAACTGCTCTCGCGTAATATACTTAATATATATCACCATCACGTGCGGCACTTGTGCACTGCAAGTTGTGCGTCTCTGGTCATCAAACGACCTTAATAAACAACATACACCTACTCAACGTGGTTTGGCTTGCAAACACCCTTCAAACGGGGTCCATCTTTAACGACGATTAATCTTTGGAAGTGTACAAACCGTACATTTAATGGTCCTTCGAGCCTTGGAAGTTGTGGACTAGCAACGGAACGCCTTCGGGATCGTCGTATCTACACTGATATCTGTTCTTAGTGCTTGGTGTGGTAATTCCCAGTTACGTTAGCAAATCGGTGCGATTGGCCTCCTACAAGCGGGTCTCACCAAGAGCATTGAGAGATTGCAAATATCGTAAAGGAGAGAATGCAGCGCTGAGTACTAGCGGATAACAAGCCGGCAAGGATAACGTCCATTGCTACCCCAACCGGTAGGACGCAGAGATAACGTCTACTGCTCCTACAACCACTCATCGGCAGGGTATAAAGTTCACTGCTACCCCAACTGGTAGGAAGCAGAGATAACGTCTACTGCTCCTACAACCACTCATCGGCAGGGTATAAAGTCCACTGCTACCCCAACTGGTAGGACGCAGAGATAACGTCTACTGCTCCTACAACCACTCATCGGCAGGGTATAAAGTCCACTGCTACCCCAACTGGTAGGAATCAGAGATAACGTCTACTGCTCCTACAACCACTCACCTGCAAAGATAACGTCCATTGCTACCTCAACCGGTAGGACTCGGAGATAACGACCACTCACCGGCAAGGGTAACGTCCATTGCTACCCCGACCGGTAGGACGCAGAGATAACGTGTACTGCTCCTACAACCACATTATATGCGAGAATCAAATTACAACAACAATAATTGTAAAGGCGGGCCTCCTTGCTCTAGTTCAAAGTTGTGTAATTCAACATCAGTATGCTACATTTTATTCGCACAACACGTATAGTAGCAAAACACACGTAGGTATAGTATTAGAAGTACCTACTATTGAATCACCGAACGACATATGGGATATATAGATAGATAGATAACTTCACGCCAGGTCCCTTGAGGGGTAGGCACGAACAACAGAGTGCCATACAGGCTTATTCTTACACACCTCACTTGCTTCTTTGACATTCATAGCTCTTGTCATGCACGCTCGTCTGTTCTTAAGGCTCCTGACATCACCTTCTGCTAATACACGATCAATTTGATCATGGAAGGTGTGTCGTGGCCTTCCGCGACTTCTGCATCCATCCACTTTTGCATTGTATATCTGTTTAATCATTCTTTAATCATACATTCTTTCCACATGCCCGAACCACCGGAGCATTCCTTTCCTTACCTTCACCCCGACACTCTCTTTCAGACCAACTCTCTTTCTTACTTCGGTATTACGAACGCGGTCCGCGAGCGTCACTCCGCAGATTTTGCGCAGTGCTCGCATCTCGACTGCGTTTACTCTACTTTCATGCTTCATGCTTCCATACGTGAGCGTAGGTACCAGCACCGCGTTGTGTATGGCAAGCTGGGCTTTCTGGCTGAGGTTCTTAGCGCCTAGAAGTTTACCTAACGCTCCATTTACACTATTCCCCAAATTTACTCTTCTTTCTATGTCAGCGGTGTACCTTCCATCCCTGCTAAAAGCACATCCAAGATATACAAACTCATTCACTTGTTCCAGCATAACATCATCGACCATTATCCATGCATTCGTTCTGGTTTCTTCTCTTTCAAACACCATAACCTTTGTTTTCTTCGCATTCAAATGTAAGCCTCTCGCCTGACAGTCATCTTTCATCATTGTGACTAGTGTTTGCAGTTCTGATGGCGATTCGGCTAAAAGCACGGCATCATCCGCATAAAGCAAAGTACTAACAACTAGATCACCCATCCGCACCCCAACATCCATCAATCTTAATCTCTGGAGACAGTTGTCCAGATATAGGATGAACAGCAAAGCCGACAGCACGCAGCCCTGCCGGACGCCAATATTGACGTCAAATCAGGGCGACAGGCTGCCGTCCACCCGCACGCATGCCATACAGTCCTCCTAAGTGGACTGCACAGCACGCAGCAATTGGCCATTGATCCAATATCCGGGCAATATGTCCCAGAGGTCCTTCCGCACAACCCTGTCAAATGCTTTCTCTAGATCCACAAAACCGCAGAAAACCTTCCGGCCCATAGCCAGCTGCTTCTCCACGATATTGCGGAGCGAGAAAACTTGATCCATACATCCCCTTCCATTTCTGAAGCTCCCTTGTGCATCCCACAGTAATCCATCGGATACCACTCTCATTCTCCTTTTAATAATCTTCGCATACACTTTAGATGCTGTGCTGATCAAACTGATGGCCCTGTAATTGGCGCACTCCATACGTGACCCCATGCCTTTATACAAGGGCACGATGACAGCGCGCCTCCAGTCCTTGGGAACCTTTCCCGTCCTCCAGCACAAGTTGCATAAGGACAGGAAAGCATCCCGGACGCAGGTTCCACCATATTTGATCATCTCAGCAGACACACTATCGATTCCTGCTGCCTTTCCATTTTCCAGACTTCTTATCGACCATTCGATCTTTTCCAAAGTGATCTCGGATGCTGACTCCTCGAAGTCGGTCACAGACTCAGTCGTTGTGCCAGCATCCGAGATATTATCATACATTTCTCTAAAATATCCACTCCATCGCGCTAAAACCTCTTGTGGGTTAGCAAGAATGATTATGATGATGATTAGACGGACCCAAAGAAGTCTCGGGTTCACCAGACCATAGTCTTTCACTCCAGACACAAAGCGGGATGAGAGTACGACGCCTACCCCCCCACTTGCACGCTCGTCCAAGTCCACGCCGGACCACAGAGCAAGCATGCCACCGGGGAGGTCATCGACGTCACACTCCTTCCGCTTTGTCTCTGTCAGACATAAGGCATCCAGGCTTCTCTCATTCATTATATCAATCATTTCGTCCATCTTATCTTTCATTCCACCTCTCACATTCCACGTGCCTATACGGCACTCTGCTCCTCTCGACCCGCCAGGTTTGGCGCTGCGTGAAGGGTGGCGGCCCCCTTCGCCGCATGCGCGAGAGTTAACACCGACGGGGGCGCATCGGTGAGCGTCGCCTGCGGGGGACGCCCTATCATGCACTGCACTCGGGTGAATCTCGGTCAGAATTGTGGCCCTCTGGGCCAACGGGACATATGGGATACGAAGAATAACATAATATTACCAAAAGCAACCAAACCGAATTTAACTGAAGAGCACAAACTCCTGAAAAAGCAATTAGCAGCCAAAAAGTGAGCAGAGAGCCTCCCCAACAACTTAAACGTTCACGATATAAGACATTATACGATGAGCACCTTGTTGGCGGGAGGAATTGCCATTGCCACCATGGTGTGTTTGGTAAAAAGGTACCTCT
This sequence comes from Dendrolimus pini, assembly GCA_949752895.1. Classification (NCBI taxonomy): domain Eukaryota; kingdom Metazoa; phylum Arthropoda; class Insecta; order Lepidoptera; family Lasiocampidae; genus Dendrolimus; species Dendrolimus pini. Next base: position 11,206,479 of record OX457151.1, read on the forward strand.
TCCGGGCCGGCTTAAAAAAGAACAAGTACCCTACAAAAAAGCCGACGAGAAAGCCTGGAGCTGAAGGAAATTGGGACCTACGCAGAAATACGGCGCACAAGGAACCAGCATCGGTCGTCCTCAGCTGTCACTACATCATTTGATTTATAGATTTACATTTTGAATTTTTTATCTTTTTCTTTTATATTTGCATGTTAACTTTGAACTTTATTTTAAAATAATACTATGGACGATGGCGCGTGCAATGAAATTAATTTTATTAAAAAATATAACATCATCGCGTACAGACGTACTAGCTTACAATTAGTTGAATGTAAGTAAGGAAATTATGATAAAAGTAACATGTCCGATTTTGACCTACTTAGTTTTTAAATTATGAATTTAGTTGTTTTAAGCGTCTTGATTAATTGAGATCTTACAACCGCTTGCGGGTTGGACTTAAATTCGACGAAAGGAAAGTGTCAGTCGACTAGTCACAGTGCTCTGCATCGCAACTACATCATCCTGGTGATCGTAATTGATGTGGACAATTTTTTTAATAAATGATTTTAATGATTGGTGCTACAGTTTTGACTGGTCCAGCAGTTGGGCAAATAGTGCTGATACCTCGCATCCCTATGATATACCAATTTGCCTTTTAACTTTAAAAGATTTCTATTTCTGGTGAAGGTATCGTTTGCGGTAACAATTAATACCGCCCAGGGGCAAAAAAGCACGAAGGAATAGATTTACGCCAAGAGTGTTTTTGCACGGGCAACTATATGTGGCCCTATCGAGATCTGGTTTTGGTGAAAATCAATATCAACTTCTGCCAGAAGAAAACAAAACTAAAAATATAGTGTACGCAGAAGTACTTTAAAATAACATTAGTTTTGAGTTTTTTGTGAGAATAACCTACAGTTTACATGATTGTAACAATCTACAATCTTATATGATTGTAAGATCCAGTACTTTTACCTAACGTTTTAAAGTTCAACTCTTACTGATGAGAGCGCGATGTAGGTACCTATCTTATTAGCTAGGTACCAAGTTCCCTATTACCTTGCTACGGTTGCAACATGACGTTTTTCCTCACTTAAAGACCATACTCATCGTAGGATTTGAAATACACACACTATAGCGTGCCATAAAAGGACGCTATTGCTGACACATTATCGCCTAATTATTGCAATGCTTGTATTCTATTAAATCGTATCGTTTATCTGTTATACGAAACATATTATTCAAGTGCAGAAGTTGCTTGCACAGATTCTAATTAAACTCCAGCTGCTGCAACTGCAACTGCTTTGCGAGAAACTGGAAACTACCAGAATGATTTTTACTTTTCAGACCAGTTCTGATTAATCTTGGATGGAAGATGCCGAGACATTGAATCGGGTTTGCTCAGCTGGTGATATATTAATCAGTCATCTAAAACGAATCTCCGATATCTCCCAAGAACTCAATATTATTAGAACGTGTACCTTTGTCTGAAAAACGGATTGAGCAGCCGTCAAATTGCATTGTTTTATTATTAGCTGATGATAAGTGTCTTGAATCATATTAGATGCGATGCTAATGCTGTCGAAAGTAGGTTTATAAAAAGTGTAACCTCACTGGTGAATAAGATAAATGCAACTGATTCGGAACATGATGCAGCTAGTAATGAATCTCAAGGATACGACTGTACAAATGATAATACAATAACAGAGACACAACCCAAATATTATAATATACAGTTATTCGTAATAAGGACTTCTGCTTTTCTTGTGAAGACTTAGTTTTAATTTTTGTCTAGACATTTGCTTAAACATCACATATACGAATCAGAGGTTAAAAAAAATGTATGAAAACCTAAAAAAAAGTTTTGAGAGAAAACAACTTAACTTATTACAGAACTTCGGAAAAAAGGAAATTTTATTCTAAATTCAGTTTAAGTCTCAAATGCGAAAACAAAAGTTGTTAGTTATTTGCCATGTACAAATTGTTTAGGATTTTATTCAAATAAGCATTTATGGAAACTTAAAAAGTGAAGTTGAAGAGTGCGCTATACGTGATCAGTAAGCTCTTGAAGAAATATAACTTCGATCTTAAAAATGGCTTTTATTTTCACTTCAGTAAGTAAATTTTCGTCGTACAAATTGGTCTCCTTTTTTAAACTGAATTCAAAACCCTGTCTGTCTATTTTACATTTCCTAAATTCCCACCAATGAGAGCGAGTTTTATATACATCTCTCGTTTGTCAGTCGTATCCTTACGGTCTGGCTAACAGGCATATATGGGCACTGATTAAATATAACAAAAGTAGATCATTAAGTAATTGGTAAAATAAATTCATTGCGATGGTTTCTGATAGACATGTATAAGCCAATAATTGAGTTGGAAACCCGAACGTGTGGTAACCAGGATCATGGTATATTAAGCAAAGTAAAGAATACAAAAATATTTACAACTATCAACATGGTAGTGTTACCCGCTACAAATGACCCATGATGGAGGATGACTGTAACGGAATGTTACAAATATTTCTACTTGTTTGACCTTCTTGCGGTCAAATAAGCAGGCTGCGTCGCTCTTACTGCGCCCGCCTTAATATTTTAATACAAAACTAACTTGTGTCATTTTAGTAAATAAAATGACACAGACAGTCTTACATATCTAAATACAGCAGATATAACTATTGTAATTTGTTTTCCCTATTCGGTAAGTAGCGCACAGATTATTGCTATAGTTTACTTCCCCTTGTTATGTATGACAAGGCTTAAACTGTTGTATCAAACTGTATTTTGAAGCAAATGATTGATGTTAACGACATTGAGAGTTAAATTCATCGAGAATCAGGAAAGATCTAGAAAGAAGAGAAATAAAAAAAATTATTTCATTGTAAATTTGCAAAGAAGGATGAAGGATATATACAGAAACAGCATATATTATTTACAATAGCAGCGATAATGAAGTTAACACACCACCATACCTCACATACCTCAGCCCTGTCATCTCTTAAACAAGAATAACCAGGGATTTTAAAGATGTTTAAGCCAAGTTTCAGATAATAGAAGAATAAAGGGATTCAATTTATTTACAAGGTAAATTAATTCATGTTTTTTAATTGATTACACTTGTGCAATTCCACTGGACTATCTATACATGTTGTCTATTATGATTAAGATAATAAGAGAAAACATTGATTAATGTAGCCCATCGTCCTGGTTTAACTAAGAGCATTTTCACGCCATCTATCAGAACCTACAGTTGTTTTATCTCCACTAGCGATTACTTATTAAACACTGTGTATTCCATTGTATGCGTTTTAAACAATCCATAAAGATATTTATTTAGTGTTCTTTTTAAATCTCCATGAGAACAAAAAGTAAGTCGTTTGTTAGTTACATTATTTATAACTCAAGAACGGCTGTACCGATTTGGCTGTAAATTAGTGGGGAGGTAACTTAGAACCCGGAGACGGACATAGGATACTTTTTGTCCCGTTGGAACCGGTAGGTGGCGCTGAGATCGGGTTCTAGAATCCTCCTAATCACCTGGATCGATTTTGTGTTTTGAGTGGGTGGTCCCCGGACGGTTTAAATCCACTATGAAATGAAATGAAATATTTATTCTTGCTTAAATGTAGTTGTGTAGTGTGTTTTGAAAAAAACCAGCACAAGTTGGCAGAAGAATTTATTTGAGTTCACAAACAACGTAGCACAATTCACGTATGACGACTAAGGACTTAGAGTTAACACAGTTGACGAAGCGGGTGTCCGAATTGCTCGATGCACCCGTTCGCGTCCTATGCTAACGCTAAGTAGAGCGCCTGGCTGTGCGAGACCACTTCCCGTTGCGGGTGAGAGGCCTGCGAACAGCAGACTGGCTCTGCACGGCCGAGCGCCGGGCTTATATAGGCGGGGTCATCTTAGTGGGTGTGCAGGCGCACGTGAGGCGGGGTGCGGAACGCGTATGTGTGCGTAGACGGTATCGACGGCGCGCTGAGTGTAGACTTGGTGCTACAGCCTCCCCCTCTGGTTGCGACGGCGTCCCGACGAGCAAACAGATTAGTTCTACTGGCAGGCGGTTCTTCGGGGGCGCCCTCGTCCACGGGTAGACTGCGTTGTAGTAGGAGCAGTCTTGGCCTTCGGTGGTCGTCCTCGTTTCTTTAGTGGACGGACTGGAGCAGGCGGCGCATCCGGATTGCCTCGGTATGGGGACAAGGCAGAGGTGTGGTACACACCCCACAGGGAGTTCGTCCTCGCCCTCCCCCTGCATCAAAACAGCTCCAAGCGCGTAATTGCTGGCGTCGGTCTTGATCGTATAAGGCTTTGTTTTATCCGTTTGTCGAAGTATGGGAGCCATAGTGAGATGTGTTTTCAGTTGCTGAAATGCAGTCTCTTGCTCATTCTTCTTCGGGCCCCACGTTGGGCGCCAGTTTGTAGTGGTAAAGACTTAGAGTTGACACAATCGACGAAGCGGGAGTTCGAATTGCTCGATGCACCCGTTCGAGTCCTATGTCAACGCTGCGTAGAACGCCTGGCTGTGCGAGACCACTTCCCGTTGCGGGTGAGAGGCCTGCGAACAGCAGACTGTCTCTGCACGGCCGAGCGCCGGGCTTATATAGGCGGGGTCATCTTAGTGGGTGTGCAGGCGCACGTGAGGCGGGGTGCGGAACGCGTATGTGTGCGTAGACGGTATCGACGGCGCGCTGAGTGTAGACTTGGTGCTACAGTTGTATACAGATGTCATTCTTAGAAATAAATGGTTCAGTACATTTTACCAGTTTCACTGGTGTGCAAGTAGCACTATCTTAATCGGCATTATTATAATCGATATTTGTTTCAAATTTGTCGTTCAGGAATTCATTTGTGGAATAGTATGATTTGTCTATTAATAATTTCTTTAGTCTTGTTTTAAAAATATTAATAGGTAATGTTTTTAATAGTTTTGGTAGTTTATTAAATATTGCAGGTGCCATTTCGTACACGCTCTTATCCAACAGTGCCGTATTATATCTATTGACACAAAGTATATTTGACTCTCTTTTTCTTAAGTTTTCATGTCGTGGCGGTTTTATTTTAAATAGATGGGGGTTTATTTTAACGAACATTGCAATCTCGTATATATACAGACAGGGCAAGGTTAAAATTTTTAATGATTGGAAATGAGTCTTGCAACTGTCTCTGGGACCCAAATTGCAGATTGAACGTATACATTTCTTTTGTGCGATAAATATATTATTTTTTATCTGTGGAGTTACCCCAAAATATAACTCCATACCTTAGTATAGATTCAACATAGCTATGGTAAGCAATCAATACAGCATCTCGATTTACAAATTTTGACAGTTTATAAAGAGCGTAGGAAAAACTATTTATTTTTTTACGTAACTGTTCAACATGTGTTTTCCACGTTAATTTATTATCAATAAATAATCCTAAAAACTTTGTATGGTATACTTCACTCTTGGAACCGGGAGGTCGCGCTGGGATCAGGTACTAGACTTTAATTTTTTCTGAGCAGCCGCTAGTTCTTAATAAATCACATTTGTCAACAGTTTTATTTTCTGTTATAATTTTGACAATTGACTTTTTGATGAGGTCGACTACATCTACAGAATTAATTAAAGAGGGAAACTGTTCGGATTTGGATTTAGGACGTAAAGAGAAAAATGAATTCTCATTTAACTGTTTTCTTAACTATTAGTACGTTCATTTTCTTTTTAATTGGACTACAGACAGACGGACACGCTAACGTGTGGTCCCTTACAGTACAGTACATACCGTTTTATCAGTAGAAATTGAGCACTCTTTGTAATCTTTTGGTCCAGAACAAATCGCGCACCTGGTAGCCGCCCTGCAAAACTTAGCCATATGACTATATCTAAGACATTGAAAGCTTTCTTTGACTGAAGATAGATAAGTAAACAATGAGAAACGCCAACCATGAATATCCACAATTTCTGGCAAAACATATGATGCAAAGGTAATTACTACAGTACCTGTAAGTTCTAAAGAAATTCCTAATTTCGTAGTAAATTTTCTTATAATTCGGCGTACACATATTTTCTTCTTGAGGCTGGATAACAGAGTAATGATTTTTAAATTGGATAACTTCAAAGGAGCATTTCTAATAACACCTGAGACCTCTGTACTGACTGCTGGGATACTAGCTCGAAATTTATAATCCATAAAAGTAAAGTATTTTTGTTTGGTGTTGTGATAAAAAAACATCCATTGATTTCTTTCGCTGGTTCTGCTTGTGATAATGTCGGATTTAATTAAAAACCTATTGCCACCAAGTTGACCATTTATTTCTGAATTCAAAAGCGACATAAAAAATGACATATAGAATAGATTTTAAGTGCCAGTTGTAATGACACGAAATCACGATATACTTTTTTTTAAATTAAGTTTATGGCCTTGAAAAGGTAATTACTACAGTACCTGTAAGTTCTAAAGAAATTCTTAATTTCGTAGTAAATTTTCTTATAATTCGGCGTACACATATTTTCTTCTTGAGGCTGGATAACAGAGTAATGATTTTTAAATTGGATAACTTCAAAGGAGCATTTCTAATAACACCTGAGACCTCTGTACTGACTGCTGGGATACTAGCTCGAAAATTATAATCCATAAAAGTAAAGTATTTTTGTTTGGTGTTGTGATAAAAAAACATCCATTGATTTCTTTCCCTGGTTCTGCTTGTGATAATGTCGGATTTAATTAAAAACCTTTTGCCACCAAGTTGACCATTTATTTCTGAATTCAAAAGCGACATAAAAAATGACATATAGAATAGATTTTAAGTGCCAGTTGTAATGACACGAAATCACGATATACTTTTTTTTAATTAAGTTTATGGCCTTGACAGTGTTAAGTAATTTCTAAATTAAATTCCAATTTTGTATTTATTAATTAATTGACGGTATTTAATATCCTTAATGAATAGTATTAGGTGGCTGGCTAAAGAAATCATGTCTCCAGCTCCTATAGGTTTACCCTGAGCTCCGACTCTAGAAAAATTAAAAAGTCAATAAAAGGGTGAATCCCCGGGGTATCGGCGAGTGTAGTCAGTGATATAGTAAGTAAGGTTTAAACTTATCTTTTTCAGAAATTTCAATTTCTTCAGATACGCTGCTCCTGACTGAGATCCCGCCCGCCCATACATTGGAATTATCAGTCAAGGGACGTTTTTTGGGCATTATGCCCTGAAGTTATAACACACTATCTAAAAATTAGGAGAAGTAGATAAAGAAATTAATTAATAGTTTTGTTCTGGCGATTGCCAGACTTCAGGGTTATAAGGGTACAAGGGTAAAAGGAAAAAGATGGAACTTACTTGGAATAAAGGGCTGAAGCGATGCGCTGAATATGATGAGAGCTGAAGCGATGTGCTGAATATGATGAGAGCTGAAGCGATGCGCTGAATATAATGAGAGCTGAAGCGATGCACTGAATATGATGAGAGCTGAAGCGATGTGCTGAATATGATGAGAGCTGAAGCGATGCGCTGAATATGATGAGAGCTGAAGCGATGTGCTGAATATGATGAGAGCTGAAGCGATGCGCTGAATATGATGAGAGCTGAAGCGATGCACTGAATATGATGAGAGCTGAAGCGATGTGCTGAATATGATGAGAGCTGAAGCGATGCGCTGAATATAATGAGAGCTGAAGCGATGCACTGAATATGATGAGAGCTGAAGCGATGTGCTGAATATGATGAGAGCTGAAGCGATGCGCTGAATATGATGAGAGCTGAAGCGATGTGCTGAATATGATGAGAGCTGAAGCGATGCGCTGAATATGATGAGAGCTGAAGCGATGCGCTGAATATGATGATATGAGCTGATTATATGTTGTAATATACACAGAATACACTTATTTGGTGTTTGGAGGTTCGTAACGCAATTATTTTGGTTCACTTTTGCGCGCGTACGACATGGGCGTTGCGTGGAGCAGCTTAAACCAGACTGTCTTCGAAACGCGGTGGCGCGGGGGTCCTGCCGCGGCGCACACACAAGAATGCACACGTCACGCATCGGCGTGAACAAGTTTAAATTCTCCTTAACAATTAACAGTTCCCGCATTTTTTCATGTTTAATTAAAAGGTTAAAGTGTTTACTGTCACTTTCTTTAATTACAGCCAACAATGTAATGATAATAAACATCAATTGATCGGTATGTCAATAATACTTATCGTTTTTTTAAATAAGAAAGTCCGAAATATTCAGCTATTTCATATATTGTTTGAATACTTATGGAGGCGAAGTGTAACAAAGCACAAGGCGCCTTTTTATTTACAACGTTAATTGAACTGGACACCATGTTTTATTATGTTATTTAAAGAGAACCCTTACCTAATAATAGAGCCGATTAAGTTGACTGGTGTATTAATATATTCGTAATAATTTGAGTGCCTACAAGCAGTATAAGGATGTTCACGATTTCAACACCAGGCATTGTAATAAACTGATATTGCCATCTTTTAGATTACAAAAAGTATTGTCTTCTTTCTTGGGGGTTGGTATACGCTTCTTCAATAAGATTCAAAAAAAAAAAAAACTTATAGCAGCTCGCTCCAACCTCTTATAGTGTTTTGTACGAGTATAACGTTTTTATCTTGCCGTACTTGTAAGGAATATATGGAGATATGTTGCAAAATATATACATATATTTATAACTATAATTATTTTATATCCTTTTATTGTGCTTTGTCTTATTGAATATGCACTGTTTGCTACAACTCCATTAATTCTTCAAAAGTCATTCTGTAACATAATTCTGTATAAAATCTTTAAAAAAAAGTACTTAAATATAAAGAAAAACAATTTTTAGCTAGACGTGTTGCTGGGGAGTTTCTTGCCGCTTCTTCTCCTTAACAGCAATAACACGTTGCGAAGCGGTATGTAAGACCTTCAAAAAGTGTTCTCCAGTTTTATTTTGAATAAAAACTTTTGAATTTGAATAAAATACTAATAAGTATAATAAAACTAACAGTCCGGTCAATTTAGACCAAAAAATGAGAGTGAAGTTACATAAAGTCCCAACAAGCTGAATTTCAGTGAAATTGTTCAAAATATAATTATAAATTTAATATGCATGTTGACCACATAGTAAACAGCGCTTTCCGAAGATTAGGATTCATACTTAGAATAAGCAAACCGTTTAAAAAATCAATCACTTATAAAATTCTATATTTTTCGTTTGTACGGTCCCTTCTAGATTTCTGTAGTACGGTATGGAATCCTTGTTATTCTGTACACGTAAATAGAATAGAGAAAGTTCAGAAAAAAATCCTTAAATCATTAAATTTCCTCAACCACATTGATAATGAACTCTATGACGCGTCCTCGAATAGATATAATTTATTAAGTCTCTGTAATAGGCGCAAAATGTTTGATATAGTATTTTTATATAAAATTCTAAATTTTCTTGTTGACTCTCCTGAACTTTTGTCAAAAATTGATTTTTCTGTAAATGTTCGACTACCCGTGCGCCCCACTCGTAAACTACCTCTTTTTGCTCCCCCACGTTATCACAAAAATTACACTCGCAATTGCTTCTTTTTTCGTTGCACCAATACATATAACCTTAACTTTATAGACATAGATATATTTAACTTACCTTTATATAGACTCAAAATTAAAATAAATGAAATATTGCTGTAATCAACCTTTAAAATGTTATTTCTTTTTTTTTTGCTTTTCCTTCTCAATTTTCTAAATTTAAAGTTTTGTAACGTTTCACTGTTTTTCTGACTCACATTTAGAAATTATTTCTTTTCATTGAACAATTCTTAGGCACTGTTAGATTATAAGAATAAATTTAATATAACTGTTAATTTAAGTTGAAATGTATATATCTGTTTGATGCCAAAATAATGAAAAAAAAAACCATGTCTAGAAGTTCCCCATCATTCCCCTGTAAGGAAAATTTTTTATTCAAGGTCAAAGGTCAAAAAAATGAGTTTTTCGAGATTTTCAGCAAAACGGTAAGTTTTATCATAAAAGTACCTCAGACAAAAATTGTAGATCATAAAATTATCTATAAAAAATGTATCAATACTTTTTTTTTACGAGCCACCGTTTCTGAGATATAACGATTCAAAAAGTTATAAAAGTTGTTATCGTCATAATATGCATGAGTACGCCACGTATATACATCTAGAGTTGTTATATTTTATATAATATATATATATATATATAATATATATTAAATGTTTAAATATTTTTCTATCGGTCATTGTAACTTATACTTACAATATAAAATATACATAAGTTTTAACTATAAGAATATCAGGTAAAATGAAACCCAGTCCCTTAATCTTTAAGCCAGTGTAACTTCGAGACATCTGTCTCTTGTTCTATTGTGTTCGTGGCTAGGGTCTTATACCTGCTATAATAAATGAAATACCGTTAGTCTTGAGCGTCACTCTGTAGTGAAAACACGTGTTTATCCTAACCTATATTGTGCTGTTTTGAGTTTTATATTAAAAATATCTGAATATTGTTTTATTTGTGCTAACCTTTTAACTGAAAGTGAAGTTGTTACTGTTGAACGTGGTATGAAGACATTAATTAATGCAAGTATCGAAAGAGCTGATGATTTTTCGGAATATCTCAAAAATCAGAAATCTGTGACAATACATGAAAATTGCCGTAAAAATTATACTCGAAAGTCTTCTATTGCTGCAGCTAATAAAAGACAACGTGAAGAACAAGAAGCCAGTACATCCACAGCAAGTCCTCCTCGTAATAGATCAGGTATCAGTGAATCAGCTTTTTGTTTCAAACTATGCTTATTTTGTGGCGAGAATTAAATGAAGAGAGTGAAAGAAGAAAATCTTCAGATTTTCGGCGTCGAATCAGCCAAGTAAGTACACTTCAATTTAAAGATTCAATTCTGGAAACAGCACGGGCTCGTGACGATGCTTTAGCAAAAGCTGTTCTTGCTCGAGTCGAATTTGAATATGATTTAGTTGCTGCTGAAGCTAAGTATCATCGAGATTGCTATGCTAATTTTTTAAAACCTTCCACTGGAGCTAAAATGGGTCGTCCTAAAGACGAAGCTACGAATTTGGCAATGGAGGAAATATTTACTTACATTGAAAATAGCGATGACTGTCAGTTCACTTTGAACGAATTACAAAAGGTTTGCAAAACTACGACTCTAGATAACAGAACGATTAAGCTACGACTAAAAGTAAAGTATGGTGATAAACTTATTATTACTGAGAAATCGGGAGCATTAACATTCATATGCTTAGTGGATAATTATCATGATATTTTGAATCAAGCCTGGTACGAAAAAAAAAATGAATAAAACAGAAGAACGATTGAGAGTCCTAGACGCAGCTGCAGCTATTATTCGCGAAGATATTCAAACGCAGTATTTGATAATTCTAACTACCCTCCACCAAGTCGCATGTTTGAAGATTTAAATAATGAAATCCCAGAATCATTGACATATCTTGTGGAACGAGTGATTCAAAAAAATAAACGATCCAATTTAGATAATTTAAAATTAATATGCACAAATATTTGCCATTGTATCATGACTGCTGTTCGACCAAGGTCTTTTAAATCTAAATTACAATTAGGCCTCGCAGTTTTTTTTCATCGAAGGTTCGGGTCTAAACGTCTTATACAAATCTTTTCGGCTTTTGGTTTATGTGCTTCTTATAATGATACAATAATGTACGAGGCAGCAGCAGTTTTCCATCGTCCTCCTCATGTCCTACCACCAGAAAGTGGCACTCTTATTCAATACGTTGCAGATAATGCTGATATTAATGTAAATACGCTAGACGGCAATAACACGCTCCACATAATGGGTATTATTCAAATTGTTACTCCAAAACATTCAGTTTTACTAGAAGAACCTATGCCACGAATAAAAGAAACTCTTTCAGCAAATGATTTCAAGGCAAAAGCTCATGTGCCGATACAGACTTATACAAATGACGGTGTAGTAGGCTACAGTAAAATAAATGTTAAAGATTTTGTTTATGGAACTGAAACAGTATCATTTCTCAAAAAAGCTGATGTAGTATGGTTTTATGGAAAATGGAAAAATGAGTCTTTACCCGGTTGGAATGGTTTTATTGAACGTTTAACAAATAATCATACGAATTATTTTAAAACTCAAATTTCATTTTTACCATTTATTCACCAACCAGCCAGTAATTAAGCTCGTGAAGTTGGACTTGCTTCTATGGCAAAAATGACAGGACTGACTTTCAATAATATTAAATTAAAACGCGCTGATAAAGTTGTTCCTCTCTTAGCTATGACTAGTTCCATAAAAGTTCATGAAGAAAAAGTACCTATTGACCCTGTATTATTGTCCCAACGCATGAGTATTACTGCAGCATTTCAAGATGAAATAGAAAAATATTTTTAATATGAATTAGCTCCCTACCCTTTATCGTTATTTGATGACATCGGGATGCGCAAAACACAAAAATCTACCATTTACGATTGTTTTGAAAAAGTAAATATTGATATTAACAACACTAATGCGACATACATCATTGACGGAGGATACTTACTACACCGCGTTGTGTGGGATAGCGAAGAAACATTCAACGTTATCTTAGATAAATACGTTCAATATGTACGTAGACATTTTGGTTCCAGAGTTACTGTCGTATTTGATGGCTATGATGATTGCACGAGAAATATCAAAGCTGCAGAACAACGTCGTCGAACTTTAGCAACATCTTCATCTTCTAAAAGATTCATTCATTCATTCATTCATTCTGATATTTTATTTGACGAACTTACCAACCAACCAACCAACCAGTCAACAGAAATTTCTTACAAATACCCACAACAAGTCTCGGTTCATTTCAATGTTGAAAGAAAAGTTTACGGCTGAAAATATATTAGTAAAACAAGCTAATAATGATGCTGATGTATTGATTATTGAAACAGCAATAGAGCAATTCAATTTGACAAATACAACTATTGTTGTTGGTGAAGATTTTGACTTACTTGTATTAATCACTGCTCGAACGCCAACTGAAAAAACTATTTTTTTCTTAAAACCAGGAAAAGCTCAGCATCAATCAGATATATATTCATCAAAAAGTTTATTTACTTTTGTAAAGTGTCAAGATCATGTACTATTTTTACACGCAATAACTGGCTGTGATACGACATCTGCATTTTACAGGAGGGGTAAAACAGCAGTTTTCAAAATGTTTGAAAAACAAGATTTAATTCAATGTGCTGAAGTTTTAAAAAGAGTAATTCAACTCAACAAGAAGTTATTACCAACGGCATCCGCTTTCTTCTTTCTATGTACGGAGCTCCTAAAAAAACTACCTGTTTAGATAAGCATCGATATGCATGTTTCGTTAAAAATACTAAAAAAAAAAAACAAGTTCAATTAGCTTGTCTTCCTCCAACCTCAGTTGCTGCTCACCAACATCTTTTTCGAATATATTACCAAGTTCAAGTGTGGCTTGGTTATCAGCTAGACCCTACAGACTGGGGTTGGAAGTTGGTCAACAATATATTAGAGCCAGTTCAAACTTTTCTTCCACCTGCGCCGGAAAAACTGCTGAACACTATTTTTTGCAACTGCAAAAAGGGATGCAGTGCTAAATGTGGTTGCAAAAAAGTCGGACTGTCTTGTTCTTTGGCATGCACAAATTGTCAAGGCCGGTCGTGCTCTAATATTGAATCACAAACAATGGAGGATTTGTTTGACTCCGACGAAGTATCATGCGATACATCGCTATTGACGCAATTTACTTGCATCCAAAATGAAGATGAAGAAGAAGCAGGAGAAGAAGAACAAGAAGAAGAACAAGAATTTGAAACTTACGAATAAGACGAATAAACTTCAACACTTTTTTTTAATTTACATCGCTTTTATCTTTCCCAATCTTTGAAAATTTCCGTTATTATGCAATAGTTTTACATTAAACAGGATCACAATTGACCCGTGGAGTAGGCCTACTGGGGAAACCACGTTAAAAAAACGCGCTAAGTACACTACCTCATAGGTGGCGTGGAAACGTTTGCATATTATGACGATAACAACTTTTATAACTTTTTGAATCGTTATATCTCAGAAACGGTGGCTCGTAAGAAAAAAAGTATTGATACATTTTTTATAGATAATTTTATGATCTACAATTTTTGTCTAAGGTACTTTTATGATAAAACTTACCGTTTTGCTGAAAATCGCGAAAAACTCATTTTTTTGACCTTTGACCTTGAATAAAAAATTCCTTACAGGGGAATGATGGGGAACTTCTAGACATTGTTTATAATTATGTTTTGAACAATTTCACAGAAATTCAGCTTGTTGGGACTTTAGGTAACTTCGAATGTCTAAATTGACCGGACTATAAGTAAATACTTAGATCTTGCTCACGAGGTTACCGCTATGTAGCGTCTGGAGTCAACGAGCATTGTGCCGACTGTTAACGCCAACCGGTTACGTGGGGGAGAGAGGGGAGCGCCGCGTGTACAACAGTCCGCCACATACCGTCCGGCGACGCATACATAACATGTGTCATTAATAATTGTAATAAAGCATATACCTAAAACAGTCCGCTAATCATTAAAACACCTTACTATCATCAAGTAAACAACCAGAGGAGTCTACACCGACAATTGTCACCGTTAACGGTTTTATAGCGAAAAGCCTCGACCGTCATCTAGAGAGGCTTTCGCTAGGAAGCTGGGTGAAGCGCCAGATACAGAAGGCAGCACTCCTTGACACGGCACGAATTGTGAGGAGGTGCCCGTCTCTGGAGCCATAACCACCGATAGTTTGGACCCTAGGCTCCGCTGACGGTGAGCTGAAAGTTTTTTTTTTCTTAAATATGTATTTTATTTTTGATGTATTTTTATAAAAGAATAATGTTTTCTTTTTGTTTTTACAAAAAAGTCTTTCATATAGTTTAAAAAAAATGTGAATAAAAAAAAAGTATAATAAATAATACAGCTATTAAAACATATACGTAGATGTAAATGCACGAACAAGCACACTATTATACAGGTAAACAAGGCCTACACAAGTCCGTTGAACAAACTTAGTAGTTTCAATTTTAGGACAGTAGCAACACTGCAGACTTCAACCTAGAATTTATTTCGTCTATCATCAGACTTCTGGAATCGTTTAGTGCGTCTGCGTTTTGAGTGTGATTTGCTGTTTTCCATTGTTAACATATTCCTTAGCCACAGCATTCTTTACACGGACTTCACATCTTGCTGAAATTATACGACCCTTGCTATCATACCGGACACGAAAAATCATTCAGGTTTAACTTAGGTTTGTTATTGTGGATCTTACAACGGCTTATCGATTGGATATTGAACACCATGGAGCTTTGTGTGAATTGTGGTATAGCAACAAACCGCTGTAGTACAATAGGTATACTAAAATACTATTGCAACTGCATTGTAGGCAAACGGACAGTAGGTGGCTGTGTACATGTGATACCAAGATAATCTAGTATACCACCTGCACCATTTTTAGATTATATTTTATTTATAATTGAAGATTAATAAAATTATTTAAAAATTATCTGTACTTTATTTTATATACATCACCATCTTTCCCAGGATCTATTAACTTTTGAAAGTTTCCTATTTTTGAGTTTATAAACACATAATTAATCTTTTTCTATAGTAAATTTATTATTTAAGTTTCAAAAATCAGCTGTTTAATAAAGATTGCGTAATATCACTTGTGCTAAATATCTTATAAAATTGCTCCCGGATTGACATACCCTGCAGAATTTAGGAAAGCGTCTCCGTCTCCTTTACACAGATGGTGCAGTGCAGGTGAAAACCAGAAATTGAAACGTTCATCGATTTTTCAAGTAATTTTGATTGGACCAGTCATATTGCCGAGAACGTTGACCGATGAATTTTTTTTAAGTTTATTGACAAATGAACTACCTGAGTTATTGGAGGATGTACCACAGGCTTTTAGTCGAAGGATTGCCCATTACGCCACAAATGTACGAACATTTTTAAACTATAATTACTACTAAATGGATCGGCCGGACCTGTAAGGTGGTAGCCTGCGTTCACCCGATTTTACGCCCCTTGATTACTACCTATGGGCAACCATGAAGCAATGCGTTTACAGTACCCCCATCACCAGTGAGGCTGATTTGAGTGAGCGCATAATAAATAGTGCGAATGATATTTGCAATGATCCCGAAATGATAAGTAGAGAGCGACACACTGCATTGTGGATGTCAAAACATAAGCAATATAAAAACAAAAAGGTTATTAGTACAAGACTGTGGAATGAAATAAAATCACTATTTCCTGAGCATGAAGGTATATATATTTTAAAAAACATTGGGAGTTTATAGGAATTCACTATAATGTTTAACTTCTATTTTCCCATAAATATAAACAAAATTTATCCCTTATTATTTTTGTAGCATTGCGGCGACTTCCTGTTCGTCTTGTGTTGTGGTGACTTACTGATGAAGTTATTATATTAATATAATCTTCATCCTCGTTACAATCTAAATATCTAATAATGTTATGAAACAGACAACAAGGTTGATAATACGGCAGGCATTTTTTGTGTTCGTTTCTATTGGCTTCTGGAATATACGCCATTTTGCTGCTAAAATACCAAATGTACATTCAACTGTCATTCTTGCTGAAGATAGTCTTTTATTAAAGTAATTTATTTCAGGCGTTAATGTACGCTGTGGATATGGCCGCAGTAAAAAAGGTTTTAATGGATAGGCTTCGTCACCTAGTAATCATGAGGCAAAATAATATTGGAACTGTGGAGACATGAATCGACGGGTACATTAAACTGTTGATTTTGTAATAACTGATTGAGTTTGGAAAAGTGAAAGGTTCCTCCAATCACTCTGTTTCCCTTTGCCTCCAACTTCAATAACAATAAATCGTTTTTTAGCATCAGCTACAGCTTGTAGAACCACAGAGTAAATTTTTTTGTAATTGTAATAAGCAGATCCAGATTGTTTGGGGCATTTTATTCTAAAAAAATTTCCATAAATACAGCCAAAACAATTAGGAAATTTCCACATGTTTTCATAACCGTGTACGTTACACTTTAACTGTTGCTCAGTAGGTTTTGGCATGTGTTGGCTTAAAAGGCACTTCCATATAGCATCGCAAGTATCATAGACAATTTCTGCTATTGTACTTTTTCCCATCCGAAAATAAAAGGCAAGCGATCTAAATCCCAAACCCGTTGATAGCAATCTGAAACAAATAAGCAGGTTATATTTATCAATTTTTATCTGAATTTATGTAAAATTTTGTCATTTTCAGAGTCAATTGAAAAAAAATGGAAAAATCTAAAAGATCATTTTAAAAAAGAAGTAAAAATGTTTCCGATTATTAGATCTGGAATGGGAGGAAAATCTGTATCATCTACTTGGCAGTACTATGAATTGATGACGTTCCTGAACGATGATGTAATACCAGAACCAACAGGAGGAAATTTAGACAGCGATCATGATGATGATAACGAAGGTGACAGCGATAATGTGTCAGAAGACATGGATCGCATGACTGATATGTCTACCACTACCACGTCATCTTCATTGAGGCGTAAAAGTAAAACAGCGGCAGAAGTTAGAGAAGAGTTTCTTGAAAAGGAAAATAAAAAAAATTTTGTTGTTAGAAACTAAATATAATAATAAAAAACTAGTGACGATATGGAAAAGGATGATGATTACCACTTCTTTATGAGTCTTATTCCTCAAATGAAAAACTTCACTAATACTCAAAAGTTAAGAATACACAATAAAATTACTAAAATAATTATAGATGAAGCAGAAATGTATACATACATTCCGACTCATTCGCGCGATCTCGCTTCTAGTAGTTATTCGAGGGATTTGACACCTACACAATGGCTTTAAATAAATACTTATTCTTAATACTTTTCTTTATTTGTTTATCTACCTACCACAGCGTTGTTTTATATTTATTATATAATAAAACAACCCACACTAGTAATGTCATATTATTGTACATGTATGTACCTACCTACCGTAATATTATGAATAGCTTCTCAACAGGTAGGATGCTTCGGCGAAAATTGGTATTGTTTTTTACAAGACAGTTTTCTATGTTTTCTAATATGTAGTCAAATTTATCCATTGACATTCTTGAATATTCAAAAAACCTCTGGGGTTGCATTCGCAATTTCTCATAGTGTGTAAAATTCTCCTTCACTTTCTCTAGTCAAGTTAATTTCATTAATCCCCTTTTTCATTTGTAGCACTTGCTATTTTATGAAAGAATTTTCTTATAAAAATAAGTCCTCTTCATCCATATTTTATTTGACAAACACTGGACACGACACCACTCGGACGAGCCGCGCGCGTCACTACGGACAAGTGCGTCGCGCGCGTCCCCGCACCCGCGCCGCCCTCGCGCCCGCCTGTTCAGTCTGGCCAAGCACTCACCCAGTGTTGCCAACCATACTGTTTTAACAGTAGATTTGCTGTTTTCACATTGATGTCCCTGTTTTCTATTTCATTCTTAATTTTTACTGTTTTTTCAATTAGCGTTTAATGCCACCTATTACACTATATTACTAACCAAATTACGCAACAGAATATCAACTACAACTATTAAAGGAGTATTACATACTAAATCCGAAATAACCGATTGCTACTCATTCGAAGCCACAGAAAGGCACATGAAGAAATTTAATAAAAATATGTATGATTTAAAAAAGAAATGAATGAGTATGAAAATACTGAAAAAAAGGCAATTGAGAATGAAAGTGGAAAATAATTTTACTTTCATTTATAGGTTTTTTTAACACGCTTTTATTAGCTTCACCTATATGTATGTATGTTTGTATTTTGTAACCGACCCCTTTGAGCTCGATTTTGTCCTACTTTGAACGATCATATTTAATTCAAACTTTGCATACCTGTCAAAGGTCGATGACAATGCAATAATATGGTACCATGGAGTTGATCTGATGATAGAGTCGGAAGGTGGCCATAGAAACTCCTGTACTAAACAAGATAGACCCGTCGTGTTTGGGCTCGTATGTTTATATCGCGAGAAAATGCAATAATATGGTACCATGGAGCTGATCTGATGATGGAGTCGGAAGGTGGCCATAGGAACTCCTGTACTAAACAAGATAGACCCGTCGTGTTTGGGCTCGCATGTTTATATCGCGTGACAGTGCAATAATATGATACCATGGAGCTGATATGATGATGGAGTCGGAAGGTGGCCATAGGAACTCCTGTACTAAACAAGATAGACCCGTCGTGTTTGGGCTCGTTTTACTTGTCTGGGCTAGCACTCTGCTGCTACATGATATGCAGGGTCTCAAAAACTTGTATTTAAAAACATTTAAAAAAAATCAACTAAAAAACAGAAAATAAATTTAATCAATTTAGTTTCTGATGAATGGGGTCTTACCGTGGAGTGCAAAAAAGAAATAATTAATCAATTTAAGTACAGTGTAAAAAAAATGAATGTACATTATTGTAAAAAAGCGTGGGGTGTATTCAATTAATAATATAATATCTTAAAATGCGCTTTGAATACACCCCACGCTTTTTTGCAATAATGTACATTCATTTTTTTGTACTTAATCAAATTGATTAATTATTTCTAAATAACAGGAAACAGCTGAAGTGTTGTGTGTTATACCCCGGGTATATTAGCGAATTGCTGACTAAGTCCACGTGCTCATCGCAATATAGGCAATCTAGGTAATTGCTGACAATGCAGCACGAGGCATCGCGGCCCTGGCAGCCGCGACGGACACGAGGCACTTCGTTCCTAGCATCGGGCGTGGAAACATATATTTTAATTAGTTGTAATTTTTAATATTAATAAATTCGTCTTAAGAAAATTGTTTTTTTTTTAGTCCTCCTGCGTCCGTATACGTAATTGGCGCAGTCGGTAGGATTCTCGGGTCGGGATCGTGAAATCGGGTTGCCAATATCGCGCTCGTCACTGTTTCGATAGACAACCAACGTCGTGCCGGGAATACCTGAAAAAACCACGTGTACGCCGCAGGAAAATCCAGACATAGATACTGCTCAAGAAAAACTATGATATTGTAAGTACACTGACTTTATTTTAGTGATTGCTTACCCTTATTAAAATTCTAAGGCCCTTACCCCTTTTCCACGATTTTTCATTTACGACAATCGAGGATTAGAAGGCAAAGTAGTGTTAGTAATAGGAATAAAAATTTTGACTCGCATAGGGAAAATTTTACATTAGAAAATAAAATTTCTTTTATTCCTCCAAAAATGGCGGAATTAAATTTAAATAATATTTTTAAGGCAATGAAACTTCTCCCGGATTTCGACGGGAACCAAAATGTTCTTACGAGATTTATAAGAGTATGTGACCAGTTAATTTCGGAATTAGGACAGGGTGACGACGAACTCGCCAGACTGGCCTTAATGAACGGGATTTTAAATAAAATCACAGGGCCTGCAGCACGTTTCATTAAAACAAACGGTATACCAAATGACTGGATAGGCATCCGTAATGCTCTCATAAATAATTTCTCCGACCAGAGGGACGAGACAGCCCTATATAATGACTTGGCTCTACTTACACAAGGCTCGAGTTCGCCGCAAGAATTCTATGAACGGTGTCAGAATCTTTTTAGTACAATAATGACATATGTAACACTGCATGATAATTTAGGATCTACTATTGAAGCTAAAAGGAACTTATATAAAAAGCTTACACTACAGGCTTACCTCCGCGGTTTAAAGGATCCATTAGGTTACCGTATCCGGTGCATGCGTCCGGAAACTATAGAAAAAGCCCTCGAGTTTGTTCACGAGGAAACTAACACTTTGTATTTACAAAGCCGTAACGATATTTTTTTCGATAAGAAACTACTGAACCGATTTGGAGATTTTAGGAACCCTATTCACTCGCCGTATAACATGCATGTACCATTTAAAACAAATAATTTAAATATGCCTGGCACCTCCCAACAACAACCCTTATATCGACCGCCACCACCTCAACATCAATTTAGACCACCTCCATACCATGTTCGTGGTCCATCACGTACTCAACAAATGTTCAGTGCGCCGTTACCGGGATATAACCCGCGTAGCGCTGCATTTAGGTTACCACCTAGAGACCAGCCTTCGACGCAAGGGCCTAAGCCGATGAGTGGCGTTAGCCACTTTGCATCAAGACCGGCAGGACCAAGACCCTGGGATTGGGCAAGGCAAGGTAACCCTCCTCCATCAAATTACTTTAAATCTCGAGACGTGAATGTTAATGAATGTTTGACATATGAAAACTATGAATATTACGACCCGTATTATAATGACTACTATTACTGTAATGACTATCCGTATGACGGCCCTCCCGAGACATCTGACGACTCTAATAACCACGCTATTGAAGACCAGCCTTCCGATAATCAGGATTTTCAGGAAGGCCCGAAATCACAAAATTTCGGATAGAACTTAACATCCAAACCCAGAGACAACTACCTTACATTCGTATTGCTAATCTCCCGTTAAACTTACTCATAGACACAGGCGCAAATCAATCATTTATTAGTCCAGAAGCCGTTAATAATTATTTTCCCAATTTACCACTAAATTACGACCCCTTTGAAGTTACTAATGTGCATGCAACTAGCAGAAATGACTATTCCATAAACTTACCTTCCTTCCCCGAATTTAACGATCCGGATGACATAAAATTATTCATTTATAGATTTCATAATCATTTTGACGGTTTAATAGGCATGGATTTACTTACAAAATGGAAAGCCAAATTGGACCTATTTTTTGCTTAGAAAACTACAAAACATTTTCTTCCCAGTTCCCGTTAGAAACGCCATATTATTAGTATAGTTATTAGTTCACCACAATGGCAAGGCAAAGGAATCTAGTCCATACAGACAGGTCTGTTGTATAAGTATTCTTGTAGCTCGATTGCAGGTTCAATTGATGCCATTCTTCAGCGGAGTTCTTGTGACAACTCGAAAGGCCACATTTCACTACACAGTTCTCATTTCTCACAAAAACACATAATTACTACTCAAAAACTATCAATATCCTGCAATTATTGTTAATTTCAGAGTAACTTAACTCATTTTTTAGAAAATTAAACTGCGCAGCACAGCGTCTCCTTTCAGTTCCCGCCAAAAACTCCAGACTACTTTAAATTACTAAAAGATATTTTTTGTTTTTTAATTCATCAAAGTGGCAGGTAAAGGAATGAAATCTATACAGTCTTGTAAGATGTATTTTATTATCACAAAATAGAGATAATAATAAAATGCAACAAACTAGGCTATATGGATTTTTCCTTTGCCTGCGACTATGATGATATAACAAGTGGAAAATCTTTAATAAAAAAAAGTTTTTGGCGTGAATTGGAAAGAAAAAGTTTACCAATTGCTTTAAAATTTGCCTGTCAATGTGACGATTGTCGGGAATTTAAGAGAAAAAGGATACCAATTGTTATAAAATTTGGCTGTTATTGTGACGAATACTACTACTATTTTTGACTATAAAACACTAAATTAATAATATGTCGACTGCAACATCAAGTAATAGTGATATTTGTGTGGGATGTAATTTAAAGATTATCGATGTTGGTTATATGTGTTACATAAGCAAAAAAATTCAAAAAAACTGTACGAATACTTAGTTAAACATAATGTTATAGCATCTAATAATAAGTGCAAAAAGTGCGGCCAATTCTGTAGTGTAAATTATAAGTTAGGACTATTTTTTTGTAATAAATTAAACATAGAGTTAGCAAAAAAAGAAATTTTTAATATTAATAAATTCGTCTTAAGAAAATTGTTTTTTTTTGAGTCCTCCTGCGTCCGTATACGTAATTAGTGTGTATGTAGTGTGGACACGCGCATCTAATTTATTATTAGATAGAGCGGTCACGTTGTCCGCCAGCCGAGCGGGTGCAGAGTTTGTTTTGGTTGCACTCGAAAGCGCGCGCGTCGGTAGGATGTAAAAATTCGTTGTACCTACTGCCTTCACTATTCGCGTTGATAAAATTGATAAGTGAATTGTTTTATAACTATACTACTTTTGGCTTGTTGTAAAAATAGTAATTAAATTTTCGAAAAACAATTAGTATTTGATCTTATTACTAAAGTGATGACCCCGAGAAAGAGCACGTCGTGCTGGCCGAATTAAGCAGAGTTGGAGTGAGAGTACCGCCATTTTACCCCAATAGGCCGTCGCTATGCTTTTTGCAGCTAAAGAGCCAATTTGCGTTAGCCAATATCACAACGGAGGCTACAAAGTTTCTTCAAAGTTTCACTATGCTTTGGCGCACTTGGACCCCGAAACGGCAGCAATTATAAAGGACGTATTACCGCACTAGGAGCGACAGATAAGTACCAGAAATTAAAAAACGAGCTTATCAAGCAGGTGTCAGTTTCACGGGAGAAGAAGATTCACCAACTTCTGACCACTGAGGAGTTAGGAGACAGGAAGCCGACACAGTTCCTCAGACATTTAAAGAGTCTGGCTGGGGCGGATGTTCCTGAGGACTTTATGCGGTCAATATGGACCACCAGGCTACCCATAAGTACGCAGACCATCATCGCATCTCAACTGAAGCTACCACTGGAGGAAATCTTCGAGCTAGCCGACCCCATCGACGAGGTCGTACCATCACGACCGCAAATAGCAGCAGCATCGACGGAAACACCATCAACGTCATCAGCACCACATCCCCTAAGCCACCAGGTTGCAGTGTTATCTCAGCAGATGCAGACGATGATGCTAAAGATGGTTAAAATGTCGCGCCAGCGCGGGCGGTCGAGGACACCTAAGAGATATACACGTGGACGCTCATCATCAGCACGAAGGTCGAACTCAAACTACAAAAAGTTCCCAACATGCTGGTACCACCACAAGTTTGGGGACAAGGCTACCCGGTGCAGACAGCCCTGTGACTGCGGGAAACGCGCGGGGCAATCTATAACGGCGGCCGAAGACTGCCCAAACACAGGTCGCCTCATAATAACGGACCAGCGATCCAAAACACAGTTTTTAGTAGACACAAGCGATCACACAAGTGATCTTTGTGTATTCCCAAGATCTAAATTAACGCCTCGGTGTTCAAAAACTGATTTAGTTTTAAGTGCAGCCAATGGTACAACAATTAATACGTACGATTATGTAAATTTTATTTTAAACCTAGGCTTGCGCCGTGACTTTGCTTGGCGATTTATTGTTGCAGATGTGACGAGGGCGATAATAGGAGTGAATTATAAATTATTCTTTATTTAATTAATTGATGAAAAGTAATGGGTAGGGATTATTTTATAGACGATTTGCGGCTCGTGGCAGAAATAAATGAAAATGCTTGTTAATATACCAGACTTCTTAAACTTTAAAACTCGTAAGGATCCATTGGAAAAACTTGAATGGACATAGTGGCACACTGGAGAGGCAGTACTCATGACTCACGAAAGTCTCTTAACCCTTTTCTTGATAATGTATCTGTGGAGATACATCAGAATTTTAAAAAATCTAGTGCCATTATTTTTTAGCGAAAACTTAATATTTTTATATGAATATTTAGGTAATTTCTTAGTTTTTGAACGCACGTTTAGTTTTTACTGTTGGCCAGACTGATGAGCTGTCAAACTTTACTTTATTTCAAAGTCCGCCATGTTGCCACGCAAGGAGGTAAGAAAATTTATAAAAATATTTTTGTTTTTACATATTTTATGAATGGGTGCATAAAATTGTAAATTATAAGTATATTTTCCACTTACGTAATTACTTTGGACTTTCTATAATTAACTGGTTGATGCATCATTAGACTTTTTTAATGGATGTATCTCATCGTGCACACTGCCAAGTAACGAACAATTTTGTGTTTATTTGACATGTATCTCATGGTACACACTGTAACGGTCCCGTTTGATCAATTATTCATGTTAAATTTTTTGCTTGAAACTAGTAATTTTATCGTTATTTCGAGCCTTATAGCGACATCTGTTATTTGGCGATAATGTTTTTAGTAATAGTGCAATCGTCATTAATTTGATTGAACCAGTATATTGGTATCTTGACAATAAGAATATAGTTTGGTTTAGACGTGTTTGGATAGATGGCGTTGGTTCGCTTTGGAATAATATTTTTGTATGTCTGTCTATAGCCAGTCCTTTTTTGAAACACTGGTTGAATATTAAAAGTAAATTCTGTTAGATTTTTGTGCGTAGAATTTGGATATTTTTGAATTGAGAACAATCCGAGGCTTGTTGGAAAGGGCTGCTGAGGAAGCGAGACAGTCGGGTCGACGTCGTTAACGTGTCCGCTTTGGTCAGCGGAAGTCCGTGAAAATAAAAGAATTTTAATAAATTCTAGTGTGTTAAGATAGAAGAGTTGGAGATGAGAAGCTTGGATGCAGTGATTTAAAATGATTTATTGCCCGCTCGCGTAAAAATATATTAAACCGAAAATAATGATTTAAAGGTCTAAAGGTTTCCTCTAAAGAGTGCTAGCCTTCAGAGTTTGAAACCTCGCGTGTGCAGTGTCGTGAAGTGATAAATGTGAGTGTAGTGTGAAATTATTGAAGATGGTGCTGGGAGCTGAGATTTGAATTCCCGCGCTTGAGGCGGCGTGTTTCGTCGGCAGTCCTGTTTGTTCCTGTTGTCTTCGAAAGCTAAGTGGAATTTACTTTAATTAACTTGCAATGTACATTTTAGTAATTTATAAAAATTACTAAGAAATTATTTACGAAATTTTAAAACAATTCATAAACTTTTTCTCTAAGGCAAATATTTCAATTCTGTGGAAGCCGCCATGTTGGTTGATTCTTAATTGTCAGTCTGAAGTGTGGTTATATTTAAAAATTGTTAAAGATGTTTTGATGTATTATATTGCAAGTTAATACTATTAATATATGGATGGCTTTCTATTTTTATGATAATAAACATTTAACACAGGTATGTGAAATATTGAAACTTATAATCACAAGGTTCCCAGACCTTGGTAGGTTACTTTGCTCGTTGGATTGATACTACAATATGGCTTTCAATGTTTAGGATATTAAACATTTAACATAAGTATGTGAAATGTTGAGACTTATAATCACAAGGTTCCCAGATCTTGGTAGGTTACTTTACCTGTTGGATTGATGCTATAATATGGCCTTGAATATGATTAGATCTTTGCTATGCGAATGTGTATTTTAATACTTTTATTTCAGCTAATAAATCTCTTTCTTTCAGATGGTTAGTTGGATTTTGTCTTTGTGTGTCTGTTCTTTAATATTCTTATTTAATTTTTGCTTGCAAATATTAACTTGAAAACCATCCATAGGTTAATTTATTTTCTATCTGTATAAATTTTGTGTTGTTCTTATAATAATTGATACAGCCGTTTTCTAGTGTGAACTAATAACTTATTAATATTTAACCAAAATCTTTATTTTCGAATAAGTACTTATACCTCAGAGCTGAGAGTTCTAAAACCATTTAAACTAATCTAAACCTATACATAAATCTATGAATATAGACATTATATCATTATAAATTAACTACTAGAACTTGATAGTGAAATACATGAAGAATTATAACCTTAGCGGAGATAAAAAAATAGTTTTCTTTTACACGAATCAATCCTTCTAGGATTGTAAAAATAGTATTAAATGTTCAATATTTATGTGTATGTATATATATATATATTTATCTGGATATTTATATGTTAACATGTCTGTTTGTTTGAAAGGTAAATAGTTTGAGATTAGACTGTTTACATAGGATGAGCTTTATAAGAACTCTATTCAATTATTTGTCTTATGTATTCATATAAATTTTACACATAGTAAGAAATAACTTATATACACACACTTCTAATCAAATGTGAGGTGACAGAGGTGTAAGAATTCCAATTTCAATCAATGAATTTTAGAACAACTGTTTAAGTATTTACATATATTTATGTATGTATTTGATAATTATTGTTTTCTTATTAATGTATTTCAACGTTGTCTAATTACATAAAAGGTATTAGACTTGTTAGGTGGTTGTTACCTTTTATTAGAGATTTTAAACTTATAAACATTTAATTTAATTAACTGAATTTCATAATTTATTTTGAACTTTTAATAGTCCAATGGACTTTGCTGAGTTGATTTAATGCAACTTGTTTTCTATTTTTGATTACTTTATTATACTTTCTTCATTGATATTCATAACAGATCTTCATGTTATATCTTGAATGTATATAAAGGTTTTTAGTGAGTTTTGAACAATTAAGGATTTCATCAGACACTCTTTTAACTAAGATGTGGTTTAAAGGACTGATTAAATAATATTCACTTAATAAAATTTCTGAATTTCAACTGTGACTGACGCGCTATATTTTAAAAAAATTGAATTTCTAATTTTTTGTGGATAACATGTCAGTTTAACTGGAGTTATTATTTTACCAATGCAACTTATAGGGTCTATTCATTGGGGTTTCAATTTGTTTATGATCGTTTAAATATTATATATTAAATTTATTAATACAAGTTTATTTGTAGCGGAAGTGGATTATGATTTCATTATAATTTTCTATTAAAGCCATTATTTGTAGGTTTAGTGTAGAAGCTTGTGGGACCTTAAGGAGCAGTTGTATTTCAGGAGCTGGAACAATAAACTTTATTTCTTTTAGGGTGAATTATGGATTCTTTTGTCAAATCTTATAAATGGAGACTTAAGGGAACTGTAAGCTGAATAATTGAATTCTAGGGTGGTTTGCTGCAATACTTTAGTGATTTTATGAGTAGAAAGGGGGTGTGTTTGTTTAAGTTTGTTCGATATCTAACTAGATTGATAATTATTTGAGTTTCAGCTGGAGTCTGGAGTATATTAGTTCATATTTGAAGTTTGCTTTTGGGGTTTTACTATATCTTTTATTTAAGTATTTATGTATTTATCCTATGGAATTACATGATAACATTACACTATACAACAATCATGCACTCTATATGGGAGGGCTAATTGACTTTAGAAAAATTAAAGTTTATTTAATTTTATAGGTTTTTAATATTTTAAATACTTTCTTGTTGAGAGAGTCTACTTTGGCACTTGGCTTTGTTTGGTGCAAAAGAGTTGTTGATTACAATTTAATTTTTTATTAGAGGTTTCTTTTGATTAGTTATATTTTCTTAAACTAGCAGTTCTACTGTTATCAAGTGTGTATAAAATAGACATTTAAATATGATTACAAAATGAAGTGACGAGATGTTGTTGATTACAATTTAAATTTTATTAAAGGTTTCTGTTGATTAATTACACTTTCTTAAACAAACAGCTCTACTGTTACCAAATGTGTATAAAATAGGCATTTAAATATGAAGTGATGAGGGTGAAAGCACATATTGAAGGTTTCTATGAAGATTCAGATTAGGACCGGGTTTTATGAGCTCTGCAACCTTGGACTAATGGATTCACGACCCATTCGTTTATTGTGGCAACGTTCCCTTGGATAATTTCGTCAATTATCAAGGATTATCGCGCGTACAGCTTTTAAGCAAATTTAGTTTGTTTTTATAATATGTGTATTCACGAGACTAAAAATGGTTTCACATATTAAGATTAACTGAATTGGTAACTGAAGGTCTGGAGCCAGTTAAGCCGCGGATCAGCCTAGAGGCGCGTGGGCACTTGCTTTTAGGGATAAGCTACCGTGTTGTAGGAGGATCAATCGTATCAAAATTTGTTTTCTTTTACGATATGTGACTTCATGAGAGTCTTAGATGTAGTTAGGCCAAGTGGACTTGACTGAATTAGAAAGGATGATTAAAGATATCTACATTTGAGCATTGTTACCAATGAAGACATCTTTGATGCAGAGTATCACCATTTTATGTTAAATATAACTCTAAACTTTACTTTTACGGTGCTATGCTCTCATCTTCTGGGTGCTAGGGTCATTAGACGGATGTAAGGATTTGCCAAATTCACTTTAACTTTCAATTTCATTTTAACCTTCACGGCGAACCTGAAACCTGTCTTTGACAAGGGAATCTCAATAAAAAACTTACTTTTACGGGGCTATACTCTCATCTCTTGGGCGCTAGGGTCGTTAGACAGATGTAAGGTTTCGCTAATTTACTTTAATTTAAACTTCATTTTAACCTTCACGGCGAACCTGAAACCTGTCTTCGACAAGGGAATCTATTATATGAGTGAAGTTGTCTCTCGCCAAACTTTAATTTAAAATTTACTTATAATTCATAGAGAGACATTCTGAAACTCTTACTCTGACAATTTAGGGATGGGAATTTTATGAGATGTAGAGAGTATCATTATTTAAACTTCAATTAACTCTTATTACTGCATCAGGGGAGGTCTTTGAGGTGACGTTCCTCATAATGACAATTTTATATGATATTTTGGAAAGGTGACTTTAAGATGAAATGTTCACTTAAGTCTTTTGGCTTTTCCAACTCATTTTACACACAAGGCACTCCAAATGAGTTTCTTTTAAATGGATAGATCGTACTGCTGTGAGTTTCTTGTCGGCTCTTCTCACCAGCAATAGTACGTTGTGAACCGACGCTAGTTTTAGATAATGTTTATAATTGATTCAATAAGTATTAATTAAAAAATTGGAGGTTCTTCGTTTATCTCGATATGAGCTCTTTTACTGACAGCTAACGCGGTGGCATAATAATAATAAGAGAGGTGGTTAGGTGGGGTGCCTACACAAAATTATATAATTTGTTATGAATCTACATTAAAATATCTTTTGGCAAAATAAAGGCACGGGCGTACTCAGGCGATGAGCTTATGTCATGAGTAATACATTTATCATAATTCATAAAATGCATAGCATTTTACACTTACAACATATTACTACAATATTATATATATATATTTTACATCAACCTCTGAGAGTCTTCCTGTCATCTGTTCAACACTCTTATATAACCTACCTTGTGAACATAGGGTTAACGGTATTACGACGAGGGTTCCTGCTACTAGATGATTACGATTTATGGCCAATATTACAAGATTTATTCTATGAATAAATTTTATTAATTTCTACTTTATAAATATTTTATTTCTCACTCTATGCTTCGGCTTGAGTATGTCATCCCATAGTCTTTAGACTCAAAAAGGGGGGTTCGTTACAATTTGGTGTCGCGATCCCAGGATTTCAGGACCTGGTCTTCTGGGCGTGATGTAGAGTGATTCTAGGACAGTAGAATCGAATCCTGGAACGTTACGATTCGCTGCGTGTTCCCAAGATTCCAGCATGATGTGTCTTATTTAGTACATTTCGTTCAGGTTCGAAGGGAGCAATTGGGGTTTGCATCCAAGGTGTCTGGTTTGATGATGGTGAACAAGTCCTGCTGTTTTGGGCTGAGTTATCTTATTCTTGTGTATCTGAAAGATACACAATTTGTTGCTTGTGAGGCGGAGCAAGGTTTCAAAGGTTATAGAGGGGCTGTAGTTTATTTCGGGGATGACAGGGGGTGGTCGGTGGTTGGTGTAATAATTAACAGTCTGATTTTATAGGTAAATGATTTTAAGATTGTGAAGGAAAATTTTAATTTTCATGTTCAGATTAGTCCACAGGTTTACCGTTGGGGGGCGCCACTGTGGTGTTGCGAATTTCAATTATGTGTCTAATTTAGTTTGTCAGTTTTCCGTTACGGGGCGCCACAGGGACGATTCAGTTTAAAATATTTAACTTAAATTAGTTCAATTTCTTGCCGTCAGGGAGCGCTGCAGTGAATTCCGAATTAGTTCGTCATCTTGCCGTTAGGGAGCGCTGCGGTGGTTTTGGAAATTTAAATTTCGTATTAATACGTCATCTTGCCGTTGGAGGGCGCCATGGTGATGTTGGTATTTTTTTTTGTACTTGCGTTCAAATTAGTTTGTCACCTTGTCACTATGGGCGCTGCAGTGACTTTGAATTTCAACTCTAGCGTTGCAATTAGTTTATCCTTTTGTCACTACGGGTGTTGCAAGTGACTTCGAAAATTTTATTTTTCACATTCGGATTAGTTCAACACTTTACCGATGGGGGCGCCACAATAACTTTGTTGATATTCTTGGTCTTGTTGATTATTTATATAGCGAGACATATTTAATTTTATGGGGTGCATATTTTCAATTAAATGAAATATTAATCATTAATATTTTTTTTTGAAACTTTATTGAGGACTTTATTAAATTTTATTTTCATAATAGAGTTGAGGAAGTTAATTGATTGTTAGTCAGCCTTCTATCATAGATGGGAGTTAGGTTAATAATTATTCACTATGGTGAAGTCAGATGTTGTTATGAGGCACGAACTTAGGAATAAAATTTAATATTTTAATTATTTAAATTATATTATATACATAATTTATATAGTTTATGATTACTTATAGCTTGCTAGCGCTGTGTAATTATTTGAATGAAATAATTGAAAAATGGAATTCTAATATTTCAGGATGAACCAAGAGATGTAACAGTGCTAGTTCACTGCTAATTATAATAAATCAAGACATATTATATAATTGCTACAAAAGCAAAAGAGCAGAAGCGCTCTCATATAAGCAAAGGAGCTATTCTATTAATATTAATTGAAGATTAGTGCATATCATTTGATGCTGAAGAGTTATTAATATCTTGCTGCCATTATATTTGGAGAATAAATATTGAATAATTTGCAGAAGTTTATTAAGTAAAGAAAAAATGCCAAAGGAAGTTCAGAAACCTGGAATGACTACAAGAAGAGAAAAGAGGAGTGCTGCGAGGGGTGCGGAGAGTACCAGGCCTATGACTACTACTCAAGGAGAAAACCCGAGATTTTTAAGGATTATGAAGAGGATGTTGGATCAGACATTGAACCCTTTGCTTACAAGGATTAATCAATTAGAAAACAGTTTGACATCAAATAATGGGGAGGCCGGTTCGCAGAGGCCTGTGGCCTTGAGATTAGATCAAATGGATAGTGATATGACATTGGCTTCTGGGAGAGTCAACTCTCGGGGAGTTGTGGAGAATTTTGAGCCTGTGGCTGGCGGATCAACGGGGTTTAGACCAGTTGAGACCAACATTACACAATCAAATACTATGAAGACATGCTGTTCACAAACAGATACTGTTGAAAGACATATGCCAATGGCGTATTATCCTACTATGCCAATTAATAATTTGGAGAAGCCGAAATTTCCATCACAAAAACAACATCCAGTTACCTTCATAGAAGATTTATGTGCCTATTTGAAGAGAATGCCAGCGGGATTTAACAATGAGATTGATCTCATTATAGAATGTTTGGATGGTGGTTCCAGGAGTTGGGCTCGTGTATACCGAGAACGCTGGACCAATTTTGAGGATTTTAAACGAGATTTCCTAGAAACATACTGGGGTGAAGCTGAGCAAGGAGAGCTTCGTAAGAAAATAGTGCATGGCACATGGAATCGATCTGGAACTAGTATGCTGAATTATTTTATTACTTTATGTGGACAAGCGAAGATGCTCACTTACCCGATCCAAGAGACACAACTCATAAATGATATCATACATCATTTCCCTAAAGATGTACAATATGCATGGACCACGAGTCAGAACAAAACTATTATTGAAGCGTCGGAATTCCTAAAGAAGCTAGATAATGTTAACAGGGGTGAAGTGCTGAATACTACACTGCGGATACCTTCATCATCACATGAACAAAATAATAACAGTAATAACAAGGCGAAGACCAGTTGGCAATTCAAGAAACAAGCTTTGAAGCCAGTTCAAGTACCTCCAGTGGACAGTGCTAATGTTAATATCATAGAAGACTTAACTATACCTCATGAAGATTATGACTATAATTTAAACTAAGTGATGTTGGTGGGAGTGTGCCCGACCCATCAACTATAGGAGGGACTGATAAGTTGTTAATAGGGTTAAGAATTATGATGTCGAATGGGTGGAAACCTGGTCAGTCTTTAGGCAATTGTAATGCTGGTATACTTACACCTATTATAGCCAAGGGTCAGTCCTCATTAGATAAGTCAGGGCTAGGTTATATTAATGAAGCTTTGGGGGGAACATTTACTAATATTTTAAAATTACATTTGCAGGATGTAAATTCTAATTCAGTTATAACAAGCGGGTATGTATCTTCCTTGTTTGAGGAAGAAGATGCTTATTTACCAGATAAATTTGAGCTAGTGAAATCTATAATTACTGTTAAAATCTTTGGGAAGGAAGTGAATTGTTTGGTAGACACGGGAAGTGACATTACATGCATTTCCAGCACCTTTTGGGAGTTAATATCGAAAGAATGTAGTAAAATTGATTTATTGCCCATCAGGCCAATCCAAATTAGGGGTCCAGTAGGTCAGAAAAGTACTAAGATTCAACAAATGGTATTGTTACCAGTTCACTTGGGAGATAGCATTATTGATATTAGCTTTTTAATTGTACCAAATTTATTGCAATCTGTGATTCTAGGCTTTGATTGGTTATCATTGGTTCAAGCCACAATTAAATTACAAGGTTCTGAAATGGGGTTATGTTTAAAGATTAATGAACATGATGTAGTTTTGCCTTTTAGGAAGATAATCTTTGAGAGTGGAATATCAGAGATATCTACTCGAGATGTTGATGATTCAGACTTCCAAGAAAAGCTAAAGGAAATTAAAACGGGGATAGAGCTATCGGACGTACACTTAGGTCAATTAAAACAAGTTTTGGGAAGGTTTCGAAGTATATTTTCTAATGTTTTGGGTCGTGCAAATTGTTATGAACATGAGATTAAGATGTCAGATAGTACACCATTTATAAGAAGGTCATATCCTGTACCTTATGCTTACCGTCAAAAGATGGAGGAGAAATTAGCAGAGATGGTTGAAATGGGCATTATTTCACGGGGTTCCACTCCATATAGTAGTCCATTAACGTTTGCAATTAAACCCGACGGGTCTTTACGTGTATTGTTAGATGCGCGGGAGATAAATAAGTTCATGGTAGCGGAGTCTGAAGCACCACCTATGCAAATAGATGTACTAAATGCCTTTCATGGGGTGTCATATATTAGTGTGGTTGATTTGAATAATGCCTATTTTCAAATACTTATTTCTAAAGAAAGTAGGAAATATACTGGGTTTACCTTTAATGGAAAGTCATACATGTATAATGTACTTCCACAAGGTTTAAAGACTTCAGTGGGCAGTTTCAGTCGGGCTATGGATATTCTATTGGGCTCAGAGGTTAGACAGTTTTGTGTAAATTATTTAGACGATTTAGCAATTTTAACTTGTGGTACCTTGACTAATCATTTAGAACATTTGAGTATAATATTAAAGAAATTGCAAGATGCTGGTCTTACTTGTAACATTAAGAAATGTAAATTCATATGTAAAGAAGTTAAAATGTTAGGTCATATTATTTCCACTTCTGGTATTAGGACTGATCCGGAGAAAATAGAGTCTATACAGAAATTCCCTGTACCTAAGAAGATAAAGCATTTGAGAGCTTTTCTTGGTTTATGTAATTATTATCGTCGGTTTATACCAGGATACGCTGACGTGATTGAGCCCTTATGTAAGTTGTTAAGTAAGAGTCGTAGATGGTCATGGGAATCAGGGGCACAGAAAGCGTTTGAGGAGTTGAAGCAGAGATTTATTAATACAATTATGCTTCATCACCCTGATATGTCGAAACCATTTTATTTACAAACAGATAGTTCAGGGATTGGTGTCGCTGGAGTTTTATTTCAATTAGATGATGAAGGGGAAATGTTAATTTTGGGATTTTATAGTAGGCCTCTTAGGGGAGCAGAATTACGTTGGACTACTACTGAAACTGAATTCTGGGCCGTGATTTGTTGTTTACGGAAATTTGAGACATATTTGAGGGGAGCTAGAGTAATAATTAGGACTGATCATAAGGCCCTGATGTTTGTAAAAACTTGGAAGTTATATAATAATCGTTTAACTCGTTGGATTTTATATTTAGAACAGTTTAATTACCAAGTTGAACATGTTTATGGCAGAGACAATGTAGCTGTGGATGTATTGTCTAGATTTCCACCCAATACGACTGTTGTCCAGGAAAATAAAATTTATTGCCCTGAAATTCATTATATGGAAACATCTAAAAATAAGATTTTAATGCAGAAATTATCAAATATTGTTCACTGGCAGTCGAATGATGGTGAAATCCAGGAGATTTTATCATTATTGGATCCAGTTAAGGGTAATAATATTCAGAGTAGACTAAATGGAATTGCAAAACGTTGTATTGTGAAAGATAGTATATTGTATTTTGAATCTAGGCCTGGTATTTATGTAATTTATGCACCACTTGCTTTGAGGGAAGAAATAATTTTACAAGTACATGAGGAAATGGGACACCAGGGGGTGTTTAAGACGTTGAAATATTTAAAAGACAGATTTTATTGGTTAAAAATGAATAGGAATGTTAAATTAGTTTTGAGGCGGTGTCACATTTGCCAAGTTTCGAAAAGTAATAATTTTAAATATGTGGGAAGGTGTCAGTCTATTGTTACTAATCAAATTGGGGATCTTGTTATGTGTGATCTTTTTGGACCATTACCTAGAGGGCAGTTGGGGGTGACATTTATTTTAGTGTTTCAAGATTCGTTTAGTAAATTCATACAATTATATAGTCTGGTCAGGGCATCTTCTCGTGCTGTGGTTGCAAAGTTAAAGCATTTCGTTAAAATTATTAAACCAAAAATTATTATGACTGATAATGGAAGTCAATTTGCTTGTAATGGTTGGAGGAAGACTTTACAAGACATGGGTATTAGGCCATTATATACCACGGTTAGAAACCCACGTCCAAATACTACAGAAAGGGTGAATAAAGAGTTGGGTAGGTTATTTAGAACTTATTGTAATTCAGATCATAAAAGATGGTCAATGCTAGTGGGAAAGCTTGAAACACTTTACAATAATACTTTTCATGAAAGTACTGGTTTTACTCCCAATGAAATTTTATATGGTATCAAGACTTCACTGTCGTTTGATACTTGTTTATCTAATCAGACCGTAACGTTGGATGTGGTTAAAGTAAGGGAGTTAGCTCGGGAAAATTTAAAGAAAAATAGTTTGAAACGTCAGGTTAAATTTGACAAGACCCATAAGTTAATTACTTATCAGATTGGTGACCTTGTTAAAGTTAGGAAGTGTAATAAATCTATTGCTTTAAAGAAAATAACAAAGAAGTTTGAATTGCTATATGAAAGGCCGTATATAGTGGCGGCTGTTCCGTTTCCAAATGTCTATACTTTGTATGATGAGGGCAAGGGTATAATTAAAGGAAATTACAATACTATTCATTTAAGTAAATATTATAGATAATATTATGTATGCTATGACTTGGTTAAATAGCTATATTTAGGTAGCTTTTATAATGAACATTGTGTTGTACTTGCCATATGATTCTTTTCATGATTTATTAATGGTAAATATGTTGTCTGTATGTGACATATTTTAAATGTTATTTACAGTTTAAAAAAAAAAAAAAAAAAAAAAAAAAAAAAAAAAAAAAAAAAAAAAAAAAAAAAAAAAAAAAAAAAATTTTAAAGATCGTTACTTTTATTGTTTAGTTAGTTGAATATTTAAGTGTTTAAAAGAAAACACAATGTTTAAGATAAGACATTTCCTTGGTTTTGTTCATTAAGTTGTTGATTGTGTGTTTAATAAAAATAAATGACAAAATGTTGTTTATGGGCTAGGGAAGTGGCTCAACCATATATATAGATGAACTGTGAGTTCAGAGTTCAAGTTTAAAGTTCATTGACCTTACAATGAAATTTAATTGAATTAAATTTTGTTTTGTTCTCCAGCGGGGTGAATCGTTGTGTGTTTAAACTTCTATGATTTGTTATTTTAATGAGGTTCGATATTTAGTTGGCGAGGAGGACCGTTGCGCGTTTAGACCCTATCTTTTGTTATTTTATTTACACGAGTTTGAATACATATATATGGTTGGTGGGGTGAAGGGAGGCCGCTTTTAAAAAAAAAAAAAAAAAATACATGTATGTGTATAATTATAATTTTGAATTGTGAATAAAGAATGGTTAATTGATCAGACCGTGAGTTAGAATTTTATTTATCCGTAAACTCCAAATAAATTTCGGGGTGGTGTAACGGTCCCGTTTGATCAATTATTCATGTTAAATTTTTTGCTTGAAACTAGTAATTTTATCGTTATTTCGAGCCTTATAGCGACATCTGTTATTTGGCGATAATGTTTTTAGTAATAGTGCAATCGTCATTAATTTGATTGAACCAGTATATTGGTATCTTGACAATAAGAATATAGTTTGGTTTAGACGTGTTTGGATAGATGGCGTTGGTTCGCTTTGGAATAATATTTTTGTATGTCTGTCTATAGCCAGTCCTTTTTTGAAACACTGGTTGAATATTAAAAGTAAATTCTGTTAGATTTTTGTGCGTAGAATTTGGATATTTTTGAATTGAGAACAATCCGAGGCTTGTTGGAAAGGGCTGCTGAGGAAGCGAGACAGTCGGGTCGACGTCGTTAACGTGTCCGCTTTGGTCAGCGGAAGTCCGTGAAAATAAAAGAATTTTAATAAATTCTAGTGTGTTAAGATAGAAGAGTTGGAGATGAGAAGCTTGGATGCAGTGATTTAAAATGATTTATTGCCCGCTCGCGTAAAAATATATTAAACCGAAAATAATGATTTAAAGGTCTAAAGGTTTCCTCTAAAGAGTGCTAGCCTTCAGAGTTTGAAACCTCGCGTGTGCAGTGTCGTGAAGTGATAAATGTGAGTGTAGTGTGAAATTATTGAAGATGGTGCTGGGAGCTGAGATTTGAATTCCCGCGCTTGAGGCGGCGTGTTTCGTCGGCAGTCCTGTTTGTTCCTGTTGTCTTCGAAAGCTAAGTGGAATTTACTTTAATTAACTTGCAATGTACATTTTAGTAATTTATAAAAATTACTAAGAAATTATTTACGAAATTTTAAAACAATTCATAAACTTTTTCTCTAAGGCAAATATTTCAATTCTGTGGAAGCCGCCATGTTGGTTGATTCTTAATTGTCAGTCTGAAGTGTGGTTATATTTAAAAATTGTTAAAGATGTTTTGATGTATTATATTGCAAGTTAATACTATTAATATATGGATGGCTTTCTATTTTTATGATAATAAACATTTAACACAGGTATGTGAAATATTGAAACTTATAATCACAAGGTTCCCAGACCTTGGTAGGTTACTTTGCTCGTTGGATTGATACTACAATATGGCTTTCAATGTTTAGGATATTAAACATTTAACATAAGTATGTGAAATGTTGAGACTTATAATCACAAGGTTCCCAGATCTTGGTAGGTTACTTTACCTGTTGGATTGATGCTATAATATGGCCTTGAATATGATTAGATCTTTGCTATGCGAATGTGTATTTTAATACTTTTATTTCAGCTAATAAATCTCTTTCTTTCAGATGGTTAGTTGGATTTTGTCTTTGTGTGTCTGTTCTTTAATATTCTTATTTAATTTTTGCTTGCAAATATTAACTTGAAAACCATCCATAGGTTAATTTATTTTCTATCTGTATAAATTTTGTGTTGTTCTTATAATAATTGATACAGCCGTTTTCTAGTGTGAACTAATAACTTATTAATATTTAACCAAAATCTTTATTTTCGAATAAGTACTTATACCTCAGAGCTGAGAGTTCTAAAACCATTTAAACTAATCTAAACCTATACATAAATCTATGAATATAGACATTATATCATTATAAATTAACTACTAGAACTTGATAGTGAAATACATGAAGAATTATAACCTTAGCGGAGATAAAAAAATAGTTTTCTTTTACACGAATCAATCCTTCTAGGATTGTAAAAATAGTATTAAATGTTCAATATTTATGTGTATGTATATATATATATATTTATCTGGATATTTATATGTTAACATGTCTGTTTGTTTGAAAGGTAAATAGTTTGAGATTAGACTGTTTACATAGGATGAGCTTTATAAGAACTCTATTCAATTATTTGTCTTATGTATTCATATAAATTTTACACATAGTAAGAAATAACTTATATACACACACTTCTAATCAAATGTGAGGTGACAGAGGTGTAAGAATTCCAATTTCAATCAATGAATTTTAGAACAACTGTTTAAGTATTTACATATATTTATGTATGTATTTGATAATTATTGTTTTCTTATTAATGTATTTCAACGTTGTCTAATTACATAAAAGGTATTAGACTTGTTAGGTGGTTGTTACCTTTTATTAGAGATTTTAAACTTATAAACATTTAATTTAATTAACTGAATTTCATAATTTATTTTGAACTTTTAATAGTCCAATGGACTTTGCTGAGTTGATTTAATGCAACTTGTTTTCTATTTTTGATTACTTTATTATACTTTCTTCATTGATATTCATAACAGATCTTCATGTTATATCTTGAATGTATATAAAGGTTTTTAGTGAGTTTTGAACAATTAAGGATTTCATCAGACACTCTTTTAACTAAGATGTGGTTTAAAGGACTGATTAAATAATATTCACTTAATAAAATTTCTGAATTTCAACTGTGACTGACGCGCTATATTTTAAAAAAATTGAATTTCTAATTTTTTGTGGATAACATGTCAGTTTAACTGGAGTTATTATTTTACCAATGCAACTTATAGGGTCTATTCATTGGGGTTTCAATTTGTTTATGATCGTTTAAATATTATATATTAAATTTATTAATACAAGTTTATTTGTAGCGGAAGTGGATTATGATTTCATTATAATTTTCTATTAAAGCCATTATTTGTAGGTTTAGTGTAGAAGCTTGTGGGACCTTAAGGAGCAGTTGTATTTCAGGAGCTGGAACAATAAACTTTATTTCTTTTAGGGTGAATTATGGATTCTTTTGTCAAATCTTATAAATGGAGACTTAAGGGAACTGTAAGCTGAATAATTGAATTCTAGGGTGGTTTGCTGCAATACTTTAGTGATTTTATGAGTAGAAAGGGGGTGTGTTTGTTTAAGTTTGTTCGATATCTAACTAGATTGATAATTATTTGAGTTTCAGCTGGAGTCTGGAGTATATTAGTTCATATTTGAAGTTTGCTTTTGGGGTTTTACTATATCTTTTATTTAAGTATTTATGTATTTATCCTATGGAATTACATGATAACATTACACTATACAACAATCATGCACTCTATATGGGAGGGCTAATTGACTTTAGAAAAATTAAAGTTTATTTAATTTTATAGGTTTTTAATATTTTAAATACTTTCTTGTTGAGAGAGTCTACTTTGGCACTTGGCTTTGTTTGGTGCAAAAGAGTTGTTGATTACAATTTAATTTTTTATTAGAGGTTTCTTTTGATTAGTTATATTTTCTTAAACTAGCAGTTCTACTGTTATCAAGTGTGTATAAAATAGACATTTAAATATGATTACAAAATGAAGTGACGAGATGTTGTTGATTACAATTTAAATTTTATTAAAGGTTTCTGTTGATTAATTACACTTTCTTAAACAAACAGCTCTACTGTTACCAAATGTGTATAAAATAGGCATTTAAATATGAAGTGATGAGGGTGAAAGCACATATTGAAGGTTTCTATGAAGATTCAGATTAGGACCGGGTTTTATGAGCTCTGCAACCTTGGACTAATGGATTCACGACCCATTCGTTTATTGTGGCAACGTTCCCTTGGATAATTTCGTCAATTATCAAGGATTATCGCGCGTACAGCTTTTAAGCAAATTTAGTTTGTTTTTATAATATGTGTATTCACGAGACTAAAAATGGTTTCACATATTAAGATTAACTGAATTGGTAACTGAAGGTCTGGAGCCAGTTAAGCCGCGGATCAGCCTAGAGGCGCGTGGGCACTTGCTTTTAGGGATAAGCTACCGTGTTGTAGGAGGATCAATCGTATCAAAATTTGTTTTCTTTTACGATATGTGACTTCATGAGAGTCTTAGATGTAGTTAGGCCAAGTGGACTTGACTGAATTAGAAAGGATGATTAAAGATATCTACATTTGAGCATTGTTACCAATGAAGACATCTTTGATGCAGAGTATCACCATTTTATGTTAAATATAACTCTAAACTTTACTTTTACGGTGCTATGCTCTCATCTTCTGGGTGCTAGGGTCATTAGACGGATGTAAGGATTTGCCAAATTCACTTTAACTTTCAATTTCATTTTAACCTTCACGGCGAACCTGAAACCTGTCTTTGACAAGGGAATCTCAATAAAAAACTTACTTTTACGGGGCTATACTCTCATCTCTTGGGCGCTAGGGTCGTTAGACAGATGTAAGGTTTCGCTAATTTACTTTAATTTAAACTTCATTTTAACCTTCACGGCGAACCTGAAACCTGTCTTCGACAAGGGAATCTATTATATGAGTGAAGTTGTCTCTCGCCAAACTTTAATTTAAAATTTACTTATAATTCATAGAGAGACATTCTGAAACTCTTACTCTGACAATTTAGGGATGGGAATTTTATGAGATGTAGAGAGTATCATTATTTAAACTTCAATTAACTCTTATT
This sequence comes from Dendrolimus pini, assembly GCA_949752895.1. Classification (NCBI taxonomy): domain Eukaryota; kingdom Metazoa; phylum Arthropoda; class Insecta; order Lepidoptera; family Lasiocampidae; genus Dendrolimus; species Dendrolimus pini. Next base: position 11,247,962 of record OX457151.1, read on the forward strand.
ACTGCATCAGGGGAGGTCTTTGAGGTGACGTTCCTCATAATGACAATTTTATATGATATTTTGGAAAGGTGACTTTAAGATGAAATGTTCACTTAAGTCTTTTGGCTTTTCCAACTCATTTTACACACAAGGCACTCCAAATGAGTTTCTTTTAAATGGATAGATCGTACTGCTGTGAGTTTCTTGTCGGCTCTTCTCACCAGCAATAGTACGTTGTGAACCGACGCTAGTTTTAGATAATGTTTATAATTGATTCAATAAGTATTAATTAAAAAATTGGAGGTTCTTCGTTTATCTCGATATGAGCTCTTTTACTGACAGCTAACGCGGTGGCATAATAATAATAAGAGAGGTGGTTAGGTGGGGTGCCTACACAAAATTATATAATTTGTTATGAATCTACATTAAAATATCTTTTGGCAAAATAAAGGCACGGGCGTACTCAGGCGATGAGCTTATGTCATGAGTAATACATTTATCATAATTCATAAAATGCATAGCATTTTACACTTACAACATATTACTACAATATTATATATATATATTTTACATCAACCTCTGAGAGTCTTCCTGTCATCTGTTCAACACTCTTATATAACCTACCTTGTGAACATAGGGTTAACGGTATTACGACGAGGGTTCCTGCTACTAGATGATTACGATTTATGGCCAATATTACAAGATTTATTCTATGAATAAATTTTATTAATTTCTACTTTATAAATATTTTATTTCTCACTCTATGCTTCGGCTTGAGTATGTCATCCCATAGTCTTTAGACTCAAAAAGGGGGGTTCGTTACAACACTGCCAGCTTCACTAACAACTTATACAGAATCGTCCTGTATCTGTACGTGCACACTGCCGGTTTCACTAACAACTTATATAGAATCGACTCGTATCTGTATGTGCACACTGCCAAGTTAATTAACTGTTCATATGCTTATGCATGTTTAGTTTATTTTAAATTGGTTGTAGGTACATCTGCTTTCAAGAGCTAGCAAAATACTTACATTAGTGCCAAAACATAATCAATCATCAAATGATGAAGACAGTTCGGACTCTGGTAGTGAAGTTGAGAATTTTAACTTTCAAAAATGTGACAGTACTGAATCTTCACCTAGTCCTTCGCTTCCTTCTTCTCTTGAAAACCTTCATATACTTTCTGAAGATGAAAATAACCTTACCGTGCCTCAAATTACTACTTTCTGCCGTCCTGTGTCAATGAAACAAACTACTGAAAATATTTCCTTGGATTCTTCGGCTCAAGATTCTCTTCACTCGGTTATACCTCCATCACCAACGGCCATAGTGAATTTTGTTCAAAGTATAAGGCCTAGATTTAACCGAATAGTGCCTGAAACGCCTGAGTCATCCCCAGCAATAGTAGCAGCCTCACCATCGCCATCAAATATAAAGAATACACGTTCAAAACAGCCAAAGCTAACTGTAAGACGGCCTGCGTCTATACAAAGAAAGCAATTGCATTTCCACTGGATAAACAAGAAATTTGAACATAATGCCGAAATACACGATAAACAGCTACCTGTAGACGACATCAAAACACCATTACAATATTTTTATTATTTCTGTTTTAGGATTAATTAGGATTCAAATCTAATGAAACGACTTGACGACGAGATCAACGCAGCAGAGAGTTTATTCGGCACAGAGTAGGTATTACATTGCATTTGACACATTACAACTGTCACCCATTATGGTGACAATGACACATATTATAACCCCCCCCCCCTCAATGTAATACACATACAATTCCAAAAACAACTTTATAAAACTTACATTCTAAAAACAATCTTAATTTACTCTTATACAAAACTTCAATCAACAAAAGAAACACAATATATGAAACCTCTTTATAAACATGTTTTTCAAAACAAAAATTAAAATTAACATCTCTTTGTTCATTACCAAAAAGTCTATACTGCTATCACTTATATACTACATACTTTAATTTGTGTAACTAAACAAACATACACAAATAAAACTTTAAACTTTACAATAATTAACTTGTGAGACTACACATTTTACAAAATTTCTTTAACACATCTTTTCTTAACCATTTTGTAAACATATCAGCTATTTGATCTTCAGTTTTTAAATACTGTAAACATATTGTACCATTCTGAATCTTTTCCCTAATAAAATGATAGCGAATATCAATGTGTTTTAATCTTTTTACTATATTTGTATTTGCTACTTTAATTGTTGATTGATTGTCACAATATATCAAAACAGGTGTTGTTTTACATATCTGAAAATCTTTCAATAAATTGATAAGCCAGCATGCCTCGCTGACAGCCATACTGGCAGCTACATATTCAGCTTCTGTTGAAGACAAGCTAACACTACTTTGCTTTTTAGAGCACCAAGTTATAAGACAATTTGATAAAAAGAAACAATAGCCTGTGGTAGATTTTCTATCCACTAGATCACCTCCCCAGTTTGCATCACAAAAACCTTACCTTACCTTTGTAATACATCCTTATCATATCTATAAATTAACTTATAATCAATTGTATATTTAATATACCTTAAAACTCTTTTAAGAGCAGTTAATAAAACATGAGATGGACAATTTTGATATCTACTAAGTATAGAAATAGTTGCACAGAGATCAGGTCTAGTGCAGGATGCTGCATACATTAAACACCCTAGGATTTGTCGACATTTATTTTATATAACCTTATCTATAGGTATATCATTGCATTCAAGTAAAGAAACATTAAAGTTTTGATCCATTGGAGTAGACATTGGCTTGCAATCTTCCATATTAAATTTTTTCAAAACATTTAAAAGATAATTTTTCAGACACAATTCAGTTACATTAGTTTCCAAGTTTTGTTTTATATTTATACCAAGAAATTCTGAGGCAAATCCTAAATCTTTCATATTAAACTCTTTATGTAAGGTCAATTTAAGGTCCTTGACCATTTTATCACAAGAACCAAATATTAACAAGTAATCTACATACAATAAAACATAGATTTGTTTACTATTGTTGCATTTAGTATATAAACATGAGTCACTTTCAGATCTTTTGAAACCTGCATTTAAAATTACAGAATTGAACTTTTCATCCCAGTACTTATTTAGGTGATTTTTTTAAAACCATACAAAGACTTGTTATTATTAATTAATGTATTTAACTCACAGTTTATAGCCTTTGTCCATTCCTCAGCATTATTGCTTTCCATAGCCTCCTTGTATGTTTTAGGTTCTATATTGTTACATTCTGCTAAAGCAAGTTGACACTTATAGAAAGACGGTGGTTTTCTCACCCTCTTAGACTTTTGACAATGTTGTGGAGTTATATTCACTTCACTTTCACTCACTTCACTGTCTGTACACGGTTCATAAATGCTGCCTTCATCTTCTGAATAAACAGTGTTGTTATTATCTTTTAATATTGACTGCTTACTCATTTTTGTGTGTGTAATTGGTTCCTCAATATCTATCTTAGGGGCATTTGAATCTTGGTTGGTTGATTGTATATTGCTCTCTTTATCAAGAAATACAATATCTCGTTTGTTTTCAATTGTATTTTCAACAGGAAACCATATCCTGTATCCTTTTACATTCTCTCCATAGCCCACAAAAAAGCCTTTCTTGGCTTTTGAGTCCCACTTTCTTCTCTTTTCTTTTGGTATGTGTACATATACAGATGTACCAAAAATTTTCAAATTATTAATGTCATATTTCTTTCCTGTCCATATTTCATATGGTGTGATACCATTTTGTTTTGTTCTTCCAGTTCTATTCAACACATATGCCGCTGTATTCACAGCTTCAGCCCACAATTTCTTCGGTAAATTGTTTGCATATAACATTGCTCTCGCTGACTCAACTAAGGTTCGATTTTCTCTTTCAGCCTTTCCATTTTGTTCTGGTGTGTATGTTACTGAAGTTTGGTGTACTATGTCATGTCTTATAAACATTTCTTGCACCCTTTTATTCACAAATTCGAGGCCATTATCACTTCTAAAAGTTAATATCTTATTTCCTGTACTATTTTCAACCATATTTATAAATTCTTGTATATACTTGCATGTTTCTTCTTTGCTCTTTAAAAAGTACACAGTTCTATAACTAGAAAAGTCATCCTTCAGTATCATGAAGTATCTGGATCCCCCAATTGAATTATCTTCCATGGGTCCACAAAGATCAGCATGGATAACTTCATATATCCTTGTTGTATTTGATTTACTAGTTTTAAAAGGTAAGCGATGTATCTTTCCCTTTAAACATCCATGACAAGTATTATCAGTGTTGCCATTAACATATTCGCTGACTTCAATATTGTTGTTTTGTAGCACAGTTTTCACGTACTGTATGTTCTGATGAGCCATCTTTTGATGCCATTCATCTAATGTAGACTTAACTTGAGTTACATTTGCATATACACTTTTGTAGCGAACATTCATCATATACATGTTCCCAACTCGATTTGCAATAGCCCGTAATGCCTTTCCTTTGTAAAACTTGCATTTGTTACCATCTGTCTTCATTATATAACCTTTATCCATTGCACAGTTGACAGAAAATAAGTTTGTTTTTAATTCTGGCACAAACAAAACATTATCTATAGTTGTATCAATCCAGTCTTTTCCATTAAATACTTCCAATGCTATTTGTCCACATCCCAATACTTTAATGGTCTCTCCATTGCCAATAATTACTGACTGTGTTGTCGGTGAAAACGTTGTATAAAGATTCTGTTCACAACACATATGTGCACTTGCACCAGTATCTACGAGCCACTTATATTTCTGTAGATATTCATTATTATGCTGTTGTACTATGAATGCATTACTATCTTTGTTCTTCCTGAACCGACATTCATTTTTGAAATGACCTGGCTTGTTACAATAAAAACATCTTTTGTCTGTGTCTTTATGTTTGCAATATTCTGTTTGTTCCTGCATTCCGATGCATAATGTCCTAGTTTATTACATTTAAAGCATTTCATGTACTTCTTTTTCTGTGCATTGCTTTTCACAATAAAAGCAGATGATGTTGATGGAGTATCTTGTTTCTCTTTCAATCGTTCTTCTTCAATCAACAAGCGAGCGACAAGATTGTCATATGTTTGCTTGTTTTCTGGAGCTGACTCCCACGCAGATATAAAATGCATGTAGTCATCGGGCAGAGACATCAATACTTTTGTTATAACAATTTTTTCTGATACATCCTCTCCCATCTGTTTAAGTTGGTTTCTCAACTCTTGAATTTTAGATAAAAATACCGACATTTCAATGTCTTTTACATATTTATACTGAAAAAACTTTTGTTGAACAATATGTATACTTGTTTCAGTCTTCTGCTCATAAACGCTGCTTAATTTGTGCCACATTTCGGCTGATGTATTGCACGTGATTATGTGAAGCATCACTTCCTCAGTCATTCTTGTGACTATTTGTGTTTGAGCCTTTGCATCCTTCAGTTGCCATGAAGCTTGTTCGTCCACCTTCTCTGGTTTTGTAAAAGTACCATCGACGATACCCATGAGGTTTTGTCCTCGCAATATAACCATTATTTGAAATTTCCAAATGTTCCAATTTCTCGCACCATCCAACTTTATTGTTGTCTGATTTGAATCCATCGTATTGCTTACGATACCTTCCTGCCTTTGTATTTGTTATCCTTCCTTGTTCTATTTGTACGAATACTCCGAACAAGTATTGCTTGACAAAATATGGCCGCACACGGTCGCGCCGTATTTAACTTTTATCTTCGAAAATATACTTTATTTTCAAAACTAAATATCTGGCAGTACTCTGAGAACAATCCTATATCCTGCAACAAAGTTATGTACCTGGGCCCATAACCTGTTTTAGGATTAATTAGGATTCAAATCTAATGAAACTACTTGGTACGAGATCAACGCAGCAGAGTTTATTCGGCACAGAGTAGGTATTACATTGCATTTGACACATTACAACTGTCACCCATTATGGTGACAATGACACATATTATAACAATTTCTTTGATGATGACATCCTTAATATGATTACACATCAAAGTAATTTATACTCGACACAAACGATCGGTCGTTCACTTAATTTTTGAAAACAAGACATTAAAGATTTTATTGCAATTAGTTTGATAATGGTAATTGTAAATATGCCGGCCTATACCGACTATTGGTCGCAAGAATTTAGATTTGCTCAAATATCTGATGTAATGACACTCAAGAAATTTCAGCAGATACGACGATACATCCACTTCAACGACAATTTGCGTGATGATGGTGATAGGTATTTTAAAGTTAGGCCCCTCATTGAAAAAGTACGTGCCAATTTTTTGAGAGTTCCTCATGAAACCAGATTTAGTATTGATGAAATGATGGTGGCATATAAGGGCAAAAAAGCCGGTAATCGGAAACAGTACATAAAGAGAGAGATATATTTGTTAGAGCGGGAGTTTCAGGCTTTATTTACGATTTTGTCTTATATGGTGGTGAAGACACCTTCAGATATCATACATTTTCACCAGAAGAGATAAGTTTGGGCTTTGGGGCAAAAGTCGTGTTATCATTGTGTAAGACTTCCTGATCCAGCATGTTCAGTTGTTTACTTTGATAATTTTTTCACCAGCTTGGAGCTTATTCATATGCTGCGATATGATATGGGAATATTCTGTTTAGGCACAATAAGATCTAATCGACTACGTGGTGCAGAACAGAAACTGTTATCAGATAAAGCCATCAAGAAAAAAGGCCGAGTGGTATGCAATAAAAACAAAGTGTGTTGTGAAATGGTATGACAACAAAGTGGTGACTGTGGCAAGCAGTTACGTCTCGGAAACGCCTGTTGGAGTTATACAGCGTTACAATAAGGATTTAAAACAGAGAGCTGCTGTACCCTGTCCCAATATAATAAAGCATTACAATGCACATATGGGCGGAGTCGAACTTGCAGATATGTTGGTAGCTTTGTACAGAACTGAGATGTAAAGCCACAAATGGTACTTACCCATTTTTTCCCAAATTTTAGATATGTGCGTGAACAATAGCTGGATTTTATATCGCAGACATATTGCTGTGAATAATGTAACTGTATATGAATGTGAATGTGAATAATGTAATGTAAACGACTGAGACTGTGTCTATTACCGTATAGGAACAGTTTTTTCAATTTCCACAATATAAATTTCCAAAATTAATCTGTATTTGTTTTATTTATTTCTAATAGAAGTTATATTTTTGTCACTTAATTGGTGGTTAAATGGTACAGACTACTGATAATAAATGCGGTTTAATTATAATTATTTTCATATAAATTATTTTATAATCAAATCATAGCTAATTTCGCAATGTATCTGTGGAAGATACATTGTTAGCGTAATTGTATTTATTAATGCTCTTGGCAATGTATCCCACAAGATACACGTGGTTTTTTTTAAACTACCCTTATTAGATTTTTATTTTATTTTAGACATCCTTGGGTCATAAGGGTTAAGTGGTATGAATATTATTTTGATATTTAAAAATATATAATTCTGCCAAGTTAAGGGTTAAAAGATTCGAGCAGTCTGAATTTAAGGGCAGATTACTAGGTGATTCAGGATATGGCTGCACACCATATTTATTTACCCCTGTATTAAACCCATCAACACAGAAGAAATGTACAACTGGGCACATATAAGAATTCGTAATACTACTACGTTTTTACTTGTTACTACGTTGATTTACAAGCAAACTAGAGAATACAAAATTATACATTATTGCATAATGTTGGTGGAATGCACAAGCAAGATGAACACGGAAACGAGTCGTCACGAGCGGCGCACGTGTGCCGCCCGATTATCCATTATGGATATCATAGCGTGACTCAACTTATGAGCTCAGGACAGTGTCTCCAAAAAATTAAGTTTTATTTAAAATCCTAAAGGACCGACAGTGCAGTGAACAAAAAATTTAGTGTCACAAAAAAATTAGTGTCAGAGGATTCGCAAGTGCGGTGTAAACCAGCGGACACAAATGGACCCGTTGCGTTATCCCATGTCTGGAAGATGCCATCAATACACACATATGCATAAGTAATGCACTTGACACAGCACCAATGATTGACCGCCGGCCGTCCCTTTTTTATTACATTTTTTTTACGATACTAATCACGAAATACTCAGAAATTTGTATGATGATATCCGCTATACATGATACTTCATGATAGTATGAATGTGCCAGTCTGTATTACACTAAATGATACCTTAATAGGAAGTACATCCCAGGCAGCTTTTATAAATTATTTTTTTGAAATGTCTAAATAGTATGATGCAGCTTTCTACAAGGCTGCTTATGAGTGTGGTTTATCATATACTGGCTAAAAAATAGGAGCATAAAAACCTGGGTAAAAGAACACACTTGTATCGCCAAGTAACCTTCTTTCAGCTTATACCAACTTTTCTTTTATTATTTTAAATCATTCCTTCAAATTTGACAGCGCGTTCCCCTTTCGCACTGTTATACCCACCCATTCGCTGTGAGGGTTAATGCTGACCCTGCAAGACTGTCGAGATACCTCATGAGCCTTGCATATCATATACACCAGTTTTCATTGCGAACAGTCAAGTCTGTCGAAAACCTCTGTTGTGAGTGGTTGCTTTCCAAAAATCACTTTTCATAGTTGTAGTGTGTGTCATTAAAAATATTATTTTTTAAAAAGGATAAATTCACGTCAATCATTCATTGTCATATCATTAAATTAATTTAATCGCTCCGCACATTGTAAATATATAAAATAAAATATACCGCGCCCGCAACATTATAAATAAAAATAAATATGTCGCCGTTTGCTGCATATTTTAAATAATGAAGATATAATTGTAAAACGAGCGCATATGACAAGAGCTATGAATGTCAAAGAAGCAAGTGAGGTGTGTAAGAATAAGCCTAAATGGCGCTCTGTTGTTCGTGCCTACCCCGCAAGGGACCTGGCGGGAAGTTATGTATGTATGTATGTATAATTGTAAAAATCCCTAACTTAGTATCTGATATGAGTTTATCTAACCTGTTAATTATCGCGCCTAGAATATCATTTCACTTGGCATATAAAATGTCAGTTGATTTTGACTTAAAAAATGTCAGAGCGAGTGAGGCGAGTGTGCCGCGGCAGCGGCCGGCGAGTGCCAGAACCGAGTGGTCACCATTTATTCATTGATAACTATTTAAATGATAGTTACAAATCGGTTGTGACATTTGCTGACCGCTGTCATGTGGCACATTCGCCTTGATCGCTTGGCTTGTCGGCTTTAGTCTGCGTTTTTACACTGTATCAAAGTTAAGTGTTAACTAACTACATGTCAACTAGACATGGGGATTGCAAGAGGGGGAAGTACTCCTCCCCCCACTACTTAAAATACAGTGACCACTATTGTAAAGTTTAACCCACTGTTTACAAGGTCCATGAAATTGGCAGTCCGTGAATAAACTGAATAAACCGGATTAACTATCTCCGGTCATGACTGACATTATGCAAACATTCGAATAAAAGGCACTGAGCAGCGATCTGGGTATCATAAAATGGCCATACGTTCAAAATACACTTTCAATTTTGATAATTTTCTCTTTTTAGTTTACCTAGTACCCTACCCTTTTTAATATTATTTCAAATTATTAGAGATAAGCATGTTGTAAAGAGTTTCTTGCGACTTGTCCTTCTCTTCAAGCGACAATAAAGTTGCGAAACAGTGTGGTAACATACATTACTTTTGACTCATGTTTTAATGGTTGTTTCGTGATTTTAACTTTGCAAATAAATAAAAACTAGGCCCTACAAAACAAACGAATTTTAGGTAACGTTTTGTATGAAGGAAATCAGGCATCATTTATCAATTAGACACTATAAATGTCAATTGTCAACATTACTTGTCATCTTCATTTACCAAATCGGTCTTTTTAATTTTAAACAATACGTGTTGCCATAATTTATTCACTAATCTATGGTCTAAGGAAGGTATTGTTACTTTGAGGATGCTCCTTGTTATTCTGAGTATACTCCTTGTTACTCTGAGGATAGTCGTTGTTTATTAAATAACATTCTTACAAAGTTAATACTTAGTTTCTCAAATAGTAACTAGTCCTGGCGGTCCTAGGCGGATTACTCCTAGGATTAAAACTTTTTTAGTAATAAGACTAATAGAGTTTATGTTTTTTTTTACATATTGGACATCCACTGTAAGCGAGAAGCTGTGAACAAGAAGGAGATGAAGAAATAATTTTATGTTAATCAAATTCTGACATTTATCAGTTTTGACAGCTTTGTTAGCATAAACGGTTTACAGAATAGTTGCTCGCCTAGGAAGAAATTCAAAAAGGTCTATCAAAGAGAAAGAGTCTAATTTATTTCTATGTTATTCCCAATGTCGATCAGATTTTGTATCCAGTTTTGTACCGGTCATATAAATTATTAGTGAATCCCACTGATCTGTCGGTTCACTAAGTGTTTTTAATGTTCTAAGGTTCTTAGATACCGTATCTACTAGAGATCACATGTAACTTTGGAGGATTCCTTAGGTGCTGGCTCAATAGAAAATAAACATTTAATATTCATTTATGAGTAAACGTTTATTGTTGTATCTGTCACAAATAAGTTACCAGGCAATGTTGTTATTGTCTGAATACATTGTGATTGAATCGATAACGGACTCTGCAGAACCTTGTAAGCAAGTAAATTTGTTGCTGATGTTATCATTTTCATGAATGTCTCTGGATTCCAGCCACTTATTAACATTACCATTAAATGACAGAATTTTTAATGTAGGCAATTAAATATGACCATTGTGATGTGAACTGTGATTTGAAAAAGTTTCGAGGTCAGTTTTGTAATCTGATTTGATCACTATTTTGTAATAGTTCCTGAGCGAGGGGGGTAATATTGAAGAAGTTGTTTTCAAAATCTTCCCTTTCAATCAATCGGGATTCTTCATCAGAGTCCAGAGACTCAATTTTGTTCTGTGTTTCCTCAAATAACATTAAAATGTCTTGGAGTTTGTTGAGTCACAAAGGCAACTCATTACATTGGCTTTTTTATTTAGTGTTAAGAATAGGTGTCAAATATTTTTCAAATAATGTTAGACGCGCTTTAATACACCCCCTTTGGGTAATTACTTCTTTCAATTTAGACATTTTGTAGCCACAAACAACGAATACGAACAAAAGTGTAATAAGTAGTGACTTTAAAATAAAAAAAACATGCAAAAAATACAACATTGTTTGTGTTCAATTACTGAACATAATGGATTGCCTCGCTGGCTGCGGCTGCTTTTCAGTGCTTTTTAACCGACTTCGAAAAAAGGAGGAGGTTCTCAATTCGTCAGGATCTTTTTTTTTGCTTTTTTTTATGTATGTTCGCCGATAACTCCGTGATTTATGATCCGATTTACGTGATTCTTTTTGTGTTCGATGCGGAATAGCTTCCAATTGGTCCCCTAAAAATTTTACATAGTTTGGCCCTGTAGTTTTCATTTTATGAACATTTTTCATGGAAATAATTTTCACTCCGTTCCATATGTTCGCCGATAACTCCGTGATTTATGATCCGATTTACGTGATTCTTTCTTTGTTCGACGCGGAATAGCTGCCATGTGGTCCCCTAAAAATTTGACATAGTTTGGCCCAGTAGTTTTCATTTTACGAACATTTTTTTGTTCCCGGTTTTTGGGACCTATATTTTTTAAGAAGCGCGGCACCATTCGTGGGTCCACCCATACATAGCTAGACACTAAAAAGTAACAAATAAAATTTAAAAACTTCGTTTAAAAAAACCGACTTCAAAAACGAAAAAACTAAAAACTATACATTTTAGTTTTTTCGTTTTTGAAGTCGGTTTTTTTAAACGAAGTTTTTAAATTTTTCCTAATATATATACAATAAGCCATAATGTCGGTAGTTGACTATTTTTTAAAGTACGGCGGCAGCGACATCGCCCCGCCTCCTTGCACTACGCATAGAGTACTCATATAAAACGGAGCTCCCCGTGGTACTATCAGTTTTGCTCTAAAACTTAAACAGTTATTTACGATCCCCCTTTTTCTACTTTTTATTATCATTTTCTACTCCTGATCGCTAAATTATTTACGATTCAACTTTTTATTATTATGTTCCGCTTCTGATTCCTAAATATACATACTAGTGTTTACCCCGCGGCTGCGCCGCGGGTTAACCTCTAGTGCGTGTCTCTTGTTTATAGAGCAAGTGCTACAGGTTATATTATATTACATTTTTATGTGTTTGCCCACGGAAGATTCGCTTCATTTTATATCGCTAATTATACCATCCCCCGTCTATCTGTCAACAAAATAAATTACAAAACTTGACCAAAAAGGCCAAAATGGTCTAAATGACCAAAAGACCACAGTGACCGACATGGCCAAAATGACGGAATAGGCAAAAACGACCAAAAAGGCCAAAATAATCTAAAAGACCGAATAGGCCAAAATGACCAAATAGGCCAAAATGACCATATAGGCCAAAATGACCATATAGGCCAAAATGACCAAATAGACCAAAATGACCAAATAGGCCAAAATGACCAAAAACGCCAAAATGACCAAATAGGCCAAAATGACCAAAATTACCAAATAGGCCAAAATGACCAAAAAGGCCAAAATTACCAAACAGGAAAAATTACCAAATAGGCCAAAATGACCAAAAAGGCCAAAATTACCAAAAAGGCCAAAATTACCAAAAAGGCCAAAATGGAAATTATCCCTTGTCCATCCTCAGTATTTAATTTACATACGTACCGAATTTGAGCCAAATCGGCCCATTAGTTCTTCTGTAAAATCATAACAAACAGAAAGACAAATATATTTTTATCCCGCAAACTATCCCACTTTTCGGGATAAAAAGTATCCTATGTTCATTCTCGGTATCGAAAACATATATATACTGAGTTTCAGCCAAATCGGTCCAGTAGTTTTTACGTGAAAACGTAACAGACAGACATACAGAGTTACTTTCGCATTTATAATATTAATAGGGATATAGGACGTCCTTTGTCCTTAGGTGTGATTTCGCCTTTCGATTTAGCCTGTAGGTGAAACGAAACGTACTTAAGTACCTGCCACTTAAAACACAGCCGGGGACTTCCCAACTACAAACATAGAGTGTCTGGGGTAGCGTTACATGCTCTATGGTAATCGTGGCATCTCTTTCGCCTTGTTTATATATGAATGGTTGCAAATGAGACAAAGTACTCTAAACTACAACGTTAGTATTAGTACCTTTTTTCGTTCATCACGTTTCATATAATCTACTACGTGACGTATAGGTTATGATGTTGTTGACCTGATCTAGCACAGCAATTTCGTGTCGTTCGCATTCATTTTTTACGGTTACGTACGAGAGAAATAATTACATTATTTAGTGTTTATCTGTGAAGTGTGAATATTAATTGCTAGTAGATATGAGTGAATGTGACTCAGAAGGTCCTTCTACGCCAAAAAAGGTTAAAAAGGGCAAACATTATAAAGCAGAAATATCAAAAACAGGGGAGAGTTACGATATGTTGAAAACCTGTATTGCTCGTGTGGTTAATGATCCATACAGAGCAAATTGCAAAGTTTGCGATGTAATATTGTCTAGCGAACTTGGTACTTTGCGGTGGCATGTGACAAATATCCAACATGAAAAAAAGACGTTTGCTTCAACTTCAAATAAACCTGTTAGTGTTTATTTTAAACCGCGTGAAACGAGACAAACGTTAAAATGTGAAATGGAGACAAACACACTCCTCGTTACGGAAGCAGAAATAAAACTCGCTGCATTTATGGCGGAGCATAACATTTCTTTTTTAGCAATTATCTCGGTGCTGCCGCATGGTGATGACAGTGAGGATGGTTTGGATTTTGACGTGCCATCGTCACCTGGCGCATCATCGCCTCGCATACCCAGATTTTGTAGCTGAATAAGAAACATTTTTAGACAATACTTCTGAATTCGATATCGACGTGGATTATAGAAACCTTAGAAAATAATCATGAAAGCTTACCTCCATCACCTCCAAGCGCTGAAACGGCATCAAGCGTTACTCAACCTTTATCAGCTCAAAGCAATGAATCAAAACAAACTACAAAGAAGCTCACCAAATTGAATTTACGATGGACGAAGAGCCTTAAGTTAAATGCTGAGCAGCTCAGGTTCAAGGGTAACAAGAACTTGGGTACTGAGCTTCTAAAGCTAGAAATTCCTATTCAGTTTTTCTTTTACGTAAGTCCACAAGAACTTATCCAACTGATTTAAGAGGAGTCAAATCTTTATCAAGTTCAAAATTATCCTAGTAGCACTTTTCGTGTGACAGAAATGGATTTAAGGCAGTTTATGGTATGGTATATCTAACGTCTCTTATTCGACTACCCAGAGTTACTAACCACTAGAGTCCAATACTTGTGTTAGAAATTATCAAAATATTGTAGTTTTTAAAAAGGCGCTTTATATAGTTTGGATAAAAGTACATTGTATCCAAGACGTTTTATTTAAGTGTCAAAATGTGTGATCGGGGATACTGTTAAACAACCTGGCATTGTGTTATTGTAACGATAAAAAAATCATAATCAATAATCATAATTAATGTAATCATATATTATAATAAACCATAATCAACTAAGAAGTCTTTAACCAGCGCAGTCTAAGAGGATAAAGGATTTGAAGCTTTTCAAAAATCAAAAGGTTCCAAAGTTCAACCTCGCTTCAGAATGCGGCTATGCGTTATTTTCCTGTGAGTCTTTTCCATTATTTTTTCATGATTTTGTGTTTTATAGTGGAACATCTTGTTCCGCTCCTGAACCTGGGCTGATAAGGGGGCTAAAACAGTATAGGAATTATATACAGTTGATACTATTAAATCAGGCTATGATCATATAATGAAAATTCCTACAACTATGTCATTTGGAGTATTCATTTCTACAAACCAAACCTTTGGGATAAATGTTATTGAAGCAAAATGTAAGTTCAGTATAGCTGCAACTTATGGTTGCTTATCTTGTAACAAACGCTCAATAGCTTATGTACAAGCATCTGAAATATCTTCGACAGGCGTTGTGACGTTGCAAATTTGGCGTTATTAGCCTTGCAACATCTACCTATAGTACTTCTTAAATCGGTTGTATTAACACCGCATTACATCCTTAAATTAGTCATTAGAAATCACGCGATGCCATTCCGCGACATCTCCATTAGCTCCGTCCTCCCTCACTTCACACCCCTCAGGGACAACCACGCAACTTATATGTGCGCCGTTGCACCCCGCGCGCGCCCCGCCTCGCGCGCTTAAATACCGCTGCAGGCCCCGCGCTGCTTCCTTCCGCCTCTCGACTTCATACGAGTTAGACACAACACTAGTCTGTGACATTTTGGTTTAGATTTAGATTCAGTGAAAGAAGACTAACGAGGTACGTAATGTTTTTATTCAAAGTGTTTCCCCTGCGTGTCTCTTCTTCTTCATATCAGTAAGGTGTATCTACCTTGCAGATGAACCTCACGCCGTTGTACCATGACAGCAGCCGACCGCCCGAAGGTCTGGCGAGGCTTGTCTACATTTAACTAAGCGGCAGTTCTTTCTAACCCTTTTTAGGTAAGCATATTAGGGCTCCTTTATTGTCTAGTCTGGTTAGGTTCAATAATCCCCCTTTTTAATAATTCTCATTTCCCCGACTGTGATTATATTAGCATTACAATAGGTGTGCTCACTGGGATAACCGTATCAATTCCAGGGAGCCACGTGGGGACGTACTTCCTCCATCAGTCACATGAGGGCATCATACCTCATCATCATCACATGAGGGCATCGTACCCTCCTCGACCACGTGAGAGCCAACGTGCCTCGCGCTGCCACGTGTCCTCACAGCCCACGCGTTCGGTCATCTTTGGCCGTTCAACCATCATCTTCATTATCCACTAAGTGTCACGCGGCCACCGACGCCGGCAGCCTTGCGGAGCGTCGGGGTATTTGCTCCAGGCTTCGCGATCCTGGATGGCGCCCATAATCTTCGTCTTCGTTAATTAAATAACTTATATACCATTAGATAAAACAACTATTCGTACAAGGCGGCATATCTCAATGTTAGGAACCGACTAGGTGACCCACATTCCCTGAGCTTTCACCTTGGACATCGGTCCATTAGTCTGGAGTCAGACGACCAGGGTGTCGACCCAATTGTCTTCCCCTGTGTCGGGTTTCGTAGTAAGTAAGTGTTAACTTCTTTAGAGTTTAATGTACTAAGGTGTACCTATTTTTATACTCATGGCTGGCTCCCTATTAAGAGAAAGAAATAAATTGTATTACTCGTGTCTCTGAGCTTTTATTTACAACCCCCACTGCCTTTTCTTAATATATAACAGCTTGATAAGGGTAACCAGTAACTGCTCACTTGCTACTTATGTCCGTAGCTGTCAAAATTCACCCCAACAAATAGTGATTAACAGCCATGAGAAAGTTTGTTCTGTTACGTATGACAATCAGACCTTAATGTCTGTGGACTACAAGTTTGAAGGTCAAATATATGGCATGGGTGCTATCATGTCAGCAGGTAAGGACATGTCTACATCAGAACTCATGACAACTTTTTTCCTAAACCCAAATGTTATTAATAGTATTTCTGGATTACTTTCAACAACCATAATAATCAGGATGTTTCTTGCTATAGTACAGTGGCTCCCAACCAGTGGTCCGCGGACCACATGTGGTCCGCAGAAGCCAAAATATGGTCCGTGATTGGTCGCCATGTGCGGTGAGTGAGAAGAGCGCGGGTGGCGGGGTTGAAACTCGGGGCTGTCGGCTCGGCGAAAACAATACAATATAACAATAGGTCTAAACATCTGCGATCTGCTAAAAATTGAACGTGTATCGTCTGCAAGGAATTAATACCTACGTATGCGTTGTGCAGTGCAGTCATTTCAATTGTTTATAAAGAGTGTCAGTAATAGTATTTAGTGGTACTTATGTGTGCGAGGAAGTGACTGTTTCATTACTGACCGTTGTTCTCAAATTTATTTCGTAAATACTATAGGTAAGTAAACATTTTTGTTTTGATAAACCCCTTCCATAACTATAAAAAAATGATCATTTTCGGGCCGTCATTAATTGAACATTTTCAATGCGTCTATTTCCGTTAGTGTCTGGTGGCGTATATTATTTTTAAATTAAAACTACTTTGGTTACTATTTAAAAAAGCAAATATTATTATTTAAGTTAGCTATCTTACACGATCACAGCTTACCTAAACTTACGCTTTTATTTTCTTGGTTTGTATTCGGTTTCATTTTTTGTATCTTATTTTCAGAACATGGCGCCTAAGAGAAAATACGACGATAGTTATATAAAATTTAAATTTACCTCGATAGAAAGTCATGGAGAAATAAAACCACAGTGCCTTATATACACAACCGTTCTCTCAAATGACGCGTTAAAACCAGCGAAATTAAAACGCCACTTAGAAACGGTGCATCCAATTTTTTCAGACCGTCCAGTAGAATTCTTAGAAAGAAAATTAGAGAACTTAAAAAATGAAACTCGGGTCTAGTGGTACGAGATTTGCAACGTTACAAAAGGCATTAATGGCATCGTTTGAGATTTCTAAATTAATAGCACAATCTAAAAAACCTCACACAGTCGGAGAAACACTCGTGAAACCATGTTTGATCAAAGCTGTTGAAGAAGTTTTGGGATTAGAAGCCAAGAAAAAAATACAAGATATACCTCTGTCCAATAATACGGTCAAAGCTCGAATTGAACTTATGTAAAGTGATATAGATGAGCAACTTGTTTCCAGAATCAAAAAGTCGCCATTTTTCGGTTTGCAGTGTGATGAATAGACCGACATTTCGGATTGTTGTCAACTACTTGTATTTGTTCGCTTTTTAGACGACGACAACATAATTAAAGAAGAATTATTGATATCACGGAAACTAGAAACAACATCAAAAGGTATCGACGTCATGAACTCAATATCGGAGTATTTTGAGAAACATAATCTCAGGTGGGATAAACTCGTTGCCCTCTGTACTGACGGTGCTCCGGCAATTTTGGGATCACGTTCCGGGCTGGCGACGTTAGTAAAACAGAAAAATCCTAAGGTAATAACAACGCACTGTATCATACATCGCCAGGCCTTAACTTCTAAGAGTCTTCCTGGATACCTTAATGATACACTGCAAATGGCTATAAAAGTCGTAAATGTTATCAAAAGCAGCGCCTTAAATACACGCCTTTTTAAAAGATTGTGCACTGAAATGGACTCTGACCACGAGGCACTTCTCTTTCATACAGAAGTTCGATGGCTATCGAAAGGTAATATGTTGGGAAGATTATAAAATATGACCTGAGAGCAGAGGTTGATATTTTTCTGGTTGACAAAAAAATTAATGATTTATTAAAACATTTTACTAATCCAGCATGTCAGCTAAATTTGGCTTATCTTGTAGATATTTTCACACATTTAAATAAATTGAACATGCAACTCTAAGGTTCCGGCAATAAACAATTAGAAAACGTCGCAAACATATTCATTTTTGAAGATAAACTTCGCGCTCTTATTTGCAAAGTTCAGTTGTGCTGATGAGGATAATATACAACCTAATATACTATCAGGTTCAAAATCCCCAGTAAATAGCGATCTAGCTGCATCTTTGATAGTAAATCAGTCTGAAGCCCAGCACGTATGTGAAACGGTCTACGATGATATTAATAACACAGTTCACACCGAACTTGAGAATCCTATTTGAAATACCAATAACTGAAAAACAAATAAACAAATTTGATAATCAATTATTTATTACTCCGGTATATCATTCACCTTGTACACCTAAAAGTATGAATATTTTTACTGGTAAAAAAAAGAATCCAAGCCCAAATGGATTTAAATAATATCGATAATAGTATAAAACAACTGTTTACCGAACACATTAAATCTGGCGTTAAATATGGCATTTATGTTTCCGTCAGTAAGTATAACAATCTGTTGATTCATAAACCAAAAAATGGCTATTGCAGGAACAAGTAGTATGGATGTTGATCAAGATCTATTAAAAGACCGCGATGCAGAAATAGTAAAACTGATGTCTATATATGATATAATAATAGGGGAATTAGGGAGAGACCTTGCAGCAATCATTAATAAGGAATGGGCCGCTAGAGAGATTGATCTTGATTTATCTGACGAAATATCAGGTTTCCTCATGACAGTATTTACGTGTCTCCGTAAAGAGGAAAATGATAAGCAAGGTCACATAAAGTTTCTAGGATATACTGCCACTATTAGTAACATAGAAATTTCTGTGAAGGCCGTTGTGGAAAAAATAAAGGCTTCACAAATAAAACTAAACTTCTTGATAGCTACACCAATTGTAGAAATAATAACATTATTTAGGTCTTTTTTCGATGAAGTTAGGACTGGAGTAACCCGCTTCAAAGTTAGATCTTCCGTAGCCAAAAAGGCTTATAAGCGCGATAACGATGGTAAAATCATTATCATGCCAAAGAATGCCGAGAACACACAAAACATTTCTCAATATGGGCTCACAAATCAACATATATCTCTGCTACAGTGTATCACTCTTGCTCCAGAAAGACGCACAGGTGTTTTGAAAAGCTTAGGTCCACTTGCTCAGGCAGTTCTGTTAGTTATGGAGGACAAATTCTATGATAAGTTAAGAAATGCACTTGGAAATAGTCTTCAAATGCTCCCAATGTCTTCCGAAATTATCATGGCATTGAAAGAAGCAAATCATCCTGGAGCTGTGTCAGGAGTATTGAAAGAGTTGGGTGACATTCTATTATTAACAACTGCCCGGTCCACACAGAAAGCTTATTTCCATTTAACACTTTTCATTCGTATGTGGAAAAATAAGGGAAACGTGCAATGGAGTTTTTCAGGGTCTGCTGTCCTCAAATATTATACTGATTTCTGCAATACAAATAAAGTTCGGTTCACCATGAGGAGTGGTTCAGACCCTATAAAAACTTCAGAAGCAGTATTCCATGCAATGTTTGGCACATACCTTGACAATTTGAATGTTCTTGAGCAAATTACTAACAGGGCTAAGTGGCACACACGAAAAGAGCTCAACTCTGTTTTCTTAAAAAGAGGCATCCAGCAAAAAGTCAAGATGATGCCTATCACATTCAGATACGTTTCTAAGATGGCTCAGTCATTGATGTCCCGATCTCTTGGAAATATTGATCCAATGTTTATCGGTAGGCCATCATTTACAGGTTTTCGAAAGAGACATTTTACAAAAGAATTTTTAACATACATAACTACAGGGAAGAGTGCATTAAACTTTACAAGCGAACAACACAACTTCAATACGCTTTGAAAAAGATGAAAGATGAGCTTTTGGGAGAAAAAGAAAAACTCATGCGAATAGGAACAAATAAATGGGAGACCAAGAATGAACAAGGAGAGTGGACTGCATGCAACTTTGAACCAGAGGAGGGGCCAAACTTCTTTTACGGGAATTGAAATATTATTGGCGTGTTAATCTCATATTTTTCTATTGTTCTCATTAATTTTTTAAATTGAGAATAAATTATATCCGATTTGTTAGAATCCAGTGTTTTATTGAACTGAGATGAATGTATACTTGTTTGGTTTCCATGTGACAAATCACCCAATATAATTTGTTGACATGTAGAACTGGCAGATTGATAACATCTTGGTAAACTTATATTACTAATAACTTTTAGTTGTTTTAGCCAGTTGCGCCATTTTTGGTTAACTTCATCTGTAATGTAATCATCCCAATTAATCTTTGAACGCCAAGTATCTTGAAGCATAATCTTTCCATTAATTGTAAATGGTGACAAAAATCCATAAACATCGAACACTGACATGATAATTTGTAACATTTCACGTTTAGTAGGCCTTTGTTTCCCACTAATTATATCAAATTCAAATTTATTTACTGCAAAAAACATGGTTCAAAAGGTATTACAATATTTTTTTAAGTTTTTGCCAAGTTGGCGTGCAGATTTAGCTCCTACAATTTACATTATTTATAATAATATCATAATTACGTCAAAATTAAATAAATGGCGTCCCTAGTCCCATAGTCAGATAATTATAACAGTCAATATAAATAATTTTGTAATTGATAATTAAATATGATTATCATTGTTAGGTTATATTATATTTTATCATTTATGTATTCATTTATAGTGTAATAGCATTTATTTACAAGGAACTTTTTTAGATAAAATTTGAAAGAATTATTTAACGATTTTATATTTTGTGGAATCTTGTTGTATATTTTTGGTGCCATGCATACTATGCTTTTCTGCTAGAGAGGTGTTTTGCACGGATGCGTGCAAAGCCTATCTTTATCGCGTCTGTTACATGGAACACTATCGGACATACGTGGGAATAAATCCGTATTATATCTAACAAACATGGCTACTTCGAGGATGTATAGTGACGGTACTGTTAGCAATTTGTGTTTTATAAATAACGGTTTGCAGCTTTCAATAGTTTTTAGACGGAACATTGAACGAATGCAGCGTTTTTGCATAAGGAATATCATATTTGCGTCAGTTGAATTACCCCAAAAAAGTATCCCATATCTTAAAATTGATTCGACAAGACCAAAGTAAGCAGTTAGTAGAGCTTTTATGTCAACAGTTGGTGATAATTTATATAAAGCATATGATGATTTACTAATTTTCTTACTTAGTTTATATATATGAATTTTCCAATTTAATTTATTGTCTATTTCAAGCCCTAAAAATTTAGCTGAGTCTACCTCTTGCACGATTTTATTATCATACGATACATTAATATTTGTCGACTTTTGGGGTCTCTGACTAAAATTCTTTATTTTCGTTTTATTAATATTGATTTTAAAATTATTATTTGTCAACCACGTTATCACTGATGATAAAGAATCATTAATGTCAATTTCATGTCTATTATTATTATTAGATGGTATTGATAATGTGCTGTCATCAGCAAATAATGTCATAAATTGTGTTGTGCATCTTGGCAAGTCATTTACATACAGAATAAATAACAGAGGTACTAGTACACTGCCCTGGGGTACCCCATACGTAATAATTCGTTTCTTAGAAGTATACATTACTTCTAAGTACTTCTACTCCTCCAGATCACTCTGGCTGCTAAAAACTTCCTGCCCATCGCCACCAAAATTAGCTAGCAGAGTCACTACTTTTGCCCATACTTGATTATGCCGACGCCAGCTATCTAGATTTAACTCAAGAACAGCTTAATAAACTTGAGCGACTCCAAAACTTTTCCATAAGGTTCATATTTGGGTTACGCAAGTATGACCACGTTTCTGAATTTCGAAAAAAGCTCAAGTGGCTGCCAATCCGTATTCGCCGGAATACTCACATTCTTTCATTGCTTTACAGTATTTTATTCATCCCTACTACTCCACAGTACCTTAAAGAACGCTTCGAATTTATTTCTTGCTCTCACAATTTACGCCCTTCCAGTCAAACATAGACTTATTACTCCTATTCATAATACAACGTTCTTCAATAATTCTTTCACGGTTAAGGCTGTCCAACTTTGGAATTCATTGCCTGTTGCTGTCAGACAAGCAAAATCCCTAATAATATTTAAGAACTTAGTCAGAAAATTCTATATGCAATATAATGATATGTAATTAGTATATATTACGAGGGGTGAAAGGCTATTTGGTTTAAGCGACATCTAGGGCGATATTGAGTTATATACATATTCGGAATCAGCGAATTTTTCTCCGTCGAATGATGCCGGATTCATTAAAATCAGAGCATTTTTTTGGCGTTTGAAACAATACTATTTTTCTGTTGTTTCCAGAGTAGCAGTGTATTATACGACGTGGATTTTGCATAATTTTTTTTTGTAATATACTTGAACCATACAATTATATAAAGAACCGAGACATGAACCAATTACCCTTCCTCAGATAAATAATTCAATAAGAGTTAAAGCGTTTTTCCTATTTTAAATTTTTATTAAGGTGTAACTTGAATCAATTTGACTTCCACTAATTACACGGTGTGATGTTACTTAAACCATTTGTCCGTCACCCAAATACGACACGGAGCGTCGCTTAAGCTCTTTCAGCTGCATCTATTTACCACGCAGGGTGCTACTTAAACCAAATAGTCGTTTTGTTTCCACATATTTTGTTTAGTTGTTGAAACATTTTGTTGCTATTTTTTTTTTAATTGGATGTCACTTAATACAGGCGATAAAATGAAGTGAAGAAATTTGAAAAAAAAAATCAATTTTAACAAAAATACGAGTCGGTCGTTCAATCATTAAATTTTAATATGATACATCTTATTCATGTCACATGATACCATATTTATTTAAATCTGCAACACTGCAATTCTAAAGTTGTCCTACTGGATACTGATGTAGAGGATACAGTCGAAGAAAATGATAAATAAATACGTTATTTCCAACTGCGTTATGATTGTTATCAAGCATTGACTGTTTTATAGTTACTACAAATTTTCTTTCTTGATTTTTATTTTAAGCAGGGTACATTCTTGCTAACCCACAAGAGGTTTTAGCGCGATGGAGTGAATATTTTAGAGAAATGTATGATAATATCTCGGATGCTGGCACCACGACTGAGTCTTTGACCGACTTCGAGGAGTCAGCATCCGAGATCACTTTGGAAGAGATCGAATGGTCGATAAGAATTCTGAAAAATGGAAAGGCAGCAGGAATCGATAGTGTGTCTGCTGAGATGATCAAATATGGTGGAACCTGCGTCCGGGACGCTTTCCTGTCCTTATGCAACTTGTGCTGGAGGACGGGAAAGGTTCCCAAGGACTGGAGGCGCGCTGTCATCGTGCCCTTGTATAAAGGCAAAGGGTCACGTATGGAGTGCGCCAGCTACAGGGCCATCAATTTGATCGATATGCGAAGATTATTGAAAGGAGAATGAGAGTGGTATCCGATGGATTACTGTGGGATGCACAAGGGGGCTTCAGAAATGGAAGGGGATGTATGGATCAAGTTTTCTCGCTCCGCAATATCGTGGAGAAGCAGCTGGCTATGGGCCGGAAGGTTTTCTGCGGTTTTGTGGATCTAGAGAAAGCATTTGACAGGGTTGTGCGGAAGGACCTCTGGGACATATTGCCCGGATATGGGATCAATGGCCAATTGCTGCGTGCTGTGCAGTCCACTTACGAGGACTGTATGGCATGCGTGCGGGTGGACCGCAGCCTGTCGCCCTGGTTTGACGTCAATATTGGCGTCCGGCAGGAATGCGTGCTGTCGGCTTTGCTGTTCATCCTATATCTGGACAACTGTCTCCAGAGATTAAGATTGATGGATGTTGGGGTGCGGATGGGTGATCTAGTTGTCAGCACTTTGCTTTATGCGGATGATGCCGTGCTTTTAGCCGAATCGCTATCAGAACTGCAAACACTAGTCACAATGATGAAAGATGACTGTCAGGCGAGAGGCTTACATTTAAATGCGAAGAAAACAAAGGTTATGGTGTTTGAAAGAGAAGAAACCACAACGAATGCAAGGATAATGGTCGATGATGTTATGCTGGAACAAGTGAATGAGTTTGTATATCTTGGATGTGCTTTTAGCAGGGATGGAAGGTACACCGCTGACATAGAAAGAAGAGTAAATTTGGGGAATAGTGTGAATGGAGCGTTAGGTAAACTTCTAGGCGCTAAGAACCTCAGCCAGAAAGCCCAGCTTGCCATACACAACGCGGTGCTGGTACCTACGCTTACGTATGGAAGCGAGAGTTGGGTATGGAACAGAGAGCATGAAAGTAGAGTAAACGCAGTCGAGATGCGTGCACTGCGCAAAATCTGCGGAGTGACGCTCGCGGACCTCGTTCGTAATACCGAAGTAAGAAAGAGAGTTGGTCTGAAAGAGAGTGTCGGGGTGAAGGTAAGGAAAGGAATGCTCCGGTGGTTCGGGCATGTGGAAAGAATGTATGATGAAAGAATGACTAAACAGATATACAATGCAAAAGTGGATGGATGCAGAAGTCGCGGAAGGCCACGACACACCTTCCATGATCAAATTGATCGTGTGTATTAGCAGAAGGTGATGTCAGGAGCCTTAAGAACAGACGAGCGTGCATGACAAGAGCTATGAATGTCAAAGAAGCAAGTGAGGTGTGTAAGAATAAGCCTATATGGCGCTCTGTTGTTCGTGCCTACCCCGCAAGAGACCTGGCGTGAAGTTATGGATGTATGTATGTATGTGATTTTTATTTTGTTTTTATTAGTTTGAAGTTTAACAATTATTGGTTGTGATTAATTATAGTTTTAGTAAGTTTTATGACAGCTAATCTTAAGTGATACTGAATAAATAATACCTAATTTTATTTGATGTTCCCACATCGAGACTGTTCTACTTAATTATTATTCTACATAAATACTTTTACTCATGTATGTATTCCTTTATTTATTCAATACTAGCGGCCCGGCGCGGTTTCCGTGGTTATATAGTGTCATGTTGTATAGCCTATAACGATATATCCAGGTTGTTTTAAGAGCCTTTGATAGTATAAGACGTAAAAAAATGTAATATCAAACGTTACATTTTCAGTACTATAAAGTCACATAAGTAAATTAGGCTTCCAGTCATTTTAATCTAAATCGATAATTCAGATAAATAGCTTGCTACTATTATTTTTGGGCTACGTCACTTCATACTTTTTGGCTTACTCTGAAAATATACTGCAGTGTCGCTTAATTCTTTTTCCCTGTATTCAATTGTAGTTATGAAGTCACTTAATTCTTTTTTCCATACTCTGAAAAATAAGGGCTTAAGGCAAATTGTATAAAGCGACATTTATCTTTGTAATTAAAAATCCGTTTTATTTGGTATGAGCATCACCAACACGATGCTTTTAATTGAATTTAAATAAAGTTTACTCCATTCAAATAGCTGAAGAAGATTTTTTGTTATGTTTTTTTTTCCAAAATTTTAAACTTTAGATGGCTCTCCTGTAAAGTTGCAAAAATGTCGCTTAAACCAAATAGCCTTTCACCCCTCGATTATATTGCATATAGCTATATGTTTATTATGTTAAAATAGTTGCATATTATCGCCATATATTATATATGTATATAACTTATGTGTATATTTGTATATACAGGGTGTTTGGCGCATGGACCGACAAAAATTTTTGGGGGATTGGGTGGATCAAGAGCTATCTTTAACCCATAGATACCTATGTCCCAAGTGTCACTGTAATCGAGATACGATTTTTTTTGTTTGTTTTTGAAAATTACCTGGTTCATCGTCTTTAAAACGACATATTTTTCTAGTTTGTTGTTGTAATTGAACCAAATAACTTCTATCGTAGTCTTTAATGTATGATTATTCTAAATTAAACATTAATTCTTAGCATTAGACAACAAAACGTTCTTGACGAGCTTTCAAACTCTTAAAAATGAATTAATCTATGAAAAAGGTCAAATTCAAAATTAATTATAAAAAAAACGCTCGTGAAGCGCGTAGAATTTACCAGGAGCGATATCCTAATCGGCGTCTGAGGGAGACTGGAAGCATAAATATTTTAGAGCCTCGAGTCAATGTGAGGCAACATAATGTTGCAGTGGATGAGAGTATTTTACAAGCTTTTGATGAGAATCCAACGACAAGTATTCGAGCTGTAGCTAAAAGACTTAACTTGTCGGTTTGGAAAGTCTGGTCAGTTCTTCGGCAAGATGGAAGGCATGCATTCCACTACACTCCTGTTCAAGGTATGTTTTTTAAACAATTCAAAACTCATTGCATGTGTTTTTACAGCTTAATTTCAAGTACAACAATTTAATAAGTAAATTCTTACTCTAATAGTTAAAACAAATGTGTTTGTTTTTGTTCAAAAAAATAATTTATTCATTGTGGCCTTTGGGTCAGCTCACAGATGAAATAAATCGCGTCCGTACAATTCTCACGGATTTAATCGATTGTTCTAGGTCTCATAGACGATGATCATAGGAGGCGGCTGGAATTTTGCAGGTTTATGTATTATGATGCATACAGACGTAGAAGATACAATTTTTTTTTAAAGAATTTTGTGGACCGATGAATCCAATTTCAATCATGAGGGGATTGTGAATCTCCACAACCTCCATCATTGGGGGATAAAAAGACAAAATCCCCGCAAGAAAAGGCAAAGTTCATTTCAAAGTAAGTTTAGTGTGAAGATTTTGGGCTGGGGTTATTGGAAGACACCTGATCGGTCCACATTTCTTACCGGAGCGCCTAACCGGAGAAAGTTATTTTTCTTTTTTAATAAATGACTTACCTGAATTGGTATTACCAATAGTAGAAGAAGAAGATTTTATTTTCCAAAATGATGGTTGCCCAGCACATTACCAACGAGACGTTCGAGAACATTTGGACAATTGTTTTCCCAATTCGTGGATCGGAAGAGGCGGTCCGATTCCTTGGCCTGCACGGTCACCAGACCTAACACCTCTGGATTTTAATGTTTGGAGGCGCGCAAAAGAAATTGTTTATGCGACAGAAGTACGGACAAGGGAAATTTTAATAGAAAAAATAAATAGCGCCTTTCGCATAATGAAAGAAGAAATGCGATTAAAAACGACGACTGTGGAAATAAGAAAAAGATGTCGTGCATGCATTCACAATGGAGGCCGTCATTTTGAACCCAATCTGTGAATAAAATTTAATTAAAACGTCTTAAAATACAAACAAGGTGTTTTCTTTATTCTGACACTGGTTGAGTAATACCTTCTGTTTTGTGATCACATGAATAATTTCAAGGCCATGTGGTATATCGTTGGAAAGGATATTAAGTACAGATTTTGTTTCAATCAAATGAAATTCTTAATACCTTTTAGTTTTATTTTATAATTAATTTTGAATTTGACCTTTTTCATAGATTAATTCATTTTTAAGAGTTTGAAAGCTCGTCAAGAACGTTTTGTTGTCTAATGCTAAGAATTAATGTTTAATTTAGAATAGTCATACATTAAAGACTGCGATAGAAGTTATTTGGTTCAATTACAAAAACAAACTAGAAAAATATGTCGTTTTAAAGACGATGAACCAGGTAATTTTCAAAAACAAACAAAAAAAATCGTATCTCGATTACAGTGACACTTGGGACGTAGGTATCTATGGGTTAAACATAGCTCTTGATCCACCCAATCCCCCAAAAAATTTTGTCGGTCCATGCGCCAAACACCCTGTATAGTAGTTATATATTTATTAATAAAATTGAAGTAATCGTACAATAATTATGTATACCAAATACCACCATCGCCACTTCTAATCGGAATATTCTTGCCACGGGTTGTATGGAAGAGATCGCTTTTTAGCGATAAGACCGCCCTTTGTACCCTACTATAATAATACTAGTTCGTAAGTTTTTCTGTAATGGTGTACAATAATGTGTTATCTATCATTACTTCGCGTTTCGTTTTGGTATTTAATTTTGAAATTTGTGTTATTTGCCGACTGTCACTTAAATATGATTTAATTAATTCGAGTATATTGCCTCTTATTCCATAGGCTTCAAGTTTAAGCATTAATATGCTGTGATCTACGTAGTCAAATGCCTGGCAAATGTCGCAGTATATTGTTGACACTGGAGTTGTTTTGTCAACATAAGTAATAACATATTTAATAAATTCATAAATAGCCATGTTAATTGACTTGCCTTTTCTAAATCCTTTTTGCTCCTTGCTTAGTACATTTATTTCCTCAATATATGTATTTATTTCATTATAATAATATTTTTCAATAAATTTTGAGAATATTGAGATTAAAGCTATCGGTCTATAATTTTCTAAATGTTCTTTATTACCTTTTTATCATGAGATATCTTCTTGAATGATAAATCAAACCTTAAAGTATCATCACCAGGATACCATAACAAACCGAGCGTTCTTTCACTTGTATGTTCTTTGTCAATTGTAAGATTTAATTATTGAAATAAGCTTACTAGCTTATTTCAATAATTACAACTTCTCTTCAGAAATCATTTCAAAGTTCTTTCTATTCATTAACATTTTCCAAAAATGTCGTAGTTAACTGCGATAAACTACTTCAAATAATTAAACATTTTCACGAAGATAATACTAACCATAGGGGAATATTAGAGGTAGAGCAAAGAATAAAACAATATTACTATTGACCCAATATTAAAAAAACATATTGCGGAATATATAAACAACTGTGAAACTTGCCAAGTTAATAAGTATGAAAGGATTCCAAATAAGCAATTATTTCAAAGTTCTCCAATACCAGAAAAGCCATTTGATACTTTACACATAGATACGTTTACAGTCGATCGCCAAAAATTCCTTACATTGATGTATTTTCGAAATATGCACAAGCATATCCTTTACAATATTTGACTGGTATAAGTATTGTTCAGGCATTATCTCAATTTATATCTCACCACGGAATTCCCATTAACATTACTGCAGATCAGGGAACAGAGTTCAAAAATATGTCAATTAAGGAATATCTAAAACTACACAAAATTAACTCACACTTTATCAGTGTAAATAATCCTCAATCAAATGGAATAATAGAAAGATTCCATTCCACAATTTTAGAACACATAACGATATTAAAATCTACCAATTCCGATATAAGAGTATCTATTAATACTCAATGTTATATGCTATACTGGGCTACAATAATAGCGTTCACTCGACTACAGGACATAATCCTAGTGAAATGATTAACGGACAAATAAATATTCGCAACCCTTTCGATTTAAATACCGAAAATATATTTTTGCAACACTATATTGATAGACATAAAGAAATTACAAAGTATTTATACTCGCATATCAATCAAAAACTCAAAGATAATCAAGAAAGAACATTAGCACAAGCTAACCTTTGCCGATCAGAACCAATCGAGTATGAAATTAACCACCCTCTTTATGTGAAAAATCCTTTAGCGGTACGTCATAAGACGAAACCTAGATACGAAGGTGGTAGAATTAAGAAAAAAATAGATTTAAAAGTAGAAGATTGTAGAGATGTAAGTCATCATAAGAGAATATTAAGAAAACCCCTAAAATTACAAAAACCTTTGTTCCAGAATACTTTACATGAGGCCAGGCCAGGGCCAACTGAGGTTGACTGAACTTACAGATAACCCTGGTATCCTACCCTTTAAATTAGGTTCAGTAAAAATTGAAAAATCTCAACATGTTTTTCTGCATTATTTTGATCTAGATTTAGTCAAGGATAGTATAAATAATGTGGCGAATGATGGTGGAACCATCTAGTTAGTTTTAGAACTTTTGGAAATATCCAGAACGATCTAGAACGAAAAGACAAGGACGGATATATTTAGAAAGAGATAGACGATAAACGAAAGAAAGAGATGGATAGATGTTAGAAAGAGATAGACGAGAAAAGAGAGAAAGAGATAGATAGATGTTGGAAAGGGATAGATGTATAAACGAAAGTTCCCGAACAGAAGGTTCGGGAAAGAAAAGACAGAGATAGATAGACGGGCTCTAGAAAATTCTTCCAGGTATAAAAACAGCGTAAGGGGCGCCTACCGGGCAGTTTAAAGTTGAGTCAGTCCAAGACGGTGAAGCAAAAAGTGCGATACTAAAGAGTTGTTAGAGAAGAATAATAGAGTACAGAGACGAATCAAGTGGTGAATTTAGTGACAAGTTTGGTGGATAGATACGTGAAGGAAGTGTGTAGCGTAGTTCGAGAGAGGAACCAGAGGCGAGCTACACGCGATAATATCGGAGGTGGTCTACGCAATATTGGCGACAGTATTGAGGGTGTGACAACTTATCGTCGGGACTGTGCATCGTTGGTCGTGTGTTTAAGGACAGCAACCCTACAGGGAGGTACTGCGCGCGGCTTTGTAAGTCAATAAAAGCTTTTAAATTAAAAACTGGTGTTTTCTTCCAATCCACAAGTGCGTACCCCCGCTTGTACGTAACAATTTGGTGTCAGAAGTGGGATTGGAAGATAAAATGCCAGTAATGCCAAGAGACGGCGTTAACACTCGAGCTAGGGCTGCCGCCCAGCAACAAGAGAATTTGGAACTGGAGAGCTCTGTGGAAGAAAACCCTGGAGAGTTAAACGATCCTGTTGAGGGGACTTCAACAGACTCATCAAGTACGCAGCCCCCTAAATGGGAGTTCTGGGCATTGTTCGAGCAGATGCGATTAATGCAAGAAGAACAGGCCCGCCGTCAGGAGGAACAAGCTCGCCGCCAAGAGGAACAGCTGCGAGCGATGCAGGAAGAACAAGCCCGCCGTCAGGAGGAACAAGAGCGCCGCCAAGAGGAACAGCTGCGAGCAATGCAGGACGAACAAGCTCGCCGTCAAGAGGAGCAACTACGAGTAATGCTAGAGGAACAAGCCGTCCGCTTGAGAGAAGATCAGAGGACCAGCGAAAGCAGCATCCTAGAGGCTATCAAAGATAGTGCACGGGCAGTTGAGGAGGTACGGAATAAACTTCAAGTACATGAAGAATGTCTCGCTGGGCATGAGGAACGAATTTCGGCCATGGAAGAAGATGTGCAGAGAATTAAAGTTAGGGGTGTTACAATGCCCACAGTAACAACTTCATCTGCGTTGAACTTCAAGGCACACCTCCTTATGATGGGGCATCCTCATGGGCGGCTTATAGGCGGCAGTTCAAAGCAGTGGTTCAGATGAACGGATGGGATGATGCACAAGCCAAGACTGCGCTTATCCTGGGACTTCGGGATAAGGCAATGAATGTATTGGAAGCTGTTAGCGAGGACTCCTCTTATGAACAACTAATGGAAGCCTTGGACTCGCGGTTTGGTGACTCTCATTTGGAGCATGTGTTCCGAGCCCAACTTCGAGAGCGTTATCAGAGACCTAATGAATCGCTGCAGCAGTGGTCACTGCAGGTGGAGAAGCTGGTACGAAAGGCATATCAGAGTTCGCCTTCGACACTTGTCAACAGCATACTTCTTCAAACGTTTGTTGACGGTATATCTGACATTGAGATAAGAGCAGCTGTACGATTAGGCCACCACGATAACATGAAGGAGGCTTTGGCGCACGCTTTAGAAGTAGAAGCTGTTCGCCGAGATTCGAGGAGTGGACGCATACGTGAGATCACGTCGAGCGATGATTCCACGGGAGGTCGAAGGACTTTTACATTCAGATATTATGCCTGTGGAGAGCGAGGACATTTCCGAAGCAGGTGCCCAAATCGACCCTATGGAAGACAAAGAACTGACGCCAGTGCACAAGCGTCAGAATCTCAGGAAAACTAGATAAAGTCAGAGCTGCGGGGTGGGCGCTGGCTGGTAGACGAATAACCCCAAGAATAAGGATTTATCAAAGCTCAGATGGGAACAGTCTAACTGTTGATGAATTAGTTAATGGAGTTGCTTGTTTACTGACCATAGACACTGGAGCGTCACGCACGGTGATTTCACCGCAATTAATGAGGAGAAATGGTAAAGTAACTAATGAAAGACGGACGGCACAGCTCACGACGGCTACCGGCCAGCGTGTACCAGTAAAAGGGGAGCAAAAAGTAGCTATTAAGGTTGGTGACAAGCTTTATTGGCAACAAGTGATAATAGCCGACATTATGGATGATGGCATAATTGGACTGGATTTTCTCAGAAATCACCAGTGTAACGTTGACATACAGAAGGGTATTCTCAAGTGTGGAGCCATGGAAATCCGAATGAAAAGTGGCAGCGGAGGTAGAGTGTACAGCTTCCGGGAAAATAGCGGAATAGATCTAAGTAAAATTATGGAAGGTTGTAAAGAAAATTTAACAGCCATGCAGATGGCAAAGGCCGAAAGTCTATTACAACGATACTCTGAAATGTTTTCAAAAGACGACAGGGATATTGGCAGAACCGGATTAGTTCGGCACCGAATTAATACTGGGAATGAACATCCAATCCGACAACGGCCTCGTCGAGTTCCATTTGCCAAAGAAAAAGAAGTCGATGACATGATCAAGGAAATGGAACAAAATGGGGTAATCAAACCATCTATTAGCCCGTGGTGCTCTCCTGTGCTTTTAGTAAAGAAAAAGGATGGAACTACTAGGTTCTGCGTAGACTACCGTCGATTGAATGATGTCACGAAAAAGGACAGTTATCCCTTACCAAGGATAGATGACACTCTCGATACTTTGAATGGTATGACATGGTTTTCTACCCTAGATTTGAAGAGTGGATACTGGCAGGTAGAAATGGACTCGAGAGATAAGGAGAAAACTGCGTTTTCTACTGGTAAGGGTTTATGGCAATTTAAAGTGATGCCATTTGGACTATGCAATGCTCCAGCTACATTTGAACGTTTAATGGAAAGAGTCTTAGAGGGCTTACTAGGAGAAACTTGTTTGGTTTATCTCGATGACATAATTATTGTGGGTCGAGATTTTGATGATCATTTGAAGAAGTTGGAGATGGTGTTCGAGAAATTAAGAAGCGCAAATCTCAAGCTAAGTATGAAGAAATGTTCCTTCTTTAGACAACGGGTTAACTACTTGGGTCATGTCATTTCTGCAAACGGTATTGAAACTGATCCAACAAAAGTTTGTGCAGTCAAAGAATGGCCTACACCGACGGATAAAACACAAGTTCGCGCATTTTTAGGGCTCTGCTCTTATTATCGACGGTTCGTTAAGAATTTTTCACAAGTGGCAACCCCTTTACATAAATTAACCGAGAAGAAACGGACATTTGTTTGGAATCAGGAATGTCAAATGGCATTCGAGGAACTGAAGCAGCGCTTATGTAATACACCAATACTTGGCTATCCAGACAGGGTCAACGATTTCATAGTTGACTGTGACGCAAGTAATACAGGTATTGGCGGAGTACTTTCTCAGAAGAAAGGAGATCAGGAAGTTGTCATAGCGTATTTCAGTAAGTCTTTGACAAAATCAGAAAAAAACTACTGTGTTACCCGGAGAGAATTGCTAGCAGTAGTCAAAATTTTACAGCATTTTAAGAAGTACTTATTAGGACGAAGGTTTCTGGTCAGAACGGATCATGCGGCATTAAAGTGGCTGCTGCAATTTAGGAATCCGGAAGGTCAAGTTGCGCGTTGGATTGAACAACTGCAGGAATACGATTTTGTGGTGGAACACCGAAGTGGAAGAAGTCATGGAAATGCTGATGCTTTATCTAGGCGACCGTGTTCAGAGAATTGCAGGCATTGTATTAGACAAGAGGAGAAAGATGGTGCTATTTACATTAAAGCAATAAGAACGGACGCTCTTAATGATGAGTGGAGTAAAGATGTTCTACGAAAGTCACAAGAGGAAGATGAAGATCTGAAACCCATCTTGCTTTGGAAAAAGGCTAATAGATCTCGACCTGATTGGAGTGATATTGCTGGTTTTAGCGCAACAACTAAGGCCTATTGGGCACAATGGAATAGCCTGGTACTTAACGAAGAACTATTATGTCGAAAATGGGAGAGTCCATCTGGTAATGAAAGTCATTTGCAAATAGTAGCGCCCAAGTCTAAGATCCCGGAAATTTTACGGGCGTATCACGACGGCACTTCAGGAGGACATCTTGGAGTGAGAAGGACTTTAATGAAAGTGCGTCATCAATTTTACTGGCTTCATTGCAGGGAAGACGTCGAGCAATGGTGTAGGAATTGTACGAGGTGCGCTTCTGTGAAAGGACCCCAAACACGAAGTCGAGGTAGATTAAAACTATACAACGTAGGTGCCCCTTAGGAACGGATTGTAATTGACGTGGCGGGACCATTTCCTTCGACAGATAAAGGAAATCGTTACATTTTGGTGGTAATGGATTACTTTACTAAATGGCCGGAAGCTTTTGCAATTCCAAATCAGGAAGCAGCTACAGTAGCGGATAAATTAACGAAAGAAGTTTTCTGCCAAATTGGTTTACCCCTGGAGATTCACAGTGATCAGGGTCGCAATTTTGAATCTCAGATCTTCCAGGAAACCTGCAAGATACTTGGAATACACAAGACTCGAACTACCCCGTATCACCCACAATCTGATGGAATGGTAGAGCGGTTTAACCAAACTTTAGAACGGCATCTGGCAAAGGGTGTGGATTCTCATCAACGAGACTGGGATGAGTACATTCCCCTCTTTCTACTAGCATATCGAACGGCTGTTCATGAGAGCACTTCCACAACGCCAGCTCGTGCTAATTTTGGAAGGGAACTTCGACTTCCAGTGCAACTTCTTTCAGGATGTCCGCCTAATACTCCAAGTTGTGTTTCGGACTATGTACAAGACTTACGAAGGAGGATAGAAGAAATTCATGACCATATGAGAATAGAAAATCTACAAGCCAGTGAACGGATGAAAAACCCGTTACGATAGACGTGCTCACTTTAAGGACTTTGATGAAGGCTCATTGGTCTGGCTTCATAATCCTGTTCGACGTAAAGGAAAATCTCCAAAATTGCAATCGAGTTGGGAAGGACCCTACACGGTAGTCACTAGGATCAATGATGTTACCTATCGAATTCGGAAATCATCAAGGAGCCCTGCGAAAATAGTGCATGTAGATCGGCTTGCGAAATTTCATGGTTCTAACGATGCTCGGGACGATCACGTTTGAGGAGGGGGTAGTGTGGCGAATGATGGTGGAACCATCTAGTTAGTTTTAGAACTTTTGGAAATATCCAGAACGATCTAGAACGAAAAGACAAGGACGGATATATTTAGAAAGAGATAGACGATAAACGAAAGAAAGAGATGGATAGATGTTAGAAAGAGATGGACGACAAAAGAGAGAAAGAGATAGATAGATGTTGGAAAGGGATAGATGTATAAACGAAAGTTCCCGAACAGACGGTTCGGGAAAGAAAAGACACGAGATAGATAGACGGGCTCTAGAAAATTCTTCCAGGTATAAAAACAGCGTAAGGCGCGCCTATCGGGCAGTTTAAAGTTGAGTCAGTCCAAGACGGTGAAGCAAAAAGTGCGATACTAAAGAGTTGTTAGAGAAGAATAATAGAGTACAGAGAAGAATCAAGTGGTGAATTTAGTGACAAGTTTGGTGGATAGATACGTGAAGGAAGTGTGTAGCGTAGTTCGAGAGAGGAACCAGAGGCGAGCTACACGCGATAATATCGGAGGTGGTCTACGCAATATTGGCGACAGTATTGAGGGTGTGACAACTTATCGTCGGGACTGTGCATCGTTGGTCGTGTGTTTAAGGACAGCAACCCTACAGGGAGGTACTGCGCGCGGCTTTGTAAGTCAATAAAAGCTTTTAAATTAAAAACTGGTGTTTTCTTCCAATCCACAAGTGCGTACCCCCGCTCGTACGTAACAATAATATAGAAAATTACGTAAGTAGATATATAGAGTATATAAAGTCCGCTGATCCCATTTACTTTAATGATTCATTAATAACAGCAAATCAAATACTTGTTAACATGCTGCAAGAAATCTATAAGAAGTTTAATTAATTCAGTTTTTCTCCTCGTAAAAGTAAACGCGGTCTTATAGACGGCCTTGGTTCCATTATCAAATACATAACTGGTAACCTTGACCACAAAGATGCACTACAATACAACAATGCTATAAATGTTTAACAAAAAAATCAAAATCATATGATTAGTAATTATAATTCAGGCATTAGTTTGAATAAGCAATTTACTAATAAGAGTTATATTACTTTTAATATAACTCTTACTAAAATCGTGTCAAACGAATATCAAATACATTTAAAGTTAAATGAAATCATAAATGAAATTAATATGAGCAATTACCATTTAAGAAATTATATAAAAATAAACAGCGTTTTTAACTTAATGAAAATAAATCTACAAAATATTCTAAACTACTTAACTATTCTGGAGAATGCAATTGCCTTTTCAAAATTAGGCAAAATAGATCATAGCGTAATCGACCAAAACAGCATCCAATACATATCAGAAGTTTTGTTAAAACTTTATGATAGACAGGAACTACTTATAAGTAATACGTCTGCAATACGGGATTATTATGATATAATAACTAGTGGTTCTCATTATGTAAACAATATGGTCGTATTCATTTTGAAGTTCCCTATATTGTATAAAAGCACATATTCCTATTATCACCTTTTCCCCACACCAACAACCAACAAAGTCTTATTGATCCCACCAAAACCCTACATAGCCATGAATAAAGAAGAACACCAGTATATGGAAACACAATGCAACAAGTTTCAACAAGCCTATTATTGCAAAGAAAAAGACTTCGTCTCAACCTCCAATTCTAATGACTGCATATTTCGATTAATGCAAAACCAAGAAATATCGACCACATGCCAATTTACTCATTATAAAACTTCTGAAGAATTATTACAAAAACTAGATGATTATCACTATGTCCTGACATGTTCTCAGAAGACTAACATTAAAATCCTTTGTAACGGAGAAACTTATAAATCCAAGGCAAATTTTTGATAGAAGTCCCCAGCGGATGCAGTTTAGTCACAAAATGGAATTCAAAAAAAAAATAGAAACGATATTAACGGACAACCTATAACACTATTATCATTCCAACTTTGAAATATTACAATAGAAAACTATATGAGGCCACTAAAACTACAAAATATACCAATGGATAAACTCTACATCATGAAGTCACTTATTGAAAAAGAAGAACCAATAGAAACAGAATACAGAAGATCATCCATACCATATTTAGATAACACCATTATATCTCATACTCTTGATAATTGGCTGCTTCTACTTATATAAAAGGATCAAAAATAGATTAGAAACAACGACCGGACCGGACCGTGTAAAACCCCAATGACAATGCGGTAACGCCGGCATTCACCAATCAGCCCTTCTTCACTGGACGAGAACTGCGTGCTTCTGACTAGTACGGGGGTTGTTATGGATATCCCATATCCATATACTACATACACATGCATAGGTGGTACACTCACTCTAAGCGTGGCAATTACGCTAATAACACGTATATCATAATCATCATATTAATGTCATCAAATCAATCATAATCAATGTAATCATATATTCTAATAAACCATAATCAACTAAGAAGTCTTGAACTCGTGTATGGTATTTGAAAAATGATATCTCCATTGACTTATATATCAACATTCTATATTATTCTCAGTGAGGAGACTTCTTCAGATGTGACTATATTTTCTGTCCATGTTACAAATGAATATCTCTCTATTAAGGTTCTTAACCCTTTTCTTGATAATCTATCAGTGGAGATACATCAGAATTAAAAAAAATCTTGTGCCATTATTTTTTAGTGCAAACTTAATATTTTTATACGAATGTTTAGGTAATTTCTTAGTTTTTCGAACGCACTGTTACAACCCTATTCGGTATGCCTGAGTCGAATACTTCAATTGACATAGATTTTCAAAATGTCGATCAGCAATCATTGCCTATAAATACCAAATCTTTTTCGAAATTCATAGAGTTCTCTTGGTTATTAGCCACAGCTCTACAGCAACGGACCTGGTTTATGCCTGCCGGCTGGATTGCTCAACTAATACCACATTGATCCGGTAGACCTTCGAGGTCCCGTATATTGAGACTCCAAGTCCCTTACTATTCATAATAGTCAAATAAAAGGGATCCTGATAGCCAAGTGTTTTTTTTAACATATAAGTGCTCGGGACTAACAGCACGTTTAGTTTTTTCTGTTGGCCAGTCTGATGAGCTGTCAAACTTCACTTTATTTCAAAGTCCGCCATGTTGCCACGCAAGAAGGTAAGAAAATTTTATAAAAATATTTTTGTTTTTACATATTTTATGAGGGTGCATAAAATTATAAATTATAAGTATATTTTCCACTTAAGTAATTACTTTGGACTTTCTATAATTAACTGGTTGATGCATCATTAGACTTTTTTAATGGATGTATCTCATCGAGCACACTGCCAAGTAACGAACAATATTGTGTTTATTTGACATGTATCTCATGGTACACACTGCCAGCTTCACTAACAACTTATACAGAATCGGCTCCTATCTGTATGTGCACACTGCCAAGTTAATTAACTATTCATATGCTTATGCATGTTTACTTTATTTTTAATTGGTTGTAGGTACATCTGCTTTCAAGAGCTAGCAAAATACTAACATTGGTGCCAAAACACAATCAATCGTCAAATGATGAAGAAAGTTCGGACTCTAGTAGTGAAGTTGAGAATTTTAACTTTCAAAAATGTGACCGTACTGAATCTTCACCTAGACCTTCGCTTCCTTCTTCTCTTGAAAATCTTCATATACTTTCTGAAGATGAAAATAACCTTACCGTGCCTCAAATTACTACGTTCTGCCCTCCTGTGTCAATGAAACCAGCTACTCAAAATATTTCCTTGCATTCTTCAGCTCAAGATTCTCTTCACTCGGTTACACCTCCTTCACCAACGGCCATAGTGAATTTTGTTCGAAGTAAAAGGCCTAGATTTAACCGAATAGTGCCTGAAACGCCTGAGTCATTCCCAGCAATAGTAGCAGCCTCACCATCGCCATGAAATATAAAGAATACACGTTCAAAACAGCCAAAGCTAACTGTAAGACGGCCTGCGCCTATACAAAGAAAGCAATTGCATTTCCACTGGATAAACAAGAAATTTGAACAAAATGCCGAAATACATGATAAACATAGCTGTTTATCTAGAGGTAGCCATATAGACGACATCAAAACACCATTAGAATATTTTTATTATTTCTTTGATGATGACATCGTTAATGTGATTACACATCAAAGTAATTTATACTCGACACAAACGATCGGTCGCTCACTTAATTTTTCAAAACAAGACATTAAAGATTTTATTGCAATTAATTTGATAATGGGAATCGTGAATATGCCTAACCTATACCGACTATTGGTCTCAAGAATTTAGATATGCACAAATAGCTGATGTAATGACACTCAAGAAATATACAAATATATAGACGATACTTCCACTTCAACGACAATTTGCTTGGTGATCGGTATTTTAAAGTTAGGCCCCTCATTGAAAAATTACGTGCCAATTTTTTGAAAGTACCTCATGAAACCAGATTTAGTATTGATGAAATGATGGTGCCATATAAGGGCAAAAAATCCGGTAATCGGAAACAGTACATAAAGAGCAAGCCTCGCAAATGGGGGTACAAAATATTAGTTAAAGCGGGAGTTTCAGACTTTATTTACGATTTTGTCGTATATGGTGGTGAAGACACCTTCAGATATCATACATTTTCACCAGAAGAGATAAGTTTGGGCTTTAGGGCAAAAGTCGTTTTATCATTGAGTAAAACTATTCCTGATCCAGCATGTTCAGTTGTTTACTTTGATAATTTTTTCACCAGCTAAGGTTAACTTAGCTAAGGCTACATATCATCGGTGTATATGTTGCCGAATGATGAAGGGTCAAGTTATTACTCCCTTAATGTGAAACCTGCCCCAACAGTGACTCCTCCCAGGTGGTTATGCTTTTGAAACCACGGGAGTTGATTATAGCGGTGCTATTACATGCGCCTCTCGTCAAGGTCGTGGATGTAGGCTAGTAAAGGTGTACATTGCTATATTTATTTGCTTTACTACTAAAGCTGTACATTTAGAGCTTGTAGGTGATTTCACAAGCAATATATAAATAGTATTTACTGGCTTTATGAAGATTTATTTCACGAAGAGGAAAACCCACATATTATATATTCCAAAGAACGGTACCTCGTTTGTAGGCGCGTACAATGATATTTCTAAGTTTCTTAAGTCAAATTGCAACTCACTGGCTGAACAGTTGGCCAATGAAGGTATTAATTTTCATTTTATTCCTGCCTATCGCCTACATTTCGGATGGATCTGGGAAGCGGGTGTCAAGTCGATAAAGTACCATCTTCAGCGAGTGTTGGGAAATTGTAATCTTACGTTTGAGGAATTAAGTACATTGTTAATTCAAGCTGAAGCGATTTTAAATTCTCGTCCACTGACACAACTATCTTAAGATCCTGATGATTGCACACCGCTTACACCTGGACATTTCCTCATTGGACGTCCGCTTACATCGTTGCCACAGCCAGATTATCAAAACTATTGGATTTCTCATTTAACTCTTTTTCAACGCATTGAGCAACTCCGTCTACACTTTTGGACTAGATGGAGCAAAGAGTTTGTTGCGGATGTGCAACAGAGAGTCAAATGGTGCTCCTGTAAACATAGTTTGAAGCTGGATTCCTTGGTGGTTGTGAAGGATGAGAACCTACCG
Organism: Dendrolimus pini; assembly: GCA_949752895.1. NCBI lineage: Eukaryota > Metazoa > Arthropoda > Insecta > Lepidoptera > Lasiocampidae > Dendrolimus > Dendrolimus pini. Next base: position 11,289,130 of record OX457151.1, read on the forward strand.
CCTCTTAAGTGGACATTAGGACGAGTTGTGGCGGTCCACTCTAGATCCGATGGAATTGTTCGTGTGGCTGATATTAAGACTGCAACTGGAGTTATTCAGCGTGCGTTTAACAGGATATGCCTATTGCCTGTATCTACGGGATCGGTTTGAAAGCCCAGTCTTTCAAGGTCTGGGGGCATGTTATGAAGCCGGATATTCTTGTCAAAGGTACACAGGCCAACAGAGTTACCATAATGTTTGTGCAGGCGTTCATTATTTGTATTATGTGAACATCGCTTAAAATGCACCTATCTATCTGTATTCACGCCATTACGTGTGACTTTTAAGGCATTATAAATCAAGGCTAACCACGTATCCCGAGTTATTTCTGAGGCGCCGCTCACCTCCATTCACCACACTTCATTGTAGAACTTGGTTAGCACCTCGCGCTATTAATATACAGGCTCTGCCATTACAAAACTCTTGTTACTTGATATACCAGGAAATCGTTGGCGAGAAACAGGAAACAACTATTAATACAGAAAGCTCTGTGGTGCAGAAACGTACGCTTTTCTCCCAATTGCCTAGTAAGCATAGTGAACAGCAACAGCTAGCTGGACTTGATATTTAGGCAACTGAATATACAAATCAGAAAAAAGCGAAAACAAAATACCTGATAAAAGCCGGCCTAAAACCGTGGAGTACAAAAAGAAGTGTTATTTTTGTCACTTAAAAGGTCACCTTGTTCAAAATTGTCGAAAATTAAAGAAGAAACAGGACTTAGAGAAATTGCAAGGTAACTCTTCAAATCTAGCAATGAACCAAGGAGTACCTAGTCCACCACCCAGCAACGCACGTAGTTTCTCTTGCTACGGATGTGGAGCTTAAGGTTTTGTTCGATAATTGTCCGACGTGTAAAGAGAAAAAGAAACAGCCTAGTTATGCTCAAGATAGTAGAGCATTAAGCTTTTAGACTTTTAATTTAACGGACGCAAGACGCCGGCCAATGATTTTTGTTAACATAGATGGCACCAATGGATCTGCTTTGAAATAATTGTCCGACGTGTAAAGGGAAAACGAAACAGCCTAGTTGTGCTCAAGATAGTACAGCGTTAGCTTTTACTCTTTTATTTTAACTAACGTAAGACCTCCGCCAGGGATTTTTGTTAAGTTCAACTCACAAGTTAATTCATGTATTACATTGGCTCATAGCCGGATTCATGCCCTGAATATAGCTAGCCTGGTAGGGTCTTGGGGTAAAGTAATTAAACCACACCTTAATGAGAGGTGGCAAGGAAAGCTATGTGTTGCAGAGAAATTGTTATTGTGTATTTTATTATAAGCTTAATATAAGCTACGTGTATGTTCCTTGCCGTCAACATATTGTTCCTTATACAGTGAATAAATGGTGTATTAACCGGTTTGATTCTTTCATTCCCCAATCCTGATACCTATAACTTTAGGCCCTCAAATCTTTTAAATAACAGATATAAGACTAGGCCTCCATCTTATAATTTGAAATGTGATTGTTTTTTAAATAAAACTGATTTTTATAAAGAACCAATCGAAAGTAGTAAGTTAGATATATACAAAGTCAGTGGTACAATGAGAACAAATGTTAAATCTTCTGATTTATATAAAAAATGTTTACTTTTGCCCAACTTTGGTGTAGATTGTAAACACAGGAACGGAGGATATCCAAAAATGATGCGATTTTTCTCATTTAAATTCGTATATTTCGTTTTACAATAATTAGTCGTTAACGCTGGTAATTTTTAAACGTATGTCGTATAGTAAAGGTAATGTAATGAAGTTCGTATAGTTATGTAGTGAAGTTCGTAAAGTGACGTTTCTTTATATGTCACTGCTATTGTGACATTTACACATGGACAATGTCGCGATGGTCGATGGCAACGATTCTATAAAGCCAAAGGTTTTGGAGCCAGAACGTAAATTGGCTTATTGTGTCTGAATATAGATGATGGTACTTTTATTTGTATACCGTTTGTTAGTTTAACATTACATCATTAGTTGTCGTAGGTAATAAAGTATATGCACATATTTCTCTGTGTCCAATTGATAAAATATAGTGTTCGGAAGTTATGTGAAAGTGTAGTTGCATAATCATAATGTGTCAAGTTTTATATCAACTCTTATTCGATTTAAAAATAACCGTGGAAATGCTAAAGGCTGGACAAGGTTTGGTCGCAAGTCTTTTATATCTCCTTTTTAACATATGCTGGAAAAGTGGCTGTGTACCAAAAGATTGGTGCAAAGCCGTTATTGTACCACTCTTCAAAGGAAAAGGGTCAAAACAGGACTGTAAAAATTATCGGGGCATCAGCCTTCTTAGCGTTGTCGGGAAAATATATGCTAGTGTTGATTGAACGGGTATTGAAAGTAACAGAAGAGAAAGTATGGGATGTACAAGCGGGTTTTCGAAAGGGAATGGGATGTGTGGACCAAATCTTTACCTTACGATGCATAAATGACGACTTAGACATAGAGCGCGAGCGCAGAGCTCTGGCTGTGAGGTGCAATATGATCTCACGTAGATTTTCGCGTTGCAATGGACAGGTGAAAGTGACATTATTTAGAGCATACTGTCAAAGCCTCTACACCTGTCAACTCTGGGTGAAATACTCCAAGAAAGCTTTGGGTACCATTAGGGTACAATATAATAATGCATATCGTACCCTAATGAAACTGCCTCGATTTTGCAGCGCTTCGGGCATGTTCGCCGAACAGAGAATTGCAGATTTCTATGCCATTAGGAGAGCACGCATAGCGGGGCTCTGGGCTCGCCACCGTGCCTCGGGCAATGGGATTCTCCGCATGTTCTCAGATTGCATTGACAACCCCATTTTTAGGAGCTGGCTTTCTGTGCACCGGGACTTAAAGGCATAACGGATGAATTGAATTTGAATTGGAAATGACATACTATTTAATTATTATTATTACTATTATTATTTTATTTTTAATTTAATTTTTAATTGTAAGATTTTATGTTGTGAACTGATATGGGTTATTTAATGCCTGAAATAAAGAATTATTATTATTATTATTATTATTATAAATGAAAAGTTTTTGGCCAAAGGTCAAAATGTGTATTGTGCATTTCTAGATTTGGAGAAAGCTTATGATAGAGTGATAAGGAGTGAACTGTGGTCAGCGTTAGCTAAGTATGGGATAACAGACAACCTGATACGATCACTGAAGTCCCTCTATAGTGATTCCAGTGCTTGTGTTAGGGTTAACGGCGCCTACACTGAATGGTTAACCATTAAAAAAGGTGTTAGACAGGGCTGTGTAGCGTCGCCGTAGTTGTTCAACCTATTCTTGGACAGTTGCTTGGACGATTTGAAAGAAAGTGAAAGTGGTTTAAGAATGAATGGGTTACTTATCAAATGTCTACTCTACGCCGATGATCAAGTTATACTTGCGTCATCGGAAATGGAGTTACGGGAGATGGTAACAATTATGAATGAGTCTTTTGAGAGAAAGGGTATGAAAATTAATGTGAACAAGACGAAAGTTCTGGTGTTTGAAAGAGATGAAAGAATGACAAGTTGTAGTAAGTTGTAATATACAGATAGGAAATCAAAAGTTACAGCAAGTTAGTGAATTTGTTTACTTAGGCTGCATGTTTACCAGAGACGGAAAGCATGAAAGGGATATTGAAAGAAGAGTTATGGCAGGTAATAGGGTGAATGGAGCGCTAAATTCTTTTATGAATAGCCAGAAAGTGTCTGTAAAGGCACGCTTGGCTGTCCATAAAGGAGTGTTAGTGCCGACCCTGATGTATGGTAGTGAAAGTTGGGTATGGCAGAAGAAGCATGAGGGGAAGATGAGGCCATCTACTGATTTTTCTTCGAGTAAATAATCTCCTTCACTATAATTGCATAATAAATTTATAACTTGTTCACATTTTGGTTTTATTTTAGTATAAGATTTTATATCGTCTCTAATTGGTATTTGTGTTTTTTCTGTTTGAAGTACCATATTTTTAATATCTATTTTGCAGTTAAGAGGCACTAATAAGTCTAGTCCTATTAATCCTACGAAATCGGGATCGAAATTAAATATAAGAAATTTGTGGTTTATTTCTTCAATAAATAATTTTTTTGGAAGTTGAATGAATGCAACTTTATCGTGTTTTGTAGTTGCGTGAGCAGTTTTAATATAGTGTATTTCATTTTTTATTTTATAAATGATGTTTTTATTTTTAAAGACATCTGGTTTAATCAAGGATTGTGACGCGCCTGTGTCTATTAAAAATCTACCACCTAACTCGCTTATATATATATATAAGGGAGGCGGCTATAATTATGAATATTATTCATAAAAACTATGTCGCGAGTAAATTTTCTAGATCTAATAGAAAATTTTCGTCTTGTTCTTCCTCAGACGGGTTTTCATTGTCATTATGTTCCGTCTGAGGTAAATCCTCTTCCATAATTATTTCATTTTGAAAGTGGATCGGTTTCTTTTTTAAGTTTTCCAAATTAGGGCTTCGAAGACGAAGTCATCTGTAAACATCTAGAATGGGAAAAACTACACAATTCAAATGACTGCATCGCGCAACTTATCCAACACCAGGAACCCCATAACTGCACCTACGTCACTGCAAACTTCGAAAATAATATAATTCAGCAGATTAAAGAAAATAGCTGGATATCTATACTAAAACAAGAAGAGGTAATCAAAACTAGCTGTGGAGAAGAAGTACAATACCAACGCAGCAAAGGAGTCTGCCTAATCACACTGGACAACAACTGCAAAATCCAAATAATGGATAGAATACTTCAAACCCACCAAAAATTTATAAACATCGTGGAAACCATACCCCTACCCAGAGTTCATGAAACACCCGAAACCTTAATTAAATTAGAAAACATTGAATTGGATAATATATAAAACGTAATACAGCAAACTATTGCAATTCAACAGCAGCACGAGGAACCACCACCTAAAATAAAAGCAACCCCTAGTTGGCCCTCAATAATATTATATATTATACTTATTACCCTGTGTGCAGTCGGAGCCGCCATATACAAATTCTGGTGGAAAAGAAGATCGCCGCATCCATCAGCCCTACAGCAGCCTGCTGAAGAAGACCATCATCAGCCGCTCCAGTCTTCGGTGCGCCTCTCACTTAAGGGGGGAGGAGTTATGTCGGCATAATCAGAAGAGCCGCCATATCACTTAGTGATAAGCCATAACAAAGCCCATTCATAACCCATCAAGCCCATTATAATATAATGTTACTATTGTTTATGTAATCATATAGTTGATAAGCCAAAACTATTATAAATATTAATGATTCAAATAAAGATCAGTCTTGCGCAGCTCTTCAAGCAGCAACAACCTAAATTAGTCTTTTTAAAAAGGCTTTCGCCGTCGCCCACAACCTAACTCGAGTAAAGAGAAAAAGAAACAGCCTAGTTATGCTCAAGATAGTACAGCATTAAGCTTTTACTTTTTTAATTTAAAGGACGCAACACCCCGGCCAATGATTTTTGTTAACATAGATGGCACCAATGGATCTGCTTACATAGATACCTGCGCAATAACGAGTGTTGCCTCCCAAAAACTTTATAAAGAGTTATTGGCGAAATATCTTCGTTGAAGAAAAATCAAATGTAACGCTTGCAGCCAGATTTTGCAAAGAACAAAATATTTTACTTGTCAAGATTCCACCAGTCACCCTTTACGGTGTAACCGTACAGAATACACAATCAGCATTTACTTTGAGCACGCTTTATATTCGACAATCAAATTAACACGTAAAAGCACCGCAGCTCGCGTACGTGTTACTCATATATCATATCATACATCTAGCATTAAGTAAATATCAATAAATCATAGTTCCAAGTTATTCTGTCTATACTAGGGCCAAAGAGACGAGATACAAAAGGTCATTCACCTAAAAACTACTGTGGAGATGACAATCTATTATCTATCTCTTTCCATCTAGTGTATTTGTCGTAATTTGTCTGTCTTTGTCGTAAGATCAAGACGGGTTCGCCAACATTCGGGCGCCATTTTATAGTAAGAGTTAGTGTTTTTAGTTCATTCCGTTTCGGAACGCGCTCGTGGTGATTCTTGTTATTTGTAGAAGTTTTGTTATTTTTCGTTGTTTATTTAATTATTGTTAGATTGTTGTTGTTGTTATTAAGAGTGGTTAATGATGGAGCCACAACCAAGTACTTCGAGAGATAAATCAACAGATTTTAGTTCTCCAGAAAAGAAACGCCCAAAGGTATGTACAGGAAATATTTTACCATTGCATTGATATTTGGATTTTAGCTGATAGATATTAAATCCAGTATACTTTAAAGTTATTTAAAAAACAACAACTGTAATAATAAAACTTTTTTAATTTATTAAAAATGCACGTGAATAAAGTATATCATTTTAATTTAATTTTCAATTTCAGGTGACTAGTTTTACGGTAAATGAAAAAAATATGGTTATTAACACCTATAAATATGTTAAAGAAACTGGGCCTAAGGATAAATACCCCTACAAAAAAGAGATGGCGCAGAAAACAGCTAGTATTTTAGGTATCGGCGTTGCATCAGTATATAGAATCCTCAAGGACTATAAAGAACACGGCGAAATTTCTCCTCCTGTCACCACCAAACTTAGACCAACGTTTAGTGACAAAATCGATGATTTTACTAAATCAGCCATACGCAAAAAAGTACATGCTTTCTTTATTAAAGGCGAACTACCTACAGTGGAAAAAATACTTTCAGATATTAATGAAGACGATACACTACCAAATTTCAAAAGGACTACTTTCCAAAAAATATTAAAACATTTAAAGTTTAAGTATATCAAGAGGCAAAGAAATAATGCACTGATTGATAGAGATGATATTGTATTGTGGCGACGAAAATATTTACATAAAATAAAGAAGTACAGAGAGGAGAATCGGCGTATTTTTTATATGGATGAAACATGGGTGAACGCAGGTTAGTAAATTTAAGTTTAAAAAAAAATACACTTGAGCGCACAGAGTTTCTATCTTCAGTAGGGGAGGGGGGGGGGGGTTATTATCCTTTAACGCATAATCAAAACTAAGTATTTCTGCCTGAAAGATTGTGTAAGATTATTATTTGTAGTATTGCCTATGTTTTATTGTATCCTGTATGTTATTTTCAGGTCACACTGTTAATAAAACCTGGGTTGACACCGAAATAAAATCAAAACGGCGAGCGTTTTTAGAAGGTCTTAGTACAGGTGCGAAGAATCCTACCTCAAAGGGCCGGCGACTAATCGTAGTGCACATTGGAAACGAGGATGGTTTTGTGGAAGACGGTAGCTGGGTGTTTGAATCCAAAGGCACCGGTGATTATCACGAATCAATGGATGCTGCACATTTTGAAAACTGGTTTGAGAAGATATTGCCCAAGTTAGGCGAGAATGCAGTTGTCGTCATGGATAACGCGCCTTACCACTCTAGGCGACAGGAAAAAACACCCAGCTCAACATGGTTGAAGGCTAATATTCAGCAGTGGCTTCGTAACAAAAATATCAGTTTCGATGAAAAGGAACTAAAAATACAATTATTAAATAGAGTAAAAATGGTGAAGAACCAATATCAATTATATGTCGTAGACGAATTGGCAAAGAAATATGGCGTCGAAGTACTAAGACTCCCTCCCTATCATTGTGAATTAAACCCAATTGAGTTGATTTGGGCTGATGTAAAGGGGCACGTAGCTAGAAACAATACTAAGTTTCAATTTGCAAAAGTAAAGGCACTATTAAGTGAGGGTATGGCGAAAGTCACGCCTGATCGGTGGAAGAAATGCGTGGAGCACGTTCATAAAGAAGGAGAAGTTTTTCAAACTTGATTTTATTGTAGATGATGTGATGGATAAATTTATTATACATGTTACAGATTCTGATTCTACAGACTCAGAACAATCGGCGTCAGATTGAATAAACAATGATTTCTTTAAAAAAATGTTTCACTTTTATCCTCATTTCCATAAACATTATTATTATTCTCATTTCAACTCAATTTCTTTATATTAATTGTTACCTTTTTAGAATAACATATTAATAAATAAATTGTCTACTAAAATATATAATACAACTTTCAAAAAGTTACGCACCCCTGTATTTTCTAATGACCTTGCATTGGTTTTGTTTACATTTGGTATCGCTTCTCGTTGGCCCTAGTATAGTTATTTAATACCCTCAGATGTAACAAACCGTACATCTTTATAGTCCTTCGAGCCGGATCACCTTGTAACCACCCAAGGTTTTAGGCAGCAGCAGTGGGCCTATGCTGCGCCTACCGTTGGCGGTTTTCCGCCGCGCCGGTCGCGCACCAGCCCCCCATCAGCAGCAGTGTACAGTGCGTAAGTGATAGTGCAAATGTGAAAACAGACACAAGTGTAGAGTGCGTGAGTGATAGCGAAAATGTAAGGCCATCAGACAATCAGTGTGCTAAGTGTCGTTCTACTGAATCTATCAACACGTCACCTATTCTAAAGAAGCGTAGTTTTAAGATCGAAGTATAATTATCGTGGTCGTTTTTGTACTTAGATTTAAGGATTATTGTTTTTTTATTGTGATTATTGTTTTTAGTATTGTTTTTCATCTTGTGATTAGGTTAGCACATATCATACATCTTCCATATCTCACCTTGCTGTACGGGAACATGTAGGGTGTAACCGTACAGAATGCACAATCAGCATTTACGCGAGCACGCGTTATATTCGACAGTCAAATTAACCAGTTCACGTAAAAGCACCGCGGCTCGCGTACGTGTTACTTATATATCATAAATCATATCATATCATATCTAGTATTAAGTAAATATCAATAGATCATAGTTCCAAGTTATTCTATCCAGTTATTTAATATCCTCAGATGTAACAAACCGTACACACCCTGCAAAATAGTGATATGAACCACTTTATTCTGCTACCCGAATACCAGGACAATAGGACATTATTAGGCATCGGATTTATATAGGATGCTGGAATGATCCTGAATTTTCCACAATCTAAATGGAAATTTGTGGACCGAAATACATACGAATTGTCCGAGTATAGTGAGAGGTTTGTTACATTCCCAGAAGGAATAACTACTTATTGTAAAATGTTCAGACTCGATCAAAACAGTAAAAAGGTCTACACCAGATGCACCACCATTTAATAAATTAATCGCAATCGACCTAAAACCACCAAAACGGATCATACCAATTTTTGATGGTTACTCACCACGTTTTGGCGTGATGATAAAGGATGATGATGGTAATGAACATCAGACACTGAGTTCACTGTCTCACCGCACTCTGAGAACCTATCCTCAGCTCCTGTGACCTTAAATTCCTCAAAGTAAGACACTATAGTCAGTGAAAATCATATCAATAACTTAAATAAATTGTTTACGAGTATAAAGATGTTTTCATTACTAAAACACCACCTTCACTATTACGTGAACATCGTATCGTAACTATAACTGAACATCTTATTTTAGTTAATAATTTTATGGTTAAATGTTGTAAATAGTCGAAGCCGTACTTTCGAATAAAAATGTTATCGTTGCCATAAAAATAGTCACATTGCTAGCTTCGTACAATCGTATGAGTCATTAAGTGCATCGCCAATTTATAGTTAAGAATAAAGAATGTCTTTTTGCAATAAATACATTTAGATCCTAGGGTCAATTCTCATTCTCAACAATACGCATACCATCGACCTATAAAATACTTTTCAACAAGGAATGAAAATTCTACAACACAACATGGAAACGACGTTTTCCCCAAAATTTACCTACTACTTCACCGACTAGAACCGGACATTATCTTAACTTTAGTTGATGGAATGTTAAGACGAATACCTCTTTAATATGAAGAGATAGAGGATTTATTAGCACCCTCATTGAGTTAGGGGAAATACGTACAAAACGACATATATGTACAAAATGACACAGATGGCATAATTTAAAATTGGCGGACTCTAGCACGGAACGGAACACTCCATCATGTATCCCAAATAGTTTACATAATAAAACCTGGTAAAATTTGAATGTGCCGCTCTCATTCTTCTCGGAGTCGTGGTCGACTGCGATTGTATGTCCGTTTTGAGTTTTTACTTCAGGGCACTTTTTTTGCACAAACAGTAAGTTTTGCTACATTCTATCAATTTTTATTTGTATTTCTCTCAATAATTTCTTATTTTTTTTAAATAACGTCTACTTCAAAAAAGGTTTTTTTTAATATTTAATTATTTCCTTTTTTGATAACATCGTCTGAACAAAATGACACAGGTATGTCATTTTGTACAAAGTAAACGACAGCAGATGATTTGATCTGTAGTTTGTTTTACAGATATACCAAAATGTCACGAAACTACAAACGAACGACTGATCGACAATCCTGGAGTGCAGACTCGATGCAGAAAGCTATTGTAGCAGTTAGAAATAATGAAATGGGCTGGTTATTAGTTTCAAAAACATTTGGTATCCCTCAAGCAACGCTCCGAAGGCATGCTTTAGGAAATAACAAGACTTTAGAATCCAATTCAAAAGGTCTTGGAAATTGAAAACTTACCCTTCCACCTGACATTGAAAGGCAATTAGTTAATCATTTGCAATTCCTTGAATCTCGTTTGTTTGGGTTGACGCGAGTATCGGTACAAGAACTAGCTTTTTAGTTGGCTGATCAAAATGGTTTCGCTCATAAAATTAACAAAAAAAAAGCTGGACAAGAATAGTTGAAATGATTTTTGAGACGAAATAAAGATATCTCTTCGTAAGCCTGAAGCTACGAAAAATCGAGAAGTGAGCCCAAAGCTCTCCCCAAAATTCTTCCTACTAGACCATATGTGTATGTTATATGTTTCTAGGAAATTGAAATATAGGGTTCCGACAGGCAGGAACCTGCCTATACTTACAGTCCGCTGGGCTAGCCATAGCCCGAACACATTTTGGTCCTTCGAGCCGGATTGCTTGTGGGATTAATTATCATTTATTTTATTCATACAAATTTCGGTACACCGAGCTCCGGGTGCTCTTGCGGTTTATTTTTATTGTAATTATACGGTTTTCTTCCTTTGAGAAGCTCCGTTTGTTCCAAAATTTCGAAATTACACGAAACTAGATTTAAAATACAATACGATTGGTTTCATGATACGGCCACCATTTTGGTCGACAAGAATGTAAGTTCAAGCATTTTTTCAGTGCGTTTACGCAAATTGGATGACAATTATTCCAAATTAAGCGATGCATATGAAGGAATACTCAATTATTTTAAGGGAGATGAAAAGGATCTAGACGACTTTACATTAAAATTGAATCTTGGAACAATTTCATCTGATATGAAACTTACTTGTTCACTGCTTCAATATTATGTGTTTGTATTAGTATATTAGGTAAAGTCAAATTCTGTGTAATTTGAAAGTTCGCAAACTATGAATAACCCCAAATGTTTACTGGCTAATAACTCAATTCAAATTTGGTTGAATTACAATTATTGGCCAATTAAGTTTCCGTTTTACGTATTTTCAAAGCAGCATATTAAAATTCTGCAGTTCTAAATTCACTGAATCAGTTATTAGCCGGGGGTGGCCAATAGCTGGCAAGTAACGTGGCGAATTATTAAATTGCTGTTTTAAATTTATTTTAAACTGCTTCAATATGCCAAAAATACCGCAATATACCAAAGAACAAGTAGACAAAGCTTTAGAAGACATTAGTCAAGATATATCAGTTCGTACAGCAGCCAAAATATATGGTATACCCAGATCAACATTACAATTTAAATTGAAACACCCGGATAGCAAGAGTGAATTTGGACCAGAACCCTACTTGACTAAAGAAGAAAAGCAGTTAGAAAAATGGCTGTGTGATATGGGAAAAAGGGGGTTTCCTAGAAATGCTGAAGATATGCTAGATTCTGTACAAAATTTTCTAAACAAAACCCCCAGAAAGACTGCATTTTGCGAAAATAGACCTGGAACAGGATGGTTAAAAGGTTTTCTGAAACGCCATCCTAGTATAACCAAAAGAACAGGCGAAGCTGTTACGGCAAAGAGAGTGCTGAGAGAGCAAAAAAAGAAGAAAGAAAGAGAAAACTAATGGAAATAAACACAAAAAAGTTGGCAAAGACTTATAAACTAGAAAAACCGAGTCCATTTCTTGCTGTGTGTGTGTAAAAGAGTTGTGAAAAGCATAAAATTGAGATGTAGTGAATGTCATAAAGCATATCATAAATGATGTATTCCTAAATCCAACCTTATGGATATACCTCAGGAGGAAGCAGACAATTTCTTATGCCATAGCTGCTTTTGTATCGGAAATGATGAAAGTATTTCTGAGAAAGGGAAAGTGACGAAGAAATAGAGGATTTTTTAAATTTAATAAGAACTAGACAAAAAGAATTCGGTTTGAGCTGCGTAACATTTTAATTTAGATTATAAAAGGATCAATAATTTGATAGCATTTCACGTTTAAATTATTTGGCTAATTACTGTGGCTTGTTATGGTAATTACTGTGATTTCATGGCCAATTGCAAAAAAACTTAAGTGATTATGATTGAGATTTTATATCAATAAATATGTGATTTATTTATATTTGTTTTATTACATAAGACCTCGTCTCATTCGCAATTATTCGGTATGTGATAAGTTAGTGTGACTATTAACTTGTTTTTAATTGAACTCCAGAACTAAATTTCACGTTAAATAGCCAATAACTGTAGCATTCACCCTACTCAAAATGATAACGTTAAGACTGTGTGGCGGCCGGCGACAGTTTCAATTCAGCGAAATTGTAATGTTCGATTATTGAAGCACTGTCGACAGTCGCCCCTCATCAGCCCTCGCGTATGTGCGCTTTACTTTGTGTTTGTGTGGATATTATTATAGAGTAAAATACAATTGGCATATGGACTTTCATTTTATTTCCCACTGTTCAACACGCACAATTAATTCAGGAGAGAAGTATTGATTGTAAGCATTACAACTTACAACAGACTGTGAAATGTTATCATTTAAAGTTACTTTTAGACATTGATGCAGGTGAAAATGATCTAAGAATATGCAACAAATTAACTTAAGCTCATGTTCTCCGAGAAAATATTCCTAAAATTAAAGTAAAATATGCCGTCCAAGTATTCAGTCAAAGACTCGAAACATCATCTAACAAAAGTTTTTTTAATGTTCAGCACGCAAGACTTGTTAAATACAGTAAGAATATCCCTCGAGACCTCCGTACACTAACCAGACCTCAAATACTCCAATCTCGGAATGATGTGTAGCAACTCTCTTGCCAAACTGAGGGAAGATACTATGTATGGCTCCCTACAATCGACTGTCCCACCTAACCCTTGTTTTTTACCCACCGCTCATGACCCAAAAGTCATCATGTCACTGTTCCTGACAGGTTTTACTAGCTAAAATAAGAATCCGCAATCATTCCACGTGGAAGTGCGGTTTAGCTGAAGGTACGTTGCAACATATACATATTTTAACCATGCAGTAATGGTGAAAGAATACAATTTCCTGCGGCCGGGCGGCCTGTCATAACAGGCGACAAAACAACCCACAGCCAGGTGGTAGAGCTTTATGCTCGTCTAGATGGCTACCACCGCTGGTTTAAAGCATGTCGCCATTATAGCCTCGCGTTGTGTTCCTGCATTTGTGACCAGGTTCCAGTGCCCCTCTTCCCCGAAGTGAGTTTTTCTTCAGCGAAATTTAGACCAGGATCTGTTACATACACTTCATCCTTGTAGGCGTGACGAGGTGGGGCGGGGTTCAGGGAGACCCGGTGAAACGGTTGCCCGCTGGCCACCCGCCAGGTAGTAGGGGTCCCTAACCCGGACCAACCGGTCCCATGGAGGCTGCTACCCACCAACTGGCGCATAATCTTGGAAAGCACTGTCGTGCCGGTTGGTGACCGGACGTGGACCCGGCAGTGCTCTCCGGGGAGGACCCGGGGACCTTTCGTGCCCCGCACCAGCTAGTCACACTACCTGCAGGGTTGTGTGGATAATTGCACCTAATTACAATGCGTTTATTTTTTAAGTTCTCCTTAATCTTGCTAAACCGAATCTTAGACCAAACTAACCTCCATATAACAAACCCCATTGTAACAAACTTGGTATAACGAATATTTTCTAATCTCCTTCGGATTCGTTATATCACCTTCGCCCGACAGATATGAATCGACAAGTAACACAATTCTTTAAATCACCAATCATGAAATCTTAAATATACTTTGGTCCTTCGAGCCAGATTATCAAATGAAGAATAAAATTCATTTATTTTTAAATTTTTGACTAAAATCTATAATTTTCATAACCAACCAAACGTTTTTACTCCCACTGGACCAAAACCGATTCATATCGGTAAAAAAAAAGACAAAAACACTATTTGAAAAGATATAAATGTTAAAGACACTTATCCTTCGAGCCATATTATCAGGAGTATTTTTTTTATAACTAAAATCTAAACTTCTCCGGACAATTATATCATGAAATATTGAAATACAATTCAAAGACGAATTATCGCAAGAAAAATACATTAGTTACCCTTACTTTTACCTTCAACCCTTATTTTTATTTTTTTCTACGAAAATCCAGCCTTTTCATAACACTGATCAGAAAATATAACCTTCGCCGGACAATTACATCATGATATATTGAAATACACGACAAGGACGAATTATAGCATGAAAAATAAAGCAGATACCTTTACTTTTATCCTTATTTTAATTTATTTTTACGAAAATATAACAGTTTCATAACACTGACCACAAAATATAAACTTCGCTGGACAAAAACCAAGACATATACAAAAATGTTATTGTTTCTGAATATCGATTATACTTCTTCATATAGTTTCGCATTATTTAAATAAAAAAGACTGAAGAGATTTCCATTTAACCATACTGTCAAATGAAGTTTACTTTATCAATTTTTTGACTAAAATTCAACATTTTCATAACCGACCAGAAAATGCGAACATCGCCGGACAGAACCCGACCCATATCTAAGAATGTTATTTTTTTATGTCATTTAAACTTTTTCATATCGTTTAACAACATCTAAATACAATAGGACTCTAAGAGATTTCCATATTTAATTTAAATACAGTTGCCGTTCGAACCAGACTGTCTAATGAAGATGACTTTTTATTTTTTTTGAATAAAATCCACCATTTTCACAACCGAGACCAGACAACAAACTTCGACGGATAAACATCAACCAATATACAAGGACGTTATTTTTCTTTTTGAATCAATTAAACTTTTTCATTTTATTTCGCACCATTTAAAGAATGTTTGAGAGATTTTCATTTAACCAGACTGTCAACTGAATATTACTGTTTCAATGGTTGACTAAAATCCAAAATTTTCACAAATGACCACAAAATGTAACTTCGTTGAGCAAAACCAACCCATACATGGGGACGTAATTTTTTTAATATCATACTATTTGATATTGTTTCGCATCATTGAAGCAACTATTTAAGAAACGTCTCTTTAAATATAAAACACACTTTTGTCGTTCGAACCAGACTGTCAAATAAGGATTAGGTTTTTTTTTACTTTTTGTGACTAAAATGTAACATTTTCATAATTTACTACAAAATATAAACTGACGGACAAAAACCAACCTATATACAAGACGTTATTTTTTTAAATATCAATTAAACTATTTCACATTGTTCCGTATTATTTAAATAAAACAGACTTAAGAGATTTCCATTTAACCAGACTATCAAATGAAGATAACTTTTTCAATTTTTTTACTAACATTCGACATTTTCACAACTGACCAGAAAATCAAAATTCGACGGACAAAACGCAACCCATATTCAAAAATGTTATTTTTTTTCAAATCATTTAAACTTTTTCATATCGTTTAGCAACATTTAAACAGAACAAGACTGTAGATTTTTAGAATGTACAAATTTTTCATTTCTTTGACTAAAATTCAACAATTTCATAACTGACCAGAAAACAAACTTCGCCGAACAATCACTAATCAAGATATAACGACATTATATATTTTTTAAATCAATTAAACCTTTTCTAATTGTTCCTCATTATTTAAAGAATGTTGAAGAGATTTCCATTTAACCAGACTGTCAAATGAATATTACTTTTTCAATTATTTGACAAAAATAACATTTGCGCAACGAACCAGAATATAAAAACTTCACCCGACCAACCAAGATACAAGGTCGTTATAGACTTGTTAAATCAATTAAACTTTTCCATATTGTTCCTCATCATTTAAAGAATGTTGAAGAGATTTCCATTTAACCAGACTGTCAACTGAATATTACTTTTCATTTATTGGATTAAACTCCAACATTTTCACAACGGACCATAAACTGTTAACTACGCCGGACAAACACGTTATTGTGTTTTAATATCAATTAAACTTTTTCTAATTGTTCCGCATCATTTAAAGAATGTTGAAAAGATTTCCATTTAAATGTAAAACACACTTGTCGTTAAAGCCGGGTTAGCTAATAAAAATTACAATAGATTGTCTACGACCATTAGATCTTTTTCATTTATTACAACGTCATTTTATTATTTCATAATATTATTATAAAACACACATGTCACTCGCCTTACATACATCTAACATAAATAATATAACGAAATTAAATACATAAAAAGCTGTAAAACAAAGTATACATCTCAAATGGAGACTTTTAAATTTGATCTATTAACAAAACATAGATTTTTTCTAATGTTTGACTAAAATCCAACAACATTTGCATAACTGACCAGAGAATGCAAAACTTCACTGGACAACCAACAAAAAGGCAACAAAAAACAAGTTGTAACTCTATTGAAATGTTGAAACACACTTTGGTCCTTACAGCCGGATTATCAAATGACGAATACAATATGTAAAAGTGTTAACTTCGCCGGACAAACAACAACCAAGAAACAACTAAAACACTTCATACATTTTGGTCCTTCGAGACAGATTTTAAATATATAAAACACTGAAGAACTATTATATAAATATAATATCAGCCCATAAATGGCCCACTGCTGGTCTCAGGCCTTCCATTATAGGGGCACCTGAAGTAGCGACACACAATAGCCTTGTTATCGCCAAGTGACCTTCTTTCGGCATATACAAACTTTTCTTTTATTATTTATATTTAAATTCTTCTTCTAATCTGACGGCGCTTTCCCCTTTCGCACGTCACTTCAATCATTCGTTGTCATGTCATCATATTAAAGTATCATAGCTCCGCTATTATAAATATATATTATAATATAAAATAATTGATATTGTTCCCGCACCACCTAAACAACAAATACAATGTAAATATCTTTAATAAATTAATATAAATACTCTAAATGATATAAACCCAATTACTTCGCCGCATTTATTAATAATTAAAAACATTATAAAAGTAAACGATATATCGAGTACAATAGTGACCAGTGAAGTGCATAGTGGAGAAGAGGAGCCGCTTTATTTCATGCCCATTAATCAGGTGAGTGCGTGCTTATTCTCCGATTCCCATTGTTAACCCCAACCGGTTACGTCGGGGAAAGGGGAGCGCCGCGAGCAACCAGTCCGCCACACATCGTCCGGCGACGCATACATTATCACTACGTGTAATTAATTATATTGTAATAAAGCTCATACAACTACAACAGTCCACTAATCATTGAAACAACCAGGAGGAATCTACATATGGTCCTTCGAGCCAGATGATGTGTGGCATTTTCAAAATTGACCCAATCTCCTATTTTCTTACTTTGAAGCAGTCCGCTTATCATCAAATCTAGCGCCGCCGCAACAAGCCTATTTTCACATTTTTAGCTAACAAGGTGAACAAGTTAGCTTATTGCTGTGCCGGAATTATATCTGACATGACGCCAATATCCAGTGAAAACCTTCCACAACCTTTCATGGTAGCGTAGCGTGATTCGTGGCATAAAAGAATACCGGCACACCGATATTATTTTTATCATTTCAAATACGCATTCAGCCACATTGTCATCGTACAAGAAAAATGTCTGGAACAATGACCACGTCGGTTGAAATCGAGAAATTACAAGGCAGAAATAATTTTCCGGCTTGGAAATTTGCCGTGAAAACTTATCTACAGCATGAAGACCATTGCATCGAACCGACCGCCGACAAGGCAGTGGATGCCGCTCAGGATATCAAAGCGAAGTCTAAACTAATACTATTATTGGATTCAGTTAAATCAATGTTCAGGATGCCAAGATAGCAAAACAAGTGTGACAAAACTTGGAAGGAGCTTTTGATGACAATGGATTATCAAGGAAAATGGACCTTTTAAAGGACCTCATAAATGCTACGCTGGAATCAAGCCTGTTTGAGTTTGCATATCAAAACTCTTTACAGGTGATGCTATAGAACCTCCTTGTATGGAATATGTTTTGACATCTTTTAAAAGAAAAATAAATGATGGTGTCACTTCTTTAAATATTTAATTCCAAGTAAAATATCTAAGATACAATTAACCTCGTATTATTCAATTTATGCCTTTATCAGTTTTAATATAGCCCAAGTGTAGAAGACTACGTGAATAGCATAATGTCATCGGCACATAACTGTTAAAATGGGGTCTGTAACTTGGCACTGGCACCTCAGATGTCAAGTTATATTTGAATATTTTTGACAACACGTCTTGCTCATGTATTCTTTTGTCCCGTCATGTCTGTCGTCAATCGTGTACCATTAAACCTATTAAATGCCTTTATATATTTTATAGTGCTCATTATTTATACTCATGCTGCCGATCCCGAATTGCTACAATAACATACAACAAGTTGACCTTCAAATGACCCAAGAAATTGGAATAAGGTCGAATCTAAGGAGAGCACAGGGTAGCTTCCAAAATGTCACTAACAACTTATTTTAATGAATATCTTTACGAATTGACCCCCTTTCTAAAATAATTAACTGGTGAAATTATACTTCACGCCCGTTACATTGTATACCACTTTTGGCCAGGGAAATCCGTTTGAGGACTAAGCCGCGACAGGCACAGAAGCCTGGGGGGATGTTCGCGACCCGTGTGAGTGTGGGATTCGCCAGATCGGGGGTGGCACTAGCCTGGCCAGTCAGAACTGGTGCCACGCTATTGCCACTCCCCAGTTAGGGATACCCACTGAAACTCCTGGGTGTTCCGTCCTGAGCCTTATGCCAGGGCCACGGGTATTGGGTTGCGCGTGTTCTGGCAGGCGTGGGCCACCCTGACGAGGCCTCTTTCAATGCCCGGGGAATACACCCCCGGCGACGTCATGGTCAAATCTGGCGTAGGGCGGTTACATTGTATACTGCTAAGGGCCCGTTTCCACTTTGTCCTGACGACAGATAATCGTGTAGTTTTAAGTGTCGTGGCTTATATATTTAAATGGATGTGTTCACATATAGAACGACACGATTTACTGACGTCTACGACATTTTTTGCAGTGAGGACAGATTGTCATGACAGTCGGAACGGCTAGCACGACAGTCGTAAAACGACAAAAAATCGTTACGACTAAAACGTGACGGCAAATCTATCGTAGCCACGATAAAAATATCGTCTCGTTGTTTACACGTGTTTACACCCCCTCGCTAATGATGTGTAAACGACAAAGCGACTGCCGTGAAAGGATAAAATGTCGCCGCGATCCAATGGGAACAGCTAGATACGATAGACGTTAAACGATAAACAATTTAGACGACAAACAATCGTTATAATGGGAACAGCTAGAGACGACTGTCGTCCAATGATAAATTTATCGTTACGACATAGTGGGAACGCGCCCTGAGGCTACGTTCCATCAGGAGACGCGACTCCATCTTGTCGGCTCCAATCTGAGCCTATAATATCTATATGAGCAATCAAACATACATATACTTTATTGAAACACCTCAGCAATAAATCTAGATTCATTCATTATCATAGATTAAGTTAGGCCACTTACCTGAGACTTAACTATGCTAATTTTATATTATTATTTTTTAACAGGCGTACACAGCTCGTGTATGTGGCTTGTGATACACAGACTACTATGATACTCAGGTGCATTCCACCAGAGCTAGGTTCCATTAGAGGCTCACAACGACCACGTTCTCGACAGCATTTTGTGGATTTTTCCCGTTCCACTTGGGGGGCGTCCATTAATTACGTGCACTTCCTCACAACACCAGGATGTAACAGATACACTCTAATAAAACTACGTTTTAACGGTTTTAAGCGCGGTAATTTATTTGATTTAGGTTTATCCGACTTTTCGGCCGCTTTTCAGTGGCCGTGGTCACGTCTAGTCGTCGTAGTCACCGTCTAGTTGGCGGTAGGCTGAATAAAAACTTTGACAATACACGTTTGACAAATGTCATCTTTGTCTTCCGTGACCACGGCCACTGAAAAGCGGCCGAAACGTCGGATAAACCTAAATCAAATAAATTACCGCGCTTAAAACTGTTAAAACGTAGTTTTATTATGTGTACAAGTCGCGAAAACTTAAGAAAAGATACACTCTACATAAGTTTAGTATTAAAATTAGAATAAATTAATAAGTTATCCCCAAGGTACATCACAACACAAAAATCACTAAATTAATGACACACACAAGAACCAAAATAACCAATAAGCTTGTTTAACTCGAAAACTCTAAAAATTAAGTGAAAGTGTACGGAACTCGAGTACAGAGTTGTTAAAAAAAATACGTGGGGTCTAGGAGAGGAGGAGAGGATCAAGCTAAAACTTTCCAAACCTCACTTAGGGGAGAGGATAGTCTTATCATTATTGAACGTAATTTTTTTCTAGCAGAAAACAGTGTAATATTGAGTGAAAATTTATTTCTAGAATAAAACATGGCCAAATCTGTCACAACAGGCTAAATTGCTAGTCTTCAATAAAATAGAACAAGTTATTTTCGTTTTTTTTTCTCAATAATCCAACACGTTTACAGCCAAAATATACATTTTGAAGAATCTCGCGTGAGATTAGGGGAGGGGGGGAGGGGAGGGAGTTGAGGAAAATCTTACGAAATCTCACCAAGGGGGAGTCGAAAAATCCTCAAAAATGCCACACGTAATTAATGGAGGCCCCCTTGCTTGCCGGCGTCACAATCGTAAACCGAAGTGGAACTGCTGTCGGAGCATTTTGAGCGTTGTGAACTACTAGTGGAACGCGCTGAACAACATCAATCGAACAATATTAGATTAGAAGATACAACAAAAAACAGGATTAAAATCAAACGAGACACAAACATGAGTATACCATTTTATATACATTTGTATATATACATATAATGATTACAACCTGCAAGCCGTTATATAAACAGAAATCGCATTTAACACATCTTAAGCGCGTACATCCAATTTATGCACTGTCAAATCCACTGTCCAACTGGAAAACCTAGTAAATGCATTCCATTGTCACAATATTTCATCATATTAACAATACAACATAATAAAAATAACGTCCCACCGCTGGGCTTGGGCCTCCCATTTCTATAGGGAACGGCGGATTGCCGGGTTCGACACATCGGTCATCTCGATGTGCAGTCTTCATCACCATGTTTTACCTTCACCGTTAGCACGTGGTAATTATAGCAATTGGGTATTTGAATATTTTTTTAATGGAAAAATCATAATGCATAAGTTTGATAACAAACTAGCTGCGCCCAGCGGTTTCACCCGCGTGCTGATGGACAATTGTGATAATGATGATCATTCGCACTATATCTTTATAAATTATAGTCCATGTGTTATTCTGATGTGTAAGCTATATTATTAAGTTTCATCAGAATCCATTCAGTAGTTTTTGCGTGAAAGAGTAACAAACATCCATATATTCTTACAAACTTTCGCGTTTATAATATTAGTAGAATACTAGGACTATTTTTATTTATTTGTTTGTTTGCTACAATTAAAAAGTTATATCAAATTAAACGAGCTATTTTAGCCAATGTACCAGAGTACCCGAAACACGCCGACAATTCCCGAACAAACCCGAGCGCGCGCGTGACGTCACTGTGGTAATTTCTCATAACAACCCATCGTAACTTCGTAGCACAATTATCATCTTTAATTTGATATATTTTAATTATAGCGAAAAAAAATTAGTTTATTATTAAAACTTACTTCCATTATTACAAAATAAAATTATTCAAAACCCCCATTTAAATATACATATTCATTCAACATATTCGAATCCTGGTTAAAAGGCACCACTTATGCAGTCTTCTGCCCTAAACAATATTCAAAACCATTTACGAAGAAATAAACTATTGTGACAGTCTTTATAAATGTTTTGTCAAGCCAATGCATAATAAATACGCGAAACTTGATTTAGAACAACAAAGCTAGTTACTAGGTTGTGAAATTTACCTTGCCAGAATCAAACTTTGACTCTCTGTATTGCCGTTGGGTAAATCAGCAAACACTTACGCCCACCATAGAAGCCTTCAAAATCAACAAAATCTTATTGGTATATAATCATATATCAATCGAGCTATAAATCCCGGTTGAGTTCCAAATTGTCCCCTATTTGGCCCAGGGTCCACTGCCCTAGTCTTTATTCCCAACTTCGACTAAACTATGGAGAACATCAGTACTAAGGATGAGTAGTACACATATGAGCCAGTACATTTCGACGGGTGCAAAGTAAATAAAGTTATCTACAAAATGATGATTTTTAGTTTATTGTACAATCGTTTTAATAAAACAATTCTTTACAATATGACATTATTTGTTTTGCATATATCACATTATTTCAATAAATTTTCGTACGTAAAAAAAGCTAGCTACGTATGTTCTTTCAAATACTACGAAGTTAATTCGACCATCTTTTCGCTCTCCTGTAAAATAGCTATTTTGCAGATATCTCTTTTTACTTTACACCCGTCGATTTGTCCCTTACAAAATACATTTGTAGATACTAGCACTGTTCAAAATTTTTGATTCGTGTCGCAAACGTAAGAGGAAGAAACGAACTAGGCTCATGCTGCAACAGTATAATAACGCCTCTACAGGTGGGTATTCACATGACAAAGAGGGACCACTGACGACTAAATGACATGAAATGAGGTATCCGAAGCTGATCACATCTGATACTTAATAAACATTTCCGAACTAGAAGTTTTGATTGTTACCTACATAGGAACAACTGAGGCAACCCTTGAAATGTACTGCTGCAGTACAAACCATACAAATTTCTTCCACCAATATAGTGATGAGTAGTACACGTGTGAGACAGTACATTTGTCCCGTACAAAATAAATTTGTACCGAGACAGCTCAAAATTGAAATTTTTACTACTTCAAAAATGTTGTCCCACTGCTACTCACGCCTCAAATGTAAGGACGGAACGACAACAGTACAATACCACCTCTACAGATATTCACATGACAAAGAGGGACAACACAACATAGAATCACATCCGATTCTTAATGAACATTGCCAAACTAGTTTTGAACGGAACGAGTGAAGGATTGACCGTCACCGGCCTCATTGCTTCAAATGTACTGCTACGATACAAACTGTACAAATCCTCGCCTCAATTCAAGTGGTACATTTGTACTGGTTCAGTACAAAATGTCATGTTACTCTTACAAACTCATTTCAAAATCATGTCATACTCAACTCTAAACCAAGATCTGAAGCAACGGCATGGTATTATATTCCCACATAACTAAATGGTCTCCATAGAATCAATACAGACGCCTGTCTTGCAGACCCGTGTCCCCTATATCAAGGCTTGAGTGTACAATATATAAATTTTCTCCGACAAATAATCTTGTGTCATCGTTGATGGAGTTCCCTTGGACTGATTATATCAAAACCAAGCGCACCCAGACTATAACGCCTGGTAATTGTCAGTCTTAATGTCGTTCAGTCCGAGTTCTTCGTTTTGCTCGTAGGTACGCTCGTACCGCGTGATTTTTAGACCTGAAAATCATAAAAATGATGTTTCAATATACAAAATGCAGTATTTGTATATAAATTTTTTGTTGCTTATATTATTTCAAATTGGATAGGATTTGTTTATATTATCAAACTCACTCACATCACCCAACTCACTCTTATCGCCAAACTCACTCACATCACCCAACTCCCGCCCCTAAACTCACTAACTCATCACCAAACTCACTCTTATCACCTAACTCACGCCCCCTAACTCACTTACTCGCATCACCGAACTCACACCTCCAAACTCACTAACTCCCATCACCAAACTCACTCTTATCACCAAACTCACTCACTCAGATCACCAAACTCCCTCACTTACCTACACGTTCACTCGCAGACACATTCATACACTGATAGAAAATACACCATATTGAAAATGCGACACCGGTGCCCTACGAAATGGGCTACTTATTTCCAAAGTAGGCAAACTATCTTTAGAAATGGTGCGTTATATCAATAAACTTTTTTAAAATAAAAAACAAATTTAACCACAACTTTTTAAAGCACAATCATCACACAAAATCCTTAAAGTACCTTCGTCTGGCATTGTTGGGTCCTCGGCCAAGCTCTGCACATAGGAATTGCCTGCAGGATCGTCCAGTATTATTGTTATAGCGCTCTTACAATCCAAAACTGCATTCAGCCGTTCAATGAACCTGAAAATAAAACAATATATTTTTCTATTGTTGAATTACAGTAGAGAGGTAGACGGTACACCTGATGGAAATCGGTTACCATCGCCTGTGGACATTTGCAACACCAGGGGCCCAATTCTGCTATTATTATATCGTCAAAATTGCCACTGACTAACTTCTCAATCGTGGGTTTGCCTGCTTTCGGTATTCTGATAATTCCACTGGCATGACCGTGGCACACCACTCTATTTTTATAAAATACTAGCTGATCCGGCAAACTTCGTACCGCCTATATTCTGAATTCCTAAAAGACTGTTTCATGACACAAAAACAAAATCACCAAAATCGCTCCCGGTGATTAGGAGGATTCTAGACCCCACCAATCTCAGCATCACCTACCGGTTCCAATTGTGGCTGTAAACCATCCCGGGACTCACTCAAACACACTCACACAAAATTTCATCAAAATCGGCTGTATGGTTTACGACTCTATAAAGAACATACAGACAGACATTCATTTTTATATATCAAGAAGATGTATACTTAGGAAGAGCACTCACTCTTCAAGTCCCCGATTGTTAATCCCGGGCGCGTCCCCCACCACGCCGGGGCCTGCGGAGAGCTGGTCCGCCGTGGCCCTGACCAGGCCCTCGGCTGTGGTGAACCTGCCCCCCAACGCGTTCCCCCCCACCTCCAGCTCCAACTCCGGTATCTCCATGCGACAGGTCTCGGACTACAAACCGAAATACATAGTGTGTTCACAATAACACGTACAATATTTTTAAGTAGTCGGAAGCAAGAGAGAGAGAGAGAGAGCGATAATACTTTATCGCACACCAAAATATACAATTACAAAAACAAACCATATCTACAATATGTTCCACGCAATACAACAGGCGGCAATCAGTCAAAGCAATCTCTTCCAGGCAACCTAAATGAAAGATTTGAATCAGGTGATGCAGGTGGTGCAGGAAACAGGTAATATATACATAAATACTCCAACTAATTTAATAAATAAATATACAAGTACATACATACATATACATGTCGTAAATATACCTACACATATACAATAATATATACATAAGTAATTATAAGAAATGTGTTAGCATGATTATATTGTGTTAATTAGACAGCTATTTGTGGATAAATAGTGTTTTCTACTATATATATATATATATATATATATATATATATATATATATATAATAAGCCAGGCCGCCCGCCCGGAAGAAATTGTACTCTTTCCCAGTTAAAACATACATACACAACAGAAAAATTATATATAGAGATAAATAATTATTCATTACATTAATTTTACCTTTAATATATCCCTGGAGAAGTCCTCCTTCGTCGCAATCCGTACTTCGAATCTCACGCCTTTCTCGTCTACGCCGCCGCCAGACTTCACCTGACATTTAAAAAAAAAACAATAATTACCAGAACACAGAGGTCCCGGATTCTACTCCTGGAGTTAATCGTAAACTAACTTTGCATGATTTACTCTGGTCTGGGTGTCATCAAATCAGCATGTGTGTTTAGGCAACATAGAAACCAAAATGCAGATTTACAAAATTCGACTCAACACGTGTCAAGGTATTATATTATAGCAGGATACTCCAAATCAGGGTGTGGTAGGCATCCAGACAGGTAGATACCCTACCACCCGGCCTCTTACACAGGCTACCCAGCATCAAGAAATAATACAATTTCTTTCTCCTGACTTGTTCTTAACCTGCATGGTTAGAATATCAACTGATGTGAAGCCTCACCTCATTGGTGCGATGCCCGCAGACGTCGCAAGTGGTAGCCATTATAACCACTTCTTTGAAATATGGAATGTCTGAAAAATACAAATAGACTACTGATATCGATAACATTCAAGAGAAAGATGAAATTGTAAATAAATATGTTGTTAATAAGGAAAGGTTGATTAAACATTTTGTATGAACTTTTGCCGTCCCCAATCTCATACCTCCTATGCCATCCCGCTCCCTATCCCGCATCCTATCTCATCCCTCCTATCCCGATCCCCTACCCCTTATCCTACCCTCCTATCCCGCTCCCTATCTCATCCCTCCTATCCCGCTCCCTATCCCATCACTCCTATCCCGCTCCCTATTCCGT
This sequence comes from Dendrolimus pini, assembly GCA_949752895.1. Classification (NCBI taxonomy): domain Eukaryota; kingdom Metazoa; phylum Arthropoda; class Insecta; order Lepidoptera; family Lasiocampidae; genus Dendrolimus; species Dendrolimus pini. The sequence continues at coordinate 11,315,825 of OX457151.1, forward strand.
TGTCCATTCTATCTCCACTACCCCACCCTTTGTGTAATCCCTACCACTCCTCCTATCCTATGCGTTCTATTATGCCCCCATATCCCATCCCCCCCAATCCAATTTACTAATCCTATCTATCATCTTTTTTTTAATGCAGGAGTTCAGCCGACAGGCAGACTGCCCACTTGATGGAAAACGGTTACCATCGTCTATGGACATTTGTGACACCAAAGGTGCTACAAATGCGCTGCTGCTATCTTAAGGGAGACTGGAACCTGGCCACTAATGCCGGAACACAACTCAAGGTTGTTTTGACGACATACATTAGACCAGGGGTGGTCGCCATCCAGTCGGGCAAATGCCTGGCATCTATCTAATATCTTCTATTACATGGCTGAAGATTACCACATCAAATAAACATTTTACCTGGTTTAGGAAATATCCATGATAGATAACCATTCGACATAAAGTTTGTCATTTCCAGCAACAAAGAGAAGTTTGCCAAAGCTGCCAAAGAGGCCGACTCAATTGCAGAGACTACCAAACATCCGTCAGATTAAGAAGTAAATAAGAACACTAGCTTACTGGTGATCTTCATATTGGTATCTGCCGGTGCGTTGCAGTCCGGGCAGTTCGTTCTGAACCTCAGAACCTCATCGGCGGAGAGCTGGTCATAGCTGCACTCGTCCGGACTCATCGGAGTCAACAGAGAGTCAGATATCGGAAAATGGGGAGTAGATGGAGTCGGTTCCCCTGACACCTGAACAAATTACAAAATAGCTATAAAGCCAATCTTAGGACTTATGGCATACATCTTTGGGGAGTGCTAGCCAATCGTAACATAAAAAAATCCTCCAACGGTTCCACAGCACCATATTAAGGCAATAATAAATAAAAATAATACCTGCGCTTAGGTTCTCGCATATGTGCACCACACACATGTGTCTGTGGTATAGAGGTAATCGACCCGGGATACCACGGTCTTTCTTGGCGCCGCAGTGCCGGCAGATGGTCTCGCCACGCCGCCCTGAATGATGTCTTGCGGAGGGCGCTTGCCACCGCTAACGTGCCGGCTCTATTGGAGCCGAACGGTATTGCACGTGATGATGGCAGGCGCCCTGACGGAATGACTCTAATTCCCTGGCAGCGTGGCAAGCCTTTGGTGTGGGATGCGACTTGCGTAGACACGTTGGCCGCATCCCATTTACCAAACACTTCTAGATCGGCCGGTTCGGCGGCGGAAACAGCGGAATCGCTCAAGCGGCGGAAATATGCAACCCTCAGTGAGAGTTATATGTTTGTGCCGTTTGCTGTCGAGACGCTTGGACCGTGGGGTCCTGAGGCCATGAGCCTCTACCAAAATTTATCAAAACGACTCATCGACTCTTCAGGTGATCAGAGGGCTGGTGCCTACCTCGGCCAACGGATCAGTATGGCGATCCAGCGAGGAAACGTAGCCAGCCTTCTGGGCACCTTACCCATAGAAGACGGTGATCTGGGCTCAGTATTCTACTTATAGTCTTGAGGGACTATGGGTAGAATACAATACAAATAAGTTTTCTTACATTGTATTCAATAGTATGTAATTTAAATTATAGTTAATAATAAAGTAGGGGAAGAGATTGCTAACACCTGCATTCAATACAAGGAAGGTCTAATCCAGTGTTTTTCAGCCTGTGCTTCGCGACCCCCTAGGGCTCAATTTTCTATGTCGTACCCAGGTTCTTTCTAATCTCAGCAGCTTTTTGCAGAGTATAAGGCTCTAATAATAAATATGAATAACAAAATAGAGTAAAAAATAAATGTAGTCTTTTAAATTACTAACTGTTTGTTTGTCTATGACCTAAGGGGGTCGCCAAAATTTTTCAACATGTCTTTGGGTAGCGTATTCGAAAAGATTGAAAAGCACTGGTCTAATCTATACATATAATAAAATTGTAGAGGTCAGATTTCTGTAGTGAAAAAAAAATGAAATCAGTATAAATTGTGAGGATCCAAAAGTATTCAAAATTTCATCAACTCTCTTTTTGTCTGATCAGACGAAAATAAATGACGAAAGACGTTAGAGTGTAAGTGTTGGTTACCTCATCGTGCATGAAAATGCCGAGGGTGTGGTTCTGCTCCTTGGTCCTCTTGAAGTCCACTCTCTCGCATCTCGGGTCCTTCTTGGGAGCCTCAGGGTTCTCTATGAATGTATTACCTGAAAACTATTTTGTTTTTACCACACTAAGATCATACATACATAAGTCTGTCATCATCAATTATATTATGCATGCGTGTTTGGATAAACAAAATATAGTGTTAAGCTACGAAACAGTTTAGTTAATATATTTTAAAAAACTGAGTTTATAATCTATATTAAATTTTTGAGACTGATAAAAAAAACAAAGATTATCTACATCTAAACTTATATTATAAAGAGACACAAGTTTGTGAGTTCGTTTATTTGTAGGAAGTAATCTCTTGAACTATTGAACCGATTTTGAAAATTCTTGCGCCAGTAGAAAGCCACATTCACCACATGATTTTTTTAATGATGGCCAGCAAAGTGGGTATGACTCAGCTGGTCATCCATAGTATAATCTGTTTAGGGGTATTTCCAATGGGCAATGTATTACTGACTAATTCTAATTTCCATCTTATATTTATTACATACATATTTTCCAGAATTATTTGTTATTTTAGTGATGTTCCGACTAGATGGAAAAGCTAGATTTGGATTGGAGCGAGATTCTAAAGAGTTGAGAGGCTTGAGGTTGAAGTGAGTCTTGAAATTAAAGTTGAAGTTAATCAATTGGAGATTTTTATTTATTGCACTAGTTCAGCAGACAGGCAGACGGTCCCGTTGATGGAAAACGGTTACCACCGCCTATGGACATTTGCAACACCGAAGGTGCTACAAATGCGCCGCTGCTCTCTTAAGGGAGACTGGAACCTGGCCACTAATGCCGGAACACAACTCAAGGGTGGTAGCCATCCAGTCGGGCAAATGCCCTACCACATGGCTGTGGGTTGTTTTGTCGCCTCTTAGGACAGGCCGCCCCAACCCAGATTGCATTCTTTCTCTGTTCATGCAGGATAAAACATAGCTGAAAAGCATTAACTGCTTAACCACAGAGGGTATCAACAAGTACTGACATACTTGCGAGGCTATGGAGACTTAAATTGAAACACTCACCGCTAATATCCTCAATTTCCAAAGTCCATTGTTTCCCATCCCTCAGCTCCTGCAGTCTGCTGATGAAGACGTCTATCTGATCAGCAGCGCCAGGATGCTGACTCCTCCTCGCCTCCTGGTCTTGGGTCAGGCCAGCAATCGCCCTGGTCACTATACCTTCCACCGTTGTCACTTCTGTGAAAGAAATTATTAGTTTTTCACAAGACGCAATTTTTTTTTTATGTGTAGAGGGTGGTTATTATAAGCTTAAGTTCAAGTTCGTGGGGTCGCCACCCTTGTCCCGCGGCCGCCATCTTGGAAAAAGGGGTGCAAAGGGTTTTCGCGCTGTATCTCGTAAACTAGCAACCCTACAGAAAATTTTATAAGACATTGTTTGTAGCAAATTAAATTGTCTACAACTTTATTCTTATTACTTTTTATCCTAAAATGGAAAATGAAAAAGTTATTAACCAAAAAGAACTGAAATTAAATTTAAATTTAACAAATTGTATATTGTGTATAATAGGAAAACTATATTCAAAATTCAAAGTTTTTACTCAAAATAAGTACTACTGGTAACACGTTTTGGAGGTCATACATGTAGGTAAGTTAAAATTTAATTTTACTTCCTAGTCTATGTACGCCACTTTGCAACGAGGTATTGCTGTTAAGAAGAAGAAGCGGCAAGAAACTACCCAGCAACATATAGCTGAAAATTGCTTTTCTTATTTATCTAGCTAAACCTCTTTTTTTAAATAAATTTTATACAGAAGATTTGCTTATTACAACGGTTTTCACTATATCTTGCTACGGTAATGTGTGTTCTGGCACATTACTGCAGAACCAGAGCCAGAGTGCCAGAACTCAGGTTGTTATGGCGGCATACTCCAGACCAGGGGTATCCAGAGGCAAATATGTTTTATTATGACAGGTCGCCCAGCACAGGGAATTGGTATTGCAAGAACCTGCAAGAAATTACGAGTACACCTTTGGTGTTGCATCAAAAGCCACTTTTCAACAAGTTGTAAAATAAATAGAAAAGTATACTTGCCTCCCTTCTGACTCTTGGCAGGTATCTCGAAGTCCAGTTCAGGTATCCTTAGGCTGGTGTAGTCACTCTTCACAACTTGCCGATTCAAGTCCATGTGGCTATCCACCCTTAACTTCCACCTAAAAATCAAAAATCAATAGCTATAAATGGTATTTTTACATATGTAGATGCAGTTCAGGCAATTTTGACATGATAGAAATAGCAGAATTTGACCCCAGAAAAGAAGTGTGTGCTAGAAAGGATGTGATAGGGAACATTTCTTTTAAACTCAAACAAAACTGAATTCAAAATAAAATGAAAAAATTCTAAAACATTTTGAAGTCCATACATTTTGCATTTACTTGACACAGACTTCAAGATGTTCTAGAAGAGAATGAAACGTGATTAGCACAATGCTTTGTCATGCTGACATTCTGTGAGAGTGTGGTGTCACATCATCGTATCTGTTAAGGATGCCAAAATAGTTTGTAGATAGTGTTTACAAAGTTGTTTGCCACGAACCAATGCAGATGCTGGAATATGGAATAATATATGATGTCCGCCATATTGTCCTCTATAGTTTTATATTTTCAAGAAATTCGATATTTGTTTAAAATAATGCCCCTTTTGAGACTGAGATTTGAGTAAAAGAAAGATGATCCTGACTTCTGCTATTGCCATTGTACATTTATCATAGAAAATAGTTTTGTAATTTGTTTGCATGCTTTGTTTTAATTTAGTGAGAAAACAATTTATTACTTTATGGACATGGGGTTGCTTGCATCTTCCCAGAAGGGTTTTTTTCATGTATTTGATAGTGAAATAGTGTCTGATCTGCCAAAACAAATCAGTGTATAAACAGAATGTGTACATAATAGTCAGCATGTGATAAAGAGAATCAGCGAAAAGTGTATAAAATATGTTAGTCAGTGTATGGATATACAGATTACCGCTTTAATATAGCCAATGGTGATTTAATTGTAAATTTAACTCAGTAGCGTTCCAATAAACGATTTGGACAGTAAGAGTGACTGGTGTATTATGTCCACCAGCACCTCCTACAGGCTCCCACCAAAAACCCCTGATGGAGACCTGCTACAGTTCTTCATATTATCATTATTTATAAACAACGCCACCATCAGAATTAAAAATCCATTAATCCCTGCCAAAGATTGCCTGGATCAAGTTTTAGTGATAAGGCCAGCCACCTGTTGTACTATCTCATGTATTTTTATGTATGTTTTAGGGTACAATAAAGTGTCTATCTATCTATCTATCACACGATCATGTGCCAACCGCAAATGGTAGGAAGGGAGACAGTGAAAGAGGTGTTTCCATGGGGTCTACTAGAAAATCTCACCTCACCCCCATTTCAGCGTAAGCGCCACCCGGTTGGATCTCGTTATTCTCATAGCCGCAGTCATTGCAAGAGAATGACATGATCACCACATTCTTGTAGTGCGGGATCCTTGTCAGGAGGATACGTGTCATACCCTGGAACAATGTAATATAAGCAGTGAAGTGTTGAGCATTCAAAGTTTAAGAATTTGGCTTCAGCTCAGGTGGCTTCAGAAGGGGGCTATATAGAGATATGGTACTGCAGTTTTAAGTAATAGTTGTGCACAGCTCATCGTAAATAAAATTTGTTCTATGCTGATAGTGTGACCGATACCCTGATCATTGCAGGTATAGAAGTAATTTTGCCAAGCCTTGGCTGTATTTAGGAAAAGCAGAACACTAATGAATCTGCCTATTCTAATGCATAGATTTGACTATAATTCTATCTCTTTCTCCATGCAGTTTAGACAGGAGTCCTGCTTCGCATCATTCCTTTTTTTGCCTTCTAACTTATATTTTAAAAATCAGATCTGTGGGATTTTAGTACTTATTAATCCATAAAATAAGTAACTCATATTATGATACTGACATCATATATGCTATATCTATACTCAACTCTTTTCAGATATTACTTTAGACTTGTCTTAAGGTACTTTGAATAGCAAAGTTCCCTGTAAGTACAAATCAGAACCAATTGGGTAATACATCTTCAGCCAATTAATGCCCATATACCAGTCCCCCACTTTGTGCATCTTCTGCCCATGACCTTACACAGGTCCACCAAGCTGGAGGGTATTGATTACATTACTTTAAAGGAATGTGAGTTCAAATTCTGGCAGGCTCGCATGCACCACAAATGGCCAGATCCTATATCTTACTGACCGTTCATTTGCCTTACTGTAGGATAAATTTGACATAAGCTCTATATAGTAGTCAAAATTAAACTGATAATAAGGCAAGTGAATAAATAGATACAGGAACCAACCACGATTCAGTAATACATATTGAGGGCTTCATAACAAATGGGTGTATATGCAAAAATGTCATTTCTTTCTTGTTTACTAAAAACTGTACAAGTTAGAATTTAGAAAGTCTTATGCAAGTGTACCTAAATAGAAGGGTATACCCAATTTCAGCTTTATATAATCAACTGGTTTTGTTTTATTCACAATTTTGTCCCTTGTGTAAAACTGCACTTTTGTCTGCACGCCCATTTGTTATGAAGCCCTCGTATATATGTGTAATTTTACTATATGACAAAAAAACTATTACAACAGATCAGAATTTTTTTATTACAGGTTAGAAGACCAAGGCCTTTGTGGTATTTGATAAACACCCAATTTCATTTTATAGTAATATGGACACATATTTATACAAATTGATGTATCAAACGCACCAATCCGCGTTGTAGCACGAATTGTGTAGAATACTGCAAACACAACATTACCTATTTTCATCTCGCAAACGTAACCAGCGTCCAAACTTTATCGATTATTTAAAAAATACAAAACAAAAAGAGAAATACATTGATTTACAAAATAGCGGCAGTCTTCCAGAATTAAATATGAACAAAATTCTGGAATATGAAAATGGAATCCAACGTAAAATCATTTAGTAGACGCTACATTTTTTTCTTAAGACCTAGCTAAGATTGTTAATTTATGTAGAAAAAAGCAATAATGTACAGTTTTAGGGTAATATAATCGTAAAATAATACAAAAATCTTCAAAATACCTAAGTTTTTTGGAAGCGTTTCGAGAATGATCTAATTTACAACTTACATTGGAATGGCAATTGATGCACAGCGACTCTATTTCAGTGACTTCGGGCTCTGGATCCTCGCCAGTCAAGTCCCTAAAGACAGGCTTTTCTTCCACTTCAGACATTATTCTAAATTTTTGCAAAAATATAAATTTCCTCAAGGACAATCAATACACGCAGACACCGGAAGAAAATTAAAGGAAATTGAAAGAATGAATGAAACAAAACGAAAGTTGTTTTTTTTTAATATTTATGGCTTGGCAACTAGGTCTTTAGGCCAGAACGAAATATTTTTTTTTTACAAACATTTATGGCTTGGCAACTAGGCCTTTAAGCCACAACGAAAATTGAAAAAGGAATAAAGTAATAGAGATGTATCGATAAAACGAAATTAAAAATCAAACTTATTATAAATCGATTCGTTTTAGTAATCGTTTTTTACATTGATATTTTACTTTTGAATCCTTTGATATTTAATATTAATGTTATGAGCAATATTGTTTGTTAAATATTTATTTTTTTATTGCGTGATTTCAGCAGATAGGCAGACCGCCCACATGATGGAAAGCGGTTACCATCGCCTATGGAGATTCGTAACACCAAATGTGCTATCAATGTGCTGCTGCTCTCTAAAAGAAGACTGGAACTCGGCCATTAATGCCGGAAAGCAACTCAAGGTAATGCTGGTACATACACCTTAGACCAAGCCATCAAGACGGGTGAATAACTTAGCACCTGGCTGCGGGTTGTTTTGTCACCTCTTACGACAGGCCGCCTGGCTTTAGGAAGTCGTATTCCTTTTCCATTCCTGCATGAATAAAAATATGGTAAAATTAAGTATAATATTACATTATTATAATTTACATTCTCGTTAAATATAAAATGTATCATCAATATTTTTCTACAACGACCAAATATCAATAAATCGTTTCTAAACATTGATTCGTTCAATATAATTATTCTAAAATTCTAGAGGCTGGCACTAGTTTCTTTTGAATTTGAAGTCAGTAGCTGGATCAATGTATATCGGTTTTAATTTATATATGAATTTTGTTCGTAATGCAGCTAAGATATTAATTTACATCTTGAATTAAAAAATATTTAATTATACAGTAATTACTTATATGGATTTTTACTGATTAGCGTCGTCTGTCAGTCGTCGTCGTTGTGGCGACTCTTCGATCAACAATGTTGATCGAAGTGGCGACTAGTTTATCTCTGAAGTGGACTTTTTGTGACTGAAAGGGGACATTGTTCTGTGCGGATTTATTTAAATTTGTAAAATAAACAATAGTTGAAGGATATTTACAGTTTTTGATTAGTAATTTTGTTTTTTTGTGAGACATATGAACTGTATAGTCTAACGTGGCATTTTGAGTTTTTACAAGAACTCCGATAAATAGCGTCGGTTGTAGCCTACAATTGACTGTATGGACTAAGATTCCTTTGCCTGCCTTTGTGGCGAATTCTATTAGTTTATCTCTTGTAGAGTGTAGTGTCATCTATTGTCACATAGTATATATTTACAAATGTTCACTTTTGATCAGTACAATGTTTGAATACTACACAACTAATGCCATAGATGGCGCGTCGAATCAATTTCACCAAAAATGTTTACTAGCGTTTGTGAAATTTCATTCGTGTTTCGTGGTTACTTTTGGTACTTTTGGTCAGAAAGTTTAGTCATTAGCTCTTAAATTCGATTTGGAAATCATTGTCTGGTGTAATTTTATTTTGTATTCTGAACAGCGAGATTAAGGTGATAATAATCTAATATTATTTACTTATCAATTATATTTGAAGTTCAACCCACATTCATAGATTAAATTGCATGACATCATGATATAATAATCATTTATTTATAATCGAATGTTGACCGACGAATAAATCACAAAAGCCTATTGGAGAGAACACGATTTTTTATTTCGTTATTAAGTCAAGGTAAGATGACGATCCTATTTATTAAGAAGCTAACACAATGATATGTTTTTATGTATCGTCTTGACTGTAGCACTAATAAAATACACAGCTGGGGCCCAATTCTACTATTTCAATATATTGGTGTTGCGAAGATATTCAAAATATAATTCCATTGCGATGGTATTAATTATTCGTAATCTACTAAATCCACAATATCTTTCGATATCGTCATGGTAGAATAATAGTAGAATTAAATATTTAAAATATTGAATTAACAACGAATTACATTGAATTAATGAAATCAGGCATACCTACCATTAAGACGATAATGTCCGACGTTGTAATTTTTTAAATTAACAAACAATAACAGGCCCGTTCCGCTAAGCTTTGCAATTTCAGCAATGCCGAAAGGTTTTCATAGTAAAGTGATCACTACTTATTCGATGCAAAAGTTTTTTTAAATGATAACTTCTTATGGTAGAATAAACCGCTTCGTTGCGTAACGCGTTACGGCGCCAGTCTCAGCGGCAGCGGCGGCGGTACGCAGATTCCTCCTCTGTCACTCAAACGCACAGCGCTAGCCGTATTTCGGTAATTAAATAATGATACTAATAATGTACGTACATACACAAAATTCTAATGTACATATTCAAGAATTTTAACTAAGAATACAATATATTTTAAAATATTATTAATAAATAACAACCTAAGCTTTTCTCAAGTTAAACAATTTCAATATTAAATAGTTCAACTTAGATTAGTTTAAGTTATCACTTCTGTCGGGTGTCTCGAGACGCACACTGCTGTTTTTTTCCCTCGATATATCCAAAATCCGTCGCAACCCGAATTTAAATGGATGGGTTGTACTTTTTTAAAAAAGATAAATTAAATTCAATTGTACAATCCCTTTATCTATGACATCACGGTAGTGAAATACACCAACCTTGGAATAGCTAAACAAACTTACGTCACCGCTGTATTTTTGTCGATTTCGGTGTCTCTTCATCGATAACCCAACTCTTTTAAATTGCACCATTAACCTTCCAAACACCACGCATTCTAGACACGTTTTAAACTGTATCGTGTTATAAGATTATTCCCGCCTTTGCGCGTACCGGTGTTAAACATTTCAATGATACTTTGTAGTCCGTTGTAGAAGACTGAGCTGAAAGTAGGTACTTAAAAATAATTTTAGTCATTTCTTGTGTGTGTTAGTTGTTCAATGATAAAGCGGATTTATTCTACTTTTTTTTAAATAAAGGTAAGTAAATATTATTTTCTTAAGTTTTCATAGCTAGTACACGTAATAAAACTACGTTTCAAATATTAGAGCCTGTCCGCACAGCGATATTTCACAGCACGATTTTTTTCCCTTAATTCTGTAACACATTGAATATTATAGGAGTAGCTGCACACTGGCGGTAAAAAAATCGCGCGAGAAAAAAACCTGTGACTTGATGCAAATTGATCGCGAAGCGGTGCAATTTATTTTCGCGAGAATATTTTGTACCGTATAGAGTAAGTATGCTATGTTCGCACTGTTGAATAAAATTCGCGCGATTCGCTCAGTCGTGCAACGTCGCTATTGAAAGTACTAGTAAATTATCGAATGATTTTTGTGTCATTCTGTAATAGACAAAAAACTTTTTGCTGTATTTTCGTAACTCTTGATGTTTTATGTAGAAAAATCCTTTGATGGGTCGCAATGCCGTAAGTGGGTGAATCCAATGTTCATGACACCTTTTGATACGTCTGTTTCGCCGCCTTTAGCATTAGATAAATTAAAATTTTAGTTCGGATGTCCATTTAACACGTGCGTCTCAGCCGAGAACTGAATTATTTTGTTTGACTTGGTGTCAATGAGACTACTACACGCATATACTCATTTGAATAAGAAAAACAATTGAAAATCGGTCAAAAATTGACAGAAAAATAGCGAAACAAACATAAAAGAATCTTCTTTTGGAATTCGTTTCAAAATAGGCTTTAATGGAACTGAAACCTGGAACTTATTGATAAATAATTATTGTGGCGAATGATGGTGGAACCGTCTAGTTAGTTTTAGAACTTTTGGAAATATCCAGAACAATCTAGAACAAAAAGACAAGGACGGATATATTTAGAAAAAGATAGACGATAAACGAAAGAAAGAGATAGATAGATGTTAGAAAGGGATAGATGTATAAACGAAAGTTCCCGAACAGAAGGTTCGGGAAAGAAAAGACAGAGATAGATAGACGGGTTCTAGAAAATTCTTCCAGGTATATAAACAGCGTAGGGCGCGCCTACCGGGCAGTTTAGAGTGGAAAGTTGCAGTTTAAAGTTGAGTTCAGTTCAAGACGGTGAAACGACAAGTGCGATACTAAAGGGTTATCAGAGAAGGTTAATAGAGTACAGAGACGGATTAAGTGGTGAATTTAGTGACAAGTTTGGTGGACAGATACGCAAAGGAGGTGTTTAGCGTAGTTCGAAGGAGGAACCAGAAGCGAGCTACCCGCGATAATATTGGAGGTGGTCCGCGCAATATCGGCGACGGTATTGAGGGTGTGACAACTTATCGTCGGGACTGTGCACCGTTGGTCGTGCGTATAGGGGCAACCCTACAGAGAGGTACTACGTGCGGCTGTGTAAGTCAATAAAAGCTTTTAAATTAAAAACTGGAGTTTTCTTCCAATCCATAAGTGCGTACCCCCGGTCGCACGTAACATTATGTATCTGCTATATCCTATATCAAACCATTTGACATTGCTCACAACTTATGTAAATCATTCTCCAGACAAGAGAAAACCTTGAAATGCTGTGCAAAAATGCACGCATTATTTGTACAAGTGAACACATATTTGTACAACGTGATATCACTTAAAGTATTAGTGAATATTGTTGAGTTTTTGTATATGTATTATTGAACTACTAGTGCCGTCGAAATTTCATTCGCGTTGCTATGACGACGTTTTTGCAACAGCACCAACCACCTGCTTTTATTCCATGAGTTTAGTAGTCAGGCAGACGGCCCACTTGTATGGAAAGCGGTAACCGTCGCCTAGGGCATTTGTAACAACAAACAGACTGGAAACTCAAGACTGTTATGGCGGAACGAGATAGGGAGAGAGGTGCGCATGCGTCTCACGGATACCGACGTCAGTCGGGGTCTCGGAGGCGCAGATATGCGCAAGATCTCCTCCATAATTCCGCTGCAGAGGCCCTCTAGCATCTGGGAAGCAGAGGAGTCTTCACCCCTGTTGACGAAGTGAGTTTGCCTTTCCCGGGGCATTCTCAAGCACTGATGCGCTAGGACCAGCGTGGGCGTAACTACGTTCTAAGTCTCACGCTCTTCCTGCCATAAGCGCGGGCACATGGGAGGAGAGTGGTTTTAGTGGAGTATTGAGTCTTCGAGTCTCTACACAAGCCGGCGATTTGATTCTGGTGCTCCATTCGTGGTTGACACATCTCGTCGCTTTGGTCTAGTAAAGGACCCGGTAGTGTGCGAAATGCATTTACCCCGCCTCAAAAAAAGCCTGTTATGGCGGCATACTCTAGACCAGGGCTGGTAGCCATCCAGTCGGGCAACTACCCTGCCACCTGGCTGTGGGTTCTTTTGTCGCCTTTTATGACAGGCCGCCCAAACGCAGGAAATTGTATTCTTTCTCCGTTCCTGCACGGATGAACAGCACCCCACTAACGGAAGTCTCTTTTGAAAGCTACGTCGACTTGAGAGTCGATAATTTATAAAATAGCAATACATACAAAATAACATGTAAATACCATTCAATGAATGACATCATATGTACCTTACTTACGTACGTTTTTAAAATTCACATTTTCACGAAGTATTTTGAATGTAAATCGTTTAGGTCATCATTTGTTAAGTGATTTTGGACTTTATTCCCTCGTTTTAAAGATTGTTTTGTAGTTAAGTATTTGAACGGCTACACAAGGTTAAAAGATAAAAGTTTATACATAATGGTTTTATTGCTAGAACTCTGTTGCTTAGACCCATATTAGACGGGGCAACCAAATTGAATTAATTTGATTGAAAAGCGCAGAACTACAGCGACAAAGCGTTGTTCAATGACATCGAATGATTCAAGTTTGTGTGTATAGAGATCACTATAGTTGTTGCAAATTCAAAGACAAAAATGAATCGTGTAATAATATCTATTTTTTTATTGCCTAATTCAGGCAAACGGACAGACGGCTCACCGCTACTACCGCTCTAATACAGCACTTATATTTTTGAGGAGCATAATTTTTCATGTAGTTAAAAGGACATTACGGAAAGCTACATTGCACGAGTTCCGTTAGTAGCTCACAACGCCATAACGCTCCGTCAGTCGTTCCACATGATGACCACGGTCGTTGTGGTCGTGGCGAAAACTTCACTGATGACGTCATCATTTTCGATCACACAACGCTCATAATGACCCATGTCAAGAGTCGAGTCGAAGTGAGCTTTGACCATAGAGCATTAATTCTCTCTGGCTACGTTCCATTAGAGATTCCCAACGACCACGATTTATCGCGTTTCATTTTCTTGCCGGCGTTACAATCTTAACACAAGTGGCACGGTTATTCGACCCTCCTCTTGACATGAGTCTTTGTGAGCGTTGTGTAATCGAAAATGATGACTTTTTGCCACGACCGCAACGACCGCGGTCGCCTTGTGGAACGGCTAACGGAGCATTTTGGGCATGGTGAGCTACGAATGGAACGCGCTATCGATTGACATTGGAAAAGGCGCGATTTTAAAACCAACTAATGACATTTGTGTATTTCGTCGTTAATGACATCAACGCTCATAATCCGTTCCACTAGAGTTATATGATTCTAACTCCCGCAAGCTAGTGCAACGTGGTCGTTGTGAGTCTCTTTTAGAACGTAGCCACTATGATTTTGAAGACCCTCTTGAAAAATACAGATGTATATAGATTAAAAACAAGCCATCCCTCTCTAACCCGTCGATTGTTATGTAACTTATTTCCAGAACAATGGGTAAAGATGAGAAAGAAGATACTGGTTTCGGATTTAAAGACAAGGCGAAGGCATTGGAAACCATCAGACTGCTGGAAGAACATGACCCCAACTACCGGCGGTTGACCGTAAGGGGATTACTCGGAAGAGCGAAGAGAGTTCTATCAAGTAAGTACTATCCGTGCAGGAACGGAGGAAGAATACAATTTCCTGCGGCCGGGCGGCCTGTCTAAAGGAGCGACAAAACAACCCACAACCAGGGCTGGCAACCATCCCTGGTCTAGAGTCATCATCATCATCCGAGCGTTAAATCCCGGTTGCGTTCGGAGCGTTCACTCCGACGCCCAGGGTCCGCTTTCCTACTTTTCCTACTCCACTTCGCGCGGTCTTCAGCATCCCCCGTTTTGAGACCATTGGCACGCATGTCATCCTTCACGACGTCAAGCCAGCATTTCTTGGGCCTTCCCCTTCGACCGGGACCTGGCGGAGGCGGCATGGCTAGACATTTGTTCCCCACGTCATCCCTGGTCTAGAGTATGCCGCCATAACAACCTTGAGTTGTGTTCCGGCATTCGTGACAGGGTTCCAATCTTCCTTAAGAGAGCCGCAACCCATTTGTAACGCCTTTGGTATTACAAATGTCCATAGGCGATGGTAACCGCTTTCCATCTAGTGGGCCGTCTGCCTGTCTGCTGAACTCCTGCAAAACCGCACAATGCTGCATCGGCAGCGATCGGATTTGCCGATGCCTCTGTCATTCGGGCTTTTCGTAATAAGCGTACGTGTGGAATGTGTTTGTGAGATCATGGAGGAAAGCGAAGGAGAGCAATTTGTCGTAATTGCTTGTTTGTTAGCAGACGAGCAAGCAGTGGACGCACATGTTTTACTTAGTTGTACAAAGAATACTATGATTTGTTTGATACAATGGGTCCGATACTTACGATGCAGACATCTGGACCTACCTTTAAGGATAGAATTTTCGAGAAAATTGTATACTAGCCTTTACGCACGGCTTCGCTTGCGTCAATGTTATTGTTATCCCACGGGATTCGTTTTTTTTTTTGCATGAGTTCATCAGACAGACAGACGGTCCACGTGATGGAAAGCGGTTACCATCGCGTATGGACATTTGTAACAGCAGTGTGCGGTTGAACTGTGCGAAGTAATCCCCATTGCATCATCGGACAACAAGGCTCTCTCGTCTACGCCATCGTTTCACAGTGGAAACTAAACGTTTCGCCTCCACGTTCCTTCTGCGTACGACAGAGTTGTGGAATGAACTACCAGAGCCCGTGTTTCCCGAAAAGTCTCGTGTGAATAGGTACTATCTAGGTAAGAGTGTTCTATCTTCGACCGCATCATCACGGCATTGGACGTGATTGTGGTCAAACGCAAACCTATTTATTATTTAAAAAAACCAAAGGTCCTGTCAATGTGCTGGCGCCCTCTGAAGGGAGACTGGAACTTGGCCGCTAATGCCAGCACAAAACTTAAGTTGTTATGGCGGCATACTCTAGGTGGGCAAAGACCCTACCACCTGGCTGTGGGTTGTTTTGTCGCCTCTTGCGACAGGCCGCCCTAACGCACGAAATTGTATTCTTTCTCTGTCCCTGCACGGATAAATTCTTTCTTTATTCCTGGATATTTATATCTTTAACTAGCTGCGCCCTGTGGCGTCACCCTCGTGCTGATGGAAAATCTTTATATTTTGGATAATTCACACAATATTTTCATAAATTATAGCCTATGTGTTATTCTGATGTCTAAGCTATATTATTGTAACGTTTCATCAAAATCCATTCAGTAGTTTTTGCGTAAAAGAGTTACAAACATACATGGTGGGATAAAATATTATTTTTCAAAATTTCGAATTCGATTGCGTTATTTCATGTAAAATTTATAATCGTTTCAGTGACAAAGGCAGAGGACAAAATAAAGAATATCAAAGAAGCAATGGAAGTGTTCGAGAACTGGCTCGCTGACTTGGACAAGAACAAGGAGAAGAAGACTGAGAAGAAAGAGAAGGAAGACAAAAAGGCGAAAGAAGTTAAGAAGAAGGAAAAGGACAGTGATAACGTATGTTCCTTGCTTAGGTATTCGTATCCTACGAAAGATATCCCGGTAATTGGGATAGTGGGATAATGTTCCCAAACCTCTGGTTCCCTTATATCTGAAAATCTTAACTCGCCCTATACTGTGTGCAAGGTCGTGTTAAGTATTTTGGGCACAGGGAGGTTAGGTCCTATACCCATAACCCTGGCATAAGGCTCAGGACGGAAAACCCAGGGGTTTTAGTGGGTATCCTTAACTGGGGAGTGGTAATAGCATGGTACCAGTTCTAACCTGGCGAATTTCACACAGGGGTCGCGAACTATCCCCCCAAGGCTCTCACCTTGTCGCGGTTTTGCCCTGACTACAAAAAAGTATAGTCTACTTGGTCCCATATTAATTTTATTTTCATATAATATTTCACTATTTTCTTCACGACTTTCTTAAATGGTGTTTACTATTGTGGGCCCCTATTTGCAGTTCGCAGACCTCCGGATTTTCTTTTGGCTGAAGAGTCTACCCCTTTAAAATTCAACATCGACTCCCGGGGTACATATTGTTACGAGTAACGGGACTCGAATTAAAATGCCGTTGGAATTACTATAGAATTTATTAGAACTATACAAACACGTAGAACACAGGTTACAAATATAACTGGACGCGACCAGTACAAACGTAATGCACGATTCAACAACACGCACAAAGTCCGTCACTATATAGCTTACCGAATGTACACACGTCTTGCCTAGCTTGCGATTATCGCTCTACTGCCTCACCCCTCCGTTCGGGCATTGTTTTATACTAAACCATACAATATGTCTCGACACAATATTCAACCGCATAACAATAGTTTATAAGAATCACACCTGGCTAATCAGTACCATAAATATAACAATACACAAAAGGCTGCTTTTTTCTAATTACAGTTTTAAACACAAAGTAAACAAAAGAAGCCAAATGCCGAAAAGGTAATAAACTGCAGGTGTGAATTATTATTGTTCTTTGTCGGTCGTAACAATATGGACCACTTTGGGGACCTACATTCTACAGCATCTTGAAGTTGATGCTTCGAAGTGTTGCAGATTTTTTTTATATTTTTAGTTTAGTCGTTTTTATTTAAATATGTCGTGAACCTTCAAACATGAAAGCTTTTTGATTGTAAGGTAAGAACTCCATACGTTCCTTTTCCAGAGTTCAGAATCTGATGTGGAAATGGAGGATAAGTCAAAGGAGAAGAAAGAGCCGCCTTCGGACTCTGTCCCTGGTCTGGGCTTCAAGGACAAGGCCGCAGCCGAGAGCGCCATCCAGGCCTTGGAAGGCAGGGATCCTGATTACCAAAAGCTGGCTGTTAAAGGACTCATTGGAAGAGCTAAAAGGGTTCTCACGTGTAAGTTTAGTAATCTTGGTTTTTTTAATGTCAGTCGATAACGATAAAAAAGTTTTTCTTAATAAAAAAATTTGTAGGTATTTAACTTTTGACAAATATGTGGCGTATGGAGTTGACTATATATTGTTTTTGGATATTTTTTTGTAAAATTGATAAACATTAACAATTTTATGAGTCTATAAAATAAATCTAGAGAAATAGCGTTTTTACAATTAATTTAAAAATCTGCTGATTTTACAAGCTTTTATTCAACTGGCAATGGATGTACCTATGTATGTATGTAAGTTCGCTCAACCACAGAGGCCGTTATTTATTTATTTACGGGTCTGCCTCTTCCTTAGGCTCCATATTTGCGCCGTTTGACGTCTTCAGTCAGTGTTGCCAGATGACCATGTCAATTAACCCCAAATTTTCAAAACGAACGAATGAATTGAATTAGTAAAATGAACTATTGAATTGATGTATGATTCACTAGTAGAGTATAATTCTAAGATAAAGTAATAATACCGTATTATGACTTCGATATAATAATTGTAGTGATGAGAATTGTGTTTGTAGATGAATTATTGATACTCAAAATATCTCCAATATATCTCACAACAAAATATTTCCCCCGAATGTCCCCCGAATATCCCCTTCGACGTCAAAAAAGCCCCGAATTTGTAGGGAATTCCCCCATCTGATAACGTGTCTTCAGTTGGAGCGGCGGTGTTGCCAGCCCCCGACTCAGTCATTGGAAGATATGACTGGACCAGTGTGTCAACTGACTTTTTCTCGTAGGCACACGTGATGAAAGCAAACTGACCAACATCCAGGAGGCGATATCCCGCTTCGACCAGTTCCTGGACGACTTCGACACGATGCACCTGAGCAAGCAGAACAACCCCTACATCAGCCTGGGCCTAGTCAGGACCGCGCTCAACATGGCCGCCGGTGACGTCACCGACCAGCAGGTTTGTCTATGATTATTGACCGGGTCCTAATATTACTATCGCGTTCTACGATTTCGATGGAATTGTATGTGTTTGATTGGGGGGTAGTTTAGATACACAATTAGACCCGTCAGGTGGCTTTTTAGATGGATTTTAATTTTAAAGCAGGACCACGTCTGCCGAGACCTCTACGGCCTTACTTATAATAATCTCGTTAAGAAACGATTAGGCATCTCTTAAGTAAGAGAGTCAGAATCAGACCTTAATCAATGATGGGCTTACTTATAATCGTTTGTAAAAATTTAAGTAACTGCTCAGCAACTGATTAACGATAATCTTACCCATAAACTCCTCTTAAGGATAAGAGGTGGTAAAGTAACTCATAAATAACTGTCAAAAATAACCAACATCGAGAGGTAGTTTAAGTGACTGCTAAGAGGCAAGATGGCAAGTTTTATTTGAAACAGCCACTGATTAGGGGCTTAAGAGTCTCTTATTTAACAGATGACTAATCCTTTCTTAACGAGATTATTATAAGTAAGGCCCTGAATATCTTTTTCTTCACTAATAAAAGTGTATTACCAATTGTTTACGTAAGAGGAGCACAGATAAACGAAATTTCAATGATTAACGTAGGTTATACCCAAAATATTTCACTAAAGAGGAGTTTATGGGTAAGATTTTAACTAATCAGTTGCTGAGCAGTTCCTTTAAATTTAAGAAACGATTATAAGCAAGGCCCCTAGTAACTTATAAGAATCCTTCAATGACAGTTGAAGATATTATAAATATGTTGCCATTTAGTTGTGCCATGATTCGCAGACCAGCCCATAATTTGTGTTTTTTAATAATTAGTATGAAACATTTTCTACCGTAACATCTAACTAAATTAAATGCTGCCTAAGTTGCCTAAAACTGTTCTTCTTATGTTTGTAATGTTACGAGTTGCAGGACCCGAATTAAAATGCCCTTAGAATTACCATAGAATTTATCAAAATTATACAAACACGTATAACACAGGTACAAATATAACTGAGCACAACCAGTACAAACGTAATGCACGATTCAATAACACGCGCAAAGTCCGTCACTATATAGATTACCAAGTGTACACACGTCTTGCCTCGCTGGTGGTTATCGCTTGACTGACGACCTCTCCATTGGGGCATTTCTTTATACTGCTAATACAATATGTCTCTCGGTCGCGTGGACTGATTTTTTTAGTATCACACCTGGCTAATGACTACCATAAAAGATTACAATACACAATAAGCTGCTTTTCTGATTACAAATTTTAAACACAAAGTAAACAAAAAAGTCCCAATGCCGAAAAGGTCATAAAATGTGTTTCTACAGACGCAGATGTGAATTTTCCTGTGTCGGCACCTCGGTCGTAACAGTAAAGTACGAAGATGATCTTCCAAGGAAAAGCAATGTATATTGGTTTGTTTGTTACAGAAAGCCTTCATAGAAGCGTACAAGTCTGTGAACGGCGAATACAAACGCCTCCGGACTGTGCCGGAGAAAGAGGATGGCAAGACTTGGGACATTGTCAGGAATGCTGCTCTCAAGGACTTGAAGGAGAAGGTACGACAATTCTATTTCAGCTAGACATGTTGCTAGGGACTTTATTGGAGCAGCAATAAAATGTTGCAAGCGGTGTTACCAGTGAAAAAAAAACATTGATTGGGTAATTAAGAGCCTCTTAGCCAAAAGGTGGCTAAGCATTGCTTAGCGAGATTATTATAAGTAAGGCTGAGAATATAGATTTCAATTTTAACTTATATGTATGACCTTCGAAAAATTTTATGCAGTGAAACTTTTTTGAATTATCGCACCAGCCTCTACTATAAGTGCAGGGTTATAGTTTTATGGCCGTTTCTTATATCTTACTATGCATTCATTTGCCTTAGCATCGGTTGAATTTTGTCATTACTTAGATCAAGTTATAACCGATAATAAGGAGAATGTACGGTCATTAAAATATAGGAGCCATCCATAGATTACGTCACATGTTAAGAGGGGAGGGGGTCGACGAAGTGTTAGATTACGTCACATGTTAAGAGGGGAGGGGGTCGACGAAGTGTGACCTTGTGTGACGAGGAGTAGGAAGGAGGGGTTCTAAACATCGTGAAGTCATATCTCAAAATCTAAATCAAACTTTAAAAAACACGAAATTTAAACTATTACGAAAACCTTCAATATATTTCCAACTCTATCCGTATGATAATAGTGTTTAAATTATTAAAAAATAATTCAAATCGAAATAAAACCAATTACGGAACTGCTCTTTTAATTTAATAATTTCGTAATCTAAAATTGCAAAATGTTGTGATGTCGCGCTAGAGATGGAGGAGTCTCGAGTGTGACCAGCTGTGACGAGGACGGGGGAGGGGTTAATCAATCATGAAATTCGTGTGACGTCATTTGTGTATGACTCCTTAGTTTGCATTGGGTTTAAGCGAATTTACAATTAATTTCTGTCAGACGCTCTGATATTAGTTGTATGATTTTAATATTCAATTAATATGTTTGCGAGTGTGTTTCTATTATCTACTGGCTAAATAGTTATATATCTGTCTTTGTGTTTTATCGTGTAATTACCCTTATTCGGACATTGTAGCCGCGCACATACACACTTTTTAGTGTCAACTCTAGTCGTGCGTCGGAACTGACACACAAGAATTTTGTATCTATATATTATATATAAAATTCTCGTGTCACAATGTTCGTTCCCATACTCCTCCGAAACGGCTTGACCGATTCTCATGAAATTTTGTTTGCATATTGGGTAGGTCTGAGAATCGGACAACATCTATTTTTCATATCCCTAAATGTTAAGGGTAGTCCACTCCTAATTTTTTTATTTATTTTTAGATATTTTTTTTATGATACAGCATTCAAAAATACATACAACCCTACATTTTCAACCCTCTACGATCAACCCCTATTTTTTATTTGGCGATTGAAGCTTTTCCGGGCAAGACGTCGTCTGGCGGGACAGCTAGTAGTATATATTAATACGTGAAGCAAAAACTTTGTGCCCCTTATTACGAACATTGCGTGGACGGAGGAGTATGAAATTTCGCACTTATTGTTTGTATAGAGCAGAAACAACGACTATTTTTTTAAAATAATGCATAAGAAATACATTAAATCAATTTAAAAAAATTACACACACTACCATGTATTTGATACACACAGGCATATATACTCGTTTGTTTATTGTTCAAGTCAAATGAACAGTGTAGCCTTGGCGAAATCTTTGTTTATAGAAGTATAGTCTTTGACATTATTTACTATGGTCGAATTTCAACCACGAGCGACCACTAGTATTAGTAATTCTGTAAGCATTAAATTTTATTTCCATTACAGCACGCGGAAGCAAAACTTTTCAATGATAAAGACGAGCCAACAAAAGAACATTTGGAGATGCTTCTTTGGGCGTATTCGCCGGAAGCGGCGCGAGTCAAGAAATACGTCCCGGAAACAAAGGAAGAGAAACCAGAGAGAGAAAGAGAGAGAAGTGACAGGAAGAGAAGGAGTAGTGGCGGAGATGAGTCACCTAGTAAAAAGAAGAAAGAGTAATATTATTTATGTGGTGATATTATGTAAAAGTGCCTGTATTGAATTGATTAAAAATATTTTCTTGCTATGTTTTTGATTTATTTCACTATCCCAATGAGCCTATAGTATATTTGTGTGACAATGTTTAAATACAATTTTTTTAAATTCATCCCACGTTAATGGAATAGAATCAATATGAAATTTGAAATGCGAATTACCTAATAAAAGAAATATTCGAATTTTGGTTTACTAACTGCTTTCAATTCGCGCCTCATAATGTTAATAGTGTACTTGCACATTTTCCTGAAATAATCACATTTAATAAAAGGTATATAAAGGTAATATATAGCATGTGTAATTTATTAAAATGTTCCTAGTAGCCCTCTTTAATATTTCTTTAAATACCGCGTACACATTGGGCCACCAAAAGGCAAACAAACTTCAACCTACAATTGTTAAAGATCCATACCTACTATACATTCAGTTATTTGATAAGACGTATTAAATTAAACAAACGAAAGTCAGTCAACTTTCTTCGTTGGCGTTCACTTAATTCATATGTACCTGGCAATGAAAGATCTTTCCTTGAATATGGCGGGAAATTAAATGGAGGTCTTTTTTACAGCTTTATTTTTAAAATATGAAATAATATTTGGTAGATTATTGATTTTTCAAATAACTATTTCATATTTGTGTTAAAAATATATATTTTTTACGGATAGTATTAGAACTGAACTGAATACATCAATGGAATAGTTTCATATAAGAATAAGCTTTGAAAGGCTTGTTGCCATGCCATTAGGATCCATTTAAAAAATATAAAATGGGCTGAGCCGATTTTGTAAACACAGAGTACAATGAACTTTATTCATTTTATGCAATATAATGACTGATATTGTTAAAATTATGAATTAAACTCGTGCCTATAAGTGCCCATTGTATATTTTAACTAGTATCCGTTATATAAAAACATGTAATAACTTAGAAATCTCCCTTAATATAAACGTACATGAAGTGCCGCTTACATAGGAAAAATTAAGTGATTTATCAACTGATTAGTGCTAAATTATGTGTTCATAAGTGTTAAAAAGTGATATCAGCAGTGTTTTGATATATATTACTTGTTACATTTTGTTTTTAATAAATTAGTGGTAAGTAAGAACTTGCTATATATTCAATGTATAACTTATTCACTTTCATATCTCTTGCGTTATAAATTTTAATAAATAAGTATTTTCTGAGATAATTAGATCTGATATACAGATGGACACGAGTGAAGTGATTATGAATTATTTACCATCAGATTCCTATTTGTATTTTCACAAACTCAAAATGAGCAAACTTTTTGAAAATCTTAATTTAAATATAATCTGCTTTGTAATTTAATGTATAGCATTTTGAAACATGTTACAGTTGTTCTTATATAAACCTTAGGAGAGACTACTTCTCTCTGTCTGTATAACAAGGAGTGTTCTGAAGAACTGTTTAGAATGGTGCCTTTGTCCTCTTTCTACCATTGCGCCACTCGCCATCGGTTGGTAATTAACGCTACGCTACGGTTCTGTAGAATGTTTTTCTTGCGTAGCGTGGGGATTTGGAATGAGCTCCCAGCAAAGGTTTCCTCACAGCACTACAATATGGAGTTTTTCAAATTTTCAAAAAGGGTGTTATAAAATTTCTTCAAGGCCAACAGCACGTTGGTGATCTTTTGTTGTAAACATCCATAGATGATGGTAACTGCTTTACACCAGGTAGGCCGTCAGCCTGTTTGTTATACTCCAGCTATAAAAATAAAAGAAGGGTTCCATGGGTGTGACCAATATTTCTCAGATTTCAACAGTTTCCTACACAACATAACATTCCTGTGGGAGTGCTAGTGCCACTCAACGAGGCGAATCTCACACTCCGTACTGCGCTTCCCCTGCTGCAGGAAATCTGGTTGTTTGGAGGGGAATCAGTTTGTCCTCAAACGAATTCCCCAGGGGAAATATAAAAACACCTTTATATACTATGAACAGATCTGAACTGAAAGCTCAGCTTCGCTTCACTCCTGCCTTGCCTTTTTTTTTATATCCACACTTTGCATCTCAAATAATACATAAAAGTGTCTCATATACCACACCCCGTCTATTGTTATACATACATAACTTCACGCCAGGTCCCTTGCGGGGTAGACACGAACAACAGAGAACCATTCAGGCTTATTCTTACACACCTCACTTGCCTCTTTGACATTCATAGCTCTTGTCATGCGCGCTCATCTGTTCCTAAGGCTTCTGACATCACCTTCTGCTAGTACACGATCATTGAAGGTGTGTCGTGGCCTTCGTGGCGACTTCTATTGTATTCTCCATTACATTGTTTGTATTATCTCCAGGTTCCTGTGTTGTCAATGATGACTAGCATGCAGATGAAGAGGCACAGTCTGGAAGCGGGCAGCGAAGCCAGCTACTGTAAGTAGTAACCAGTTCACAATCGAGTCTTCCAGAAATTCTGTAAGGTGCTTTAGGGTAATTACCCTAAAGCACCTTTGGCTTATTTTTCAATTGAAGACGTGAGTGGATGAAGGTGATATGTCGCATATTCGGTTTTTTGCTTTTTTTTGCGTAGATGAAGGTTATAAGTCGATACCAAATGACTACAGACCTTAGACTATATATATAAGGCATATTAAAAAAAATAAAGAGTTGCAAAGGTGTTAAGTTCAGTTCAGTTTAAAATAAAATTAAAACTTTGATTTTGATTTACTCTGAATTGGAATTATGCGACTTATCACCTTCATCCACTCACATCTTCAATTATTTGATTTAATACCTTTTTTTATCCCTCTAAGTCTAATTTAGGAAATACATACAATTGTCAGCAGTTTATTATATTTGGGTATTAAAATCAATGTCATTACATCCCTTGGTTTTCCTAAAAACAATAATTCCAGACTATAATCTATCACTGCCAAATTTCATCAAATTCGTCCAGCCGTTCTGGCGTGTTTGAGCAACAAACACCCGTCGAAACTTTCGCATTTATAATATTAGTATAGAAAATATAGCATAACTTTGTGTTATTCCTGATGTGTAAGCAGTACCTACATAGGGGTAGACAGAGAGTTTGAATTGGCACTTGCTACTATCTTGCCAAACAGTGCTTGCTTCATTTACTTTAATTGACCTCTCCATACATACACTCTTATTATGGGCGTTCTTTACCTGGCCATTCCTTAAAACATCTGGTGATTTAATCGCGGTAAATACAGTTTTACAATTATGGTAGACATCACACGCGACCAGAAGGCTGGCATCTATTTTGCTCAAAGATTAAGCGTTGCCAAATAACGTGGCAACGCCACCAGCCTTGTGAGGACGTTCCCGGGAAGTGACAGTGGCATTATTTAATCTTTACCTATTTTCCCCTTTTTTATTTAGTTTTAGTTTTTAATATGGTATAGATTATACATTATTTTTAACCCGCTTTAAGTTTCACCCGCGCTTTGTCCCGATCCCGTGGTACATAGCGTCATGTTATATACCCTATGACACTCCTTGTTAACGTAGCTTTCCAACAGTAAAAAAAAATAAAATCGGTTTAGTAGATACAAAGATTACAACCTACAACGTCACAGACTTTATCTCTTCATAATATTAACAAAAAAAAATTACACAACTTATATTTCCGATCAAGTACAGACCGGTTTCCGACTTGTAATTAGTCTATATTGAACTTTATTCGCAAGCGGATGTGGCAGGGCGTTGCTTGCTATGCATTCTTAACTCTGTTCCGCTTACAAGATTCGTACACTGTCTCGCGCTACTAAAACTGATCTACTGCGCAGGTACATCGGGAGGGATTATTAGTTGTGTGAAACTGTACGTCGCGGTCTACCGGCACCGACAACCACCCATACTGTTCTCATACACTTGTTTTGTACTACCTCCTACCTACCCCTATGGGAAACAGGCGTCATAATATTGTTACAAGTTGCGGGACTCAAATTAAAATGCCGTTGGTGTTATTATAGAGTTTATTAGAACTATACCAACACGTATAACACAGATACAAATATAACTGAATATAACAAATCAAACGTAATGCAGAAGGTCGTAATTCAATAAAACGCGCAAAGTCCGTGACTATTAGTTTTCCGATTATACACATGTCACGCCTTGATCGTAGTTGTCGCTGAACTGCCCCCCTCCCTCAAACAGGCCATCGTTTTATACTGCACAAATGCAATATACCCCCCCCCCGGGCAACATGCACCGAATTTCCTACAATCAGCTTGTACTTTAAAATCCGTAACACCTGGCTAATGATTACAATACAACAATAGGCCGTATGCCAATAAGTAAACAAAAGAAGACGATCATAATAGAATTACAATGGTTTCAATGTTATTAATTATTAGTTCAAAAGCCGACGGGTAATAAATGTGCTTTGTTTCAGATATGCAGGTAGATTTTGTTTTTGTCGGGACCTGAGTTGTAACAAAATGTATGTATGTATATAAGCTATAAAACCGGTAGTAAGGCAACTGAACGCATAGCAACCGGCTGCAAGAGTATATAATATATTTCCAGGTGATAGGGAGACCTGGGACGACTGGGGCAGCAGGTCCTCCCTTAGTCAAGTGGAAGAGGTGAGTACATTTCAATGTTTAACTTCTTTTTAAATTAGAGAGATATATATATATATATATATATATTGTACACCATTACAGAAAGCACGGAAAAACTTATAGCCTCAAAATAGTCTAAATGTGCACAAAGGGCGGTCTTATCGCTAAGAAGCGATCGCTTCCAGACAACCCGTGGCAGGAATAAAACATATTATATTGGTCAAAGGCATTGATATATTAAAAATATTAATATATCAATGGTCAAAGGTGGTTATTTACATTATATTTTATTCAATAATAAACATATAAGTATGTAAAATATTATATAAGTAAGATTTGTACTTAATAGACATATATAGATATAGCTGTGCCCTCGACGTCGTCCGCGTGGTATTTGTTTTTAAAACCCCCCGGTTTTGAAACATTCTTCATTGGTGCTCCGCTCCTATTGGTCTTAGCGTGATGATATATAGCCTATAGCCTTCCTCGTTAAATGGGCTGTCTAACACTGAATGAAATTTTCTAATGAGATCAGTATGTTCCTGAGATTAGGGCGTTCAATCAAACAAACAAACTTTTCAGCTTTATAATATTATAGTATAGATTATATGTTCTGCAAAGTGGTAGTACACTGTTTTGTACTATAATCGATAGTTTTCGCAGCGCACGACGTATAAGGATTTTTTCGGGTCATTTTTTTACACCTCGGGTTACATTATTAGACTTTTAGTAAGGATCCCTAATTTTTTTGAAAATATAATATCGCCTATAGCCTTCCTCGATAAATGTACTATCCAACACTGGAAGAATTTTTCAAATCGGATCAGCGATTCCTGAGATTAGCGCGTTCAAACAAACAAACAAACTCTTCAGCTATATAACAAGCTCTTCATACATATTAGTATAAGATTACAATATAAAAATATCTAACATCACTATGTTGCAGATAGTTCTTTTTTGTCATGTTCTTAAATTAGTGAAGGATGACCCGTACAGGGTGGAGGAGCGAGGTGGAATGCTCCTCCGTCTCGTAGGAAGATCTTCCAGTGAGATCTTCTCTCCTACGATAAGTGAGAGTTCCGATGACCCACCTGATGGAAAGCGGTTACCATTACCTATGGACGCTGCTGCTCTCTAAATAGATACTGGAACCTGGCCATTGATGCCGGAACGCAACTCAAGGTTGTTATGGCGGCATACTCTTAACCAGGGATGGTAGCCATCCAGACGGGCAAATACCCTACCACCTGGCTGTGGGTTGTTTTATCGTGACTTATGACAGGCCGCCCCATCGCAGGAAATTGTATTCTTTCTCCGTTCCTGCACATAACTTCCCCAACTTCCCCAACGAATAACGGCAAGATATAGAATCGGGTCATTATTTACGCATAGATTTAGTTACAGAACCAAGAAATACGTGATTCCGACTCGCACACGGCCTGTCATTAATTCCGTGACGTGTGTTGCGTCAAACGTGTACCCGTACCGGCATCACAGTGACATAATTGTGGCGTCCTTTTATAGAACGCGGAAACGCGCCGTATGCGCCGGTCGGGGCCCGGCCGCGTATTATGCGCCTTTCATATGGGCACATTATGAGTATTGTCGGATAGATCGAATTGTATCACGTTCGCCGGTGTATGGTTGCTGTATGATATTGTTACGGGTGTGGGACTCGAATTAAAATGCCGTTGCAATTACAAATAGTAAAAGTACAAATATAACTGGACGCAACCAGTACAAACTGCACGATTCAATAACACGCGCAAAGTCCGTCACTAAATAGCTTATCGAATGTACACGTCTTGCTCGTATCGTAATCGTCGCTTGACTGCTTCACACACACACCCCCCTTCCCCCCCCCCTCCCCCCCCCCGTTCGGGCATCGTTTTATACTAAACTGTACAATACAACAATCGATCGCGTGGACTTAAGTTTCCGAGAAACCGTAATCTGCACACCTGCGGTCATAAACAAGTAGAATAACAATAGGCTATTGCCTAATTGCTAATTTTAAACACAAAATAAACAAGGCGGGAAAGGTAATAAAACAGGTGTGCATTTACTTTGTCGACATGTAAGAATATTGTTACGTGCGAGCGGGGGTACGCATTTAAGATTGGAAGAAAACACCAGTTCTTTCAACTAACTTACAAAGCCGTACGCGACTCTTTTCTGCAGGGTTTGCCCTTTCAAGCAGAACTTACGACGCTCTGCCCCGACGATGAGGTGTCCCACTCTCAATACCGTCGTCGTTATTGCATAGACCTCACCTTAAAATTTACCGCGTGTAGCTCGCTTCTGGATTTCCTCTTATACTACGCTAAACTCCTTCACTGAACTGCCCATTAAACTCGGCACTGTCTTCTACTTAACTCTTCTCCAACCCTCTCGCATCGCACTTGTCGCTTTGCTGAACTCAACTGGCCGGTAGGCGCGCCTAATTTCGATCTTCTTTTCGTTATTCTTTTTATTTACCATCTATCTCTTTCTAACCATCTATCTATCTTTTCTTTCCCGAACCTTCTATTCTAGAACTTTCGTTCATCGTCTATCCCTTTCTAAAAAGGTATCTGTCCTTGTCTTTTTCTTCCAAAATCTTCCACCTTTTTCCAGAAGTCTTGAGACCGGCTTACGCTGCCAGAATATTCTACCTACCGTCGGTCGCCATAATATTATTGTGTGGGGACAAAAGTTGTAATGGGCTTTCCATATTTTCGACGCGTTCATCCAATTCCAGGCGTATTGGCTGAAATCAAATTGAAATCCAGCGAATTATGGGATGTAGCCATTTTTTTTGCCAGGGGAAAGATTTTGCGGGATTCCCAACTCCGCGTGCCCTGGCAGGCGTGGGCCTCCCTCACTAGGCCTCGTCCAATGCCAGGGGACTAGGCCCCCGGCCACAACTAGGTCTATTCCGTGCCTGGGGCTGTCTGTAACCACACCACGGGAAGAGAGACGACTCATCTCGACATGGGATGTAGGCAGGACCTACTTGCCCGATGACAGAGGCCTTGCGAACATTGAACAATACATTTCAACAAATTGACATTTTTATCTATAGTGTAATTGAATACACCAGAACTGCATACTATATTATATCATTATATGTTATGATGATTAAATATGTATATACTAGGTGACCCGGCGAACCTCGTACCGCCATATTTTCTGAATTCCTAAAAGACTGTTTCATGACACAAAAACAAAATCACCAAAATCGGTCCAGGTGATTAGGAGGATTCTAGAACCCGATCTTACCACCATCTACCGGTTCTAATTGTGAATCTAAACCATCCCACCCACTCAAATACACACACAAAATTTCATCAAAATCAGATGTATAGTTTACGATTCTATAAAGAACATATAGACAGACATTCATTTTTATATATAAAGAAGATAATGTATTTTGCGTACCACGCTATTATATTGGTTACAACTGTAATTTAATCCGGTCAATTTAGACATAAAAATAGTGATCAAATAAAGAAAATTCCGACAGAGCCAAATTTTCGTAGAGACCTTAGGTTTACCATAATAAATAAAGTGTCAAAAATCCCCATCGGTCCCATGTGTGCTACGGGACTTATTCGGGGCCCAAGGTCAAAATTTTAGGTTTTTTTGATTTTTCTCGAAAACGGTAAGTTTTATCGAATCTTCAGAGCAAAGTTGTAGATCTCAAAATTCTCTATAAAAATGGTCCGTATGATTTTTTCTCTAAGACCCACCATTTCCCAGATATTGCGCTTGTAAGAATCACGTTGTACATAATATGCACACATTCCCACACCACCAGTGAGGCGCGGTTTTTTTAACGTGGTTACTCCGGTAGGCCTATTCCACGAACCTTTATGACGTTATTTTCAGGAACAATACTTATTTAATAGTATGAAGATTATTGATATTGGTTATTGAGTTTAACTATCGTTCTAATTTTTTTTTGTTACTTTAATCTGACTCATACTCTTCATACTCAACTTCAACAACCATCTTTTTTTCTTTTTCTTCTTCCTGTTGCTGAATGTTCAGAAATTGTTCAAATGACGATGAATCAGTTGTGTCTTCATCAAAATCATATTAATCTTCCTCTCTTGTATTTAATTGAACATTCAAGCAAGAAAGACCTTGGCAATTGGTACACGCTGGAGAACACTATAACCCTACTTTTCTACATCCACATTTGGCACTACAACCTTTCTTGCAATTGCAAAAAATAGTGTTAAGAAGTATTTCTGGAGCAGGGGGCAGTAAAGTTTGAATCGGTTCCAAAGTATTATTTATCAATTTCCAACCCCAATCTTCAGGGTTCAGTTGATTGCCTTGCCATGTCTGAACTTGATAGTATACTCGATACAAATGGCGGATTGTAGATGCCGATGTTGGAGGAAGAAAAGATAGTTGTACTTGCTTTTTGTTTTGTGTATTTTTCACAAATTTTTCATAAATACGTATATTCACTCGAACTGCACGTTTAACACTAAAAGAAGCAGGTATATGAACGACACCACGTGGACAAAAGAATAGCCAGATGTTATTCAAGGCCATACAAGTAGAGGGGATTATGTAAGGGACTGGCGGTCTTTTGAGAGTATATTTTCTTAGAATAGTATAA
The DNA here is from genome assembly GCA_949752895.1 of Dendrolimus pini. Lineage (NCBI taxonomy): Eukaryota > Metazoa > Arthropoda > Insecta > Lepidoptera > Lasiocampidae > Dendrolimus > Dendrolimus pini. Next base: position 11,347,143 of record OX457151.1, read on the forward strand.
TGTATACATAAAAGAGACACAAGTAGGCATTATTGCTTGCTTGAGTACCTGAATATGTATATACCTATATACGTGGCACATGTGAGAATATTATGTAGAACGTGATTCTTACAAGCGCAATATCTGGGAAATGGTGGGTCTTAGAGAAAAAATCATACGGACCATTTTTATAGAGAATTTTGAGATCTACAACTTTGCTCTGAAGTACTTATTCGATAAAACTTACCGTCTTCGAGAAAAATCCAAAAAACCTAAAATTTTGACCTTGGGCCCCGAATAAGTCCCGTAGCACACATGGGACCGATGGGGATTTTTGACACTTTATTTATTATGGTAAACCTAAGGTCTCTACGAAAATTTGGCTCTGTCGGAATTTTTCTTTATTTCAATTGTAAAAATTGACCGGGCTAAATTATAGCGATATTTGTAAGTAAATAATATTTTTTTATTAAGTCGCAGAATCACTATTATTTTATGCTTATTTATTAATTATTATTATTCTATGTGCATGTAAGGTTTTGTCTTTACAGACTGATATGGACGCTTGTCCAAAAATCCTTAAAATAATTTAAAAAAAAACACTGATCTTCGGCCACCCATCCGAATTTACGTCACCACCGACCGTCATTTAACAACATTGATCTGCGGCCACCCATCCGCATTTACGTCACCATCGACGGTCGCTTGATCTTCAGGCCTCCCCGTCCCTGCGCGTGCGCGCATTGCAGCATGCATGTATCAATTCATTATGCGGAAGTGATGTTGTTTGGTGTCTTAAGTGTCCATTTTTGATCCGAGGTTATTCGTGGCCATACGGACGCCATATTGCTGCCTTTATTGCAGGGCTGTCGAAATTCGTAAGCTAGCTATCCCGGCTGAGTCTTCGACTTTGTTTTTATCCGTGCAGGAACGGAGAAAGAATACTAATTTTGCGTTGGGGGGGGGGGGGGGCTGTCGCAAGAGGCGACAAAACAACCCACAGCCAGGTGGTAGGGCATTTGCCCGACTGCATGGCTACCACCTCTGGTGTTACCGACACGAATATCTGGCGCCGCCTTTAATTTCCCAAAAGTGTATCTGTTGCCTTATTAGTATAAATGTCATGTGAAACACATTTAGAAAAAGAAAATAAAATCTAAACAGATATACAATGCAAAAGTGGATGGATGCAAAAGTCGCGGAAGGCCACGACACACCTTCCATGATCAAATTGATCGCGTACTAGCAGAAGGTGATGTCAGGAGTCTTAAGAACAGACGAGCGTGCATGACAAGAGCTAAGAATGCCAAAGAAGCAAGTGAGGTGTGTAAGAATAAGCCTGAATGGCGCTCTCTTGTTCGTGCCTACCCCGCAAGGGACCTGGCGTGAAGTTATGTATGTATGTAAATGTAAAATAAAATCCTCTTCCGTTTTAACATTGAATGGCGTCGTTTCATTTCTGGCACAAAATCATTATTTCGCTTTGAAGAGACTCCAAACATAACCCAAAAGCACGAACCAGCTATACCTGGTCTAAAGTATGTCGCCATAACAGCCTTGAGTTGTGTTCCGGCATTAGTGACCAGGTTCCAGTGTCCCTTAAGAGAGCAGCAGCGCATTTGTAGCACCTTTGGTGTTGCAAATGTCCATAGGCGATGGTAACCGCTTTCCATCAAGTGGGCCGTCTGCCCGTCTGCTGAACTCCAGCAATAAAAAAAGTGTTTTGTCGCGAGTGAGAGTCGCAGCAGCGCCGTCAAACTATATACTATGTGTGACCGCCGAACAAATCCAGCAAAATGAAAGAAAAACATCAAAATCGGTTGATTTGTTTCGGAGTTCATCGCGGACAAACGCTGTGACACAGAATTTTTATGTAGAAGATATCGACATTATAAAAAGAAGTCTTAAAATAGCTCTCTTTAGTCTTTTTACAATCTGGGCCCAAGAATGTGTGAAAGAGTATCTATTCTTCCTTCCTATCCTTTTGCATACACCTTTCATAAAAAAGTACAGGGTTAGTGAAATATAGCCAAAAAGATGGCGCTTCGGTCACCTTGTATTGTCGCCACCGTCGCAGACATTGACAACAAGAATGACAGCCGCAATTTTAATGTGTTGCTCTCGTGGTTAGTTAGTTCCACCGTGGCTAGATGACGTCATGCGTATTTATCAGAAGGTACTCTGAATGAAAAAGTTCGACATTTCTAAGAATTATGATATGACATACACACCTTTTCTTAACGCGAGGAAAGCCGCGGACAAACGCTAATAAATGTAACCAAACCGTAGTACAGTATCACACAAAGGTTATCATTTATTTCGTACGGCGCTTTAATATTTTATGCGGTAACTTGTGTGGGCAGCAACCCTGAGGTCAGACGCTACTATTGAAATTCACACCATAATATAACTCACTAGATACTCATTCGAATATATTCAACTTATTTTTGGGAGGTGCTTAGAGAGTATGAATAAATGATTGAAAACTCTTTATCGTTCACCGTAAACTTAAATTTAGATAATTTGTGCATCGCCACTATATCAATTCATTGCTGGGGTTTTCTGGAAGAGATCGCTTTTTAGCGATAAGGCCGCCCTTTGTACATAACTAGATATAATTTTAGTCTTTAAGTTCATGTTTGTATTGGTGTACAATTTTTTAATTTATTTATTACCTTTCCACTAAATAATAATAATAGCAATAAAGTGTTACCTATCTATCTATCGATACATTTGCTTTACAGGGAGTAATGTGCTATCTAGTTTTTTTTATAAACATATGATTTCTGTCTAAAATTTATTGCTGCATGCATAATTTTTTGTAGATCATTTTGGTAATGCTGCCACCAGATTTTTGCACTCAAATACGCTATTTAATGATGTTCAAATATGTTGAGTCCAACAAGATCATCGCTCACAGTTTGACCTATGATAGAATTTAAACACTGCTCATACAGATAGAGTTGGAAAAGTTTTTCGTTAATACTTCGTTAAAATTTCGTGTTTTAAAGCTTAAATATATTATATCGATATAATATATTTAATGTGACGTCATGAAATTTATAATCCCTCTCTCCCCTGGTAATTTTTTTTCTACACACACAATTGTTTTGTAACGTTTATAAATTTTATAACTCCTACAAACTTAAACGATGTTCAAATTAATGTGGAGACAAATTTAATTCATTTTTTCATTAATTAAAAATTTAAAAACTTCGTTTAAAAAAACCGACTTCAAAAACTAAAAAACTAAAATGTATAAAATAACTTATTTCTTAAGCTATTATTTATTTATTTATTTATTTATTTGGACAACACAACAGATAACAATCAGTAATTCATTTATATAATATAGTTTGTAAATTATTACATCTAGATTGAGATCCAAGCGTGCTGACACATACATGTTAAAATTATATTTTCGCAAACAAAATTATGTGAATAATGTCAGTAATAGTGATTTAATAAATAATTAAAGCTAGGACATTATTTTTAGTCATACATTATAAGGTAATATTAAGAAAAAGAAAGCATTAAACAAATTACCAAACAAGTGAAGAGGTGTGATCTTTCAGCGTAGAAATTATAATTTTTTTAAAAGCTAAAGGTTTTGCATTAAATATATCTAAATTTTTGTTTTTTAAAGAGAGTTCGTTGTAGACACGACACATTCTTGTCAACGGATTGTAGTATGATGTGTTGTTTTTACAAACTTCCAAGATAAATGTTTTGTTATGTACACGTTTATTACATTTCGTGTTAAGGGACAAGATATTTAATAAATAAGACGAATCCAATTTACCATGCAGTAATTTATGCAAATAGACTAGGTCATGTTGTGTGCGACGAACGTGTAAAGGAGTAACTTTAAATTTTACGAGTCGTTCAGAGTAGCTTGTTAGACTGCGTCCAAGACCACTTTTATAACTTAAAATCCTAAGACATTTTCTTTGAAGGTTTTCGAGAGTTTTAGACTGTACTGAATAACAGGGTGACCAGATAACACAAGCATACTCCATAATACTTCGAACCAAACTATAGTAAAGTGTTAGATAGCTCTGAGGTTTCTTAAATTCTTTTGTACACCTAGTTATAAACCCAAGCAATTGAAGGCCTTTGTTTGCTATGTACGAGTAATGATCACGAAAAGTCAATTTTTGGTCAAAGAGTACACCCAAATCCTTAGCAACATATTTCCTTTCAAGTGTGTTCCCATTAATTTTATAGTTGTATGTCTTTGGATACCGTTTATTTGTGAAAGTAATTACGAAGCATTTTTCTATGTTAAGATACATCTGATTACATTGACACCACTCCTTTATAACATGTAGGTCACGTTGGAGTTCCAAGCAATCAGAAGTATTGTTGATGACCCGATACAGTTTTAGATCATCCGCGTAAAGAAGACTAGGGCTAGACAAGTTGTTTATTAAATCATTTATAAAAACAATGAAGAATAGCGGCCCAAGATGCGATCCTTGTGGCACCCCAGATTTTACAATAACTGGCAAGGAACTTAGACCTTTTAACGCAACCAACTGGCTTCTATTGCATAAATAGGATTGTACCCATCTTAAAAGATTACCGTGGATACCGAAATAAGTCAGTTTTTTGAAAAGCATGACATGATTGACCTTATCAAATGCTTTCTTAAAATCAGTGTGAATGGCGTCGACTTGTCCACCTTTAGCAAAAACTTCACAACGATAATTTTTGTATTCTAATAAATTAGTAACTGTTGATCTGTTTTTTACGAAGCCATGTTGTCTATTAGAGATGAATGGTTTGACCTGGTTATATATATAATATATAATAAACTACGGATTCGAAAATTTTGGAAACACATGATAAAATACTAATGGGTCGGTAATTTTCACAGTTGGATTTATTGCCAGATTTATGTATAGGGACTACGTTGGCGATTTTCCACATCGATGGGAAGACTCCGAGCTCAAGTGATTTATTAAATAACATAGTTAAAGGACCGCAAATTTCGTCAGCACACCTAAGATAAAATAGTGGAGGTATTTTGTCAGGCCCAGGACCTTTACGGCAATCTAGTTTCTTCAATTTAGTTAGTACCGAAGTTTCAATAAGTTTAATATTCGAAAGACCATAGTTGCAATAAATTGGATCTGCCGATGTCTCACTGGTGTCATTAATAAATGCTGGTTCCTCAAAGACAGAGCTAAAGTGTTTTGAAAAAAGTTCACAGATTTCCTGAATGTCAGAAGACGATTCTCTGGCAAGGGTCATGGTTTGTGGTATACTAACACTTGATTTTTTATTGTGTATGAAGTTCCAGAAAGCTTTTATATTTGTATTTAAAGAGGACTCGGTAGAAGAGATGTATGCAGAATAGGCATTTTTTGTGAGTAGTTTGCATCTGGTACGTAAAAAAGTAAATGTATCATAGTCTCGAGGATTGCTGTATTTTTTAAAACGATTATGGTATTTATTCTTTTCTTTTAAGCATTTTTTCAATGTTGGTGTGTACCATGAAGGATATTTTTTATCAGTGTTGCTTATATATGGTGTGTATTTTGCAATAAGGTCGTTTATAATTTTATAAAAAGAGGCCACACAAATATTAATGTCTGATACATTGAATAAATTGGTCCAATCAGTATTTTTAAGATCTATTTTTAATTTAGAGTAATCGCATTTACGGAAGTTATAACGTTTTGCTTTACTCGTTTCTATATTCTTAATAGCAACTAGTTTTTCAATTTTAATCTTAAATGCCGGATGATGTGAATCAAGCCGGGAAATAGGATCTGCAGCAAACACACGAATATATTCTGAGGTACATAGCACAAGGTCTAAGAGCAGGTTATTAGCATTAAGTAAATGGTTAAATTGATAAAGATTACAGAGGTTTATGCTTTCTATTAAAAAATTCGCTTTAATGTCACACGATATGTTAGGTGTCATATAATAAGTGTTAGGTGTAGAAGACCAAGCAATATTAGGTGTATTAAAATCTCCCACTATCAAAAATGTGTCGTTAGCTTCACACTGTGAAACTATTTTATGCAGGTTTTCATAAAATTGGCTTATGTAAACACGCGATAAATCTGGTGACAAGTAACAGACACAAATATGGAATTTACTATGAGCGGCGTTAGATGGTAATACAGTTATCCATAAATCTTCAACTGCAGATTCCCAACTCGATTGTCGTATTACATTGAAAGTATTGCTGATAGCAATCAACACACCACCTCCATCTCGTTTAGCAATTTTAGTTGTATGACGGTCTCTACGAAAAACATTATAATGAACATCGAATAACTCCGAGTCAAAAATGCTAGAGTTCAGATTTGTTTCAGTAAGACAAACAGCATCATAATTACAAATTAAGGAGTTTAAGTAAATTTCTGTTAACTTTGTTCTAATTCTATTTACATTTTGATAATAAATTTCCATAAAAATCAAGAATAATGATGTCAGATTACAAGCATAATAGTTATTAACAAACAATAATAATAAATGAGAGAAGTAATGTAAAATATGCTACTGAACTGAATTGTCATCCTTTCGCATATAAACGCGACCATATTTTACCCATACGTATCTGTATCCCAAGTCCTTGGCTTTGCCTCTTGCTGAAGCATGAATTTGCTTAACATCAGGAGATAGATGCTCGACTATATATATTTGATGGCTCTCGCCAGTGATGCCAAGGTGAACAGAGCTCAGTTGACTAGTTTTATTTTCTTTATTATATCTTTTATAGGCTGACAGAACATTATCTCTAAATCTTTCAGAGGGCAAGGTAACAAGGATACTGCGAGGACGATCTGAGGCTTTATTCATCTTGGCGACACGCTTTACTGAGCTTATATCGGTTTCAGTAATTACAACTTTAAGTTCATTGAAAATATTTCGTATTAAAGTTAGTAGGTTTTCATTCGTCTTTTCTGGTACTGACTGAATTTCGATATTGCAACTCCTGGAGTTTTTTTCTAGTATGCTGATACGATTATTCAATTTATGTATTTCTGTATCTAAAGTAGATTTTCCAGTTTCCAGTTGTTTAATTTTTTTGGTAGTTAGCGCTAAATCATGTTTCAAATCCATTTGAACTGCTGCTAGATGATCAGTCGTTTCAGTAAACTCTGCCTTCAAGGTGTTGATAGCATGGTTAATATCATCCCGTATGGCTGTTCTCATTTTAGAAAGTTTGGAGTCAAGAAGTACGCTGAATTGGTCAAAAGTTATGCTATTACTATGAGAGCCTGTCAGTTGAGTGCTGAAGTTATGGTGGTCATTAACTTTTACTTGAGGTGCAAGGCTATCTCTACAACTAGCGTTTTCACTTTGTATCTCGTCACATGACATATCAGAAATATCAACCGACGGCATTGTAAATTGTTTGCGCACAGGGGTGTTGTCGTCTCTTCGACGTAAAGTAACTTGATTACACGAGTGACACTTCCATGCACGTTTTAATTCTTGTACATTTGCCTTGTAATGGGACATAGAAATATTGAGACATTTGTAGTGGTAATAATCCTTACACGACACACATTTAAGCTCTTCTGAAGAACGTATGTTGTTGTTACAAGCCATGCAATTCATCATTTCAACTGCCAAGTGTAGTTTTCGTCCGAATTATTATTAATATGATTCACAAATAATTAAACTTATAAATGTCGAGGAATACCGAACTGTTTGCCAATTATTGTACAGTTTTTATTTCACAGACACCCCAATATCTCGTTCACTGCTTAAAATGAGATGATTTCATAAACCTGCACTCTATTTCGGTTAGAACTTACGAGTTATTTAAGATTTTTATAACATTGGGAATACATTGTTGATTGTCACTGACATTAACACACGTCAAAAATATTCAGTTCGTTGTTTTAGATCGAAATAACACTTTTACTGCGATAATTAAATAATCAGGATAAAATATACACTATTTCACAATTATTTAAATGGTTAATAGATTTTTAAACTTAATTTTGTTTACGGAGCTATTGTTACTTCGTGGACAAACTACCCACTTATATATAATATTAATATATATTATCTAAAACATCTTAAAGTAAGTGCTTAGTAATTTTCAAAATATAGTAATTTTTATGTTTTACTTTGCACCGACTTCAAGATGTTTTAGATAATATATATTAATAATAATAGCTTAAGAAATAAGTTATTTTATACATTTTAGTATTTTAGTTTTTGAAGTCGGTTTTTTAAACGAAGTTTTTAAATTTTATTTGGTACTTTTTAGTGTCTAGCTATGTATGGGTGGACCCACGAATGGTGCCGCGCTTCTTAAAAAATATAGATCCCAAGAACCGGGAACAAAAAAATGATCGTAAAATGAAAACTACTGGGCCAAACTATGTCAAATTTTTAGGGGACCACATGGCAGCTATTCCGCGTCGAACAAAAAAAGAATCACGTAAATCGGATCATAAATCACGGAGTTATCGGCGAACATATGGAACGGAGTGAAAATTATTTCCATGAAAAATGTTCATAAAATGAAAACTACTGGGCCAAACTATGTAAAATTTTTAGGGGACCAATTGGAAGCTATTCCGCGTCGAACAAAAAAAGAATCACGTAAATCGGATCATAAATCACGGAGTTATCGGCGAACATACATAAAAAAAAAAAAAAGATACCGACGAATTGAGAACCTCCTCCTTTTTTCAAAGTCGGTTAAAAATACCGTATAGGTAGGTACGTCCGATAAAAACACTGAGGTGATGAAAATATGAGATTCATTCGAGAAGATACTCATGGTAGGGCATTCAAAGACCTAGTGACATTTTAAGATAATGTTGCTATGTTTATAAATTTATCCGAAATTCGAGATATTATTAGCAGCCGCTGTTGACGTCAGCTAATGAATCCTTAGGTGTGGGTCATAATCCTTCATTCACATTATGATCACTTCGACAGCAGCAAACAGGAAAGTGGTGAGGGAAGTAGACAGCGCGAATATACACGTTCGACAGATATTGTGTTTACATACTCAAACTGCCCATTTCTCTCGTCAAATTCATATCGTAAAATTGGACATAATGTATTTTACCATCCAGCATTTATGGGTAACATTAATTGTGCGCCGTGTCTAACTAAAACATCAAGACCTCAAATAATAGATAAAAATTATAATCATAAATATCATTGCTTTGGTCTTCCCTTCTCTCTCCTTGCTTCCACTTTGCCTTCGATTAACATGCATAAGAAGGTGCCGTGTCTTAGTAAATGGCCAAACATATTTCCCCTTCTTTCCTCTAGACTTTTTAAAATTGTGCGTTTCTCCTTTACCATCCAGAACCTCTTCATTGGTCTTCTTTTCTTTCCAACTTATTCTCTCCATGCAACACCAATCATAAAAATATTAAGTACATTTTTATAACTTAACAATATCTCTTTATTCTTTCCTAAAAATGAAAAAAATATGATAATATGATTTTGCACTATAAAAATAATTACATTGACCTAAGTACAGATACTTAGCTATTTCAATGTGCTGAATTCGAATCTGGGGGCAGTTTCATTCATACACCCTTAAAATTTTGAAGGTGTATGGACATATACAGACCACTTTTTTGGGCCGGTGTTACATTATTATTACATTACAATCTATTTAAATAGGATTTATATGACGCATTAACTTATCTAAATGACCATACCCACTTTCCATTGGGCGAGCAGTTTGCCGCTTTGCTGCAATCATGCAATAAAAAATCTAAGAAGACACGTAACATGTATATGTCTGCCGAATATAATAAAAAAAAATGATTGGATGACGCTGATTCCCTGGAAGATGGGCCGCCCCTTAGTGTGGGATGCTACTTGCTGGCGTCTATTTTACTCAAAGATTAAGCGTTGTTATACAACGTGGCAACGCCGCCAGACTTTTGGGAACGTTACCGGTAATTGACAGTGGTTTGGGACCTAGAACTTATCTTTAGGTATTTTTCCTTTTCTATTTAGTTTTACTTAAAGTTTATATTTATTGTAATTGTATGTATTTTCTTCAGACATTTATCAGACAAATATTGAAATATATAATATTGACTGCAAATTTCTCTGAAATTAAACTTTGAGTACAGGCAACACACGCAACTGCGCCATTCCGTGATTGCTAGCGCGGCGGAGGTCGCGCGCCCGTCCGCATCGAAATACGTCACAAAACAAACAATATACATTGAAAAAAACCGTCTAAATATACAAAAATATACTTTAATATACCAAAATATACAGTATTTAAGTTATTTTACAATGTGATCGTCTATTTTCTGTGCGTTTTGATGCAGGTTTATTGTGCATTTGGATTTCGCAGTTGGTTCGGTGATTGGTGTTTTATTTTTTGTTGTTTAATAACTATAACAGATTAAGGTCTGTGGTCTTTTGAGGTATGTTCTTTTTCTTTTTTCAAATCAAAGTTTTTTAAGTAAGTTAGAGATATTATTATTCTGTTTGAATTTTTTTTTAATAAAATCTACGTTATAATTTAATAGAATGCTTAAGTAATTAAAATATTTTAATGTATGTTATGTTAATTATGTATTAAGATAAATTAGTATAAAGATATTGCCACAAATTTAAATAGTTCATAATACCAATTGTTACGAGATTATTCCTAAATTTTTTTCAAAAACAACACATTGTAATATGCCTAAGTAAAGCAAGTTACGCGTGTCTTATAAGTTACATATACAGAGAAGTTAGTTTACGGAACGTACCATGTCAGGATCGAACCCGGAGCCTCTGTGTTCCAGTAAGATTGATAGGCAAAGCCTTAGCTCTCTCAACTACAGGTCGTTTAAATATATAAGATAAATGGGGGTAAATAATAAAGTTAATATCTAAAACTGAAAGAATTTTTCAAATCAGACTATTAGTTCCTGAGATTACCGCGTTCAAGCAAACAAGCTCTTCAGCTTTATATATTAGTATATAAGATTACCACGTGCTAACAGCGTTGAAGGAAAACGTCGTGATGCAACCTGCACATCGAGATAACCGATGTGTGTAACCTGCCAAGCCGCCTTGGACAAGCGTGCTCGGTATACTGTCCGTTTAAGGCTCTAGCGCAGAAGTGGGTAAGAAGTCGATGAATATCTTCAAAACTATGGTGATACGCGATAGAGACAACTCCGTTTGGGGAGGCCCTTAAATACAGCGTGAAGGCTAGTGTAGTTAATTAATAAACAGAAGTGTGTAAATTAATTAGGCATGCCAGTGGCCAAGGTTAGCTTTAGTTTTTTAGTTTAGCATTTCGAGAATTATTAATACAATAGGGATGCGGACACAATATTTTACGAGTGGCGGGACTCGAATTAAAATGCCGTTGGAATTATAATAGTATTTATTATAACTATACAAACACGTATAACACAGGTACAAATATAACCGAACACAACAAGTCCAAACGTAATGCAGAAGGTCGTAATTCAATAAAACGCGCAAAGTCCGTCACTATTAGACTCCCGAATGTTGATCGTGGCTCTCGCCCAACTGCTCCCTCACTCCATCAGGCTCTGGTTTTACACCTCACAAGTACAAATGTGCCCGTATCGTAGTCGACGTAATCCGCAACGCCTTGCTAATGATGCTTATGAGCTAGTACAATAGGATAATAGGCTTCTCCACAACAATTAGTAAACGTATGCCAATAAATAAATGTACAAAAGAAGACGATCATAAAAGGATTACGATTAATTCAAATGCTGGCTGGTAATGAAATGTGCTTCTACACATCTGTACGTGGAATTTGTCTTTGTCGGCGCCTAGGTTGTAACAGTATGTTACAATAGGTTATTAATATTATTTACTTCGACCGCGTGGAGTTTTTTTTTCGCGGAACCCTAATTTTAAAAGTGGCACTAGATTTTAGGGTTTAATGTTAGTTTGTATATATAGTTTAATTTATTTAGTTTACTATTAAATTAAATAAATTATGTTGATAAGATAAAAAAAGTTATTTCAAATGGATTATCCTAAAAGAAGACTATATATAAATTTGCTCTTTATTATAACATCAGTTCTCTGCCAGTGTTAGTTTCGTCAATATCGGTCTAGCCGTTTCCGAGATGAGCCGGAACATCCAGACATACATAACAATTATTCTAAAAACTGCATTAATTGCGAATAAACCCCGTAAATTATTTTCGCATTTTTATTTTGACATTACAAACTAACTGTCCAATTTATTGTATCTGTATATAGGAATATCGGCGAAACTTCGTTCGCGTTGCCATTACGTTGCCGTTTCAGATTAGCGTGGAACATTTCGACGCCGAATTTTCCGCGCGGGGCGTTCCGCAGGTTTGAAGATGAAGCCCATGCATTAGAGAATTATCCCGAACAAAAGACTGAACAATCAACGCAATCGTAAAGAGTGTTACAGATAATTTAATAACAATAGTAATAAAAGACGACTTCGCAAAACGAAAAGATCATCGGGTTTCCGAATATAGAAAGAAAGAAAATCATTTTAATTGGTACAAATAACATATTATATTGAATATGTACCACTTCGTGTCTACTATGTACAATTGTACGTACATACATGCATATTTATAGCTGAGAATGTGTTGAGCTATTGTAATTTGGGTCACACACAGTCGCCGCAATTTGACGTCTTCATAAAATTCGGCTCAATTACTTAACATTCATTAAACCGATCTGATATGTAGATCAGATGATATTGTTACGAGTTACAGGACTCGAATTAAAATGCCGTTGGAGTTACTATAGAATTTATTAGAACTATACAAACACGTATAGCACAGGTACAAATATAACTGGACAAAACCAGTACAAACTTCACGATTCAATAACACGCGCAAAGTCCGTCACTATATAGCTTATCGAATGTACACACGTCTTGCTCGTATCGTAATCGTCGCTTCACTGCCTCATCCCTCCGTTCGGGCATTGTTTTATACTAAACAATACAATACAATATTCGACCCAAGGACTGAATTTTCCAAGAATTACACCTGGCTAACGACCATCATATAGGATTACAATACACAATAGGCTGCTTTTCTAATTAAATTTTTGAAACACAAAGTATACAAAAGAAGTCCAAGTCCAAGCTTCTCAACTTGTTCGGTTTTTTTTTATGTATGTACACCGATTACTCTGAGATTTATGATCCGATTTACGTGATTCTCTTTTAGTACGACGCGGAATAGTTGCCATTTGGTCCCCTAAAAAATTGACATAGTTTGGCGCCGTACTTTTTATTTATGAAATGTTTTCCGTTCCTGTTTCTTGGGACCTATATTTTTTAAGGCACGTGGCACCTTTCATAGGCTTCCCCATAGCTAGTCACTAAAAAGTAATATATAAATAAAAACTTCGTTTAAGAAAACCGAATTCAAAAAGTAAAAAGTATAAAATAACTTATTTCTAAAGCTATTTTTCATTACAATATCTTATTTTGTAGTCGGTGCAAAGTAAAACCTATAAATAACTATATTTCTTTGAAAATTACTAAGCACCGACTTTAAGATATTTTAGATAATATATATATTAAAAATAATAGCTTTAGAAATAAGTTATTTTATACTTTTTAGTTTTTTTAAATTCATTTGCTGTTCTGCTACAGAACGAATTACGTTGGTATCTGTTTACGATGTAACGATTATACATACTTAAATAATAGACTACAAACCCTAAGTAATACTATACGTATTTCACAGGCTTTCGTAGTGCCAAGCTCACCCTCGGTCTGCGATGACGTCACAGGTGCCCCCCTCCTTCCGAATGACGTCATCGTCTCCCGCCGTTACCAGTTTTGTTTGTTTACTATTTGCTGTTCTGGGAAATTAGATTACTCAATGGAAGCGCTGGTGGCTAATGGTCGGTTCTTGTATCTTACCGATCGTTAAAATTTGACAATAAGCTTCGTACAAGTGAAGTGGCATGTTGGCCACGTGGTAGGGTATTTGCCCGTCTAGATGGCTACCATCCCTGGTCTAGATTATTCCGCCATAACAACCTTGAGTTGCTTAGAAGATTTGGACAATCAATATCGGAGGAGATAATTTTAGAAGAAGTAAAAAATCAGCAATATCGTTAGTCCTTAAGTAGTATTGGAGGTTGTATTATATTATAGTATAAAATATGTGTAATCTGTCACATGTGCAATAAATATCTGAGACTAACATCGTGTGTGCAATAATTTAATATATATATATATACCTTCGGACAATACAACAATTCCAACAAGTAGTAAGAGGTGATTTCTTTTGCAAAGATCAAAATATGTATCACTAGAGCACTGGATCTTTCTCCTATAGCATTAATCTATACATATTGTTAAAATGAGGTCGTGTAACTTGGCACTGGCAACCCAGAAGTCCATGTTATATTTGAATTTTTTGACACAATATGTTTTGATATATTCTTATGTCACTATTTTTTTTTTCATTCGTGTTTTACTAACACATTAATATCCTTGTTTGCTTTTTTCAATAATGAAATCAGACTACTGCCGATCCTAATTTGTCTACACATATAATAAAATTGTAGAGGTCGAATTTCTGTACAATGAAAAAAAATGATGAATACGGAGTCAGGCTGATGTAAGAAGTGAAATAGAACTAATTTAGATTTTTTTAGAATTTTTTGTTTCTCTGTTTGTCTGTCTGTTTGTACCGGCTAATCTCCAAAACGACTGGACCGATTTACATGAAATTTTGTACGGTGATAGCTTATATCCCTGGTCAACATATAGGATACTTCTGATCCCGAAAAATTAAAGAGTTCCCGTGGGATAGTTAAAAAGCTTTAATTTCTTAAACAGCTTATGACAGACTAAAAGTAATTTCTATGCAACGTAACACAATAGAAGCGGATATTTTGACAGGGTGTGGTGTCAGTGAGAGAGTTTTATCTTGTATATATAATATATAAAGCTGATAAGTTTGTTTCTTTGTTTGTTTGCTTGAACGCGCTAATCTCAGGAACTACTGGTGTCTGATGTGAATTTTTATCAGTGTTAAATAGCCCATTTATCGAGGAAGGTTATAGGCTATAAACCATCACGCTAAAAACAATAGAAGCGGAGCACCAATGAAGAATGTTTCAAAATCGCGGGGTATTTTTAACTTACTTTTTTTGAACTTTTCCACGCGAACGAAGTCGCGGGCAGAAGCTAGTGTCGAATAAAGCACTTTTGCACGCTTTCAATGTGGACGATTATATTTATGATAGCATGGGTTCCATATATGAGTATCAAATGCATTTTGTGAATAACTTCTAACATGGGTACAGTATAAAATTTTTAGAGTTTTAATCTCACTAATGCAATATGATATTCGTGAAATGACCTAAGGGACTTAGAGGCTTTATTGACTACATTATTGATATTGTTACGAATCGCGAGAATCGAATTAAAATGCCTTAGGAATTATTATAGAGTTTATTAGAACTATACAAACACGTATAACACAGGTACAAATATAACTGAACACAACCAGTCCAAACGTAATGCACAATTCAATAACGCAAAGTCCGTCACCAAATTACCGAATATACACACGTCCGGCTTCGCTTGTGATTATCGATCGACTGCCTCGTCCACCAATCGAGGCATCGCTTTATACTGCACGGATGCAATATGCATGCTCGGGCGCGTGGACCGAATTTCCCGGAATCACACCTGGCTAATGACTGCCATAAAAGATTACAATACACAATGGGCTGTTTTACTAATCACAAATTTTAAACACAAAGTAAACAAAAGAAGTCCAAATGCCGAAACGGTAATAAAGTTTGGGATTTAACGCTCGGATGATGATGACTAATATTACAAAGAGGTAAAGTTTGTGACGTTTTAGGGGATAATCTCTGGATCAACTAAACCGATTAAAAAATTTTTTTTACTTCGGAAGCTACCTACGTTAACAGGGAGTGCCGTAGGCCGTAGGCTATATAACATGACGCTTATATACCAAGGTAGCGGGACGCTAAATCAAGAAACACCCGACACAACACAGACCGGATAGCTAACATTTTTGATTTTTTAGATTAACTAAAAAACACGTCATCATGACAACGCGTATGAAGTTTCGCTAACACGGGTAGTTTGTAATGAAAACAAATTATTCACGGCACAAGAAATTTCTTGGTTGTAAAGAGCCTTAGACTGGTTTTAGAAAGTGCACTTTCGCTAACAAAATAGTGTTTGAAATTACTCCTTTCAAGCTCCCGCGGATGTGGCGCCCTCTTTATGAGCACAAAGTTGTATCAAGGTTTTTTAAATTTATGGTACAGGGAACGAATTTTTAAAAATATTTCAAAAGCAATTTTATTCTTGACGGCCTCTGTGGTTGAGCGGGCTAAGCCTTTGCCGGCCTATCTCACTGCAACCAACGCAAAGGCTCCGGGTTCGGTTCCTAGTATAGTTAATTACGGAAACGTATATTTTCTCCTTTATTTACTATGGTCTGGGTGTCGTGGATCGGCCCCAGAGTGTCCGTTGTATATTAGCCATAACACCGCAGCCTGCACGGATAGATGAATAGGTATAAATTTAGTTTGCTATTTCCCTTTTGACTCCCCTAGGGGTCGCGACCCACAGATTGAAAAACACTGTTCTAAGATATCACCCACTGTTCCGCTGTATTTTGATACTTGTCATGTTCATCATTCTAATCAGCGTAGGCCCAGCTTACATCAGTATTCTTTCAATGTTCCTGCACATATAAACTCCAGAAAAACCTTCAGCCACTGCTGGACATGGGCATCTCCAGTTCTGCGTCACATATCCCGCTCTCCCGCTTCCCGCTTTCCTCATCCTGTCTATCCAGAAAGACTTAGTTAATCATTATACTAATACGTGAAGCAAAAACTTTGTACTCCTTCTTACGAAAGTTGCGCGGAAGGAGGAGTATGAAATTTCGCACACTTATAGTTTATATAGAGAAGGAGTGCAGAATGCTTTTTTTGTGAATTATGGTTTAAAAATTCATTCAATCAATAAAAAAAACATTACACACGCTAACATATATTTGACACACACGCATATGTACTCTTTTGTTTATTGTTGTAGTTAAATGAACGGTGTAGCCTTGGCGGAATCTGTGATTATAGAAGTTATAGTCTTTGACAACAGAACCCTAATAATTTTTTAAACTTATAATTTAAATTAATTATGGTCGAATGTCGACCACTGGACGACCACTAGTTATTATTATTTAGCGACCTTCACCACTTTTACATCACTCCATTGGATTTCAAACAACAATAAATAAGTATTCGTCTTTATCCCCCCCGGTGTTGGTTTACGAGTCAATTAATTGGACAAACAACAAACAAGCCCACGTTACTGCCGCGTCGGCGCCATCTTGATTGATTCCTAATTTGAAATTAATCAATCACTTATCTGTGGTCGGCGAGTTGTCTATGCTTTTATTCGAAATTCAATAATGATATACCTAAATCATATCATCATCATCATTATCCAAGCGTTAAATCCCGGTTGCGTTCGGTGCGTTCGCTCCGACGCCCAGGGTCCGCTTTCCTACTTTTTCTTCTCCACTTCGCGCGGTCTTCAGCATCCCCGGTTTTGAGACCATTGGCACGCATGTCATCCTTCACGACGTCTAGCCAACATTTCTTGGGCCTTCCCCTTCGACCGGGACCTGGCGGAGGTGGCATGGCTAGACATTTGTTCCCCACATAATTAGCCGGTCTCTGTAAAAGGAAGCCGTACTAGCGTAACCGACACTCTTGCAGTTTGTCTGCTATGTCACGGACATGAAGACTGCCGCGGATGCGGGAGTTCCTGACCCGGTCTTTCCGCGTCACTCCACACATCCATCGCAGCATATTCATCTCCGTGACACGCAGTTCTTGCTTGTGTCGCTCAAGTACTGGCCACGCTTCACTGCCATACAAAAGGACAGGTCTAATGATATATTTATAGACCTGTCCTTTTAATTTGATCGGCATTTTGGGGTCACAAATGACACCTGTCACCTCACGCCACTTGGCCCAAGCTGCTGTGATACGGGCCTTGACGTCGAGGTCGATATCCCCAGACGCACTAAGGACAGATCCCAAGTACTTAAACTGATCCGTGCGCTCGACCGTGTCTTCGCCTATGCGCACGGATGTGGGATCTGTGGTGTTGCAGGCCAAGTACTCAGTCTTCGCCACATTTAGTTTCATACCGCCATTCTGTAGCGACCTTTTCCACGCATTTACGCGTCCCACCAGGCGCCCCCTGTCCGAATCTGCCAGCGCGATATCGTCAGCGTACATGAGCAACCATGGAGGTTGGTCATGCGCATCTCTGATGCTGTTCGACACTTCGTCTAATATCACGCTGAACAGAAACGGACTAAGGACCGATCCCTGGTGCACGCCTACAGTAATGGGGAAGGGTGTAGTGTCGCCAACAGCGGTCCGAACTATGGAATCGGAATCACGGTACATATCTCGGATAATGTCAATATAGGTTTCTGGCACCCCTTTGGACCTCAGTGCCCACCAGATCATCACGCGAGGCACACAGTCGAAGGCCTCCTGCAGATCCAAAAACAGGAAATGCAGAGGCGTATTCTTCGTCCTGTATTTCTCCATGATGATCCTTAGGGCAAAAACTGGGTCCATGGTAGCATGCCCGGGGCGAAACCCATATTGAATTATATACCCATATAATTATATACGTAAATATTTCACTGGAAATATTCAACTTAAATTTACATTGGCATTAAAATTCAAATATACAAATAATACCTACATTCTACGGCTTAATTAAATTAAAAATATTATTTTTCCATAGTGTGTAGTATGCCTTATTAAGCGAAGTGTTTTTTCATTTCACTGAAAATCAGCGCTGTGCTGGAGGAAACTCCATCACAGCTTTATGCTTATCATAATCATAAAAACGTATGTATAAATTATTTCTACACCCTTGTATTGTCGCTTTCCTAGTAAATAAATTATTTTTTTCTTTCATTGTGACTCAAGTAAGCAAACTGTACTTTTTATGTCGCCGTTGTGATTCACAAACAAACACGTGAACGAAGTAAACATTTACATTAATCTCATAATTAATGGATGCCGAGTGCCCATCAAGAAGCTATGGTTTAAGAAAAAGATAAAAACGTTGTACAGTCTGTACACGTGGTGTCGCAAGCATAGAGTACGAATTGGGTCGGCCCTGCCATAGAGTAAACCGGCCCACGTCATAGAATAAATAGTTTCGTCACATGCTCTTTTGTAACGTAATATGTAAATTACTTGACCGATTTAATCTGTGCAACTAAGCGCCATGCTTGGGAGATAAAGAAACGCAATTGATAAATAAGGAGACGCTTTTCATAATTTCAGAAATTGGTCCCACATTTAGAATTCTCGTGTGTATAGAAGAAGATATAAAAATATATACACAAGACTACACATTATGAGGGGCCCGAGCCCAGCAGTGGGATGTTGTGGACATGTATGGGCCGTTGTTTTATATCTTTGAAGACCACGGGCCGGACGTTCGGAATGATGGTTCCCAAACTTTTTTGTCTCGTAGACCCCTTATTAATCTTTACCGTATTAAGTAGACCCCCTATTTTTGAATATTGTAATTATACAAAATGATCACATTGAAATGTGTTGACAACAGGAGGAAGCTTTCGCTCTCGTTCTCAGCTTTCTCGAGTCTTGTAATAGTTTTTATTTTTACTGCTATTTAAAACTAAGCTAAATTCATATATAAATAACTATATATCATTATATATATATATATATATATATACTAGCTGAAGCCCGCGACTACGTCCGCGCGGTGTGTTTTTTTTAATTATCGCACGGGAACTCTTCAATTTTTCGGGATCAAAGTATCCTATATGTTAACCAGGGATATAAGCTACCACCATACAAAATTTCATTTAAATCGGTCCAGTCGTTTTGGAGATTAGCCCTTACAAACAGAGAAATAAAAAATTACCTAAATTAGTTCTATTTCACTTCTTACATCCTCCTGACTCGGTTTGCATCATTTTTTCATTGTACAGAAATTCGACCTGTACAGTTTTTTTTAAATATGTATATAGATAAGTAACATGTCTACACTACTATAATTCAGAGGAAAGGCTTGTATTTTTGTATTTTTGTAAGGAATAAACTCAAAAACTACAGGACCGATTTCAAAAATTCTTTCACCATTCGAATGTTACATTATCCCTGATTATTATAATAGGCTGTATACAAATTTGGGATCCCTAATAAAACTTCAATAATGTTACCCATCAAACTAAACAAACAAAAAATGATTTTGATGAAATTTTATGTGTGTTTGAGTGGGTCCCAGGTTGGTTTAGATTTAGGCGGCGCTAGAATGGGGTTCTAAATTTTTACTTTTTCACAGCAGGAGAGCGTCTGCCGAGAGATGTTGTGTAATAGAAATGAGGCTGGCACTCAGTATTTTGCTGAGCCCAGACACATACACCTTGAAAGTGTAACAGACTGACAGAGTTACTCTCGCGTTTATTTAAGTATGTATAGTTGTCATATGACTCTTTAATAAATGTGACACCGCAAACCGCATGCCCTTCCACCGACTCGAACGTGCTGAAATCAATATTAAGCGGAGGCAAGTGTGACCTAATTCACTTCACGTTAGCGTATCTAGCTTAAACTGCGACGATAACGGGCCTAAGTTTCGTCTGCATGCGCTCATCTCTTGAACACACAGCGTAGACTCTGCCATTGCATGGCTACAAAATAAAAAGAATACCTACATATTAAGATTACGTAACGTATTGAATAAATTAAGAATAGAATGGCATAGTATGTCCTATGTCGTTGGCGTCAGCGCAGGAACTTGTGTCTATATATACGGGCTGTTTGGAAGAGATCGCTTTTTAGCGATAAGACCGCCCTTTGTACCCTACTATAATAATACTAGTTCGTAAGTTTTTCTGTAATGGTGTACAATAAAGTGTTATCTATCTATCTATCTATAATAAAACTACATTTTAAAGGTTTTAAGCGTGGTAATTTATTTGATTTTGGGTTACCCCGACGTTTCGTAACGTAATCACGGTAGACAAAGATGTCCAGTGTCAACGAGTATTGTTAAAGCTTTATTTAGCCTACCGCCAACTTGTGCATTTTAATTATTTAGTTTAAATAAATAAAGTAAAAGTCGCGAAAACTTACGAAAATATTTTGTGTCTATTTTTTTTGGTGAGATTATTTTTTCGTCGATATTGTAATTTATACATGTAATGGTCTTACTTGGCGGGTATATGAATGGTTTGTTCAAAACAGCCATGTGTAGAGAGTTCACTGCATTTCCTTCATTTGTACAAATAAGGCAAATAACGCCAAAATCATAACTAGTTTTCATCCACTGTCGGTTTTTAATGACACATCAAAGAACTTAATTTAGGCGAATATTTGCCGCGACCGTCCCCATTTGGTTCGCTCACTTGTCACTGCAGGCATGGCATTTAAACGTGTTGTTTATAAAACTTTTAAAATTAACTTTTTTAATCAACTTTATTTTTAACTTTGGTAAACTTGTGAGTATCCAGCGTCTTCTTTGCCAAGATCATTTAATAACTTTATACTTGTTTAAATATATTAAGTATTGATATGTTGCATTAAACTAAAACTAAGCAATCGCTGATTGACACGTCCATACCGTTTTACGTCATTGTGAAAGACAAACATGTTTGAGTTCTTTGCTCGTTCAGTCCATGTGTAGATGCCATGTTTGTCATATTTGCCAATACGTCAAATGTTGATCAAATACAGTTACAAATTCGCTTAGCCAAGTTAAGCGCCGTCGTAATATGTAACAATTATGACGTAAAAAAAAAATATTATCTCAAGTTTTCGCGACTTGTATACACAATGAAGCTACGTTTTATCGGTTTTCAGCGCGGTAATAAGAGTTCAACGAGTATTGTATTATTACAATACTCATTGACACTTGACATCTTTCTCTTCCGTGATCATGGCCACTGAAAAGTGGTCGAAACGTCGGAATAATTAAAATCAAATAAATTACCGCGCTTAAAACCGTTAAAACATAGTTTTATTACGTAAAGAATAATGTCACCAGAAAATGTATTTACAATGTCCTGCGTTACGCATGGACGTTTGCAACACCAGGGGCGATGCGAACGCGTTGCCAGCCTTTAAGATGAAGTAGAGGAGATAAGAGGGATAGCTATAGGCAAGATGTAAGAGGGATGGAATATGGTAAACAGAAGGATGAGTTTAGAAAACAAAATGTCAACATAAGGATTTATTTATTGCCAAAATTACGATTGAACTCTAAAACGTATAAAAACGGATATAGGGCTCCCAAGCGGAAACTTCAGATACAACCGGGATTTAATCTTAGATTAACATTACACAAACATCGAAATCGTCGAAACAGTACAAACATCGAAATTTACTTTCACATACATATATTTACATTTTATAGTCAGTAGTATAAAACCTAGCCGGTACAGCCTAGATGATACTGGAGAGCTATTTTAGACACTAAATTCTTTCGTCCAAGGTCTAAAACTCCTTGTGCAAGGTCTAGATTAGCACATATACCTTGACCTTGGGGTATTTGGGTCGATAGTCTACTGACGCTTGCTGCCTGTAATGAGAGGGATGGATGGATGGATGCTGTGCAGACAATATATATTATTATTGTTCCGAGCTACAGGACTCGAATTAAGATGTTGGAATAACTATGGATTTTATTAGAACTATACAAACACGTATAACGCAGGTACAAATATAACTGGACACAACCAGTACAAACTGCACGATTTAATAACACGCGCAAAGTCCGACACTATATAGCTTATCAATGCTTATTCTTGCTTGTATCGTAATCGTCGCTTGACTGCCCCATCCCTCCGTTCGGGCATTGTTTTATAGTAAACTGTATAATACAACAATCGACTGCGCGGACTGAGTCCTTCCAAGAAAACGTAATCTGCACACCCGGTTAATTATTCCTGCGAACGGCCATAAACGCAAACGATAACAATAGACTATTGTCTAATTGCATATTTTAAACACAAAGTAAACAAACGAAGCCCAAATGTGGGAAGGGTAATAAACCAGGTGCGCATTTCTTGGACTTTGAAAAACATTTTACGAGTATTTAGGACAAATTATATTAGATACTATGTAATTTTTAAAAAATTAGTAAAAGCTGCGCAGCTGTGTACATTCTTTTACCGCTTTAATATTCTAGGCCGTAATAAACTCAACTGTCGGCGGCATCATGCATATCGAAATTTCTAAGTACTTCCTTTATCATAAAGATGCCTCAATATCGCAAGATATGAATAAAATAAGTAAAAAAATACAGCAAAGTACTGTTGCAGCAAAAGACGTCAGACAAAAATAAGATACTTTTCTCTATTTAACGATAACGCTTGTTGGCGCCATTAACACCGCGAAAGAAAAAAAATATTAAAATAAAGTAAATATCCTCCCATTGTCCTTTCCCTCTCTTCCCTACCCGCAACACCACTCGCGTGAACGAGACCGACAATGCGAGGAAACGATATGGCGCTGCGCTTCCGCATTATGTCAAGATGTCAGTTCAATTCAGTATTGCTGTGCGACCGCTAAGTATATACGTAAACGTGAGAAAAGAATACAAGTTTAAAGAAGAGAACCAGCAAGCAAAGTGAGTGTTCCTTTCTCCTTTATCTATCCAGTAACGCATCACCAACGCTTTATAACGCCATAAAAAGCACAGTCCCTTCAGTTTCGTTATATAGAGTTTTCACTGTTCTATCAAAAAAAAAAAACTTGTCCCAAAAAGGGCACCAGTCTCAGCATAATGCTGGTCTGTTAAGACCAGCGCTGATCTTCCGCTGAGCCTTCAAGTTATCGTCACGGGAGACAATTAAATAATTCAAAATGGGAAGCCCAAGCCCCAGCAGTTGGACGTTCATGGGCTATTATCAATCCTGTCAGCATCAGAAAATCACTATCTTGATTTGACTCTTAGGGCCGGCTTGATCGCTGTGATACAACGTTTTCACAGAATAACGGCTAATCTTGAGCTAATAGAGACTGCCAATGGCCCATTTTCCCTCCCCATATCCAACTTTCCTCCCTATCCCATCTGTAGCAGTACCATATCTTATTCCTACTTTGTGTTTTGAACGAGGAAACCCGGTTGAGGGCCATCAGCCGCGCAGTGAACTGGGGAAAATCGCGGCCGGTGTGTGGGATTCGCCAGGTCGAGGTGGCACTCGGAGTCTAGGCTCGTCCCTGAGTGTTATGGGGTTATTGTAGTAATCAGTGGACTGTTATGATATGATGAGCTTTATTTCGACCACAGTGTAGGTTTACTATATGCGTAAGCGGCGCGGGAGAGCGTGTGCGGACTGACTCTGTGTTGCAGTATTGGCGGTCCCCTCCTAGCAGCCTAGAACCGGTTAAACTCCAACACTCGGTATTCCGTCTTTGGCCTTTAACGCCAGAGCCACGGATTTATGGCATAGCCCCTCCGCTGGCCCTGACAGGCGGTCCGGCGGCCCTTGTATATTTCATTCCTCCTGTGATATCCCTCTATCTCATCTTAAAGGCAAGCAACACTTTGGCTTTCCGCTATTAATGTTTCAAACACGCGATAGGCGACGGTAACCACGTTCCATGAGCTGGACCGGCTGCTTGTTTGCCAGTTTCGTAATTAAAAGAAGATGAAAGGGGAAATAAATCAGTTATTTTCTTTTTATGTTCTGTGAATTTCTGTGAGCGACGCGTCGATGTTAAGACATGAATTGGTTTGGTTATTCGGGCGTCCGGGGACACGGCAATAAAGATGGTGTCCGCTTGTCCGATGTTCGAGTCGGTGTCAAGGTCACGCGGGCGGCGGGGCAAAAGGGTGGTGGATGTGTGGTCCAAGTGGTAGGAGGGAGCTTTTGACGTTAACTTGAACCAAGTATTGTTTTTATTAAATCGTATATCAACAAGTCAAGTTGTGTATGGATTACTGTATCAAACTAGCTGTGCCCGCAGTTTCATCCGCGTTGTGATGGAAAAACGTTATATTTTCCATAATTCACACTATCTTCATAAATTATAGCCTATGTATTATTCTGATGTGTAAGCTATACCTACTGTAAAGTTTCAAATCCATTCAGTAGTTTTTGCGTGAAAGAGTAACAAACATACATCCATTCTTGTAAACTTTCGCGTTTATAATAGTTATAGAGATTATAGAGATATACAGATTATATATTAGTAAAATGAAGAAAACCTAACATATATACCTATATTCTATCTAAAATCCCTTAAGACTATAGTTAGAAGACTGAGCTTAGGTTATCGAAGTCAATGTGTAAACTGCCTAAATGCCTGCTTGCTGACAATACGTCACTGCATTGCCATACTAATCCGCTGTCCGAGGTGGGCTCCAGCCCTCTGACTACCCGAAGTATCAATGCGTCGTTGTTATAACTCTTTGTAGAAGTTCATGACCACAGAAGCCCACGATTGAAGTGTTTCAACAGCAAACAAGACAAACATGTAGCTCTCACCGAGGATTGCATATTTACTGAGTGTTAGAATTAAAGGGTTGAAAAGGTAAAAGCAGCGTGAACAGGATAAAAGTAAGGAGAAAATATAAAAAAGTAAAGTCTAAAAAACTCTATTACTACTAATAATTAGGCGCTATCCCGATACTATCCCATTTTTCGGGATAAATAGTAGCCTACGTAAAATCTCGCTACGGAAACTACACTTAACTAATTTAAGGGAAATTGGTCCAGTAGTTTTCCGATGAAAGCGTGACAGACAGACAAAATACTTTTGCATTAGGGATGTGTCAATTACCCAATTATTATAAACACTGCGATCTTCTTAAAACTTGGACCACAAAATTAAAAGCGGACGGACAATATTTGCTGCGAAATTGCTGATTGTGTTAACGCCCGCCCCCCTTTCAGTGGAGATTCTGGGTTAACGGGGAGGCGGAGAAAGTACAGGAAAGGAGGGGACAATATGATGGGTAGATTATTTCTTTTTTATACAAGGCATTCAAGTATTTCGCTATTCAGTCTTTTTATTTCTAGAGTAAGAACGAACACCTTATACGGGGGAAACATTGTCCAGCGGTGAGCATAAATAATAGTTCTGTTCAAGTATCGACCAGAATAGAGTTTGTACAGACAGAGAGGAAGCAGGGGTAACATTAGCCTCTTTTCAATTTGATCTTATTTCTTAAACGTGTAAAAGAGCCATTTAGGACTTTCAATTTAAGACTGATAACTGCATGGTATCGGCGTTGCCAAACAACGCGGAATCGCGACCAACATTTTGGGAACACTCCGTACCCACAGCGATCTGGCCTATATTTCTTACCTGTAAATATTTACCACGGCTTCACGAGTAGTTATTAAATAAATATTGTCGTGTACCCCATATCCCACTTTGAGAAACTCTGGTCTATATAAAATTTTAAACTACCAATTAAACGAGCTATTTATAGATGCATAGTAATTAGAGATGCCAAGAATAGTGGTTTGGCTGAATTCGGCTCAGGTTTTTTTAAATTTAATTCTGAAAGTTTAAAAACTAGCTGACCCGTAAATTAAAAATGAAAATTTGATAAAAATATCAGCCGAATATTCATTAAGTGACATCTCTAATATTAATCATGTAGTGTTAGTGAATTACAACGACGGCACTGATAAAACGCTACAGAAGTGCCATCTTTTTAACTATATGTACTGTAACATCCTAAGTGTTATCCCAGGAAATAAGCCAGCTCTGTGTTGAGTTTAATGTTACCCATGTAGTAGTCTTCACGTGATGCTCTAATAGACAGCAAGATAAAAAATTAAAAAATAATGTTTTCGTAACATGTTGGTCTGAATCAAAACCCTTAATGGCTTTGTCTTTGTAGGACGAGCCCCGTATAGGTCGGAGGAGCAAGATAAAATAGACCACCGTATTAAAGCAAGATCTTTCAGCGAAGCTATTGCTGTGCCTCGTAGGCCTAAGCCCTTATATTGTTGTTGGAAATTTGTATGTATTCTTTGTATTTGTTGGCGACCTCAGTTATTGTACAGCGCCATCTATTGGCTTGTAAGTGTTGCACTACGTATGGATAAATATTGCCGTGTGCCCCATATTCCACTTTGAGAAACTGTGGTTTTTAACAAACTTTAAAAGAACTGTATATGGAATATGGATGCATAGTATTGCATAGCAATGACGTGACTGCAATGCCGGTCTGTTGGTTCGCGCCGCGGCATGCATCCAAATAGACCTTGCGGTTCCTAATATTTTCGTCCTATTTGGAACAATTAGTCTTAATCACCGAGTAACTGTGGTTGGGAAACTACGTTCGCGTTGCCATAACGATGTTTCTTGGTGAATATCAATACGGCCACATGTTCTAAATATAAATTCTAACATTATTTACGTATAAGAGAACAGGCAATAAAATATCCTCTTAATTGGGATTGTTCACTTTTTTTCAATCTAGCTATTTGAAAAACCATTTCGAGGAATAGTGTTCCTAATCATTTCTGTCTAGTTAAAATTCCAAAAAACGTACGATCTTCTTGTATTTTGTAAAAAATTGACCTTTATTTGACCTTACTAAATCCAATCAGGTGGGCCGTCTGCCTGTTTGCCTGCTTCAGGTGTAAAAAAAAATCTAGCTGTACATTATTTGATTTAAGTTCTGTAACATGGATTTTCCCTAAAGACCACTTTATTTTTTTGACGATAACTATAGAAAATAATAATGGTTGAACACGAAAAATTATAAGCCTAGCGACAAAAAACACTAAAATGATCACGATACGTAATGAGTAATGACAGTGACATTTAAATAGTAGCACAGATTACTATGATTATATATAGATAAAACTTACTTTTATTATTTTTGTTTTCTAGGCAATCAATATATAATAAATATAGAGAGAAAGAAATAATTTTAAAATCGAATTATAAAAAAACTAACGCTTAAAATACAAAAATATTCAAATTAGTATCTTAAAATACCCTATTTTACGTAATAAAAATGTAAAATCAGAGGGTAATTTTTTGTGAACAATCCCCATTTATAATATTTTATATAAAATAATATATTTAAAGTTTTACATGTAATAAATTAAATTGAACAAAGTAAAAATCTATCGCTTCTGGCAACATGTAAATGAAATATAGTGAATACCGTCTATATACAATTGAGAGGTATTGAATTATAATCTATACAATTACCACATCATGTTAGAGATGAATATTGTTACATAAAATAATGGTAAATTATAGAGAACTACTCTATAAAAAGAAACTTCGTTCACTTCAAGATGTTTTCGATAATATATATTAAAAATAAGATATTATAATTAAAAATAGCTTTAGAAAGTGAAATAAGTGTTGTTTTATACTTTTTAGTTTTTGAAGTCGGTTTTTTTAAAGGAAGTTTTTTTTTATTTTTTACTTTTTAGTGCCTAGCTATGGGTGTAGGCCTACTAAAAACGGAACGGAAAAAATGTTCATAAAATGAAAACTACTGGGCCAAACTATGTTAATTTTTTAGGGGACCAAATGGCAAGTATTTTGCATTGAAAAAAAAAAACACGTAAATCGGATCACAAATCTCAACGTCATCGGTGTACACATGGAACGAACCAAAAAATTTTTTCATAAAAAATGTTTATAAATTAAAAACTACTGGGCCAAAGTATGTTAAATTTTTAGGGGACTAAATGGCAACTATTTCGCATCGAAAAAAAAGAATCACGTAAATCTGATCATAAATCTCAGAGTAATCGGTGTACATACATAAAAAAAAACATACCGATCAAGTTGAGAACCTCCTCCTTTTGGAAGTCGGTTAAAAATAGCCGCTAATCACAGAATAAATTAAAATATAACATTATTATTCGATTAAGGAAATGACCGATTGTATCGTTTAGAAATAAAAGGGTTAGTACCCTAAAATTATTTATTAACCTTAAAAAGAATTATGACAAAAACAACTATGCAACGAAATAAGGTAATATTAAGGCAATGCCTAATGCCGTGTGAACAGAGTATTCGGTTATGCCGTACACGGTAGAAACACGGATGGGGCAAAACTTGACTGCGTGTGAACGCAGCATTACATTTTCATTGTGTCGTCTTATACTTGATTTTTTTTTAAAGTTTTAATACTGTTGGTATTAATATAAGTAGGAAGTATTCATATGACAGCTCTCAGCGGGCCAAGCAACTTTATTAAACGTGGCCATAAAGAGTTCAGCCGTTGCCCGATTATTCGTGGAGCGCTCCGCTGTATTGGGGTCAAAGACTCGACGTGCATCGCCGTTTTTTATTAGCCAAATGAAGGAAATTGTTGATCAAATGAGCGTGGAAGGATTGGGTAGTGGTGACACATCTTTATTTATACTAGTGGTCTTCCGTGGTCGAAATTAGACCATAATTAATTTCAATTATAAGTTTGAACATTATTAAGGTTCTGTTGTAAAAGACTTATACTTCTATAATCACAGATTTCGCCAAAGCTACTCCTTTAATTTAACTTTAACAATAAACAAAAAAATAGTATATGTATTCAACGTCGAGCCGTTCGCATTGTCGACGATCCCATACTCACAGACGGCTTAGATACGCTTGGCCTTCGGAGAGACTTTGCGTCTCTCTGCGTATTCTACCGACTACATAACGGAGTGTTCCGAGAACTGTTCAGAATGGTGCCTTCGTCTTCTTTTTACCACCGCACCGCACGCCGTCGGTTGGGCGTTTATCCCCACTTCCTTGAGCCACTTCGCTCATGTACGCAACGGTTCTGTAGAACGTTTCTCTTGCGCACCGTGAGGATTTGGAATGAGCTGCCAGTCGTGGTTTTCCCACAACGCTACAAGATGGGGTTTTTTAAAAAGGGTGTCATAAAATTTCTGCGATGCCGGCAGCGCGTTGATGACACCTGTGGTGTTGCAAACGTCCATAGGCGACGGTAACCGCTTTCCATCAGGTGGGCTCGTCCACGTGTCTGCTGTACTCCTGCGATAAAAAAAATGTATGTGTTTCAAATACATGTTAGTGTGTGTAATGCTTTTTTTATGCATAATTTTGAAAAAATATTAGCATTATGCACTCCTTCTCTATATATAAGTGCGCGAAATTTCATACTTCTCCGTCCACGCAATTTTCGTAAAAAAGCGGTACAAAGTTTTTGCTTCACGTATTTTTTAAGGATTCTAACGATTTTGATAAAATTTTCTGATCCTGTAATGGGTTAGACATGTCATAGGACACGGTAAGTGGCGCTGCAATCGGATTCTTAATTTTTACGTCTTTAAGGCGATATCGTAGAAATCGTGAAAAGTGCCCGAAACGTCGGAATATAAATAAATTGAAATACCGTGCTAAAAACCGTTAAAACGTAGCATTATTTTAAATCGTAGACATATTTTGTAAGCTTAAGCATCAAACCAACTGCAAAATGCAATACTTATTTATTTGCTCCAAAAGATCTAATAAACTATATACCTAAATAAAATTATTAAATAATGCTGAAACCTACAGCAGATAGTTACCAAAACATAAAGTGGAGTTTATTGAATCTAGTGAAAAATGATATATAAAACATGAAATGAAAATTCAATCAACAAACCTGGCCGGGACTCGTACCATACCGGGGGAACCCCCGCGTTCCACAGCCTACTACTACGCAGACCTAGAAAGAATCAAGCGGAAGAATGAAGAGCTGGAACCTAGGCAGAACCCTGACGAGTTGTCGGAGTATGTCGAGAGCAACGAGGTCGTCAACGACGGCCCGATACGGGAAGTGCCCCCCCTCAGGGACAGGATGCGCCAGTTCAGCCTTCCCGAATACACCACGCAGGAGAGGAAGGCTCCAGAAGAGACGTACTCGACCGCCGGTACATTCCCGATGCCAGAACCTAAGGAGAAGGAACCTTTGCTAGCGGAATTGGAGGTAGTGGGACGCCTGCCGCTGACGCAGCTAGACTCCTCCTCGGGGGTGAGGAGGTCGAGGAGTTGGTACCTCTGCTGTCCGAATGTCGGTGATGAGGAAATCTCCCGGGAGTCTTCGTGGAGGTATTCCAGTTTGAGGCCGGTGACTGCTCCTCCTATCCCTGGACAGAACGGTCTGGCTATGGTGAGTTGTTTCCAGGTGGTGGTGGATACGATCGAGTAAGATTATAAATGTTATATTGATATTTACAACTGGATTGACGTGGTAATGCCATGCTGGAATCATTGTCTTCATCACAGCCCTCTCAAACGGTGTGAGACCACGTTCTCACAGAATATCGGCGTGAAATGGTTAACCTGCCACAACCCACAGCCAGGTGGTAGGGTATTTGCATGACTGAATGGCTATCATTTCTGGTCTAGAGTATGCCGCCATAACATCCTTGAGTTGTGTTTCGGCATTAGTGACCAGGTTCCAGTCTCCCTTAATAGAGCAGCAGCACATTAGTAGCACCATTGGTGTTGCAAATGTCCATAGGCGATGGTAACCGCTTTCCGTTAAGTGGGCCGTCTGCCTGTCTACTGAACTCAATAAATAAAAATAAAAAAAACCTTGAGCTAATCGTGTTTTGTACAACGAGTGAGAGTTCCAGTTCCCTCTTTTCCCCTTCCTCTATACTATCATCCCTATACCGTCCCTCTATTCTGTTATCTTCTTCCATCCTAAAGGCTAGCAATGCGTTGGCTCCACCCCTGATGTTGCAAAGGTCTATGAGAGCTGCATACGTCTAGTCATCACTGTGGACAGAGAACTACTGGCTAGCACAATGCAGGAGCGCACATATTAATAGTTGCTCTGTCTCGCTCGCACATTATCCGTCACGCTCACACATTGTGCTACATATTGTACTAGCTGTACGAATTATTTAATATTATATACATCTTAACGTTTGTTAGTCTCACAAATAATCGAGAACGGTTAAAGCAATTTATCCAATTTTTGTTTTTGAAATATTTGTAGAAGTCCAAGGAAGACTTAAAACGTATAAAAATGAATCATAAAAATGTCTGTACACACTGTACACATAACTTGAGAACGACTTTACCGAATTTGATGAAATTTTTTGTGTGTGTTTGACTGGATCTTCTTAATCTCCTGGAACGATTTTGATGTTTTCGTGAGACTCATTCAAATTGACTGAGTACAATGGTAAAACACCAGCTGAGAAAAAGATACAAGTAGAATTGGTGTTGTCCGTTCCAGGTAGCGACACAATCCAGCGGTCGCGGCGATGACTTATCGACTTTGAGGGCTGAGCGGGACGCGCTGGCGAGGGCCTTAGCGGCCGAGAGGCAGAGGGCGGCGACCGCGGCGCGAGCCCACGACGCTAGGTTGGCAGAACTCCATGGCGTCATCGCTGAGCTGGTGAGGAGGAGAGCCGGCGAGAGGCATCGAGGGGCGATACCTGAGGAGGAAGTATCAGGTACGTTGATTTAGTCCTTTAAAACGGGAAGACTCACGGCTGTAGTAAGCAGGCTACCACCCCTGGTCTATAGTGTGCCGTCATAACAACCTTGAGTTGTGTTCCGGCATTAGTCTCCCTTAAGAGAGAAGCAGTGCATTTTTAGCACCTTTGGTGTTGCAAGGTGTTCATAGGCGATGGCAACCGCTTCCTATCAAGCATACAGGCAGTGGCGGGTTGAAGGTTTTATTTACGTCTTACAGAACTTAAAAGATTCTATTTATATGCCTCAGTGTTATTAGGTTTGACAAACCATTCAACATTTAATATATCGTCCGTCTAGTTCTCGATTACAATATAAACAGGAAAAAGCCGGTGTTTAATTAGGGCGATAATGCGCGAATCATAAAGTTACAATTTTATTGACAATAAAAAATATAAAGTTAACTAGCAGGCCCGACATATAAACCTACAGAAGAATTATATATATATTGTTACGGGTTACGGGACTAGAATTAGACCCGCTCCCTTGGGGCATTGCTTCATTTATACTGTCCAAATACAATATGTCTGTAGACAGATTTTCTTAGAATCACACCTGGCTAATGACTACCATAAAGATTACAATACACAAGCTATTTCCTAATTACAATTTTTAAACACAATGTAAACAAAAGAAGTCCAAATGCCGAAGCCGAGAAAGGCAATAAAATGTCTATAGGTATGCAGGTGTGAATTTGTCTTTTGTAACAATACAATAGGATAGGCCTGCGAATTTGTCCACGTTGGACGGAACAAGCTACTTTATGCGTGTTCTGACAACTTGAAACTACTCCCGGGAAAAATCTCGGGATATGAAGTATCACACATTTTATGACAGGGAGTCTACTATCGACTATTGAAAACCGTATGGAAATCGATCCAGTGATTTCTACGTGAATCCCGAATCAGCAGACAAATGCAAATCATCTGATTTTAAATTTAATTTTTTGTGTACCGGTGGCAGCTTACCATCAGATGGACCGTCTGCCGGTTTACGAATCTCGCAATAAAAGAAAATGTATTTCAGATGAATGCGAGTCGACGACGCAGCCGGCCGGCGAGCTGGACAACGACGCAGACAGATCCAGGACTGACCAGGTAATGTGTTAACTATTTATGTTACGGTGCCCTGGGTTGAAGAGCGTCTACACCAAAGAGTGAGGTGGTAAACTTCTTGTATACATGACTACTTTCTGCCCGCGACAAAAACCCCCCGATTTTGAAACATTCTTCATTGGTGCTCCACTCCTATTGGTCTGAGCATGATGATATAGAGCCTTTCTCGATAAATGGGCTATCTAAGACAGAAAGATTTTTTCAAATCAGACCAGTAGTTCCTGAGATTAGCGCGTTTAAGCAAAAAATCTCTTCAGCTTCATATATTAGTATAAGATGATATCAGCCCATAAATGTTCCACTGCTGGGCTCGGGCCTCCCATTATAAAGGGAACGGAGAGTATACCCGCCACGCTTGTCAACGCGGCTTGGCAGGTTTGACACATCGGTCATCTCGATGTGCAGGTTGCATCACGATGTTTTCCTTCACCGTTGTTAGCACGTGGTAATTGTAGCAATATGCACATTAGGTCAGAAAACTACTAAGTGGTGCATGCGTTCCGGCCGGGATCGAACCCGCGCCCTCTGAGTTTGGGACGCGTGCGCTAGCCATTACTACTATTTTTATATATGTGCCCGTAATACAATTTCTACAGGCGCTTAATATATTATTTCTAAAGCTATTCAAGTATTTACGCAACTAAAAGGTATTAAAAAAAAAACAAAACCGACTTCAATCTAAAAAGCGAAATATAATTATTTGATAATAATGTGGCGAAAGATGGTGGAACAATCTGGTTGATTCAAGAAGTTTAAGAAAAATGTAGAAGATTCTGGAAGGAAAAGACAGAGATAGATAGATGTTTAGAACGGGATAGATAGTAAATAAAAGAAGATCGAACTTATGGGTTCCAGAAGATTCATCCGGGTATATAAGCAGCGTAAAGCGCGCCTACCGGGGAGTTCAGTTCAAGACAGCGAAGCGACAAACACGTGCAATACGAAAGAGTTGGAAAAGAATTTTAATAGAAGACAATGACGAGTTTATTGGTGAATTTAGTGAATAGTTTAGTGGACAGTTCAGTGAAGGAGGAGTGTAGCGCAGTTTGAGACAAGATCCAGAAGCGAGCTACGTGCGGTAATTGGGAGGTGAGCACTGCAGTAACACGGGGTGGTCTACACAATATCGGCGACGGTATTGTCAGTGAGACATCTTATCGTCGGGACAGCGCGTCGTTAGTTGTGCGTGTAGGGGCAACCCTGCGGAGAAGAATCACATACGGCTGTGTTTCCTTCCAATCTTAAGTAACAATAATTTAGAAAAACTAAATTATTTCAAAATATAGTAATTTCTATGTTTTATTTCGCACCTACTTCAAGTTGTAGAAGGAAATCAGTTAAATGTTTATTTTTTCTCTTTAGTTTGAACTCGGTTTTTTTTATTTATGGAAGTATAGGTTTGCGTTTGACCACTGTGT
The DNA here is from genome assembly GCA_949752895.1 of Dendrolimus pini. Lineage (NCBI taxonomy): Eukaryota > Metazoa > Arthropoda > Insecta > Lepidoptera > Lasiocampidae > Dendrolimus > Dendrolimus pini. The sequence goes on from OX457151.1 coordinate 11,382,097, forward strand.
CACCTGATCTTGAGTGATGACGCAGTCTAGGGTGGAGCAAGCTTACCTAGAAGATACCTATTCACTCGTTACTTGAAGACTTCAAGATTGTTATTGTCAGGAAAAACAGACTCCGGCAAATTATTCCACTCTTCGGCAGTGCGCACCAGAGAAGATGAAGCGAAACACTTCTTCTGACTGGTAGTGTTTCCACCATGTAACAACGGTGGCGCAAACCGATCCGACTGGTTGTCCGCTGGTAAAATGGGGATGGAGGAATCAGCTCGTGCAGTTCTAAGGAACTCTAAGCCCTTCTCTGTACAAAAAGAAAATTTTAGAGCTGTCAATGGATGTACCTGTTGCTCAACACTAACAGATATTTGACAAGTACTGTAGTGAATTTCACATCTATTGACCACCAAATCTTATAAAATCTTTTTTTTTATGTAATTCTCTGGATAAAATAACTGACTGACAGACAGACGGCTTTATTCCTTTTTTATTATAGTTGTGGGCAACATCGCTGGTTGCGCCACAAGTAATATCTAGCAATAGTTTATATTTTTATTTAATCTTAGTGGTGTAATTGTTCGTTGCCCTAAAAAAAAAAAAAAAACTCGAAATGTATCCGATAGAAGACAGTCAGCCCTATTTGCTATATTCTTTATTCTTCTAGGGCCTTGCTTATAATAATCTCGTTAAGAAAGGATTAGCCATCTCTTAAATAAGAGACTCTTAAGCCCCTAATCAGTGGCTGTTTCAAATAAAACTTGCCATCTTGCCTCTTAGCAGTCACTTAAACTACCTCTCGATGTTGGTTATTTTGGACAGTTATTTATGAGTTACTTTACCACCTCTTATCCTTAAGAGGAGTTTATGGGTAAGATTTTCGTTAATCAGTTGCTGAGCAGTTACTTAAAATTTAACAAACGATTATAAGTAAGGCCACTAATCTATAACGTCTAGCAATGTGTCTTCGAATAAATGTTTTTCTGTCTTTCTTTTTCTATTTTGGCAAAAACTGAACCCTTGTGAAATGGTGTTTGCCATTCAACAGAATGACACCTCGTCGTTGGCCAGCCCAGCCGAGCTGCCGACTCCTCAGGAGCCGAAGGCGGATAACCAAGAGCTAAGGGACGACACCACCGACACCAGCGGGAGGGAACTAAGGTATGTGGATTTCACGCATCGTGTTTACATTGGAAGCATTAGGCGACCTTCGCGGTTTGGGGATTATAGATCTAATCAGGGATTCTCAAACTATTTTGGCCAGGAGACCCCTGTCTCAAAATGAACTGATACCTCAGACCCACATAGTGAAATTATTTAAAAAATCTTTGCAGTGGCTTAAGTGAGTAAACTTGGCATCATTTTCTCATCAAACATTTTACTAAATAAATAGACATAAAATTCAGTAAATATGAAGTGTAATAGTTTATTGTAGTAGTTCAGCAGATAGGCACACGGCCCACTTGATGGAAAGCGGTTACCATCGCCTATGGACATTCGCAACACCGAAGGTGCTACAAATGCGCTGCTGCTCTCTTAAGGGAGACTTATGTGGTCTTACTTATAAAAATCTCGTTAAGAAAGGTTTAGCCGTCCTTTAAATAAGAGATTCTTAAGCCCCTAATCAATGAATATCTTTTTTTCACTTATAAACGTATATTACCTGTTGCTTACCGCAGAGGAGCACAGAGAAACGAAATTTGAATGATTGACGTAGCGTTGTACCCAAAATATTCGACTAAAGAACGGAAAAGAGCGAAATTCTTGCAGACTACGTTTTTTAGTCTGTATCCAGTGACTTTGTTGACGTTGACACTAACAACTGACAGCTGAGTTGTTTATGTTTGTCGTGTGTAAATAGAAAAGAATAGAAATTGATAAAATAATCTTTAAATACATCACAGCGGAACGCCATGTGAAAATAATACAAAAAAACTTGAGTGAACAACAAGTGTAAGCGTTAAAGGGCATAGCATACGTAGCATCCATAGTTGTTTGTAACAGGGCGCACAATATGTAAAATAACTATATTAATCCTTATTTTTCTTTGAATACTCTTCTAACAAGAGCCTAATGCACGCTAACATAATATTTTATGGTTTTTTTAGCTAATTCTCGAAATGCTGGTACATGAGTGTGCTGATATTATTGAAAAAGAAACGAGCACAAACGCGTATGTCGCCAAAAAGCTCGCTTGGCTAATATGAAAAACAAGGCTAACAATCTGAGTTGGCATTTAAAAGAGTGAGAACAATGACTGGTGGAGGAGATTTTCCGCCTAGGTAGCCGGCCTGTTGAAGTTCAGATTTTGATGGAGACCATATCCCATGAGTTTACTGTGGATTCCAACAATTTTGAAAGTGATATTATTCATATTAAACAGGTAACTACAAGTTTTTATTTAGTACATTCAAAAACAAAGAGTCACTGTCTCTATGATATATATTTTCGAATCGCTTTCGTTTTTATTGCCACATAAAGCCATAGTAGATTAATGGATAGTACATAGGGGGATACATGGCCATTCGGGCCATTTAAATAAGAAGGTTAGTTCATGTGTCCTAAACGCAGTGCTCAGGTTCGAATCCTGATTGGAGAGCATACATCACTCAGGTGATTAACAGTGGAGGAAAACATTGAGATGATTCCTGCAGGTCGGGAAAACCAATGTGTTAAACCCTTCCCTTTCCAACCAATGTGTTAAAGCCCAATATTGGTATGTGTATAGGTTGTTATTATTATGGCTTTTGTTTTCACAGACATACGGGAGACTAATGCAAGGGAAGCCATAAACAAGCATTGTTCGTGTTAGCCAAAGCAGCACAGGAAGAAGGAATGAAGTGTAAAAGGGAAGCCCTTGGGTGCAAGATGAGGTGTGATAAGAGTTGCATGAAAAGCGATTGAAAATAATGTCTCTGGAAGAAGATTACTGGCTATAAATTTATTTATATTATAAAAAATACATAATTGTGTATAATTTTTTATTAAAATTGTGCATATAAATTTTTTGAGGTGTTTTAATTGTTAAAAATGTTCCCTTTTATTTGTTCTACATGGTCATCAATAATATCAATAATCTGAGCTGCAAGTAATGGCAGCCCTCAGATATTTTGGCCGCCATAAGGTTGGTAATTTGCTTAGGTTTAGTGGTTTCTGTAGAATTCATATTGTAATAGACTGCACTCAATAAAATTAAGGAAGGTCAGTGATAATGTTGATCAGTATCATGTCATAGAAAGGGCTATTCTTTATCTTCTCCATTATACCCAAATAAGAATAAAATTAAATCACTATTAAAATCTTCATACAGGCACTTCAGGTTGAAGATTTTCTCTATCTAAAAACAAACAAAAAATCAGTAATAAGGTAAATATTAGTAAGATATAGGACTAGAGTAACTATTAGTCAGATATAGGAACTGGCCAAAGGTCATATTTTATTATTATATGAAAAAATATTAAGTTAATATGAATATGCACCTTGTTCTTCATTCAGCTCGATCACTAAATTGTGCAATACTGTACAAGCAATAATAGTTGCCTGTATTGAGGTGTATGAGCCTATCATGGCTTCTAATAATATTCAGAACCATTGTTTTCATACACCAAAACATCTTTGAATAACATTACAAGTTTGGATATGACAGTGATTGTAACGCTGCTCTTCTGCAGTGTGGGGCCTCAGCAGTGGTGTTTGTTACAAGGTGCGAAGTCCTTGGATAACCACTATCACCAATTAGCCGTTCAACAAACTCATTTCCTTCAAATTTCCTCTTGACTGAGCGTTCTCAGTATATCCTTGCATCATGTGTGCTGACTCTACAATGAACACAATGTCACAATTTTCGCAAAAATCCGCGTTTCAAACGACCTGTGTGTTTTGAATAAGATTACATTGACTTCTGTTAAATTTGATGGCATTTTTATGTACCGCCAACTTTTCGAAGCGAACGCGATTGCTACCTTACTCCGTATGTGTACCTCGGGTATCCACTTGCAGATTAGCTCTTATTATTTCTATTACTTTGCACATATTCGTCTTACTGAATCTGTATCATAGTCTGAACCCATCATCTGTTAAATCATGCAACGGATTGAAACGAGCTCTGTATGTCTTTCTCCGTCTTCTTGTCGCAGCAAAAGTATGCAGCTCCTCGATATCATGTATAAATTATAAAATCGTAGAGATTGTCGAATTCCATGTTTTACACCAAGAAACAAGACTCTCCATATATTCAATGTACTCTGTGAACAAGACAATAAAAACTGTTAGGCATTAGAACCTCTTTTGTATGATTTGTATTTTACTTCTAATGTTGTCACTGTCTTGACATTGCTGTAATAAAGAAACCATGAAAAGAGCACGCTTTGTTTAAATAGTTTATCCCAATAATTTATCAAGTTTTCATAAAAACAACAACACACACCAGTATTAACTGTGGTACATACTAAACACAGCCTGTCGGGTACAGCTGACTGAGAGAGCAGTAATAGTCCAAGAAATAGCCACAAGAGACAATAGCGCTAGTGTCGGTAAAGGGTACAATAATGAAGTTATTGAATTATGTGCCGAGAGAAAATATGTAATATTGTGGCGACCGAGGGTAGAACTTTCTGGCAGCGTAAGCCGTTCTCAAGACTTTTAGAAAAAGGTAGAAGATTGTCGAAGGAAAACACAACAATTTAGAACGGAATAGATGATGAGCGAAAGTTGTAGAATAGAAAGTTTGGGAAGGAAAAGACAGAGATAGATAGATAGGAAGTTAAAGATAAAGATAGTTTAGAAAGGGATAGATAGTAAATAAAAGAATAATGAAAAGAACATTGAAAGTATGGGTTCTAGAAGATTCTTGCGGATATATAACCAGCGTAAGGCGCGCCTACCGGTAGTTCAAAGAGTTCAATTGAAGACAGTGAAGCGACACATGCGATATGAAAGAGTTGGAAGAGAAGTTTAATAGAAGACTGACAAGTTTAGTGGTGAATTTTGTGAAAAGTTAAGTGGACAGTTCAGTGAAGGAGGAGTGTAGCGTAGTTTAAGAGAAGATCCAGAAGCGAGCTACATGGGGTAAATTCGAATGTGGTCACTGCAGCAGCAGAAAGTGGTCTACGCAATATCGGCGTAAATAAATTAATATATAATTGTCGGGACAGAGCGTTGTTAGTTGTGCATGTGGGGCCAACTCTGCGGAGAGGAATCACGGCTGTGTAAGTCAATAAAAGCGTTTAGTTAAAAACTGGTGTTTCCTTCCAATCCTACGTACTCCCGCTCGCACGTAACAATATTTTTTTAGTTATTTTAATTGTTATTCCTTTTTGAATACATAATACCCTAGTGATTTTACATTGTTTGCTTGTATAAAACTTTTTAGCACTTTCTTTAATAAATATCCCTTTAGCTACGGTAGGTGGCGACACCAATTCAATGCTTTTTTACTGATATATTTTTATACACAGATTCGATCCCCTTATTTCCGCACTCGGTGAGAATCAGCTGTTTCAAATGTGAATAGCCATTTTGCCTTTTAGCAGTCATTTAAACTACCTCTCGAGGTTGGTTAAATTTGACAGTTATTTATGAGTTGCTTTACCACCTTTTATCCTTAAAAGGAGTTTATGGGTAAGATTTTCACTAATCAGCTGCTAAACAGTTGCTTAAAATTTAACCAACGTTTATAAGTAAGACCAATGGTGTACTTGGCACCTGCTTTAAGTTGTAGAAAACTTGATATTGTTTTGGCTCTTATTAGTCAAGAATCTTTATTATGTTATTTTATACTTTTTAGTTTGTGAAGTCGGTTTTTTTAAACGAAGTTTTTTTGATATATGTTCACATGAAGTTCACAATATCATGGTTTGTAACGAAGTCTCGCAACCGCTCCGACGCCGTGTTGGGGAGAGGGAGATAGACATATATACACATTACTATTGTCAGAGAGAAAAGAGTGTATGTGATGTATTGTTACGAGTCGCGAGACTCGAATTAAAATGCCGTTGGAATTATTAAACAGTTTATTAGAACTATACAAACACGTATAACACAGGCACAAATATAACCGAACACAACAAGTCCAAACCTAATGTAGGAGGTCGTAATTCCATAAAAGGCGCATGTACACACGTCTCGCTTCGTTCGTGATTTTCGCTCGACTAACTCCTCCCTCAATCGGGTCATTGTCTTATACTGCACAAATGCAATATGTCCGCCCGGCAACGTGAACCGAATTTCCTAGAATCAGCTTGTAAAACCTGGTTAATGATTACAATACAACAATAGGCCGTATGCCAATAAGTAGCCAAAAGAAGACGACCATGAAAGAATTTCAATGTTATTAGTTCAAATGCGGACGGGTAATAAATGTGCTTTGTTTCAGATTTGCAGGTGGATTTTGTTTTGTCGGGACCTGAGTTGTAACAGTATGAAAGTTGAAGCCTGGAAACCACGCTTGGGATTCCCTCCCGCTTAAATAATAAACACTTGTCCTGTGTTTCAGGCTGGATCGGCCAAAGGTGGTGGTGACATCGCCGCAGACGCAGCAAGAGAACTGCGACACAAGTCTCAATTTATCGGAGAGGGACGACTCGGACAACTGCTTGAATGCTGCCAGGTTCACTTCACTTCTTCACTCTTCTATTGCCTTGTCTTCTTTGAATACAGGCTTTGGCTGCAGGGACGGAGAAAGAATGCAATCACCTGCGTTGCGGCGGCCTGTCGTAAGAGGCGACAAAACAACCCATAGCCAGGTGATAGGGAAACTGCCCGACTGGATGGCTACCACCCCTGGTCTAGGGTCTGCCGCCATAACAACCTAAAGCTGTGTTCTGGCATTAGTCTACCTTAAGAGAGCAGCAGCGCATTTGGTGTTGCAAATGTTAACCACTTTCCATCACAATTGGGCTGTCATCCTTTCTGCTGTGCTTGAGTAATAAAAATTTAAAAATAAACGATAGGATTGTAAAACTCATATTTTGAAAAAAAAATGTTATAGATTGTTTTCAGAAACTCGAGATAAAAAATATTTTAGTTTTTTTTTAATCCGCTATTCATCCGGAAATTACGACAAGAATATTGTTTAATGCTTTTGACTTAATTTATAATTTTTCTATTGAAAAGAAAACAAAAAAAGGGTTTTAAAACAACTTCAAAAATATTTAAGATAAAAAGCTGAAAGTTTGGGTGAATTATTTTTACATATAACAAAACGACCCACGTAGTAAAAGTAGAAAACGACGCGGGGGCAGTTTTTACTTAGAAACCCTGCTTTGTACCCTTTGAGAAAAGGCATAGTTTTGCAATATGGCAACACATTCATAAATAAATTATCGGCAGACTTATAAATGATCCGTACTACTACACTGTTGCAAGCTTGCAACATATTAAAAAAATGGTCGATTACAGCTGTCATTAACTAAAAATACGAGGGTGGCAACATAAAGTTATTTTATTATTTTGAGGAGTTTTTGGCGGGAACTGAAAGGAGACGTTGTGCTGTGCAGTTTTATTTTCTAAAAATGTGTATAATTACTCTAAAATGAACAATAGTTGCAGGATATTGATAGTTTTTGAGTAGAAATTATGTGTTTTTGTGAGAAATGTGAACTGTATAGTCAGATGTGATCTTTCGAGTTTTCACAAGAACTCCATTGAATGGCGTCGGTTGTAGCCTGCAATACAACTGCGCTACTATACGAAGACCTATTAATTAACATGTTTCCGACTGAAACACTTTGATTCTATGGTCATGAATAAATTATTAAAAAAAAATAAAAAAATTATTTTGCTACCCTGTATATTAATTTCTTTGATTTGACAGATGCTGTCACCGTCAAGTTGACAGTGGCAGCGGCATTGACAGCTGCGAGAGGGAGAGAGGCTCCAACGACGCGCCTGTTTACACGACGTCCACTGGTAAGTTCACAATAATTATTTCTTCAGCCTGAATTCCTTTCACAGGATTAAAATTACTTTGATCCTTTCTGCTGTTCACGCTTTTTTTATAATTGCATATAATAATTTGACAGTTCGAATGTCAAGTTGCTGTCAAAGTGTATGTAAAAGAAGTTTCAAGTTTTTAAATTCTCAGTTGACCTCTGTATGTCAAAAAGGGGAATCACACGAAAGAATAAAAGGAAATGATGTGGAATTTTTCACTTCGGTTAATGAAACAATAACTAAGCTAAGTGAAACATAGAGAATACTATATTTTTCAATATTTTTTCGTTGTAGAATTGTACATCTTATACTAATACATAAAGCTGTAGAAACAAATTGTTTGCTTGAACGCGCTTATTTCAGGAACTACTGGTCTGATTTTGAAATTATTTCAGTGTTAGATAGCCCATTTATCGAGGAAGGCTAAAGGCTATATATCATCACGCTAAGACCAATAGGAGCGGAGCACCAATGAAGAATGTTTCGAAATCGGGGGGGGTTTTGAAAACAAATTCCGCGCGGACGACGTCGCGGGCACAGCTAGTGTAAAATATTTTTTATGGATTTATATGGCACCAATTTCAAAATCTTGTAGAAAATATTTCTCTCTATGTTGTGTCTAGTTGTACCACTTAACGTTAGATTGATTGTCTGCTCATTTGCCGACAAGCAACGATAAGAACACAGTAATGTATTAATCTATATATATAAAAGACAGTCGTGTTAGTCACACTATTTATGACTCAAGAACGGCTGTACCGATTTGGCTGAAAATTGGTGGGGAGGTGGCTTAGAACCAGGAGACGGACGTAGGATGAACATAAAACGTTTCATCCCGTTGCAACCGGTAGGTGGCGCTGAGATCGGGTTCTAGGATCCTCCTAATCACCTGGACCGATTTTGGTGATATTGTTTTTGTGCGTTGGAGTGGGATAGTTTGAATCCACAATGGGGATTGTTCACAAAAAATTACCCTCTGATTTTATATTTTTATTACGTAAAATAGGGTATTTTAAGATACTAATTTGAATATTTTTGTATTTTAAGCGTTAGTTTTTTTATAATTCGATTTTAAAATTATTTCTCCGATGACGTCATAAGGGACAAGTTTACATTGATCTCTTTGCCTAGAAAACAAAAATAATAAAAGTAAGTTTTATCTATATATAATCTCAGTAATCTGTGCTACTATTTAAATGTCACTGTCATTACTCATTACGTGTCGTGATCATTTTAGTGTTTTTTGTCGCTAGGCTTATAATTTTTCGTGTTCAACCATTATTATTTTCTATAGTTATCGTTAAATTTTTTAAAGTGGTCTTTAGGGAAAATCCATATCACAGAACTTAAATCAAATAATGTACAGCTAGAATTTTTTTTACACCTGAAGCAGGCAAACAGGCAGACGGCCCACCTGATTGGATTTAGTAAGGTCAAATAAAGGTCAATTTCTTACAAAATACAAGAAGATCGTACGTTTTTTGGAATTTTAACTAGACAGAAATGATTAGGAACAGTATTCCTCGAAATGGTTTTTCAAATAGCTAGATTGAAAAAAAGTGAACAATCCCAATTGGAACCGGTGGGTGGCGCTGGGATCGGGTCGTGGATTTTTATTTTATCAGAGCAGGACAACGTCTGCCGGGCCACTAGTTGTCTATAAAAGTAAAGCTTTACTTAAGTCCAACAACCATCAGAACGTTAGTGGAAACTATCTGAAAGATTGTGGTTGATATTTCAGGTCGTTGCGAGTCGCGTCAAGCGAAACTGGCGTCCAGGGTTCGTCTCAGACGGACGGAGGACTCCGACTCGAATCACCATTTGAGCAACGAGGAGGTAAACGATGCTCGCAGACAACAAATTTATTAAATACAACTCACTCGTTCGCTAGCACACTCACTCGCTTACTCACTCGCTCACTTGCGAGTCGCGTCAAGCGAAACTGGCGTCCAGGGTTCGTCTCAGACGGACAGAGGACTCCGACTCGAATCACCATTTGAGCAACGAGGAGGTAAACGATGCTTGCAGACAACAAATTTATTAAATACAACTCACTCGTTCGCTTGCACACTCACTCGCTTACTCACTCGCTCACTTGCGAGTCGCGTCAAGCGAAACTGGCGTCCAGGGTTCGTCTCAGACGGACAGAGGACTCCGACTCGAATCACCATTTGAGCAACGAGGAGGTAAACGATGCTTGCAGACAACAAATTTATTAAATACAACTCACTCGTTCGCTTGCACACTCACTCGCTTACTCACTCGCTCACTTGCGAGTCGCGTCAAGCGAAACTGGCGTCCAGGGTTCGTCTCAGACGGACAGAGGACTCCGACTCGAATCACCATTTGAGCAACGAGGAGGTAAACGATGCTTGCAGACAACAAATTTATTAAATACAACTCACTCGTTCGCTTGCACACTCACTCGCTTACTCACTCGCTCACTTGCGAGTCGCGTCAAGCGAAACTGGCGTCCAGGGTTCGTCTCAGACGGACAGAGGACTCCGACTCGAATCACCATTTGAGCAACGAGGAGGTAAACGATGCTTGCAGACAACAAATTTATTAAATACAACTCACTCGTTCGCTTGCACACTCACTCGCTTACTCACTCGCTCACTTGCGAGTCGCGTCAAGCGAAACTGGCGTCCAGGGTTCGTCTCAGACGGACAGAGGACTCCGACTCGAATCACCATTTGAGCAACGAGGAGGTAAACGATGCTTGCAGACAACAAATTTATTAAATACAACTCACTCGTTCGCTTGCACACTCACTCGCTTACTCACTCGCTCACTTGCGAGTCGCGTCAAGCGAAACTGGCGTCCAGGGTTCGTCTCAGACGGACAGAGGACTCCGACTCGAATCACCATTTGAGCAACGAGGAGGTAAACGATGCTTGCAGACAACAAATTTATTAAATACAACTCACTCGTTCGCTTGCACACTCACTCGCTTACTCACTCGCTCACTTGCGAGTCGCGTCAAGCGAAACTGGCGTCCAGGGTTCGTCTCAGACGGACAGAGGACTCCGACTCGAATCACCATTTGAGCAACGAGGAGGTAAACGATGCTTGCAGACAACAAATTTATTAAATACAACTCACTCGTTCGCTTGCACACTCACTCGCTTACTCACTCGCTCACTTGCGAGTCGCGTCAAGCGAAACTGGCGTCCAGGGTTCGTCTCAGACGGACAGAGGACTCCGACTCGAATCACCATTTGAGCAACGAGGAGGTAAACGATGCTTGCAGACAACAAATTTATTAAATACAACTCACTCGTTCGCTTGCACACTCGCTCACTAACTAAATTACTTCGTAGAGTTATGCTGTAATAATTATCTTGTGTGGCCTTGTGCTATTTGTGTTTCGTGCGATGAGTGAAATTTCCGATGACCCACTTCCCGCACCCCCCTATCCCAATCATAAATATCCTATCCTTTTGTATTCCATCCTCTTCTTTCTCACTCCCCTATCCCCTCTTTATCCGATCCTAATTCGCAACACGTTGGTTTTGATCCTCGAGTTGCAAACATCTTTAGGTAATGTTAACTACTCTCCATGAGTTGTCTGCCTATTTGTCAGCTTTAAAATAAAAAAGATACACTCACTCACTGGCTCACTCACTCACTTACTCATCATTCACTGGCTCACTCACTCACTTACTCGTCACTCACTAGCTCACTCACTCACTGGCTCACTAACTCACTTACTCATCACTCACTGGCTCACTCACTCACTGACTCACTCACTCACTCACTCATAGAAATAACTTTAAATTATAAATGTGAATGATCATATACATGCGCAGGCTTGGTGCGCAGAGGCGGCCGAGAAGTTGGCCCTGGACGTGTGCGCGCAGGCGGACCTGCGGGAAGCGCTTATAGCGGCCACCAACGACGGTATGTCGTGGTTTTGTGCATTTGTACTGTCAATATATTGTTACGACCCACAAAGAACAATAATAATTCACACATGCGGTTTATTACCTTTCCGCATTTGGACTTCTTTTGTTTACTTTGTGTTTAAAATTTGTAATTAGAAAAACCGCCTATTGTGTATTGTAATATTTTATGGTAGTCATTAGTCAGGTGCGATTCTAGGAAATTCAATTCACGCGGCCGAGCAGACATATTGTATTTGTACAGTATAAAGCAATGCCCCAATTGAGAGATGAGGCAGTCGAGCGATAACAGGACTTGTGTACATTCGGTAATCTATATAGTGACGGACTTTGCGCGTGTTATTGAATCGGCAGTACGTTTGGACTAGTTGTGTTCAGTTATATTTGTACCTGTGTTATACGTGTTTTTATGGTTCGAATAAATTCTATAGTAATTCCAACGGCATTTTAATTCGAGTTCTGTAACTTTTCTTGTGTGCAATAAAGAATATTCTATCTAATATATTTGTTGTAAGTATTTGTACAACGAGGCATTTTTGTGTTTTGTCGTGTAGGTGGCCACGCTTGCGCGTCGTGGTGCGCGTGGCGTGTACGCAGCCTCCGCTTGCACGCGGATCTGCGCGTGGCGCAGTGCGCCCTCGCGCGGGCCTCGGACACGGCGCACCGGTGAGTTCGGTTCATCATCACTTACTAAGTAATCATTAACTATTATTTTATTAGTAGTCTTATGTAATGTTTGAGTCCTAGACCAAATTTCTTTGGTTTTAGATAAATTAATTTGAATTTGTATCCGTGCAGGAACGGAGAAAGAATGCAATTTCCTGCGGCCGGGCGGCCTGTCTAATGAGGCGACAAATCACATCAGAATTCTATTATATTTTAAACTGGTCGTATTAAATCATTCCCGAAAAAATCAGTCGTCAGTCAGCGAAAACCGCATCGGCCCAGTAGTTTTTACGTCAATCGCGAACAAACAGACAAGACATATTGTATTTGTACAGTATAAATCAATGCCCCAAGGGAGAGATGGGGGGGGGGGGTGGTGGTCAAGCGATAACCACGAAGCAAGACGTGTGTACTACATTCGGTAGTTCTAAAAATTCTATAATAATTCCAACGGCATTTTAATTCGGGTTCTGCAACTCGTAACAATACTAAACATGATTGATTAGCACTTGGTTGTGTGGTGTTCCAGTCTGTATACGTCGTGCAGCGTGCAGGAGTCGTGCTGTGTGTCGCTGTGCGGCGCACTCAAGGCGGCGGACAGGGCCCTCGAGACCTACGACGTGCTGCTCGCGTTGGCCGAGACCGCGCACGCGCACACGCCCGAGGTACGAACACTTCAGTTGAATGACTAATATACTGTTACACTCAGGTCTGGACAAAAACTAATTCACCCCTGCATACCTGTAAAAACACATTTTATTACCTTTCGGTATTTGGACTTCTTTTGTTTACTTATTTATTGGCATGCGTTTACTAATTATTTTAGAAAACAGGTCGTTGTTCCATTGTACTCATTAGCCAGGTGTTTCGGATTATGATACGGGAACGTTGCATTTATGCAGTATAAAACGATGACCTGATGTAGGGAGGAGGCAGTTGAGCGAGAACCACGAACGAAGCGAGACGTGTGTACTACAACCGGGAATCTAATAAGTAGTGGACTTTGCGCGTTTTATGGAATTACGACCTTCTGCATTACGTTTGGACTAGTTGTGTTCGGTTATATTTGTACCTGTGTTAAACGTGTTTGTATGGTTCTAATAAACTATAGTAATTCTAACGGCATTTTAAGTCAAGTCTCGCGGCTCGTAACAATACATAACTAGCTACTGCCTGCGACTTTGTCCGCGTTGGATAGTAAAAAAAACCCCGATTTTGAAACTTTCTTCATTGGTGCTCCGCTTCCGCCTTCCTCCATTATATTTATTATTAGAGTCTGAATAAATAACAGTGAAGAAATTATACTGCAAGTTGTGTTCACTTATAATTAGTTTTTACATTGCATTTTAAACCTTAGCCATAAGTCTAGTAACTGATTAAATGTAAAGAAACTGTTGGTGATCCTTATTAAATAAAATAAAACAATCAATGGGCTATTTAAACACTGAAAGAAATTTTCAAATCAGACCTGTAGTTCCCGAGATTAGCGCGTTCAAACAAACAAACAAACAAACTCTATTTCATTTGATTTTATTCCGACGTTTCGCACACTTTTCAGTGTAAAGTGTCAATAAGAAATGTTCAAGTTATTGTTTGGCCTACCCCCATTTAATTTACTTTTTGAAGTTATACATCTTTTGGCGCGTTAGGGAAAATGATGAGAGTAAATTCTTACGATGCGCGCGCACACCGTCACACGAAAAAGCTACACCATGAAGTTAGCTATAGTCAACATTTTAGTTTTTCTATTGTTAGTGTCGTTCTCTCTACAAACGTAGTAAGTATAAGGCGAAAGATAAAATTTTTGAAAACACTTTTGTCTTGATACACCAAAGAAATATAACTTGTGACGCGTGTACACACACACAAGTACACACACAATTTTTTTTATTGTTTATTCTTTACTCTATGGAGGCCTGATCTTGATTGACCGTTTCTTGCGTCGCTTCTACAACATGTTGTATAGCGATGGAAACAAACTATTTTCTCTAACTTTTTATCTTGGAAAATAGTCTATTTTCCGGGATAAAAATTATGCTATGTCCGTCCTCGGTATTGAAACTACATCTGTACCAAATTTCAACAAAATCGGTTCCTTAGTTTTTCCGTGATAACGTAACAGACAGACAAGAGTTACTTCGTATCTAGTACTTAGAATATAACAAAGTCGCTTTCTGTCTGTTTGTATGTCCGCTAATTCTTAAACGTCGTCATGAAATTTTACGCGGTTTTCGCCATGAGTTAGGTAATTTTTCAAGGGTTTGAATGTACACTACCTTTGACCCGTGGCTTCGCTTGCAATATATCAAATTTAATTATTGTTTATGTAAGTAAAATAGAGGTGTAAAATGAACATTATTTTAATTTTAGCGTGAGGCAGCCGAGCTCGTGGCCAGGCAGCTGCTGACGAGGCTGGAGAACGAGGATATGTCAGCTTCTATTGGGGAGCCCCTGCTCTCCCCTGGACCTTGGCTGAGGCACCAGCACCAGTGAGTCTTTTAATCTTAGCATGAAGAAAACACCTGATGGAAAGTGGCTGATTCCTATGGTTAAACCTTTATAGCGCTTCTTAAGCTGCGCAGTAGATGTTTTTCATACAATTATTTTTAACAAACACCAAACCCACTTCAAAGTATAAAGCAAAATATAAGTATTTAACCGACATCTTTCTACTGAAAATCGGTCTACAATTAACTAAATCGTGTAACAATTATACAAAAAATTAAGTGCCTGTAAAAAATTTTGACTTGATTACCATGAAATCGCCTCTGGTATATTAGACAAATGAATAAAGTAAAAAATTGTAAATTAGTACAAAATTTCACATTTACTTTGGGCTGAACTGCTAGTGGTACTAGGGGTCTGGGAATGGCAACAGAAAACGCAACACACACAGAAAACAAACGGCAACGGACAAGGGGCAACACGAATTGTAACAAAAGTCAAGTTAAAATTTTGTTTTGTTTTGCCACTTGTCCGTTGCCATTCGTTTTGCCACTTGTCCGTTGAAGTTTCACTTCTAACATGTGTCAGTGTCCGTTGAAGTTTTAATTCTAATATGTATCCGTGTCCGTTGAAGTTTTACTTCTAATATGTGTCAGTGTCCATTGAAGTTTCACTTCTAATACGTGTCCGTGTCCGTTGAAGTTTTACTTTTAATACGTGTCCTTGACCGTTGAAGTTTTACTTCTAATATGTGTCAGTGTCCATTGAAGTTTCACTTCTAATACGTGTCCGTTGAAGTTTTACTTCTAATATGTGTCAGTGTCCATTGAAGTTTCACTTCTACGATGTGTCCCCGCACACATTTCGATTTTTTGCTATTTCGTATAGTTAACTTAATTCGTTTGTATGTGAACTTGCAGAGCATGCGCGGAACAGCAGTGGGACGCGGAGTGCGAGCGGCGCCTGCGCAGCCACGCGGCGCGGCTGAAGGCGCACACCGTCGCGCTGAGGGCGGCCGCGCCGCCGCCGCACCTCTTCTCCTACCACGGTGACACGTGTTCCATATTAGGCCGCTTTCTCTCCTCTTTTAACCTTTGTCCAAGATAAACCTTCATTTATTCATTGCCGGTTTCGAGAGTGAATATATATGATTTGAGTGAGTGAGTCAGTAATTGACTGAGTGAGTGAGTGAGTCATTAATTGACTGAGTGAGTGAGTGAGTCATTAATTGAGTGAGTGAGTGAGTTAGTACCAGTTACAAAGTCACTCACTCGTGCTTTTGTATACGAGAATAGATGATTATGATCTTGGGATGAGGAAGTTTGGGAGTCATGCACCAGCGTTGAGCACGCATTGCGTCGCTTGGAGGACAACTAGACCGCCACCCCAAAGTGACAAGTACCTCATAGTAACTTAATCGGGTTAAAGAAGAACTTTATTACTCATAAATGTCTTTTCTACTCTGTTTATTATATTACTATATTTATTAGTACGATATTTTGAATTTATACCAACTATAGCTTCTGGCCGCGACTTCCGTCCGCGTGGATGAGTAAAAAAAAAAGCAAATTAAAAAAACCCTCCAATTTTGAAAACATTCTTCGTTTTAGCTCCGCTCCTACTGGTCTTAGCGTGATGATATATAGCCTCTAGCCTTCCTCTACAAATGGGCCCCCTAACACTGAAATAATGTTTCAAATCAGACCAGTTCCTGAGATTAGCGCGTTCAAATAAACAAAAAAACTCTTCAGTTTTATATATTAGTATATGATAAACATAATATATATATAAATATGTTTTTGAAAGTTTGTTTGGGCTTCTTCAAATAATATGCTGGTTTTACTTTAATTCGTTCTGGGTGGCGGGAGTACTAAAATATATTGATTTCTTACAAGAATTAATTAATCTTCTTTCTTTCCTTATCTCATTAACTATTTCATTTTCTGAACGTAAATCTTGCTTTATTTGTTAATGTCATTGAAAGTATATGTAGTGTGTATGTATATCGAAATTCCGACAAGTCAGCGGATAAACGAGTGAGTGTCCAGCGAGCGAGTGATTAAACGAGTGAGTTTCTGTTAGTCACAAAGTAACTCACTTGAACATTAATAATAATACATTACAGTATGTAATTATATACTGTGATTTTTGAAGTGATAACTTCTTTGGGGGGGGGGAACCACTTCGTTACGTAACGCGTTACGGCGCCAGTCTGTTTGGTTCCCTTTCTCTCACGCAAGACATCATCTCTGTCGGGGGTCCCGAGACGCACACGTTTGTTTTTTTTAAAATTTAATTTCAATTATTTTGACTGTTCCAGACATAGATGAGGAAGATATGCCGAAAGCGGTTGGGCCTTTCAGTATGGCGGAAATGGAAGCGGCGGTTCTGATGCAGGTACGAACTTGTTCTAGCTGCCATAACACTAGCTTATTCGCCCAACTGCGCTTTGGTACATAATCTATATATATAAAACAAAGTCGTGTTAGTTACACCATTTATAACTCAAGAACGGCTGGACCAATTTTTATGATTTTTGTGTTTTACGAATTGCCTTCGTCCGGAATAGGATAATAAATGTTTAAATATGATATTCATCAATAAAAAGTTGTTATTAAAAAACATCAGTCTAGCCTGCCATTTGTTATGATCTCTTCCAGCCTATTTCGGTTCATTGATCTTATTTAGATGAATTATTTTTGTGTGGGTCCGGGATGGTTTAGATTTAAATTTGAACCAGATAGATGGCGCTGCAATCGGTTTGTAGATTTTTATTTTTTAAGGGCAAGACAACGTCTGCCGGGTACAGCTAGTGTCTAATAAACCACAGAAAAAAAATAGCTCCTAATTGCCACATAAGTAAATGGCGCCACATACCTTTTTTCTTGCCTTTAACGTTTTGTTATCAGATCTATCAAATATTGTTTGATATAGATACAGAACCTCCTACGACGTTTGATTTACAAGCACTTGGTCGATTTTCCTGCAGTTGTAAAAACTTTTCATAAGCTTCGTATTGATTTCAATTTTGGAAACTGTTTTACCGACGCTTTCGAATCGACAGCGCTCGCAGTTTAATAGTAAATACTGTTTTACCGACCGTTTCGAACAGATAGCGCTTGATATGACAAATGCAGTAGATATTCGCCATTTTACTGCGAATGCACTCCCACGCACTTGGCCTATTTATGTCCAGGAGATGCTGTCGTCCCGCGAGTCCCGGGTCCTCTCCCGGAGGACCGAGGCCTCCAACTCCTCGCACTTGCACCAAGACTACCCCGAACATAAGGTAACACCGTCGCCAGACGAAGGCTTGTTTCTAAATTTACCCAAAAGTAGGGCACCAGTACTTTCTGCTCTTTAACCGAGTCAAAAAAAGAAGCAGGTTCTCAAACCGTTGGTTTTTTTCTATGGACCTATTATAATGATTCCTTTTGCGTTGCATTCAGTTTACTTTCAGAATAGTCTATAATAATATAAAATTCTAGACATGCCGTATCTGTATATTGAAGCGATTTTTTTTTTAGATTTCTCGCCTGTTTGTTTGGGCTTCACGTAGAAACCACTGGGCCGATTTCTCAGTCCTAAAACCAGCGCTACTTATTACTTAGAATGACGCGGGAATTTTCCTTGCTTGTGCTGACACGATTGTCACTGAAACGGTGGCTTGCTTGAAAAATTATAGATTAAATGTTTTTTGTGCTACGGTAGCCAAATAACGGAAATAGGGGACATGTCTCAACTCTACGGAAGCCGTTAACGCGCCTGGTTTGACACGCACTTAACCAGTTTTAATATTTCCTTTTATAATTTCAGAGTGAGTCCGCCCGCAGTCGGCGGCGTCGCGAACGCCACTGGCTCGAAACGCAGGCCTCGGAGACGGATCTCTAGACCATAAATATACATATCTATAGAATGGAGGGGGGGGGGGGGGTGGTAAAAGCGAGTTGTATTAGGCAGGTGACACATGTTATAAGAAATTCTAAAAAAAATGATATAAAATACTGAATGTTAAAATATTGTTACGAGTTGCATGGCTCGAATTGAAATGCCGTTAGAATTGCTATAGAGTTTATTAGAACCATACAAACACGTATAACACAGGTACAAATATAACTGAATACAACCAACCCAAACGTAATACACGATTCCATAACACGCGCAAAGTCCGTCACTAACGTATTGCGTCGCTTGTGGTTATTGCTCGACTGCCTCATCTCTCAATTGGGGCATTGCTTTATACTGTACAAATGCCATATGTCTGCTCGGCCGCGTGGACCGAATTTCTTAAAATCACACCTGGCTAATGACTGCTATGAAAGATTACAATACACAATGGGCTGTTTCTCTAATCACAAATTTTAAACACAAAATAAATAAAAGAAGTCCAAATGTCGAAAAGGTAATAAAATGTGTTTCTATAAGCCCTATAGAAACACATTTTATGGGCTGCAGGCGTGAGTTTGTCTTTATCGGCACCTCGGTCGTAACAATATCACATTTTTAAAATGTCTTGATAAAAATAATTTTATTTTTAAAACTAACAACGGCACACCAATAAACATGGTCTTTACATTTGTCCAGACTCACTTACCTAAGATATTTAAACATCAAAAAACCTATTAGTCATTTTATCTTCTAAGTGTATTTGGACTCGCTAAATGCGAAGCTGAGGTCTGTGTAGCTGATTCACCCTCAAAATTTCGAGGAAACTGAAAAATCACTAAATTTAGCTAAAATTTGGATTTAACGCGTCGTAATACATGTAAGTAGGTCTGGTCAAACATTAATTGTATTTCAAATTAAGCAAGTTACGCTTGTGTTATGAGTAGTATGCAACGGACTACTCTGGGGCCAATCCCAGACACCCAGACTATAGTCAATAACGGAGAAAATTAGTTTTATGAAATTTACCATACCAGGAATCGAACTCAAAGCCTCTGCGTTGCAGTGAGCTAGGCAGGTATTAATCACAGAGGCTATCAAACATACAAATTATATTTTAATTTTAATGCGTTATTTGACTCATTAAAGACATGACGTCACAATTTGCTACGTTCATACAAAATATGTCGACTGGAAAATATCTCGAACTGATTTCACTATCAACCAGACGATTAAATATAACTCACTCGTTATATACAAAAAAGCACTCGTCAAGGAGTGAGTTGAAAATATCATATTGGATATTTCATAGCTTCATTTGTCAATTCTTTTTATAGCCTAAAGGTAATCGTATTTTCCAAAAACAAACGGCTCGCTTCATTGTACAATTAAATATTATATGTAAAAATATTATATAAAGAAGAGAAAATATATTAAAAAAGCCATAATAAATGCGTAAGATTCCAAAAAAAAAGATTTAATATTAACGTTGTGTAGATAGACTTATTAAAATAAGATCGAAAAAAATTATGCTCGAATGTTTGGTCAAACGTTTCGTCCAACATGGCATCCAACCAGCAAACTATTGGAAGGGTGCGCGGTATAGTTTTTCGACTGAATTTTTTAACTAAATATTCTATTATCTAAGTTCTAATTTACATTGTTTTAGTGGCGAGTTAAATTGCGAATTAGGTATTATGAATAATTTGGACAGAAATGTTGTCGATTAAGCAATAAGTTGCCGATAAAGGCCCGATCCCTATATCTTACCGATCGTTCATTTGCCTTACTATTTAATAATTTGATATAAGGCACCCTTAGGATTATAGAGGACTAAATAAAAATATGAAGTTACTTGCTGCGCCATCGGTTCCACCCGCGTGGTGAAGGAAAATCGTTATCTTCTTTTTGATATATAAAAATGAACGTTTGTCTGTATATCCTTTATAGAATGGTAAACTATACATTTGACCATGTGATGATGTTTAGCAAAGTTGTTGTGCATGGGCCAAAGGTTTCTGAGTTGGTTCACAATTGGACCCGGTAGGTGGCGCTGCTGTCGGCATATCGATTGAAGCTTTTCCTGGAAGTACGACGTCTGCCGGGACAGCTAGTATCTTTATAAATTATTGAAAATTGTAAAATTTCATCAGAATCCATTCAGTAGTTTTTGCGTGAAAGAGTAACAAACATAGATTCGTACGGACTTTCGCGTTTATAATATTGATAGAGATTCAATTATGTACCTCATTTTTCATGTAATAGTTATTTATAAACAAAAATGCAAAGAGATATTTAAATAGAGTTCGTGCATGATTTTTTCGATCGTAGAAATAAGTAGAGGTATTAAAGAATCTCTAATGTTCGTTATTGTTAATTTCGGCGTCATCATTTTTAAGATAAATAAATGTTTATATTTTGTCTGTCAGTCTGTGGGTTTGTGTCAAATTTGCTCCAAATAGGAGGAAACATTTAATCTGAGAATGATGTTAATGATTATAACTGAGTTGTGCGACTTGAATCAACAAATCA
Organism: Dendrolimus pini; assembly: GCA_949752895.1. Classification (NCBI taxonomy): domain Eukaryota; kingdom Metazoa; phylum Arthropoda; class Insecta; order Lepidoptera; family Lasiocampidae; genus Dendrolimus; species Dendrolimus pini. Next base: position 11,403,450 of record OX457151.1, read on the forward strand.
GTGGTGAGTTGCTAGAAACATACAATAAACATGCAATCGATGTCATCTTAGTCCAGGTAATTAAAAATCAGAGTAATAAAGTTTTTCGACCAAATGCACAGTCGCGGACTGAAATTATTAAAAATTATTATACAAGACAGAAAATCGAACGACTTTGATCTAAGTAATTTTAAACTTTATTGTCAAATTGTTAAACATAATTATATGTGAAACAGTCTGTTCAGTGACTTAGTTTGAATAGGTAACATGTGCTCACGGAACGTTGAATGAATCGTGTTGAAACTGGCGAACATTTTCATACCACGACTGTACATCTTCATGTGTCGCATTTTAAATAACGCGTTAAACATTCGTGTGCAATAGTAACTAACATTAACATTATCCCAGGTGTAGCAGAGGCAGAATAAATATTTTTCTATCTTAAAGATAATGACGTAAAAACAAAAAAGTCCAATTAAAAAAAAATGTGTGCATGTACTAGTGTACACGCGTAAGAAGTGAAACTTCTTTATGACCTTATTTTTCTAAAAATAATCTACTATATGCAACTTTACACAAATTGGTTAAATAAATAAAGTACCTACGACCGTGGTAGGGGCGAGAAAAAAATGGTGCATCACGGGAAAAATGTGACGCGTAACTGAAAAATGTGACGGCATATATTTTTTTCCAACGCCGATAAAGAGGTTTCACTTCAAAAATAAATAAGAGGCTATGATGTTTATAGAAACATCTTTGAATAGTGTCAAGTTAAAAAACATAACACTTATAACAATAGCAGGAAGGTAATTAAAACGACAAACTTGTTGTAAAGAATATATGCTTATAATACTAAACCTATAATAATAAAGAATACATATTTGAATATTCCACACCTTGTCCAAAGGTTTATTTTACTTTTGGCAGGTTGATTATTGATCTATTCGTGATGCCCTAAAGCAGTGCTTTTCAACCTTTTTGAATACGCGACCCCTTTACAGGTTGAAAAATTTTGGTGACTCCCTTGGGCCATAGACAGACAACAAGCATGGAGGGTAGAGGCAAGGAGGACCATCTAGTATGGGGATCAGTTGAAAAAGTGTCCACGTGTAAACAGCAAATTGTGGTTCGAAAACTCGTCAAAATAGCGCTAGTGTAGGAAAAGGACATTATATGAATTTAGCAGTTATAAACGAAGTGAAGTGTGCTGAGTTGAAAAACGCATGCGCGGTGACAAAGACAAAGTCTCTTTCCTGCTTTAATCTAGTATCCTACTTTAATTATTTGTGGCGCTATTTTTAAATACTTTCCACTTGCTATTATGGCGCCATCTTAATTTGCTGCCCTTCAGTGGACACTTTTTAATATACTGAGATGGTTCTCCTTGCCTCTAGCCTCCATGAAAACAAGTTAATAATTGAAATGACTATGTCTTTCCCTATTTTGTTACCTATATTTCATTATTACGGCCTACACTCTGCGAAAAGCTGCAGAGCTTAGAAAGTACCTAAGTACTTAAATTGCCTTTTCCCTATTGCCGGTGACCCCCCCGAGCAAGGCTCTGCGACCCCCCAGGGGTCGCGACCCACAGGTTGAAAAACACTGCTCTAAAACATTACCGATTTGATTTTATATAAAAATCGATTATCATTGTCAATAATTTTTAATCAATTTTGTGCATCCCTATCATTTGCTGAAAAAAATGTGTTGCGTAATAAATGACACATACATACGTTTATACTTAAAAGTCAAATTAAAATAAGCATATCTACTTTTACACCAAAAAAATGCCGTACTTACTTGCTTTTAATTAAAACATTTTCGTTTTAAAAGGACTTATTATATGCTGACGACAGTTTATAGTCTGTGCATTACATGACTCACGGAATAGCACTTTTATGTCGCTTGGAGGAATAATTAGGTATGACAATTGTGACATGTGTCATTTACTGTCAAAACCGTGCAACTTGTTAGGCGTGCAAAAGTCAAAAGTAAAATTAATCGTTAGACACGGTCTAAGGTGGTTTTTAATTATATTATTCTTTAACAGTAGCAAATGTCAAAATACATACATGTCATTTAGAGTTTGGTATTTATTCAGTCTCGACAGTTAGTCTAGCAAATATGTATTTCGTTTTGTCCACAATATATAGAAAACCTGATATTAAAGTGTATTGGTCAATTTTTTTTTAAAGTTTAATTTGCTATGAACTGTCATTCTTCCTATTTACGAGAAGATAAGTTGTTTTTTGTTGCTACAGATTACATTATATTTTTTTGACATTGTATCTTAAAAATAATAAAATAGACGCCTAATATTCACATTAGCAACAATGTATATGCGATTGTTTTAGAAGAAACTTATGCACCGTCAAATTTATGATGATAATTTTGACAGCTTGCAGTAGGATTGAGGTAGTGTATAATCGTTAATCAACTTATTCGATTATTATTCTCATAGAACTTGAAATCGATAGTTGAATATGTGAATCAGGCATGACACTTCACTGAGTACGCGGTACCCATCAATGAAGTACAGGATTATCTGTAGTACATTTTATCGGAAAGATACGAAACTTCATAGGCATGAACTGCCAAAATTGTCATCCTAAATTGGACAACGTATAAGACTTGACTCATTTAATAAAAATATGTTACCCCAAATAGTGACAGAAAAATAACCTTTGGCGTCTGTTTTAGATTATGTTTTTTACAAGACCATTGTCATTTTGAATATTCTTATCTCGTTTTCAACCTAAAAATACAGGTGTCTTTCTTCGCTACTCTTCCTTCTTTTGGGGAACATATTTTCAAACTAAAAAACTACATAATAAAACAAATCGAATGGTTGAAATCTAACAATAATAAAGACAACAGACAGTGCGTTATGCACTAACAATTATAATAATAAAATAACTACCTTATTTTTTAGAATACAAAGACCAAACTGACAATTTGCAAATGTCAAACTTTACAAATAATATTGACAGTTGACAGTAGTTTGACATTTTCATTTGTCAATTTAGTCTGCGATTAAAAAACATTCTGTATATAGGTTCGGCGCGTAGTGTTTGCTATCATGTGTGTGATGTACTGTGCTGGAAACTATTAAAATAGTTACACAGTATAAAAGTTAAAAAGATTGATAGTAGTGTGTAACTCAAATTAGTGGCCCTAATGGCAAGTGCGAAATAATAACATTCTTGCGTCTGTGGTGGTGTGTGTGGTCCGTGGTCTGTGGTGGTTTGTGGTAGCAAGCAAACGAACTTATGGCCACGCGTGGTGTATTATGTCTCCAGTATAGCTTTTGCATTGACGCCAACCAACAATGTTGGCCAATCTGTTACAAATTACAACTTGAATTGTCACATTGGTCTACACAATTCCAATTTCTGACAAAAAACAATAATTACTCAAAAACTATCAATTCCCACAATTACTGAGCACTTTATATTAATATTACACATTAAAAAATAGAACTACATAACACAACATCAACCTTCACTTCCCGCCAAAAAATCCATGGCCATGACATCCATTTAAAAAAAATACTATGGGTCGACTATAAGCCCTTTTGCCAAAAGCGAGCCGCACACTTGACACACGTACGCGTCGACCAATATGTTTGTAACATAGTAAAGATTATTATGCTTGCATGCTAAGATTATAAACCCCTCCCCATAATTTACGAAGGGTTATGAATGAAACATTATTTGAAATTATGAAAACTATCTATTAAATGTTTCTGTATGTAATTCTTACTGTTTGGTTACCTAAAGTGGTTATTATAATATTGTTACGTACGAGCGGGGGTACGCACCTATGGATTGGAAGAAGACACCAGTTTTTAACTAAAAGCTTTTATTGACTTGACTTACAAAGCCGCGCGCAGTACCTCCCTGTAGGGTTGCTGTCCTTAAACACACGACCAACGATGCACAGTCCCGACGATAAGTTGTCACACCCTCAATACCGTCGCCGATATTGCGTAGACCACCTCCGATATTATCGCGTGTAGCTCACCTCTGGCCCCTCTCTCGAACTACGCTACACACTTCCTTCACGTATCTGTCCACCAAACTTGTCACTAAATTCACCACTTAATTCGTCTCTGTCCTCTATTAATCTTCTCTAACAACTCTTTAGTATCGCACTTGTTGCTTCACCGTCTTGGACTGAACTCAACTTAAAACTGCCCGGTAGGCGCGCCTTACGCTGTTTATATACCTGGAAGAATTTTCTAGAACCCGTCTATCTATCTCTGTCTTTTCTTTCCCGAACCTTCTGTTCGGGAACTTTCATTTATACATCTATCCCTTTCTAACATCTATCTATCTCTCTCTCTCTCTCTTTTTTTTTCGTCTATCTCTTTCTAACATCTATCTATCTCTTTCTTTCGTTTGTCGTCTATCTTTTTCTAAATATATCCGTCCTTGTCTTTTCGTTCTAGATTTTTCTACATTTTTCCAAAAGTTCTAAAACTAACTAGATGGTTCCACCATCGTTCGCCACAATATGCTAATCTAGGGACCTGTTCTTTGAATCAGGGTGGTGTAACAAAGAGAGGGGCGTGGCACGAGAGTCCGCGCCCCGAAAGTAGTCCCATAGATGTAGGTTATTACTGAATAATAAATACATAATATTCCATAAAGCTGTAAATTTATTTCCTGATTAGTAAAAAAAAAACAAGTAGCAGAGCTGTCACTTTTAGTTCTTTTATTTTCCATGGAACGTCTTTTGTGGCGAGACCTTTATCAGTGTGCAGCGGTTTATTAGACTTGACAAGTCGATTGATGGGTTCATGATGCCATAAAGCATTACCAATTATTTGCTGTTTTATAAAATTCTAGTTTCTGTCAATAAATTTTAACCAACTTGATGCACTTATTTGGTAAAAATATTGTGCTACGTAATTAATACATGTTTGTAATTAGAAATGAAATGACATGTGATATTATGTGTCAAAAATGCATAATTTGATTGGCGTGTAAACGTCAACAGCAAAATAAATCGTTGGACAGGCTATAATAGGTATTAAGTGATTCGGTTAAGCGAATATACTTTTTAGGACATCAAGTTACTTGAACTGAGGCTTGCAATTTTTGGCTATGTTTTAAATATAAGGTCGAAAAGCGAGAAGAAAAAATTGCCCGTGGCGCCACCTGTTTGATAGTTATCAAAAGACATGCCGTATTTTATCAAAAATTGTATATTTGTAATGTATGTACAGGTTAATGAAGGGATGAACTGCGGGGAGGGGGAGGCTGGTGCTAGTGTAGCCATTAATGTAGATTGTAATTAACAAACAGAAATAAATATATGAAATTAATCGAAGTCTTTGTTTTATTTTGATGTAAAGAATGGGTTATGAATGAGATCCGGCCTTAATCAAATAGACGCTTTGGGCGATTCATTAATTTGGCGCCCTTTTATATCTCCCTAATATTACGAACGATGCCATGCCAATGCCTAGCTGGCTTATGAATCTGGTACTACTCTATTAAAAATGTGTCATCATACAAATAAATATGTGCCTTTAGTAGAGGAAGTTGACCTTTTGGAATCCAATCCGACTTATTCTTTTATTAGACTGTCGGTCGGACGGGAAACAACCATCTCAAATAGACATTTTGCTCCAGTTCCTAGACATGGAACAGATGATTCAACTGAAGAGTTAATTCCCGAATGCTCTGGAATTATTACATCTAGCGAAAGGTAATTTATATAGTGGAAAAACTCTCAAATGTTAGACTCAGCTGACAGTACGAAGGCTGTAGACACATCCTCAAATTTGGAGATAACAATTTGTTATTGTTGAAGTATAACTAAACTGACGGACTCATAAACTGCATCAAAGTTCAGGATTACTTTGAAATGATTTTTTTAAATAAGTATGCAAACTTTTTAGATTAAATTATATAAATATGGAGAGACTGGCTCTTAATCTCAAAAAAAGGAAAATTTAAAAATAGAACTGCAGTAAAACAAATGAATATAGAGCCGGGAAAAGAATTTACTCGTAGTATCAGATTTGCGTGTTATTTATAGCAAAGTTCTAAATTGATTCTCATTGATTTTTTATTCTTTTGTCAATTGAATTATTGTTACCAGCAGAATTGTTGGGTTAGTTTTTTAACTCATCGAGAGTTTTTGAACCGTCCGAACAAGCGGCTCAAATTTTAGCATTGGTGCAGGAGGGCTTGGATCAAAGAACGATTGGTAGAAATTTAAATTTAAACCAGTCTACGGTTTCTAGAATATACAGAAGGTTTGTGGAGACAGGTTCTTACAGAAGGAGACGTGGTACAGGCAGGACTCGAGCAACCACCGGTCGTGATGACCGATTTATTGTTACAACTTCCCTGCGAAATCGTTTCCTCACGTCTGTTAACATCAAAACAGAGCTTAATGAAGTGCGTGGAGTAAACGTGAGTGCACGAACAATAAGAAGAAGGTTAAAGTAAGCGGATATCACCCCTTTTAGACCAGCAAATGGTCCAAAGGATCGCAAGACAAGCTCGCTTAAGATTTGCGCGTGATCACCTGAATTGGACAGAAGAGCAATGGACCTCCGTATTGTTCACGGACGAGTGTAGGACATGTTTATATGGTGCAGATGGTCGCAGAAGAGTCTATCGTCGACGTGGGGAGCGAAATGCTCAAAGTTGCATTGAGGAGCGTGTTCCTTTTGGAGGCGGTTCGTGTATGGTCTGGGGTGGCATATCGATGAACGGGCGAACAGAACTTGTGTTCATAGACATGGTCAAAACGGTAATAGAGGGGGTTTGACTGCACATCGCCACATAACAGAGATCTTAGAAGATCACGTGGTGCCTTACATGGGATTCATAGGCGAAAATTTTACTTTATTGCAGGATAATGCCCGGCCGCACGCTGCTGCACAAGTTCGACAATATTGCGAAGAGGTTGGGATACGTACAATGAATTGGCCAGCACGCAGCCCGGATCTTAATCCCATTGCGCATGTTTGGGACAATTTAAAAAGAGCTGTATATGCGAGAAACCCTTTGCCCACGACAGTGGCAGCACTAAGAACAACACTTTCAGAAGAATGGGACAATATTCCGCAAGATCTTTTAATAACCCTAATAAAATCTATACGGAACCGATTAGAATCCGTAATAAGGGCACGTGGAGGTAATACACCTTATTAAAACATAAATAAACCCTTGCATAAAGTTTGTGTCTATTGTTAAAACCAATTTTTTAATTAAACCAATTTTCCTTAAATTTCTGTTTTTTCTTCAAAAAAAGTCTTAAGGTCCTTTCCAGTACACAAACTTAAACTTAAGGATATGACCCTACGCTGTTTTAAAGTTCACGAACCAATCTAGTGGTTTCAATTTAAATCTGTATAGAAAGTTTGCATACTTGGTTAAAATATTTATCTATCTCTTTGCATACTTGGTTAAAATATTTATCTATCTCGTCTATTACTTTGATGCAGTTTATGAGTCCGTCAGTGTATGTAACATTTCTTTTCATGTATGTATCGTTTTCTGTTTAATAGAGCCTAATTTACGAAGGTAGTATCATATTTATATAAGAAAGTTTGTGAGAATACATGTTTGTCACATTCCGACACAAACTATCGAACGGATTTTAATGAAACTTCACAGTAATATAGATTAAACTGGCCGCGCAACCGACCATCCTAAAGCTGGCATGGTAATAGTACAACAAACTCTCCTTTATTTGCTTTCGCGTGTCCTCAAAGTTGTCCATTATAAATAACACAAACCTAATTTGCTTAGACGGAAGATATTCCATCTAAGTTCTCATCTATCGATTAATACAACGATGCAAAGTTCAGAGTTCTGTAAAAGCGACACGGATTCACTGTTTTTCTAATTTACATAAGGTAACACAAGTTATCGAAAATACTCTATTCTAAAAACTATGAAATGGATTTTGTTGAAACTAATATCCCTGAGAATATTTTAAAAGTATACCTAATTTCATTACAGTTTGCATCTAAAGACATTGTTGCCAGACCATTATTCACTATCTTTAAAAAGTAGTGGCTGTGACACTAACATTTTTGACAGTTAACATGTTATAAAATTTGTTTTCTTTTCACTGTTGATCCGGCTTTTAATTTAAATTTTTAAAAATAACAAAGTAAATTATAGTATAGTTCTATTTATTAAATGAAAATTGGCTACAAAAATACTTTTTGTCGTTTTTTAATTTTGTTGATATAGGGTGAGTAATAATTTTATGTGTCTCCATTTCAATCGATATGTAAGTATAATTTACATTGGGTGATTATTATTTGTTTAACCATTTATTTTTATATAAAATATCGTCGACTACTCAAGATAAAGCTATTTTCTCTAACTACCTTATACGGAAAACATGTAACGGTCTTTTAAAATATTTTTCCAACGGTACAAGAATAAGAAGGTAGGAGTAAAAATTTGTCGATTTATCAATTTTCAAGTATCTACGTATTTTAGAATATGATTCGGCTGCGACTTAACAATCTAATACAGGAATTTTAAGTAGTGGGGTGGTGAAATGGGGAGGGGGGAGGCACACTTGCCTTTACAACAACCCCTAAGGTCCGGCGATCGCGTTTTTTTTTTAAAATAAACATAACCTCACTTATTTTCACTGATTTTTTCGCTAATATTGCACTTCTATCATAGGTCCAAAGTGAAAACTTCTTTCAAAGTTAAAAAAAAAAGCCAGTAATCAACATTAAAAGAGCCATAACAACCAAAAACCAACTTAATTGGATAAAAATGAAGAAAAAACACAATAGAGCACATTCATATACACTACAAGAGTAACCATTCAAATTCTTATCTATCTAATCTAATTTCAAATTTAATTGACGCATAATTACAAATTAAGTGCCGCGGAAGCGGCCGGCGAGTGCCAGAACCGACTGGTAACCATTTATTATTTTTTTATACACACAAACAGTTACGACGCCTTAAAAGTCTCGCATGAAACATTTGTTTTATTTATCAATTTAGTGGACGACTAGCAAGGTGGATTTTAATATACCAATTAATCAATATATTAATGATATCAATTTTTAAATACATTGCTGAACATTTTTTTTTATTATAGGTTAAACATAAATTAATGTGATTACGAAAAAAAAACATCCGTCTTTATTGGTCGCCATTTTGAATGGTTACTCTTGTAGTATATATGTGTAGTGTTGTAGTGTATATGAATGTGCTCTATTGTGTTTTTTCTTCATTTTTATCCAATTAAGCTGGTTTTTGGTTATTTTGGCTCTTTTTATGTTGATTACTGGCTTTTTTTAACTTTGAAAGTAGTTTTCAACTTTGGACCTATGATAGAAGTGCAATATTAGCAAAAAAAACAGTGAAAATAAGTGAGGTTATGTTTACTAAAAAAAAAAAAAAAACGCGATCGCCGGACCTTAGGGGTTGTTGTAAAGGCAAGTGTGCATCCCCCCTCCCCACTTCACCACCCCACTACATAAAATTCCTGTATTAGAAAGCTATACATTTACCTATGATTCTTGACCCTGGACTCTACCATATTGTATTTAATTGATTGGTACTTGCAACTACATACATACTTGGATGCAGACTTGATAACTCAAAAAGTGTGATTTCACTTAACATTTAGATCCTTTTCTACTCCGTCCCTCACAATTCGAACTCATCAAATTCCCCAAGCTTTTTTGCTCTGCCTCTTACTAAGGACTTGGTATCAGATTCAGGTTGAAACCTAAAATGACTGCATTATAATGTTTATCATATACCAAAACAAAGAGAATTTTTCTTTCATACAAATCCTATATAAACAGAGTGAGACAACAACAACAAATTGTTTCATTATAAAATTAAGCATGAATTCGTGTGATATCGGACTGAACCATGAACCAACAGTGACAGCTGACCAGATGGAAACATGAATTCATTATAAATCAAATTATCTTGGTTAACTTTGAAATAATGTCTGACAATTGTCATTCAATGTTTTAAGGACCTAATACTAGCTAAGGAACCCCTGTAGATCCAGTCCAGTCTGCCTTTGATGTTATCTCAGGAGCTACTGTAGCTATAAGAAATTTACTACATCTATGGGTATATTATATCATAGGAGAAAGAGTTGCAGTAACAATTATGGATGAATCTTTTAAGAATAAGGGTATGAAAATTAATGTACAGAAGACGAAAGTTATGGTGTTTGAAAGAGATGAAAGTATGGCAATGTGTAACGTAAAGATAGGAAATGGAAGACTAGAGCAAGTTAAAGAGTTTGTTTACCTAGGGTGCTTGTTTACCAGAGACGGAAAGCATGAAAGTGATATTGAATGGAGAGTAATAGCAAGTAAAAAGGAGATTGGAGTGCTGAACTCTTTTATGAATAGCTAGAAAGTGTCTGTAAACGCGTCTGGCTGTCTATCAAAGAGTATTAGTGCCAATGCTTATGTATGACAGTGAAAGTTGGTTATGGCAGAAGAAGCATGAATGTAGTATAAATGCAGTTGAAATGAGAGTTTTAAGAAGTATATGTAAGGTTGATGTAAGTGATATAAGAAACAGTGTGTATTGAAATAGAATGTAGTGACAAGTTGAAAAAGGAATGTTAAGGTGGTTTGGGCATGTATTGTAAGCTGTTGGATATGTAATAAATAAATTAGTAACATTTACGTACAGACATATAGTCACTCACACCTATTTCCCATTGGGCATGGGCAGGCAGAGACAATGGATTTCCACCAGCCATGATCCCGACAAACACTTTGTTTCATCAACTCTCATTAATCTTTTCAGCCATACATAATTGTTTAAACTGCTTATTATCTGACCTTTCTTAAAACTATCTTCAATTTGATCATGGTAAGTAGGTTTTGGTCTACCGGCAAAGACTCTACCACTCACATTGCTGACATAAACTTCTTTTGTGACTCTGCTTTCATTCATTCTCTACATGCCCAAACCAAAAACTCTTGTCACTACATCCTCTTTCAATCCACAAAACTCCCTTATCCCACTATTTCTTATCATATTACTTACATTAACCTTACATATTAGGGTGGTCGTTAAAAATTAAATTTCTTGCGGCGCCCCCTTAAAAGCTTCCTTTTAATGAAAAACACTGGGATTTTTTTAAATAATTTTTTCAAGTCAAGACAACATGTGCCTCAAGACGATTCAAGTTAAAACTAAACTCTCTCGTTTCACTTGTCTTGCCTAGCACTCTGCTGCTACATGATATCCAGGATCTCATAAGCTTGTATTTAAAAACCTTTTTAAAAAAGCTTATTTAAAAGTTATTACACATTTTCTTGTAAACAGTCAAATCCCTACCATTATATTATCAACTTTTCCATTCGAACATTTTCACCTCTACATGAAAAATTATAAATTTCGACCTCTCATAGTGGGACCCTACATTTATAAAACAACTGTCTTGTTAACCTGCCTATTTGGGACACTTGGTAAATGCAAAGTCTCTATAAGTTATAAATAAATATAGGTCACTTCAGATCCCATTCACTATATTTCAAAACATACATAAAAATTAAATTAGTACATACACATAAATAAGTAGTATGTTTGTTTATGATATACCTAATAATCTGCACCACCTACATTGCCAGATTAAGTAAAACTACTTATTCCTTCAGTTGGTTGCCTTTAAGTAATAAGGTCGACTATTGTTTCTACCATGACAATATTGTAATTGTGTTTTTGAAATTGTATATTTGGTGAGCAATAAAGTGTTATTGCTGTGTTATATCTATCTAGTATAATGAGGATAATTAATGAATGCTTATTGCTTATATTGTTACGAGCTACAGGACTCTAATTAAAATACCGTTGGAATGAATATAGAATTTATTAAAACTATACCAACACGTATAACATAGGTACATATATAACTAGACGCAATAAATCCCCATGTAATGCAAAATAACACGCGCAAAGTCCGTCACCAAAATGTACACACGTGATGCCTCGCTTGTGTTATCGCTCTGACTCTCCCACCCCTCCGTTCGGGCATTGTTTTATACTAAAAAGTATAATACCAACAAAGGGGCCACGTTCACTGAGTTAATCCACACATCTGGCAAGCTTCGTCGTAATGCAGTAAAAACAAGGATTAGTTCGACACTAATGATGGCCATAAAATAAGTACGATAACAATAGGATGTTTTAAAATTTTAAACACGAAGTAAACAAAAAGAACTTCGAATGCAGGAAAGGCAATAAACTGCGCTTTACGACAGCCAGGTGTGCATTCTTTGTCGGTATGTAACAATATAGAACTCTTCATAATCCATTAAGACTATAAGTGAGACTACTAAGCCTAAATCGTCAAAGTCAATGGATAAGATGGCCAGTAGGCAGGCTTTCCCTTTGAAAAGTATCTAATTTGAAAAGCAGTAGGTATTTGAAAAAGAAATTTACTTTTAGGAAGATGGCCTCTGTGGTTGAGCGGGCTAAGAGGCTTGCCTTACTGCAACACAGAGGCTCCGGGTTCGATTCCTGTTATGGTAAATTTCGGTCTGTTACTTACTATGGTCTGGGATCGGCCCCAGAGTAGTCTGTTGTACACTACCCATGACACAAGCGTAATTTGGTTAATTTGGGGATATATAATATATGCGTTTATCAGCTGATTTAAAAGAAAAAACACTTTATTGCAGTTCAGCAGACAGGCAGACATCCTTCTTGATGGAAAGCGGTTACCATTGCCTATGTACATTTGCAACACCAAAGACTACAAATGTGCTGCTGCTCTCTTAATGGAGACTGGAACCTGATAACTAATGCTGGAACACAATTCAAGGTTGTTATGGTGGCAAACCCTAGACCAGGGGTGGTAGCCACCCAGTCGGGCAAATACCCTACCACCTGGCTGTTTTCTTTTGTCGCCTCTTACGACAGGCCACCCGGCCGCAGGAAATTGTATTCTTTCTCCGTTCCTGCAAGGATAAAAACTTGATATTGTGTTTTACTGTATACATTACTAGAGGTCTCGGCAGACATTGTCCTGCCCTGAAAAAAATAAAAAATTATAACCCAATCCCAGCAACACCTACCGGCTCTAATTGCGAATCGCGGCACCCACTCATGCATACATAAAATTTCATTAAAATTATAGGACCTGTTTCTAGCGCCGTTTTGTTTAGATTGATGGGTTGAAGTTTTAGCAGGGATCCCTATCTTTTTCTAGTAATAAATATGACCTATGTTATTCAGGGTAATAAAGCATTCTAATCGTGAAAGAATTTTTGAAATTGGTTTTTGAGTTATTTCGTTACTAACATACAAAAATGCACACCCTTCCTCTTTTATAACATTACTGTAGATTAAAAAGTACATGATTCAAGATGGAAGCCACACTGAATTTGACTTCAACTTGTTGTATAAATAATTTATTTTTTGCTTTTTAGTCATGCTTGAAATCATTTACTCTACTTTACTTTAATAAACCTTGTAAGGTGTCTTGGATATCGCGTTTTGAAAACTATCAAAGAAATTGTGTTGTAATTGAAATTAATAATACACAGCGGTCAGCAATTTTCGTCTAGATCCCATCTCCCGAGTAACGTGCGATAAGGAACGGCCTATATATCCGTGCAGGATAAAGAAAGAATACAGTTTCCTGTGTTGGAACAGCCTGTCATAAAAGGTGACAAAACACCCACAGTCAAGTGGCAGCGTATTTTCCCGTCTGGATGGCTACTAACCCTGCTCTGAAGTATGCCGCCATTACAACCTTGTGTTGTGTTCCGGCATTAGTGACCAGGTTCCAGTCTACCTTTAGAGAGTGGCAGCACATTGATAGCAACTTTGGTGTGACAAATGTCCACAGCCGATGGTAACCGCTTTCCATCAGGTGATCCGTTTGTTTGCATGCTGAACTCATACATTAAAAACAAAAAAATATTTCAAAAGTATTTTGCACATCTCTGTTCACCAGATTTTAGTAAAAATTTTGGTTTGCTAGCAAATTTTTCTACATATGTATTATGTGTTCATCTCATGTCTTCATAATAGTTAATAGTAAACTAAACAAGCATTAGTTAATGACCAAATCAACTGAAGTAATCATCCAGACCAGTGCTTTTCAATCTTTTTGAATACGCGACCCCTTTAGTGGTTGAAGAATGTTGGCGACCCCCTCGGGCCATAGACAGACAAAAGTTAGTAATTTAAATGACTACATAAATGTATGTATGGCAGACATAAATGTCTTTCTCTATTTTGTTACCTATATTCATTATTACTATCTATACTCTGCAAAAATCTGCAAGCTTAGAAAGTACCGAAGTATGAGACTTAACTTAAATTGCTTTCTCCCTTTTGCTGGCGACCCCCGAACAAGGCTCTGCAACCCCCGTAGGAGTCGCGACCCACAGGTTTAAAAACACTGATCCAGACTAATCAAGTCCTCCTTGGCACTCCTTCCATCTTAAATTCTTTAATAAACACCAGCCCTCTTACAGACACTCATGAACGGAAATGAACAACGATGATGACAATGTTGAAGACGGTGGTATTAGTGCCAGGATTTTCCAGACCAATCCTACCTCAGACATAGCGACATTCATAAGAGTAACCTTCGAAAATCACTTGCCACAGTCCCCGACTTACAATAGCCCTATCTTGGCATCTCAACCTTATGCTGAACCTGGTAGTCCTATTTCTACAGTATATGAAGGGCAATCGGATGACGATAGTCATGTCTTGCCCGAATCGAGTCACTTAGTCAATAATACTTCAAGTCATAGCAATGAGAGAGTTAATAGTGAAGCAGTGAGTAATGCTGACAGACCTGATGATGAAGCTTCAAATAATTTTAATGATAGGTTAGTTAGTATTGAATATGCGGAACCAGAAAACCTTGTAGAGAATGAAAATGAGGTGGTTGTAGAAGACAATTCTAATGATATTCCCTTAACAAATGAAAATTCTGGTGATACGGATTCGGAAGAGAACAGTAATCTACCTAATATTAATTCAGATGGTGTTAATAAAAGAAGTGATGCATCACCGGAAGGCCCACCCGCTAAAGTAAGAAAAATAGAAGTAGATGAATCCGATGGAGAAACTTGTCCTATATGTCTAGAATCGTGGGGAAATTCAGGTGATCATAGACTAGTGGCTTTGAAATGTGGGCATCTGTTCGGTTCCAGTTGTGTCGAGAGGTGGTTGAAAGCTTTACCCTTGAAAGTGAGATCGTGTCCCACCTGCAAAACCAAGGCAACAATGCGAGACCTACGTCATATATACGCAAGGAAATTGGTAGCACCAGACACAACACAGATAACCGAACTACAACAACAAGTGGTAAATCTGCAAGCAGATAAGAATAGGGTCGAGCTGGAGCTGGAGAAATCGAAGATCGCGCACCGAGCTTGTCTGATGGAGCTAGATGTCCTACGGAGTACGTTAATGAAGAACCAGAACACTAAAGAGCCTGCACGTAGACAGTGGAGATTCTCTCTAGAGAAGAACCTACAGATTTGCAGAGAAGGAGGTTGTAGAGTGCTAACGTATAACTGTAGAACTTACGAACTGTATGTATCGCAGAAGAGCGTGAACAATTTGTTTCCAGGTTATGGAATACGGAAAGTTAGTTGTATAGATTACAAATTGGGACAGTTTGTGCATTTGCATCCGAAGCCAATAAGAGATATAACATATTCGCAGCCGAGAGACTTGTTACTTAGTGTTGGTTTGGACAGTACAGCGAGGATCGTTGAACGGGGCATTCCAAGTATCACAATCAATACTGGTATGCCATTATGGTCCTGCTCTTGGGACTATCTGCGTACAAATGAGTTCTACGTTGGTGGTGTCGGAGGAGTGATACACCAATACGATTTTAGGAATCCCTCAACGTATTTGCAGATTATGAGAAACGCTAGTGATATTTCACCAGTAGCATCGCTCTGTTCTACTGAGTTTGGGTTGCTGTCGTGCCAGTTGAACTCTGCTTGGCTCTGGGTGTCGAATGCGAGGCAGTGGGAGCCCCGGGCTGTGCCGGTGGATGGGTCCTTCATGTCCCTATGCTACGACAACATGAGCCATCGAGCCTTGGTTTGTACGAGACCGAATACCAGCACCTTGGAAAAGGCCAAGCTGACTCTTTGTAAATTGAAATCTGGCTTCATGAGCGAAGTTACGATGGATATAGAGGATACGTTCACTGGTGAGTTTGTGATTTCTAATTATGTGTATTCTCTTGCACACAGTGACATTTGGAATGAGCCAGGGCTTAAAAACGTTTTCTAAAAATTAAAGCTAAAATGTTAAAACTACGTTATAACATCTTAAGTGCGGTAATTTATTTGATTTTCATTATTTCGACGTTTCGGCCACTTTTCAGTAGCCGTGATTACGAAGACAAAGATGTCATTGAGTATCGTTCAACTTTTATTTAACCTACCGCCGACTTGTTCATTTTCATTATTTATTTTTAATTTTGTTTAGATTTTTTCGAGCGAGTGATGCACTATAAATTAAAAATATATATATATTGTATTGGTGTTTGATTTTTAATTCATCTCGTGGTGTTTTTTTAATCGATCATATGACTAAATAAAAGAAAAAAATATATGGAATATTAGTATTTAATATTCAATTAAAAGGTCGCTCGAAAACATCTAAATAAATATAATCTAAATAAAGTAAATTAAAAGAGAAACTTGAGAGGTGTTAAGGGACACCTAAGGGGGGATGGAACGAGAGAGAGAGAGACAGACAGAGAAACACGCGCACGCTTACAACTATAACAAAAAGTGTCGTTACAACTTTTGGTCTTAATTTTTGCCGTCTAGCCCCCTTTCGCAAAGCGCGATAAGGAACTTCGTTTCAAAAGTTATGATCGACCTTTTAAAATTTAAATTTTGAACTGACACTTTCAGAAACGTATTATTTTTGGTCTATTAAATTATACCGTAACGAGAAAAAAAAATTGAATAAAAAAGAAATCGGTTTTTAGCGATTATTGAAATCTTAAAACATTCGGAGCGACCTCTTAATTTTTTTTTTGTTGTCCTTTGTACGGAGTTCTTAAAACATTAAAAACTAACATCTTTTTGATACGAAAGTAAAAAAAAGTGGTTTTTTGCGCCACTTTGTTTGGTTTCTTTTGAAGTTTCGGACCCTATTGGAACAAACAATCAAATTTATCCTCTTTATAATAATAATATAGATAATATTGTATTACATTAATCAAGTAATCATCATCCAATCAGCTATGAATGTCAGAGAAGCAAGTGAGGTGTGTCCCCGCAAGGGACCTGGCGTGCAGTCATGTATGTATGTAAGTAATGATTGCTTTGTAGGCACGGCGAGGTCGTCCCTGATGTCCAGGGCGACGTGGGTGAGGGCCCCGGGGGCGACCTGGGTCGCCTCGCACTCGGAGAGCGACTCCGCGCTGCTGCTCCACGGCGTGGACGGCGCCAAGACCATGACGCTGCACGCGGCGGAGTCCGCGATCGACGTCTGCTCGGTGCAGCTCAACGGCAGCACGCTGCTCGCCGCTCTAAGCGAATCCCGATTGCGCATCTACAAGGCCGTCGCCAGCTCGTGATCGATCCACTTGTGATATTAAATCCTTTGTTTTTGTTCTAAGGACTGTTTAATTAACTATAGTAACCAATAAAAATGAATTTGTTTTCTTTGGAGTTTTAGTGCTTTCGCAATTCGGTAGTTGACAATTTTTGAGAAACAGGTTTATTTTGAGCCTTATTGTCTATTTTAGCCAAAATATTAATATTTCAGCAAAAAAACAACATTAACCTGTCATGGCGTCTCGCATGACGTCACAGTGTGCAAAACAAACATCTGTTTCATTGAAGTGTTATCTGAGAAGTCATTGATAACTTGTTGTGTTTTGCACACTATGACGTCACGCGCTCTGATCGGCGTTCATTGTCACGTGGCTAATGGCTGCAATATAACAATTTTATTTCTCAAAAATATAAACGAATATAAGTTAATTTAATTAAAACGATTTACATTTGTCATATTTAGATCGTAATCTACGATATATGTATATTAAAATCAGCCTTTATTTTTCATACTGTCAACTACCGAATTATCCCTTTCACAGTTGAACACTGAAACATTGATATAAAAACACGTCCACGTGCGCGGCGACAGCACCCGAATGCGGCCGAACAATAAGACCGTTTCAAAACATCGTATCTTACGCTGTCGTATATTACTTGATTTTGGATCTTGTTTCATTGCGTTAATGTTCGAACTTGTATAATAATTACGTTAAAGATCACCTGGAGGCCATAACGCTTTGCCTTACGTGACGATTGCTGGGAGTTTACTCTATTATAAATTAGCGTAATAAAACAACAAATTTGAATAAATATTTTATTCATACATAAATAAGAACAACGAGCCGCTTCCGTGAGCTGGCCCCCATGCATCATATTCGCTTACATACAATTTTTACAATACATTTGTAGTAATAAAAGTATTTAACAAAAAATGTGCACATAACTTTAGGCATTTTTGACTTCCACACGACATATACGGGGCAAGGCTGATACGGCGGTAGTTACACCCCTGGTCGCGGTGTTGTGTTTGTGCAATGAATTTGAAAAAGAAAAAATCAGGGTGACTTGTCCGGTTTCTGAGGTTACTACTTATGAGTTCAATAACAATTGATTCCATAAAGTGATGTAATAGATAAACTTAGGTTAACTTTTATCCTACAATTAGTACCAAAACTTACCTATAGATGGCTCTATATGAGAAGGAATATCTAATATTTATTTAATTTTTAAATCAAAACCGCCAAACAAAAGATATGGAATAGATAAACGCCTAATATTGGTCAGTTAAGTTAAACCTAGTATACCATCGTATGATGGTGTGATCAGAAACGCAATTTTACAAGTTAATGAACCGGTGGCGCTAACTAACACAAACTACACTTAAAACTACCTCAGGAATCAGGTATTATTATTCCACAAACAGATTGCTAAAACCTGTATTTTAGAATTTTTATGAATTCTTTTTTGTTTTTTCTTTTGATGCCGCAGTTACAATTTACTAACAAACATTTGGTAACGTGAACGGGCACTACTTACTAGTAAGCCAACTGAAGGTATTTATGTAGTAACTATGAGTTCAAGTCATTTTAAAATGAAACTTTAAATCTATAAACAAAAAAATCAAGTTAGTAAAGTTATGAAAAAAGGTTCAAAGAATTGTAATGTTTATATTTAGATTTAATAATTTCGTTGTGTTTAGTTTTATCGTTAGAAGCGTCATAGTTTTAGATAGATTTAATAATTAATTTTGGCGCAGTGTAACTTGCTGTATATGTTTCTGTTTTTTTTTCTAGATCATAAGTATCTATTTTTGGTATATTTATTTACCATTATGTATTGTTAGGTCTTAAATTCATGACAATACTGTAGGATACATTTGTATAATAATAAAAAAAATACTGCCGCGTCATCTCTTCGGCTGCATTCGTCTATCCCTCGGAAATGACGTCATTTATTTGGATAAAAAGTATCTTGAATTACACTCCTGGACATAAGCCAGCTCAATTTCATTCAAATCGGTTCAGTAGTTATCACGTGATGTTCTAAGACAGTGCTTTTCAATCTTGTTGAATATGCGACCCCTTTACAGGTTGAAAAATTTTGGCGACCCATACCATAGACAGACAAAATGTTAGTAATTTAAATGGCTACGTTTATGTCTTTCCATATTTTGTTACCTATATTTCATTATTACGGCCTATACTCTGCGAAAAGCTGCTGAGCTTAGAAAGTACCTAAGTATGAGATATAAACTTAAATTGCCTTTTCCCTTTTGCCGGTGACCCCCCGAGCAAGGCTCTGCGACCCCCCAGGGGTCGCGACCCACAGGTTGGAAAACTGCTCTAAGATCTAGACAAAAATTCTAAAAGTTGCTTTTTCGACTTCTAGCAGTTTGTATTCCCTTGATTTGATTCGTATGTTCAAATTCATTGCACGAACTCGATGCCCGCAACAGATTCACCTTGCAAGAGAACATATTTTGGGATTAAAGACGTATGCTTCTCACAGAGCTGTTATATAGGATGACCTACACCATTGTTGACACCTTGTCAATTTATCCAATACATTAAAAAATATTCATATTATTTATTATATATATACAGTGATATTAAATATGAAAACATGTGTACGTCTGTGGCGACAGCAGCAGAATAAGGGCGCTTACAAAACCTACAGAATTACAAAACACTATATCTTACATTGATGCATGTTATTTTAGATCTTATTTCATTGTAAGTTGGAAATCTATACAGCTAAATAAAATTGAAGTGTTAATGAAGAAGATAATCCGGACTAGGAGATTCCATAACTGCAATTTTTAGAATTTTTGCCTTTCTATTTGGATGTTGCAGATATTCTCTGAAGCGGCTGGCCTGATTTTGATCGAACTTTCCCTGGAGAATAGCTGATGTATTAAAGAGTAAATTAGGCTACTTTTGTTAATTGTTTCCTTTTTTAGAATTCCGCGTAAAACAATTCCACGCAGGAAGTGGCAGGCACAGTTAATTGTATAATAAAAATTAAAGTCGACAGGACGCTTTTTCCTTAGGTGACGCATATCTGCCAGTTGACTGTTGCAGGCTGCGTTATAGAACTTCATTCAGATTTTTTTTTATTAAGACTTCTATGGCCTTATAATCGTTTGTTAAATTTTAAGAAACTGCTCAGCAACTGATTAACGAAAATCTTACCCATAAACTCCTCTTAAGGATAAGAGGTGGTAAAGTAACTCATAAATAACTGTCAAAAATAACCAACATCGAGAGGTAGTTTAAGTGACTGCTAAGAGGCAAGATGGCAAGTTTTATTTGAAACAGCCATTGATTAGGGGCTTAAGAGTCTCCTATTTAAGAGATGGCTAATCCTTTTTTAACGAGATTATTAAAAGTAAGGCCCCTAATGTTTTGAACAAAATAATAACGTGCCAATAGTGAAGTGTCAACAATGGTATAGTTTCTCATATAAACAAACGGGTTTAAGCTTATGTTTAGAGTTTGGCGTTTTGGTGTAATTGTGCTCAAAAAGTACCGTAAAGTGGGGTGAATAGACACAAAACTCAATATTTATTTTTCTAATTAAATCCAGAAAGGGGATTCGACTTGCACCTCGCCGATACAGATAGCGTTATATCCGATTAATTCTGATTTAATTTTTGTTAGGTATAACGTTCCACTCTTTTATTACATTTCCCAGTCGGGTTCGGCATAATATGTTGAATCTTTCACATTTTGATTTCATTCTATATATATATATATAAATGAATGTTTGTCTGTATGTCCTTTATAGAATCGTAAACTATACATTTGATCATGTGATGATCTTTAGCAAAGTTGTTGTGCATGAGCCAGAGAAGGTTTCCTAGTTGGTTCACAATTGGACCCGGTAGGTGGCGTTGCTGTCGGACGACGTCTGCCGGGACAGCTAGCTCTATACATAAAAATCGATTATGTAAAAAAATATTTTATGAAACATTGTCTGAATCGAAATAATTAATTTTTGAATCAGTTGATACATTATTGAGATTTATATAATACAATTTTGTCATAAATAAATTCTGTCAATTACTATGTTCAAAGATGTGGTAAAGTGCGAGCAAATCCCTTAATCTGTCACTTTCTTCCCTTCTGAAACAATACACTAATTTAAAGCGACACTAGAGAGCAGTATGGTTTGCCTTTTTTATAATAATCAGTTCGCAATCATCGAAATTACGTTTTGGTCGTATTTCTAAACTTCACGTATCTTATAATACATATATTATATATAATTAAATTTACAAGTCTGTTCACGTCGTTTGTTTATGGCCTGACAGCAAAAACTTTTTAATAAAGTCTTATTTCATATTGTTACACGCCGACAAAGTGAATGCACACCTGCAGTTTATTACCTTTCCCCGCATTTGGACTTCTTTTGTTTACTTTGCGTTTAAAATTTGTAATTAAGAAAAACATCCTATTGTTACTGTACTCGTTTATGGCCACAGGCGTGCAGATTACGTTTTCTTGGAAAATTCAGTCAACGCGGTCGATTGTTGTATTGTAAAGTTTAATATAAAACAATGCCCGAACGGAGGGGTGAGGCAGTCAAGCGACGATAACGATACGAGCAAGACGTGTGTACATTCGATAAGCGATATAGTGACGGACTTTGCGCGTGTTATTGAATCGTGCAGTTTGTACCGATTGTGTACAGTTATATTTGTACTTGTGTTATACGTGTTTGTATAGTTCTAGTAAATACTATAGTAATTCCAACGGCATTTTAATTCGAGTCACGCACTCGTAACAATATCCTTCACTCCATTTGTTGAAAACATGGATACAATATAATACTCAGGCTATTTTTTGAAAGTATTACAATTACTTTTCAAAGAATGAATGTAGTTGAAAAAAACAAAAATATTATTACCATCGCAATAATGACGAATGTTTATTGTTATTATTTACTAATGGGATTACCAAAATGAAATAAATTACCGCGCTCAAAGCCATTAAAACGTAGTTTTATGCATATGTAGAGGGTTAAGTAAGAAAGAGAGTTGGTCTGAAAGAGATTGTCGGGGTGAAGGTAAGGAAAGGAATGCTCTGGTGGTTCGGGCATCTGGAAAGAATGTGTGATGAAGGAATGACTAAACAGATATACAATGCAAAAGTGGATGGATGCAGAAGTCGTGGAAGGCCACGACACACCTTCCATGATCAAATTGATCGTGTACTAGCAGAAGATGATGTCAGGAGCCTTAAGAACAGACGAGCGTGCATGACAAGAGCTATGAATGTCAAAGAAGGAAGTGAGGTGTGTAAGAATAAGTCTGAATGGCCCTCTGATGTTCCTGCCTACCTCGCAAGGCACCTGGCGTGAAGTTATAAAAAAAATAAGAGGGTTCATTGAAACGTTAACTGTCACACTGTCAAGAGTGTTGTCAATGTCACATTCGTGGAGCGTCGTATGACCGTAAGGAGCAAATGCGCACCAAGTATAACGTAATAGGGTAAAAATAAGTGACATACAAAATTTCACTTAAGGATAAGCGCTTTAAGTCTGCACATCAGTATCGATTACTAAGCCATATTGCATCGACTTAATCCAGCATCAAGTTATGAATAAATCCCGGTTGCTTCCATAAGTCGCTTGCTGTTTTCTTTACTAAGACAGGGTCATCGGTAATTCTACTAATATGTCAAGCTGAAGGGTTTGTTTGTTTGAACGCGCTAATCACGGGAACTACTGGTCTGATTTGAAAAAATTCTTCCAGTTTTATATAGCCCATTTATCGAGGAATGATATAGGTTGTATATCATCACGCTAAAACCAATAGGAGCGGAGCACCAATGACAAATGTTTCAAAATCGGGGTTTTTTTTTAACTAATCCACGTGGACGAAGATAGTATTATCATATAAATCATTATGCTATACTTGTAGTTTTCACGTCTTAACTATACAACAGATCGTTAGGACATTTTGCATACCACATTAGGGGCCAGTATATTTTCGATATCGTGGCAGTATAATAGCAGAAAAATTGATGTAAACCATTGGCCGAAAAAGATACTGTAAACATACTAAAAATTTAATGTAATCATTTATCGCAAATTTTGGCTTATAAGTTTTTATAGTTTGTTGTGCGAGTTGGAATCAACAGAATCCGAAATCTGACAAAAATACGATCGAAACGATAGTGTTCGGCAATTTTGACGAGACAGTAATTGCAGAATTGGTATTTTCACTCTGCGGCTACATAATATCCAGAATCTTAAAAGCTTGTATTTAGAAAAGCTTATTTTTCAAAGTCAGTCGATTTGTTTCCCGACCACATCAATTGATAAAAAAAATATCTAATGATACCGTTTTAGTTTTCATCAAAATATGCTCCTTACCTTTTAAAAAATATTGTTCGTTTGAAAAATTCACCAGCATAAAGTTGACCTTAAATATTAAAGACAGGAATACACAGATCCGATGGATACAACCGGGATTTATTGCCGGGACGACGACAAAACATGAAAATAAAAACAACGTGCCATAAAAATACCAACTCAGGTATTGTTGTATTCTTAACAATAAAAATTATTTATTTATTATTTACATACATAATAATTGATTATATCTAATAATAATACAATTTACTATTATTTAACATAATTATACAAATTTCGATTTTAATATTATTTACAATTAAAACAAAATTACCATTCATTTTTAAAAGTACTAGGACATTAGAAACTATGAAGACATTAAAGCAAACCCATTCACGATGACTTGACACGCAGTGTTGCCAACTTTCAAAAATAAAAATATCATGAACGTATGTCATCCGTGCAGGAATGGAGAAAGAATAAAATTTCCTGGCAACAACCCACAGCCAGGTGGTAGGGTATTTTCCCGACTGGATGGCTACCACCCCTGGTCTAAAGTATGTCGCCATAACAGCCTTGAGTTGTTTTCAGGCATTAGTGACCAGGTTTCAGTCTCCCTTAAGAGGGCAGCAGCGCATTTGTAGCACGTTTGGTGTTGCAATGTCCATAGGCGATGGTAACCGCTTTCCATCAGGTGAGCTGTCTGCTGAACTTTTGCAATAAAAAAAATAACAAAATAGGTTATAAACGTTGCTCTCCATTACCCTGAGGTCCACTCATGAGATCCTGACTTGGTGACAATAAAACCATTTCAGAAATATACTCTTTTGCATAAAATTTTTGAAGTGAAACTTATTTATGGGCGTTGGAAAAAAAATTTACCGTCACTTTTTTCGGTTACGCGCCATCTTTTTCTTGCTCCTACCACGGTCAAATAACTAATTTAAAGAAGTTTCACTTCTTACGTGTGTACACTAGTACACGCACACATGTTTTTTTATTTATTTTGATAATCGGTTCACAATTGACGGAGGAATAACAAACATACATTGAGAACCTCCTAGTTGTGATGTCGTCTAAAAACAGAGTAGCAGCGCGGCGGCGTGGCAGTAGCGTGTTGCCAATGTCGTCTACACGAGCGCTTATACTTCTTGGGAATACTAGGCACTTATTTTATTTAGATTTCGATTTGTAATTAAAAACTTTTTTTTTGCTTTCACGTCACGGAATCTTAATATCAAACAAAATCGATTTTTCAAAATCCGTTAAAACATAATAACGTGTACTTACATTTTAATTTGTATATATTTTCGATTATTCCGATTCACTAACAATCTATATGTATATAACAATATATCCGCGCCATACTTTATGCTGCCCAGAAGTTGGCCACAGATGGCTGCGCCATAAATATTTTTTTTTAATACAAAATTATATTACATTAGGTATTGCTATAGACGAATGTTACGACATATGGAGGGTAAAGGGCAGGAGCTTTGTCTATGTGTTAAAATTTATATGTAAGATCTTCATAAAATTTCCTCCAATGGAATATATGTAGTTTGAAATAATAAGTCAATTGAAAAAAAAAAAATAGTCAGAAAGTATTTAAATACGAACACATGTTACAACATATTATAATATGACCGTTTTACGCAGATGTAGGTTATATTATAGGTTTATAGCGTTATTCGTGATGCGACATATATTAACCGTCTAAAGTCGATATTGACCACTTCATTTGTCTTTCAATTTGCATGAATCAAACAAAGTTACTCATCATCCTAGCGTTAAATCCCTGCCACGTCCGCTTTCCTACTTTTCTCCACTTCACGAGGTTTACGGCGTCCCTAATTGTGAGACCATTTGTACTTGTGGTAAATCAACGAAAGTATTCTATAAAAATATAAATTTGAATAATTCAATGTCGTTCTGAAATCCGTCTAATATTAGCATTATATCAACTTGACAGGAGTGAAGTTAGCAGGTATAAACGATGTTTGCCTACACTAGCGCCATTTTGGTCAATATCTGAACTATTAATTATTTTAACTTTTCTAGTTCCAACTTCATATAAGATGGGACTCCTTATCCCCCCCACCCTCCGCAATACTAGGAATGACAATCGAAGCAAATACATTCATGTTCATATTACCCTGTACGCTAGATGGCGCTTATATCAATCTTACATAACTTCTTATACACATTGTCTACTTACATGGCAGCAAGCGCGTAAACGGAGAGGTGAAATGGCAGCGCGAGTATCAATGTTCAAATAACTTGCGTTCATATACTCGCGCTGCCCAATTCCCTCGCCGCTTTCCTGCTCATAGCTGTGGCAGTGGCGATAAGTAAAACAAGTTGCATAATTCTATTGAGCGCTTATCATTCCTAGTACTCATTTCGAATATTATTGCGCAGCAATCTGCTGTCAATATGGATGCGCCACAACATTTGGCGCGGAATAAAATCGCGCTTGCAAGGCAATCTTGACTAAGTGACACGTAATTTCACAGCGGTCTCAACTTTTCAAAATCAAAAGGTTTCAAAATTCAAATAAGGCCGGCGACACACCACGTTTATAATAATCAAGACAAAATAAAGCCCAACGCTGGACAAACGGCGAAACAGTATACCCTTCACGCTTGTCTGCGGCAGGTTGGCCGATTTCGCACGTCGATTATCTCGATGTTTTTCTTCATCAGTAAACAAATTCATCATTACGTAGTAATTCAAATTCATCAGCAAATTCGGTCTGAAAACTGCCAAGTAGTGAATATTATAAGCCTGGGAATACAACAACCCACGCCAATTGAGAGTTGGAGATGCGAGAACGTTAAGCACTAGTAACATAATTATTATCCTCTTTGTATTTATTTACACAAGAGTAATTTCAAATAAATAAACTCACTCACTCGCAAATTTCTCACAAGACTCACTCACTTACAACTCACTCAATTATCACTCGTGAAATCACGTAATGTCACTCACTCGGGATTGCCATTAAGCTTTAATATACAACATATTACGTATTTTATCATTATTATATATAATTTTACATATTTAATTATATATCTATACAATTTTCCTTCATTGAGATCATAATATAATAATGTCCATTGTTCATTTTTAAAAGTTCCTTAGACTCAACTGTCGTTTCAAAGGCACGAGGCCCAGCGACACTGTCGCGGCGACTTTTTGCACGGCGATTATAAGTCGCCGCCGTTTTTCGAAAACTTCATTCGACTGATTGCAGCCGCAAGTTGCGATCAGTCCCTGGGCTTCGTTGTCGACCGGTTCAGTGAGTAAAATCTGAAAAACAAATTAAATAAGACGAATTTTTCAAAATGTAAGTACAAAGTTAAATAAAATCAGCCAAGGGCGTCTCTAGTTTTCGTTTATTTATTTAACCCTCTTAGACGGAACCACCATAATTTGTGGTCGAACTGTCATGCAATAATTGGGAAGCCCCACAAAATTTGTGGTCAAATACAGATAATTGAAAAGCATGTTAAACTCATGCTTTCTCCCTCTAACAACATAGAATTTGTATTAGAGTAAAAGAGAGGATATAATTCTCTTGGTTTTGGCGCTGCAATTTTGATGTGGCAGCATATGGACAAAAATAATATTAAATTTGGAGGGGCCAAGGGGTTAATTTGTTTAAGAAACATACAATAATTAATATTCTTAAATATAAACACAAAATTAATATATATGTCACGGCTCATACCCGAAGTGCGGCTACATCTAGTTTTAGCCGGCTAGAACTAGATGTAGCCGCACTTCGGGTATTAGCCGTAACATATATATCAATCAAATTTTCACTTAAACAATATTTATATAATAAAAATAAAGATTGGCTCAAACGCATTACAAAAAATGCAATTATACGAAAATTACATAAAATGTTTATTTAATCTTTATGAGGTCAATATTGAACAAAAATAAAGAAAAGTCACCACAATAATTAATTAAAAAAATAGAGGTAAAAAAAGCAAAATAAAAATGTAAGTATCTCTATATTTTGATATTTGCACAAAATTTAGAAAAACACGCTGTTTAGAATTTTTGAAACCACAAAAAAATCATTAAGCAATATCATGATTTGACCAACGATACCTGAATAATTTTGAAATTGCAAACATTTCAAGAGGGACGACGGAGAGAGACACTTTCTACAAGCGAAAGTGTGAAAATGACCTATTAAAGGATTACACTTTTAAAATATTGTTCAAAAACTTGAATGATTGATCGCTAAATCTTCTGAAAGAGCGGTTAACTATAGGCCACTTTTACAGTTAAATGTGAAGAGTATAAATAATTACTGTGTAAACTCTATATAACGACACTGAAGGGATTGTGCATTTTATGACGTTATAGAGTTGTCGTTAAATGGAGACAAGTCTGTTGTTTTTGTCTGACGACTTTTGCTGCGCCAGTAGTTTTGTTGTAATTTTTTACTTATTTTATTGATATCCTGCTATATTGAAGCATCTTGGAGAAATTTCGGTATCTCTGATGCCACAAGTCGAGTTTATTACGGGCTAGGATAATAAAGCGATAAAAGACCGTACACAGCTGCGTAGCTTTGAATAATTTTGGCAGCTTTTATTACTTAAGTGTTGTCGTTATTGAGAGTGGGTGTAACGCTATATAGAGTATCATGCGCCATTGTATGGAAGACAAGCTAAACCAAAGCAAAGTGTTTTCGCCGCTTAAAAGAGTTTGTCGTTATGGAGTGTACACTGTGTCTGTATTTGTACCTGTGCGTGTCGAGTTGCGCACGCGCATCGGCGCTGGATCACGCGTACCCCCCGCCCGGGCTCGGACCCCGCACCCCCGCGTTGTCCGCCCTGCAAGCGACGACTTACATTCAACGAGTCAGACCAGCGAGTATGAGTGGAACGAGTGAGTACGACTAGGGCGAGTGAGTATCAGTGGGATATGGAAAGAAGGTATTAATAAAACAAACTAAGAAAACTAACCCAATAACACCTTTGCTATATTTGCCAACATAATTAAGTAATTACATAGGAGCGTGCTAACATGAGGCAGCGGGGATAAATTGGCGGGCAGACGACGAGAAGAGCGGCGATAGGAAGAGGAACAGGTTACCTGTAATCGTGGTGCCGGTAGAGGGCGTACTCGTGGTGCGCGAGCGTGCGCGGGCTCGGCGACGGGCCCCTGCTCTCGGCCGCGCCCGGGCCCGCGCCCGCGCCGAGCGAGCGCTCCGACCGCTCCGAGCTGCTCACTCGGCTCACTGCCATATTCAATCATATTTTTATTGCACGAGTTCAGCAGACAGCACACTTGATGGAAAGCGGTTACCATCGCCTATGGACATTTGCAACGCCAAAGGTGCCGCTGATGCCGGAACACCACTCAAGCTTGTTATGGCGGCATACTCAAGACCAGGGGTGGTAGCCATCCAGTCGGGCAAATGCCCTACTCAGGGTTGTTTTGTCGCCTTTTACGACAGACCACCCCAACGCAGGAATTAGTATTCTTTCTCTGTTCCTGCACGGATATTGTACAAAAATATAGTATTGAGTAGGACACGAGGTAAACTCCATGTAACGTCACTCGATTTAACGAGAATCTCCCTTAAGCATCGAAATCACTTGGCTTTGGTTGGTCTAACTCATTTTCCATACAATTATACACTCTATATAGCATTACACTTACTCTCAATAACGTCAACAATTTAAATAATAAAAAGTACTTTTTAAGTCCAAAACTGTTTAAACTACGCAAGTGTGTACGTTCTTTTATCACTTTATTATCGTAGCCCGTCATCAACTCGATTGTCAGCATTATCCACGTCAGACTTTCTAAGAAATTCCGAAACACTGAAACTTCCAAGTACTTCCTTTACCGCAAAGATGCCTTAATATAGCAAGATATTAATAGAATAAGTAAAAAAAATACGACAAAAGTACTGATGCAGCAAATACGTCAGACAAAAATAACAACTCTCCATTTAACGACAACTCTCTATAACGACATACGATGGACAGTCCGTTCCGTGTCGTTATATAGAGTTTACTCTATATCTATTTTCGTAACCAAAATTTATTGCATATATGTACAGTTTAATACAGCTATAAACATTTTCATGCAATCGTTAATTGTTAATACTCAGAAATAATCGTCAATTGGACATCGACTCGTGATTTGCAGAGCATCGCATCTCTAAATTCGTCAACTCGATGTCATCTGTCTTGTTAGAAATACGATCGTAAAAGCTGGCAACACTTTAGATTAGCCCATGGAGGATACAAATGAGGAGGACCATCTCGGTGTATTAAAGTGTCCGATGAAAAGCGGCCCATTTAGATGATGCCATGGTAGCAAGTGGAAAGATTTTAAAAACAGCACCAAAAATTTATTAGTTGCGAGAGGATAGTAATAGTAAATTAAAGAAGAAAGTCTTTCGATTTGTTATGGCGCATTTTTAAAAATTATTACGACATAGACAAACATCGATATGGAAAATAAATATATAATTTTCAAGCGCCTAGTAAATAGAGAATAAAAAAAAAAAAAAAAAAATCATCGAAGCAATCAAAATTTTTCAAGTCGGCACACTTCACTCCGTTTACAACTGCTGCTAAATTCATATCATTCCCATTTGCTACGCTAGCGCTATGACGATGAGTCTTCGAGTCAGGGAACAAGACGCTTCTTCTTTCTTCTTTGGGAGGGGGGGGGGGGGGCGGCACTCACACGAGTAGTGGTGGGGCGGCGGCGTGCGCAGCTCGCGGTGCCTGTTGCCGGAGGGGGGCACCGGCACGGGCACCGGCGACAACGACGAGCGACCCAGCACACCTACAACACCATTATTACATACCCATAAAAAAGACCGCCCCTGGTACACAATTATAAGTATTTCACAAATTATAATAATTCTGATTAGTAGTTTTTGTTTGCGCCAGAAGAGTGCAAATGGCTTGACCGATTCTCATGAAATTTTGTGTGCATATTGGGTAGATCTGCGAATCGGACAACATCTATTTTTCATCCCCCTAAATGTTAAGGATAGTCCAGTCCACCCCTAAATTTTTATTTATTTTTATATGATTTTTTTATGATACAGCATTAAAAAACACATACAACCCTATATTTTCAACCCTTTACCAGCATACCCCTATTTTTTATTTGTTAATTATAAACTTTAATGCTGTCGGCATATCGATTGAAGCTTTTCCGGGTAGGACGACGTCTGCCGGGACAGCTAGTTAATAACATAATAAATTGTACTCTGTAGAATGTCATCTTTTTGAAGACACAGCTTGCCTTATTATTATCTATAGCACAAATTATAAAAAACTAACACTGGTCCTAGTGTTATAAGATGTCCACCACAGTAGTCATGAAACCCATAGGGTATATTAACATCACATAGACGATGGTCATAGATAATAATATTTTTAGTCGATTTATCAGATAATTCGATCAATTACAATTTTCTACAAGTTAATTAATTTTATAAGCCTACTAAATTATCGTCTAGATCAGTGGTTCCCAAACTTATTTTGTATACAGCCCACTTTGAGAATCAACTATTTCTAGCGCCATGATTTTTTCAGGTACTTAAAAACCACTATAACGTCAAATTAAATTAATTGATCATTGTGAGCTATATTAGCTGAGATTGAACATTCATTCTAAACGAGACTTTTACTATAGCCTGCAAGAGTTAACTCGAGACCGAAGCGCAGTAGGTAGTACACAACGGCGCTGAGGACTCAAGTTAACTCTTACTACACCTGCCAATGAGAGTGATTATTGAAACGCAACTTTATAGTACTCTTTGTTAATAACTCATCCAAAGGCATATTATTTGTTTTACAAATATTAAATGTTTACTTCGTTGGGCCCTAGATGGCGCCAGTGTCGTTATAGCTCGCGGTATGGTTTAACTAGGACAGTCATATTGGAAGCTGCTTCCCTTTGTAAGAAATATCTTGCTTTGAGGTAACCACCGTTTTATTTGGGGTACCCCGGGTTCAAGGAACTTTTACGAAAGTGTACACTCTTCATTAATATTAGTTGACGTTCACAAGTTATAATCGAGTCCTCCTAGCTAGATGAAATTACCAATCGCCCCCATTTCTTTTTAACCGACTTCGAAAAAAGGAGGAGGTTCTCAATTCGTCGGGATCTTTTTTTTTGTTGCTTTTTTTTTATGTATGTTCGCCGATTACTCCGTCATTTATGATCCGATTTAAGTGATTTTTTTTTTGTTCGACGCGGAATAGCTTCCAATTGGTCCCCTAAAAATTTGACATAGTTTGGCCCAGTAGTTTTCATTTTACGAACATTTTTTTGTTCCCGCTTCTCGGGACCTATATTTTTTAAGAAGTGCGGCACCATTCGTGGGTCCACCCATACATAGCTAGACACTAAAAAGTAACAAATAAAATTTAAAAACTTCGTTTAAAAAAACCGAGTTCAAAAACTAAAAAACTAAAATGTATAAAATAACTTATCTGGGTCTCTTCCGGGGGGCGCCCTTTAGGCCTGCAGCGCCCACGGCGGGGGCGTTATCGCCCACTTTGGGAAAGGATGGTCTAGATAATGTAATTCGCCCTCACCGGCATGGTGCAGCTCGTGCCGGTAGCTGTGCGGCAGCGTGGAGGGCGCCGCGCGGCAGCGGCCCGGCGGCTGCGCGGGCGCGGGCGAGGGCTGCGCAGGCGCGGGCGAGGGCTGCGCAGGCGGCGGCGACGCCGCGCGCGGGTGGAACGACGAGTATGCTGCAAGTGCAACGCAACATTTACCATTGCCCAACAGTGGGTGGGCAAGTAAACGAGTTTACGACACGAACAGTTGTGTCGCCTACACTCCAGGTTTTAATGATTGCTTGTAAACAAGATTTACTATACGAGGCGATGACAATAACTCAGTGTAGCAACTTTCACTAGTTTACCGGAAACCAGAGTCAAAAACATACAAATATATATTATAATATATTTATGTATGTTAGGTAGATACATTCTAATGATTACTATGTATTCTTATTTAACTATTGCTTTGCTTGACATTTAATATAATCTCATTTATTTAATTATTATAGTAATTATTTCAATATTTTTGTAATGTTATTTAGTTTCAATTTAGGTTTAGTTATAAGATGTGAAAAATTGCACGCCCAATAAGGCAAAATGTATTGAGACACTACAAAAAAAAAAACACCTATGTTCACATACATTTATAGCAATAAATGATTATTCTATTCTAATATCAAACAAACTCACTCACTCCATATAACAAGCGAGCCAATATCAAACAAACTCACTCACTCCATATAACAAGCGAGCCAATATCAAACAAACTCACTCACTCCATATAACAAGCGAGCCAATATCAAACAAACTCACTCACTCCATATAACAAGCGAGCCAATATCAAACAAACTCACTCACTCCATATAACAAGCGAGCCAATATCAAACAAACTCACTCACTCCATATAACAAGCGAGCCAATATCAAACAAACTCACTCACTCCATATAACAAGCGAGCCAATATCAAACAAACTCACTCACCCCGTATAACGGAGAGTTCGATGGCGGCTCGCAACTCGTGGTCGTCGGGTCGCGTTCTTAGACATGACATAGCCTGAAAATATAAACAAATGTATACATAATACAACATTTTGTCAAAAGTATGTGAGAAATGAAAATGTTTGAATAAATGCACTTTGATATTAGTGATACCTGCGAGTGCTCCCTCTGGCGGCTGGTGTGCGCTGCGGCGTTCGCCCGTTGCGCCCTGGAACCTGAGCAAATGCACTGAGTGAGTATGGAACGCGCCACCTGTCGTACACTGACGTTAACTACTGTATTACTTTATTTTGTACTAAATCAAAAGTTTCTATTCAAAATAAGTTCCACTGGTGAACACTTTGTGAAGTTTTTAATTTTACTTCCTAATCTGTGTACACCGCTTCGCAACGTGCTAATACTGTTAAGGAGAAGAAGCGGCAACACACTGTCAGCAACACGTCGAGCTAAATATTATTATTTCTTATTCTATTTGTCTCAAGTTTCATACAAAAGTATGTGACAGAATTACTTTTTGAAGAATTGATCGAGTTGATGCAAATAGTGCTCACTCGATAAGATCAAAACACAGTGAACGGAATGAAAAATATTATTATATTATACTTATAATAATATGTCATGTCACTAGAATATTACGCTGCATTATATCTCAAAAAATATAGTTATGGAGATATTTAGGTTCACAGTTTAGGGAGCGGATATACAGACAAACAGACAGACGCGAAAAGGGACTTTATTTTATATCATGTAAATATATTTACCCGGCCTAGGCGTGTGGGTGGCGCCATCTCCCAGGTCCAGCTGCAACACCACCCCGCTGTAATCTAAAAGGTTACCAGAAACGAGTTCAAAGTCAACAATATTTTGTAGTACAACTGTCAAACTAATGACGGACAATATTGTATGTATTATGAATCTCACACCCTAGCCTGTTTACGTATAAAAATAAATATATGGTTATATACCGACAAAGAAATGCGCACCTTTATTACCCTTCCCGCATTTGGAATTCTTTTGTTTACTTTGTGATAATAATTAGCCAGGTGTGAAATTTGATAAAGCAGTCAAGCGACGATTACCGACACTAGCAAGACGTGTGCAGTGCATTCGATAAGTGATATAGTGACGGACTTTGCGCGTGTTATTGGATTGGTAACTGGTTGTACCCAGTTATATTCGTGACTGTTTTATACGTGTTTGTACAGTTCTAATAAATTCTATAGTAATTCCAACGGCATTTTAATTCGAGTCCCACACTCGTAACAATGTATTAATTATAAGATGGTCTCGTTTCAATGGCTGCCCATTAGCACATTTTTTATATGTATAACATTCTAAACTCGCCAAGGCGGTTTGGCAGGTTTGACACATCGGCTATCTCGATGTGCAGGTTGCATCACGATGTTTTCCATCACCGTTGTTAGCACGTGGTAAAATGGTGCATGCGTTCCGGCCAGGATTGAACACGCGCCCTTTGACATGGACTTTTTAACTCAAGACCCTACCGCCATCTACTGGTGTAAGATGTATTCAGGAAGCTTTTCACAATCACTTAGTATCTTAAAATTGGCTTAAACTTGGTCGTATCTGTACTTTGAAGGCATTTTAAAAAAAATCAACAGAATAGACAATATAGACGAAAGAGAACACGACGCATTATTTTCTTAGATTTCTTGTGTTTGTTCAGGGTTCACGTAAAAACTACTGGGCCGAATTTGATGCGATTTTCGCTCATCGACAGGAAATTTTTAGACTTGAATTTAAGTTCGTTAAGTTAGTAAGTTACTTTTAATTTTTCTAAAATGGCTAGATTTAAAAAAGCGAATTCCAATATATTTTTTCACTGTTCGATAGCAGATTGTAACATACATAACATAATTCTTTATTCCCTCTTTAAGTACACAGTGAAACTTAGATCTAGTAACAACATTAAGAGGCTGGTGCCTGAATTAGGTTTAAAAGAGACCTGTGGTACAGGTCACCAGGATCAACCCGTTGGCTATTTAAGAGAAAAAACATAATATACTAGTATAACTATTCTAAGTAATCGTGTTAAAGTGAGCCCTTAAGGTGTGATGTAGTGGGTGTGTGTGTGTAAGGTAAGTTCGTATCCATAGGTCGCTGGTTCAAATCCGGCTCGAAGGACCAACATGTGCGCAGCTCCTCGCACATATAATGAATATTTGTGAGCACGCTGATGTGGTGGGCCAATGACACCCAGGTCGATGCAGTGGTGGAAGTTAAAACACCGTTGTAGGGTGAAAACTTGTAATTAAATCACTTTTATACGAAGGCGTCAGCCTTCGGCTACAATCAAATCGGAAGAGAGAAAAAACAAATGCAACTACAATGTTGCAAGTAATAACATTTTATGTCGGTGTTGCCAACATATAGGTGATGTAAGAGGAAGTAAGTGTGGTCGAGTGAGAGTAGACAACAGTAACAATATATATGACTAGTAAAGAGGTCAGTTGGTACTCACCGTTGGTGAGCGGATGGCGGAAGTAGTCCCTGTTGGTGAGCAGGTGCGTGTTGGCGTTGGGCGCCATCGCCACGTCCGGCACCGCGGCCGACAGGCGCCCCGAGCGCGGCGCCCCGCCGGCGCCCGCCGCGCCCGCGCACTCCGACGCCGGTCGCCTGTACACGAGGGCGCCGATCATAGACACAAGTGGAACGGCCGACGGAGCGTTTCGAGCATTGTGAGCCACTAATGGAACGCGCCCAAAATGTGATAGTTTTTTTTATTTCGTGGCTGCAATGCATATAGCACTGATTTTGCCAATGTCGGAGTATGAAGAGGTAGTTGAAAATAAAAAATATAATAATGAATCTAAAAATTTTACCAGTAATTTATACACGTTGACAAAGGGTGCTAAATTACGTGATGTCACATTTCAAAATGTAACATGTTTAAACCAGCCAGTCGATATATTCACACTCGTACGCACTCGCAGTGTGTCCCGCTCTCGCACGTTGCTCGTACTGTAGCAATCGGCGAATAAGAATGCTTGAAAATTCGCACAGAACAATGTCATGTAGCATTTCGCTGCAGACTAACCGTGTCACTTGAATATTCTGTGTGAGCGTAGTACTATCACAGCGATCGGACGAAAGTTAAGAGCTTAATAATCGAGTTTTAACTTTGTTACAAGACGTGTACATAAATTAAAAATGAATATATAGAAAGTGGAGTGCGATTACCTGTGTCTCGCCGTGTCCGCGGACCGCGAAGGCAGCTCCCTTCTGCACGTGCCGCCTCTTGTACTCTCTGCATTGAAAAAAAATAAACATTATTCGTTTTCTATTAATTGTTGTTAATTGTTTGTTAAATTAACTTTTGCTTTATAAAATTGTAACTAGAGTGTTAGTTTATATAGTAAAACCTGTTACTGGCCTCACTTTCTGTTGTGAATAATATCATATATTTGTGTATACGATGTTTGATTTCTTCTATACATATAAATAAAATTCGAGTGTCTGTTTGTAATATTGAAATAACCGCTTTTTACTATATGCATAATGAATATAATACGATACATACACCAAAATAGCACTTTTTACAATTTTCGTCTGTCCGTCTGTTTGTTCCGGCTAGTCTCTGAAATGGCTGGACCGATTTTGACGGGACTTTTATTGGCAGGTAGCTGATGTAATAAAGAGTAACTACTTTAATTTTAGAAAAATTCTTTTATTTTGGAATTATGACGACTTTCAATCACCACGCGGGAGAGACCACGGGGCGCAGCTAGTAATAAATAATTAAAAACCCCCACTAATTTCCATAATTGTCAGCATGTGGTTATTGTAAGAATATGCGTGTCACATCAATGGACTGGCTTAATGGTGTCTGCTTCCAAGTTTGGATTCGAATCCGCGTCACTTGAGACGCAAGCGCGTTAACAACTGAGCTGCTACGACTTTCTCATTAACTTTACTTAACCAAAACTTAGTCACTGCAGTGAACAAGTTGACGGTGGGCTAAGTAAAATCTTCAACAGTACTCATTGACACTTGATCGCAGCCACTGAAAACTGGCGGAATCCCCGGAATTAATGACGAGTAGTACACGTGTGAGCCACTACATTTGTCTCGCATAAAATACATTTGTACTGATACGGCTAAAAATGTGAAATGTGCCACTTCAAATTTTTTGTCGCGTTACTACTCAAAAGTAAGAAGGACATTGACATGAGAAAGGGGGACAACATGACAATGTCATCGTACGACTGTTAGTAAAATGAGGTGACCGAAGCCGAACACATCCGATTCTGAACGAACATTCCCGAACTAGTTTTGGACTTTTGGACTGGACGAATGAGGGAATGATCCACACCGGCCTCATCGCTTCAAATATAATGCCGCGATACATTTTTTTTAAATTATATTTATGGCTTGGCAACTAGGCCTTTAAGCCAGATCTTAGTTTATAATATACATTTAGTTTCTTCATTTTCTTAAGCCTATGTGTAGCACAGCTGAACTGTAGGTAATCAGTTAGTGCCATTCAACGGAATTCTTGTGACAAATCAAAAGGCCACATTTGACTATACAGTTCACTTT
This sequence comes from Dendrolimus pini, assembly GCA_949752895.1. NCBI lineage: Eukaryota > Metazoa > Arthropoda > Insecta > Lepidoptera > Lasiocampidae > Dendrolimus > Dendrolimus pini. The sequence goes on from OX457151.1 coordinate 11,441,469, forward strand.
TCTCACAAAACACATAATCACTACTCAAAAACTATCAATATCCTAGAACTATTGTTCATTTTAGAGTAATTTTACACATTTTTAGAAAATAAAACTGCACAGCACAACATCACCTTTCAGTTCCCGCCAAAAAAAAAACCTGCCGCGATACAAAGCGTACAAATCTCCACGCCACATGTGAGGTGGTACGTTGTACTGGTTCAGTACAAAATGTCATGTTACTCTTACAAACTCATTTTAAAATCGTGACCTACGCAACTCTACTCGGAATTACGGTCAAATAAAATATGTGTACTAGTCGCGAAAACTTAAGAAACCTTTCTTACAGTTTCCTTGAACCCTCACTAGCACACATTAAACGGTGGTTGCCTCAAAAAGTAAGCAGTCTCTAATATTGTTGTCGCGGTTAAACGATACCGCGATTCACAGCGACCTTAGCGCCATCTAGGGCCCAACGAAATAAACATTTACTCTTCAAATAAATCAATACGCAGCCTCTGGACGAATACTTAACAAATGCTATTTAATATGTATGTGTTTACCTATGGGTATGTGCAACGAGTTCCCCCTCAGGCTGCCGGTGGACGAACACCGCAGCGAGCCGCTGCTGCTCCCACTCCTGGGGATAATATACGCAACAATAAAGTCGTAAGTGTTTGCAACACCAACGAACAACTGATTTAGATATTTAGACTGTCAAATAAAATTTTCCCACTCACATTTAATGGTGCAATCTAATAAATTAATTAAATATCTCTCGTGGTGCAATTTGTACCTTCCCTTATTAGTTTTGAGTTAGTCATATGGTCCTTCGAGCCGGATAATGTAAAGTATAAACAGGGGAGAATACGATGCCATATTTTTTTAAATTTCTTGTCTGTTTGTTTAAACGACAACTAATTCTTAGACTTACTACGCGACTTTTTATTTTGGGAATCTCTCGCGAATATTTCTGGAAATGACTGGCCAGATTAAAATAGAATCGAATTCCAGTATGATTTTTATACTAATCGATAGCAAATTTAATGTAATAACAGGTGTGATAATTTGTATCCCGGGAGCGGTTTGCATTAAAATCATAGGAGCCCAGTGTAACGATACGACCGAGCGCGCACCTGCAGCAGTCGGGCGGCGCGTCGCCGTCGCGCCAGCTCGGCTCGCTCCCCTCGCTCCTCTCGCTCGCTCGTCCCCGCCCCGCCCGCGGCGAGTCCCACTCCTCCACGCGCTCCCTGCGATGGCCGATTCGCAATTATTTTTTGAACATTTTTATCGTCACCCCAAATTCCCTACTAGTTTCGCCTTACAATAATAATAATGTTTTTATTGACACCAAATATAGATATATAGTTTTACATTAATAGACTAGCTAGATAGAATATACAATTTTCATCTTAAAGAAAGAAAGACAAAATCCACAACCTAAACTAGGCCGAGCCTGTATTTTAGGTGTTATTATACATCGATTGTTTGAAAAGAAAGCATTATTACATTTGCCCCCGGAAGACTCACTTCATTTTATATCGCAAACTATCACATCTCCCGGATGAAAAGTATCTATGCCATTTTCGGTATAGAAACCACATATGTACAAAATTACAGCAAAACCAATACAACCAAAATGACGAAAATGTCTAATCATTAAAAACATCTATCCTGTTTTCTGGAATAACTTTTACATAATTCTATCCTGTTATCCGGGATAGGAAGCATGCCTTGTCCAGCCTCGGTTTTAAAATTACATATATGTCAAATTTCAGCCAAATCAGTAATTTTTCTGTGAAAGCGTAACAGGCAGACACGTGTTACTTTTGCATTTATAATATTGATGATAGGAACACCTTTTAGATATATTTTTTCCTATTTATCTTTACTTTTTTATTGCTGCCAAAGGCAACTGACTATAACGAAGTGTTTCCATAGCATTTATGTCATCATATTCAATCAAATCTTAAGACGTCGAAATACGCAGACCATTTATCTCGTTGAATGCAGGACCTTGTAATTAAATTTTTTAGCAACTTTTTTTTGCCCAATATTATGATATATACTTTCTGATAATTATGTAATCTTGACGAAAAAATAATGTCACCAAAAAATGTAGTCACAAGGTCCTGCACTAAACGTGATGGAGATACTCTTCAGGTACTATTTTAAAAAAACACAGACAAGCTTGTTACGTGCATTACGTCCACCACTGAGATTTTTCAAGACGGGGAAACCCCGGTAACAAACATCACACGGACTTTTCTTGCTGTAATGCTTAATATGGCGAACATGTTCTGACGACGCCATCTAGCGTCTGTTAACACGCAACTGTGCGCACACCCACCTGTCAGTGTCAATGTCAGTGAGCAGCAGCTCCGCGCACGCGTCAGGCAGCGACATCTCGCGGACGGCGCGCAATGCGATCTGAAACATTAGATCAATCAAATAAATAATGTAACACGGAGGTTTTATGCATTCATTGTGCAAAATACTATATTTTGTGATTTCAGCGGGACCTCTAGTGTTGTGCCTCTTAAACTAGAATCAGCTGCACAACCATGTAACCTTGAATTCAGATACCTTGGTTCACTACTGCAGATCAATTGTGATATAGAGAGGGATGTAAGGAGAAGAATAAATATAGCATAGCTAAAGCGGAGACGTGTAACCGGTGTGACGTCCGAGTGCGACAAACTAATTTCACTGACACTAAAATGTCAAACATATAAATCTGTCATACGACCAATCATGCTGTACGGGTCCGAATGTTGGCCCACTAAAGTGATAAACCACAAACGTCTCCACTCAGCTGAGATAATAATGTTGCGACGAATTTGTGGTGTTATATGAATGGATAAGGTGAGAAATGAGTACATAAATGGATCTTTGAAAATTGCACTCATGACTGAAAAACTCGGGAGAAAGAAGATTAAGGTGGTATGGGCACAGAATGTTAAACTACAAGATGGATGGATTGTGTGAAGGATGATATGTCAGAATAGAGGAGAAAACACGTATCGTGCCGACCCCAATTAATTGGGATATGGTGAAAGAAAAGAGAGTGGCACCCAACGTGGGCTTTCAATATAGTACTTTAACTATTTTAAGTTACCAACACGATATTATAATTGATAGTTTTAGATATGAGACAACGTGTTATAATATCGCAAGTCTGTCTATATATTCGATTTCCGCCACTAGATGGCAGTGTTTGCGACCGACACCCACCTGCCTGTAGACGAGGGTCCTGTCGCCGTGGTGCAGCGCCAGCGCCGTGAGCGCCGGCTGCGAGTGGCGCAGCTCCCGGACCCGGGCCCTCAGCTGGCCCAGGACCCGGGGGGACACGCACGCGGACTCCAGGGCCGAGGGCGCCGGCTGCGGGCCGCCGCCCGGCGCGCACTCGCCCGCCGCCGCCACCTGCCGGCGTGCACTTGTACCATGACACAGGGACTAACCTCATTCCTCTTATAGCTTGCTGGTCTGTCAGCTCGCTGAATTTGTTCTCCATACACTTTTGAAGTGACAACTTCTAATGGGAGGGTAAACCGCCTTCGTTACGTAACACGTTACGGCGCCACTCTGTCTGGCTTCCCTTTCTCTCACGCATCACTCACCCACAGCGCTAGCCTTATTTCGCAAATTAATAACCTAAGCTTATCTCAAGTTAAACAATTTAAACAAGTTTCACTTAAGATTAGTTTAATTTGTTTTTATTTTAATATACTTTTGGGAATTGGTAACCAATCACTTCCGAGTTATCGTAAACACACTATACGAGTATATCTTATCAACTGTGCTATAGGTACAGACAGCCGACTGACTCACCATGTACAACGTGTCCGGTATCCGGTGGAGGTACCTGGCCCTCCTGACCCTCGACACCTCCGCCTCCGGCACGGCCTGGTCTTCCAGCAGCGCCTGTGGAATACGCGAAATACATTTCTCCAATATTCCCATTCATTTAACTCACCTCTTACCGTTAATATACAATATATTTTCAGAATTCAGTTCCAAGACCCTTCTCATATTAATTTCATTTTTAAAAGAGGATTTATGCTAAGCCACTTTTTATCCAAAAATTTATTGATAATATATGAAAACACTTTGTTCACCAAAATTAAAACTAGGCAAAATAAACGTTGAACAGAGGGCGGGCTCACCTCTTCTAGGCCACCCCCAAACCATGGAGGCTAGAGGTAAGGACAACCATCTCAGTATATTAAAAAGTGTCCACTGAAGGGCTGCAAATTAAGATGGCGCCACAATAGCAAGTGGAAAGTATTCAAAAATATTTCCGCCACAAATAATTAGAGTGGGATACTAGATTAAAGAAGGAAAGAAAGACTTCCTCTTTGTCATCGCGCATGCGTTTTTCAACTCAGCACACTTCACTTCGTTTATAACGGCTAAATTCATGTCATTTCCTTTTCCTACACTAGCGCTATTTTGACGAGTTTTCGAACCATAATTTGCTGTTTACAGGTGGACACTTTTTCAACTGATCCCCCATACTAGATGGTCCTCCTTGCCTCTACCCTCCATACCCTACACTTAGGAAAATATTAAGACAACAGTGACGGCGAAGTGAATAAATAATATGAAAGGTGTCAAGAATAAATGATTTTTTTTAAATAATAATTCTAGCAGCGAAGGCAGTTTTTAAGTGATACTTAAGATGGTTTCTGGACTCTCGGATCCGACAGGAGTGCACTGTCTCGGGATATCAATATGGGTTTCGTCCTGGGCATGGAACCATGGACCCTGTTTTTGCCCTAAGGATCATCATGGAGAAATACAGGACGAAGAATACGCCTCTGCATTTCCTGTTTTTGGATCTGCAGAAGGCCTTCGACTGTGTGCCTCGCGTGATGATCTGGTGGACACTGAGGTCCAAAGGGGTGCCAGAAACGTATATTGACATTATCCGGGACATGTAGCGAGATTTCGATTCCATAGTTCGGACCGCTGTTGGCGACACTACACCCTTCCCCATAACTGTAGGCGTGCACCAGGGATCGGTCCTTAGTCCGTTTCTGTTCAGCATGATATTAGACGAAGTGTCGAACAGCATCAGAGATGCGCATGACCAACCTCAATGGTTGTATCATCATGTATGCTGACGATATCGCGCTGGCAGATTCGGACAGGGGGCGCCTAGTGGGAAGGTCGAGAGAACAGCGGTTTGAAACTAAATGTGGCGAAGACTGAGTACTTGGCCTGCAACACCACAGATCCCACATCCGTGCGCATAGGCGAAGACACGGTCGAGCGCACGGATCAGTTTAAGTACTTGGGATCTGTCCTTAGTGCGTCCGGGGATATCGACCTCGACGTCAAGGCCCGTATCACAGCAGCTTGGGCCAAGTGGCGTGAGGTGACAGGTGTCATTTGTGACCCCAAAATGCCGAACAAATTAAAAGGACAGGTCTATAAATCCTGGCTGGCGTTGGCTGTGTGGAGTGACGTGAAAAGACCGGGTCAGGAACTCCCGCATCCGCGGCAGTCTTCATGTCCGTGACATAGCAGACAAACTGCAAGAGTGCCGCTTACGCTGGTGCGGCCACGTTTCACGCAGACCGGCTAATTACGTGGGGAACAAATGTCTAGCCATGCCGCCTCCGCCAGGTCCCGGTCGAAGGGGAAGGCCCAAGAAATGTTGGCTTGACGTCGTGAAGGATGACATGCGTGCCAATGGTCTCAAAACGGGGGATGCTGAAGACCGCGCGAAGTGGAGTAGAAAAAGTAGGAAAGCGGACCTTGGGCGTCGGAGCGAACGCTCCGAACGCAACCGGGATTTAACGCTCGGATGATGATGATGATGACTTAAGATGGTTTCTAGTAGTATTCACTGTCGAGTGCTGATGTCAACTGATTTATTTTGGAAATGGTATCCTTAAGTACACATATTAACAAGCTATACTGCTATAGTCGCGCATTATGAACAGAGGCTTCGGGTCATAAATCATATGTATCTGTCTGTCTCGCTCGCACTTACAGGTCTTATGGAGAGGTGTAGTGATGTGCGTAAGAATTGTAGAGGTGCATATCGATAACGGGATAGGTACGATCGATATGCTAAATTAAGTTAAAATAAAAGTTTTTAATTTATAAGATAAAATGTTTCGACGTAATGAAAGAGAAACTGTATAGATCGTAATTTGGCGCCGAAAAGGGCCGTTTTTATCTTTTCTAACAAAAAATGTTATATTTATAGAAAAACAACAACCCTTACTGGTGACGACCAATCACGAGTCAGAGTGCTAATGAAGGTCACGATGATGCGCAGGTAGCTAAGTATCGATAACGGGTTGCATTGCGCGCACATTTCTACCGTCAGTGACATTAATTGCCCAACGACTCAGCTTATAATGCGGCGACTATAGTACAATGTATAGCATAGTCTGTGAGCTGGACGGATGATGTGCGAGCGAGATAGAGCAACTATCAATATGCGCGCTCCCGCGTTGCGCTGGCCAGTAGTGCGTTGTCCGCTGCGATGACAAGACGTATGCAGCTCCCATCAATTTATATACTATACAAAAATAGGATATATCATACTACATATAGAATCAGCAGTATGTTTTAGACTTGCGAGGACCAAAGATATTAAGTCACTATCGGTTTAAAAGACGATATGGATTCGGCTCGTCTGATGTTGCGTGGCAGTGAGATCCATAAACATACAAGTTACAGATGTATTTATGTATTCATATTTAATACATTAAGATGATGTTATGTAAAGACAGATGGACGATATACGAACAGACAAGCTCACCTTGATCTCGTCGAGGTACGGCAGGAAGCACCTGGGGGGGCGGTAGTTGCCCCTCGCGAGCCACGCGTCCGCGCTGCTCGCGCGCGGACCACCCGCCACCCCCGCGGCGATCACCCCGCGCCGCACCAGCTGCCGTGACACACAGACGCCGTGTATATATAATGACAGCATACAGACGTCCCACTGCTGGACTCGAGTCTCTTCATTTAGGTATTGACAACGACTTCGTTGCTTCCTTGTCACTTTTTTTAAATTTATTTAGGGCAACGAACAATTACATCGCTAAGTTTAGTTTATACTTATGATTAACTAGAGTTAACCCCGCGACTGGGCCGCGGGTCAACTTCTAGTGCTTGCTTCTTATTTAAAGAGGTTACACTATTAAATTTTTATATTAGTGCTATATGTTCAGAGAGATTTACTTCAATTTATATCGCAAGCTATCCCATGTCCCGGATGAAAGTATCTATGCCCATTGTCTATGTATTAAAACCAATATTTTATGTACATCAAGCAGACAAAATCAATCAATTCTACGAAATCGACCAGTTTGACCAAATCAGGCAAATCAGCCACATAACCCATCCTACTTTCAGGGATAACGTTTACATAAATCTATCCCAAAACTTATCCCATTATCCGGGATGAAAAATATGCCTCGTCGACCCTCGGTATCAAAATAACATATAGACCGATTTGAAGCCAAATCGGTCTAGTAGTTTCTCAGTAAAAGCATAACAGACAAATATATTATTATCCTGGAAACTAGTTTATTTTTCGGGATAAAAAGTATCCTATATTCATTCTCGGCATAGAAAAATATATATATATATATATATATATATATATATATATATATATGTATGTCGGAGGGAACCTATAATTGGATGTATTGTTGACTGGATGTATAACGCACAATATCATTTGTTAACATTTTAATTACTTCTAAAATTCTTAATTTAATTTGTTAAATGTTTCTATAACTTAAAGATCGTTCTAACCTAATAAAAGTTATGAATATTGTAATTTAATAAACGACCAATGAGAGCAGAGCATGTCTAGAGCGGGGTCAGCGCCCTCTATACTTTGAGTAATATCTACTTGGGTAGACTGAGGAGTTTTTGTGGCACATTGAGTTGATGGCAGCAGGTCGAGTTGGACCTTAGAGTATTTTAAAGAAAGTGTTTTAAGTTAGAAGTATGAGCGGGTGCCCTGAACCCGCTGCTCGGTCTAAACTATGTCATAATGTTGATCAAATCTAAATTAAAAGTGTATAAACCGTGGCTATTGTGTTTTATGCTCGCATTTTATCCTGATGACGCACACTAAACCTGCAATAACTAAAGATGTCGTGAGAACGAGGCCGTTCTGCGACATATATATATTAGGATGATCCAAAAAAAAAAAAAAATTTTTTTTCCAAACAAAAGTTTCTTTTGGGTGTAAAAAAAATTCTGTGAAAAGATGAGCCGTTAATATTAATATTAAGATTGTCCTCATCGCATTTTTTTAATTCCCATAAGAATAACACAGGCTTTTTTTTGCTTCTTCTGATTTTTGTACCGTTCAAACGACTGGTCAAAAAATGTTATCAGACCTTTTTTGTAGAGCGTTCAATTCTCTATAAAGATTGGAACAGCGTTTTATCAGTCAACCAGTCGTTTGAACTGTACAAAAATCAGAAGCAAAAAATTTTTTCCTGTGTTATTCTTATGGGTATTAAAAAAATGCGATGAGGACAATCTTACTATTAATATTAAGGGCTCATCTTCTCACAGAATTTTTTTTACACCCAAAAGAAACTTTTGAGCCTGTTTGGGAAAAAAATATTTTTTTTGGATCACCCTAATATATATATACACAGAGTTTCGGCCAAATCGGTACAGTAGTTTTCCGTGAAAACGGAACAGACAGACAGACAGTTACTTGCGCATTTATAATATTGTTAAGAGCTACACAGGCCTCGAATTAAAATGCCGTTCGAATCACTATAGAGTTAATTAGAACTGTACAAACACGTATAAAACAGGTACAAATATAAGTGGACGCAACCAGGACAAACGTGATGCACGATTCAATAACACGCGCAAAGTCCATCACTATATCACTCATCGAATGTACGTCTTGCTCGTATCGTAATCCGCGCTAGACTGCCCCTCTCCGCCTTGGGCCGTTGCCTTATATATATGCACCGACCCATACCTGGCAAGCTTCAACGTAATACAATAACAACAAAGATTACTTCGACACTAATGATGGCCATAAAACAAGTACAATAACAATAGAATGTTTTTATTAATTACAAATTCCAAACACAAAGTAAACAAAAGAAGCCCTAAATGCGGGGAGGTAATAAAGTGCGTTTTACGACAGGCAGGTGTGCGTTTACCTTTGTCGCTATGTATTAAAAGGGATTTTCTTAACAGATATATAAAATTAAATTGTTGGTCTGTAATATCAAAATAACAGCTTATTACTAAATGCATTATATTGAGCCCACATTATAAAGGAAACATGGAAGCCCGTTTTTATCCATGCAGGAACGAAGTAAGAATACAATTTCCTGCGTTGGGGTGGGGTAGGGTATTTGCCCGACTGGATGGCTACCACCCCTGATCTAGAGCGTGTCCGGCATTTGTAACACCTTTGTTGCTGCAGATGTCCGCTTTCCACCAAGTGCGTCCTCTGCCTGTCCGCTGAACTCGTGCAATAGAAAGAGCCCCTCACCTGGTTGAGCAGCTCGTTGTCTGGGGGCACGTGCTCGACTCGCACGAGCGCCACGAGCGGCGCGAGCGACTCGCGCAGCGCCGCGTCGGCCGCCTCCCGCCGCCGCGCGCCCCGCCGCGACCCGCCGCCCGCGGGCCACGCCACGCTCGCCTCTGCCACCGGAAACGGACGGTACCGTCAAATGGGGGCAATAGGGTCGAGGGGGTGAATTGGGACAAAACTCAAGTTTTATTTGCGACCTCATATACACATTTATGTTACGTGATACACTCTGTGGTAGGATTCAATCTGGCAACACTCAGTCATGCTGTCATAAGTATTTAAAAAAATAACGTACTTCAAAACATTGGGTCAAAGTTGTGTGAAACTTGTATTGTAGGTACCTGCCTATAATACTTTCATACTATAGCCAGGTACCTACAATAAGTCAGCCAGGTCAGTCCTAGCGAAAAACTCTATTAACCCCTTAAGCGACCCGATTCACCTCAACGCCTGGGTGAATAGTGACAAGTGAGTTTTTGTAATTTTTTATGATTATTCGTTAATAAACTATATCGTAATGCATTAGAAATGAAAATTTAAACTATTGGAACCATTATGATCTCCGTTTTATGACTATAACTACAAAAAAAGTGATAAAAATCAATGTCGAACTTAAAAAGTGATCCGATTCCCCCCATTTTATGGTACTAGTGATGAGTAGTACACGTGTGAGCCAGTACATTTGTACTGATACGGCTCGAAATTTTAATTTGTACTACTTTGAAAATTTTGTCCCACTACTGCACTACAGTAGTCCTCGTTTCGTCCTTCCCCTTACACCTGAGGTGTACCGTACACGGCGGGATCGGTAACCCGACGACACAAACCCAAAAGGTAATTTTTAGTACTTAGGTGCTAGGTACTTACCTGGTACTCCAGCCGGTGGTGGCGGGAACACTAATCTGTCAGTATTTTAAGGGAGGGGCGCCCCTTGAGAGGAAATATATAAAATATCCCACGAAACAACTACTACAAGGGAAACACTACGGGGAATGGATGAAAATGTCTGTGCAAATACACCCGCGCCTCGTCCTATTTCGTCACAACCACTTGTTCACTGAGTATATTAACTATTATATTGTTCCACTTACGTTGTAGCAATTATCAAAAATTGACAATAAATAATTTAATATTAAATATACTGCGCGAGAGCAATCACACCGTGCGTTTCAAGCAAAACATGAGCATGAGGTGTGAGTGACCTCACATGTAAGAGGAAGGACGGAACGAGGACTAGAGTTCAATAACGCCTCTACTGATATTTACGTGTACGACTGGTAATATCTATATCATATTATACTAGAGTTTACCCCGCGGCTGCGCCGCGGGTTAACCTCTAGTGCGTGTCTCTTGTTTATAGAGCAAGTGCTACAGGTTATATATTATATTACATTTTTATGTATTTACCCGCGGAAGATTCACTTCATTTTATATCACTAATTATATATACCATCCCCCGTCTATCTGTCAACAAAATAAATTACAAAACTTGACCAAAAAGGCCAAAATGATCTAAATGACCAAAAGACCACAGTGACCGACATGGTTAAAATGACGGAATAGGCAAAAACGACCAAAAAGGCCAAAATAATCAAAATTACCAAAAAGGTCAAAATGATCAAAAAGGCCAAAATTACCAAATAGGCCAAAATTACCAAATAGGCCAAAATTACCAAATAGGCCAAAATTACCAAAAATGTCAAAGGCCAAAATGACCAAAAAGGAAAAATTACCAAATAGGCCAAAATTACCAAAAAGGCCAAAATTACCAAAAAGGCCAAAATTACCAAATAGGCCAAAATTACCAAAAAGTCCAAAATGAAAATTATCCCTTGTCCATCCTCAGTATTTAATTTACATACGTACCGAATTTCAGCCAAATCGGTCCAGTAGTTTTTCCGTAAAAGCATAACAAACAAACAGACAAATATCATTTTATCCCGGAAACTATCCCATTTTTCGGGATAAAAAGTATCCTATGTTCATCCTCGGTATCGAAAATATATATATACTGAGTTTCAGCCAAATCGGTCCAGTAGTTTTTACGTGAAAACGGAACAGACAGACAGACAGAGTTACTTTCACATTTATAATATTAATAGGGATAATAGGGATATAGTGATGATGGCTACTGAAAATAAGCCGAAACGTCAGAATAATAAAAATCAAATAAAATACCGCGCTTAAAACTCTTCAAACGTAGTTTTGTTATACACACAATTATTATTTTTTTCGTTGCAAGTAATGTATATTTTTATTGTTTTACACGACTTTATCTACACACACTTCAAGATGTTGTAGAAAATATTTATTATACATTTTTAAGTAATCAAATGAATTGAAGCTGTCACCTTTATTTACTTTAAAAAAATCATATGAATAGCGTGCCGTAAAAGGCGACAACGTGTGAGCGGTATCGTGAACGAAATGAGACGAGTGAGTGTGACAAATGTGAATGAGACGAGTGAGTGTGACAAATGTGAACGAAATGAGACGAGTGAGTGTGACAAATGTGAATGAGACGAGTGAGTGTGACAAATGTGAATGAGACGAGTGAGTGTGACAAATGTGAATGAGACGAGTGAGTGTGACAAATGTGAATGAGACGAGTGAGTGTGACAAATGTGAATGAGACGAGTGAGTGTGACAAATGTGAATGAGACGAGTGAGTGTGACAAATGTGAACGAAATGAGACGAGTGAGTGTGACAAATGTGAATGAGACGAGTGAGTGTGACAAATGTGAATGAGACGAGTGAGTGTGACAAATGTGAACGAAATGAGTGAGTGAGTGAGTTGGTAAGTCGTTTCACTGTGACGGATCCGAAAGACAAGAGAGTAAGTGGAATTGTGAATGAAGTGAGTGAGTGAGGTGACAACTCTTTTTACCGTGACAAATGCGAAAGACAAGAGAGTGAGTGATATCGTGAATGAGACGAGTGAGTGTGACACATGTGAATGAGACGAGTGAGTGTGACAAATGTGAATGAGACGAGTGAGTGTGACAGATGTGAATGAGACGAGTGAGTGTGACACATGTGAATGAGACGAGTGAGTGTGACAAATGTGAATGAGACGAGTGAGTGTGACAGATGTGAATGAGACGAGTGAGTGAGCGAGTGAGACGCACCTCGCTGGTGCTGCGGCTGGTGCGTGCCCCAGCGCAGCAGCGCGCGCAGCGCCTGCGGCTCGGACGCCTGCAGGAAGGGCGAGGCGAGCGCGTCGGCGACGGCGCCGCGCGGCAGCCGCGCCGCGCCCGCCGCACCCATGATCGAGGGGAACTCGTCCCGCAGGTAGCGCATCGCTTGTCTGCACAAAAGTTTAATTTTATTATTTAAAAACTAACTCTGAACGAGGGCGATCGAACACCACTCTGGGTGAAATTTTGATCCTTTCGACGCTCAAGGTTCTATTTGTAGCAGTAACGATATAAACACTGTGCGTACCCAAGTCTGCAGCCAGTACGTTTTTCGAATATTGACAGTTGGATGGGATATCACTTGAATTTTGTGTTAATCGTTCGGTCGCCGTTATTGCACTGGTGTTACCACTCTCCGGTTTGATCAGTATGTAATGTTGACAGTCAAAAAAATTCATGTCTCGATATTGCTAGAGAGCTACAACACTTGAGCATCGCTCAAATCAAAATTAATTCAATATGGTAACGATACAAACTCAACCAAATCTGGGATGATACATATTTTATTAATGTTTCCCACTAAATCAAATCTACCTGCTTGTCTAGGGCAATACATCGCAAGTAAAGTCCAGCGGTAAACTTGAGCTCGTCTTCCCAGCATTTACTCTGTTTTCCCATGCTCCCCTTTTCGACCCTTGGGTGCTAATGGGTCACTAGCAGCTGATTTCACTTTCGGTACTTGCCTCACGATAATCGGTTGAGTTAATTAAGGGGTGGAAGCGTAACTACCAAACTCACATTAACAATTAGCAAATACGAACAAAACTAAACTGCGTACCTGAAGTTCGTACGCAACATTGTGAAATACACAATTATAAGGTTCGCCAGATATTATTGTTGCACTCGCTTGCTTAGCTGACTGGAATGCTATCTCTTTCACACCACGCACACAGTCAAGTATAATATTAAAACATAAGTGGAGCTACACAGAACGTACCTAACTTCACTCTAAACGCACATATGTTTTACGCGTACTATAAAGTCAAAACATTTTATTTTTTATTGCATGAGATCTGCTGACAAGGAGACAGCTCATCTGATGGAAAGCGGTTACCATCGCCTACGGACATTTGTAACACATGTAGGTGGTACTAGTGTGGGTTGTTCATGCAAATGATTTCATGGTCGGTTCTGGGTCTCGACTGAACGCTAAGACGCCGGGAGGTGATGGTAAGTGGTGTTACCCACCTGTGGACCCAGTGGCTGGCGTGGGGCGCGCTCGCCCAGCGCAGCACGTGCGGCAGCGTCTCCGGGCTCAGGGCCTCCACGATGGCGTCCTCGCACCCCTGCACCACTATCGCCATCTCCAGGAACCTAATAACAAACACTCATTATGACACACTTGCTCGGCAACTAGCCCAACATTTGTTTAAATTGAAGCAGAACGCGCTTCGTTGCTATCATACCTAATATTTGAAATTACGCAAGTTTCCGTATTTAAAATATTATACTAAATACACAAAGTATTTATAGCATAAAATAGAGCACAATACTATGCGATTCAAATGAGAATAGGATCGACTTTGCGCCATATTGTGACGTCATAGCTCTCAATTATGACTTTAAATAATTAAATACTATATTAAGACAGTTTACTACTAATTTAACCTTTTTATTTAAATTTGATGTAAGACTATTATTATTGATATGCAAATAAATTTTTTGCGAACCATACTTTTCAAGTGACATTTGACAGATACAGGTTATTGACATTCCTACTCTTATTTGGATCGCATTATACACAAAGTAATATTTTAACACTGTCATGTCAAATATTGCGTGATTTGAAAACGTGTAGCGCCATCTAGTACTATTTGAACAACAACTCATCAAGGACACGAATTCAAAATATGGTTTGACAAGGATTAGGTGTCTCAATTGAACACCTAATTCAAAACTAATGCCGAAAATTCTAACCGCTAATAACTTTTCTTTGTTTCTGATCTGTTTTTTTCTTGCATTGGTTTCAGACTAATTTCAGGATAGTTTTATATAAGTTTCATTGTTATTGGATTTCGAACTCCAAAGATATATGTGTCATCGAGCCATCTTTCCAGGGATACCATATATATGTTAGTTTTTTATATAAATTGTTGATTTTTTTAATAGTTAAATAAAATTTGGTTCACCTGGCAATCTCATAAAGTTGGAAAGCGTCGTCGAGAGCCGCAGTGGAAGTCGGCCGACTGCTGTTCGCGCCATTCCTGGCCACACCAGGCCAACCCTGAAAATGGACTCAAAACTTTGATTCACTGATGTTTAAAAACAGTTTGTATTGTTATTATCAAAAACCGTACAGATAGATTAATAGACACACACACACACAGAAAGAGAGAGAGAGATTACTTCGTATTATTTTTTATACATCAATCATATTGTTACAAGTCGCAGGGCTTGAATTATAATGCCGTTGGAATTACTATAGAATCTATTAGAACTATACAAACACGTATAGCACAAGTACAAATATAACTAGACACTACTATTACAAACGTAATGCACGAGTCAATTACACGCGCAAAGTCCGTCAGTAGCGTCTTGCTTCGCTTGTGGCTATCGCTAGACTGCCTCACCCCTCCTTTGGGGCGTTGCTTTATACTGTACAAATACAACATGTCGACTGAATTTGTCTCACCGTGCCGCCGCCGTTGGCGTTGGCCGGGGGGTGGGGGTGGGCGTGGGGGTGGGGGTGGTGGGCGTCGGCGGCCACCAGCGCCAGGTCCACGTGGTCCGTGTAGGCGGCGTGCAGCAGCGCGCGCGCGAACCGCCGCGGCAGCACCTGCTCGTCCACGGCCACCAGCGCCGCGCCCCCCCCACCGGCCACCGCGCCGCTGCTGCGCCGCGACATCACCGACCTGCACCCAACCAATATTCTGTCACCATTCTAATGCTTACATATCACGCTTGATGGGCCTCCACTTGAGACGATCTTGACAAATCATGGTATGTTCGTCTCGGTCTACCGGCAACAACTCTACCATCCACAATACTGCCATGCACCTGTTTTGTGATTCTACTCTTATCCATTCTCTCCACATGCCCAAACCTTTTCCAATGCTTAACATGGACAATATTTGTTTACTAGAACAAATGAGCGATCTATACTAAAACTTCAATGATGATACCCATTGTAGGCGACGCGCACACACTTCATTATATATATTTTTTTTAAGACAGAATGCTTGCCAGTCGCCCACAATATAGTCGACCGGAAGCTGACGCCGCAACGCCTGGCCCCGGACACACGTGATAGAGGATGCTTCACGTCCACAATACTTATTACTAGAAAATATTTCCCCCTTGAAATCAAGAGAGTCGTTTATGAAAAGAATTTTCATTCAAGTATAGCTCTCGAGAAATGAAACAGGGAAGTGGCTTATTGTTGGAAAACAGATTGCCATGAAGCAAAATCTACAAAATATTAAGGATCCCTACTAAAACTTCAATGATGTAATCCATCAACAATCCCTATTAATATTGTAAATGCGAAAATAAATGTGTCTGTCTGTCCCACTTTCACAGGAAAACTACTAGACCGATTTGGCTGAAACTCAGTATATATGTATTTTCGATGCCGAGGTGTTCGCGACGTTAAGTTCATCGCAAAATTATTGCACGAAACGGAACGCGCAGTTTAAATAATTGACAACTACGACCGTTAAAGGGAGTTCCCCGTCTTCACAAATTCTCATTGTTGTGCGCAATACACGTAATTAGCTTCTTTCAAGTTTTTCATTTCAATAATACCTAAAGAGTATCTCCATCGTATACAAGGATCAGCATAGGATACTTTTATCCCGAAAAATAGGATATATTCCGGGATAAAAGTATATTTGTCTCTCTGTTTGTTATCCTTTTATGGAAAGCCTGTTGAACCAGTTTGGATGAA
Source organism: Dendrolimus pini (assembly GCA_949752895.1). NCBI lineage: Eukaryota > Metazoa > Arthropoda > Insecta > Lepidoptera > Lasiocampidae > Dendrolimus > Dendrolimus pini. Next base: position 11,458,085 of record OX457151.1, read on the forward strand.
ACTGTATACATATGTAATTTTAATTCCGAGGGTGGCCAAGGGACAGTTCTTATGTCGGATAATGGGATAGACTTACGTAAAAGTTATCCCGGAAACTAGGATAGGTTTTATTTGTAGTTTGAATTTTTCGTCATTCTGTTTATTTGGTCGTTTTGATAATTTTGGTAGTTTCGTGGTTGTGGTAGTTTACAGAGATAGAAGGGTATATATAAATAAAACTAGAGCGGGTAGATATAGGGGATTAAATTTTCTATAGGACACCAATAATTTCTCAAGTTTATAGATATAAAAATTCAAAATCTAAAAAATGCGATACAAGCACGATCTGTCTGTCTGTATAACGAAAATGGACATAAATACTTTCCATCCCGAGAGATGGGATAGTTTGAGATATAAAATGAAGGAAATGTTCCGAGGGCAAATAGCCCCGACATGAAAATATATTACTAAGCAACCTGTATTAACGCCTGCTCTTCAAAAAAACCGCGGAGTAAATTCTAGTAGCAACAATATAATAATAATTGCTATGCTCACTATTGTCTACAATTATTATTTTATTAATATACTAGCTGCACGCGGCAGACGTTGTCCTGCCTTTAAAAATAAAAATCTAGAACCCGATTCCAGCGTCATCTACCGGGACCAAATGTTAATCTAAACTATTCTCAAATCCACTTGTACAAACAACAAATGTCATCGAAATCAGGCCCACTGTTTAGGAGTAATACGGCGCCACCTACTGGGTCCAATCGTTTATTTAAACCATTGCGGGACAAACTTCAACACATACAACAACACAAAGAACACCTAAATTCTGGTACCCGATTGCAGCGCCATCTATCTGGTTCCAAATAAAAACTAAATCATTCCAGTAGAAAAAAATAGGGGTTGAAAATTTAGGGTTGTATGTATTTTTTAACGCTGTATCATAAAAAATAAAATATTTTTTTTCTTCTAAAAATTAAAAAAAAAATTTAGGGGTGGACTACCCTTAACATTTAGGGGGATGAAAAATATATGTTGTCCGATCCCCAGACCTACCCAATATGCACATAAATTTTCATGAGAATCGGTCAAGCCGTTTCGGAGGAGTATGGGAACGAACATTGTGACACGAAAATTTTATATATAAGATAGATTAATACAACATTAATAATTAAAAAAAAATCATGTGCGTCGGGACGTCCGACAGAAGTGATAATTTAAACTAATCCAACGTGAGAGAAAAGGTAGCCAGGTAGACTGGCACCGTAACGCGTCACGTAACGAAGCGGGTTATATATGGGGACATATGAAGTTATCACTTCAAAAGTACCAACCTGAAGAAGCGACTCCTCGCGGCGAGCACCACCCGGTGGCAGGGCAGCTCCAGGGCCGAGTGGAACCCGTAGGAGGAGCAGCCCCCCTCCAGCCGGAACACCAGCCGCGCGTCGCACATCTCACCTGGAAACATAGGGGGTAGTTTGTATATGTAATGTAAGTCAATTGTGGGTAGTTTTATGTTTTACGAACAAGTCGAATAAACAGTCTTGTTACCACTGCCATATTGTTTCATCATAGTTATTTCAACTGGCGACGAGGATGGAGCGATGGAGGAACCCACGCGTGCAAAGCACATCGGATACAAAACAGGAAGCTACGATAAGGCACATTTCACAAAGGCAACATTTCCAGTTTTTATTTGTTTTGTATGTATTTCATATGTTAGGCATATTATTAGATATTTGCCAATTTCATTACAATGGACAAACAGCGCATTCTATTAGTAGCTCGCAACGCCCAAAATGCTCCGTTAGCCGTTCCACAAGGGGACCGCGGTCGTTGTGGTCGTGGCTAAAACGTCACTAATGACGTCATCTTTTTCGATCACACACCGCTCACAACGACCCATGTCAAGAGGTGGGTCGAATAACCATTCCACTTGGGTTTACGATTGTAAAGCCGGCAAACAAGTGGAACGGGAAAAATCGCGGTCCGTGTGAATCTCTAATGGTATTAAAATATATTAGTATTAAAATTTTATTCTTAACCAAAAGTAGAAATTAATTAAATAGACACAAGTTTGTGTTGTCAAACATAAGTTTGAATGAAATTTAAGAATTAACAAAAATTTAATTAAAATTACAAATGAGTGAGTATAAAAGTACTGTAGAAAAGATATACAATAGACAACATTTTACAAATAGACAACATTTTACAAATAAACAACTGCTGTCTAATGCTTAACAGCAGCTATATTCTGCCATTTCCGGTAATAAAATCGGTGCCATTACAGTACTCGTTGGTTGGTATTACTTATATTTACTTGAAACTAATAGACAGTTAAGATTAAATGTTTAACCAAACACAAAATTAATTAAACAGAATAAACACAACTTTGCATAAGAGATTTTTAATTCACAGAGTGAGTTAGTAAAACGAATGAGTTAGTCACTGAGTGAGTTAGTAAAACGAATGAGTGATCCAGTAAAACAAATGAGTGAGTCGCTGAGTGAGTTAGTAGTAAAACAAATGAGTGAGTCATTGAGTGAGTTAGTAGTAAAACAAATGAGTGAGCCACTGAGTGAGTTAGTAATACACATGAGTGAGTCACTGAGTGAGTTAGTAAAACGAATGAGTGAGCCAGTAAAACAAATGAGTGAGTCACTGAGTGAGTTAGTAAAACGAATGAGTGAGCCAGTAAAACAAATGAGTGAGCCACTGAGTGAGTTATTTAAACAAATGAGTAAGTCGCTGAGTGAGTTAGTAGTAAAACAAATGAGTGAGCCACTGAGTGAGTTAGTAATACAAATGAGTGAGCCACTGAGTGAGTTATTTAAACAAATGAGTAAGTCGCTGAGTGAGTTAGTAGTAAAACAAATGAGTGAGCCACTGAGTGAGTTAGTAATACAAATGAGTGAGTCACTGAGTGAGTTAGTAAAACGAATGAGTGAGCCAGTAAAACAAATGAGTGAGCCACTGAGTGAGTTAGTAAAACGAATGAGTGAGCCAGTAAAACAAATGAGTGAGCCACTGAGTGAGTTATAAGTGACAAATGAGTGAGTTTCGCAGTGCACTCACCCGAGTCCAAGAGGTATCTCATGTCGTGGTGCAGCGAGTCGACGTTGAAGCCCAGCACGGGCGCGAGCCGCAGCACGGCGCTGGCCTCGCGGCGGGAGGGCGCGCAGCGGCACAGCGACGCTGGGCACATGCGAGGGGTGGCACAAGGAGCTCTGGCTCGTTTCACGTCCAAATATACGGACCCAGGTTTGCTTTTTTATTTATTTTTTTACCGACTTCCAAAAAAGGACGAGGTTCTCAATACGTCATAATGTTTTTTTTTATGTATATTCACCGATTACTCCGTGATTTATGATCCGATTTACGTGATTCTTTTTTGTTCGACGCGGAATAGCTTCCAATTGGTCCCCTAAAAATTTTACATAGTTTGTCCCAGTAGTTTTCATTTTACGAACATTTTTTTGTTCCCGTTTCTTGGGACCTATATTTTTTAAGAAGCGCGGCACCTTTCGTAGGTCTATCCATACATAGCTAGACACTAAAAAGTAACAAATAAAAAAAAAACTTCGTTTAAAAAAACCGACTTCAAACTTATTATAATAATAATAGCTTTAGAAAAGTTATTTTATACATTTTAGTTTTCGAAGTCGGTTTTTTTAAACGAAGTTTTTATTTTTTATTTGTATTGTAGGAGTTCAGCCAACAGGTAGACGGCGCACTTGATGGCAAGCGGTTACTATCGCCTACGGACATTTGCAACACCAAAGGTGCTATAAATGCGCTTCTGCTCTCTTCAGGGAGACTGGAACGTGGTTATTATGGCGGCATACTCTAGACCAAAGGTGGTAGCCATCCACTCGGGCAAAAGCCCTACCACCTGGTTGTAGGCTGTTTCGTCGCCTCTTACGACAGGCCACCCCAACATAGGAAATTGTATTCTTTGTCCGTTCCTGCACGGATAGAATTATTCTAGGTTATGGAAGGCTTAAAATATAGCGTGACGTACTTTATGAATGGCCTGAAACTATTAAACATTACAAAAGATACTAAATTTTTATTTTTAAAATAACGACAGAAATAGAATATACTCCCACAACACCATGAAAAAAGATTCAAAATGTTCCAACATTATTTATATAGGAGAAAAAAAACCTATTAAACATGCTGACTTCAGTAATAAAGAAACGAATACAAACGTGCCAGATTTCAAAATATTCATTCTTACAGTTTGAGTTTTCAACATTGATGATGTCCAAATCGCCATCGTTGTTAGCACTTCGCTCCCACTCTGGAAAAACAGATAGATACAATAAAGTAGGATAACAAGGAAGCCACATTCTTTGGATAAAAACAAATTAAATCGGCGTCGGCGTGTAACTGAAATGTCAGTGTCAATGTCACTCGAGCGAGGCGCCGTGTCTATGGTAGCGCGGCGGCCATCTTACAAAATAATCATTTCTTTTTCGGGAGCTGTCGCTAATCATTGTCCATCAGCTTAATCAAAGTAAATTATTACTTTATTAGTGTTGATTTCAAGAGTGATAATTATTATTTACGCCATGGAAACATTATGTGAGGTAAGCATGAATGATATGATACGGAATAGTGTAATAAGGGAACGTTGTGGATTCAAAGAAGATGTAATAAAAAGAGTTTAAAAAGGAATGTTAAAGTGGTTTGAGCATGTAGAGACGATGGATGAAAACAGAATCACAAAACAAGTGTATGACAGTATTGTGAATGGGAGAGTTGGTCAACCTGATCAAATAACAGAAGTGTTAAAACGAGGTCAGGTCAAAAGCATATCAAATAGACGTGCATGTATCAAGAGGTTAATTAAAGTAGATGAAGCGAAAGTTGTTTGTCAGGATCGTCGCAAGTGGAGATCCATAGTCTCTGCCTACCGCCATGGGAAAAAAGGCGTGATAATATGTATGTATGTATAGAAACATTATTTTGTCGAATTAGAATAGTAAAACTATTTCAGTTCAGAAAAAGATTCTTTCTACCCAAATATCCATACTATACTATAATAAATTTCGATGAAGGCCTTCCTGAGCTTAATGTCTTATCCTGCTTTAGTTATAGTGAACTAGCTTTCGCATGCGGCTTCGCTCGCCTTAAGAAAAAATATCGAGGGCCTCATAACAAGTGGGCGTATAGGCAAAAATGCAATTTTTTTGTTGTTTACTAAAATCAATGCATGTTACAATTTAGAAAATCTTGCCAGTATGCAAGTGTACCTAAATAGAACCCTTCTATTTAGGTACCCATTCCCAATTTCAGCCTTATTCAGCCATGACGAAGTGTGACATTGTGTGACCAAGGGTGGGAGGTGACCTAAATTTCGTAACGTCACATTTCAAAATCCAATTTATTTTAGGTAATTACGGAAACTCCGTGTAACGTCCGTCACTCGATTTAACGACAAACTCCCTTAAGCGTCGAATTCACTTGGCTTTCGTTGGTTTAGCTTGTCTTCCATACAATGATACACTCTATAGATAATATAGCATTACACCCACTCTCAACATCGATTACAATTTAGTAATAAAATAAAAAGTATATTTTAATTTGCCAAAGTTAGTATAAAATGCGCAGCTGTGCACGTTCTTTTATCGCTTTATTATCCTAGCCCGTAATAAACTCGACTGTCGGCATCACGCATGCTAAAACTGTGCCTCAATATGGCAAGATATGAATAAAATAAGTACTGGTGCAGCAAAAGACGTCAGACTTCACTCTATTTAACGACAACTCCCTATAACGCCATAAAATGTCAAGTCCCTTCAGTGTCGTTATATAGAGTTTACACTGTGATTTCTTAATGTAATTTTGCCTGCATGTGTGACGTCACACTAGGGAGGAGGAGTCTCACGAATGTGATCAGCTGTGACAAGGCCGGGGGAGGGGTTAAAACATCATGAAATTCGTGTCGCGTAATTTGTGAACAGCCCCTTAGGATTGGTGCGTTTCTATCTTCTATAATATTATAAAATTGTAGTTTTCTGTATTTTAGGTTTTTTCTGTTCGTTTGAGATTCACGTAAGAACTACTGGGCCGATTTCGATGCGGTTTTCGCTGATAGATAGCAAATTCTTAGTCTTAATATGTAAAATTTGCACCACTTTTTATGCTGGCAATCCCGCGGGAATTTTACTGGGAATTATTTGTAATGGCCAAATTAAAAAAATGCGAGTTCCAATGTGTTTTTTTTCACTGATCGATAACAAATGTTATTAATGTAATAAAATGTGTGATTCTGTTATCCCGGGAATGTGTTACGGGCGTGGCGCATGCACTCACTGTTGCACGCGTTGCAGCCGTTGCGCGCGGGCGTCGCGGACGCGGCCGCGTACAGCGCGCGCACGCACGCCTCCGCCTCCGCGTACGGCAGCGCGGCGCACGCGCCCTCCAGCGGCACGCGGCAGCACGACCTGCGCACACAGCGACGCCCGTGTACACAATCCCTTACATGGGTACGAGTTAGTGCGGCCTCTGTGGTTGATTGCAACACAGAGGCTCCGGGTGCGATTCCTGGTATAGTAAATTTCGGAACCGTATGTCCTCCGTAATTTACTATGGTCTGGGTGTCTGGGATCGCGGCCCCAGAGTGGTCCGCTGTATATTACCCATAACACAAGCGTAACTTGCTTAATTTGGGGATAAACAGTATGTTTGTCTGCCGATAATAATTATATTATTCATTAGAGTCCCTTACGACATACATAATTATATTCCATACACTGACTCTGCAATAGTTTTTACAGTATAAGAAACTTAGCAAATTGGCATAACTCATAGCAGATTGAAGTTATTGATAAATTATTTTAATTAAAACTGTTATGAATGAGAAGAATTGAATACAAAATTATTTCCAAATTTTAGATAATATTTTATACTAGCTGATTGCTCATTTCTCTGGGCTACAGAAAAAAAAATACAATATGCTTATTATTAATCACAATCAAATATAATATGTCTCTCAGGAATAATGTAGCTTTCTACTGGTGAAAGATTTTCAAAATCGGTTTAGTAGATTCAAAGATTACCCCCCACCATCTCACAAACTTTACCTCTTTGTAATATTAGTATAGATATAAAAACAGAATAAAAAAAATACGGCACTAACGGTGGGTATCGGTTGAGCAGGTCGCGGAAATACGTGCTGCGCGCCGCAAGCACCGCGCGGTGCGCCGCAATGCTCCAGCCGGCGCCCACCAGCTCCACGTCGCACCACCACCTAAACATGGCCGCGTCATACATAGCGCACCTTGTCAGAGTCTTGTCGTCACTCGGACTTGTCAGAATCCCCGACAAGTCCTTGTCAGAGACTTGTCGATTAATAAATTTGAATTAATGGAGTCGTAGCAAACTGTGCTAAAATGTTATACTGCATAAATTCCTTAGATGCTTGGCAAGGAGGTAAACAGAGACTATGGACCTCCACTTGCGACGATTCTGACAAACAAATTTCATTAACCTCTACATACATGCACATTTATTTGACAGTTTTTACCTGACCTCGTATTAACACTTTTGATATTTGGTCATGATGAGTTTATCTCGGTCTACCAGCAACAACTCTACCATTCACAAAACTGTCATACACCTGTTTTTTTCATTCTACTTTTATCCATTCTTACTTCTTCTACTTCTCGAAGCTCTCATATCAACTGGGTTTATCCTACTTTCATGCTTCTTCTGCCATACCCAACTTTCACTGCCATACATCAGGGCTGGCACCAACTCTTCTTTATGGACAGCCAAGGATGCCTTTATAGACACTCTGTTCATAAACAAGTTCAGCGTTCCATTCACCTCATTACCTGCCATAACTCTCCATTCAATATCCCTTTCGTGCTTTCCGTCTCTGGTAAACGTGCAGCTTAAGTAAACAAATTCTCTGACTTGGTCTAACTTTTGATTTCCGATCTGTATATTACAACTATATTATATTAAAATAGCAGAATTGAGTTCCTGGTGGCTTGTCTTAATCAGGGACAGAGCAACACACAGCCAGGTGGCTAGGCATTCGCCCATCTGGATAGCCTAGAGTATGATGCCATAACACCTTGAGCTGTGTTCCAGTCTTGATGGCCAAATTCCAGTTCCCCGCTCCAAGCTGACAGCACATTGGTGTCATAAATTGGTGAATATAACTAATTTCCATCAGGTGCACTGCAAGCCTGCCTGGTGTACTCCAGCAAGAAAAACAAAAGAAAAAATATCACACAGGCAGGTCCAGGTGTTTCGCAAAGGTAAAGGTCATGAGCCACCCCACCTGTCCCTGTAGGCCTGGGCGAGGTCAACGGCGAGCACGTTGGCTGGTTCCCGGGCGAGGTCAGCCTGAGTGGCGAGGTCTCGGAGCGCAGCGCCGGCCTCCAACTCCTCGCACAGTAAGAACACCTCTGCCAGCCGCCAAGAGCTCACCACAGACCTGATGAAGCGGGCGTGCTCGCAACCTGGGCACATACAAATTAAGGGAGTTCATAAAAACATTGTTATAATCATGAAATCATCGCAATAGTGTGATCAAGCTGGTAATGACGCGATCGGGTGACGAGATCAGGTTGGCAACGACGCCATCAGGTGACGAGATCAAGCTGGAAAAATACATTTAAAAAAGACCACAATAAATATACATATTAATGATAATGTAAAGATGTTGGTGGGCAGATTGTTACGCCACTTCTTCTTTAACAGTAAATAAAATTGCTTTGGAGTTGGTAGTAGATATATGACTTATGAAGTCATCTGTAAGATTCTAGTTTGAAATAAATACATTCATTTTCTGGCAGTGACACACCCGGGTGGCGTGATCAAGGAGGCAGCATGCAATATTGGACCTCATTTAATTGACCTTCTTCTTAAATCGTATGAATGAGACAGAGTCATTCGCGATATATTCCTGTACCTCGCTTCCTGTCACTCACTATTTTATCATAAAACTTATGTCATTTCAGAAGTTTAAGTTCAAAATTGTAATGACCATGAATGACAAAAAAACAACAAAATAAATGTTACTACACTTTGTTGTTGCGTACCTCTGTCAGGCCTCTGGTCGCGCGGCCTCCTCGCCGCGGCGGCGATGCGCCGGCGCAGCGTGCTCAGCCCCGCGCCGCCGGCCTTCTTCTTCCTCTCCCTGAACAAGTGTACATACATACATATCATCAGTAAGAAGAGGCTTATATATAAAACAGATGTACCAATTGTAGTATTATTAATAAAATATATTTTTAGTCTTCAGTCAAGTTTAGTGTTTGTCTATACTCTATCATCAATCCTGTTTCTCATACAAGTAGGCAGAGAAAACTACTGTCCATTTGCTACAATTTTGCACCACATTCTTAAAACTATTTTTTGCCAAATTGTGTATGGTGATGGTTTGTCTGTAAGTGTGTGTTGTTACCTTATGACATCCGCCATGGTGGGGGGCGCGGCCGGCACACCGGCACCATCGCACGCCTCGCCCTCCTGAAACCACCATTGAACAATAATTATATTTTTTTTTTAAAGTTCTGCAGAATGTTTTTTACACTAAATTACACCGGCACAAAAAAAATAGTGTGTACATTTGACCAGACCAAATTATCTACCTGTATCTCAAAGTGGTGTATAATCAGAATAGAATTGGCTCATACACCCTCAAAATGTCGAAAAAACTGCGCAAACCGCTAAAAATAGTTAAAAATTGCAGTTATGTAATATTATATTATTAAGATAGAAGAAACACTTGTCTATGATCCCCCTAAATATTTGCTTAGGAAGGTATTTTCGATGGACAACAAATTTTGGAGCTTTTTTGAGGGTGAAAATTTCATTGGAAAATTAGAGACAGCAAAAAAGCAGCTTGTCAGTTTTGAAAATATGACTGAGTGTGAAGTGGCGTCGCTCCGTTGCTAGGGCTGCGCTCTTCGGACCCCATTTCCACTAAGACCAAAATACAGGCTACTGCTCACGGACCAAGTTAGTAGTCGCTTATCATAATGATGATGTTGGTGATGCAGACCTGTGGGTGTGAGAGCGCCGCGCCCATGTCTGGTCGGCGCGCGCACAGGCAGCACAGCAGCCGGCTCATGGGGCCATGCTCGTCGCCATCACCGCCGGCCTCCGGCGGCGCCCCGCCCCACGCGCACCCACAGCCCGCGCGGACCCACTACCATCGCAGCCGCATCTGCAACCCAAGTAACAATGTCTCACAAACATCAAAAGACGAAGAATACAATTTCCTGCTTTGGGGTGGCCTGTTGTAAGAGGCGACATAACAACCCACAGTCACCTAAAAATATTCGTCACCTAAAAATAATCGTCACCTAAAAATAATCGTCACCTAAAAATAATTGTCAACTAAAAATATTTGTCACCTAAAAATAATCTTCAAATAAAAATATTCTTGACCTAAAATATTCGTTACCTAAAAATTATTGTCACCTACAAAAATAGTCACTTATAAAAATATCAGACAGTGATTTTACAGTGTGTAAAAAAATGATTTCACTGTTTTATCGATACATTTAAGTAGTGATAATATGTTCCGCTACTGGTCAACAGTTTGTCAATTACTGATATAGGCCTCCTCCAAGTTTTTCCATGTTTGTCTATTTCTTGCTTTTCGCAACAATAACATCTGTGCAGTCTTTGTCATCTTCCCATCATTTATTTGTTTCCCTCTTTTCCTCAATGACCCTCTTGGGTATCTTGGTTGGTCATAGGTTTTTTTCCCATATAGGTTATGTTTTCTCTGATCATGTGACCCATCCATTGCCATCTTTGTTCTTCTATTGTGTTTAGTTTCACTCTGCCTTTTGATTTTACCATATTTTTCTTTGTAATGCTCCAGGTTTGGCTGCCATTTAGTTACAATTAGCACATAGTAATGATGAAGTAAAATATGTTGTGGGGAACTACTGATCTTGTAAAAGTTTTGCAGGTAGAATAGAATAGAATATACTTTATTGCACACAATGTTACAAAATAAATTCAAACATACAATCACAATGATATTAGTACAATGGGCGGTTTTATCGCTGGAAGCGATTTCTTCCAGACAACCTTTGGATGGACAGAAACTCAGTATGGATGGGGGTAGGTATGCAATAGACATAATATACTAATATAAGTAAATATAAGGAAAATGTTACTACATTATACATATTTATCTAAATATACAAGTTGTATGTCTTCAAACAGCACACAACTAAATAACATTATTATTCAGATACAATTTTGAGATAGTGTTGTTTGACGAGGTCATTAAACAAATGAACACACTTGGCTTGTTGTATGTTTTGAGATAGTGTTGTTTGATGAGGTCATTAAACAAATGAACACACTTGGCTTGTTGTATGTTTTGAGGTATAGTGAGTTCGAAAGCCTTACAGCTTACAGGTATATTATTTGGAGTGGTATATTTATGTGAAACATATATTATATTTTACAAAGAAATATTTATTCTACACTTTTTAATAGCCTTGAGATTTTAGTACATACATAGTCATGTCATCATCAGGTGTACCTTGATAGGTAAGTGTGTCAAGTAAACACAACACATACTTGATGAGAGATTAGCAAATTAAACAAGTGCTACTTAGATTAATGCTGATACTAGACAGACCAACCAAATTTCATCAAATTTGGTTGAAAGGCACAGTATAACCAACATCAGATGGGTCATTTCTGTGTTTCAATATGGTTGTATCACAAAAGTGAACCTTATAATCATAATTTTGAATCATATCATTGCTTGATCAAACAGTATGTGTTGTCTTTGTAGTGCTGTATCTTTCAACCAAATTAATTCAAATGGACAGGACATACAATGTGGTGAAATAAGGACAAATTGGCAAAACACATCAGTGATTGGACATGAAAGAGAAGATGGGAAGATGATTTCCCAAAAGATTGGAGGAGATTAGAGAGAGATCACACAAAATGGCATATTCTGGAGGAGGCCTATGCCACTGAGGCAACCTGAGTTGGCAGCTATCACTGTATTAAAAAAACAAAAATATCAGGAAATAAAGGCTATTTATATTTTATATTAATTCAATTTACTTTATCCATGAAATACTAAATAATGAAACAAGACTGTGAAATGCAATGACATTGAATAACTCAATTTTATGTTTACACAGATCACTTGGGTTGCTTAAATTGAGAGAAGTGAACAGTCTAATATTAGCCTTAGCAGAAATTAGACAGCCTACTTTTATACTATAATATTACTATAAATAATGCTCACAAATACTTCATGATTGAGTTGCTAACAAGTTGCTATTAGTCATAACATACAACTGCAGCTACCACTAAGTTGAACCCAGGGATCAGCATCCAAGATTAATAGATATAGCCTGAGAATAAATCCCTGATAACAACAAGGTGTATTTTCTTCACTGTACTATAAGAAAGCACACGCACTCCACCAACTACTACCAACATCCATCACTACAAGCAAAAGCAAGTGTACAAACTGTACACTCTTTGAATATCTTTAATTACTTTCCCGCCCAGTTCCCGCAAGGATAGAAATTTGAGATTTCTTTACACAATATGTTGCCTATAAGTAATATTCATCTGTCATGATTCAGTTTATTGGAATTAGGTTTGTTTGTTTAGCCAACGACCATAACTGCCAATGTCAAGTGTGGAAAAGGCAGTTTATATATATATTTTTTTATTAATTATCTTCTTCACACAAATAAATACCACGACCATGAAAGATGTAAGAATAATAAAAAATGAAATATAATTTATAACATACATAGGTACTTAAACACATAAATAAAAAACATCATATTATACATGTTTATATACTTATACTAATTATATTAAGGAACATAGGATTATGAATGTTTACAAGTAGGAATTTTATGTTTATGGGCTTTAGGATTATTTTTTTGAGAGGATTTCATACAAACATTGAGGATACAATGGACAGTTAATAAGAGATGAGATTTTGACAATTGTATTCAATATTAAATAGGACTAATGTATCCGACTCAAAGTACAGTCATAATCAAGTTACTGAAATTACTGACTAAACAAGGACCTTGTGATCAAACTTGTTTTTGGAATAACTGCAGTTGGGATTAATGAGTTACAGGATTGTCAGTTTACATTGAAAGTGAAATGTTTTAGGGGGTTGCCGCCTATGGGGTGGTTCGTGACGTCACTGCGCGCGCCGCCACCCCTTTTGAAAGAGCATGACCTACTTCCAGCTTACGACACACTTACAAAATGTCAACATTCAACCAATAACGAAACAGCCATACTATTGACTAATTATTGCTCTACACGACCTACATACCCTTATAAAAACAATTTTATTATGATTAATAACAAAAGTAATACAACTTTATACATATTCTAATGAATTGTTTGATGATAGTACTAGACTAAATTAATCGATATTTAAGTAAGTTTGATATCATAAATGTAATTAAAATGTCACTCACCAGCGATATAACGCATCACATATGTATAATTAATGAGGTATTTGATTAATAATCACACAAACATTCTTGTATCAAACAAAATCCGCCATGATATTACTGTTCAAGTTGTAATTGTTTTTTCACTTCGTAAAACGTCCATCACGATTCATATAACAATGGAACCACTTAACACTAAACTAATTTAGATAAATAACACTTATAAGTCACAATATAAGCTCGTTTTGTATAAAGAAATTGGATAATATAAGAAATGGCACGACCCGTTATCCCCTTTCCCGTGCAAGATTTGACACTAATGCCAATCAAAAGAAATTTAAATAAATACATGACTTTTGTTACCAACATTACGACGGAGTTTGGCTACTTGGCTTTTGGCCAATTCGAATTATAATCTAAAGCAGCCCTGACTGTTTTGCTGTAAATTAAATTCTCGTTTACTACGGGAATTTCTGTTTATTGTAGTTAATTTAGAAACTAAATAGCTAGTAGTAGGAGGTCAGGCAAGATAATCTTAGTCCATACAGCCATTCTGGGGTATAAGTCTTCGTATAGTCTATTCTATGCTTAGACAAGCATTTTTCCCCTCATTATTTTATATGATTTAAAAATTCTGAGGCTTTCGACGTTTATGCCAATTTGCCAAAGCATAAAAAGTAAAATAAATGTCAACTTCATAGATAAACTATAAACTAAACCCACGGTTTATGTCACAGAGTACATCGTGCCGCTTTTGTTTATTCAACTTTGTTCCAAAATACCTGAAAATTGTGTTTATAGAGTAATATTGTGGTTTATTGTGAAAGTACTCAAAACTTTACTTCATTAGCATACTGTTTATTACATAGAAAGTGGTTCAAGAAGGTAAGTTTAAGTCAAATTTCTTGATAATAAAACATGTGAACTGAAGGTATTACAATGAGGTCATCCTTTACTCAAGTCGTAATAACATTTTCAGTCTCAAAATCATAACTAAAGTTTGTGTAAGTAACCGACTAGCGGTAGAGTAAACGTAACTAGCGGTAGAGTATAAGTAACAATAGGGACTAGACACTTCTTCTAAACAGTGCCACAAATATCTTTTTCAGACCGGTAAATCATGGAACAAGTACTGCATCATATGGCCAAGACAGTCGAGAAACAACTAGATGATGAACTGGAAAAGTAAGTGTATATATTACTAGTGGTAAAGGGTCATCACACACAAATTATGTCACATGAATTTCGTGCTTGTTTGCTCCTCCCCTGTCCGTGTCACAGCTGGTTACATTCATGACACTCTTCGTCCCTAATGTGATATCACATATTTTGATAATTTACATCAAAGAGTTTATATATTTTTTATATTGTATTAGTTCAGTGGACAGGCAGATGGTCCACTTGATGGGAAGCAGTTACCATCGCCTATGGACATTTGCGACACCAAAGGTGCTACAAATGCGCTGCTACTCTCTCTTAACGGAGACTGGAACCTGGTCACTAATGCCAGAAAACAACTCAAGGCTGTTATGGCGACATACTTTAGACCAGGGGTGGTTGCCATCCAGTCAGGCCAATGCCCTACCATCTGGCTGTGGGTTGTTTTGTTGCCTCTCCTGACAGGCCACTCGGCCGCAGGAAATTGTATTCTTTCTCCATTCCTGCATGGATAGATTGTCAAGGTTGTGAAGTCCGTCAGTAGGGGAACTCCATACAGCTCTCATTATTTCCATGTTTGAACAGAAACAACTGAAACAAATTGGTCAGTAAAGCTAAGACACTATTTTATATTTTCATTGTAGTTGAATTTAAATTCTGTAAAACAAGTAAATAATAGAGGCATAAGAACTTATCCTACTAATGAATTTCACCACCTTGACTATATGTGTATTAGTTATATTTCCATTCAAATTATTTTTTAATAATTGAAACACTATGTTTACACAGATAGAATTGGAAATATTTTGAAGTTTTTGTTAATAGTTCAAATTTTGTGTTTTATTATTTGTGACTTCCATGAAATTTAGGATGTCTCCTCTATTTTTTACCAACTGCCAGACTTGTGAGCTGTTACCTCTTTCTGCTGCACCAGAACACTTTTTGCTGAACCAAGTTGATTGTTAATTTTTTTTTCCTTCCACACATTTTAATATGATATAAAATTATTAGAGATAGGCATGTTTGCTGAAGAGTTTCTTGCGCCGCTTCTTCTCTCTAAGCCACAACATGTTATGATGCGAAGGTAAATTAGATTAGGCCCCCATAGAGTAAATAATAAGCATAAATAATAATCTCATGTGGGTCCATTGCTCTTTGTTGCATTTGTGAATTAAATTCAACTAAATCAGTTGAATGTTTATCTTGTCCAGCACTTCTGTATGCTGATGATCTTAAAATTTATACAACAGTTTCTAGCTTGTATGATGCTATGAAACTCCCGCGAGACCTTGATTATATTTCTAATTGGTGCCAGTCAAATAAAATGTTTCTCAATGTAGATAAATGTCAAATAATCTCATTCACAAATAAAGTTAATAAGATTGAATTTAATTATTCTCTAAATAATCATACAATAAAACGCACCACATCAATAAGAGATCTTGGTATTATCTTTGATGACAAACTTACCTTTAGGGAACACTATGACTACATTGTGAGTAAGGGATCCAGTCTTTTAGGATTCATATATAGGTCTACTCTTGGCTTTAAGAAACCTACGAGCTTCATTCATTTATACTGCACATTAATTAGAAGTGTGTTGGAATATAATTCCACTATCTGGTCTCCTCATTATGCATTACACATCGATCGCATTGAACATGTACAAATGAAAGCATTGCGAATAGTCTCATACAGATATAATTTAATTCGAACTCTTAAAACGTATCATGACCGACTGAAATATTACTCTCTAACATCCTTAGAAAATTGTAGAAGCACTTCAGACCTTATCTCTCTTCACAAAATTTTACATGGACGTATTGATTCACCCTATTTAATTTCTTTACTTAACTTCAATACCAATTATCGATGCAGAAAACCAGCAGTTTTTTCCCTTCAAGTGTGTCGTAATAATACTTCTTATTTCAATCCATTGGTTCGAATGTGTCGCCTTTATAATGAACTCACCAAATTAAATGCATTAATTGTTATTTTTAATTCTAGTCAGTTTAAGTTTATGAATAATTGTAAAAAAATTCTCTCACACAATCTGTATTAATATCTTTTGTCGATTTTTCACTCATTCTTCTTTTTTAAATTTTTTATATTATTTATAAAATGAATATGAACAACTTTTTTTAGTATATCTACTTTGTCGTTCGTTTAATTAGCGCATAGTTTGGATTATAATCTGGCCCTGTATATTACATTGTTATTATTTCATTTTTAATGACTGTAATCTGTTTTGTGCTTAAAGAAATAAATAAATAAAACAAAATTAAAACTAGATAATCAAAATGAATAAGTTAGCAGTAGACTTAATAAAACTTCAACAATACTCATTGACACTTGACATCTTTGCCTTCCGTGTCTATGGCTGCTGAAATGTGGCTGAAACATGGGAATAATCAAATTCAAATCAATTACTGCAAACCATTAAAAAATAATTTTATTATTGTATTTTTGGCTAAATCATAATCTTCAATGGAGTAATTAACTATGAATTACTCTTACATAAAAAATTACATTGGAGTGATCCCTAGCCATAAATCCTCTGGGAACTTCTAATTGTAGACTGGAGACCTTGGACAGCGGTGACTTGGAGGCAATCCGGCAGCAGCGCATTGCGGAGATGAAACAGCGGGCCAAACTGAAGCAAGAGTGGCTAGCCAATGTAAGTTGGTAGTTTTTTTTTATTGCCCGAAGTAAGCTAAGGCTCTTCTATTTCTTCCTTCACCATATATGTAGGACTGGTGGTTAGTTAACAATGGGTTCTTCCTGTGCGAGGGTGCGGTTTCCACAACTGAACGACAAAGCGCCTACTTCTCTGCATTCAAGCAGGACATGGGCGGCTAATTCTTCTGACTCCAGGCATAAATAAATAAATAAAAATAAAAATAGCCTTTATTGCTGAAACAACAAGAAAACCTAATCCGCTAATTGGTATCTAGTTTTGTCTCCCTCTCAGCTTGTCCTTCGACAAAGGCCTCCCTCAAGCTGCTTGCTGCCCATTTATCCTTGTCTTTGCAGGTTCTGGACCACACTGTTCCTGCTGTTCGTTTAAGATCGTCCTCCCACCTCTTGTATTGTCTTCCTCTTCGCCTTTTACCGTCCCTGGGGTACCACTCAGTTATTTTTCGTGTCCATTTGTTTTTATTATCTCTCATTACGTGTCCGGCCCAGTCCCATTTCAGTTGTTTTATTAATCTTGATGCGTTTTTGAACTTGGTAAATTTATTGATTGTCGATAAGTTAATTTTGTCTTTCAACTTGACTCGTATAACACTTCTTTCGATGCTGTTCTGAAAACTTTAACTTTACCAAGTTCTTTTTCTGTGAGTGACCAAGTCTGACATCCATATGTTAAAATTGGAAGTAGACAGAGATTAAAAACTTTTCTTTTATGTGTTATATTTAGGTCTGAATTTTTCATAATTTCTCGCATAGCCCAGTATCTTTTCCAAGTATTAGCTGCCCTTCGTTCTATCTCTTTAGTCATGCAGTCTTTAAATGACAACAACTGTCCCAAATACACATGTTCCTTAACATATTCTATTTCTTCTCCATCTACTTCAATCTTTGTGTTTGTAGTGTTGATAGTAAGGCCTGCTTTTGCACTTTGTTTTGATTGCCTCCAGGCACACCAAGGGGGTATTAATAGATGGATTGTCAGAGGAGTATTCTAAAATTTATTTACTTTATTGTTTTAATTAATATAAGTGTCCAGTTTTATCTACATCAGACTAGATGGCGACACCGCCCAATTGCATATTTCACATGACTATGGACATGAAATTTTTATTCAGTACATTGTCTATGATCTATGAACAAATGGGTGTATACGTAAGTCGCATTTTGACGTATACACCCATTTGCTTTTTTGTTGTTTACTAAAATCTATGCATGTGTACCTAAGAAGAAGGTTATTCCAAATTTGGCGCTTATACAAGCAACTAGTTTTGTTTTATTCACAATTAGTCCCTTGTACAAAAGTGCACTTTTTCTGTCGCCCATTTGTTATGAAGCTCTCGCACATATATATGTGTATCTTGAAAAGGACACACTTACCAACTCTTTAAAAGATTCATAGAAGTTTTTTGTTTGGGTCTTTTTATCTGCAATCGAAAACTGTTCCAGAAGCACGTGGTTTGGTTATTTTGAGTGTAAGAATGTATGTAATGACTTTCGAATAAAAAATATTGAAGATCTGTCCCCATTTGACGAAGTTAATCGCGTAAAAGACATAGGAAGAAAAAATGCAGTCAAATGGAAAACTCCTTTTAGAAGTCAGTAGAAAAGCTTGTTGAATTAATTTCTTTCCTGGCAACTTTCCTTCCAGGGTCACGGGGAATATACAGAGATAGACGGAGAAAAAGAGTTCTTCACGATTTGCAACAAGAGTGCGAATGTGGTCTGCCACTTCTACAAGAATGACACGCCTCGCTGCAAGATCGTGGACATGCACCTCAGGATATTGGCCAAGAAGCATGTCGAGACGAGGTTCGTCAAGTTGGACGTGGAGAGAGCTCCGTTCCTCACTGGTAGGTGACCTTTTGGTAAATAAATTATTCTTTGTTGGAGTACCACATGATGGAAAGTGCCACCATCGCCTTGGCTGGGAAGGTAGTACTGGACTATACTATATAATAGATATATACGATGCGGCCGAGCGGCCTGTCATAAGAGGCGACAAAACAACCCACAGCGAGATGGTAGGGTATTTGCCTGTCTGGATGGCTACCACCCCTGGTCTAGAGTATGTCGCCATAACAGCCTTGAGCAGCAGCACACTGATAGCACCTTTCGTGTTACAAATCTCCATAGGCGATGGGAACCACTTTCCTTCAGATGGGCCATCTGCCTGTCTGCTAAAGTTGTGCAATTAAAAAAATTTTTTTTTTTTTTTATGTAACTTATAATTATTATATTAAGGTAATAAGGTTAAGGTATTATATAAGGCATTCTCTTCCGCAGTACTCCATATGAACTTAAACTATTGGTGGTGTTACGGATTCTCCTAATTGCTATACTCTCCTTTGGATTTTTATTTAATTAGTTTTATTGAAAAAAGAATAATTATAATATTTAATTGCGTGTATTGCGTCTATTCTACAATACTAAAGGTATTAAAAGAAAAAAAAAGGAAGTAAAAGTTGCCAGAGACAATAACAAAAAAAAAACTACTTTATATAGTTGTGGCGGGAATTTAAAGCGTAGACAAGTGGCAATTGCTTTTTCCAAATAAAACTTGATGTGGACTAGATGACTTATTATTTTGATATTTACAATTAATTTCAAATTATACATAGAAGAGTAACAGAGAATATAATTCTGAATGGCAGAGAGAGAGAGAGTAGAGTGATTAGGGGGCAAGTGCTTGTGCATTCCGCCGGCCTCCAAGGCCGCTTCTTATATGGCATTTTCCGTCCGACGCTTAGCTGCTAACTGTGCGAGCTACGGGCGTCGGCGGTATGCTATACCAATAATTCTAGCACTAATCTGTAATATTGTTTTTTTTTATTACAGGCCGTCTCAAGATCCGCATGATCCCCACCATAGGGCTGGTCCACGACAACAAGACCAAGGACTTTGTGGTGGGTTTCACTGATCTGGGAAACCGGGATGACTTCACCACTGAGATTTTGGAGTGGAGGATCGCCAGGTACGATCGTATAACTCATTATTATTAATTTCTTCATTGTTCCTAATTTATTTAAGACATATACCCAATGTTATGGGCAACTTTGACAGTGATATCATCATAGTCTTTGACTGTGCTTAATTATACATCAATAAATTGGTTGATGAGACGGGATGCAAAATGGTATATGGAGAAACAGGTCTTAAATTATAATTAGTTCAACATCCCAATGGGCGCACAAGTAGTAAATTGCCATCTACTAATTAATATTCCAAAAAACCGACTTCAAAAACTGAAAAGTATAAAAGAACTTATTTCTATATCTTATTTTTAATATATATTATCTAAAACATCTTAAAGTCTGTGCTTAGTAATTTTTTTATGTTTTACTTTGCACCGACTTTAAGATGTTTCAGATAATATATATTAAAAATAAGATATTATAATTAAAAATAGCTTTAGAAATAAGTTGTTTTATACTTTTTGGTGTCTAGCTGTGGGTGCCGCGCGCCTCAAGAAATATAGGTCCCAAGAAACGGGAACAAAAAAAGTTCGTAAAATGAATATTACCAAAGTATGTTAATTAAAAAAAAAATACTGATCAAGTTGAGAACCACCTCCTTTTGGAAGTCGGTTAAAAATAGTTGACTATAGAAATGAAGTGATCAAAAGTAAAATAAGAAAATAGGGAACCAGTTATGTCAAAAACAAAGTAATATAATTCCAAATTTGTTTGTATTTATAGATCGGAAGTGATTGAATACTCCGGAGATTTGTTAGTTCCACCAGCCGAAGCGAAGAAGCAACGCGCGCTGCAAATACAGAGCAAGAAAACTATCAGAGGACGGACGGATGACAGTGACTCCGATTTGGATTTTAGTGATTAGAAAAGGGAGATACTATGTTAGCTTTATGCTCGAACTTCATCTGGGATAATGTTATTGTTATAGACTGTGTCCACATGCGTTTTGTTTATAATGTTTAATGCAAAACATATCGCGTTGATAAATTTCCGTGCAAGTGAGGGAGAGGGGGGGGGGGGGGGTCATTTGGTAATTTTATTCCGATGTTAATGTAATCTAGGAAGACAAAGATGTCAAGTGGCAATGAGTAATGTCAATCTTTTTTTAGCCTACCGTAACTTTTGTTTATTATCAAATAAAATACCTCGTTTAAAACCGTTACAATGTAGCATGTTTAATTGTTTTAATTAGTCGCGAAAACTTAAGAAAATGCTACATATATTTAACGTCATTAACAATTAATAACAGTGCCGTATCATAAATAACGCAATGTATCAGTGACTGCATCTGTGTGAAACAGTCAGTTACATTATCCCACATGAAACAGTAGCATTAAAACGGTTTAGCCAATGTTATATTAAAAAACATGACATCTTCAGTGTTACCAGCTTATAAATTCTAAGTAATTTCATGGAATACTAGGAACGTGAAATCATTCGTACAAATATGTAAATGATAAAAACCAGCTAAATTCCTGGTTTGCAGATGGCGCCACAAGTCGTGTTTGTTCTTACGCTTTGATGTATTGAAACATCACTGGATTCATAATCAACATTTTGTTCTTTAGCAGAGACGGGCTTTATTTATGGCACGGTAAACATTGTAAACGAACTAAATAACTGTTATTAAATTGATTGATTGATTGCGTGTATACGGTGTTTCTCTATTTTGAAACTAGCGGTATTTTGTATAGCAAAACGCAAGTGAATAAATACGTGTGCCGCCCTCTGCTATTATAAAATTTGAAAACGTTGATAGGTTTTATATTTTTTACAGTGCGCTTATAATTTTCTTCTTATGGCTGGTTCCTATACCTTACTATTAATTTACTTACCTTACCGTCGGTTGTATGGACTTTATGTCAAATTTTAACCGATAAGCTAAAATAAAAGGCAAATTAGAGGTAGGTGAGATTTAGAAACAGGCCATTTGACATGGGTCAAAAAAAATTCCTTACGTCTACTCGGTAACTAAGCGCATTTCACTGCGCCAGCGTTTTGAATTAACTCAAAAATGACTGATATACTGTGATTTAAAGAATGGATTTTGATGAATCTTGCACTATTATATCACCAGTTTTGTAGCCAGCGAACAAATTTTATAGTATTTATTTTATTAAAGGTCGATATTTCAATCACCAAATACAAATTATTTATAGTAAGGAATGAAATGAAAATGTTACCTGGAAAAATTTAAAATATTAGATGCATGTTGCAGTTGAATGGTTTCAGTTTTGAATTCACTCGGGTTATAATATATTCTATTGATAACTTTTGTCTGATGATTGAAAAACTGGCCCTTATTTTTAAATAATTTTACATACGATATAAATGTAAAATTACAATTATATAAAATTCCACTTAAGTTTCATTATTGTCTGGAACTTAGCTTGAGTGGTGCCATTTAATTTGTATGGCGTTTTAGTAGATATGCTAGTTCTGAGAGGATGATCTATTTTGCATTTTAAATAATTAATAATTATTCTATAGTATTTAACGTTGTGTGTTTGTCTTTATTTTATTAAACTAAAAGTTTTGTGTCTTTATTTTATTAAACTAAAAGTTTTGACTACTACTTGTTTTCATTTCCAACTTCCAACAGTGCTATACAATATAGGACCAGCACCAGACAGTCAAGGGTGCAGGCTGCGGAAATTGTATGGACCGTTGCTCGGAGCTATTCACATACAGATTTGTACCACTCACTGGCAGACTACTCGCCAATTGTGGAGCATGAGACTTTCTCTCATTGTTTACTGGTTGGCACTGCGGCGTCCACCTGTGGACAGTGATACTGAACGGGTGCCGGGTGGCTTTAATAAGCTATGATCTTGTATGTTCTCGTCATTGTCGTGTTATACCCTCAGTGTTGAAGGTCGTGACCTTGATAATAATGTATAGCTCTCCTCAACTCGGATCTGTTTTAAAGAAGGCTGCTGCCCTATATCGACGTATCATAAGAATATTGTGTATCTAACTAGTACCAAGTGGACTCTAAAAGAGTTTAGGTCGTGTACATCAGCGGTATCTGATAGCTTAAATTAGTAAAAATATATAAAATCAGCTCTTAGACTTCTCAGTACTGTGCAAAGGCCTCCCCATTTTACGGAGTCAGATGGTATACTCGGTTATTAAGACCACGCTTACTCTAGATGAATTGAAGATTCAGACATTGCTTATTCTATGTGAAGGATACCTCACGATATTTCTCTCCAACGTCACACCGCGTTAATCATCTGCAATAATTTGTTCTTGCAATAGTTAGGAGAATTCGATAAATCTTTTCCCGATTAATCGTCCAATATTTTTACTTGGCTAAATTGTAGTAATTATTACTTACAATGTTGTTCTCAGTTCTGAAGATAAAAGGCTTTTTCTACATTAAATTTCCTATATAAATACTATATACAAAAAAATATAATTAATTGTGCATTTTATTCCAATGTAGTAGAATTTACAATGTCTTAATCTAGCAACATTATTATTGTCAAGCTTTCAAGTGAAGTACCCAAACGATTGTCGATATGTGATTATTTTTGTAATCAATTATCAAATTTTAATTATTAATGTTTAATCAATCGATTTAACTTTCATCCTTGCCCATTATCTAGATTCTAGATGGAAAAGCCACTTGGCCATGACTTCGAGGGTTAGGAGCGTCCCTGTTGTAGTTCTGAGGCACAACTCAGTGTCTTTAGACCCTTTTTAATTTATTGGTACTGTTTTTAAAATCGCTAATTTGTGTAATATTGACGCACGTCGCGCAACGTAAATAATGCGAGTGAATAAAGCACATGTATTTCATATATTACAGTTTTTTAATTTGAACGTTTGAAATTTTGGAAAACTTTTTAAACTGCTGTTTTGCTTAGGGGGTGGCAATCTGTATCCCCATTCTTAAATTTACCCCAGTGACTGTTTTAACCTAGGTTTTTATTTTAAGTCGTGCCATGGTGTGTAGATTTTACATACAGTTTATAATTTATACAAACTTTATGCGCTGACATTCAAGCCAAGCATTGTGAGGAAAACTGAATATCAATACATTCGTTCTATAAAACCAACCAGCAAGCCTTGGATAAACGTAATAAAATGAAGTTTTTTTCACTGTTACTCAAATACTTATTTTTTAACCAATTATTTTACATTCGAAAGAGGTATTTTGAAGAAATGCGAAATGGACTTCTTAAATTGGACTTACTATAAGTCTAATACTTAATCCGTATAAGAATATGTTACTCTATCAGTCATCAGTTGCTAGTTTGCCCGCAGCTTCGCTCACGTTAATCTAAATTTTGTGGACAGAGTGGAGGACCAGTCATTGGGAATCCCACACTCCACTTAGAAGCGCCAAAAATAATTTTTAATTCAATATCCCAGTACCGCCTTAAAGTGAAAATTAAAATAGTGTTGTCATTGTTGTTGCCATGGTGGTGTAGTTTTTAGTGAGTCGCCTATGGACATTTATAATAACAAAAGCGCTATCCATGTACTGCTGCTCTCTATAGGAGATTAGAACCTGACCAATAATACCAGGAAACAATTCAAGGTTGTTATAGTAGCATTAGACCAGGGGTGGTAGCCATTCAGACGGCAAAACCCTACCACATGACGATCTGTTGCGTAGTTAATGATTTCAAGACCTTAATATTAATCGATTAAGTATTCATAGTAATTGATTTGTTCAATTTATTTTTGGTAATATTGATTACGTACAGATCATGCCTCATCCCATTGGTATTTTTTGATATGATACGTAGTATCATTGTAGTCAATGTACTGTAGTCTGTGACTTTGATAGCAAATGTCAAATGACGAGTGAATTCCGTTTGTGGTGTTACGTTTGCAATGTTTTTCAATTTTTCATAATTATTATAGAAAATTGTTACAAACAACGCTCTAATTAACATTTTTAGTATAAACGAACGATAGTTTTCGCGAACACGAAGTACAAACAGGTTATTTGTGTCAGTGTTCCTAAAGAAACTACATCGTAAATTTAAATTTGACGATAAATATATTTGGTTTAAAATTACTTGAAGTAAGTACAACAATAATATTTTAACTCGTTCATTATTTCATAAAATGGATAATAATGTGCTTATATTTGTACTGTGCGAAGTCAAGGTTACTATTTAGGACTTTGAACCTTAGATATGAATCTACGCCACGAATTTGAGTTATAAAACAAAATTTATATTCCTATTGTGACTGCGTTTTTACCATAAAATTACGTGATTTTGGTTTATTACAGGTGTCATGGTTTTATTTGATTAAAAATCATGTTGGCTTGGTTAAGTTGTTATGTAAAGATAAGGTCTACTTTCCTATTTATAGAGTGTAAAGTGTTTTGGAATGCAATCTTTATCTTCATGTAAGTAATCTGAGATAGACTGAAGCTTCTGTTTGTTGTGTAGTTTTTCATGTGGAAATCTTTCAAGGTGTGTTAAACTTATATAGTGTACTTACTGAATCAATGCCAAAGGCGTTGGAGTTGCATCAAACACATACAAGCTGATAAAATTGTCCCATACAAAATACATTTGTACTGATATGGTAAAAAATCTAAAAAAGTAGTGCTTCAAATGTTTTGTCATGCTGCTACTCAGTGTACTACTTGTGCCTCAAATGTCAGAGGAAGGACGGAATGAGGCTTACAAATCAGAAATCATTTATTCATAACAAAGTTACACATCAATTTCTACATCAATTCACAGGTCATAAATAAAGTAAAATTATGTCATATTATGAGATATAAACTCCTCATAATTATAGGTGTGCTTGACTAACCATTTTCTGAGCCGTGTTTTAAATAATCTGACGGATGGTGGCTATTCATATTTTATACTACAATAAAGCTTATGGATATTCACATGACAACATGACATGTACGACTGCTAGTAAAATCAGATGACTGAGGCCGACCACATCTAATTCTTAACTAACATTTCTGAACTACCAAAATTTGTACAGGACAAATGAGGGAATGACCCTCACCAGCCTCATCACTTCCACTGTACAAAGCATACAAATCTCGTGGTCTCGTTTGAAGTGGTACATAATACTGGTTCAGCACAAAATGTCTTGTTACTCTTACAAACTCATTTTAAAGTTATGTCCTACCCTGTCTTTAGCCGAGTGTGCAAGGGGTGCAGGGGCTGTGCTTAGAGAGTGGTGTGAGGTTGAGGGTAATTTGAGTTTATGGGTCTACATAAGCCTTTTATAGTCACTAGACCTGTCAATTGGGGCAAAAAGCAAGTTTTTTAGGGTCCACCAACAAGTTTGTTGAAGTTTGCCCACCAACAAGAATGAAGGCTGCTACTCAGCTATCCAGTGAACGAATTTTAAGTATTGGGTGGGCGTAGTGGGTAGAGGGAAGGCATACTTACCGTTTCTGATGATATATTGCCACAATGGTTACAAATCAGTTGTGACACTTGCTAACCACAGTCATGACATTCTCGCTTGGCTTGTGGGCTTTAGTCAAAACTCTTGACCTTGACAGTTCACATTTCTCACAAAACACATAATTACTACTCAAAAACTATCAATACCCTACAATTGTTGTTCATTTTAGAGTAATTTTGCACATTTTTAGAAAATAAAACTGCACAGCACATCTCCTTTCAGTTCCCGCCAAAAACTCCAAAGAATCATTCAAAACTACAGTAATATTGTCTATGTAACACAAAAATAAATGGCACATACAGTGGAAAATGCACATAAATGTCTAAAAAACTTTTTTTTGCACGAGTACAGCAGACAGCCACATGGCCCACCCGTTGGAAAGATGCTACTGGATCCTGGTCAATAATACCGGAACACAACTCAAGGTTGTTATGGGGGGATACTTTCAACCAGGGGTGGTAGCCATCCAGTCAGGCAAATATCCTCACACCTGGCTGTGTATGTTTTATCGCCTCTTATGACAGACTGCCCCATTGCAGGAAGTTATATTCTTTGCATGCTAAAGAAGTTTGAAAATGCATGATGAAAGACATTTGAGAGTAAAGCTCTCAGAGTTAAGAATGCATAGCAAGCAACAATGTCATTTCCGCTTGCAAATAAAGTTCAAGATTATTTACATGTTTGAAACACCTAAAGCTAAAAGCATATCAGAATTATAGTTGTGTAAAACTGTTACAGCATAGTCATTCAAGCTTGTTCTACTAAACTGACATACTGACATACATTTCACAGTTGTAATTAAATAATTATTATTAATTAAAACTGGAATGAGTAGTAAAAACATTGATTAATAGTGAGAAGATTATGAGCTGACACGTACTATTATTGTTTGACCTTGTTACTTATCAGTCAGTCTCTTAAAATAGGCTGGTCACTCGCAGGCCAATTTATATTGTTACGAGTTTGTGGGGTGTGAATTTAAAATGCTGTAGGAATAATCACAAAATTTATTAGAAGTACACACACGTAATTCAGTTTTTATAAATATTTTATAAATTATGATTTTCTGTTTTAAAATCATAATGACATAAATTGTGTAAAGTCCTTCTTTATACGATACTAGTTCAAAAAGTACACTAGCTAACCCCCCGATCGCAGTCATCTGCAATGAACTTCAACTAATTCATTCCCGATGTACTAACTTATATATTTGTAAATCAGACATAGCCTCCTAGCAACATGCCCGCTGTTCCTTTGAATTCTTAACTTTTAAACTTAATGGCTTCTAAGAGTGCGCATAAAATGCAAAGAATAGAAAGAAGGATTTATGACGTCGTACGGGGAGGTGTACAAAGGGTTTACCGCGAACAATATATCACTCAAATTCGAAAGGGTAATAAAACACCTGCAAAGGATCGGTTCGCAACAACATTTATTTACAGAATAATATATTTTATTTGGGGAGTTAATAGCTAAACTAATATTAACTATCAAGATAAAGGAGACGCCATTGACATGCCTCGACAGATGATAGAAATATAGTAAAAGAAAAAATAACAGATAGACAAGGAATCAATAACAAAATGAAAACTATAGACATCTATACTTCGATTTTCAATTACCTGAACTAAAATGACAGCTTGGAGCAACTCACAGTGGTGAGTTGTTGATTCAGTTCAAACCACTCACTTATCAATTTAAAAAAAGTTCGCTAATGCAGCTGTCATTTGAGTCCAGGTAATTAAAAATCAGAGTATATTTAAACAGATAATACAGAATTTGAGTAAAATAAAACCAACTTTGCACTTAATGATGCTACACTGTTAGAAAATAGATCTCTGTCATCCATTTTTCCTAATTTATTATTTACAATTTGATGTTCTGCTAAGAAATGTCGGTAAACTCTCTAATAGAAAGTTGGTTTCACAGATGCCTCGTAACTCTTCACCTTGACTGAGGGCGAGTGGAGCATGGCGATCGGCGAGGCCAGGGTACCCATTCTGAGGGAGGACCACAAAGTCCACCATCATGGTAAGTGCACTTACCTTTCTCGAATTATTGCAAAGGAAATTTTCAATACTTTTTTATAAGTAATATTATTCATTCAATTTTATGTATTATTAATATGATAATGTAACGAAAGCTTATTTATTAATACAATCTTTTATTGATTATAAGACTTATTTGATTCTTAGTTACAATTCTTGATTATTATGTCCATTAGAATTATGTGTATATAATGTACATTATTAGTATCATTATTTAATCTAATTACCGAAATACGGCTGGCGCTGTGGGTTAGAGTGAGAGGAGGAGCCTGCTTACCGCTGTTGTATGCGTGAGAGAAAAGGAAGCAAGACAGACTAGGGCTGTAACGCGTTACCTAACGAAGCTATTTACCCTCCCATAAGAAGTTATCACTTCAAAAGACATGCAGTTTTCTGACCTACTGTGCATATTGCTACCATGAGCTAAGAACGGTGCAAGAAAAATAACGTAACATGCTTATGTCCACACTGTCGGGGTCGGAATATCGTTTCCTTCTCCACTCCTGTGTACTCGCATACGTCCTCTGTCAGAATAAATGTCACAGTGTGTAAATATTTAAAACATTTCACGCGAAGATAAAATTCATTAAATGCTCATGGTATGCCGCTTATGTTAGCATATACCGTTTTTGATAACACCGACAAATAGTTCGTATTATGAAATATCAATTTTATCTGATAATAGATAAATACATAACGCTTCTTTATTGCCGTTCGGTTGAAGGTCGGTTGTTGACCTTTGGTCTTTTAATATAACTAATTTACTAGTATTACCGGTGAAACTTCGTTGGTGTTGTCATGACGACATATTTGTTACCAGTAACGTACATCGAAGATGCATGCTTAGGTTTTACATATTTTCACGTAGCAGTTAGATTTCTTTATATTTAGGGCCAAATTCTTAACTATGCTAGATACCGAAAAACACTCAAATGAGTTCCGAGGCTCGTTTTGACGAAAACTAAGTGGTGTCATTAGATTTTTGAAAAATGTACCACTTCAAATGTGGCGCGGAGATTTGTACGGTTTGTATTGTACCGTGGCAGTACATTGGAAGCGATGAGGCCGGTGAGGGTTATTCCCTCATTCGTCCCGTCCAAAACTAGTTCGGGAATGTTCGTTAAGAATCGGATGTGCTCGGCTTCGGTCAGCACATTTTACTAACAGTCGTACGATGACATTGTCATGTTGTCCCTCTTTGTCATGTCAATGTCCGCAGAGGCGTTATTATACTGTTGTAGCATCAGCCTCGTTCCGTCCTTTCTCTTACTTTTGAGTAGGAGTCAAACAAAAAATTTGAAGTGGTACATTTCAAAGTTTTAGCCGTATCAGTACAAATGTATTTTGTGCGAGACAAATGTACTGGCTCACACGTGTACTGCTCATCACTAGTCATCCCTAAAGTGTTGTGAACTAGACACGTGTTAAATTTTATTTCTGCGGTTATCATGTGACTCTCGAATTGGCAAATAGACAAAAATTCTAAGTTTCGTTTCGAATTGTTTCCGAATAAGCGCGGCGGCGTTTGTTCTCGTTTTCAATTGCATTGTATCCCCTATAGGCTAAATTATACATAGATAGATAACACTTTAATTGCTCACCAGAATAAACAAAAACACAATGTATGTACAATTACAGTATTTCTTGGCAAAACAACTGCCGGCCTTATCGCTAAAAGCGATCTCTTCCAGGCACCCTAGCTTAAACTAATCTGGCGATGTAGGTGGAGCAGAAAAAAGATAGGAATGTACAATTTAAATATACATTACTTACCCTATTTTATAAATTTAATACATAATTATATAATAGTAATATATATACGTATATAAGATATTTTCTAATATTTCTGAGATTAGGACGACACAGTCAGTGAAACACAATTGAGTTTCTCTGTAATAAAAGAAACGACATTTAATGTTATTATTAACAATGTCTGTTCCTAATCACAATTATACTTTAAACAATATATATATATATATATATATATATATATATATATATATATATATATATATATGTATATGTATATATACACTACTAGCTGACCCGGAGAACTTCGTACCGCCATATTTTCTGAATTCCTAAAAGACTGTTTCATGACACAAAAACAAAATCACCATAATCGGTCCAGGTGATTAGGAGGATTCTAGAACCCGATCTCAGCGCCACCTACCGGCTCCAATTGTGGAAATAAACTATCCCGGGACCCACTCAAACACACAAAATTTCACCAAAATCGGTAAAGTCGTTCTCAAGTTATAAAACTACAACGAAAAGTGGCATTGATTTATATATATGTAAAGAAAATACGTAATTTTCTTTAATTTTAATATTCCCGCGCAATGTGACAATCGTGACTTTGACAAAACCCTATAGATAATCTGTGGAAAGAGGATAACCTAAAACTTGTGCCGAAAGATCGCATGTCATTCTTAAAATATTTTATTAAATAGAAAGCTAAGGCTTATTTGTGAATTGTGGATTTGGAATCGACATTGGAATAAATAACATTAAATGTCGTTTCTTTAATTACAGGTAAAAGTTTGTTTGCAATGTTTAATACTTAAATTATAATTCTTTCTGTAAAACAGTATGCCTATTTTAACAAAATAAAACTTTAATTACAGAGAAACTCAGTTGTGTTCTTGAATACCAGTGTCGCCCGAATCACTACAAGTATAGAACCTACTTATAAAACGACATTATTTGTCTAAAAATGGAAAAGTTGAAATTTACATTTCATGTAAAATCAACAATAGACGGCAAGTCAAATTACATCGCCATAACCTCAATTGGCACTCAAGATGGCAAAGTCTTCTTGATTCCGGAAGAATATCAGGCAGTGACACAGTTCCACAAATACCTCCAGACAACCAAAGTATATGCCACAATAAGAAATACATTGAAAAAGAGACATCAAAGCAGAAGTGTTTGGATTAAAGCAACGGAAGAGCTATTAGAAACTTATTCTGATGACGACGGAAACATGATCTTCCAAGACCTCTGTTTAGAAGAAATTAATCAAGAAGAGACGGGTTCAGCAAACAGACAGAATTTGGAAGAACCAATTGTAAAAATTTTGGAAAAAATAATTGAAAGTCAGCAAACTAAGGAAAAACAAAATAAGAAGAAGATGGCTGAAAGGTTTGTGATTGATAAATTTGATGGTAAAAACCAGAACGCATGTAACTGGATGGAAACATTTGAAAAAGAATGTGTGAGGTTTGATATAACCAAAGAGGAAGAAATAATTGAAATCTTCAGATATTTTCTTGACAAATCCGGCGCTGATTGGTACTCATCGATGATGATAAAACATACATTAAAATCAGATTGGTCTGAATGGAAAACAGATTTTTTGCAAACCTATGCTAACAAAGGCTGGACTTCTACAAAATATGCCTTATTTTTCAAGTACCAATCAGGATCATTATTGGATTATGCGATTAAAAAAGAGAAACTTTTACTGGAAGTAAGGAAAACAATTGACCAAGGGACCCTGACAGATATAATTGCGGCTGGTCTACCAGATTACATAACAGACAGAATTAACAAAGAAGAAATTTTACAAACAAAGGACTTATTTAATGAACTAGGAAAGCTGGAACATTTGGTAGTGAAAAGGAAATTTATAAGAAAAAAGGAAGACACCAAACAAATGAAGGAAAAATGTGGCATTTGCGAACGTCTACAAAAAGGTGTACGCTACCATCCGGAAGACTCATGCTGGTTCAAAAAACAAACAAGCAATGGAAGAGAGAGAAATTATAAACAAATAAGGCATGTAAACAACTCAGAATTGGAATGTGAACTACAGTCTGAAGAAGAACAAAAAAACTAATAGTGCCGCCATTAATTAAGGTAAAAGTAGTATTGAATAAAAATATTGAAGTACTAGGAATCTATGACTCTGGATCTAATGTGTCATTAATAAACTCAAGGTTATTGAAGATAAATAATAAGGAAACAAGTCATACTAACAATACTAACTTAAAAACAATTAATGGCG
Organism: Dendrolimus pini; assembly: GCA_949752895.1. Taxonomy (NCBI): domain Eukaryota; kingdom Metazoa; phylum Arthropoda; class Insecta; order Lepidoptera; family Lasiocampidae; genus Dendrolimus; species Dendrolimus pini. Next base: position 11,490,807 of record OX457151.1, read on the forward strand.
TCAAAAAAGCAAATGGTATAGTAACATTGGATATAACAATTTTGAATAAGGAAAAGAAAATGAATGTTTTTGTCATAGACAGAGAAAATTTTGATTATGATTTCTTAATCGGATTAGATTGTATAAAAGAGTTCTCCTTGATACAAAATGAGAACTTAGAGATCATACAGAAACATCCTAAACAAAGAAGTGAAATAGTTTCTAAGGAAATAAAGACAGAGAATATGATTAACTTCAATGAAAATATCAGCGAGGATAGCTTTGATATTTGCATAAATCACCTAGATCATCAAAAAGAGGCAGTGATTGAAGATTTGATAATGAAGAACAAGTCTATTTTTGCCAAGGACAAATATGACATCGGAATGGTGAAGGATTATGAAGCACACATTGACCTATCAACTGACAAGTATTGCAGTAAAAGGCCATATCGTTGTACAATTGAAGATAAAAAAGAGATTGAAACACAAATTGGACAATTATTAGAGAAGAAAATAATAGAAGAATCATACAGTCCGTTTGCAGCCCCAGTAACATTAGCTTATAAAAGAGATGAAAATAAAAAATCTAGATTGTGCATCGATTTTAGAGACCTAAATAAGATAGTTATCCCTCAATCACAACCATTCCCTCTTATTGAGGACCTAATAGTGAAAACTAGAGATTGCAAGTACTTCTCAACACTGGACTTAAATTCAGCATTTTGGTCAATACCACTACGTGTTTCAGATAGACATAAGACTGCATTTGTAACTCAAGAGGGCCATTTCCAATGGACTTGTTTGCCTTTTGGTTTAAAGACCTCACCGGCTATATTTCAGAGAATAATGTGTAACATAATAAGAAAACACAAGCTTGGAAACTTCACAGTATGTTTTATTGATGATATATTATTATTCTCAAAATCATTCTCAGACCATGTCACTCACCTAGAGCAACTATTTCAAGCTATCAAAAGTGAAGGTTTAAGACTAAAATTCTCCAAATGTAAGTTCGCAGCTGACTCAGTGAAGTACTTGGGTCACATTATACAGAACAACTCGGTTAGACCATTGAAAGACAACTTGATATCAATAAAAAACTTCCCAATTCCAAGAACCAGGAAAAATGTGAGACAATTCTTAGGGAAAATTAATTTTTATCACAAATATGTCCCACAGATAGCTGTTAAATTGGACCCATTACATAACCTTTTAAGAAAAGGACAAAATTTTAACTGGACTACGGCATGCCAAGAGACATTTGATGAAATGAAACGAATATTATGTTCACAACCAATATTAACAATTTTTGATCCAAATTTGCCTATTCACATATACACAGACGCAAGCATTTTAGGAGTTGGAGCAATACTGAAACAACCACAACAAAGTAATGAAGAGAAACCTGTGGCATACTTCTCAAAAAAGTTGAATGAAGTACAAAAAAGAAAGAAGGCCATATACCTTGAATGCCTGGCAATAAAAGAATGTGTAAAATATTGGCAACATCTGTTGATAGGTAGGAAATTCACCGTCTTCTCAGATCACAAACCTCTGGAAAACATGAACATAAAGGCTAGAACAGATGAAGAATTGGGAGACTTAATCTATTACTTATCACAATATAATTTCCAAATAAAATATTCGCCAGGAAAAGACAATGTCGAAGCGGATTGCCTAAGCAGAAACCCAGTCCTTGAAGCAAATGAAAACCAGGAAGAACAGTTAAAAGTAGTTAATCTAATAACACTGGAGGATATCTTAAAAGACCAAAACACTAACAAACAGATACAAAGCGGAAAAGACAATTTATTAACACGAAACAACATCTATTACAAGAAAGTCAAGAAAAGAGAAAAAATTATACTATCGGAGCAATTCAGTAAACAATTTATAAAAAATGTACATGGCGACCTAGGTCACATAGGAATAAAACAAATGCAAAGAATGATCAGCTCATGGTACACAGCAGAAAACATGACGAAAAATATAAAAAAAATCTGTGAAACTTGCATAATATGTTTAAAGAACAAGTCAAGAGGACAAAACAAATACGGATTGATGTCTCATTTAGGTCCTGCCACAAAGCCATTTGAAATATGCTCTATTGATACAATCGGTGGATTTGGAGGTTTAAGGTCAACCAAGAGATACCTGCACTTGCTATCAGATCATTTCACAAGGTATGCATACATTTTGACCTCAAGTACACAAAATGCAAATGACTTCATTAAGTTGGTTAAAAACTGTATGGAGACAAACGACATTGGCATGATTCTCGCAGACCAGTACCCAGGCATCAATTCCAGGGATTTCAAAAATTATTTAGATGAGAAGAATATTCCAATAATCTTTACTGCTGTGGACTCGCCCTTCTCAAATGGGTTGAACGAGCGACTAAATCAAACTTTAGTAAACAGAATTCGTTGCAAGATAAACGAAAGCAATATTAAAAAGGCGTGGACAACTATAGCACAAAACTGTGTAAAAAACTATAATGAGACAGAGCACAGTGTCACCGGATATGCCCCGGAGTATCTTCTAAAAGGAACAGATGTAACAATTTTGCCAAATGAGCTGAAACTCAAGAAAACCAAGTATGATTTGATCCAAGACCGGAAAAAAGCTTTGGAAAATACTTTAAGATCACATAATTACAACAAGAGCTTATACGATAAAAATAGAACACATGTAGATTTCAAAGTTGATGACATAGTTTATGTGGCCAATGGTAACAGACTGAATAGGAAAAAGCTCGACGAATTGAGAATTGGTCCATACAAAATCATAGAAAAATTATCAAATACAATTTACAAGATAAACACAAATCACGGGAAATCAAAGTCAACTTTATTCCACATATCGAAACTAACGCCAGCGCCTGATCAAGATTATGGTGAAAGCATGTGAACCTTGTTTCTTCTCCGGGTGGGGGAGATGTAAAGAAAATACGTAATTTTCTTTAATTTTAATATTCCCGCGCAATGTGACAATCGTGACTTTGACAAAACCCTATAGATAATCTGTGGAAAGAGGATAACCTAAAACTTGTGCCGAAAGATCGCATGTCATTCTTAAAATATTTTATTAAATAGAAAGCTAAGGCTTATTTGTGAATTGTGGATTTGGAATCGACATTGGAATAAATAACATTAAATGTCGTTTCTTTAATTACAGGTAAAAGTTTGTTTGCAATGTTTAATACTTAAATTATAATTCTTTCTGTAAAACAGTATGCCTATTTTAACAAAATAAAACTTTAATTACAGAGAAACTCAGTTGTGTTCTTGAATACCAGTGTCGCCCGAATCACTACAAGTATAGAACCTACTTATATATATAATGTAGATAAATATATTTGTTAACATTATATGTGACAAGCATTTTATATTAACATATATTACAATAGATAAAATATATGTTAATATAAAATGCTATGCTATGTTAATATAAAGTAATATATTGTTACGAGTGCCGGACTCGAATTAAAATGCCGTTGAAATTACTATAGAATGTATTAGAACTAAACAAACAAGTAAAACACAGGTACAAAATATAACTGGACACTGCACGATTCAATAACACGCGCAAAGTCCGTTACCTTATAGCAGAGTTCCCCAAACTTTTTTGTGTCGTAGACCCCTTACCATGTTTTTCCGTGTTGGGTAAACCCCTACTTACCTGATATTGATTTCCTGTAAATTTCTAACTGTAGTGAAGTTAGTGTTAAAAAGTTAAAGTAAAAACACATGTTAATTTATACATTTATTAATTGAATTTAAATTAAAACTACTCAAAAGAAAATTTTGAACGAATAAACGTATTTGTCCCACATTCGTATTTATAGAGTGACGAATTGAACAAGTCAGTGCAAGGTAGCGAAGCTCTGAGACTGCGACTCTCAGGTTTTGACAAGTTCAAAATGTATTGCGACCACAAAGCGAATACCAACATCCTACAACTTACACAATTTTATAAACATATGTAATATTTTTTTTACTTCATAGGTACTTTTATAAATAATGTATATGTTTTGATATTATAAGATAGTATGATGTAAGTAAATAGGTACTATCAGTGTATGTGTTGAGATCCACTATCGTGGACCCCCACTTTCATTTCATGGACCCCCAAATTTTTTTTTCGCTTACGTAGACCCCTTGCAGGTTGTCATAGACCCCTAGGGGTCGATATAGACCACTTTGGGAATCACTGCTTTATTGCATATCGAATGTACACGTTTTGCTCGTATCGTAATCGTCGCTCGACTGCCTCACCCCACCGTTCAGGCATTGTTTTATACTAAACTATTCAATACAACAATCGACCGTGTGGGCTGAATTTTCCAAGAAAACGTAATCTGCACACCTGCGTTTTTCTTAATTACAAAATTAAACACAAACTAAACAAAAGAAGTCCAAATGCGGGAAAGATAATAAACTGCAGGTGTGCATTCACTTTGTCGGCGTGTAGCAATATTAGACATATTTACTTAAAGACAGATAGTGCTTTATAGATGAAGTAAAAAAAGCTAAGTGCGTGCACCAGCACCATCTTGAGTAAGGAAGGGCTGATCTGATTGTCACTCACGTCTTCTGCCTGTCCACTGCTGGACTTAGGCCTCCCCAAGTTTGCGCCACATATGCCGGTCTCTCGTCATATTCCAGCCCCTGCTTACAGCCCAGTCCACCGGGCTGGATGGCGTCCTATGCTACGTCTGCTGAGACGCGGTCTTCACTCCATCGGCCGTCGGTCCTCCGACAGACGTGACCGGCCCACTGCCGCTTCTACTTGCTGATTTTGCGAGATATGTCGGTTACCTTGGTTCTCTTAGGATATCCTTATTTCTGATTCTACCATAAGAGAAACACCTAAGATAGCTCGCTCCATAGCTCGTTGAGCGACTTTGAATTTGAATTTATAACGCATATATTATAATACGCCGTTGTATTTGGTTTTTAACTTTAGCTTCGTCCGATTTTTTTTATTTTTTTATTGCAGGAGGTCTGCAGACAGGCAGACGGCCCACTTGATGGAAAGCGGTTACCATCACCTATGGACATTTGCAACACCAAAGGTGCTACAAATGCGCTGCTGCTCTCTTAAGGAAGTCTGGAACCTGGTCACTAATGCCGGAACACAAATCAAGGTTGTTATGGCGACACACTTTAGACCAGGGGTGGTAGTCATCCAGTCGGGCAAATGCCCTACCACCTGGCTGTGGATTGTTTTGTCGCCTCTTACGACAGACCGCCCGGCCGCAGGAAATTGTATTCTTTCTCCGTTCCTGCACGGATAAAATGTATTTATTGCAGATCCAACAGCTTATAATATTTATATTGTTACAACTCAGGTCCCGACACAAATATTTTGCCTCCACGTTCCATCTGTGTACGACAGGAGCTGTAGAATGCGCTAAAATCTTATTTCAGTTATCTCGCATCATGCAATCAAAAACATTAAAAAAATAATATTCTCGTATTTACAGATTCGTCTCAGAAACAGACCATCCACGTGGAGGACCACGGGCGGCTCAGCAGGGGCGCAATGGTCGTCACGTCGCTGGTGGCCGGCGCAACCGCCGGGGCGATCGCGAAGACTGCCATAGCGCCCCTCGATAGGACCAAGATAAACTTCCAAATATCGTAAGTCATAGGAAATTGTGCCAGGTGGCACGGGGTATGTGGTGGACAGTCCGCCGCGACGCCTTGATGGGAATCTTCACGATAGGGCGCCCCTGGGAACAAGGGCGTTGAAGCGCTATTTATATTAAAATAATCTAAATAGGACGCAGCGTCAGGAAAACGCTGTACAGTGGACCACATACTACAAAAAACTATTTTAATGACTACTGAGTACATTGGCAGCGTTCCTAGAACCTGTAATTATAAAAACTACACCGTTTTCCGTAACATCTTAAAAATTTCTTATAAAAAAATGTTTGGCCCTTAGAGCGATCTGAGTGTCCAACTCATAGATATACAATCATCTGTGTTCAGATACCGTACTCTTGCCGCACGGACTTTGTGATGTACAGCGCCTGCACAGAGGGCGTTGGGCTGTCGTTCCAGACAACATAATTATCACTATATGACATACCATTCGACTCCATAATTAAACTCAAATTGTCTTCTATGTATTCCATTTGGTGCATCCTGCCATTGTCATTCGCTCATACTTTGTGAAACATTCGTACATAAATGTTTGGTCCTTCCAGCCGGATTCGAGTGACCGAGTCACAGACTGCCCCTTGCAGGCAGATACCGTACTCTTGTCGCATGGCGTTGGGCTGCCTTGGTACGGCGACACGATTAACACTTAATAAGATATATCAGTAGACCCCATAATTAAACTGAAATTGTATTCTATGCATTCCATTTGGAGACCATTTGGTACATACTTCCATTCTCATTTGCTCATACTTTTTACAAGATTTTATTTAACTTGCAATGGTTGTACCTATGTATGTTAGGAAGTTCTGTGGTGGAATGTGTCGTGTGGGTGGAATCTTGTAAGTTAAATTTGACCATCTTCCCGGTTTCCGATTGAGCTGAAATTTTGCACACATATGTATATCGCGTGACAATGCAATAATATAGTACCATGAGCTGCTCTGATGATGGAGTTGGAAGGCCATAGGTACTCCTGCACTAAACAAGATAGACCCGTCGTGTTTGGCCTAGTTTTACTTGTCTTGGCAAGCACTCTGCTGCTACATGATAACCAGGATTTCAAAATCGTTTATTTACAAGCCTTTTTAAAAAAGCTTATACAAACATTCGTACGTAAATGTTTGGTCCTTCGAGCCGGATCCGAGTGACCGAGTCACAGACTGCCCCTCGCAGGCAGATACCGTACTCGTGGCGCGCCGCGGTCGCGTTCCTGGTGCACAGCGCCCGCACGGAGGGTGTGACGGCGCTGTGGCGCGGCAACAGCGCCACGATGGCGCGCATCGTGCCCTACGCCGCCATCCAGTTCACTGCGCACGAGCAGTGGAAGAGAGTGCTCAACGTCGACACACCCCGAACAGCGCAGTGAGTCAACTCATATATTGTTACGTATTGCGGGAGTTCAATTCAATTTCATCACGGTAGTGCCATGCCATCCCATACAGCTTCTTGTCTGATCCGTATAGGTCGTAGCTATTTGAATAAGTGTATAAAGCCGGTCAGTCGGGGATTGAGTTAGTTGAATTTCAACTGTGATCGACCTAGTGCGCTTTTGGAACAAGTATCTCATAACGACGGACTTTGCGCGATTTATGTCATTACAATTTTCTGTTTTGTCATGTGGACTTTTATTTATTTACAGCCTTACTTATAATCATCTCGTTAAGAAACGATTAGGCATCTCTTAAGTGAGACAATCAGAATCAGACCCTAATCAATGAAAATCTTTTTTTTTTCACTTATAAACGTGTATTACCTGTTATTTACCTAAGAGGAGCACATATAAACGAAATTTGAATGATTAACTTAGATTGTACCCAAAATATTCAGATTAAAGAGGAGTTTATGGGTAAGATTTTCATTAATCAGTTGCTTTAAATTTAAGAAACGATTATAAGTAAGGCTCTCTATATTAAATTTGGGCTTGTAAAATATTACGTAAGATTGGGATTCACCCCCCCACACCCCCAGCCCCCCAGATAAGGTCATGTGTATTGGTACGGCGGCTAGTGGGCTGTATTGGGCGGCAAGCGTCTTTGGGACATGGGACCTAGTTTACTTGGACAGACAGCTACTGAAGGCTTCCTAGACGGTTCTGGTCTGATCTCCCTTAGCTTGACGATAGCAGCATTATTTGCCTTGGGGGAGTATATATTTTCTAAACCCCCCCCTCGGGACCCTTGCGTAATTAATAAATGGCTCTTTAGGCAGCACCCAATCCTGCACCTGGTGGCGGGGTCGCTGGCGGGCGTGACCTCGCAGAGCGCCACCTACCCTCTGGACCTGGCCAGAGCCAGGATGGCCGTCACCAACGCCCAGGAGTATCGCACCCTCAGGGCTGTTTTCGTCAAAGTCATCAGAACGGAGGGAGTCACCACATTGTACAGGTCTGTCTTTTCAGGCTTTAGATACCTATTTTTAACCGACTTCCAAAAAGGAGCATCTATCTGTGCAGGAACGGAGAGTGATATAAACATGGCTACCACACCTGGTTTACCTTGAGTTGTGTTCCGTCATTAGTGGCTAGCTTTCAGCCTACCTTTAGAGACCAGCACATTGGTAGCACCTTTGGTATTACTCATGTCGATGGTGATCGCTTTCCATCAGGTGGGCCGTCTGTCTGTCTGCTCAAGGATTGAAATATGATATTTTTCATTCCCAAAAATGGGATAGATTCCAGGATAGAATTAAATAAAAGTTATCCCGGAAAATAGGATATTAACCAGATAGTGCATATTATTCCCACTACCTTAGTAGGTTCTGAAACCAACGATACTGACTTTTTCAACTTTTTTTGACTTTTTGTCCATTTCGATTTCAAAATGATATTATCCCTTATTGTTTTTTATATGCCATTAAAATATTGTTTTTGGTGACCTTTAGAAAACTCCTACCTGACTATAGACAGAATAATATTTTGAAAAATGACAGATGTATAGGGGACCATTCCCAAATTACGTCACACGAATTTCTTGACTATTGTCCCCTCGCCCATCCTTGTCACAGATGGTCACACTCATGAGATTCCTCCCTCCCTAGTGGGATGTCACATACGAATGCAGTTTTACATCAAGAAATGAAAACAGCAATTCAGAATTAGTTTTATTTCCATTTAAAATATTTTTTAATATTTGAGACACTATGCTTTTTATGGAAAGATTTTGAAGTTTTTTTTTCTGGGAAATATACAATACTTAATATTCTTAAATATAAAACACAAAATTAAGACATATCAATCAAGTTTCCACTAAAAAAAAAATATATACTTAACAATTGTACAAAAATTACATGAAATATCTATTTAATTTAAATGAGGTCAATATTGAACAAAAGAAAGAAAAATGTCACCACAATAATTAGTAATAAAATAGAAATAAAAGTCATTGGATCATTCTTGTTCGTGCTATGCAATACAAAATACAATGAGAACAATACCTGGCAGCATAACAATAATATATTCAAATATTTATTCTACTGTCTGCGTACAGACAGACATTAGCTTTTCTTCTAACTACTACCAAGTATATATCTAAAATAAATTGTCTTGCCTTTACTCTGTATATTTAATTATAATGTCTTCCGACATAAAAATTCTAAATTTCAACATTTTTTAATTTGGATTTAAAATGGATACAAACTACCTATGCCTAGTTTTTGGTAAATAGTTAAAAAAATAGAGTTTTAAAGCTTGAATATATTAGATTTTGAAATGCCCCTCCCATCCTTTGTCACACAATGTCACACTTCGTCAGTCTCCCCCCCCCATCCCCTAAACGTATAACTTATTATTAATTTTATAACTATATTCTGTTTTTACGAAAATGGCTAAGGAAATGCCTAAAAATACATATTTCTTTGTTAGCCTTGAAATTGTAAATGTTTTTTTGCAATAGTCCAAAAATACACTTCCTTTCAATGAAAATGCTTTTGGCCCGTATCCAAAGTTCAATAAACTAATTACTGTGTATTTTTTCGAAACGTGCATTTTCCTTGTTTACCTTTGAAAATGTCACTAGTTGGTTGGATTTAGAAGTTGTATTTTAAGGCGGGCGAAGACGCGGGGCACCGCCAGACCACTCTGTCAATTATGTCACTACCCACGTAGTGACATAATTTTATTTCAATAGTATTTAAGTTTTGTATATGAATTTTTATAATGATATTATTTGGCTTGTTTCCGCGTCCCTGCGTGCTACTGCATCGGCGGTCGGGTATCGACTGACTCCCTTGCCGCCTTTGTCTTATGACCCAGTCAAACTTTTGCACAACTACCCTCATATTACTATGTGAGAAGAACGGACTTTCGAACTGTGGAACATCATGTGGAATGCTTATAGCTTAAAAAATATGCCTACTGTGTGGAACTCGTTAGGACGTCCAACCTCTGTTAATGGAAGGTAGCAAAAATAAAGATGGCAGAGGACAACTGAATTGTTTTAATGTAGACATTTTTATAGGAATTCTGGCAGAGCCAGCCTCAAAGAAGGCTAGTTTGTTGGCCAGCTCATTATTTTAAACTAGCTGACCCGGCGCTTCGTGCCGCCTATTTTCTGAATTCCTAAAAGACTGTTCCGTGGCACAAAAACAAAATCACCAAAATCGGTCCAGGTGATTAGAAGGATTCTAGAACCCGATCTCAGCGCCACCTACCGGTTCCAATTGTGGCTGTAAGCCATCCCGGGTCCCACTCAAACACACACACAAAATTTCATCAAAATCGGATTTATAGTTTACGATCCTATAAAGGACATACACACAAACATTCACTTTTATATATCAAGATTTAATGTATGTGTTATTGTGTGTTTAGATGATGGGGCTGATATGCCTATGTGGCAAAAGTCCCAAAGAAATAAAGATGAAAAAAAGCAAATAATTTATTTTAAGAATTCTGTAGTCATAGGACATAAGCAGTTGACGTTGGTCGCCATTGCAAAACCCTGACCGACACGCACTTGGCTGATTTGATTAAATAAGCTCGCTTGTCGTTTACAGAGGCTACCCCGCGACTGTGCTCGGCGTGATTCCCTACGCAGGGGTTTCCTTCTTCACTTACGACACACTGAAGCACAAATACCTAGGTATGGCTATTGTTAACACGGTTTTCTTTCATTAATCGTTGTTATCGTAGCGTTAATCCCGGTTGAGATCTTTAGTGGACTAAGAAGTCGTAGTCGCTTTTTTACTTCTCTTTCTCTAGGCAAATTTTCTGCTAGCCTAATGTTTCATTAGAATATGTATTTGATTTAGTCTGGATGGTCTTAGATCAGTGCCAGATTTGTTCTTTGTTTATAACCCATTACACAAGCGTAACTTGTGGATATACAATGTGTCTATTTGTATGTTGATTTGTTATTATAACTTATCTATTTCTCACCACTGAACATCACTTCTCACCGTTCAACTCCACTCCTCACCATTCAACTCCACTTCTCACCACTCAACTCCAATTCTCACCATTCAACTCCACTTCTCACCACTCTATTCCACTTCTCACCACTCAACTCCACTTCTCACCACTCAACTCCAATTCTCACCACTCAACTCCACTTCTCACCACTCAACTTCACTTCTCACCACTCAACTCCAATTCTCACCACTCAACTCGACTTCTCACCACTCAACTCGACTTCCCATCTCACCTAACTCTGACTGCACATAACTTCCAGAACGTTTCGGCAAGCCCCAGAACGCGCTCGTGAACGTGATGTTCGGTGGCGCTGCAGGCGCCCTCGCGCAGACCGCCTCCTACCCCCTGGACATCGTCAGGCGGAGGATGCAGACCGCGCGGAGGACGAGCAACGGCCAGTATCTGTACTCCACCATTGGGGCGACCTTGAGGATCGTTTACACGTGAGTTTTTTGGAAAAATTATTGAGCCAGTGTTTTTTTTAACAAGTTTACATTGATTTATCTGTACTTTCATACCTGCGGTACAGGGCATTTTAGACCTTGTACTAAAACTACCAATGTTCCGGATCGAGGTCTGTTGAGCCCCGTCACGTTTAAATATGTGAAATTCTTTTTTGTCCATATGTAAAATAGTTTAGTTTCATTTTGTTTTGTGCGGTACTAGGTCAAGGTAACCCCGTATTAAGAGAGGTATAACACGGAACACTGGTTTAATAGCAGATCCTAGATATATATTCATCTTTTTGAAGTTATGCCCTTCGCATCAGAGAGAAGCCAGTTCAGCAGACAGGCAGACGGCCCACTTGATGGAAAGCGGTTACCATCACCTATGGACATTTGCAACACCTAAGGTGCTACAAATGCACTGCTTCTGTCTTAAGGGAGACTGGAACCTAGTCGCTAATGCCGGGACACAACTCAAGGTTGTTATGGCGACATCCTTTAGACCAGGGGTGGTAGCCATCCAGTCGGCCAAATACGCTACCACCTGGCAATAATAAGTATAAAGTAGTCTTCTTTAAGAAATTCTTCATTATATCTGTAATTACAGGCATTTACCCGATTCTGTTAACAGGTCTGAAGGGTGGCGTGGCTTCTTCAAAGGTCTAAGCATGAACTGGGTCAAAGGCCCGATAGCCGTGGGCATCTCCTTTGCCACTTACGACGCGATCAAAGCGACGCTCAGGGATGTGGCGGTAAAACTGCAGAGGTAGTGGAAATGATACCTATATATTGCCGCGATGACGAGTGGGACGTTTGCCCAATATTGGGCATAGTTCTTGAGTGTCCTAAGGTGTTGTTGGCAAAGTTTGGGCAAAGTTGCCCAGCAACAATACACACTAGGAAATCAGTTCGCGATTGAAGCGTTGTTGAAGGACGTGGCAGTAAAACTGATATTTTGGGATTTATACGAATATGTAGTCTCAGTGACGTGTGGGACGTTTGCCCAACATTGGGCTTAGCTCGTGAGTGCTTTAAGATGTGGTTAGCAAAGTGTGGGCAAATTTGCCCAGCAACAATATACAATTTTTTTAACCAGTCGTTACTTTTACTGAAGTTTTAAAATTATGTTACACTTGCATAAAGTCTAGTATTTATTATATTTAACTAGAATTTTTATTATCATATATTGTTTGTAAAGTGTGGTGAAAAGTTAGTCCAGTGTTGGGCAAGTTAGCAGTTGATATTTAAACATGGACACGCCAATACGTGATATTGTTAGAGTTTTAAAATGTTGTTATCAGGTTAAATTTGTTTCTGGGCATCTGTATGTAATGTCTAGTCGTTGGAAATAAAATGTGGGATGTTTCCCCAGCAGGTGTTATATTGTTTACAAAATGTGGGCAAAAGTATGCCATCGCTGGGCAACTTTAATGTTGTAATCGTAGCTGGATGTTGAAAGTGGGAAGCTTTTTTTAACAGGTGTTAATGGATTGCTCGATGTATAAGATTGTTTGTAAAATGTGGGCAAAATTATCCCATCGCTGGGCAACTTTATTTCACACTCTAGTCCTTTATTACTTTCATAGAAAATTGAATATATTGTAAATATTAGTTTGATTTATTCGCTTGAGAAGTTTTATGGTTACGTTTGTACGTAAGCCCACGCCCAGCGTTGGGATGATGTTCATTAATATCAATATATGACTGTTAATGTTAGGGCTTATTAGGGAGGACTGAATCGAAGTACATATTATTGACAATAATATTTATATTGTAGAATAGAAGCGTAGTTTCTTTCGCGTCAATGTTTTGTTGCTTATTTCTAAAAAACTCCACATTATCGGGATAAGAATTATCCTATATTAATTTCCAATCTGTAAAACACTGTTATGAGTCGCGAGACTTGAATTAAAATGCCGTTAGTATTACTATAGAGTTTATTAGAACTATACAACAGAGGTACGAATATAACCGAACACAACAAGTCCAAACGTAATGCAGAAAGTCGTAATTCAATAAAACGCGCAAAGTCAGTCACTAAATAGATTACCGAATGTACACAAGTCTTGCTTCGCTCGTGGTTATCGCTCGACTGCCCCCCCCCCCCCCTTCCTCAATCAGGTCATCGTTTTATACTGCACAAATGCAATGTACCCGTGTCGTAGTCAACTTGATCCGCCACACCTGGCTAATGATGCTAATGAGCGAGTACAACGGACAATAGGCTATCAACAATAATTAGAAACGTATGCCAATAAATATGTGAACAAAAGAAGACGATCATAAAACGATTACAATTAGTTCAAATGCCGGCGGGTAATAAATGTGCTTCTACAAATCTGTACGTGGAATTTGTCTTTGTCAGCGCCTAGGTAGCAACAATGTCATATTTTAATACTTATTATCCTATATGGGACGAAGACAATTCCAAAAGCTACAAAATCATACAAATTGGTTTAGCTGTTCTTGAGTTATAAATGGTGTAAGTAACCTGACTTTGTTTTATATATATATATATATATATATAGAAGATAATTTTCGACTATGTTGGTTATAATTTTCTATGTATTTTCTACTCCCACTGTCCACAAGTGACTCGTTTGCGCCCAGTTTTAGATTTATTTATATACGGAAGGAGAGACAACAAAAACTCATTTTTTCCTTATCTTTATATATATAATTCTTCTGTAAGTGTGGTGACAGTGAACTCCTAAACGGCTGGATCGATTTGAATGATTTTTTTGTGTATGTTCAAGTGGATTCGAGGATGGTTTAGATCCGCAATTAGAACCGGTAGGTGGCGCTGAGATCGGATTCTAGAACCCTCCTAATAACCGGGAGCGACTTTGGTGATTTTGTTTTTGTGTGTTTGAGCGGGTTCCCCGAATGGCTTAAATCCACAATTGGAACCGGTAGGTGGCGCTGGGATCGGGTCTTGGATTTTTATTTTTTCAAAGCAGGGCAACGTATGCCGGGGCCGCAAGTATTTTATATAAATAAACATTTTTTATATGAAAAAAATGTGCAATAAATTGACTTTATTTGACGAACGCACAAGGTTGCTTTTTTATAATTTTCTAGTCTAGTTGTAAACTATTTTATGTTTGTGACGTTTCTAGGTGTTAATTAATTATGTTACCGCCGCGCTCAGAGATATTTAATGGGCATTAGTAAAAGTCGAAGCATGAAATATACAAGTGGTCATTTTTTTTAATACCTTGAACCTTGATATAATTGTGATAACAAAGTTACGCTGTTATTTTAGGCACAATATCTTTTTCTTCTATACTCCTCTATTCTGACATACATATTATGTCACAGCCCAAATCATCATATCATCCTTCACAAAATCCATCCGTCTCTTTTTTGGTCTACCTTTACATCTGTGCCCATCCATCTTGTAGTGACTTTCATCCCTCCCCATTATATGCCCATGCCAACTTAGCCTTCTTCCTCTCAATTTTTCGGTCACGGGTGCAATTTTCAAAGATTCTCCTATGTACTCATTTCTCACCTTATCCATTCTTGTGACACCACACATCCATCTCAACATTCTCATCTCAGCTGAGTGGAGGCGTTTGTGGTCTATCACTTTAATGGCCCAACATTGTAATGACCGGGCGTAGGATAGATATATAGATTATCTTCCTTCTCTAAAAAAAGTAAAAATCTAGGATCAGATCCCGGCCCCACCTACCGGTTACAATTGTGAATCTAAACCATCCCAAGACCCACTCAAACACTCAAAAAATTTCATCGAAATCGGTATACTCCTTCTCATGTTATGCGCGTACATACATTTTTAAGCTTCATTTTGATTTATACACATTACCTGAGCAGTTATATATTAAGTAAATATATATAGCTATGTGTACACCAAAGCATAAACAAATAGAAGTATAATAGAATAAGCTTTTTTAAATACAAGTTTTTAAGATCCAGGATATCAAGTAGCAAGAGTGCTAGCCAAGACAAGTAAAACGAGCCCAAACACAATGGGTCTATTTTGTTAAGTACAGGAGTTCCTATGGCCACCTTCCGACTCCATCATCAGATCAGCTCCATGGTACCATATTATTGCATTGTCACGCGATATACATATGCGTGCAAAATTTCAGCTCAATCGGAAACCGGGAAGTTGGTCAAATTTAACTTGCAAGATTCCACCCGAACTTACATACATCAATTGCAAGTTAAATATAAGCTTGTAATAGTTAAGAGATCGTTGATTATTTTATTTTATAAATGCATATTATTTTATAAAAATATTGTTAGTATTTTCCCTTCTTTAAGTCTGTCGTTAATCGTTTTGGCGTATTTACCGCGTAAATAACATTTAACTATCTTTTATTACCAGACTGACTGCCCACCTGATGGAAAGCGGTTACCATCGCCTATGGACACTTGTAACACCAAAAGTGCTGGTACAAATGCGCTGATGCTCTCTAAAGCGAGACTGGAACCTGGCCACTGATGCCGGAACAGAGGTGGTAGCTATCCAGACGGGCAAATACACTACCACCTGGATGTGGGTTGTTTTGTCGCCTCTTACGACAGGCCGCCCGGCACCAATATTTTTATTGCCGCTTCTTCTTCGGTAGAAATCTATTATACTATGGAATTGTGTACGTCTAGTTATCGCAGTGAACAACGAACTACCGGTTAGCGCTTTTGGTTTATTGGACTTCACTTTATGTTGTCAGTCCGAAGAACTTACAACTTTACCGGGGTTTTCGGGGCGAGCGCCACAAGGCGCTCAAAGCCGGGGGGCAGCGTGCTCGAGGAAGCTCGATTGTTGTCATGAAAGGGGGATAATTGTAACCATGCCGACTAGATGGCGACAAAATGTACTAATTAAGAACCGGCGATGGGTAATATAAAGCCCGATGGGTAAGATCCCGGCGGACCGGAATCGGCGGTTGGCGGCGGCCTACGCTTTGTTACTGCCGTTTCACTATGTGTTCTGGCTGGGAGAGAAGAAACTTCCCAGCAACACGCCTAGGCTATCCTGTGGGGAGGCTATGCCTCCAGGCGTCCCTCGTGGGGACGTGGAGGGAGGATGCATGGCGCAGACAGTTAGCAGTGTGCATCAGACCTGCCTAGACTCATTAATAAGCTTAGAATAATCATTGGTTATAAATCGTATTTCAAATAATTAAAACTTAGTAATAAATTTCTTAATTAAATTAATCTTTTTATTAATATGCTCCCCCGATCTAGACTATTTGTATTTAACCGAACTGTAGCCATTTTGCAAACTTAAACCATGGCTCACAATAAACGGGTGTTGGTACAATAATACGACTGATTTCGGTAACTTTTTTATTCATCCACATGATTGCTTATTTGTTTCTTAAATTAACCATCTCTTAATCTACATATTTATTACAACAACTCTAATAATAATATTGCACAATTTTTCCTACGATCTTAAATTTTACAAGTCCTTAATACTGCCATAGGAGAATTCTAGGGATCACAATCGCTCAGTAAAATACGCATCTCGTAACCTTAGCAACACGTAACCTTAGTACGTAACTTAGTGATTCGTGACCTTAGCAACACGTAACCTTAGTAATTCGTAACCTTAGCAACTCGTAACTTTAGCAATACGTAACCTCAGTAACTCGTAACCTTAGTGATTCGTGACCTTAGCAACACGTAGCCTTAGTAATTCGTAACCTTAGCAACGCGTAACTTTAGCAATACGTAACCTTAGTAACTCGTAACCTTAGTAACTAGTAACACGTAATTTTAATAGAAAGACGAAGTTTTGCACTCAAACTGAAGCCGTGTAAAGAATGCCTATTTTGGAATAGATGCAGTGAGTTACGAGAGTTCAATATTAAATAATCAAATTAGGACGGAGAGGGATGTAATATTTTCCAAAATAACAAAAATAAAAAACCAAGAGCGGGTTGTGGCGCCACCTATGTTAGCAGAATGTTACTAGTTACTTGTTTTACTTGGTGATTGTGATTCCTTAGTATCATTTAGAGATGTGCCGGATCGATAAAAATGTATATCCGCGGAGACGGATATGAAAACGGGACATTGGTGACTAAATCCGCGGATACATATTTCTGGCACATCACTATATAATTATGTTCTTCTATGGTGCTAGTGTCTTACAAAACATTTGACTAATTATCGGTATATATATCATAACGACCGTTCATTTGGCTTAATATCGGTTAAAATTTAACATAAGCTCCAAAAAGTAATGTCAAAATTCAGCCGCTGGTAGGGCAAGTGAATGATTATTTAGATATAGGAACCGGCTATAGGTTAATTTACAATGTAAGAAATTAAAATATACGCGGTGCAACCGTTTATTTTACTATTGACAGATCGACAGATCGATCGCAGAGCTCGTGAGTCATATAGCCCACATGTTCATCATACAAAAAAGTTGAACGATTACGAATGGCTACTTAGCCGGGGCCAACCCTGATTTTCTACTAGACCTGATGCCGCCTCGCAAGTCCTATTATATAGCAGAAAAAAATTAACGCTTATGTCGGAACTGTGTGCGGAATTATGACGGATTTCGGCCGGATTCTCGAGTCCTGGTATTACACAAACACTACACAGATGTCCGGGACACAGTTGACAGCAGTTTTCCGACGGTTTTGGACTATTTATCGGCGAGCGTGGCGTCGCTACGATGTTTAGGCAGCCATTAAAGAGTTGACTCGGCCAATGAAAGATGCATGTGTGTGTGTGTGCAGCGCCCTCTCGTAAAAACTGGCCGAACGAAGGTGGAAGAGGAAATGTTACCAGGAAAGGGATGCTTGCCGGGAATGTGCCGGGATATCGTAACAAAGTGACATAAAACAAAATACATACGACCTTTTAAATCAAAATAAGGGCCGTGTTATTTACTCTTACATGATAATTGTGACTTTCGTACCATGTGGTATGCATTTTACTGTAAAAAAATATCTTGGGCTACGTTCCACACGAGGCTCACAACAACCAGGCTCGCAGACCGCGATTTTTCCCGTTCCACTTGCTTGCGTTACAATCGTAAACTCAAGTGGAACCGATTTTTCGACTAACTTCTTGTCATAGGGCGCTGTAAGCGCTGCGTGAGCGAAAATTATGACGTCATTGGTGACGTTTTTGCGGCCGCCATAACGACCGTGGTCACAATGTGGAGGCTGACGTCATTATTATAACTATAATAATATTTTTCTTTCTCTTTATTGTGTCTTCGTCTTATTAAGTATGCTCTGTTTGCTAAAACTCCATTAATTCTTCAAAAGTAATACTGTAGAATATTTCTGTATAAAATTTATAAAAAAAAAACATGAGATATGAACAGAATAAAAAAAAATAAAGAAAATAATTTTTAGGTAGACGTGTTGCTGGGGAGTTTCTTGCAGCTTCTCCTTAGCGGCAATAACACGTTGCGAAGCGGTGTACATAGACTAGGAAGTAAAATTAAATTTAAAATTATATGTGTGACCTTCAAAGTGTTCTCCCGTGGAACTTATTTGGAATAAAAACTTTTGAATTTGAATTTGAAGGAGCATTTTGGACGTTGTGAGCTACAGAAGGAACGCACTCCAATATGGCCGTGCAAATTTCAAAAGTAAAATAAATCGTTGGACAGAGTATTAGAGTATTTGCTAAAAACAATAATATACTTTGGTAAATATTGAAAATTACTTACTTCCACACAAAGAACCCAAACGTAATCGATATTTAATACAATTTGATGAACAAACAGAAACGACAGGCGTGATTTTGATTTTGAAAATATGCACACTCATACGGCGATTAGGTGAATCGGGCTATTTTCGAATTTGATTTGCTTAATGGGTAAATCGGTAAAATAGGGTGGAATGGTAAACATTTACCAAATTATAATAGGGATGCGGACACAATGTTACAATTGATTATAAATTTATTTTATTAATAATCGCCTTATTTACACGGTGTTAATCAGCCGGCATACAGCGACCTACGTGTCCGCTTCAGGGATGTTGACAGAATCGCGAATCGGTGGCTTTGCGGCTATCATTAGAAAGAGATGCGCATCCCTACTGGCGTAGACAGAAAAACCTACACAGTATACACAATATATGATATGAACATTATAAAATGTTACTGACTGTTACTAGGCATAACTGATAAACAGGAGTATACTTACGAATGAATAGACAATCCTGGTAGTTTCGTTCCAAACTTCTACACGCTTTAGTGTAGCGAACACCGCACCACGTTTTTTTTTAAAAATAGGTTGAAATAGTAAGCCTAAATTGTTCTAGAGAACAATTTGATGCAAACGGGGACGCGGCCGAGCCCTAAGAAGGCGGAATGACGACATACAAATAGTTGCAGGAATATAATGGATACAGAAATAAAGAATGAGAGATATGGCATAAGATGGAGGAGGCCTTCATCCGAACACTTAGACATTGGGAAATAAGGGCTATTTTATTTATTGGTGGTAGGGTATTTGCCCGTCTGGATGGCTACCACCCTGGTCTAGAGTATGCCGCCATAACAACCTAGTATAGTAGTATTAGTGACCAGGTTCCAGTCTCCCTTAAGAGAACAGGCTTAGGTTTAGTGGGTAGTTCGGCGGCCGATTCTCGCGACATCTTCGCTTTAGAAGCAAGCGTGGAGAACCGGTCGCTGATAGTCCCACACACCCTCGATGCAGGCCTTAAGCAAAAAACATTCCCTTAGCGTTATCAAAAAATAAGGAGTTGTTGATATATTTCTGCCCAATTTCAAGAGGAACTACCTGATAGAGATCTAGTCTTACAAACTACGCATCGTAATGACCTAAATGGTTGAGATGATAATACCGCCTGCCCTGGTAGTCGGTTTGCGCTCCTGACTGCAGATACTGAGGGTACACCACCCCGCCGTATATCTGTGAGAGCACGTCGTATGGAGGCGCTGGAGGCGGCGGCGACCTGGCGCGGGGCGGCGCCGCCATGCTGAACAACGCCTCGGGGTCGCAAACAAATTTGTACACGTACCTTTCGCCTGTAAAAGAGGTAAAGTCAACATTTTTTTAAGTGAAATTTCTTCATAGACTTGGTGGAGAAAGGACAGGACAAAGTCAATGCTGAGTAAGTAGTACACGTGTGAGCCAATACATTTGTCCCTCACAAAATACATTTGTTCCGATACGACTCAAATTTTGAAAATGTACTACTTAGGATTTTTGTCTCGCTACTACTCACTCCTCAAATATAAGAGGAAGGATGGAACGAGGACGACAGTACAATAACGCTTCTACGGATATTTACATGACAAAGAGGGACAACATGACATGTACGACTGCTAGTAAAATGAGGTGACCGAGTCCGATTACATCCGATCCTTAACGAACATTTCCGAATTAGCCGTGTGTCCGGGACAAATGAGGGAAAGACGCTCACCGCCTCACCGGCCTCATCGCTTCAAATGTACTGCCGCGGTACAAACCGTACAAATCTCCTCGCCTCATTTGAGGTGGTACATTGTACTGATTCAGTACAAAATATCATATTACTCTTACAAACTTATTTTAAACTCATGTACTGCCCAACGCTGTAGAGTAATTTGTTAGGAGAGCTAGGTCTTTTTTTTGAGGCGATCGAAAATGCTTATCCGATTTACGCACAGACTGGGTCGTTGCCAGGGAACGTTACACGTCGGTCGGGGGCGATATCACTGCAGCAATAGTATGCTCTTGACAGTGATCCGTCCGCGATCAACTCAGCTAGTGTGGACACTCCGAGCGTTGCTACACGAGCGAGCAACCCCAATACCCACTAAAAACCCCCTCCTCCCTGTCGACCCTGCGCTTTTTTGTGAAGGAAAGGCTGTAAAGTTACGCCCAGCCGATCCAGCGCAATAAAGTGCCTGGAATGTGCCCTGGGAGAACACACCCCACTTCGTTACGCGGAGGTCGTGATCCTTTGCTTTCCTGACTAGCTAAAGGCCCTCCGGAACGGAATCTACTTCAGGGAGGGAATTAATGCGCGTACCTGCCTCTCCGGGTGCCAGCTGAAGGCCGGCGACCTCGAGTAGACGCATACGTACGCGCAGTAAGACTTCGCTCCCTGTCCCGCTCTGCGGCCTCCTTGAGAGAGATTACTGCCTCACAAAAAGTAACCGCAGCTCCCCAGCAGTCGTCGCTCTGCAACATGGCTTTCACCAGGTCACCGAGCGAGTCGACCGCTCCTACGTGCAAGGAGAGCTAGGCTTCATACAACACTTCGCAATGCATAACGATTTTTAAATAATTATCTTATACAGTACAAATAGAAATAGATAAACAAAGCAAGTTTAAGACGGCCTCTGTGCTTGAGTGGGCTAAGCCTTTGCGGCTTACCTCTCTGCAACGCAAGTGTTCTGGGTTCGATTTCTGGCTGAAATTTTCGAAAAGAATTTTCTCCATTATTTACTAAGGTCTAGGTATCTGGGATTGACTCCAGACTAGTCTGTTGTATATTACCCTTAACACAAGCATAACTTGCTTAATTTGGGCATATACAATGTATGTGTTTGTATGCCGAATATATGTCTCTAGAGTCCTAGGGGCATAAAAATGGCCTGAACTTTTGGAGGGCTTACATGGGGCCATGGGAAGGCCAACACGTAGAGGCCCCTTGACAAGTTTAATGTAAATGTGGCGTGACACTGACCGGCGATTATCCCTGTCTACACCATATAATAATGTAAGGAGTTCACAAACCTGCAACCTTTTGCATGATGCCTTTCTCGTAGTAATACCTAAGAGACCTGGACAGCTTGTCGTAGTTCATGGCCGGTCGGTTCTTCTGGGCTCCCCAACGACGCGCCACCTGTCGTAAAATTACATTAACTACTACGGAACAGCCATGTATTATTTTAACATGTACTAATTCAAATTCAAAAATTTCATTCAAAATAAATTCCACTGGAGAATACTTTTTGAAGGTCATACATATAGGTTTTTTTTAATTTCTTATTGCAGGAGTTCAGCAGACGCAGGCAGACGGCCCACTTGATGGAAAGCGGTTACCATCGCCTATGGACATTTGCAACGCCAAAGGTGCTACAAATGCACTGCTGCTCTCTTAAGAGAGACTGGAACCTGGTCACTAATGCCGGAACACAACTCAAGGTTGTTGTGGCGACATACTTTAGACCAGGGGTGGTAGCCATCCAGCCGGGTAAATGCCCTACCACTTGGCTGTGTGTTGTTTTGTCGCCTCTTACGACAGGCCGCCCGGTCGCAGGAAATTGTATTCGTTCTCCGTTCCTGCACGGATAAGGTTAAAATTTATTTTTAATTCCTAGTCTATTTTTTCGGCGGTCTTCTTCCTCTGGGGCATTTGAGGCGGCGAGGAGGTTGGGGCCTCGAGGAAAACCTCTTTTCCCCAGCTTCTACTCGACGGACAACTATCCGTCGGTGGCGGGGCTTGGCTCTAGTCTATGTACACCACTTCGCAACGTGCTATTGCTGTTAAGGAGAAGAAGCGGCAACAAACTGTCCAGTAATAAGTACATCTAGTTTAATATTGTCTTTATTTATTTTTCTTATTCTGTGTGTATATCTCAATTTCTTTTTATTAAAGTTTATATTTTACACAATTACTTAACGAAGAATTAATGGAGTTGTAGCAAACAGTGCACATTCAATAAGACAGAGACACAATAAAAGGAAAGAAAAATATTATTGTAGTTATAATAATGACATGACGTACGTAAATTTTGTACTGCAACATATCTCCATAATTTCCTTGCATGCTTGGCAAGATAAAAACGTTATACAAATATATAAGGGGTTGAAGCGAGCCGCTATGTAAATGAAGTTTTATCATTTATGTACTCTTCAATAGTGTAGTATCCCTTTTGTAGCAAGATACTTTTCAATTTAGTGAAAGGCAGATGTAACATTTTATTGAAGAAGCGTATACCAAGCCCCGAAAAAGAGGACAGTACTCTTTGAAATCAAAAAGATGGCAATAAGTTGGCTGTTAGTTGTAGAACCCTGGGAAGTAGCTCTTTGTCACTTAAGGTGCTCTTGCACCGCGAGCATTCGTCTGTATGCAACATTTATGTATATTCGATTTCGATCATTCAGTTGATTACACAATGTCAGACGAACACAAGTTACAAGTTAGCCTAAGCCAGTGAGAGTTCCGTCAAAATCGGTCCAGCCGTTTCAGAGAGAGTGACGCACCTCCTCAGGCTCGTGCAGCTTGAACTCCAGCCCCCTGCCGGTCCACGCCACGCACCGGGCGCCCTCTGCCAGCAGCGACACCAGGAACTGCCACAACTGGAGGGCGCCGCGTCTGCCACCAGCGCCTACAAACGTTGCAAAACACGTTACACGTGAAGAAGAATTATATCGATATGAGTCGCGAAACTCGAATTAAAATGCCGTTAGAATTACTATACAGTTTATTAGAACTATACAAACACAAGTACAAATATAACTGAAGACAACAAATCCAAACGTAATGCAGAAAGGTCGTAATTCAATAAACGCGCAAAGTCCGTCACTAAGAAATTCCCGATTGTACATTTGTCTTGCTTCGCTCATGGTTATCGCTCAACTGCCTCGTCCCTCAATCTGGCCATTGCTTTATACTGCACATATGCAGTATGTCCACCCGGCCGCGTGGACCGAATTTCCTAGAATTAGTTTTTACTTTAAATCCGTAACACCTGGCTACTGATTACAATATAACGAACAATAGCCCGTATGTCAATAAGTAAACAAAAGAACACGGCCAATAAGTAAATAAAAGAATTCCAATGTTAATAGTTCAAATGCCAACAAGTAATTAATGTGCTTTGTTTCAGATATTCAGGTGGGTTTTGTGTTTGTCGGGATCTGAGTCGTTATGATATATTGTTACGTGCGAGCGGGGGTTTTTGCTTTGGTGGTCTTCTTCCTCTTAGCCATTTGAGGCGGCGAGGAGGTTGGGGCCTCGAGGTAAACCTCTTTGCCCCGGTTTCTACTCGACGAACAACTATCCGTCGGTGGCGGGGCTTGGAGCCATTGGAGCATTCCTGACGGCGGTCTCTCAACGGCTCTCATTGGCCAGTCTGCGGCATCCGATGGCCTTCGCGGGCTTTGCGTAAGCTTCGTCTGCGGCTTAGTTGGTAAAACAGCCGCTTTTTTCCAACAAAATGCTTTTATTTACTTAGATAGCCGTACGTGATTCTTCTCTGCAGGGTTGCCTCTTCATGCACAACTAACGACGCTTTGTCCCGACCATAAGTTGACCACCTCCTGCCACTGCAGTGCTCACCTACGAAATTGGCGCGCGTAGGTCGCTCTGTATCTCCTCGTGAACTACGCTAAGCCCGTCCTTCACTGAACTGTCGTGTACTAAACCCTTCTTTCAACTCTTTGAACTCGTCACTGTCTTCTATTTATCGTGTCTTCCAACTCTGTCGTATCGCACTTGTTGCTTTATTGTCCTCAACTGAACTCTCCCGTAGGCGCGTCATACCCTGCATATATACGTGAAAGAATCTTCTGGACCCCATAATTTCGATCTCCTTTCCGTTATACTTTTATTTACTGTCTGTCAGTTTCTAAAGATCTATCTATCTCTTTCTAAAACGTATCTGTCCTTGTCTTTTCTTTTCAGAATCTTGTATCTTTTTCTAAAAGTCGTGAGACCGTAAGCCGGTCAGCTGCCAGAAAGTTCTACCCTTGGTCGCCACAATACAAAGAAGAAAAGATGCTTTTTACGCATGTATAGGTTTGCGTTTGACTTACCTGATGTTGAGTGATGACGCAGTCAAGAATGGAGCACGCTTATCTAGAAGACACTTGCTTATTCACTCGTGATTGAAGTCAAGAAAAACAGACTCCGGCAAATTATTCTGTTCGGGCTAGATAGCCCAGCGGACTGTATAGATAGGCTAGATTCCTGCTTGTCGGATGTTGTTTCAGTTCCCTTGCGACTCGTAATATACACTTATGGTCTATCACTTACTTGTAGACTTGTAGCAGCGAAGTGGAAGTTTTGGGCCGGCCTTGTAAGTATCACTCCCGCCGAAATCGCACGCTTATCGTTCACAATTGTCTTTGAGCACTCACGGTACCGTTTTCACCAATATAGTATAGTTATTATCCGATATCATATATTTATATCTCCGCCGGAAGGTAACACACGTCTTCACTCGGTCAAGGTCGCGGGAGGAAGAGGGGCGGCGCGCTGCGCCGTCCAGTTATATAGACCGTGTATAAAAGTCGCATGAACATATTCCATTCTTCGGCAATGAGCACCAGATAAGATGAAGAAATTGGGATAACAACACAGAGTGCCTACCTTATTTCTGAAACTGCGGCATATAACTTCTTGTATATGTTTTGCTTGATTATGTGTTTCACATTCATATCCAAGAACGGAAAAGAATACCAATTCATGCGTTTGGGCGGCCTGTTGTAAGAGGCGACAAAACAACCCACAGCCAGGTGGTAGGGTATTTGCCCGAGTGGATGGCTACCACCCCTGGGCTAGAGTACGCCGCCATAACAACCTTGAGTTGTGTTCCGGTATTAGTGACCAGGTTCCAGTCTCCCTTAAGAGAGCAGCAGCGCATTTGTAGCCTTTGGTGTTGCAAATGTCCGTAGGCGATGGTAACCGCTTTCCATCAAGTGGGCCGTCTGCCTGTCTGCTGAACTCCTACAATAAAAAAAATGGGAATAAATACATTCTTTCTTTCTTTTGCTTGTTGTGTTACCTGCATGAGTAGTGGAGACGTGGTGGTGAGGCGAAGAAGCCTCGTTCCTGGACGTGCAAGCAGTGGTGGAAGCCGAAGTCCCAGAGCTGCACAACGAACTGCTCACTGTTCAATATATTAAAATGCCATTATTTATGTTATTAAGTTACGTTTTATCGGCCAATATGTTGCGAAGCGATGGTAAATTAGATTAGGCTCCCATAGGGTAAATAATAACCATCAACTAAATTAAAACTAAATAATTAAAAAAAACTTCGTTTAAAAAAAACCAACTTCAAAAACTAAAAAGTATAAAATAACTAATTTCTAAAGCAATTTTTCATTATAATATCATATTTTTAATATATATTATCTAAAACATATTAAAGTCAGTGCTTAGTAATTTTTAAAATATAGAAATTTTTATGTTTTACTTTGCACCGACTTCAAGATGTTTTAGATAATATATATTAAAAATAAGATATTATAATTAAAAATTGCTTTAGAAATTAGTTATTTTATACTTTTTAGTTTTTGAAGTCGGGTTTTTAAACGAAGTTTTTTTTATTTGATACTTTTTAGTGTCTAGCTATGGGTTACGAGAGGTACTGCGCGCCTTAAAAAATACAGGTCCCAAGAAACCGAAACAAAAAAATGTTCATAAAATGAATACTACTGGGCCAAAGTATGTTAAATTTTTAGAGGACCAAATGGCAACTATTCCGCGTCGAACTAAACAAGAATCACGTAAATCGGATCATAAATCTCAGAGTAATCGGTGTACATACATAAAAAAAACATACCGGACAAGTTGAAAACCTCCTCCTTTTGGAAGTCGGTTAAAAATGGACAAGTTGGCGGTAGGCTAAATAAAACTTTAATAATACTCATTGACAGTTGATATCTTTGTCTTCCGTGATCACGGCTACTGAAAAGTGGCTAAAACGTCGGAATAATAAAAATGAAATAAATTACTGCGCTTAACACCGTTGAAACATAGTTTTATTATGCATGTAGACAAGTCGCGAAAACTTAAGAAAATGTTATAATCACAAGTATCTGAACAAAAAGCGCCACAATTGAGTTAGCGATGAAAATAAAACGAATTTCGTACTATATTATTTTAAACCGACTTCAAAAAGGAGGAGGTTCTCAACTTGATTGGTTTTTTTAATTTATGTACACCGATAAACTCGAAAATATGGTAAAATATTTACACTATATATAGGAAAGTACCGATTTTCTCGTCCCATTGGTGATGTTCCACGGAGCTGGTGACCTGCTCTTCCCTCTCCCTTACATCCTCGGGGGGTTCCTCCGAGCACTTGGCGTATGACGACGCACATCTGAAAAGGAACAGCTGGTAATTATTGGTGTGTTTGCTTATTGTACGTGTGCAGGGGCTTAATTCTGCTTTCAATATCTTGGCGTTGCCAACATATCCCAAAGTACGACTCCATTGCGATAGTGTGGTGGTAGGTGGTAGAGATTTTCCCGACTGGATGGCTACCACCTCTGGTCTAAAGTATGTAGCCATAACAATCTTGAGTTGTGTTTCGTCATTAGTGACCAGGTTTCAGTCCCTTAAGGGAGCAGTAGCGCATTTGTAGCACCTTTGGTGTTGCAAATGTCCATAGTTGATAATAACCGCTTTCCGTCATGTGGGTCGTCTGCCTGTGTATTGAACTACTGCAATAAAAAAAATGACAAAAATTCGTATTCTACAAAATGCACAATATCTCGATTTTGAAAATTCTTTTACTGTTCGAAAGCTACGTTAACAGGGTATGTCATAGGCTATATAACATGACGCTATATACGAGAGGAGCGGGACAGAGCGCGGGTGAAACCGCGCCGGGTCGCTAGTATTGAATAAATACAGAAGTATGTCTTAGAATTGCTTTACAAAGAATTAATGTAGTTGTAGCAAACAGTGTATAGTCTATGGGAGCTGTATACGTCTAATCATCGCAGCGGACAACGTACTACTGGCTAGCGCGCGAAGCACGTAGTTGTTCTATATCGCTCGTTCATCATCCTTCCCACTCCCACATTGTGCTATGTATTCTACTAGCTGTACGACTTGTTAATATTTGTACTTGAGGTTACCGTTTCCAAAATAAATCAGTTGACATCAGCACTCGACAGTGAATATTACTCTCTGCCATCTGAAGTATCATTTAAACTCTACCTGTCGCTGCTAAAAGTCAATAACACAAAGACGTCTAACCCTTATGTAAAGATTGCTAACCTGTGCGCATGGTAACGTTCCCGTAAATCCAGCCTTGTCTCCTCAACATCGCCTTTACATCTGAAACATGATAAATCCTGGTAACGTTGTCAGAATTTCGATTTATTTAATAAAACATCACCAACAGTTTTTTTACATTTGATCAATTAATGGACTCATGTCTTACTGTCTTGACTTACTAAGGTTTACAATGCGATGTAAAAACTACTTATAGCTGAACTCAGCTTGCAATTTAATTTCTTCACTGTTATTAAATTAAACTCTAGTAATGAAGATAATAAAGTGTAAGTAAGATATTGAAATTTCTCTGTCCGTCAGTATATGTCAAATTAATATATTGTTAAGTGCGAGCGGGGGTACGTACTTTGCATTGGAAGGAAACACCAGATTTTTTCCAACTAAATGCCTTTATTGACTTACACAGCCGTACGTGATGCTTTTCCGCAGGGTTGCCTCTGCTCCGACGATAAGATGACTCACTGACAATACCTTCGCCGATATTGCGTAGACCACCTCTTGCTACTGCAGTGCTCACCTCCGATATTAGCGCGCGTAGCTCGGCTTCTGGATCTCCTCTTAAGCTACACTGAACTCCTCCTTCACTCAACTATTCACTAAACTCATCACTATCTTCTACAAAACTTCTCTTCCAAGTCTTTTGTATCGCATTTGTCGCTTCGCTGTCTTGAACTCCCCGGTAGGCGAGCTTTACGCTGCTTATATACCCGGATGAATCTTCTGGAACCCATAGTTTTGGTCTTCTTTTCGTTATTCTTCTATGTACTATTTTCCATCAGGTGGATAGTTGGCCTATCCGATGATCTTCTTTTAATATTACAAAAAGCAGAGTCTGTCAGGTCAAAGAATAGTAAGTCTGTTTTACTTAAATAGAAAGAAAGAAAACCGCCTAAAATCCGTTGCGTGGTTTAGAAGGAGTTAGCGGATATACAGCCAGACAGACATACGAGGAAAGCGACTGTATATTATACCAGGTAAAGAAGATAAATATCTGTGCAGCAACGGAGAAAGAATACGATTTCCTGCGTTGGGGCGGCCCGTTGTAAGAGGTGACAAAACAACCCACAGCCAGGTGGGAGGGTATTTGCCCATCTGGATGACTACCACCCCTGGTATTTTTTTATTGCAGGAGATCAGCAGACAGACAGACGGCCCACTTGATGGAAAGCGGTTACCATCGCCTATGGACATTTGCGACACCAAAGGTGCTACAAATGCGCTACTGCTCTCTTAAGAGGGACTGGATCCTGGTCACTAATGCCGGAACACAACACAAGGGTGTTATGGCGGCATACTCTAGACCAGGGGTGGTCGCCATCCAGTCAAGCATATATATAACACCCTACCACCTGGCTGTGGGTTGTTTTGTCGCCTCTTACGACAGGCCGCCCGGCCGCAGGAAATTGTATTCTTTCTCCGTTCCTGCACGGATAAAAAAAACGGTCTAGAGCATGCCGTCATAACAATCTTGAGTTGTGTTCCAGCATCAGTGGCCAGGTTTCAGTCTCTCCTAAGAGAGCAGCAGCGCATTTTTAGTCTATAGGCGATGGTAACCGTTTAACATCATGTGGGCTGTCTGCCTGTCTGTTTAACTCTGCAATAAAAAAAAGGGTCGTCTACCCATGGGAGAAGACTAGTAGAATGAAGAAGACTCACTGCACATTGGTCTGGTTTTCCAGGAGGGGGTGCCCGTGGGAGTGCCTCTGGTACAGATGGGTCTGAGGATGAGTATCGTCGAAGGCGGTGCCAGGTGCAGCTTGGCTGGTTGCTTCTCTGTAATGTAATGTATATTGTTTGGTATGTATGGTAGTCTGGAGTTATTACCTTGGTTACAGTTCTTAGGTACAGGTCGATCTTGATCGATCGATTGATCACGCTCTCACAGTATATCGGTGTGAATCGGTTATAGATATTCTATTTAAATTCCAATAAAAGTTCCACTGGCGAACACTTATTGAAGGTCATACATGTAGGTTAAAATTTAATTTTACACCGCTTTGCGACGTGTTATTGCTGTTAAGGAGAAGAAGCGGCAAGAAACTCCTCAGCAACACGTCTAGCTAAAAATTGATTAACTGATATTTTTTTTATATAAATTTTATACAGAAATATTTTACACAATTATTTAACGAATAATTAATGGAGTTTTAGTAAAAAAAGCATACTCAGTAAGACAGAGACACAATAAAAGAAATGAAAAAGATTATTATAGTTATAATAATGACATGATTTATACTGCAACATATCTCCATAAATTCCTTACATGCTTGGCAAGATAAATACGTTATACAAAATACAGTCTAAGGGGTTGGAGCGAGCCCAAATGAAGTTTTATCATTTAAGTATTCTTCAATAGTGTAGTATCCTTTTTTTAGCTAGATCTTTTTAATTTAGTGAAAGGCACATCTAACTTTTCATTCGGAATCATGTTGAAGAAACGTATAACAACCCCCAAGAAAGAGGACAATACTTTTTGTAATCTAAAAGGTGGCAACATCAATCTATTACAAAGCCTGGTGTTGAAATTTTTTTAAAATTTTCGTCACGTGCAATACCGAAAAAAATCTTTCTTCGTCCCACCATGGACGGGATTCAGTTTGAAGGTAAGGTGAAGGTTTTATCCTTACCTGTGATGATAGTGCAGGCCCCAGGGCGCTGGGAAGGTGGTCTGGTGGGCCATGACGTCACGGCATCACTCCCCGCCGCTCTCTCCTACCACAGTCACTACATTCTCCAAATCCCTCATATTCTGACCACCTGGGGACAATATACTATTACTCTTGGGTACACTGATTGATAATATAGAAAGAAAGAATTGTCTTAATGAGGATAAACAATTTAACAATACAGAGAAGAATAAAGTCTTGAAACTGGACCCAAACTCAGCACAATGCTGGCCACTAGGACCAGCGCTGTGTATTGTGAGCTTGTGAGTGAGACATCTTATCGTCGGGACAGTGCGTGGTTAGTTGTGCGTGTAGGGGCAACCCTGCGGAGAAGAATCACGTACGGCTGTGTAAGTTAATAAAAGTGTTTAGTTAAAAACTGGTGTTTCCTTCTAATTCTAAGTACGTACCCTCGCTCGTACGTAACAGTTGTTTACGCGGGTGGGGTATAGATATACGGCACATTTATTTAATATGAACAAATTCGAACTTTTTTAATATAGGTTAGAAGGCTTAGCCTTCGTGGTTATTTTTTTTGTATAACCACCCAAAAATTATTTTATATCTCAAGTAATAAATAAATGTGCAGTATATCTATACCGCACCCGTTTGTGCCATTTATATTATTCACCAACTAAATTAATATTAAAGGTAAAATGCACAGTTAATAAATTAGATATGTGCAATTGTGGTAGTATAATAAATAAACCTTCGCCTCATTATTTAATTAAAACAACTTGATTTGAGTGCATGACGTGTAATTGTCCTCTTGTCCATCTCTTTGTTTTCTTTTCTACATAATTCCCTATATTTGAGCCAATTCTTGCTCACTGGTGAGAAGAAATCGACGGGAAGAAAGTAGGTAGTCCTTTTGTGCTCTGTGCGTAACTAAAAATAATTTTAAATTTATATTAACAATACTTTAAGCAAATTGTGTAGTGATACAAACACTCTAAATATGTATCAATCAATAATAGTGGCCATAAGATATACAAGATATAATAACATAGAAGACAAGTGATTTGACAGTAAGTCGTAAGTGACAGTGGTTTGGGATCAATATTATTAACCGACTTCCAAAAGGAAGAGGTTCTCAACTTGGCCGGTTTGTATTTTTTTTATGTATGTACACCGATTACTCTGAGATTTATGATCCGATTTACGTGATTCTTTTTTAGTTCGACACGGAATAGTTGCCATTTGGTCCTCTAAAAATTTAACATACTTTGGCAAAATAGTTTTCATTTTACGAACATTTGTTTGTTCCCGTTTCTTGGTACGTATATTTTTAAGGCGCGCTGCACCTTTCGTAGGTCTACCCATACATAGCTAGACACTAAAAAGTTAGAAATAAAAAAACTTCGTTTAAAAAAACCGACTTCAAAAACTTGAAATAATCGGTGCAAAGTAAAACATAAAAATTACTATATTTTGAAAAGTATTAAGCACTAACTTTAAGATGTTTAAAATAAGATATTATGATTAAAAATAGCTTTAGAAATAAGTTATTTAATACTTTTTAGTTTTTGAAGTCGGTTTTTTTAAACGATTTTTTGTATCTATAATTTTTTATATTGTTTTAGTATTTAATTGTATTTTTCTATTGAATAAAATATACTAATACTACAAAAAAAAACATACAAGAACTGTGCCGTAAAAGACATTTGAAGGAGATCCGGTGAGTTCCTTTTGTTGGAAAAAAAGAAAATTGGAATATTTCGATACACTAATTGTGCTCAAAATGTTGTTAATTAAAATTGAACCAAAGAGTAAAGAATAGTATATTCCAAGTGTAAAGATTATTATTGTTACACACCGACTAAGTAAACGCACACCTGGTTTATTACCTTTCCCGCATTTGGACTTCTTTTGTTTATTTTGTGTTTAATATTTGCAATTAGACAGTAGCCTATTGTTACTGTACTCGTTTATAGCCGTAGGTGTGCAGGTTACGTTTTTTGGGGAAAATTCAGTCCACGCGGTCGGGTGTTGTATTGTATAGTTATAAAACAATGCCCGAACGGAGGGGTGAGGCAGTCTAGCGAGAACCACGATCAAAGTAAGACGTGTCCATTCGATAAGCGATATAGTGACGGACTTTGCGCGTGTTATTGAATCGTGCAGTTTGTACTGGCTGTATCCAGTTATATTTATACGTGTTTGTACAGTTCTAATAAATTCTATAGTAATTCCAACGGCATTATAATTCGAGTCCTGTAGCTCGTAACATTATGTTTCCAATGATTGAAAGCAGATGTATTGATCGCCAAGATCACGGCAAAATTTTAAAAGCGTCATAAATTCTTCGATATTTCCAATCAGAGTATATCTCAAAGAATAATAAAGACAGAATGGTAACGTGATTGCTTCGTGGAGGGGCGCTCAATATTCACGCTGCGTTATGTCGCGACATTGAATAAGACGCGGCGACAAATCGCATTAACGCGTACTGGTTCCCACCGAAACCAATATCCGTGGGGGGATTCTTAATACGGCTTACGGAATATTTTTATTTTGTATTTTTTTTTAATTGACAGAAAATTAATGAAGACTATTTATTTCAAAATGGAATCTCCCACTTCATTTCAGTCGTATTCAAGTCAGACAAAATGTTTTTTTTTTAAACTACTCCACGCGCACGAAGTCGCGGGCAGATGCTAGTTCATTATATAAAGACAAGGTGCCAGGGGCTAGGGTACTTTCCTGACTGGATGTCTATCACCCCTGGTCTAATGTATGTCGCCATAACAACCTCAAGTTGTTAAGCGGCTATCATCGCCTATGGACATTTGCAACACCAAAGGTGGTACAAATGAGATGCTGCTCTCTTAAGGGAGACTTAAACCTGGTCACTAATGCCGGAACACAACTCAAGGTTGTTATGGCGACATGCTTTAGACCAGGAGTGGTAGCCATCCAGTCGGGCAAATGCCCTACCACCTGGCTGTGCGTTGTTTTGTCGCCTCTTACGACAAAATTGTATTCTTTATTCGTTCCTGCACGGATAAAAATTGTATATACTTACCAGGAGTACTTTTACAGGCGCATAATATACTATTTCTGAAGCTATTCAAGTATTTATGCAACTAAAAAGTAGAAAATATATATTTACAAAAAAAACGGACTTCAAACTAAAATGCAAATAAATCTACAACATCCTGGGAAGGTTCAGGGAGGAAGGAAAGGAAATCTACAACAAGGGAAGCCAGACAGACTGACCGTAACGAGTTACGTAACGAAGCGGTTTACCCTGCCATAAGAAGTTATCACTTCAAAAGACAAACACACTTTACCTATAATATGTAAGTAGTTCTGTGGGATACATGAATATAGCCAAAAAAGTGGTGCCACAGTCAAATTTCAAAAACAAACTCGTCGTAATGTCAACGCGGACGAAGCTTCGCTGGCAGTGTTACTAATGCAATCAG
The DNA here is from genome assembly GCA_949752895.1 of Dendrolimus pini. Lineage (NCBI taxonomy): Eukaryota > Metazoa > Arthropoda > Insecta > Lepidoptera > Lasiocampidae > Dendrolimus > Dendrolimus pini. The sequence goes on from OX457151.1 coordinate 11,525,358, forward strand.
AAAACTTAAAACTATTAAAAGCGAGACTTGAAACACAACTACCGCTTTATCTGGAATCGGTTAATACACTAAACGGATTGGGGGCGCAATATCTGCGCCCCGGAGTGCGGCGGAAGCCGTGCCGGGTTCATTTCCGCACTGTCTCCACTAATAACATTGACTGTGTGACTCTTCTTTATATAATATACTAATATATAAAGCTGAAGAGTTTGTTTGAACGCGTTAATCTCAGGAACTACTGGTCTGATTTCAAAATTGTTTCAGTATTAGATAGCCCTGTTATCGAGGAACGCTATAGGCTATATTTCATCACGCTAAGACCAATAGGAGCGGAGCACCAATGAAGAATGTTTCAAAATCGGGGGGTTTTGTAAACAAATTCCATGCGGACGACGTCGCGGGCACAGCTAGTTATATATATTATAAACGTGAAAGTTTGTAAGAATGTATGTATGTTTGTTACCCTTTCACGCAAAAACTACTGAATAGATTTTGATGAAATTTTACAATAATATAGCTTACACATCAGAAATGCTATAATTTATAAAGATATAATGTTAATTATCCAAAATATAACGATATTCCATCACCACGCGGGTGGAACCGCGGGCACAGCTAGTTTAGAAATAAACGCCATAATTTATGTGAAAACTGATCTACATATTGTTGGCAACACAACTGAATAATATTATTTTTAAGCTTGCAACACTGTCGTTGCTTTTTCTTCTTTTTTCATTTTGGTTGTAGCGGAATGCGCACGTAATTTTTGTTTTATTATAAGTTACCTGTAATACTTGCAACAACTCAGAAGGGTTTATAGTAATAAAAGAACAGCAGCTGTCACATAGTCATAACCAGAGAACCTTACGGTCTTAACACATCAATTACACGAACTGTTCACACTCTATAAGCATTTTTAAAACACCTCGCCATCCCTCCAACAATTTTATAGTACATGGAAACTTAGCAATTGGCACAACCGATACCGGATTGAAGTCATTGATAGACTATTTTAATTAAAGTGTTATGAATTAAAAGAATTGAATACATTACTGTTTGGAAATTCCAGATAATATTTTATACAAGATATTATATTAAACAATATACTTAAAGTTTTAAATGTAATAAAACAAACCGAACACAGTACAAATCTCGTCTGCCAACATAAAAATGAAATGTAATGACTACCGTCTATATACGATTGAGAGACCTTGAATTATAACCTACACAATTGCCACAGTATATTCCGATTGTATCGTTTAAAATAAGAGGGTACATAACAAAATTAATTATCAACTTTAAACGGCAATATGACAAGAACAACTATGCTACTAAATGACTGTAACATACCACCACCAGTTTAAATAATTAAAAAATACTCATTCCTACTGAACTGTCAAAATTATCATCTTAGATTTAATAAGGGTGCATGGTTTTGTTTGCATGCTAAACAAAATTTAAAATGGCTGCCGAACTGTAAAGCGATATTTATATATATTAAAACATTTTTTTAAAATATGACAACGCTCGCTCGATTTGATTTGAATGCGATCATCCGCTTCGACTGAATACTGTTGTTTGCGCACGTGCCTGAGGGGTAGGTAGAGGTGTAACAAATAAAAACCACCTCACGTAACAGGGGTGCTATTCAAATTTCAATTATTCGAAAATATTCTATATTATACTCGAGTATAGCAGATCGATTGATGGCTCAACTGTGATGGAAAGCTGTTACCATCGCCTATAGACATTTGGAACACCCAAGGTGCTACAAACGCGCTGTTGCTCTTTAAATGGAGACTGAAATCAAACCAGGGGGTGGTAGCCGTCTGGTCAGGAAAACACCCTACCACCTGGCTGTGGGTTGTTTTGTCGCCTCTTACGACAGGCCGTCCGGCCGCAGGAAATTATATTCTTTCTCCGTTCCTGCACGGATATAACAGATAAGGATATCATGGATACGGATACCACGGATACGGATATCACGGATACGAACATCACGGATACGAACATCACGGATACGGACATCACGGATAACATTTACAGTCTAAATAGGGATTCAGTTTTGCCAAAATGAGCACGGAACCCAAGGAACAATCTGGCCACCCCGACCCCCAAAGGGCTAGCCCCATCGCCAGTTAATATTGAATTAGCTACATTAGCAGACTGGCCCCATGAGACGTGTTGTTTCTAAGTTGAAAGCTTTTGTTGCAGTGATGAGTATTGTCTCTAAAAAATCGGTCAAGTGCGTGTCGTTCGACACATAACGGTTTTTATTTAAAATGCGTATAAAACAGTTAAAAAAAATCTAATTAAACTATCCTATAAATGAACCTAACTTTATATAAATATACATACAATAGTTAAAAAAAATATATTTATGGTCTTATAGTCTATGGGTAGAATACAATACAAATAAGTGAAGTTTTCTTTTATTCAATTATATGTAATTTTATATTTTTTTTAAACAAATAATTTATTGAGAAGTTGACAAACAGGCAGCCAACCTGATGGAAAGTGGTTACCCTCGCCTATAAACGTACGCAACACCAGAGGCGAAGCCAACTCGTTGCCAGCTTTTAAGAGGGGCTAGACATATGGAAAGGGGGGATGGAATAGACAAAGTGGGTAATAATTGTCTGAATAAAAAAAAAATGTGAGTGTGTGCGGTTCACACGCAGTAGAAGTAAAACTTCAGAGATTATACTCACAGATGAAACTTCTCTAACTTGTATTAATATAAATATAATTCATTTTGCCTAAATCCGTTAACATATTGTTACGAGTGCGGGACTCGAATTAAAAATGGCGTTGGAATTACTATAGAATTTATTAGAGCTCTACAAATACGTATAACACAGGTACAAATATAAGTGGACACAACCAGTACAAATAGCAAGATTCAATAACACGCGCAAAGTTCGTCGCTATATAACGAATGTTCACACTTCTTGCTCGTATCATAATCGTCGCTGCATCGATACAATAGGGCTGCGAGCCCGCATAGATCGGATTTCTTAGAATCGATTCGACACACCTGCCTAATGACTGCCATAAAAGATGACAATACACAATGGACTGTTATTCTAATCACGAATTTTACAAACACGAAGTTTTGTAATTTTTTTATTATAGGAGTTCAGCAGACGGGCAGACGGCCCACTTGATAGAGAGTAGTTACCATCGCCTATAGACATTGCAACACCAAAGTTGCTACAAATGCGCTGCTGCTCCCTTAAGGGAGACTGGAACCTGGCCACTGATGCCGGAACACCACTCAAACTTGTTATGGCGGCATACTCTAGACCAGGGGTGGTAGCCATCCAGTCGGGCAAACGCCCTACCACCTGGTTGCGTTGTTTTGTCGCCTCTTAAAATAGGCCGTCTGGCCGCAGGAAATTGTATTTTTTCTCCGTTCCTGCACGAATTAGTAAACGAAGTCTAAATGCGGGAAGGTAATAAACTGCGCTTTATGGCAGGAAGGTGTGTATTGACTTTTGTCGGCATGTAACACTATTCAAAATAAACTTCTTAAGTATCACTTTCAATGTTTTAGTCTAAAAAACATTATTATCAGTTTTATTTCGGTCCAAATTGGACCTATATTCAATCATCAATTACCGTAGAAAACATTATTTGGGCCACCTGCAAACAAAGCACATTTATTACCCGCCGGCGTTGTTTGAGCTAATAACATAGAAGCAGTTTTATGAGCGTCTTCTTTTGTTTAGTTTGTATTTAAAATTTGTAATTAGAAAAACATCCCATTGTGTATTGTAATATTTTATGGCAGTCATTAGCCAGGTGTGATTCTAGGAAATTCAGTATACGCGGCTGAGCAGACATATTGTATTTGTACAGTATAAAGCAATGCCCCAATTGAGAGATGAGACAGTCGAGCAATAATCACAAGCGGAGCAAGACTTGTGTACATTCGGTAAGCTATTTAGTGACGGACTTTGCGCGTGTTATTGAATCGTGATTTACGTTTGAGCGGTTGTGTTCAGTTTTATTTGTACCTGTGTTATACGTGATTGTGTAGTTCTAATAAATTCTATAGTAATTCCAACGGCATTTTAATTCGAGTCCTGCAACTCGTAACAATATTTTAAGTCCCAGGAACCCTGGAAAGATTTTTATTGAAATACAAACAGTGTGTGAAGTCAGAATGCAATATTGCGACATAGGTTCCGTTTCCGGGGCACGCCCATTTCCCCTCCAGTCTGCCTCCCCAAAAGCAAACCAAAACCACCCACCCAAGAGATCTGTCTGAACACTGGTATCCTAACATGATAAATTATTTTATTGCTAACATTGTTACACGTCTATTACGTGTATAATTTAGTTAGTGTAGTTATTAGTTATTAGTTAGATGATACTTCAGACGGCAACGTGTAGTATTTATTGTCGATGCTAATATGAACTGAATTTAACTAATTTACTTTATTATTCCGACACAGTTTTCACTGAAACTAGCTTACATTCTTTTTACAAATACTGCGGTATTTTGTGTCCCGGGAATTTGAAGGCGGTATAAGCTTGTTTCGGCCTATTCACTTCTAACGTTACCTAATGAAAAAACTTTACAATCCAGCTAAAACTAGTACAAAAGAATGTTAATATAAAAGAGGCGCCTATGTGTTTGTTTGTCATAGTGTCGGGCCCCCTGCGTCCGATCATTTAGCTAATTGCAATGGCATTGTCCTGCTCACCCCCGCGGGGAAGTGTCGTCAACAAACTCACTACTACCGCATCACAATGACAAACAAACACTTTTATGTTCTGCTATTCATTTTCGATATATTAAAATTACTATACAGTACTAAACTAACTTAGAAAAATACAATTAAATATTAAAAATAAGCTAAGTTATCTTGATATATAAAAATGAATGTTTGTGTGTATGTCCTTAATAGTATCGTAAACTATACATCCGATTTTGATGATATTTTGTGTGTGTGTGTTTGAGTGGGTCCCGGGATGGTTTACAGCCACAATTGGAACTGGTAGGTGGCGCTGAGATTGGGTTCTAGAATCCTCCTAATCACCGGGGGTGATTTTGGTGATTTTGTTTTTGTGTCATGAAACAAAGCCTTTTATGAATTCAGAAAATATGGCGGTACAGAGTTCGCCGGGTCAGCTAGTATATCAATAAATACTATAGGTCGCCCGTGGTTTTTTCGACCACAATAATTACTGTCAAAGACTATACTGATTTAATTAATATAAACGAACATTTTACATTTGTACAATACAAATAAGTTAAGTTTTCTTGCATTGCATACATTGCATTGTATTCTTCTCATAGTCCTTCAAGACTATAAATAGAATACTGAGTCCAGATCACCGTCTTCTATGGGTAAGGTGCCCTTCTGGGCCAGCCTTCTGGCTGGCTACGTTTCCTCGCTGGATCGCCATACTGATCCGTTGGCCGAGGTAGGCACCAGCCCTCTGATCACTTCAAGAGTCAATGAGTGGTTTTGATCAATGTTGGTAGTTGGACTCCACGGTCCAAGCGTCTCGACAGCAAACGGCACAAACATATAACTCACTGAGGGTTCCATATTTGCGCCGCTTGAGTGATCCAGCTGTTTCCGCCGCCGAACCGGCCGATCTAGACGTGTTCGGTAAATGTGATGCGGCCAACGTGTCTATGCAAGTCGCATCCTACACTATGCTTCTATAATAACCATTTCGCCAAGGCAACAATAATTAAAATAGTATATATGCGTGTTGTCTGTAAAATACATAGTAGTGTATGTGTAATGTTTTTTTATTGATTTAATGTATTTTTTATGCGTTATTTAACAAGTATATTAGCATTCTGCACTCCTTCTCTATATAACACGGACATATCTTTATCTTTATAACACGATTATCAGACAATATTTTCTTAAGTATATAAAAAAAAAAATTTAGAACTAGGCATGTTTGCTGAAGAGTTTCTTGCGCCGCTTCTTCTCTTCAAGCCACAACATGTTGTGAAGCGGTGGTAAATTAGATTAGGCTCCCATAGAGTAAATAATATCCATAAACAAAATTTAAAACTAAATAATTAAAATGAACAAGTTGGCGGTAGGCTGAATAAAAACTTTGACAATACACGTTTGACAAATGTCATCTTTGTCTTCCGTGACCACGGCCACTGAAAAGCGGCCGAAACGTCGGATAAACCTAAATCAAATAAATTACCGCGCTTAAAACCGTTAAAACGTAGTTTTATTACGATTATCAGACCTCAAGTCGAATACGCCACTCGCGTATGGAGTCCTTTTTATAACAAATATACAGATGCTATTGAACGAGTTCAAAAAAGATTTCTACGTATAATGTACTATAGGTTAGTAGCGGCCATCTCCCATACTCTGAATTACTACTTAAATATAACCTACTGTCATTCTCTAATAGACGTCTCTTACTGGGTGCTATGTTGCTCTATAAACTTTGTCACGATTACATAGATTGCTTGCCTCTTACTAACACTATTTGTTATTGCGTCCCAAGGACAGTGCTTAGACGCGCGGTTAAAATTGGGCGGCTTTTTTCTACGACTTCCTGTCGTACTAACGCAAGACTTCGTGCCCCAATGTACCCACTCGTCAACAACTACAATATATATTGTGAAAACATCGACATATTTGCACTTCCCTTGGGTGCTTTTAAAAAACATGTCATTAACGCCATTAAGGACCAAACACTGTAATTGTCTGTCTTTTTTTTCTGTCAATTTGTATCTCTGTTATTTTTATCCTCCACACACAATTAAATGTAAATTATGTATATAAGCGTGTTGATTTGTTTCTTTTGATTGAGAGCGACAGAGTGAGAGAGTGTGAGAGTGTGTGTGTGTGTGTGTGTGGGTGCGTTTGAATTGTATATGTTCCGGTTTCCTCTAGAAATTGTACACTACCATCTTGATATTCGTGGATAATGTAGTAGGATAAACACTGACTTTGTACCATTTACCTTTTTTTCTTATGTAACTTTAGTGTATATCTGTTTATTGTCCTTAATAAATAAAATATAGACAATTTAAAATTGAAAAAAAATTATAATAAAATAAAATAAACTACAAGTAGCATGGCCTGGATTCACCCGCGCTCTGTCCCGCTCCCGTGGTATATAGCGTCATGTTATATAGCCTATGACACTCCCTGTTAACGTAGCTTTCGAACAGTAAAAGAAGTTTTAAAATCGGTTTAGTGTATCCAGAAATTACCCCCTACAACATTAAAAACTCACAAACTTCACCTGATTATAATATTAATATAAAAGTAGAGATAAGTGTGCGAAGTTTCATACTTTTCCCCGTGCAGGAACGGAGAAAGAATACAATTTCCTGCGGTCGGGCGGTCTTTTGTAATATGCGACAAAACAATCCACAGCTAGGTGGAAGGGCATTTGCCCGACTGGATGGCGACCACCCCTGGTCTAGAGTATGCCGCCATAACAACCTCGCGTTGTGTTCCGGCATTAGTGACCAGGTTCCAGTCTCCTTTAAGAGAACAGCAGCGCATTTGTAGCACCTTTGGTGTTGCAAATCTCCATAGGCGATGGTAACCGCTTTCCATCAAGTGGGCCGTCTGCCCGTTTGCTGAAACTCCTGCAATAAAAATTAAAAAAAAACTCCTCCGTCCGCACAATTTTCGTAAAACAGTTTAAGTGGTTTTTATTGTAGTTCTAAATAAAACTTTTTCTTTCTTTCTTTCTGATATAAAGTTATTATAACACAATTCGGTTAGTACATGCTTCTTCGCTTTATTTAAATTATATATTAAGATGGTAGTTGACGGGATATTTTATTTTAGTTGTAAAAATTGTGTTCAGCGCCTTTTAATATTTTAGTTATTTATGTGGAAATTATTAAAAAAATTCAGATTAAAAAACATTTGAAAGAAAAATGTTCGTATATTTGTTACCTCCACGAAACGCTTTATATATCGGCACCTCTTTCTGTATTTTAAACCCTAAAAAAACTAATTAGTACTACGAAATTAAAAAAATAATAATCTGACCTAAACCAACCCTTGATTATTTATTTGCGTTGCATCAAATACAAGCCGATTAACTCCTTGTAAAATTAGCCCCGAACAACCCTTCTGGCATGCAACCCTCAACCCTTAACTTTTAACCCCTAAATGCCCCGATGCTATTGTTAAACCCTGTTCATTATAACGAGCAATTGTTTATTCAACAGCCCATTACACGCTGGAGTGAAATGTTGCTCTTCATATTTTGACAGGCGTTGACTTTTATATTATTGACGCTGTGATTTTATTTTACGGGAACAGTGAACAAATTACATTATTACAGTTTTATATATAAATTTACTACCTTAGATATTATATTTAGTATTTAATATATAACCCTGAGTGTTAATTATTTCTGCCGTGCACTGGTAAGACTCTTGGACCGTGGGGTCCTCAGGCCATAAGCCTCTACAAAAAAAACGACTCATTGTCTCTTCGGGGGATCAGAGGGCTGGTGCGTTCTTCGGACAACGGATCAGTATGGCGATTTAGCGAGGTAGCGCGGGCAGCTTTCTAGGCATTTTACCCAACCCATTGACTTCCATGACCTAGGCTCAGTATACTTTTTAATAATAAATAAATAAAAAATAAGTAAAAGTATTCTACTATAGTCTTGACCTCTATTGGTCGAGTTGCAGACTCATTAGTTTGAAACCTATTTTCGTATAGAAATATGTTATTTAAATATGATTTTTATTATTTACTAGCTTCTGCCCGCGTCTTCGTACGCGTGGAATAGTAAAAAAAAGTAGGTACCTAACTAACTTATTAAAAGAAACCCCGATTTTTAAACATTCTTCATTGGTGCTCCGCTCGTATTGGTCTTAGCGTGATGATATAAAACCTATATCCTTTCTCGATAAATGGGCTATCTAACACTGAAAGAATTTTTGAAATCAGACCAGTAGTTCTTGTGTTTAGCGCAGTCCAGCAAACAAACAAACAAACTCTTCAGCTTTATATAAGATATATAAGTATTATTTATTGTTTTCATGTTATTTGTTTTTGCTATTTACGTAAAATGATTAGTTGTGTTTTATTTCATTTTTCAACAACATTCTTGTGTTTTTGGACTATTTTGAATTTTTCAACTTTGGACGTATGGTATAAGTGCAATATTAGTGAAAAACACAAAAGAGGTTATTTTTACAAAAAAAACCCATTAATATTTCAAGGAATATACATTTTCTGGATTCGTCTTTATAGGAATTGCAGAAGGGGTAAGTATTCATCCCAACCCTTCCCTTCCACACCTCCAAATACTTGAAATCAAGGTGCTGTATATCTATACCGCAAAAATATTTATTTTCCCGTCACAAGAGTCACTGTTATTAGTATTATGATAGATTAGATTGGATAATTAATTTTAATGTATTTATTTATTTATCCAACAAGGATCACACAGCTTTACACTGTTCCAAATATGATAATAACAACAGCATATAATATAATATAATAAAAACAGTGCAAGAGCTCTTACTTTGTAGGCCAAACTTATGCAAATATAAGTTTTTTGTTCAATTTATTTAGGAAACATGCAATAATTGGACCTACTTATGCAAAATGTAACCAACCGACATACTTTTTTGAAAAAAGCCGTGTTTATTAAAATTTTGCAAAAAATATTTAGAATATTGTATATTCTAATGTACAATATTCTAAACATTTTTTTTCCAAAACACATTTTTTTGTATGCAAAATTTTAATTAAACGGCTTTTTCTCAAAACTGTCAGTATGTGGGCTGGTTCCATTTTGCATAAGTAGGTCCAATTAATAATATTAAATATAAAACACAAAATGAATAAATATGTCAATCAAATTTCCAGTCAGAGACTTTGGGCCCATGGAGCCAAGTGGCCACAAATTATTTAAAAAAAAACGCCTGGTCGATACAACAGGAGACTGGAAAGCTGGAGCTTACCTCGCTCAAAGGATTAGCCTCTGTATCCAGCGAGGTAACAATGGCCAGCGACAGTGGTCTGGTGGGGCTGGCCGGGTTTTAATATAGGTTTTTATTTTTATTTTAGTTTTTTACTGTATATATGTTACAGCCAAAGTAATAAATCCGGATATTATATATATATTATCTAGCCATTATTTATAATATCTATAAATCACATTAACTAGCAATTTTATATAATATCTTGGAAGCCTTGGATAATGTAACAAAACGAGTAGGTATAGGTAAAGATTGTAAAATTATAGGTGGGGGTACACGGCACATTTATTTATTATTCACAAATCTTAACTTTATTAATATAGGTTAGAAGGCTAACCTTAGCCTTCGTGGTAATTTTTTTTATAACCACACAAAATTAATTTTATATCTCAAGTAATAAATAAATGTGCCGTATCTATAGCGCAACCAAAATTATATTTCAATTTGCCCAAGAATTAAAATAACATTGTCATAGATAATAATTCTGCGTTAATTAACATTGTTATAAAGTTATTTAACTTTAATTTATAAAGTAAATTTTAAGCCATAAAGCCATAAAACAAAATTTAAAAAAAAAACAGATTTCAATACAAGTATTTGGTATCACTCTTTAAAGACTACAATACTAAAATATTTAATTTAATACTTTGACTAACTTCGACCTGTTATTATGAATATTATCCGGATAAAGTGATTAATTTATCACATTGTCTAGTCAATTTGGCTAATATATATAATGACCAGTCATTATATATAATAGCTATTTAATCACTATGGCTGTAACATATATATTATTAAGTTAGGTTTATTTATAGGATATTTTAGTTTTTTTTATAAACTTGAACAGTTTATATACATAAATAATCTAAATAAATATATCAGTTTCTACAAAAAAATAATTTATGTAATAAAAAACATGGCTCGAACTAAAACAAGAAAAATTGTGTTTTTTAGGTTGTTGGCAAATGATAATAATTATGTCAATGTCAAAATTTGGTTACTAATTTATATAAGTTTTCTGTACACCTGATAATAATAATTTCAATATATAGGGTTTATAATACAGTATATAATAAAAAGTTTATTTAAGATAAATTAAATTAACTAACTAATCCCAATAAAAACTGGTCAACATAATAGTTTCTTAAGTCTTCCGGACTAGCATAAATAAATAAATTAGATTACCGGTTCTAGGTCTTTCCGGGACACAAATGAAGCTTTTTTTTTAAAATATAAGATGTTGAACATCTTCACATTTTCCACACACTAGGCAGTTGGGAGAATCAACCTTGCCCATGACGTGCTAAAACTTATTATAGGGAAATGACCGGCTCGGATTCTATTTAATAGCTTTATATATGGCCTGTTGAATTTCCCAACAGAAAACAAGGGAAGCTCAATGCTTCCCTTGTGTCCCGGAAAGGCCGCGGGAATTTCAAGTTAAGCGTGAAGGTGGAAAAATTAATATAATAAGTACAATGAGCTTGCGAAGTGTCCAAACAACGCCGCGGGCTTCGACTAGTTGCCAGAACGGTTTTCTAATGAAAAGAGCAAACGGGTGCGCTGTTTGAACTCTCTGTTTGCGTAGCGTTTAATAACAGAGCGGGAATCGACGGGCCAGTGTTGCCAGGGGCTTGTAAACAAACCCCTAGCAGTGGCGTGGACTGCACACGACTCGATTCCCCATAGCCTATCTATACTAATATAGAATTCTGAAGAGTTTGTTTGTTTGCTTGCTTGAACGCGCTAATCTCAGGAACTACGGGTCTGATTTGAAAAATTCTTTCAGTGTTAGATAGCCTATTCTTACTAAGAAAAAAAGATTTGACGCTTAGCGTCGGTTCTGGGTTGCCAGTGCAGTACTTATGGCCTGGCGCCAAAAGGGATCCTTTTCTATGACTATTTATCTTAAAAAATGGCAAAATTTCAAGTTTGTAAAGTGGCAACACTGTTGTTAAGGGTGGATCAGCGCGGCCCCAGGGGCCTATTGCTATTAATAATGTAATGTTTTCCAAATGGATTTGTTTTCTACGCAATTATCATGGGAAGACGTGTTCGTCGGATTGTATAGGCAATCAGGAATAGAATAGAATAGAAGAGAATAGAATACTTTATTGCATAACATTAATATACATTTTAAGTAGTTTAAGTTTTTCTGTTAAGTTTTTTTTTGGTTTATCACTAAAAGCACTTTCTTCCAGACAACCATAGGATGGATTAAAGAAAAATGGTGTAACAGTGGGTTTTGCAATATAAATAGAATAAAAAAAGTATATATAGTATATAAGATTTTGAAATGGCAAGTATAAATAGACATGGTAATAAGACAAAAATATACATATTTTGATATAGTATATTGTTACATGCCCACAAAAAGTGAATGCACACCTGCCTGCCATAAACCTAGTTTATTATCTTTCCCGCATTTGGACTTCTTTTGTTTACTTCATGTTTAAAATTTATATATAATGACAATAGGCTATTGACTATTTGCAAATTTTAAACACAAAGTAAACAACAAAAGTCCAAATGCGGGAAAGGTAATAAACCAGGTGTGCGTCTACTTTGTCGGCGTGTAACAATGTAATAAATTAATATTGCTAGAAGGTAAATAAATTAGTTCTCGTTCTAGACGTTATGGCCAGGTTATAATTGAATTTTGGCCTATGAGTGGTCGTGCCGACCACCCGTGGCTCGGAGCCCAATCCTTTCTACATGCCATTGTCAATTAAGTGTTCAACCAAATTGTAACGATTCACAGGGTCTTATAGTGATAGTAGTGTGCAATGGTGGATCATGGATCGCGCACAGCTGGTCGCTGGATCATTGTGATATTATTAAGTAGATATTTAGGGGTGAAACATAAAATATGTCAAATCTATACATATAATAAAATTGTAGAGGTCAAATTTCTGTACAATGAAAAAAAATTGCTAATAACCGAGTTAGGGGATGTTAGAAGTGAAATAGAACTAATTTAGATTTTTTTTAATTTTTTTGTTTCTGTTTGTCTGTGTGTTTGTACTGGCTAATCTCCGAAACGACTGGACCGATTTACATGAAATTTGGTATGGTGGTAGCTTATATCCCTGGTCAACATATATCAGATACCTTTGATCCCAAAAAATTAAAGAGTTCCCGTGGGATAGTTAAAAAACCGCACCACGCGGACGAAGTCGCGGGCAGAAGCTAGTAATGTACAAAGCATGTAATTACGTCGCTATTTCTTCAAATATTTTTGTCTTTCTTTCAAATATAGGGCTGGTCCCTTGATGTCAGTTTTTTGAGGTTATTCAGCGCAAGTTTCATCCGTGCACGAACGGGGAAACAATTTACTGCGTTGGGGCGAACAGTTTTCTGACCTAATGTGCATATTTTTACAATTACCAAATGCTAACAACGGTGAAGGAAAACATCGCGATGCAACCTGAACATCGATTTAACCGATGTGTCAAACCTGCCAAGTCACCAGGATTTAGAAATTACTGTTTGTATCCATTGCACGAGAGCAAGAGAGATAAGCTAGTGTGCAATCTACGTATATGCGGAATCCTAAACAATTATGATTCGGGCTAAGCTGATAACCTTAGCACAATACAGCAAATACTGCAGAAGCAAATCGAAAAGTTGGCAAGTGTACTAACTAATCAAATGACGTATATAAAATATAACTCAATATGTTTTATTGGAGAGGAGAAAATTTTGCAGATCACAAAGACCTATGGTTACAGCCAATAGAGAGAAAATTGAAAAGTATTTCTAATTATGAAGTTTTATCGATCGATACTAACGAAAATATTAATATCAAAATAACCGAATTCAAAACTGATATCATTTTATTATATTTTTTTATTGCAGTTGTTCAGCAGACAGGCAGACAGCCCACTTGATATAAAGCGGTTACCATCGCCTATGAACATTTGCAACACCAAAGGTGCTACAAATGCGCTGCTGCTCTCTTAAGGGAGACTTAAACCTGGTCACTAATACCGGAACACAACTCAAGGTTGTTATGGCGACATACTTTAGACCAGGAGTGGTTGCCATCCAGTCGGGCAAATGCCCTACCACCTGGCTGAGGGTTGTTTTGTCGCCTCTTACGAAAGACCGCCCGGCCGCAGAAAATTGTATTCTTTCTCCGTTCCTGCACGGATAAAACTTATAAATAATAAATATAATATAAATACCTATTATAATAAATGAAGAAAAAGCCCGATTGCACGTTACTTCTGTCGGTACAAACTATATTAAATCTTTGTGTTAGGAGTGGGTAATTTTTGCGACTGCTGCCTTCCCTGTATATAATGCACGTTTCTCGAATTCCCTCCTGAATACCTATTCCACTCCTTACAAATCCATATTATCAATTGAAGACGTGAGTGGATGAAGGTGATATGTCGCATATTCGGTTTTTTGCTTTTTTTGCGTAGATGTAAGTTATAAGTCGATACCAAATGACTACAGACCTTAGACCATAGATATAAGGCATATTTAAAAAATAAAAAGTTGCTAAAGGTGTTAAGTTCAGTTCAGTTTCAAATAAAAGTAAAACTTTTATCTCGATTTACTCAGAATTGGAATTATGCGACTTATCACCTTCATCCACTCATGTCTTCAATTTTAATCAATTAAATAAAAAATGATAATGAATTACGATTAAACAAACCTAATCGGAGCTCAGGTGATGAGAAATTTGAAAAAAACTCTACTTTATCATACTCCTGTCGGTACAGTCAATGGTTATGGCCTTGTGTCGGGAGTGGGTATTTTGCGCGCCTGCTGCCTTCCTTGGATATAATCCACGGTTCTCAGGTTACCTCTCCTGAACATGAATTTCACTCCAAATAAAATCAGGTTATCAATTTCAATCAATTAAATAAAAAACTGAGATGTGTGCTGGGACACATATTAGAAGTGAAACTTCAACGGACAAGTGGAAAATCTTCAACTGACAAGTGACAAAATGAATCGCAACAAATTTTTTACTTGAAGTTTTACGGGCAGGTTTTCAAACTGTACAAGTAACATTAACAAACTAAATGGGTAAATTGAAACGCTATTGGAATATTTTAAAAATTCATGATCGCATAAGTACCTATATTTTACAGTGTGTTTAGTAATCTTTTAATATACGGATTACGGACGTAAGAGTGTTCAGTAGGTGTGCATTACTAAAATATTAAATTTTTTGTCACTCACTTTGTATATATAATAATGTTTTTTATTTTATTTCTGTAAGATGAAAAAAAATCTGGGCCAAATTTTCCGCCCCCTAAAATCTGCCGCCCTAGGCTCCAGCCTACTCAGCCTACTGGTAAATCCGCCACTAGGACAAACCGACAACCAGAAAGTACCTGGCTATTGGGGGGAACATGGAAAAATGGGCAGACGGTGACTCGCCACTGCCTGCATGGGCCCCTAAAATGCCATACAAGACAGGGGCAACATGGGTGTGAGTGACTAAGGGGTGTCGAGAAGTGGGCTGCAGGTTTACCGAAGCTACTTCCGACGTTAGGCCATTTATCACTTCCACCCCTGGAGCTTGAGTCTTAGCTCTAGCGATCTCCACTCCGTGCTGGCTGGTAAGGCAAGCACGGAGGTGGGGGCCTTGCCTTGGCCCCCGGAATCAGGTTCGAGGTGTCGCTACTTACCTAAGGCTTCGCCAAAAACCCCTCTGCGGGATTATTATATATATTACATACCGACAAAGAAATGAGCACCTGGTTTATTACCCTTCCCGCATTTGGACTTCTTTTGTTTACTTTGTGTTTAAAATTTGCAATTAGAAAATAGCCTGTTGTTATTATTTTCTTTTATGGCCATTCGCAGGAATAATTAACCAGGTGTGCAGATTACGTTTTCTTGGAAAAAACTCAGTCCTCGCAGTCCATTGTTGTATTGTTCAGTTTACTATAAAACAATGTCCGAACGGAGGGGTGGGGCAGTCAAGCAAGGATTACGATACGAGCAAGACGGACTTTGCGCGTATTATTGAATCGTGCAGTTTGTACTAGTAGCGTCTAGTTCTATTCTATAGTAATTCCAACGGCATTTTAATTAGAGTCCTGTAGCTCGTAACATTATTATTATTATTGAGTATCTTGGAGCCAAGAAACTCTCTCCATGTAAATGGCCCTAAACCTGGGAGCTGTAATTAAAATAATGATTGAAGCGTCATTAAAAACTTGTAATACCATCTTTTTACCATCAAGTTGGTATGAAGGCGTATGTCGTCGAGATTGTGGCTTGTAATGTTGTCGCATGGCTGTGACGTCACCGCGGGGGGCCCACGCGGGGGCGAAGCAACTGTACGGTGACAATGATTAATGGATTTTGCAATTTCATGTCTTGTCAGTTGTCAAGTTTATATATCTTATTAACTATTGTTAATAAGGGATTGCGACAGGCTGATTAAAAAATAATAATATCAGCCAATAAATGTTCCACTGCTGGGCTCGGACCTCCCATTATAGGGGGAACGGACAGTATACCCCCCACGCTTGTCCAAGGCGGCTTGGCAGATTTGACCCATCGGGTATCTCGATGTTTAGGTTGCATTACGATGTTTTCCTTCGCTGGTGTTAGCACGTGGTTATTGGAATTATACGCACATTTGATCAGAAAACTGACTAAGTGGTGCATGCGTTCCGGCCAGGATCGAAGCCGCGCCCTTTGGGTTTGGGATGCGTGCGCTAGCCATTACGCTACCACACTTATTAGACATATAAAAAATATATCTTGAAACAGATTTGAATTGTGAATCATTCCAGTAGGGCTTGCGTTGCAAATGTCTACAGACGATGGTATCCGCTTTCCATCAGGTGGGCCTTCTGCCTGTTTGCTGAACTCGTGCAATAAAAAAATTAACGTATGCGTCTCGGGACACCCGACAGAAGTGATAACTTAGTCTCCCCACAGCCAGAAAGACTGGCGCCGTAAGTCGTTACGTAACGAAGTGGTCACTTGAAAATTACAAATCTTGAATATGTATTACATATTCAAAATTCTAATGAATTTCGTGTGTACATTATTTAATATAATTATCGAAATACGGCTAGTGCTGTGGGTTTTAGTGAGAAAGGAAGAGCCTTCCTAACGCTGCCGTATGCGTGAGAGAAAGGGTAGCCAGACAGACTGGCGCCGTAACACGTTACGTAACGAAGTGGTTTACCCTCCCATAAGAAGTTATCATTTCAAAAAGTTTCTGTAACACCTACCGTTGTAACATTTTTAACACATTGACATTTGTTCATTTTAAGACGCTATTAATAGATACCAGATAAAGTGATATATGGTTATTCTCCATTGTTCTTTGATAAATATTTTTTACTTTACTATTAATACTTACTTTCGGGGTTGAGACTTTGGGGCCATGGGGACGTGGGGCTTGTCAACTTTATCGAGACCTTTCAAGGCGATTGAAAGGAGTCTCGCGTGACCAAAGGGCTGGCCTATATTTAGGGCAACGAATAAGCCTTGCCATACAACGAGGGAACGCGGCCAGCATTTTGGGAACGCTCCCCACTGACAGCGATCTAGACTACATCTTTTACTTGTAAGTATGTTTATAGTAGTATTTAGTTTCTAAGTTTTTGTTTGTAGTGTAATTTATTTATTATTATTATTTTTGACAGTTATTTACGAGTTACTTTACCACCACCTCTTATCCTTTAGAGTGGTTTATGGGCAAGATTTTGTTAATCAGTTGCTGAGTAGTTACTTAAATTTAACAAACGATTCTAAGTAAGGCAATATATTTACTTAATAAGAAGATCTAATATTTCAGTATGAGGAATGTCCTGCGTCACAACGCGTCATGGCCACCCCACTAAGGAGACAGCTCTCCCGCGGCGCGCAAATCGCGAATAATTTCCCTCCCTTTGAACTTAAACCAAGTTACCTTTAATCTAAGCCACGAATCATATTTTTAGACAAGCTGCCATTCACGTAACTTTTCGATTATGTATTGGATCACTAGCACTTTTGCCGCGGCGACACTCGCCTATATTCCATATGAACTAAATAAATAGTCTGTAGACAAACAATTACATTGTAACTATATATCCCCACATTTTGCCAGGTGGTAGGGTATTGGATGGCTACCATCCCTGGTCTAAAGTATGTCGCCATAACGACCTTGAGTTGTGTTCCGGCATTAGTGACCAGGTTCCAGTCTCCTTTAAGAGAGCAGCAGCGCATTTGTAGCAGCTTTGGTGTTGCAAAAGTCCATAGGCGATGGTAACCGCTTTCCATCAAGTGGCTCTTCTGCCTGTCTGGTGAACTTCTGCAATAAAAAAAATAGAGGACGTCATTGAATTTTGCTTAAGGATAGTAAAAAGGATAGGTAGTATATATATATACAAAAAAGAAACAAAAGAAAAGAAAATAAAACAAGATAAAAGTCACTCACAAAGTAAACAAAAGAAGACGGTCATAAAAGAGTTTCAATGTTATTGGCTCAAACACCGACGGGTAATAAATGTGCTTTGTGCTTTATCTTAATACCCAAAGGGGTTGGACGAAGATGCTAAGTCTGCGCTTTAAGTTCAATTAATAAATATGAGGTAGTTTGAGTTATTAAATCTACGGTGCTTCCATTTCTAGTATCAAGTGAGAGGAGGACAGCAAACATTGACACGTGTCTGATATTGTAGGTACTCTATTTTTGACATGTATCTACAGAATTAGTAAGTAGTGTATTATTATTAAGTAATAAATTAAGTTAGGTTAAATAATAGAGATTAGGAGTCACCCCTGGTCGATATTCGACTATAATAATTTGTTGTCAAAGACTAAGTATATACTTCTATAATCACAGATTTCGCCAAATCAAAAATATCCGTCTGTGTGTCACATATGTACATGGTAGGGTGTGTAATGTTTTTTTTTTTATTGATTTAATGTATTTTTATGCATAATTGTAAAAAATATAAGCATTCGTGGTTTCTTCTCTGTATAAACATATAAGTGTGCGAAATTTTATGCTCCTCCGTCCGGTACAAAGTTTTTGCTGCGTTTTTGTTTTACGTATTAATAAATAGATATACATTACACACATATACATACATATAAGCCGCGTATTATTAATTCCATTCTCTTTATCTCTATCTCTAACTCTAAAGGTTGGCAACGCGTTCGCTTCGCCGTTGGCGTTGCAAACGTTTATAGGCGACGGTGGTCACTTTCCATGAGTTGGAACATCGTAAAGATTGCCAACTTCGCAATAAAAAAAATACTGACTATTAAGTTCTCGTTACACATTGCGATCCGTTGGCTCTGAAAGCTTGGAACACGGTTTACTCATTTTGTTCGTCTGAGGGAAAAATAATATAAACATAGGTAGGAGTTTTTGGCGGAACTGAAAGGAGATGTTGTGGTGTGCAGTTATATTTTCTAATAATGTGCAAAGTTACTCTAAAATGAACAATAGTTGTAGGATATTGATAGTTTTTGAATAGTAATATGTGTTTTATGAGAAATGTGAACTGTATAGTCAAATGTGGCCTTTTGATTTGTCACAAGAATTCCATTGAACGGCACTAGTTGATTACCTACAGTTCAGTTGTGCTACACATAGGCTTAAGAAAATGAAGAAACTATATTGTAAACTAAGAACTGGCTTAAAGGCCTAGCTGCCAGGCCATAAATCTAAATAATAATAATAATAAACGTAGGTAATTACAAAATTTATCAGCGTTTTCAATGTTTTTCATTTCAGCAAGTCTTCAGATACTTAGTTGTGACATCATTGTATTAATAGGTGAAGCAAAAACTTTGTACCCTTTTTACCAAAATTGCGCGGACGGAGGAGTATGAAAGCACACTTATAGTTTATACATAGGAGTGCAGAATGCTAGTCTTTAATAAAAAATATGTATAAAAATACATTGAATCATTACACACACTACATGTATTTGACACACACATGCATACATACTCTTTTGTTTATTGTTAAAGTCAAATTAACAGTGTAGCCTTGTTGAAATCTTCTTGTTGATGGATGTTGGGGTGCGGATGGGTGATCTAGTTGTTAGCACTTTGCTTTATGCGGATGATGCCGTGCTTTTAGCCGATTCGCCATCAGAACTGCAAACACCAGTTACAATGGTGAAAGATGACTGTCAGGCGAGAGGCTTACATTTGAATGCGATGAAAACAAAGGTCATGTTGTTTGAAAGAGAAACAACCAGAACGAATGCAAGGATAATGGTCGATGATGTTATGCTGGAACAAGTGAATGAGTTTGTATATCTCGGATGTGCTTTTAGCAGGGATGGAAGGTACACCGCTGATATAGAAAGAAGAGTGAATTTGGGGAATAGTGTGAATGGAGCGTTAGGTAAACTTCTAGGCGCTAAGAACCTCAGTCAGAAGGCCCAGCTTGCCATACACAACGCGGTGCTGGTACCTACGCTCACGTATGGAAGAGAGAGTTGGGTATGGAATAGAGAGCACGAAAGTAGAGTAAACGCGGTCGAGATGCGAGCACTGCGCAAAATCTACGGAGTGATGCTCGCGGACCGCGTTCGTAATACCGAAGTAAGAGAGAGATTTGGTCTGAAAGAGAGTGTCGGGGTGAAGGTAAGGAAACGGATGCTCCGGTGGTTCGGGCATGTGGAAAGAATGTATGATGAAAGAATGACTAAACAGATATACAATGCAAAAGTGGATGGATGCAGAAGTCGCGGAAGGCCACGACACACCTTCCATGATCAAATTGACCGTGGAGAAGGAGAGAAGGTGATGTCAGGAGCCTTAAGAACAGACGAGCG
Organism: Dendrolimus pini; assembly: GCA_949752895.1. Classification (NCBI taxonomy): domain Eukaryota; kingdom Metazoa; phylum Arthropoda; class Insecta; order Lepidoptera; family Lasiocampidae; genus Dendrolimus; species Dendrolimus pini. Next base: position 11,546,100 of record OX457151.1, read on the forward strand.
TGCATGACAAGAGCTATGAATGTCAAAGAAGCAAGTGAGGTCTCTAAGAATAAGCCTGTATGGCGCTCTGTTGTTCGTGCCTACCCCGCAAGGGACCTGGCGTGAAGTTATGTATGTATGTATGGTCGAATTTCGACCTTTAGGCGACCACTAGTACAGATAGATAGGCTAAAATGAGTCCTTTTTATGCTTAATGATACTTACTTAATTACATTAAAAACTTACCGAATTATTTACGAAAAAAGTATTCAAAACTCAAAAAATAAATACAAAATGTTTTTGTCACTTTTTTCAAGCACTAAACACTACACTTATGAAGTTTTAATTTTAATTATTGTTATATTATTTAAAATATAAATCAAACAATAAACATTTGTTTTATATAAAAAGAAACTGGGTAATAACAATTCACACTTGGTTATATACATTTTGTATAATTACTGACATTTTCATAAGTTTTATATTTAACACAGTTGTTATAATTGTTCAGATTTTTTTAATATTGTTTGTATCGCTTGTGACGGTACGAGCGCGCGATTCACACTGAAGGCTGTTAGGGCGGTTTTGGAGGGCGTGGCTTATTCCCCCGAATAGGGGTTGTTGACAAAATGGGCGTATCGTGACAATACGGAAAATGTAAATTCAAATTTAACCCTTTGTATTTATTCACAGAATATACACTTTTTTGAAAATTTCAGAAATTCAGCGATAGTTCTATAACAAAGTAATTGTACAAAAGTTATATAACAAAATAATTCTACAAGAGTTATATTACTAAATGTGAATTTTTACGCGATTTCTCCGGTAGTTGTGGACTCCTGTTTTTCAATGTTTCCTTATTCCAAAGAGTATAAGTACTCCCTAGGAGGTCCAATTGTCACCAAGTCATCATCTGATGAGGGCCTCCCGGGGAAATTGAGAGCAACCCTCGAATATTATAAGCGAGTAGCAACATGTTTCATATATTGTCTTCTTTCTAAAGCTATTTATGCATTTGCATAAACAAAAATTAGGAAAGAAAAACTAATTTCAAAAGTAACTAAAAAACATGAAATAAATATATTCTACAATCTTAAAGTCGGTGCCAAGTTAAACAAAAAAATATATAACAATTATGCAAAATCCTACTAGTATTACAAACGAGAAAGTTACTTCACACTAACAAGCAAAAAAAATAAAAATTAACCGACTTCTTTCTACAACATCTTGAAGTTAGTGCCAAGTAAAACAAAAAATAATAATAAAATATAGTAATATTTATATTTTGCTTGGCACCAACTTTAAGATGTAGAAAGTCGGTTAAATATTTTTTTGCTTTTTAGTATGAAGTCCGATTTTTTTTTTTAATTTTTTTTATTTTTTTTATTTGCGCAATTACTTTAATAACTTTAAAAATAATATATTAAGCTCCTGTAGAAATTATATAACTGGCACGCTTTTACAAATTTGCCATCTCGCTCCTCGGTGTACATGCTCTCGACAAGGGTTGTTCTCGATTTCATTTTAATTACACATCACATTTAATCAGATCCTGACATGGTGACTAGTCGGGAGTATAACATTTCGATTAAAGAAAATAATTGAACATCCGTCCACAATCTAGTAACATTCATACCTCCTCCTTTTGGAAGCCGGTAAAAAGAGTTTCTGCTGAAGAGTCCTTTGCGCCGCGTCTTTCCTTCAAGCCACCACATATTACGAAGCGGTGGTGAATTAGATTAGGCTCCCATAGAGTAAATAATAACTAAATAATTAAAATGTACAAGTTGGCGGTAGGCTAAATAAAACTTTAACAATACTCGTTGACACTTGACATCTTTGCCTTCCATGATCACGGCTACTGAAATGGCTGAAACGTCGGAATAATAAAAAACATATAAATTACCGCGGTTTAAAACCGTTAAAACGTAATTTTATAATATACTAGCTGGTCCGGCTAACTTCGTACCGCCTATTTTCTGAATTCCTAAAAGACTTTGTTTCATGATAAAAAACAAAATCACCAAAATCGATCTAGGTGATTAAGAGGATTCTAGAACCCGATCTCAGCGCCACCTACCGGTTCTAACTGTGAATATAAACTATCCGGGAACCCACTCAAACACACACACAAAATTTCATCAAAATCGGATCTATAGTTTACGATTCTATAAAGGACATACAGTCAAACATTCACTTTTATATATCAAGATTAATTCTGCTTCTATGATTCTCAATAAAATATGTATAGAATAAGAAAGAGGTAGGCACTGAAAATCAGTTCTGTGTTGAATTAACCATTTGTCCAATTGCGCCATGCAACGATGGAATTGTTTTCATTTATTAATTTAATATGTATTTTGGTGTGTGTCTCCTTTGACAAATAATCGATTTCTTTCTTCTTTCTTTCGTATACTAGTCGCGTAAAACTTAAGAAAATATAATCGATTAAAAAAATATTTTTTGCTCGTTACTTTTGAAATCGGTTTATTTTTGCTAGCTGACCCGGCAAACTTCATCAATCAATCAATAACAAACGTTTGACATTCAAAAGCAAAAAAATGAACAAATAACTTCACTCAAATTTAATTTGATTTATGAACGACTCGGGACGCACATCAAATGTTTGACAGGTAGGAAAAGTGAACTATATTCCAAGCATTATTTTTCATATTTACAAAAACTTTCAAACCTTCCCTGTACTTCCACAAATAATTCAAAACCAAAATTAGCCAAATCAGTCCAGGCGTTCTCGAGTTTTAGCGAGACAAATGAACAGCAATTGATTTATATATATATATATATAGATTTGTGATCTTTCTTAGAGGAATTATTCTCTGTTATTAGAATATTTACTGCAGTGGGTTGTCTCGATGGCGCTCCTCCACACACGTCGGCTCCTCCCATACCTTCGAGTGGGGGTTCGACCACGCCCAGGGGGGTGGCTGAGCCGGAATTATTCATAGATTTACTCCCAAAGGGTGAGGAGCATCCCTCCTTGTTTATTTATTAATTGCGTGCATTCAGCGATGTTCATATTTTGCATATTTCAACCTTTTGTTTACTGTTCGGTCAAGGCATGAACCAGGTTCAAAATTAACCGCTTTTAGTCGGTTGTAGATGACTATTGCAATTGTCAAAAATCAAAAATAGTGTAAAGTTCGTATATCCTACTATTCATTTCTTTGTCTTACTATCACTTTAAACTTAAACTTAGTCTTCAAAATTTTTATATAAGGTTCATATTTGGGTTACGCAAATATGACCACGTCTCTGAATTTCGGTTGCCAATTCTTTTTCGCCGGAATACTCATATTCTGTCACGTTTTTACAGTTATTTATCCCCACAACCCCGTATTATCTCAGAGAACGCTTTAAATTCATCTCTTTCTCTCACAATTTACGACCTTCTACGAATCTTAGGCTTATTCTTCCAAGCATTATTCATCTTTTCTCAACAATTCTTTTACTGTACAGGCTATTCGACTCTGGTATGAGTTACCTGTTACTGTCAGAAAAAGCTAAATCACTAACAATATTTAAGAACATGACAAAAAGGTACTACCTGCAACATAGTCATGTTTGATATTTTTACACATATATATGTATATATTTATGTATATGTAATATTTATACAATATTTTACATACTTATATGTTTATTAATGAATAAAATATAATTTTTAAACCATTACAGTTTTTTGGTCCTTCGAGCCGGATCACATTACAGTTTTTTGGTCCTTCGAGCCTCGAACTATTACATAAGTAATAATATTTATGTATACCACCTTTCACAAATAAGTATAATACGTTTTATTCCTGCCACGGGTTGTCTGGAAGAGATCGATTCTTAGCGATAAGACCGCCCATTGTGCACATATAGAATATTTTTAGGCTATAAGTTTTTCTGTGTTTTCTGTAATGGTGTACAATAAAATTTTATCTCTTTCTCTCTCTCTCACTTTATCCGTACAGGAGTGGAGAAAGAATACTACTTCCTGTGGCGGGGCGGCCTGTCGTAAGAGGCGACAAAATAACCCACAGCCAGGAGGTAGGGTATTTGCCCGACTGGATGGCTACCATCCCTGGTGTAGATAACAACAACCTTGATTAGTGTTCCGGCATTAGTGACCAGATTCCAGTCTCCCTTAAGAGAGCAGCGGCGCATTTGTACCACCTTTGTCGCTGCAAATGTCCATAGGCGATGGTAACCGCTTTTCATCAAGTGGGCCATCTGCCTGTCTCTTGAACTCATGCAATAAATAAAAAAAATCATTACACTGAAATAGGGATGTTATATCGGAATTTTGATGCCCAAAAACAACAATTTTTAATAATTAGCTAAGTAGCTAAAATAAAATAAAACGAAATTGGACAAGTACATTAAGAATCTACCCGTAAAACTTCAAGTTAAAATTTTGTTGCAATTCATTTTGTCACTTGTCAGTTGAAGTTTTTCCAGTTGTACGTTGCGATTTGTTTTTCCACTTGTCTGTTGCGATTCGTTTTTCCACTTGTCCGTTGCGATTCGTTTTTCAACTTCTCCGTTGAAGTTTCACTTCTAATATGTGTCCCAGCACACATTTCTATTTTTAGCTGGACGTGTTGCTGGGTAGTTTCTTGCCGCTTCTTCTCCTTAACAGCAATAACACGTTCCGAAGCGGTGTGCATAGACTGGGAAGTAAAATTAAAAGTTAACCTATATGTATGACTTTCAAAAGATGTTCTGCAGTGGAACATATTTTTAATAAAAATTGTTGAATTACAATTCAAAAACGACATCAAGGGACCAGCCCTATATCTTACAACACAGTCCACTTACTACATACACTTAGTTGCTTTGATAAGATAGGTTAACAGTGGTTCTGTTGCCCTTCGCATTAAAACTGTTTCGAGTCATTTTATGCCAATAATTAATGAAAATATGAATGAATTCTGCCCGTGACTTTGTCGGCGTGGAATAGTAAAAAAAAAGTAAGTTAAAAAATCCTCTCGATTTTGAAACATTCTTCATTGGTGCTCCGCTCCTATTGATCTTAGCGCGATGATATAGCCTGTAGCCTTCCTCCACAAATGGGCTATCTAATACTGAAAGAATTTTTAAAATCAGACCAGTAGTTCCTGAAGTTAGCGCGTTCAAGTAAACAAAGAAACTCTTCAGCTTTATGATAGAAGATATGACCTGATGACCTGTCTCTCTCTTTTCTTTCACCATATCCCAATTACTTGAAGTCGGCACAATATGTCTTTTCCTTCCACACTCTTCTATTCTGACATCTGTCATATACGAGTCCATCGCTATCCTTTTCATGTTCAAGATCAAATAGCATGCGCACTCTCTTTCTTTAAATGGACGGACTTCAAACAGCTGCTATGCTGTCTTTCCTCTTCTATCGCATGGGATATGGTTGGTTGGGACCTCTCAGCCGCATATACTCTCTCGCAGCAATGTTTCAATTTTCAAAATTCGACCACCGGAATTCGGGACTGATTTTTCGCAGGCAACCTTATACCACCGTGTTCATGATGAAATACAAATTTTCATTTAATTTTAATTCAATAATCACACCGGTGCAAAATGCTAGTATTGATTTAACTGTTTATACCTGGCTACCCGAGAGTTGTGACCGGAAAAGAATAGGCAACCTAATATTTGCATATTCTATGGGCTTCATACTTTCGATTGGTATAGAATTTGTTTAATAAACAAACCGGTTAAATGTTAAAAAAAAATGTGTGCTGGGACACATATTACAAGTGAAACATCAACGGACAAGTTGAAAAACGAATCGCAACGCATAAGTGGGAAAACGAATCGCAACGGACAAGTGGAAAAACGAATCGCAACAGACAAGTGGAAAATCTTCAATTGACGAGTGACAAAATGAAACGCAACAAAATTTTAACTTGAGGTTTTACGGGCAGGTTTTCAAATTGGACAAGTACATTAACAATCTGCCCGTAACACTTCAAGTTGAAATTTTGTTGCGATTCATTTTGTCACTTGTCCGTTGCGATTTGTTTTTCCACTTGTCCGTTGAAGTTTCACTTTTAATTTGTGTCCCAGCACACATTTAGATTTTTCGCAGGTTTACTGCAAATTATGATTTGGTTAGGTTAGGTACATTTTAATGAATGCATTTTTTATTTAAACATATTTTATTTTATCAAACAAAAAACTGAATTCGATCCGGAACCAAAAAAACATCCATAGTCTACTCTAAAATTATACACATACAACGGAACATTAAAAAATGCGCATCTTTCGTCATCAATCTTCATTCGGCCATCAAACTATGTTAATAGAAAAATATTTCAAAAAAAATATATTCAAAAAATTTCGTTTGCTGTGTTCTGATGAAGAGGCTCCGAAACTAATGAACCGATTTGAAAAATTCTTTCACTGTTGGCAAGCTACACGATCCCCGGGTGTCATAGGGTATCTATATTATATTTACAAATAAATTAGGGTTCCTTACTAAAACTCTAATAATGTAACCCGAAGTGTAAAAAAATACCTAAAATTGCGTGCGCTGCGAAAACTATTGATGATAAAATAAAACAATGTACTACAACTTTGCAGAACACATCATTATTTACAAAAACTGTAGCGATAGCATATGTTCTATTACAGCTGTGCCACAATGAGTGTTCTTTTATTTTAAAATTTTAATTAAAATGCCGCCGCTAGAAAAGGCTCTTTATTTGTATCTTAGTATTCATCCTTATCAAAATAAATTACTTCATATTCAAGACTGCTTCAATAACTTTATATAACTTTTTGAATGATTCAATTCGGACATTCCAATCGAAAGATATCACGAGATTAAAAATGTAAGTATTAGAAAAAAGTTGCGTGGGCGCCGCTCACCCTGCTTGGCTAGCTAGGCGTTACTGGGGTACGGGCCGTATGGGAGGGAAAATATTTTGAATTCGCTTAGTAGGTAATTAAACTCGAAAAAAATACTTTTAGATACCCGTGCGAAGCCGGGGCGGGCCGTTAGTTTAACCATAAATTGATGAGTTTGACTTAATTTTGTTCCTTTTAGAGCTGTAAATACATTATAACATATTTTGATGTATTACGTTTTTTTTACTAATAAATTATGTTATTGTCATTACTTTAGTATATTTATTTTTTGACCTCAAATTGTCAATTAATTTAGAAGAACATGTCGTCCTTTACGACAGAAAAACAGTAACATAAAGTGATAAATAACGACTCTTAATTCACTAGAAAAGAGAAATTCTGGGTGCTAAGAACGCCGGTCTGGGTGTCTGGAATCGGCCCCAGAATCGTAGATTATAATAACACAAACCTAACTTATTTTGAGAACATACAATGTGTGAAATGTGCTATTTAATAAGCATAAGTAATTCAAAATAAATCATTTATAATCTAATCCTCGTTGTTTTGCTGCATCTCCAACCCCGTTTTAGCGAGTTCATTCGCGATCGCCTGCAGCCTCTTCTCTTCCCTGCTGTCCACTACTTTTCCACGTTTGGGCAAGGCATAGGCCAGCTTCTCCCAAAACCATGGCTCCCCCCACTTTATATACGTATTGGTGTGAAGATACGCCTTGATCTCCTTATTCAAGTGCTCTTTATTCAAAACATCCTCGAGTAAGATGACCACAACCCTCGTCCTTCCTTCCTTGATGGCCTGGACGTGGGCGGCTCTGAACTCTAGGAGACCCCAAATCGACTTTAAGAAGTTCTCTGAAAGGACTATCACGGTCCTGCGAGATTCCTCAACAGACTTCGCGATGTTGTAAGGAATCATCTCTCCGGCTATCCAGTCTCTGCTGTGTATACAAGTTTTCACGTTGATGGGGGGACCTTCCAATTTCGGAAGGAGCGTATCTCTTACGAAGTCCTCGTCCTGATGAGCATACGATATGAAAACGTCGAATTTCTTGCTCGCATCGTACTTCTCTTCTGGTAACAGGTAGGGAAAGTACTTCGATATGTAAACCTTCACCTCAAAAGAGTATCTGTATATGATCACCGCGAACAGTAGACAGACGACCCCGAGACCCGTCAAGCTGACTCCAATAATGGTGACTTTCCATATATCGCATATCCGCTGGACGTTCACCTGGACCAAAAGCATATCATCTACGCAACTCAGTGCTGCATAGTCCAAAAATTTTGCGCTGTGCAGCTGCAGTTCAGCAACGTGCTCCTGATTCCAGCAGTCACAGAACAGGGGATTGTTGCTTAGAGCGAAACTAATGTTCTTGTCAAGTAATTCACTCGGGAGGTAGTTTAGGTTATTATTGGAAATGTTTAAGAGTTTAACAGTTTCCGGCAAAGTTTCGACGTCGATTTCCTTCAGCTGTAACCCGCTCAAGTCAATTTTCACCACATTCTCGAAGAAGCGGTGCCGTAATGTCTTCGGTTTGCGAATGAACTTCAGGGATACGTTGCCTGTTATGCGGCTCGATTCAGTGCTGACTTCAGAGCATACAGCTTCTACGATATCCTTGTTCGGGACGTCCGTGCAATTGCAGACGGAAGAACATTTGTCTAAACACACGAATTCGTCCAAGGGGACTTGGGTCAGACGGGCCCCTTGGAGCCGGACGGGGGCTTTGCACTCAGCATTCCAGAGGGAGAAATATTGAGAGAAGTTGTAGGATGTTGCGAGTTTGGCGAAGGAGTATATGTGGCAGTCACAATTGAACGGGTTGTGGTCCAGGATGAATTTCACAGGATTTTTCTGGAGTGCATAAACAGCCGGGTTCACGACGATGGTACTGATGTTGTTGTAGCTCAAGTCTACCGTTGGGACGTATATGTGACCTCCGCGAAAATAGTTCGGTAACTGAAAGGACAAAATTTTTTTTTTGCAATTCATTTTGTCACTTGTCTGTTGAAGATTTTCCACTTGTCCGTTGCGATTCTTTGTTCCATTTGTCCGTTGCGATTCGTTTTTCCACTTGTCCGTTGCGATTCGTTTTTCCACTTGTCCGTTGAAGTTTCACTTCTAATATGTGTCCCAGCACACATTTTGATTTTTATAGATTTTAAGATATTGACATTTCCTTGTTTGTATATTTTTGAAATTATTATGTTAATCAAAAACAACCCAACATTATTTGAAAAACATAGAAGTGCCCGACATATTAATAAAATTTGTATGGCTCCGCATACTACTGCATTATATGATAAAAGCATATTTGGGATGGCACCAAGAATATATAATAAGTTACCATGCAATATAATGCAAGAAAATAATATTAATATGTTCAAACAAACATTATTCGAGTGGTTGACAAAAAAAAACTATTGTAGCGTTCAAGAATATTTAAATGAGAGTTAATTAAGTAGATATTGTGTTGTGTTAAATATTATACAGAGATAGGTAAAGTGAGCTTATATTGCGATGTTATGAAAGGCCAACTGAGTAATAAGTTCTGTTATATTTAATAAGGCCTACCATTTATGTAACACTTAGTTCGCAATAAAAATGATTTGATTTGATTTAGTTCTTCGTTGACGTAAACTAATTTACATTTTCAAGTCCCTGAAATTCGTTGCTGACAAGAAGGTAATAAAAATGGTTTATTTTGCACTTTGTCAAAGCATCACTGAATATCGTCTTGTTTGTTGTGGAGTGCAGGGAAAACTCACCTTACTGAAGTGGAGAGAGCTCAAAAGGAAAATTTAAAAGTTAGTTTAGGCCTTCCATACCGTTTTATTACCAACGAGCTTTATGAAAAATGTAAGTATTACTCAAGAAACATTCACAGTTGCAGTATGATCCACAGCTAATAAGCGACATGCGCACGAAAACTGCTGTCTCTAACTAAGAACCTGTTAGATGAGCCTGGTCCAAAGATTCTCTACCTTTCTAGGAACATAGCTTTACAATAAAAATAAAGTAAACAATATTTTACAAGTATACCCTCTAAAGAAATACGCCTACAAAGAAAAAAATCACTAAATGACCTAAAACCTTGAGCTATGACGATAAATAATTAACAAAAGTACTGATGTGTTATTAATTAAAAGTTTATAAATTAGTATGACTATTTAAAGTTATTAATATTGTTATGACCTAGACGCCGCCAAAAGTGGATTCACATCCGCATACCGTAAAACAACACCTTTTTGTATTTGGACTCCTTTTGCTTACTTTGTGTTTAAAATTTGTGATTAGAAAACAGCCCATTGTGTATTGTAATCTTTTATGGCAGTCATTGGACAGGTATCTCGGACTGATTCTAGGAAATACGGTCCACGCGGCCGGGCAGGCATATTGCGTGTGTGCATTATAAGCATTGCTCCGATTGAGAGATGAGGCAGTCGAGCGAGAACCACGAACGAAGCGAGACGTGTGTACATACGGGAATATCTATTAGTGACGGACTTTGCGCGTTTTATGGAATCACGTCATTCTGCATTACGTTTGGCTTTGTTGTGTTCGATTATATTTGTACCTGTATTATACGTGTTTGTATAGTTCTAATAAACTATAATAATTCCAACGGCATTTTTAATTAGAGTCCTGCAACTCGTAACAATACATATGTAAAGTTTTTTTTTATTTGAAGTTTTCAAGAATTCAGAATTGACAGATGACGTTTGCGAGCGAGAATGGACTCACGGGCAGCGTCGATATCCTGTTGTGCGTAAGGTTCAGCAAGCGCAGAGAAGACGGCATTGGCAGCCCGTCGTTGCCGGTGTCGTCGATCAGGTTGTAGCTCAGGTCCACAAACTCGACCGGGACCCTGTTCAATGTCCTGAACATGCTTATCTGCCTCAGTTTGTTGTGGGAAGCCGACACACTCTTCAAGTTGAACAGGGCCCAGAACAGGTTGCTGGAAGCGAAGAATGATCTTAAAGATAATAAACATTTCGCATAACTGCAGATTACGGAACACAATTTACCCGCAATGAAGTACAAAATTTGTTCAAAAATTATAAAATTCCATAGTTTATCTTACTCACAAATACTGCCACAGTAGAACGATATAAACAAACTAACAGAACTATATTTATGGCTCTATCAATTTGAATTAGACGACCACCGTTCATGCGTTCTCCTATATGCGCATCATTTCATCACCTCGATCCCAAAATTCATGCGTTTTATTCCATTCCGTTTAATTCATGGCAGGAAGGTCACATGATAAATTTGTGGTACTGTTTTCGGTACCATAAATGTAATAAAAACACAATTAACTTAAATTGTAGTTTTAGAAACGCTTACGCGAAACGCTTGGGAATCCTTGAAGAAACATTTCTAAATGTAAAACAATCCCAAAATAAATACTAGAAAACCACAAAAAATACATTAAGTAAGACAGCAAGGACCTCTTACACCAACCTTGTAACTACTATGCAAAATTGTTTTAAATAAGTACCCTCTGTACAAACACTAAACATGGAAATGGATATTAGCCAACATTTTAAAAATTTTTATAAGAAAGAAAACAGCTTAAAAAATGACACATAGAACATTTAAACAAAGGAAACGACTCAGAATTTTACATAAAATGATCACAAACAAGATACACAAAATACATACATTTCATAGATACGATATTATACGGGAAGAACTAGAATCATCAAGATCATGTAAAAGAGCATACAAAAAATAGACAATAAAAAGAACTGGATCATGGAACTAAATAACAAGAACCGTATAAAAGTCACTTCTAGAAAAGAACTCTTAGACGTTAGACGTAGAAAAGAAGGAGAAAGCGAAGTAACTAATTTTACGAAGGAGAATATAATGGAATTTCATCCGTTTTTGGCCTGTGAAATAAAACATAAACAAAATGAAAACCAATAAGAGCCCTGGTCAAGATGGTATTACCAGTAATATTCTAAAAACATTTGACAATTCGGTCTATCCTACACTTTTTAGTGTAGGGTACACTATTTGACCAAGTAATGTTACAAGGCAAAGTACCTGAGGAATGGAAAAACTGCATCATTACACTGCTTTAGGAAAAAAAAAACTTCGTTTAAAAAAACCGACTTCACAAACTAAAAAACTAAAATGTATAAAATAACTTATTTCTAAAGCTATTATTATTAATATATATTATCTAAAACATATTGAAGTCGGTGCAAAGTAAAAAATAAAAATTACTATATTTTGAAAATGACTAAGCACCTACTTTAAGATGTTTTAGATAATATATATTAATAATAATAGCTTTAGAAATAATTTATTTTATACATTTTAGTTTTTTAGTTTTTGAAGTCGGTTTTTTTAAACGAAGTTTTTATTTTTTATTTGTTACTTTTTAGTGTCTAGCTATGTATGGGTGGACCTACGAATGGTGCCGCGCTTCTTGAAAAATATAGGTCCCAAGAAACGAGAACAAAAAATGTTCGTAAAATGAAAACTACTGGGCCAAACTATGTCAAATTTTTAGGGGACCACATGGCAGCTATTTCGCGTCGAACAAAAAAAGAATCACGTAAATCGAATCATAAATCTCAGAGTAATCGGTGTACATATGGAACGGAGTGAAAATTATTTCCATGAAAAATGTTCATAAAATGAAAACTACTGGGGCAAACTATGTAAAATTTTTAGGGGACCAATTGGAAGCTATTCCTCGTCGAACAAAAAAAATCACGTAAATCGGATCATAAATGACGGAGTAATCGGCGAACATACATAAAAAAAAAAGATCCCGACGAATTGAGAACCTCCTCCTTTTTCGAAGTCGGTTAAAAAGGAGACCCAAAAAACATAGGAAACTATAGATCAAATAGTATTCTTTCTGTAATATATAAACTCTTTACAACCTTACTACTATAGGCAGGTTAGAAAAGAGTATGGAAGAAAAACAGCCAGAGAAAAAGCTGGCTTTAGGAAACTTACATTTATTATAATTAGTATGTAACGTTAATAACATGTCATTATATTTAACGATTTATATATAAACCTTCAGTGAAAATTATGTAACTGACGGTGAAAATCGCTTAAAAATACGTTGCGTGGTTTAGAAAGACTTAGTGGATACACAGACAGACACGGAAAGATACTTTGTTTTATACTATGTATAGATTAGTTACAAGTGCCATCGTTTTTGACCACCGCCTTAAACCACAAAATTGGGATTGTTCACTTTTTTTCAATCTAGCTATTTGAAAAACCATTTCGAGGAATAGTGTTCCTAATCATTTCTGTCTAGTTAAAATTCCAAAAAACGTACGATCTTCTTGTATTTTGTAAGAAATGCGTTTGACCTTTATTTGACCTTACTAAATCCAATCAGGTGGGCCATCTGCCTGTATGCCTGCTTCAGGTGTAAAAAATTCTAGCTGTGCATTATTTGATTTAAGTTCTGTGACATGGATTTTCCCTAAAGACCATTTAAAAAAAATTAACGATAACTATAGAAAATAATAATGGTTGAACACGAGAAATTATAAGCCTACCGACAAAAAACACTAAGATGATCACGACACGTAATGAGTAATGACAGTGACATTTAAATAGTAGCACAGATTACAATGATTATATATAAATAAAACTTACTTTTATTATTTTTGTTTTCTAGGCAAAGAGATCAATGTAAACTTGTCCCTTATGACGTCATCGGAGAAATAATTTTAAAATCGGATTATAAAAAAACTAACGCTTAAAATACAATAATATTCAAATAAGTACAGGGTGGCGCAATAGAACGTGCATATTGCATAATCTTTTTTGGCGGGGTAGAAAGTGCGCGGGCGGGGGGAGCCTGCATCGTTGGGTAGGCGGGCTCATGGAGTTTTAGTCACTATGAGTCACTTCGACGGGAAGCGTCGCGCATTTTGCGTGCGCGCATTTTACGAGAACTCTCGTTCATACATCGTTACTAGGCGTTTATATTGTTCTGAATATGGACTACGGCAAATTAGTGAAGCTCCGAGTGCTAATTTAATTAAAATATGGGTACAGCGTTTTGAAGAGACTGGTTCAACGTTTAAACCACAAGCAAAAGGTCGTCCAAGAACATCTAGGACCGACGACAATATTGAGAGAGTTATGCAGTCTGTACGAGGAGATCCACAAATGTCTACTCGCAAGAGATCGTCTGTCTTACACTTATCGCGACGAAGTTTGCAACGAATTTTAAACTTGGATCTTAAACTGCATCCTTACAAGCTGCAGTTAACACAAGAATTGAAAGAGTCTGACTTCGGAGCAAGGCTCGCATTTGCTAATGAAATGCTTAATCGATTTTCCAATTTTGACTATACAGATGAGGCTCATTTCCATATCAATGGGTTCGTAAACCGTCAAAATTTTCGTTACTGGAACAGTGAGAATCCCAAACTCAAGCACCAGAAACCACTGCATAGTCCTAAAGTGACAGTATGGGCAGCAATCTCTGGTAGAGGAATAATTGGATCGTTTTTCTTTGAAAATGCGCGGGGGCAAAACGTCACTGTTAATACCGAACGCTATGTTGCGATGTTGGAAGGTTTTTTGGCTCCAGAGCTTGAAAATTCAAGAATAGTGAATTCTAGGACTTGGTTTCAACAAGACGGAGCTACCTGTCACACATCAAATGACTCCATGGCGGTTGTGAAACAGATGTTCCCTGGCAGACTGATTTCGAAAAGAGGTGATATCTCATGGCCCCCACGTAGTCCAGACGTGACGCCTCCTGACTTTTTTTGTGGGGATACCTCAAGAACAAAGTCTACAGCAATAATCCGAAAAACATCGATCAGCTCAAGGAAAATATCCGTGGTGAAATGGCAGCAATTACACCAGCATTACTGAAGAAAGTTTTCAATAACTTCCGTTTGCGATTAGAGGAGTGTCGTCGTAGAGAGGGTCATCATTTAGACGATGTTATTTTAAAAAAATGAACTTCAGTTATTTCTTAATAATACCTCAGTTTTATTTTAACTATACCTTTTGTATTTATTTTTTAATCAATATTTTAAATATGCATGTTCTATTGCGCCACCCTGTATCTTAAAATACCCTATTTTACGTAATAAAAATATAAAATCAGAGGGTAATTTTTTGTGAACAATCCCCATTGAAAGCAAATGCTGCCATTACTGTAATGTACTGTTCTTTCATGGTTTGAACGATTCATCGTTAAAAATACTTCAACTTACAATTAACGAAACATAACATAATTTATTACACTTACAAGGGCAAGTACTCCAGCTGATTATAGGAGAGGTCCAGCTGTACCAATTTCTTCAGGGTCCCGAAGAGTTGGCCGGTTACATTCGTCAGTTTGTTCTTGCTAAGATCCAATTTGGTCATCTCTGTCTGGTTCCTGAACACCTCGGGATGAAGGCGTTCCAGTTGATTGTTCCTCAAATTCAACATCTGTATGGCCTTAGAGCCTTGAAAGACGGTACTTGGAAGCTCCTGGATGCGGCACTCCTCCAGCACCACTTTGCTGAGGGATCTCAGGTCCGCGAACGCCCGAGGGTCCAATACTAACGACTCCGAGCTCGATATTCTTATCTATGGATGCGTTTAATAGACAGTTTAGAGAGTTTTACCTCCGCCAATAAAGAAACGTATTTAAAATGGCAAACAATACTTGAAACGATAGGTTGGACCGTCAGCAAAACACAGTTGCCAGATATGGGATTTTTTATTTAAAGGTAATTTTTTGGAAAAGTTTAGTTTTTCAAATAATTGCAAAAAGAATATCAGTTACAATTGCTACATAAAATGTTATTTTTAGTAATATTTTTATGATTTTCCATTAAATTAAGCGTCAGCGTGGATTTCATATCATAAAACATATTACACATAATTTCATATATATACCTAGTCTTGCCATAAATATTGTTACAAAGAAAATTTTAATTTTTCTATTGCAAATAACATTTTTAAGTTTTACAGTGTGTTAGTTTAATACATAAATATAAAATAATTTAAAATATAAAAAGCTTATTCGAAGTGATCTCCATTGGCTGCAATACAGTCCTTTAAACGTTGAGGCCAGTTATCAATAGAAGCATGCACTCTTTCCGTGGGAAAATTCTTCACTGCCAATCGTATGGTTTGTTTTAGGAACTCCAAGTTATCATGGCGTTTAGAGCAAGACGTACTCTCTATAACTGACTATAAGTCATAATCTAGCGGATTAAGATCGGGACTAGACGATGGACAGTCTTCAGCTCTGATGAAGTCCGAAACGTTCGTTTCCAACCAAGACTGCGTGGACCGAGCTTTATGACCCGGCGCCGTCTTGCTGGAAGGACCATTCTTGGTTATTGAACATGGTGTTGTTAAGGGGTTAACTACCTTCTCAAGAATGGTATCTTGATATACTTGTGCCGATGTTTCGATACCTTTATTCACAAAAATATGGTTCAGTCACTCCTTCATAGCTAACACCCCACCAAACCATCGCTGAAGACGGATAATGCCCACGTTGCACTCTTTCGACTAATTGAGAAGCTTCCTTAGAACTTTGAGCATAAATACGGTCATTTTGTTTGTTAAAATGTTGCTCAATTGTAAAAAAATTCTCATCCGTAAACAAAACTTTTCTGTGACCTCCCTTTGCGTCCCGCTTCAGTAGTTCTTTCGATTTTACCACCCAATTCTCTTTTAAATTATGAGTTAAACAATGACCAGTGCGTCTCTTATAGGCTGCAAGTCCTAAGCCATGTTTTAAAATATGCGACATGTTTTAAAATATGCGACATGTTTTAAAATATGCGACATGCTTCATATCTTCATCTCCCGAGATAAAATCTTTTGCTTCCGGACAGGATTTCTTCGAACTCTTTCTGCGAACTGCTTTGACCACCTTTTTCGTACGAACACTACCTGGACGGCCAGATCTTTTTCTCATTATACCTATTAATAGCACGGTATACAAACATTTGACAAATACCAACCGTATGGAGAATTTTAAAAATTGCATTTGGCTCCATACCTACTTTGTGTAATGACACATGGAGCATTGCATTCAATCACAGCGATTCGGTTCTCTTTACCGCCCCACTCCATTTTAATATCACAAAATGTTGTACAATGTATTGGCGCCAAAATGAGAAAACACAATGAACAATCATATAAAAATGACAGATTCCAAATTAAAATGTAACATTTTGTTTCTTTTTCATTTTAACAGTATTTATGGCCAGACTAAGTATATATATATAATGAGAAAACAATGTGATCGGCATTTGAATGTATTAAGCTTATTCACTATCGTAGTAATTCCATAAATGATTTCAGTGGATAAATGAAATATGGGCTCGGTAGATAATTCTACGGAGTCCATAATTCATGGGTTGTTTATTTGTTTCTAAGTATTTGGCCGGAGACACGTTCGGAACAAGCTTTTTAAGTTGATTGTCATTTTCAGGGACCGTGTGGTTTATTCCATTTTCATAATGCGTTTGTGCCGTATGTGTGTCACTCGGACAAGATTCGAGCCTCTGTTATTCGAATCAATTACCGCGGTATAAATGAATGAATGAGATATTAAATACAGTGCGCACTTGCTTCAGTTGGTCCAAACCCTGGAGGAATCCGTCGTGGAGACGCGTAAGAGGGTTGTCTTCGATGAACAGTATCTCCAACCTTCGAAGGGGGGACAACGCGCCCCCCCGCAGCTCCGAGATCCGGTTCTGGTTCAAATCCAGCCGACGGACCTTGTTCAAACCTGCCGCCGACAACATCATATTAATCAACAATCAATAGTGTTTGTTGGGGTGGGAATAAAATAATGAATTAACTAGCATTCTCCCGCCACTTTCTCCACGTTGGACAGGCAACAAATAATACAAATATTTTGCTAAATATAATACCAAAAGTTATCTTCAGCATGTTAATGGATCTTTAGTATGAAAATACGTGATTCCTGTAAACATTCTGGATAAGTAATCTCACTACATGTATACACAACTACATTTGTTTTATCAAAAAATATTTTATCGTTCAGTGAGAGTTTCGCATCAGAATTTTAAAAAAAACGACAGACCATTTAACCCTCTCCCAAAAAATAATTATTAAAAAAAACACCGTTAACTACAAAGCAAATATAAAAATATTCTACAAAATCTATATGTCGGTGTCAAGTAAAACGTAAATAGCAAAATATAGTACTTAAGTAGTTTTTGTGTTTTACTTGGCAACAACTCCAAGATTTTATAATTATTTACTTGTAGATGTTAAAGCCAACCGGCTTCGTCGGGGAGAGAGAGCCGCTTACCGTCCGGCGACGCACGCATGCCTCATACTTGTAATGACGTCTAACAAAGCGCATTTAGGCCGCGTTCAGACGACACGCACCCGCCTCGCGCCCGCGCTATACCTAGTGTGGTATTTTGACTGTGATCTAGTAGTACTAGTAGTGTAAGCGGGCGCTGAGTTGGCGCGTGGCGAGCGCGGGTGTAAGGCGGGCACAACGCGTGTGCGGGCCCTGCGCGTGGTCGACGCGTGTCATCTGAACACGCCCTTATTCATGCTATAACAGTCCACTACTTATTACAACAACCCCATAACAGCCAGGGCGGAGCTTACAATAGAAAAGAATATTTTTTTGCTTTTTAGTTACTCTTGAAGACAGTTTTGATTTTTGTTGTAAACATTTAAAATCTTGTATCAAATGTCACTTCAGAACTATGTATACATTTTTCTATCGATTAGAACTCCTCACCGATAGAAGATCGAAAAGATACAATCACCGAATAATAGTAGTAATGCAATCACGCTGAACTAGTTCTGAGACTAAATTATAATGGAAAGGAGCGCTCACTTGGACGACCGAACAAGCACAACACTATTCGCCACCAAATTATAATTAGCAACTGTATTATCCCCACAAATTGCTATTGCGCCTGGCCGCTATTTTGGTGACGTAACCGTAGCCGAACACTCGGTACTGTTAGCATCACTGGCTGGCGACTACGCGTACATATCGAGTTGCGGATGACGTCACGTGAATGTTAATTTGTCAATGTTCCAGCGCATTAGCAATTTGCGGGGATCATAACTTTAATTTGAATTTGATAGTCATACAAAAGTATTGCTCAAACGTAAACCCCCACTGTCATGTATTTTAATAAGCCCGTGGCGTCACAAACAACAATTATTTATCTGGAGAGCATGAGATAAAAAAAAAAAAAAAAGCGTGTTTTCCGGTTATTTTGACTGAGATCTGTGACGCTCAGGGAGATGTAAAAGTTTTCGAATTGAGTTTTAGGAGAGCAGAGAAATGGTTTTCAAGGACGGGACAGGAAGTGGATCCAGCATACATACCAGCGAAGGTGTCGTTGTTTATGTCCACGATGGAGTTATTCCGGAGTCGTAAGTCGTCTAAGGAGGGGAGGCTACTGAAGGAGTCCCGAGGCACGTCGGAGATAGAGTCAGATGACAGATCCAACTGTTTGAGCAACGGTGCCTGCCGATTGGACATTTCACACATTTCATAATATATTACAAAACAGCATATTGTAGCGATACTAAGTTGCTTCAAACGTGTTTTCTTATATAAAATCCAATAAAACCACTATGTGTGTTATAATGTTATTTCCAACAGGAATTCAGCGTAGCCTAGAGATCCATTAAAAAAAATTATGTGTATATTATAAAAGTGAGATGACTTAAGGTCAGACTTTCAAACATTTCATTTTAAAATAACGGAAATGTATTGAACCAATACTCATTGGTACAATATACCACCTAAAAATAAGTCGAGATTGCCCCTAAGCACTGTAATGTGTATGACCGTATAATAAAACATGCTCACTCATCTTGCTTTGTAGTTCTCCTTATTCTCTATTAAAAATGAAAAAATCACATGTGAAATTAATTCCGATAACTCAATTATTTTGAGATGGGCGTTCGGCGTGTGCCGTCATTGAAAACGACAGAGTGGACTGTCATTCTGTAGGTAGATAACACTAGATGGAGAAACCCTTAAATTTGCGAAATGCACTATTAATGGTTTTACGAGAGATATTTTTGCTGTTGTTTGCAACTAAGCAACCAAGAGTACTTTCGAAATTTTAAAATAATACAAAACAATATAAACAAGTCAAAATAAGTCATAGTACAACACTCGCCCAGATCTTTAAACAATATTGTTATTACGTATTGCTGGAATCCAATTTCAATGTCATTTCGGAAGATCACAAACTGTATTCGAAGTACCCGCATCACATTTACACTTGTTACAAACACCACCAAACATAACAAGTCCAAATCCGTAAGAAAAATTCAAATTCAAAATACTCGTAAGTTCCACTGAAGAACATTTTTTCAGTCATGAACTACTTACATTCAATTAAAAACCAAAAATTAACTAAGTTATAAATTTTACAAGCTATTATAGACTGTGTAACAAATTGCTGCCAGATGGGAGCGTGCCCAGAAGGCTGGCTGCATTGCCGCGCTGTATGGCGATACTTATATGTTGGGCAAAATATGAGCCCGCCTTCCGGGTGGCATCAAAGAGTTTCTTGCACATCTCTTTGAAGAAACTCTTTACCGGTGGACCCCACGGTCAACTCCAAATGGCACAAATATGTAACCCCTTCCTAAGGTTCCATATTTGTGCCGTTTGAGAGCTTCAGCTTTTGAAGCAGCGCAGCAGTGTAAGTAAATTTGAAGTAGATTTTAATTTAAATTTCAATTCTATTTCATGAACATCGATTCGTATCGTTGCACTCCCCAATAACACATCTAGACAAACAATATTTTTTTCATATTTCTCTACCTCAGGCCTTTTTTCTTTTTGAATAAGTATGTTATGTAATTACTTTTCAAAGAAATAATGGAATTGCAGCAAACTGGGCATACTTAGTAAGACAAAAACATAATAAGACGAACATAATAATATTCATACTTCAACATAATTCATAAAGTCCTCACTTACACTGCCAAAAATAAAACAACAACAAGGTAGAAGATCGTAATAACATAAAACATCAAAGTCCTCTTGATAACGCCTCGATCGCAGTTGAAACTCAACTAACTCTGATTCACCGGGCCGACCATATTTATTCGCAAAATAGATTTGAGCCCCCAATAAACATACATAGACTATCTATTGGAATTCCTAAATTTATAAAGCTAGAATGAACAATAGAACGGTTTACAATGTTTTACTCCAAGGTTGGCCATAAACACAAAGGGTTTAGGGACAAACAATAATTGATTGCTTTTAATACTTAGAAAATAGCACAAACAAATGACAGTGAACAATTAAGACAGCCATTAAAAGAATTACAGATAATTTAAAAACCAAATGTAATAAAACACGACGTTAATAATTGTATTTAAGCCTATTATTCTTTGCGCACTTTAAGGGTTTGTTCAACGAAATACGTATTATTAGTAGAAGGTTTTGTTACGTGCGAGCGGAGGTGCGCACTTAGGATTGGAAGGAAACGACAGCTCTTTTAACTAAACGCTTTTATTAATACATTTCTTAACTATAGTAGAATTATTTTCTCCGTGCAGTTTGGGTCATAAATAATCGAAGCAGTGAAGCGAGTATTTCGCTCTCTCTTTCACTCAAGGGCCTTATGGGCAGGCATAGTGATACGCATTATTGTTGTCGATAAGCGCTAACGATAGTTTATTTAGTTTTGTCATTTTGTGGGTTAGTGATATAAATGAAAAAAAATAGATAAAACAACGTATTTATTAAAATAAGAATAATAATGATTTAAAATAAATTACTAGTTAGGTATCTATGTATTAAAAAACTATAAGTACAAAAGTTTAGAATGTAACAAGTTATATTAAAAAAAAATATAAATACTTATATCTAAGTTTAAAATTAACAGCAAAAAAGATAATAATGATTTTTATAAGAATGATAATCTTTCTTTGATAAGAATGAGTTTTTATCGTTAATGGCGTTGCGCCCGCGCAACATGCTCACCGCCTTAGCCGGGCCGAGGCCGAGTTTGATTTATGACCCAAACTGCACGGAGAAAATAATTCTACTATAGTGCCTTGCCTTTAAAGATCCAATATTTGGACCGTAAATAGAACAACATCATTTGCATTCCAGCGTAAAGAGTCTTGGCGTGTACGTTAGCGACAAGAAGAGGGGTGAGCGTGTTTGGGTGGCTCAAATTTATTAGATACTTTTTATCTCCAGGTTAAGTTCGAAAACCTTACCACCTCTACCCTGAGAATTTTTTTTTGGTCTAAGAATGTTCATTACACTACCTCAACCGGTAGGGTAATGAACTTTACATTTTAACTTGTTTATTAACCTTATTAAGCCTTTCTATTTATTCTGCTACCCCCGTAGCAGCGGCTTCCTGTGACGGTAACTATGGTACGAGAAGATGCGCGTAGCGGCGCCTTGGATCGTCGGTCCGCCTCCTGCGGATGGAGCCCACGTACGCGTCCTCCTCCTTAAGTCTTCCAGGAATACTGGCTACGAAGCGAGCTCACACGGCCAACGACGTTTTCTAAAAGGGCCGCTAGGGGGCGTACTCCACGAGCGTGTGAAACGCCGTGTCTTGGAGTGCGCCGCACTCGTGACATTGCGGGGAATGCTCCCGCCCCGCGATTTGATGCAGATACTTATCAAAGTAACCGTGCCCGGTAAGTATCTGCACCAGCCTAAACGTCAGGATCCCGCGTTAGCGCGAGATCCAATGAGCTACGTGGGGGCGAATCGCCTCCACTGTCGCAATTCCAGCTTCTGGAGACTTCAGGGTCCTCTACTAAATTTGGATGGGCGTCGGTTGCCTGGGCCCGGATCATCTGAATTTGTGCCGGGTACAGCACCTCTCCTCTCGCCCGAGTCTCCTGCCAGAAGCGGTACACTGTTGCGAGCGTTTCCGCCTGGAGATCCAAGAACAGATCACCCGCCAAGTGTGTCGCCGCCATCCACGACACAGTATGATATGCCCGTATAGACCTCACCAACAGAACCCTCTGAGACAGCACTCTACCACAGATTACATTAATATCAAACACACGTCTTCTTAAAACGATTATAGATTTTCTGAATGCATCCGTCGTAGCAATATTATTACAGTATTGTGATTCAATCAAACAGAACTGGAACTTTATAACTACTGGTGCCTCGGGGATATTTCACGGTTTCTGGTACATGGCAAGGTTCGGAAGATACGGATATAGAGATTGAAGTCTCGGTGGCAGCTATAGAGCCGACCATAAAGTGTGCCACGCTAGATTTAAGATTTAAAATTTCTGGAATCCCTTTAGTAAATGTCACGTCAGAAAAAAATAATATTAAGCCGCCCACATGTTGTGACACCAAGCGATATGATGATGACGATGCCTGGTATGTGTTTGTGTATGTTGCGGCGTGTACATACACGCACGTGTACAACCTGCAACAGTCCCGGCGCGAGTGTCACTTGAGCCCCGTTGATGCCTATGCTCGTAAGTTGCTGCAGCGACGCGATGCTCTCGTAAGGGATGAATTTCTGCACGCTTGAAGAACCTGGGAGACAAAAGTTCTTTTATTTAAATTAAGTTCCGCTAGATACATTTTTTTGAGGTCATACATATTATTAAGTGGGATTCAAAGATCATCTTTAGGCTTTAGTAAAGCCGTGCAATTAAAAAAAAACAAATACAAACATATTTTTTTTTTAAATAATGTATTTAAGAAATATACCTTATTAATATTACCATCTAATCTAAAAAGACTAAGAAGTAATTGAAATATAACCTAAATTAACAAAAGTATTCATACTAAGAAAGTGTCCATTGAGACTTTTCTTATTGTCTCTATTAGGGCAAAGATATTTTGTTCATGTGCTCTTTATTATTAGCTAGCACATTATACTACGTTTGTTCGGTTTATAGCTACTACTAGTTCAAATGGTTTTGTCCTTTTGGGCCTTCACGTTATGTCCGTGATGTCGAGGAGCTGGATCGCCTTGATATTCGCATGATGTTGAAGCCGATGCTCGTGGGTTTCCGCGTAATTTCCTAATAATGCTGATGACAAACGCCACTTTCAGGTCCCGATGGACGTGGCTCCATCTAACGTACGAAGGCGCGTTTACAATGCCTTTCAGTAGTTTATTTCGGAAGCTGTATGATTTCGATATTACTTGGTTTGTTACAGCCCCAACTGGCATCAGGACTTGTTTATAAAGAAGCAGTTTGTTTGGTACTGACGATTTTGAATGATTCCCAAGTAGCCCGTACAGATTCCCTCCACCCACCTCCAGTGCCTCGCGTTTCTTTTGACGTGAGCCTTCCAGCGTAGTGTAGCGTCATGTGTCATGCTTAAGTACTTTGCGGTATTTTCATACGGTACTACGGTGCTATTTACTTATATCGGATGATAATTTGCCATTTTGTCAGTGAAGCCAATGCGGATGGACTTGGCTTCATTGAGCTTAATACGCATCTGCAACACTGTTAAGACTTTCAGTATCTGTTTACGTCCTTTTTGAAGAACTCTTTCTTAGTATCAGTATCATTTCAGTAAAACCTTATTTGAAATACCCAGTGGATGAGTATTTCTCTTTTAATTGTTCTTTCCACGGATGAGAATTGGAGAAGAGAAATGGAGACTGACCTCTATCGTAGATTTGGAGGTTGAAGGTGGCTCGCAGCCCCTCGAAGTGGTGGGCGGTGAGGGGCGTCAGCAGGTTCCACAGCAAGAGCTGTTGGACGTCCGCGAAATGCAGCTTGGCGAGGAAGCAGGAGATGGGCTCGTCCAGGGCACAACTTCTCATGTCGAAGCAACCCAGCGTCGAGTTGCCCCCGAAGTCTATGTTCGGAAACCTCGAGCAGTTCAGCGTCGTATCCTGGAATTATAATATATTTATGTTATATAATATACCCAAGCAATATTACTTTAGTACCTAACCACATTATAAGAATGTACAATGCTCTTCAAAGAACGAAATATGACGAATGCAATGATAACTTATTAAAATTATAGTAGCCACGAAGATTAAAATTAAATACAAGTGTTCACAACAAAAAGTTTTGTGTGTGTAATTGTAATGTAATTCACAATTTCACCAGCAGGCATAGTAATAGAGTGCCATATTTTAGATTGCAAAAGCTATTGTCCTTTTTCTTGGAGGTTGGTATTAAGCAAGCTTCTCCAATAAGATTCCGAATGAAATTTTAGATTTGCCTTTCACTTAATTTAAAAGCAAGTTAAAAGTATCTTGATAAAAAAGGGATAGTACTCTATTGAAGAATATTTAAATGACAAATCTTCAATAACATAGCAGCTCGCTCCAACCTTTTATACTATATTTTGTATAACGTTTTTATCTTGTCAAGGAATTTATGGAGATATGTTGCGGTATAAAATTTACGTACGTCATGTCATTATTATAAGCATAATAACATTTTTCTTTCGTTTAATTGTGTCTCTGTCTTACTGAGTTTGCACTGTTTTCTACAACTACGTTAATTCTTCGAAAACTAATTGTGTAACATATATTCCTGTGTAAAATTTATTTAAAAAAAACTTTGATTCATCCATTTTTAGCTAGACGTGTTACTGGGGAGTTTTTGGCCGTTTCTTCTCATCAACACCAACAACACGTTGCGAAGCGGTGTACATAGACTAGGAAGTAAAATTAAATTTTAACTTATATGTACGACCTTCAAAAAGTGTTCTCCACTGGAACTTTTATAGAAAATTATGAATCTGATATATTTGGACAGTAAAAGAATATATTGTGGCGACCGAGGGTAGAACTTTCTGGCAGCGTAAGCCGGTCTCAAGACTTTTAGAAAAAGTTAGAAGATTCTGGAAGGAAAAGACAGAGATAGATAGATGTTAGAAAGAGATAGATCATGAACGAAAGTTCTCGAATAGAAGGTTCGGGAAGGAAAATAGATGTTTAGAAATCAGAAAGAAAAAAGTAATCTATCTCAGATAGTAAATAAAAGAAGATCGAAATTATGGGTTCCAGAAGATTCTTCCGCGTATATAATCAGCGAAAGGCGCGCCTACCGAGCAGTTTAGAGTTGAGTTCAGTTCAAGACAGTGATGCGACAAGTGCATTACGGAAGAGAAGTTAAACGGAAGACAGTGACGAGCTTTTTGGTCAATTTAGTGAAAAGTTTAGTGGACAGTTTAGTGAAGGAGGAGTTTCGCGCAGTTTAAAAGGAGGTCCGGAAGCGAGCTACGCGCGGTAAACTCTGAGGTGAACCCCGCAGCAGCAGAAGGTGGTCTACGCAATATCGGCGACGGTATTGTGGGTGACACATCTTATCGTCGGTACAGTGCGTCGTTACTTGTGCGTGTAGAGGCAACTGCAGACAGTAATCACGCACAGCTGTGTAAGTCAATAAAAGCGTTAAGTAAAAAATTGGTGTTTTTTCCAATCCTAAGTGCGTACCCCCGCTCGCATGTAATAATATGTTCTAATGTTCCTTCGGACGCATTTACATAGAAAATGATCTCGTACCCTGATTTTAGCCAAAAAATACTGGTGGAGTGCATACATGGCCTAATATTAAGCGAAAAATGATGGAAGTTATCTTTGGGGAGACTGCGGAATCGGAAGAACAACAGATTTATTTACAATATTTAAAAAAAATGCTGATAAAAAGCCTCCGCCTATTGGTAAAGAAAAAAAAACATATAAAAGACATAAAAACATAAAAAAACAAAAGGCACGTGCATACACGATATTAAGGGATATTAATGTAACAATTTTTTTATTTTTTTTAGATATACCTGTAAGCCTTGTATATGCCTAAAAACTTCACGCAATTAACGGCTTCAATAGAATTATTATTCACCTTTATGTCAAGGGTAGGAAGAGTTCTTTTTCGGGTAAAGATTACCATTGCATGGCATTACTCTTTGAAGAAAGTCATAAGTCATGATCTTGAAGCCACGAGTTAAGGTAATGGAGAGCAGAGTTGAAGCGAGAGTTAATATTTAAGAATGAGTTCGATGGGTCGTCACTTAAATATTGCTAACCCCCGATCAGAATAGCATATCAGTGTCATACGATATTAAAGAAGTGAGACTGCTTCAATGGTGTCGATGAAAAACGATGGCTGTCATTACACGAACAGCTGGATCGAAAACGACTCGCCAACTAGCTAACGATGGTCTTAAGGACTAATGAGCACAACAGAAACAAGTGGGTGCTTACTCAATCAGTATCCGTCAGCTTGCTGGTCGTTTTAGCCAATCATCTGGCTTTTGAGTCTATTTCAGATTAGCCAACTACTCGTTATTTGCCATCCGTGAAGTTTTCACGACCAGAACAGCTATGTTTTACACGGATCTACAATTCCTTAATAATCGAATGTTCTATGTTATTTCTCTCTATTGAACAAGCGATGGCGCTGCAAGTTTCCTTCCTGGAATTGCTCTTTTGTATTTTAGACTTTTAGACATTACCAGTAATTTTAATCATGTCTTATTGACGTAAGAACATTAAATAAATAGTTTTCTAAATTTTAAGCGAAGTAGGTACAACCCAATAATTATTTTTAGAATATCGACTATCAAAACACAACAATCAATCGGCTTCGTGCCAAAACTTTTCTCAACAGATGGCATTAGCTGTTTTGAAATATCTACGTATCAATTTTTATACTTAAAACGTTTGTTTTATTTCAATAACTAGCTTCTGCCGGCGACTTTTAACTATCCCACGGGAGCTCTTTATTTTTTTGGTTCAAAAGTATCCTATATAACTTCTAATACCTCCAAGAATATGTGTACAAAGTTTCATGATGATCGGTTGAGTAGTTTTCGCGTGAAAGCGTAACAAACAAACTTACATTCACATTTATATTATTAGTAGGGATTTATTCCTCTCCAATAATTATAAACATTATTATTTATACTTTTCGGGAGATCAGAAGGTTGGTTCCTGCCTTGGACAACGGATCAGTTTGGCGATCCAGCGTAGACAGCCTTCTAGAAACCTTACACATTGGCTTTGATGACCTAGACTTGGAATTCTACTTATAGCTTTAAGGGATTACAGGTAGAATACAATATTAGTTAGTTTCCAGTAGACAGTTTTTTACCCGGCATGTGATGTGCACGGAGTCAGCAATTTCCCATAATTCTATATCGTACTCGTCGTCGTTGCAGATGTACTTTATGACGCTGTCCGAGGACTTGACGCAGCGGTCTACAGAGGCCTCCTGCGAGGGTAGAGGGGCTTCAGCCCCGACCGCCACAGCCACCAGAGCCAACAACGCCCCCGGCTGTATCTTCTGCCTCCACGTCATCCTCTAGTAGTACTGCCAAAGAAAAAAATTAACAGTTTTAAGAACACATCCTTTTGAAACAGTTCACACACCACGGCAACTTTGACTTAGTCCTCCGCTGTTCTCATCCAGCCCCTGGTGGGGACCTCGCGCAGGTCTTTGATCCTGCGGAATGCGTGGAGGGAGTCCTACATAACATTTACGATGCGCAAGCCTAACAATTTCATATAAACCCGTTTGTGTAATGGAGTAACAAACTTGCTCGTGTTAGATGTAGGTGTATTATTTGGGTTTATTCATTCATTTCATTGATTCATGAAACTTGGGTCCTCAAAACTCACGAATTGCTATCCGAACCCTTTAATTATTCTTGTTGTATTCTTATACAATATTCTTATACAATATTCATATGCAATAACAGCGGAATGGGATGGGATGGGAAATGCCGGGGAGGAGTCGACGCGAATGACGACAAAAGGCAGGCAGGGGTAAACCGGGGGCCTAATTCTAGATCGTGACTGCTGTCAGGCTGTTGCCGACGACATAGTGCTCGTGTTTGACGTGCAACTGGACATGATATTGAAATGCGGGCTAATGATACGCTCGCTTATGTCCAGCAATGGGGTGTCAAAAATAAGAATCAGTTCACACCGCACAAAACTTGTGTGATGGTAGTAAATAGGAAGCTTAAATTTGAGAACCCAATGTCAGCCTTGGGCTCTCAAATCCATGGTCAGCCATGGGCAACAATAACAAGCTCACGTTAAACTCCCACGCCACTAATTTTACAATGCCCACAACTGAAAGACAGAAATGAACCGTCTAATTTCGGAATTATGGCCGGCTACGGAGTTATCTTTATGATGCTCAGGCTCTGTTGAAGATGCGAGTCGAGTGTCGACTGTAGATTTTCGCTTTTCTTAAACTGGAGGCCCGAAATAAAACCATCAAAAATGATACTACGGGCGGAGGCTTGCAACTTCATAGGCGTTGGCGGGAAGAAGCTTCTGGTCTTGCCGGCTGCTTAGCGCGAACTACAAATCGCTTTTTTTCTATTTGACTTGACTTTATGTTGTTGGCCCGAAGACCTCACAACTTTACCGGGGTATTTGGGTCGAGCCCGGGGGCAACTTGCCTGAGGGAGCTCCCTAGGGAGTTTTACCTCGGCTGGACTGTTGCCATGAGAGGGGGATGAATCTGATGATGCCCGCCATAGGGCGACACAATGAACTAATTGAGAACGGGCGACGGGTAATATAAAGCCCGAGGGGAAGGATCCCGGCGGACCGGGATCGGCGGTTCGAGGCGGCCTACGCTATCTTACTGCCGTTTCGGAACGTGTTATGGCTGGGAGAGAAGAAACGGCGAAAGAAACTTCCCAGCAACACGCCTAGACTATCCTGTGGGAAGGCTATGTCTCCTGGCGTCCCGCGCGAGGACGTGGAGAGATCGTGATTGGCGTTGTCTGAGATGCCGCCGTCTGTGTCTGTCTGTCGGTGCCTGCCAGCCTGCCGTCCTAACCGCGGGCGGGCTGATCCGGGCCAGCCGTTTTGTAATAACGTCGACCTTGTCCGTGAGGACATTATGCGGTCGTCGCACGAGAGCCTTTCGCCGAGGCTTGTGATCGGACGCGGATACGACGAGCGGATTTCGATGGTGCGGCGCGAGATCGAAATACTTACGCGAGAGCGACGTAATGTAGTTTTTGATGGAGGGAAGCTCCAAATCGCGGTGGAGGTCGACGTTACGCATATAGAGGGGAGCACCGACGGCTCTGCGCATGAATTTATTCTGCACGATTTGCAGTTTATTTAAAAGGGTAGGCTTGGCATGGCCGAATACCACACTCGCATATGTCATGATGGGGCGGATGCATGTTTTATATAGAGTAAGCTTGTGTCTGAGGGACATTTTGCTTCGGTTATCTATCATGGGTGCTAGACGACCCATCACAAATCGCGCTCTATTTCGGACTATAGTGATATGCTCGTTGAAGCGCAAGTTCTGATCTAGGGTGACACCCAGGTATTTGGTGTGCTTTGCCCAGGGGATTTCTTGGTCATAGAGCGAGATGGCTTTTAGGCGAAGGGAAGCGCATTTGGGGGAGCGAAGCGTGCCCGGGGAAAAGAACATTGCTGCGCTCTTTTCCGGGTTCACCTCTACCCTCCATCTACGAAACCATTTGCCTAGCTCTATGACAGCTACCTGCAGCCGGACGCAGGCCATTTGTCTGTTCTTATCTGATGTATAGAGTGCGGTGTCATCCGCGAAGAGGGCCAACTCCACATCTGGAGTTTTTGAGATGTCGCTGGTATACAACGTGAAGAGTAGTGAGGACAGGGCCGAGCCCTGTGGTACACCGGCTGTGAGTGGATGAGGAGACGAGTGCGTTCCCTCCACTCGAAAACGGAAGCTACGACTTAGGAGGAAGTCTCGCAAGATGAGCACGAGTCTGTCTGGCACACCGAACTGGTACAGCTTGTAAATCAAGCCGTTGTGCCTAACCTTGTCGAATGCCTTAGCTACGTCTAGAAACAGTGCGGCTGTTCCTATAGGGCGGGGTACAAATCGCCTCACAGGGCGCCCTATATTTATAGAAGCGTCCTCCCCCCGGCCCCCACTTCGTTGTAACACCTCCTTTACTTTGCTTTTCATATTTAAACAAAACCAAGCCTGTTATATCTTATCTTTATAACTAATTTCATTACACCATAGATCCTGGCCAATCCTGCGGGTCATTACATTGCTCTGACCCATGGTTTGAGCATGTGAGGCGTGGCGACGGGCATTTTCTTCATCCTCCACTTCACTACTATACATTTATACTGTCGGCCGCTAGACGTTTACTGCCCCGAAAACCACGGTTAAGTTGTGAGGTCTTCGGACTAAGAACATAAAGACAAGTCCAATAAAAAGAAAGTCTTTTACCTTATTATAAGCCCCACGCGCCGCGCAGTCGCGGGCGGACCTTCGCCTGCACTTGCAACCCAGTTCACTCGCTAATGGAGTAGACAGGGGTACAGGCATTACCTTATGGGTCCCGGACTTCAGGTTGGGTTCTGCATCCCTGTAGCCCGATTCCCGCTACCGTTTTGAGTCCAGGGTTCCAGGCCGAGCTTTTAGAAATCATTCGCCGTCAGAATATATTTTTGCTAGTATATCTTTATGTGAATCATAACTTTGTGGTTAACTAATTAAATTGCATATAATATACATTAAATGCAGCATAAGATTTTAGTACGTCATGTCCTTATTTGTTTAATTAATTAATTGTTGTGAACTAATTTGATATTTAAAATTTGTTAATAGTAATCATAATATAAAACTGTACAATATGGAAATGTTCAATTTCTGAAATAAATAAATGAATTAAATTATAATATCAGCCCATAAATGTCCCACTGCTGGGCTCGGGCCTCCCATTATAGGGGGGAACGGACAGTATAGGTACCCGTCACGCCTGTCTAAGATTATCTCGATGCGCAGGTTGCATCACGATGTTGTCCATCAGGCTGGAGGGCGTCTTCCACTAACTTCGACTCCAGGACTCGTTTACTCCACCGACCGTCGGTTCTGCGACATATGTGATCGGCCCACTGAAACTTCAAATTACTCATTTTACGAGCTATATCGGTTACTTTGGTTCTTTTATTCACATCCTCATTTCTGATTCTGTAAGAGATAAGAGATCAGTAAGAGATCCTTGCATAGCTCGCTCCATAGCCCGTTGAGCGACTTTGAATTTGTGGACTAGTCTTACAGTCAGTATCCATGTCTCGGCACCGTATGTCATGATGGGTAGGACGCACTGCTCGGACTTTCGTCTTCAAGCTTCGCGGAGTGGTCGACGAAGCAGTCATAGGAGACTCGATATTGACTACAGGAGATAGGATGTACAGAACATAATTAAGTATAATAAAACATAATAATATGCCCATCGATTTCTTGTTTACGAATAAAATAGAACATGCAGACATCGCTGACTCAAATGAGGATAAAATTGCAAATTATCAAAGCACATCGCTGACTCAAATGAGGATACAATTGCAAATTATCAAAGCTCGATACACCGCAAGTAGAATAGTCTGTGTTTCATTAGGTCTAATTTTTATAGTGAATTATGTTGCAGACGTCGCCGACGAAGAACTTGAGCCTTCCTCGTTGCACGAAACCCGCAATGGTATTTTTCAGAACAACTCAGTAGCTGTCTCGTAGATATTAAATTATACAAAAAACATTTGAAAAATTCATTCATGTACATTTTATTAAGGTAATTGTATTTCTCATTTGCAAAGGATATAACTGATTGTATACTTCTATTAAAAATATTTCTTGGGATTTAGATTTATCAGAAAAGTAAAATACGGCAGAACTAAGGTCTTGGGAAGTATTCGCCGCCATTTACGGCTGTCGGAGGTGCGCAGCTTATTTAAAAAAATGGCAGGTAAGAGCAATGATTTCTGGGTGGTCAAAAAAATAACCTTGAAGGAATCTCCTAACTATAAGGCTAGAAATCGGATCTGCATTAAAAGTAGAGCTCCCACTTAAGTCTACCTTATAAGTAGCCAAGACCCCTCTATTTTCTTAAATTAAAAACCCGTGTTCCTCTGGCAGCCGGAAATGGTGGAGGATCCCCTCAAAACCCCTCACTCCCCGATTCATGGTGCGAAATTCCAAAATCAACCCTCATTCATAGTTCCATTAATGTGGTCATAAAATTATTGCAAACAATTTTAATATCGAGGGCAATAGCACCACAATTAAGCATTGCTATCAAAGCAACTTTCAATGCAATTGTTTGGGCAGTAAACCCGGCTGTGGACTGTGTT
This sequence comes from Dendrolimus pini, assembly GCA_949752895.1. Lineage (NCBI taxonomy): Eukaryota > Metazoa > Arthropoda > Insecta > Lepidoptera > Lasiocampidae > Dendrolimus > Dendrolimus pini. The sequence continues at coordinate 11,579,033 of OX457151.1, forward strand.
GTAAAATATAGGTCTGGTAGTCCCTTGATATCGGTTCTTTGGAGTTGTTCAGAGCAAGTTACAGCGGCACAAAAGTGGATTCGACTCACATTTCGAAGAAGACACTGGAGCTCCACTCGTGACCCGCCAGAGCCAAGCGAATTGCTATATGACCACCCGCGTACGCGATCCGCCGATTTAAGCAATTATTAGAGCACGGCAAGCGCGGGCAGCTCCGATCGTGGCCGCTCTCATACTGCAGTACGAGTATATAGAAGTACTCTTTGCGTACTACCTCGTCTCGTCGACACTCTCTACTCAATCACTCAGGGTGTCCAGATTGGGGATATTGTCCCCATTTTGAATACTTGTTGGGAGCGAAATTTCAGCGTTGCGGAAATGGGGGAAGTATTTTATCCCCCTGGGCTTACTAAAAATACTATAAAATATTCGACATAGCATGAAACCTATCTATACTATTATAACATTGTAAACATGCCGTGCCTGTACATTAAAGCTATTTTAAAAAACAACTGGAATAGACTATATGAACAATGAAAAACACGATATATTTTTTTTGGTTTCTTGTCTATCTGTCGTTTTGTTTGTCATTGAATAATTCTATGAAATTAATTTGCATGTAGATCAATAATATTATCACTAGTTTGGGTAATGAAAGTAGAGCCTGAAAAAGCAATTTTTTGATGATTTTTATTGAATTTGAAATAACTTTGGCATCTTAATTTTAATGGTCCTAAAATGTTATAAAACAGTGTCTATCGTGTAAACAGTAGTCTGGAGGAGATCGCTTTGGCGACAAGACCGTCCATTGTACTTTAATTTTATATGCAATAAAGTTATTAATTCATTCAATCATTATACATTATTATACACAGAGCATATTTTGAGAATTTGTTCGCCGCATTTTCAGCAAACAAGGTTTGCACTCAACATAATGCTGTGCCGGAATTATATCCGACATAACGTTGATTCAGTGCAAACCTTCCTTTTGGCGTAGGACCACGACCCAATTTTGTTAATATGTAATACATTTACATGTGCATTTAATATGCTTCTTAACTCGTCCGCTTACACGTGTTTATTCGAAACTGGCTGTTGCCCGCGGCTTCGCTCGCGTAGATTAGAAAAAGACATACATTGAGTAATCAAATAAAGATAGCCCCATTATCATCACCTTAGAGATCGAATTTCCAAAAAGCGGATACACGTGTACATTTATTACTAACCAGAAGCAGTCGTGCTATTTACTTTGAAAATGATTGATTTTCATACTTACTTTTATTCTCCTAGCGGTTTATTTTCAAAAATCCTTTTCTAATCAGTAAAGTAACTATAGAAAACATTGTCAAGGTTCTAACCCCGGTAGTATGATGGGCGGTGCGATCATATGATGATCAGTGAGTCAGTGAGGTCAAGCAATTATATATGTATATGTATAGATAGTTATAAAACTTATCAATCAAAATCCATGTATTTTAAGAAATTAGACTCGCTTTTTCCTGTACGAAGGTATTGCGGAGATAACCCAGGGAATGATAGGCTTTTCTATAATGAATCTATTTAATGGAGAAATGGTAAAATACAATGTGATCATTAGTATGTGGCAGACAGAGAAAATATCAATAGTTTGACAACTTCAAATCAATTAAGTATATATATATATATATATATATATATATATACATACGCATACGCAACATCCTCCCCCTTTGTGCAAGCACTAATTTATATTCAGCTTAAGTAATTTACTTAGGGGACAACGTAGCGTACCTGCTGCAGTGGATACGTCCACCACCCTCACTACGTTGTCGCGACCTGGTTAAGTGGCCGTTATTCTGCCTCGGGACCATACACCTCGTGGTAGGTTGCTATCAGCAATGAGCGCTAGATCTCCACATGCAATCTGGCTAGCCAAGGTTCGATAGGGTCTTTGTCGAGGCTGCATTGTCGGCAGTACTTCTTTCACCCAGCGTGACCAGAAAAAATCTGAAAGTCTCAGCGCTTTTTTCCATTCAGTTCGGCCAACCAAAACATTATCGGTCAGCGTGGCCGGCAGTTTGGCAGAGAACGAGGAACCAATCAAAAAATGAAATGGTGTGAGGGTCTTCTGGTCATCGGCGTGGACAGAAACATGTTTCAAGGGATGAGAATTAACGACAGCTTTGGCTTCTGGTAAGAGAGTTAAAAGCGTCTCCTCTTTCGGTGAGCGAGCTTTTAATGTCGCACTCAGTGCCACCTTTATGGAACGGACAAGTCTCTCCCAACAGCCACCAAAATTTGGAGCGGCTGGCGGAATAAAATTCCATTTTACTCCGTTGTTTGCGGCAAAATCTTCGACACCGTTGCTGTAAAATTCTCTCAAAATTTTATTTGCACCGACAAAAGCTGTCCCGTTATCGGAGAAAAATGTATCGGGAGCACTTCTTCGAGCAATAAAGCGTCGTATACATGAAATTGCTGAATCCGCAGAGAGGCTGTGCGCAAGTACTAGGTGCACAGCTCTTGAAGTTAAACAAGTAAATGCCACGTACCGCTTCTCTCGCCTCCGTCCAATCGTTACGCTAACAGGGCCAAAATAAACTAAACCAGTGAAAGTAGCAGTAAAACAACGTTTATGGTGTGCCATTCGCTCTTGGGGAAGATCACCAATGGGCGGCGTTAGTGGCAGAGACTTGCGTATTTTGCAAAACACGCATCTATGGGCAACTGTTCTAACTATGCTTCGAAGTCGTAGAATCCAATAATGTTGACGTAGCTCGTTGATGACTGTCTCATGGTTAGCATGACCAATCTTGACGTGAAATCGATAGACTAGCAGCCGGGCCACGGGGTGATTACCATCAAGGAGCACGGGATTCTTGACATTTTGGTCCAAACCTGCTGCTCTAATTCTTCCTCCTAAACGAAGAAGCTTGTCATCACCGATCATAGGTGATAGCTTGGCTAGACGACTAGTTCTGGGTAAAGGCTTGGAATTTAAAATACACGTGATGTCTTCTAAAAAACTCTCAAGTTGTAATTTCCATAAAATGTGCCATTCAGCGGCGTTTATAAACTCAGCCGTAAGCGGTATTAGTGAAGTGACGGTGGACGTATTTAATGATTGACGTCTGTGACCGGAAAATCGAGAATTTTGAATTAATTGCCGAAAAATAAAAGCAAAGCAGCTTGGTGTACGCGTTCAGTCGCGCAGTCAGCAGTCAGCTATTACAGCGCGAGTTTTACTGATATACTCCGTCAAAGCTCCCACCATTTCAATCGGTAAAGATTTCAGCTCAACTTGGCTTTGAACTGATGTAACCTCTGATACAGGCTCTTTCGGCCAATTCCGAAGGAAGTAAAAGAAATGTTGGTCCGGTGAACCGTCTACTTGATTGATCTAATGGAGCGGAATGCAGTCGAGTCGCATGGTCTGCTACGTTCATGCCTGTCGGTACCCATTTCCAGTCACTAATACTAGAGTTTTCAGTGATTTCACCAATGCGATGGGCAACGAATGGCTTGAACGAACGCGCGTCACTCCGTAACCAAGTACGGTAGTGGAGTCAGTCCAAAAAATGTCTTGGATGGTTTTTAACGCAACTATCTTTGATAGTTACGGCGAGACGAGATGCAATCAAAGCAGCCATGAGTTCTAATCTTGGAATCGATATTGGTTTTATAGGTGCTACTCTAGCTTTGCTACCGATAATAGCAAGTTTTACCGATTTGTCAGCATCTATATCATCATCGCCAGTAAGCTACACAAGGGTGTGCTGATTCGCTGGTGTCACAAAAAAAGTTCAATTCACGCTGCGGAGGTTCAGCGTCGAAGGCTTTGGAATACCAGCGTGGAATTTTGAAGGTAGAAACAGTCAAAAGTTCTTTAAACCATTCTAACCATTTAGGAGTTTCTGTAGGTGAAAGCTCAGAATTACAATCAAAATTAGACCGCCAATTGTTTTGAAATAATATACGACCCTTGATGACTACAGGTCCTATAAGGCCTAAGGTTAGACCGTAAACGAGAAATCGATGAACACATCGATTTCACAGTTAACCATGGAGACCATTTTCCACCGTTTATGTTTTTAACATTTTTTGCACGCCTATCAAGTTAGTTTAGGTAAATTTTTAACCGACTTCTAAAAGGAAGAGGTTCTCAACTTGGTCGGTATTTTTTTCATGTACCTATGTACCTATTTTTCTGAGATTTATGATCCGATTAATGTGATTCTTTTTTAGTTCGGTGCTGAATAATTGCCATTTGGTCCCTAAAAAATTTGACATAGTTTGACTAGTAGTTTCCATTTTATGTTTTTTTTTCCGCTCCTGTTTCTTGGGACCTATATTTCTTAAGACGCGCGGCGCCTTTCGTTGGCCTACCCATAGCTAGACACTAAAAAGTAATAAATAAATAAAACTTCGTTTAAAAAAACCGACTTTGAAAACTACAAAGTATAAAATAACTTATTGCTAAAGCTATTTTTAATTACATTTTCTTTTTTTAAATATATATTATGTATGTATGTAAGATGTTTATCTTGAAGTCTTGAAATTGTGTCTTCTGTCTTTTAAAAGCAGGCGTTAATTTATGTAGTAAAATTTGAAAGTTATCCATAGACATTCTAAAATATCCAAAGAATTTGTCATCTTCATCTGGTAAATCTCTACTTAGGGTAGGTAAAAAATTGTCCTTCATAAAGGCGCTTTTTCCAAATAGGGTGAACGCCCCATTTTCTTACAATCTTCTTGCTATTGATTCCTCTTCTTCATCAATGGCAATGGCAATAGCTGCCATCTCCGATAGCGAGAATTCCATCATTTATTAATATACTTGTGATAAATCAATTAGAAGTCACAACACTGTCCGTAACCGAGTCACCGCGGCGGTGTAGCCGTACGGGGCTCGGACAGGGCTCGCGCCCGCCACGGTCTCCCATGATTCATGCTTTATTGAACACAGTTTTTCATAACATTCCAATCATTTACGTCAAAATCTAAATATATATAGATAGAAAACACTTTATTGCTCACCAAAACAAACAAATACAAAAACAAAATGCATAATTACAATACTTGTTGGCAAAACAACAGGCGGCCTTATCGCTAAAAGCGGTCTCTTGCAGGCAACCTAACTTAAAAGAAATTCTTAACTAATCTGACGATGTAGGTGGAGCAGAAAAATGATAGCACTGTACAATTTAAATATACATACTTACACTAATTTATAAATTTAATACATATATAAATATAATAGTAATATATATATATATGCAAAATAATCTAAATAAATATATTTATTTGCACTATGTCTTTATTTCGCCAACAATGGCAAGATAAAGGTTGTATACGAATTTAACACCGATTTTGACGAAAACTAAAATGTTATCATTAGATTTTTGAAAAATCAATTATCCTTATCAGGAATCGAATCGGCGGATTTTGACAAATAAACACATCACACACATTGTGACGAGATATTTCTGCAAAGGAACATCAAGGGAAAAGACTGTTTTTTAACAAAATGTTTTATTTTCATTCTATTTCATTCATTCTAAATCTAGGTATAATTATTTCAGACAAGTACGTCATTTGTCAATATTTAACTTCATTAACAATTCATAACAATATCACATCACGAATAACATATTAAACTCATCGTGACATTTGTGTGAAACGGCCTATAACTATAACATCATCACACATGAAAAAGTGGCACAAGAACTAAACTGACACGTTTATGTTTTAAAGAAAGTATAATAATACCTACAAGCAGAACTATAGATACCTATTGATGGTAAATTAAAAATAATTTATGAAACATGAACGATTATTTCTAATAGGATTTTATTATTATAATTAATATCATATTTGGTTAAAGGTTGGTATATTATGTATTTTTTTAAACCGAAAACTGTAATGTTAATAAGCGCCTGACAAAATTCACATACCAATTGTGATTAGTTGCGTTCTACAGGCGTTGCATAATAACGTCCTATTTTTGTGTCTACCGACTTATTCTCTCTCTCTCTCTGTACAACGATTCGGGGAAGAACAGTCTATCTGAAATTTCGGCTTTTCTATTTTATCCTGTCTCCGCAACGGTATCGTATTTTAGCAATTCGGTAATACTCGTCACGTTTGAGCGCCTGTTCAACTCTGCTCTGCTAATGACGTTGGCAGGCGCGTTCCGTTTGTATTACATCATACTTCGAGTTTGTACAACACGTTTTGAAATGCGAAAAAAATCTTCGGGGGCTATTTCGGACCAGCAGATTCCAAAATGCGACTTTAAGAATTTTTCTCTGTCTTTCTGTTAGTGCTTCACCTGAAAATGACTGAAGGAATTGAAATGACTCCGGGTCGTAACTTAGAACATTTATCGGGTAAATGTATGACGTTTCCGTGGAATAGACAAATGTCGCCAAAGGGGTTGCGCTGCGATTTGTTATATCGGAGGCTCTGAGAGCGGTTTAAAAAAAACTTTTTCGAATTACTGTTTAATTATAATAAATTTAAAATATAAATTTTTGCATAGAATTGACTATTGAATTTTAAATATGGAACAGAGATCGAGTTCAATAAACAGAGGTCCGATCAGGACGGAGGATGGAGATGAACGGCCCGTCGGTTGAAACCGTTGGTGAGATCTGCCGAGCGAAACAGGATGGGAAGATGATCCTTGGATCATGCTTCTTTATATTTTAGTAATTTCCTTTCAACGCACGGTTATAACACGCTTAATTTTGGTGCCAGCGTTGTAATACACTGGCAACACTCGTCATGGTAACGCGGACTTACACTAGCATATCCTACAAATAAAGTTGAAAACAATCAAACGTTTACTATTAATCCAGTGGACTATAGCGAAAACAACACAACCGGAGAAAATGAGTAAAACGTCATGGAACCTACGTCAAATGTAGTAGAATCCGTTTATTACGACACCGCCTAAGTTGTCCAACCTCTTAATATTGTTACGAGTTGCAGGACTCGAATTAAAATGCTATTAGAATTACTATAGAATTTATTAGAACTATACAAACACGTATAACACAGGTGCAAATATAACTGAACACAATCGCTTTGCCATTTCTTTATACTGCACCGATACAATATGGCTGCCCGATCGCGTAGACTTTAAAGAATTTCTTAGAATCAGTTCGACACACCTGGCTAATGACTGCCATAAAAGATTTCAATACACAAAGGGCTGTTTTCTCTCTACAAATTGTAAGAACAAAGTAAACAAAAGAAGTCCAAATGCGAGAATGTAATAAACTGTGCTTTTATGGTATGCAGGTGTGAATCTACTCTTGTCGTAACAATTTGAAGTAATTACACAGCTTAGTTTGGTTTTCATTTAAAATCCTTTATAACCAAGTCGGATATTATGACCTCATATATAGTGACATCTTTTTAACACGCTTTAATTTTTACGCTCTATTTTGTCCTACTTTGAACGATCAGATTTAATTCAAACTTTGCACACCTGTCAAAGGTCGATGGCAATGCAATAATATAGTACCATGGAGCTGATCTGATGATGGAGTCGGAAGGTGGCCATAGGAACTCCTGTACTAAACAAGATAGACCCGTCGTGTTTGGGCTCGTTTTACTTGTCTTGGCTAGCACTCTGCTGCTACATAATATGCAGGATCTCAAAAGCTTGTATTTAAAAACATTAAAAAAATTTAACAAAAAAATAAAAATAAATAATAGTTTAAAAAAAAAACGCGCTTTCATAAAAAATCCAACTAAAAAACAGAAAATAAAATTTAATAAATTTGGTTTCTGATGAATGAATACACCCCACGCTTTTTTACAATAATGTACATTCATTTTTTTACACTGTACTTAATCAAATTGATTAATTATTTCTTTTTTGCACTCCACGGTCAGACCCCATTCATCAGAAACCAAATTTATTACATTTTATTTTCTGTTTTTTAGTTGGATTTTCTTTGAAAGCGTGTTTTTTTTAGTTTTTATTTAAACTATTATTTATTACAAACTCATTTATTCGTAACTATGTTACACGTCAGGGTTATATATGTATTGCGAGTAAATTATCAGATATTAAGATTTACATAATTTGTCAACAATCTTTATAATCCATGGATCTCTTCAAGCTATAGAAGGTGTTGAAGATGTTACATTGAATGTATGATGTAGTCTTGAATTCTCTTTACTTTAATTGAAAGATTGTTAATTAAAATATAAACAAATCATTATTTGTTATGTCTGTTTTTTGTACAATTTTTGGGACCACAGAGTCTTGACACAGTGATGTGCTGGTTTCGTAGTAATTGATATTATCTATTTGCCGAATCGATAACAGAAAGTGTACCAGATTAGCCACTTCTTAAGCCGGCAAGTAGATGCATTAGAACTGCCGGAAAGAGTGATTTTGTTCGGTAGTTTATTATATATAGTCGAAGCGTTAGCGTATTAGGTTTCTAGGCTTTGAGGCCTGAGGCCTCGGCAACGGTGCAATCCTATCTATGTTCCGAGTCCGATATGAATTTATGGCGCTATGCTTTGCATACGTATAGGGCCACTTGAAGTACTAATAAGCAAGGTAGGGCCGATTCCCTATTAGGTAGCCCTAGAGTAGCACACACAGCCCTTTCGTGCGCGCGAAAGCGCCCACAGCATGGTACCATAATGTAGAACTGAATGCACCGTAGCAAAGTAGCATGACAGCTTACATATTTACAACATAGACAATAAACTCTGATTAATAATATTTTCGCCAATTGCTGGACACTACGCTTTACAATGTTGTACAAAAGCAAGACCGCTATAAAAAGTTCACGATAAGCTCTCATATAAATGTAATTTACTTATTAACATAATGCCTGCTGAAGTGTCCCCTATATTATAGTATACATCTATACTAATATTATAGAGAGGTAAAGTTTGTGCGTTTGTGACGTTGTAGGGGGTAATATCTAGATCAACTAAACCGATTTTGAAAATTCTTTTACTGTTGTAAAGCTACGTTAACAGGGAGTGTCATAGGTTATATAACATGACGCTATGTACCACGGGAGCGGGACAGAGCGCGGGTGAAACCGCGCCGGGCCGCTAGTTATACATAATATATTACCAACTTCAAGATGTTGTACAAAGAAGTCTCTTGAATATGTTTTTGTTTTTAGTTTATAGGTTTTATTTTCCTTAAAAACAAATTTTGGTGTAATTTTGTAAGACCATTATAATTAAAGGGAGAAAGTTATTTTCAAATTCGATAAAAAGCATAAAAAAATGACACAGAAAACAAGATTGCTTACGTATTGTATAAAATTATTGTGTGCTCATTTGGAGTTGCCATTCTTATATTTTTTTAAATTTTGTCTCGCTTTTTGAGGCTCTACTGTCATTAGCCAAACCAGTGATAATATTATTGATCTAAATGCAAATTCATTTCATAGAAATATTGAATGAAGACAAAACGATAAATAGACGAAAAAAAAAAATATCTGTTTATTTATTTATTTGGACAACACAACAGATAACAATCAGTAATTCATTTATATAATATAGTTTGTAAATTATTACATCTAGATTGAGATCCAAGCGTGCGTACACATCCATGTTAAAATTATATTTTCCCAAACAAAATTATGTGAATAATGTCAGTAATAGTGATTCAATAAATAATTAAAGCTAGGACATTATTTTTAGTGATACATTATAAGGTAATAGATTAAGAAAAAGAAAGCATTAAACAAATTACCAAACAAGTGAAGAGGTGTGATCTTTCAGCGTAGAAATTATATTTTTTTTAAAGCTAAAGGTTTTGCATTAAATATGTCTAATTTTTTGTTTTTTAAAGAGGGTTCCTTGTAGACACGACACGTTCTTGTCAACGGATTGTAGTATGATGTGTTGTTTTTACAAACTTCCAAGATGAATATTTTGTTATGTACACGTTTATTACATTTCGTGTTAAGGGACAAGATACTTAATAAATAAGACGAATCCAATTGACCATGCAGTAATTTGTGCAAATAGACTAGGTCATGTTGTGTGCGACGAACGTGTAAAGGAGTAACTTTAAATTTTACGAGTCGTCCAGAGTAGCTTGTTAGATTGCGTCCAAGATCACTTTTATAACTTAAAATCCTAAGACATTTTCTTTGAAGGTTTTCGAGAGTTTTAGAATGTGCTGAATAACAGGGTGACCAGATAACACAAGCATACTCCATAATACTTCGAACCAAACTATAGTAAAGTGTTAGATAGCTCTGAGGTTTCTTCAATTCTTTTGTACACCTAGTTATAAACCCAAGCAATTGAAGGCCTTTGTTTGCTATGTACGAGTAATGATCACGAAAAGTCACTCTTTGACACCCAAATCCTTAGCAACATATTTCCTTTCAAGTGTGTTCCCATTAATTTTATAGTTATATGTCTTCGGATATCGTTTATTTGTGAAAGTAATTACGAAGGATTTTTCTATGTACAAGATTGACACCACTCCTTTATAACATGTAGGTCACGTTTTGTCACGTAAGTCAGGATTTTTATAGCAGAAACTTGATTTTTTTAATGCTGACTCTCCAAATTTTGCCGCCCTTGAAAATTTCGCCACCCTGGGCACTAGCCTTGTGCCTCTAGTTTAAATCCATCACTGCTTGGAAGTTATGTTGTTTTGTATTAAAGTTAATAATATTGAAAGCTGCAATGAATGCTCTGTGCATGCTTGAACTGTAATCGAGGGCGACGAAACAAGCCACAGCCAGGTGGTAGGGCATTTGACGTCTGGATGGCTACCACCCCTGGCTTAGCGTATACCGCCATTGAGTTGTGTTCCGGCATGAGTGGCGAGGCTCCTGGCTCCCTTTGGAGAGCGTCACCACATTTGTAGCACCTTTGGTGTTACAAATATCCAGCGATGTTAACCGGTTTCCATCAGGTGAGCCATCTGCTCTTTTTGGTAAACTCATGCAATAAAATAATCGACAGACTTTACGTGTTTCTTGTTGTTACGATCTCTTCTGCCTTGTGTTTTTTTTAACCCTTTTACCCCTTTTTTTAAATTTAATTTTGGACAAATTTTAGAAGTTAAACACGCTTATTCCTCATTTTTGTTATTGTGTATGACATTTGATGAATGTATGTTTGTGTTGTGGTGTACCTTAAGAATAACTTATTATAATTATTTATTCTAATTTTAATACTAAACTTATACTAATGTGGAGTGTATCTGTTGCATGCTTGTGTTGTGAGGAAGTGCATGTGCAGTGTGGGCCTTATGTCTATACCAATATATATTATCCAATCCAGTGCCATGTGTGTTGCTTTTTCGTTTCTGTGTCTGAGTTATTAATTTTTAGGCTCATTGTGTGTCTTGGTTTGTTTGTGAAGTGTGCGTGTAATGCAGTGCGGTGGTGGTGTACGTTGCTGTGAGTATGTGTGTTAGTTTGTGACTTTGTGTTGTGTTATAATTTATTGTTTAATTAACCTGGCTATGAGTTGTTTTGTCGCTATAAATATAAAAATTTGAAAATCATTAATCAAACTCTCTGAATACCATGTTATTAACGTTTAAATACCCGCAAAACTATACATCCTTAACATTCTTCATTGCATTTTCCATAACTTTCAATGAGCTGCATTCAATTACTAGTCCTCGTTGTTCAGTTGCACGTCCAGCCCCGTCTTCACGAGCTTATTCGCGATGGACTGCAGCCTCTTCTCTTCCCTCTTGTCCACTATTTTCCCACGCTTGGGCAAAGCGTAGGCCAACTTCTCCCAAAACCATGACTCCCCCCACTTAATGTAGGTATTCGTGCGGAGATACGCCTTGATCTCCTTGTCCATCTCCTCTCTGTTCGTAACATCTTCGAGTAAGATGACCACGACCCTCGTCCTTCCCTCCTTGGTGGCCTGGACGTGGGCGGTTCTGAACTCCAGGAGACCCCACATCGATTTTAAGAAGTTCTCTGAAAGAACTATTACGGTTCTTCGAGATTCCTCAACAGACTTCGCGATGTTGTAAGGAATCATCTCCCCGGCTAGCCAGTCCCTGCTGTGTATGCAAGTCTTCAAGCTGATGGGAGGGCCTTCCAACTTCGGAAGGAGCGTATCTCTCACGAAATCCTCGTCCTGGTGAGCGTACGATATGAAAACGTCGTACTTCTTGCTCGCATCGTACTTCTCTTTCGGCAACAGGCAGGGCATGTACTTCGATATGTAAATCTTCACCTCAAAGGAGTATTTGTATATGATCACCGCGTACAGTACGCCGAGAACAATCAAGCTAGCCCCGGTAGCGGTGAGTTTCCATACATCACATACACGCTGGATATTCACCTGGCTCAAAAGCGTGCCATCCTTGCATCTTAGCTCTAGATAGTCCAAAATGCTAGCGTTGTTCTGCTGCAATTCGGCGACGTGTTGCTGATTCCAGCAGTCACAGAACAGGGGATTATCACTCAAAGTGAGTCTTATATCCTTGCCGAGAACATATTTCGGAATGTAGTTTAGGTTATTTCTGGATAGGTTCAAGACTTTAACGGTTTCTGGCAAAGTTTTGAAGTCCACCTTGTTCAAGTGCAACCCGCTCAAGTCGATTTTCACCACGTTGTTGAATGAGAGGTGTCGTAATGACTTCGGTTCGCGAGTGAACTTCAGAGACACGTTATTCATCATGCGGCTCGGTTCGGTGCTAACTTCAGAGCATACGGCTTCCACGATACGATTGTTCGAGAAGTCTGTACAGTTGCAGACGGACGGACATTTGACCTGACATACGGACTTATCCAAGGAGACTTGTGTCAGACCGGTCCCTGCAAGCCAGACGGGGGCATTACATGGAGCACTCTCGATGGATTGGGATTGGTTAGAGGATGTCGCTAGTTTGGCGAAGAAGTGTGCCTGGCATTCGCAATTCAGCGGGTTGTGGTCCAGGATGAGGTACAAACGAGTGTTCTGCGGCGGGAGCGACATCGCATCCAGGAAGACGGTGCTGATGTTGTTGTCACGCAAATCCACCTTCACGTGCTCACCTACGAACGGGTATCCTGGAAACTGGAAGGACAAGCAGTTGTATATACACCCATTCATTTAATAAATTTGATGTGTCTAGAGTCCTCCTCCACAGCCAGTCCGCCTTACGCCATCTGGCGACGCGTACGCATACAATAAGCCCACAACCCCGACCACTGCAGGTCGTATTTCTTCACGGTGAGATGGACCATGTCTTGGCTCGTCCTGGATGGTGTGGGGTTCTTGTAGTGATCGGTGGACTGTTATGATAATATGAGCTTTATTTCGACCACAGTATAGATATCATATAGTATGTGAAAGGGTCGCCGGATGGTGTGAGGCGGCTCCCCTCATAGCAGAGCAACGGGATGCTATTGATAACATTAGACGTGTATTATCATCAAATAATAAATGTTTGGCATATCTCTGAACGATTCTTAAAAAACCAATTCCAATTCCGTTATTGCCAAATTGTCGATGGTAAATGTCCATAGGTGACGATGGCCACTTTCCACCATGACCGTCAGCCAGTCTGCCTACCAGCAAACACGATTTGTAAAAATTAATGGACTCACATGGCTAGCTGAGATCTTGTTGCGTGATGGGTGCTGGCTGGTCACCGACGACCAAATTTGGCAGAGCTCGTCGACGGATTTGTGCGGGATCTGGAGCCTTGTGACCCCGTCCTCGGGGCAGTATACGGCTCCGTAGTACTCTTCGCTCTTCTCTTCGGGGGCGAGTGACAGCCGGGGAGTGCGCTGCAGCGCCCCCTGGAGCCCCGCCGCGCCCACCTGCCCCAGCTTGTTGTGGGCGAGCGACAGAGTCTGCAGGCTGCTCAGGGCCGAGAGCAGCGCGCTGGAAGGGAGGAGTTCGAGGGTCAAGGACGTCACAAACTCGTGCTGCCAACTGTCGTTCCCGTGGCTTATCTCGAGTGGCTAGTTATATATACTAGTGGTCGCCAGTGCTCGAGATTCGACCATAATAATTAATGTCAAAGTCTATCCCTATCCCTATTAATATTATAAATGCGACGGTAACTCTGTCCGTCTGTCTGTTCCGTTTTCACGGAAAAACTACTGAACCGATTAGTGTTACCGAGTTAAGTGGGCTTCATCAGGTAAAATGCGAGCACAAAACACAATAGTCACGGTTTATATACTTTTCATTTAGATTTAAACAATATTTTGTCACAACTTAGACTGAGCAGCGGATTCAGGGGATTTTACTACTTCAACCGTTTCTTTTAAATTCTCAACGATCCATTTCGATTCGTTGCTATCGCTCCAATGTGTCGCAATTTAAGTACAGATGGCGCCTCGACCCCGCTCCAGGCATGTGCTTCGTTCTGATTGGTCGTCTAGTAAATTACAATATTCATAACTTTTATTAGGTTAGGACAATCTTTAAGTTATAGAAACATTTAACAAATTAAATAAAATTAAATTAAGGATTTTAAAAGTATTCAAAATGTAAACAAATAATATTGTTCGTTATACATCCAAAAAAAGGTAGCAGATTCTGGAAGGAAAAGACAAGGACAGAGACATTTTAGAAAGGGATAGATGATAAACGAAAATTCTTGAATAGCATGTTCGGGAAGGAAAAGACAGAGATAGATAGATATTAGAAAGGGATAGATAGTAAATAAAAGAATAACGAATAAACAATCGAAATTACGGGTTCTAGAAGATTCTTCCGGGTATATAAGCAGCGTAAGGCGCGCCTCCCGAGGAGTTCAGTTCAAGACGGCGAAGCAACAAGTGCGGTACGAAAGAGTCCGAAGAGAAGTTTGGTAAAAGACAGTGACGAATGTTGTGGTGAATTTAGTGAAAAGGTTAGTGGGCAGTTCAGTGAAGGAGGAGTTCGAGAGAAGATCCAGAAGAGGGCTACGCCGGTAAATTCCGAGGTGAGCACTGCAGTAGCAGGAGGTGGTCCACTCAATGTGTTTAGTTAGTTTTAGCGTATCCCCGCTTGCACGTAACAATATTTAAATAAGGTTTAAAATAATTAGTTCCACTCACTCGGGAAAGATCTCCAGCTGATTAGAGGATAAATCTAGCTCTTCCAACTTCTTCAGGGCCATGAAGAGCTCACCGGCGATGGCCGTGAGCCGGTTCTTGCTGAGATCCAATTTAATCATCTCTGTCTGGTCCCTGAACGTCTCGGGACGAAGACGTTCCAGTAGATTGTTACTCAACGTCAATGTCTGTATGGCCTTGGAACCCGAGAATACGGTACCCGGGAGCTCTTGGAGGTGGCACTCCTCCAGCACCACGTTCCTGAGGGACCTCAGGTCCGCGAAGGCCCGAGGGTCCAACACCAACGGCTCCGAGCTCGATATCGTCACCTGTGGGTGCATTTAATAAGTGGCTTAGAGACTTTATATTATTCCCCGCTGATGATGACTTTACTCACAAAGTTACCAACAACCAAAAATTAAAACTACTTGTATCATGTAATAAAAAATAGGCTATAAGTAAAGAATGGAGGTTTTATAAAACGTAAGTAATTCGTTATTTGTGTTATAATGCACATCACTGTTGTACATAAAACACACTACTCTCTTATTTAAAAATGGCTTCCTGGGAAAACTGTCTTCACGAAAGTTTTAGTAAAATTACGCTATTAATATATAAAGTATGAAATATATTGAGTGATTGTTACAACTTTAAACATCTCCTCAATCACAAGTTGTATTTCTATGAAATTAATTTATATTATTAATGAGGGAAATATTGAAATCGCTGCACTCACTTCCATCAGATGGTCCAAACCCCGGAGGAATCCGTCGTGGAGACGCCGGAGGGGGTTGTCCTTGATGGAGAGCACCTCCAGCCCCCGAAGGGGCGCCAGCGCGCCCCCCCGCAGCTCCCGAATGCGGTTCCTGTTCAGTTGCAGCAACGAGACCCTGGCCAGACCTGCCGCCGACATCATCAATACTATTTATTATTACACAGTATTCATAGCATGGGTCTTGGGAAGGTGCCCTCGCGACTGGAGAATCGAGGGCAGAAGAGCAAGGCGCAATTTTTGTTGAACATTTTTATTTAGTCTTAAAGTTGATTTTGTTTCTTGTTATTATTTTCGTTGCGAACAATTACAGTCTTGTATCCAAAGTCAGTTTAGAAATATGAACTTATACATTTTTATATGGGTCAGAACTACTGCCCGATAGAAGATCGAATACTACTAATAGTGCAATGACTTAATTGTAGTGGAAAGGAGCGCTCACTTGGACGAGCGACAACACTATTTGCGACACGTTATCATTTGCAAGTGTAACTTGAATTTGAACTTGGTCATACAAAAGTATCGCTGAACTGTAATTCCCCACGGTCATGACGTATCTAAGATGCCCGTGGTGTCATCAACAATTGTTTATTTGGACGACGTGAGACAAAAAATTTAAAGCAAGTTTTCCGAATATTTTGACTGAGATCTGCAAAGTTCAGACGCCTATAACAATTTTTTTTTCAGCGTGACAGGAAGTGAAGGCAGCATACATACCCGCGAAGGTGTCGTTGCTTATGTCCACGATGGAGTTATCCACGAGCGCTAGCTTCTCCAAGGTGGGGAGGCGGCTGAAGAAGCCCGGGGGCACCTCGGCGATGGCGTCAGACCGCAGGTGCAAGTTCTTGAGCGACGGCGCCTGGCGGTCGGATATTTCAAAATACATTCAAAAACAACGTAAAGTGAAAACGGCGTCTCATTTAGTGATAAGCGAACCGTGTCAAACTGAGATAAATGAAGGATGGGACCATTTCGAAGGCAAGAGCACGCACGCACCTGTTGGATGAAGCAATGGATGACAGAGGCTCCTCTGCTCCTCAGTGCACTTCACTTGCACTTCAGTAATGTCACTTGTTATATGTGTGCAGGTTATTTGTATTATTTATAACACATATTGAAGCGGTGCGGAGCGGTATTATGTATTTACATTGTTTGTGAGGCGAATTCATTTTACTTCTTGATGACATGATGATTTGGCGTACGTGTGAAAAAGGGAACACGTCGCCAGATTTCAAGGAAGAATTTAAATGAATAAAAGTTTGTACAGGCCGATAGAAGGCTGAAACAATAGGCGGCACTTGAAAAAATCCCCCGCGTATTATAAAAGTGACATGGGGTCACACTTTAAAACTCAAATTTTAAAATAACGTTAATGTGAGTATTGCACTAGTTCGCTTAAAAATGTGTAGAGATTACCCCCAGAGCACTATAATAATGTTACAACCTAGGCGCCGACAAAAACAAATTCACACCTGCATATCTGTAAAAGCACATTCTATTACCTGCCCTCATTTGAACTAATTGTAATTCTTTTATGATCGTCTTCTTTTGTTTACTTATTTATTGGAAGGCGTTTACAAATTATTCTAGAAATTAGTCCATTGTTTTATTGCAGTCGACTGCAATACAAGCACATTTGTATTTGTGTGGTATAAAACCAGGGCTCGACGGAGAGAGGAGTGAGTCGAGCGAGAACCACGATCGAAGCGAGACGTGTGTACTACAATCGGTTACCTATTAGTGACGGACTTTGCGCGTTTTATTGAATTATGACCTTCTGCATTACAGTTTGCATAGATCTAATAAACTCTATAATAAATCCATTTTAATTCAAGTCTAGCGACTCGTAACGATGAAAACAAAATAAACTGACAGGGGGGCTTTGTGGCGAAGCCTTAGATGAGTAGCGACACCTAAGGCTTCACCACACTTCCGATGTTATGTCATTCGTCTCTTCCACCCCTGGAGCTGGGGGCGAAGGCAAGCTCCAGGGGTCCAGCTCAGCATCATGACGATGCCTGTGTTGGTGTACCTGCAGCGGCCCCGGCGCGAGCGCCAGCGGAGCCCCGACGATGCTCAAGTCCTGGAGGCGCGGCAGCGACGCGGCCACCTCGTGCACGTTTGACTTCTGCACGCTCGGAGCGTCTGAAATACATAAGCGCCTCTGTTCAAACTAAGCTCCGAGAAGATCGTCTTCCAATTCCTTTTTGTTGTCATTTGTCGATGGCAGCTTTGTTTGTATGTGTGGTGTCATGTAAGAAGCAAAAGACGCAACAACTGTTGCTAAAGACCCTCATGATTTCTTTGATAAAAACGTCAAAGCAACTTCTCGTAATCCCACACATAATTATGTTTAAGTTTTTTTTTATTGGTGTGCAAAATTGAATATAGATTATGATTTGTTTTTTATCTTCATGAAACCGTTTCATAGCTTAAACTATATTCTGTTTAAGCTAACACGGCGTGCCTAATATACCTAATTGGTTATATACGCCTATGGATGTATGATTTTACAGTGGTAAAAATAGAATATAATAAAGGTAGTAAATGTAAAGGAAAGTACAAAGTTAAGAAGAGGATTGAAACAAAGCATTGAATAGTTTTTTAATAGATGGAGCAGAGTCGGCGAATATGTCGACCTTCGTACGCACGGAATTACTATAGTTCATCATCCTGTATAGGGGAGAATGTTGACCTATATTAGTTCTTACTTGTGATAAGTTAAAAGTTATGCGATTAATTAAACGACTGCCGTTCCGGGGGACACAAATGGTTAAATTTTGAAGAATAATACTAGAATGTACAATTCCATTTAAAATATTATAAGTCATTATAATGTCTGATATATTCCTTCGAGCATATAATGGGGTAATATTATAGTGCTGAATGCGATCTTCGCAGGATTGTAAAGAACGACACTTATTGTCTGAATAAGGTAAATAATACAAGAATCTTTTTTGTAATCTTTCAATCCGATTAGAATGTACTTGATAGCGTGGATTCCACACTACACTACAATATTCCAATATACTACGTACCAAGCTGCAATAAATAGTGATTGTTGATTTTGGCTTTTTGAATATTTTCGTAATATGGGAAATGAAATCTGATAATTTGGATGATTTTTTAATGATGTTGTCTATGTGACACCTGAAGCTTAAATTACTATCAAGGGTAATCCCAAGGTCCCGGATAATAGATGTTTCTTTTATTGTGTCATTGGCAATTAGATATTAAACAATCAAAATTAACTATTCTTCACTAGAGTGGGAACTCTATGTACATTGTACACGCTTCCGCACTGCTATTACTATTTTAATCAGTAGAAACGGATAGACCTAGCGTTTGTATGCAGACTGTTTTTATCTCAGGAATTGTCAGGAAATTAATTGTCATAATTTGACAAAAACTCTATTAAAATCGAATCTAAAGCCACATACGTTCAGCCTTTCAACGAAAATTGATTTAAACAATTTCCCTTGGCTAATTTTCGACATAGGTATTTTTAACAGACTTCCTAAAGGTAGTGATTTTGAATTCGCCTGTATGCTTTTTGGAACAAAGTTGCTAATAGGGAGGGGCCGACGAACTATGGCAAGGGGTGGGGGGGTCCTAAATTTCGTGACGTCACATTTCGAAATCAAATATATATTAAAAGCTTTAAAACACGAAATTTGACCTATTAATTCAAAACTTCAATATATTTTCAACTCTATCTGTATTACGCATACTGTTCAAATTGCATGCACGATATTTAATTTCAAATTGATGTCTAAGGATTTGTAGTGCGAATCTAACGGTACAAAAGCCCACTTGATGGAAAGCCTATGGACATTTGCAACACCAAAGGTGCTACAAATGCGCTGCTGCTCTTTTAAGGGAGACTGGAACTTGGTCACTAATGCCGGAACACCACACAAGGTTGTTATGGCGACATACCCTAGAACAGGGATGGCAGCCATCCAGTCGGACAAATACCCTACCACCTAACTGTGGGTTGTTTGGATAACGGGGCAAACCTGCAAATGGTGGCTTATAGACTAATTGGCAAACGGTCCCTTTATTAGTATCTTTTTGAAGTTATACTTCTTAAGACGCGATGAGAGTAAATTTTTACGATGCGCGCGCGCACACCGTCACGCGAAAAACCTACACCATGAAGTTAGCTATAGTCAACATTTTAGTTTTTCACGTAGCCGAGTGTAGGATGGTGGGTGATGGTTGGTAGATGGATTGTGACATGAGCATTGTAATATTTCTATACTTTATTGTGTTTTAATTAATATACGAGTTTGATGATTTATAAATCATTTATTTAGTATCCTACATATTTATATATTAAAGTGATCAGCAAAACCAAAGGATTTATTTTAATTCTAATTCCAGTGAATTTCTAAAAAAAGTAAGTAATTATATCGCTTTTTCTAATGCTTGGGTGTGATTGTGGTATTTATTTTGAGTTAACCTCAGTTTTTGATTGTATTTTTCAATACGGTTGGTTTATGAATTGAAAGAAGTATAACTTGTGACGCGTGTACATAAGTACGCACACACTTTTCTATTGTAGTAAAACTTAATTGAACGGAGTACGTGGATGTATGATTGTGATGAGCACGGGTGAGAATACTTGTCTCGTAATAGAGGTAGGTGGTGGCGCGCAGCCCCTCCAGGTGGCGCGCGGAGAGCGGCGTCGGCGACTCCACCAGCCGGAGCCCCTCGACGTCCGCGATCTTCAGCTTGCGGAGGAAGCAGGAGACGGGCTCGTCCAGGGCGCAGCTGCTCACTTGCAACCATATCGACGACGAGTTTCGCCCGAGGTCTTTGCTCGGAAACCTCGAGCAGTTCAGCTTCGTGTCCTGGAATCATAACATACTTAGATTTATATAAATGATTGCTTCATTAATCAGGAAGCTCGGTTCGGTGATTACTTAAATATGCGTGGATTATTTGCTTGTTGGAGATATTGTCAACACGGATGCGTTTTCTAGAAGACTTTTATCTCTTAGTGTTACCACTCTAAGAACATTCAATTGCGCAACCTTTTTGTGTTGCCATTTGAATAATGATTTAGTGGCATCTCGTGACAACTTGTCGTAGACAGTTATACATTCAAGCATTATGACTTGATACATTTACAATGGCCTTCAATGGAAGAAGGAGCCAAAGGCGAACGCGGTACTGCGGTGCTTATTGAAAATCATAGTACCGAATAATATTAAGATTACATTTAACGACAATTATATTCACAACAAAAAAAGTTTTTTCAATGGGTTTAAACTAGCTGTGCTAACCCTAAAAAAAGTAGCCTCTTTTACTCCTCGGAACATCAGCTATCTGCCAGAAAGTGTCTGAATAAGTGAGAGTATTGTTATTATATAAGTAGACAATGCAGCAGAGAACAGCACAAGTAGAGAATGCCATTTTTGTTTAAGGCTTTAGTCAAATGACATTGGCATTGCCATGCAAAAAGTTGGTCTCAGGAAACTAGGCATCTGGCTAATGACGGTTCAATAGTCGACTAAGAAGCATCTGTGGACAATTAAGGCATGACTGTTCTGGGAGCAACCGCCAATTAGCTGTCTTTTACAATAGCTTAGACCACTTTCGTCGTTCAGCCAAACTGGAACTCTAAAGTGATTTATCAGTTACCAGTGTAGGTATCCAGGTGGGTGCGTTGGCACCAACAACAGTTTCAATATAGGGCTTTACACCTAAAGTCTAGAAGAAGTAGTCGACGCATCGGCTCCCTTAGGGTTGCAGACGCCCATAAGTGGTGGCAACCGCTTCCCATTAAGTGGGCTATTTGTTTAAAAGTATTAATAAGAATATATTATAGGTGAGTAGAGAGATGTTTACCTGGCATACAATCTTCACGGATTCAGAGGAATCACCATGTATCGTGTACTTGTCGCCGTTGCAGGTGTACCATGTGTCGTCGTCCATGGACTCGGTCAGGCATCCGTCTACGGAGGCCTCCTGCGAGGGCGGGGAGGCTGCAGTCCCCGTCGCCACCGCCACCAGCACCAACAACGCCCCCGACTGCATCCTCATCCTCTAACTATTACTGTCAAAAGAAGAAATTAGCTGTGTTAAAAGCACGTACTATTCACACCCGTTACAAGATTATCCAGGAAGCACTTTGAACTATTCATCAAATGTCATTTTTACCTGGTTTTGGTTAAAATCAAGATTTCAACGCCCGCGGGCATGTTAAGAAGCGCCTTTACAAGGAATAACAGTCTCTCTCAAATTTCGGCTTTTTATTTTATCCTGTCTCCGCAACAACGATGCCACCCACTTATTTGGGTGTCTATAATACTTGGGTACTCAATATACTCACGTAGTGCTCTCGGAATCGGTTAATTCTTATTGTTGTCTCTCAGGCCGTAATTAATATGCAATAACGGTGGAATGGTTTCCAGTGGCCACATTTTTATTACCCACACATACGCAAGCACTGCGAACACACAACTCCGTATGGTCCGACATCTGTATACGTACGTAAACTGAAGTTAATATCCGTTTATGAAAGTGGGAAGACACGCGATGAAGTCTGTGTCGAATTAAATGTGCCAAAATCTATTCTTTGTAGAATAACTCAGAATAAAGATAAATTCTATCACAATGTTCTGAAGGACAAGGGAATCAGAATATCCTGAACCTTAACTCTGTTAATGGAACCCCTTGTAAATAAGACAGATATTTATTTATACCTTTTTTTTGTCAACGCTGGGGGAATACGTATAATGCGCATATCCTCAGGTCCCGGGGGATGTCACTAAGGGGTATGTGGGCCTCCCGGCTGTTGGTGCCTGCACCGACCGCCAGACTACCCACTAAACCTTCCAGCGTCCCTCCGCATCCTAATGAGGCGCCACGGGACCGTAACCGTGGGTATGACTGCCGTGACACCTCGATGCAAGCCGACAAGGAGGGGTGTCCCTGAGACTAGGACGCCCTGGATATCTGAGACACTGGGAAAGTGGAATACCTCTATAAGTGAAACCACATTGCAGGCCCCTTGATGTCTCACTTAGCCACGTTTCACTGAATTTGAATTTTACAATGGTTCTAAGTACTTTATGGGCTGAACTCTTAACAGTTCCGGAAATATCTAAATATAATAAATTTCTAAACATGTCCTATGAAAAAACAACTGGAATAGACTATATTATTATAACGACGGAGAACACGATGCAATTTTATTTTAGATGTCTTCTCTGTTTGTCGGTTTGTTCGGGATTCTCATATAAACTACGGCCCTGATTTTGATGCAGTTTTCTCTGATCAACAGCAAATTTTTACACTTAAATATCATGGGAATCCCGCGGGAAACTTTCAGGGAATACTTTAAAATGACCAAATTAAAAAAAAACGCATTCCAATGCGATAGCGATATTGATTGATAGCAAATTTAATGCAAAAAAAATGTGATAATATTTTTCCTGGAAGCGGTTTGTAGTTGTTCGGGTGCATAAAAATGAAGTTATTCCGACACAGTTTTCACTAAAACGATAGCTTACATTCTTTTGAAATGAGTTTCAAGACAAGCATGGACAAAGTCGCAGGAGTATCCTGACAAATACAGACATCGACAACAACGTCGAAGAGAGAGAGAATAACTTCGGGTTACTCTTGACGAACATTGCAGCTTCGGAAAGGATTGCACGAGTCCATTGGTTTAAGACTGAAGATAGTCCCCCTACACATCGTTTAGGTATTTAATTACTTTGCCTACGTCTGTAGAAGTGGCCCAAAAGACCGTAATCAGCAGTCATAGGAGACACGACATGTACTTATTACACAGACCATAGTTAGGTTTATTCAAACAAATATTATGTCCATCAAGTTTTCGTTTGAGATCAAAATAGAACATGCAGACATCGCTGACTCAGAACAGGTAAAAAGTGCAAAATAATTATGTACTTAATTAAATTATGTTAAAATTGGAGTCTTTATACTGGGAAATTCCATCACACAGGTAATTTGTTTAAGAAAATTATTACTTTATAACTATTAAAAATTGATTCGTGTGATACAATTTATGCAGAATTAGTAAATAAAACCAACTTTAACATTGTGGCCAAGTCTACATATCAATTCATTTGTTGGTTGCCCTCCACGTCATCTGTACACTAAATGCAACCCTAGTGAGAGCAAACGAACATTTATGGCCTCACTTATAATCGTTTGTTAAATTTTAAGAAACTGCTCAGCGATTGATTAACGAAAATCTTACTCATAAACTCCTCTTAAGGATAAGAGGTGGTAAAGTAATAAAGGACTAGTTTAAGTGACTGCTAAGAGGCAAGATGGCAAGTTTTATTTGAAACAGCCATTGATTAGGGGCTTAAGAGTCTCTTATTTAAGAGATGGCTAATCATTTCTTAACGAGATTATTATAAGTAAGGCACTTAAATAGCATAAGTCGTAAGCAGCATTATTTTAACCCCTTCGAGATCATTCTTTCGGGAGCCAAGCGGTGTCTAACCCATTTTTTTTTGGACCAATTTTATAGTATTCTATGAACAGAATATCTGCGTGTTAGTTAATCTAGATATTAATCGTGCAATCCTGCCTTCGGCCGTCTGTTAACAGCTTCAAATGTGCATTTGTTACAATCTTATTTATTATTATAAAGTAACCATATGACGGAAGTAGTCGATAACCGGATAGAATATTCATTATTGTAATAATCGGAAGTCGTATAACCGAATGTCAACGTAGAAGCATTTATTATCAAGCCAACGGATATCGAAAATGGAGTAACCGGAAGTTGGAAGTTATACGGATGGCGGAAGTTGGCGTTATGTCGCAAGTGAAGTGGCGCCAAAGTATGACAGGATGGTGTCGCTGCAGACGCACTACGACGGTCTTATGAATACTCGGTGTTCGGGCAGAGGGGAGCTAGTCTACAAACGATATTGAATCATTCTACAACGAGAGTCTCAAACCAACAATCCAACGGTCTACAACCGAACAGAGCCAAAGCTGTGTTGAGCAAGAGGCCCATAGTATATTGTGGTCGATAATTACTGTTCGATAATCGCAGTATTGTTTGAGGGCAGATTGCTTGGAGTTGTCCTAATATTTCTGTGTCTTATTGTGCTGTATTTAATATTGTAATTGTTGTAATACATACATACATACATACATACATTACTTCACGCCAGGTCCCTTGCGGGGTAGGCACGAACAACAGAGCGCCATTTAGGCTTATTCTTACACACCTCAATTGCTTCTTATATAATAGATAGATTATAATATTTATGATTATGATATTATTCTGCTAACACATTCATGTGGATTAACTGTAGGTTTATTATATGTATCATTAAATAAATAACTGAATTTTGCTTAGTACTACACTACAGTTTGCGAATGTCATTATTCATGAAAGCATGGCTCTGTTTTTGATCATTTTTATCTAGAATATGAAAGTATTTCTTTCAAGATGAAATCTTACAGATCACTTATTGAGAGCCATGAATCTACCACCGCTTCCGAAGCAATTTCAATTACTGTCAAAGAAGCAGAAGCAGCGCAACATATTTTCACTTCATAATTATGTCTTTTTTAATCTAGTTTATACAAATACAAGATTCAACAAAGTCATTTGTATGAATGATTACTGAATGAGCTTGGTAGCGACCGCATTATTCCCATTCGGTGTAGTCGTCTGAAATCAACTTAACATTACACTTTCTCCAGTTACCCGGATTAGATTTGTTGACAGGTAATCTTAGGTGTGGACCGAGAAGAGCACTTCCACCAGGACCTAGGTGTGAGGGTGGAAAGGTATTAGGGAAAAAATTGCATTTATTTTGCAACTTATATTGCAGCTTTGGGAAAAATTAAATAAACGCAATGTCCCACCTGCGCTGGTTGGTCTGCTTGCATATTGGTATGAAAAGCAGACCAATAATGTCAGATAGGGGTAATAAATTTTCTGCAGATTACAGGTTGTCCGCCGGTGTGAGGCAGGGGGGGATAACTTCTCCAGACCTCTTTAACTGCTATGTAAACGAGTTGATTGTGGAGCTGAGTGAGACACCTGTGGGGCTCAGGTTGGGTGACAGATTTGTCAATAACCTGAGCTACGCAGATGACATGGTCCTACTTAGAACCTCAATCAAAGGAATGAGAAAACCACTATCTATATGCAAGAGATAAGCCCAGCGTCATGAGCTGGTATACAATGCTAAGAAGACCGAGATGCTAATTTTTAGGTCTGGAAGGGGACCATCTTATGTGCCTGATGTGTATATCGGTGGACAGCCTGTAAAAATCGTTAACACCTTCAAATACCTTGGACATATTCTTTCTTCTGATAGAAAGGATAACCACGATATAGAAAGACAAAGAAGATGTCTTTCAGTGTGTGGCAACATGTAGGCCAGAAGATTCTTTAAAGCTAGTAATGACACTAAAACATATCTGTTCAGGACGTTTTGCCAGACATTCTACACCTGTCAGCTCTGGACGGAATGCACAAGGCGTTCTCTGGATGGCATACGTGTTCAATATAACAACATATTTCGACACCTAATGGGTTTTAAAAGATACTGTAGTGCCTCGAGTATGTTTCTTGAGGCTAGATTGAACACGTTTTGTGCTATTCGGAGAAGTCGCATTGCAAATTTCTTGGCCAGGGTTGAAGGGTGTAGAAACAGTATAATTGCGGCTATTGCTAGCAGGTTACATCAATCCAAAATGTATTGGGACTGGTTGCAGATTGCTGCATAGACCAATAATAAATTTTTATGTAAAATAGTTATGTAAATGACATGTTATTAGTTGTGAGGGACTGACCGACTGACAGCTGACAATATTCAATTTTTAATTTTAATTTTGTTAATTTATATTTTTTTAAGTTCTTAATTTAATTTATAATAATGTAATTTGAAACTGTAAAATATGTTGTTTTTTTATGGATCTTTGTGTCTGAAATAAATAAATTATTATATTGTATGTCTTTGACGACCACGGGCCATAAAAATGGCCCGGACTTTTGGAGGGCGGGGCCATGGAAAGGCCAACACGTAGAGGCCCTTTGACAAATTTAATGTAAATGTGGCGTGACAGTGACCGGCGATTATCCCTCTCTACACCATATAATAATGCACCCAAGGACAAGCCCCGGCCAGTGTAGGACTATTGTGGAAACTGAGGACAAAAAGTACCGGGCTATTGGGGTGAACTGCTAGTGGTACTGGGGGTCTGGGAATATGGGGACTATGGCGTCTGCCCGTCGCAATGTTCGGGAAACATGGAAAAATGGGCAGACGGTGACTCGCCACTCCCTGCATGGGCCCCAAAGAATGCCATAGAAGGCAGGGGCAACATGGGTATGAGTGGCTAAGGGGTGTAGAGAGGTGGGCTGCAGGTTCACCGAAGCTACTTCTGACATTAGGCCATTTATCACTTCCACCCCTGGAGCTTTGAGTCTTAGCTCTAGCGATCTCCACTCCGTGCCGGCTGGCTAAGGCAAGCACGGGGGCGGGGGCCTTGTTATTATTATTATTAGGGTAGATATGGCTGTTACATGACGGCAAATTACTGCGGTCTTTACAAAGACAATTTTCTTTTTGAAAATTCTACGACTATATAAGATTTCAAGATATTAAAGATGTTTTTCTCTGAGATATAACATTGGTTTTAACAATTTTCCACTTTTTACGTCTCTATACATTTATTACTACTTTTTAATGTTCTATGAAAATGAAGAGTTAAGAAAGCTACAGCCAATATTCAGAAACCATTCATAGTTTCATTACTTGTTGGCATAAAATAATTTGAATCAATGTTGATGTCAGGAGTGCTTTGATAGCACTGGACAACCCACTGCAACTTTCAGTGTAGTTTTTGGGGCAATAAGCCGGGCAGTGGAGTGCATTCTAAACTAAAGGGCTGATCTTTTGATGTTCGTTTTTTGGGGGTGTTAGCGACTTATACTACAACAAAGATACATTTGACTCACATTTCAAGACCACGAGGACGATTCCGGCCGGCTTCGAAGACACTGAGGCACCTCTCCTAACTCGTCGGTTGTCATTCGTGGATTTATGCAAAGAGGAAAAAGCACGTGCAGTTCGAATCAAAGCCGCACTCGTACTGCATGGCCTCGTCACTACTACTAATCGTGTATAGTTGTTGATGAACGATATGCTAGTATTAAGAACCACTTGTCTACATGTACAACCTTGGAATCCGACACTCTGAACCCTTTCCATCATCAACGTTACTTTTCTTATTAGTCTTCTTTTTACTTGTTTAAACTTCTTTTCCTATGGCATGGAACCGGTCACCGTGCTCATCTAAATAACTGGATTCGCCTTTTCACCCGACTGCCAAAGCAGGGTCGTATTGTAAAATTCTATATCAGTTCGCATCTTCCAAAGGGCTTGATGGATTTTGACAATTGAACTATTGATATATTCGTCTTAAAAACCCAAGTGTGCCTAGATAGACGTTTGAAAAACAACACCAAAATGGCAGATTTTTGGTGCTAAATTAAAATACATTAACATTTTTTTACCAAACCTGTCGAGTAGGATACCAACATTGGAAACGCAATCTCCGAGAGTAGGGGGTTATGTGCTCGATTATTCCCCGATTAAGAACAGGTGCCCGGAGAATATAGGACCTTGCACTTACCTCGCAGTCAGCCACCAGCCCACGACACAGGTGGCAAAGTCAACAAGGGACGCAGGCACACTGACTAGTATTTCACTGGACGCTGATGTTAGTCACGTGCGTCGCGGGAGCGTGGCGTTTGGCAACGTACTGAACGTAAGTGATATGTTTTAAATTTAATCAGGAATAATAAATTGGGCTATTTTGCCATCAGATGAAACTTGATTAACCTCTTCATACACGCACGTTTTCGTTTTAACACTTCTATTATTTGATCATGGTGTGTACGTCGTGGTCTACCGGTACCAACTCTCCCATTCACAATACTGTCATACACTTGTTTTGTGATTCCATTTTCACCCAACCTCTCTCCATGCCCAAACCACCTTAACATTCCTTTTTCTACTCTTGATATTATATCATTCTTTCAATCCACAACGTATTACTTTATCATATTTAAAACGAAATAAATAAATTGTTTTGTTTATTTATCATTAACATGTAGGGTCAAAAGGTGAATCTAAATGTGCTCTGGGTTTGTCTCCGTTGCATGATCTTATTTGAAGTCTGTTTATTTCTGAGTTCTATCCTCGTTCATTTGGGAATTCTTGTAAATTTGTATTTTTAGTGGCCAATTGAATTTTCCTGTTTTAGATGATTGATGTAAAGCCTATATTTGTTATAAGTGTGATCCATAGTGTGTTTACTTCAGATAGGTATTGCAAGAGTACTTGATACCTAAGTATTTGTTTCGTATAAATGGTACATATTGATTTGATTGCTTTGAAAGATGTTCTGTTTTTAACTGACTTCAAAAAGGAAGAGGTTCTCAATTCGTCTGTGTTTGTATGTTCGTTACTCCAGTTGTCCGTCAATTGTGGACCGATTTTCAGAATTTTCTTTTAATCAAGTGATTTGGTCCCGAATTGGTCGGATCCCAGGGAAATAAAGAATAACCCTTATTAAAGAACGCCGTGTGCTTAAATTCTGTATTACACTTTCTGCAGGCGCCGTTTTTTGTAGGCATGTTGTGCGATTTATCCATCAATTGTGGACCGATTTTCAAATTGCTTTGAAAACTCGCGAGATCCATAGTCACCAAGTCTTGATCTTATTTATGGATCGCAAGGCACCCGAGAGCAACCCTGTTGAAGAGCATATACCCGAAGAGTGAGATGGCGAATTTGTATACGCGTGCCGGTTGTACAATTTCTACAAATCAAATCAAATGGTGCTTAATATGTTATCTCTAAAGCTATGGAAGTATTTGCGCAACTAAAAAGTAAATAATACTTTTTTTTTGTAAAACATAAAATTACTAAGCACCGACTTTAAAATGTTTTAGATAATATATATTAAAAATAAGATATTATAATTAATAATAGCTTAAGAAATAAGTTGTTTTATACTTTTTAGTTTTGGAAGTCGGAAATCTCGGAGTAATCGGTGTACATATGGAACCGAATAGAAATTTTTTCATAAAAAATGTTCATAAAATGAAAACTACTGGGCCAAACTATGTCAAATTAGTGGACCAAATGCCAGTTATTCCGCGTCGAACAAAAAAGAATCACGTAAATCGGATCATAAATCTCGGAGTAATCGGTGAACATACATAAAAAAAGATTCCGACGAATTGAGAACCTCCTCCTTTTTTTACGGTTAAAAATAACAAGAACAAAACCGACTTCACACTAAAAACCAATAAATAAATAGATATTTAACCGACTTTTTTCTGCAACATCATGAAGTCGGTGTCAAGTAAAACATAAACAATAACAATATTTTTTATGTTTTACCTACGCATGTTTTTGTTAAACAATAATATTTTAATTTGTGTTTTGTTTGGCATGCATTCGATTATCTCTACTTCGCTTTAACCGAGTATATAATGAGCTGTTTAAGTTAAATACCCGCATTAAGTTTAGTAGCAGGCGGGACCCAATTGGAAATGACTTCTCTGTCCTAAAAGTACCTTATTTTATCACCTTCAAAATATGCTCCTTCAGAAACGATTCTCTGTCATCGAAACATGTTTAAACGCTCGTCGCGAATTCTTATGTCTTCTACTGAATGAAAACGGGTGCCACGAAGTGGTAATTTGAGATTAGGAAAAAGAAGGAAGCCGGCTGGAGCCATGTCTGGTGAATAAGATGGTTGCTCGATGCTGTTTGTTGACTTTTTGGCCAGGAATTCGTTCACAAGGATGGCCTTGTGCGAAGGCGCAATTTCGTGGTGCAAAATCCAAGTATTTTCTTTCCACTATTATGGCCCTTGCCGTCGAATTTGTTCTCTTAAACGCCGCATAACACTCAAATAATATACTTTATGTACCTTTTTTTTTGGAGGAGGTCTGCAAACAGCCAGACGGCCCACTTGATGGAAAGCGGTTACCATCGCCTATGGACATTTGAACACCAAAGGTGCTACAAATGCGCTGCTGCTCTCTTAAGGGAGACTGGAACCTGGTCACTAATGCCGGAACACAACTCAAGGTTGTTATGGCGACATACTTTAGACCAGGGGTGGTAGCCATCCAGTCGGGCAAATGCCCTACCACCTGGCTGTGGGTTGTTTTGTCGCCTCTTACGACCGGCCGCCCGGCCGCAGGAAATTGTAAAGTAAAGAATTCTCCGTTCCTGCACGGATAACCGTTTGACCTTCCGGTAAGAATTGCAAGTGCACAACGGTCTGTCGGGGCCAGCAGAGGGGCGACATGTTTCATACCCAAGTGATTATTTAAAATGATACGGGTCGACTCGTTCAGCGGCTATTTCTCTCAAACTCGAATGAGGATTTTGAGTCACTATTTCCTTCACTTTTGCGATGTTAACTTCAGTCGAAGGCGTCGACGGTCTACTAGGGCGAGGCTAACGCTTTGTACCACTCATAAGCTTGTGTTTTTGATAAAGTCGATTCGCTGTATGCCTTCTGTATCATTTTCAGTGTCTCCGGCCGCGAAACACCATTGACGATGCAAAATTTAAGCATTACGAAATTGGCAATACACACTAGGTATGATCCTTTATATATTCAATGTACTTTTTCATATGATCCAAGTAAAAACAGCACTGTATTCAATCAAAATGAAAAACAATTGTGCCAATCTAACAAAGTTTATTTCTAACATTATCCCAGATAAGGCACCCCACCCACCACAAAGGTTCCTCAAAACTAGGTCCCGGAGGATCGGGGTATAATTATATTTATTATTTGAGATGTGTGTAAAGTGAATTTTGGATGGCTCTAAAAAAATAAGCACGAAGGCAAAGGCGGGAGCTCCGCTTCGCTCCCACTTTAGCCTTCGAATCACTATATAATAGCACGGCCGTCCCGAGCACTGGGTTGCCAGCAAACGTCGCTTGTTCCTATATTCACACGAACATACAAACCACAAGACGCTTTTGTAAAAAGAGATAGTGACAAATAAAACAACAATTTGATATTGATTTTATTTATTAATAATCTCAACTGCATCATCATTTGTAGACATTTTACAAAAACCACATTCATCGGCTAGTTTTGTCCAACTACTTAGTCAATAAAAATATTTCAGCATTTGAGGCACTCTGGTGATTTTTTTCTCCCTTACCACTACATTATTTTGGTAAAACATAAATCTAAGAATATCTTTAATCTCGCATAACTAGATGTCGGTAAGTCTTATTTCCACTACCACCCGTCTTCGCTCCACTTTTCCTCCCGGGGTTTCACGCATTAGGATATGTATGGATTTTGTTTATTTCGTGTGTTCGAACGACATTCGAGACGACTCTGACACGCGACGTACGCGCATTCTTCATTTATACTTTTCTTGGTTGTGAGTTATCTCACCTCAACGCACCCGATGTGCTTTACGATAGCTCTTTGCAAATGGTCGGTCAGTGTTAGTTCAGTTAACGCCTCATTTCCGACCCTTTACCCCGAATGCTGAATTCAATGTTCAAGGCTCAACTGGTGTTCCATGGTTCAATTCTGAACTTTGACACTTGTTATTTTTCTCGTGAAATATAATGAAGAACTTCTCTAAAAAGATTTTTGAAGTAAAACTTCTTTAGGCGCGACTAGGAGGTACATAACTGGACGACAATGCAACGGAAGTCCGTTACGGCAATATGGCGTATTTTGAAAAAAAAATTTAGTAAAAAAGTTCTACTTCAATCGCGTGTGAACGTTACACGCACTCTTTTTTTTGTTCATTTTCTAAATACTTAATTTTCCAAAAAGTTTTGAATATACAAATTCATGTCGTCAGATGGTTACACTATAAGCTTGGATTCCATTAACGTTAGTGAAGTAGTTGGTTAACTTGTGAAACTGACCAGTTAAAGCCTTATCATCCTTTGGACAGTTATGGATTAAGTGGGTTCCTGTGCAAAGGATGTTAACAATTCATTCCCAAGTGTACTAACGTAATGCAGCTGAAGAGTCGGCTTTAGACAAATCGTTTGCAGGTGGCTTGAAATAGTCGACGCGCGTCGCTGTTCCACGAAAAGCGCACTTAATGAAATAATCCATTGCTCATTTATAGGGGCGTGCAGCATACTCGTCACGCTGATCGACGCGGATTGGCGGGTTTGGCACATCGGTGATCTCGATGCGCAGGTTTCATCATGTAACCCTTCACCGTTATCACGTGGCAATTAGGTCAGAAAGCTGCCCAAGTGGTGCATGATTTGGAACCACTACCTGCCGCGGCTCATGAGGCGCCATCTACTTATGTAAAAAATACGCCAATTCGCTTTTGAGAGGTGACAATTGCAATTATATTATAAGCGCTCACTTTATTTGAAGGACAGCGTACAAGAAACACTTAGAAATATATTTCTAGAAACAGATCATCGTTTAGGATAGCTTTTATCTCTTAATACTACATTTATACAAAATAGTTATTGCTTTCATCGACTCTTAAAACTACGCTAATTATCGTTAAAATATCAAAACGTGCGGCCATGTGCGAGTCGGTCCTTTAACAAAACACAATTTTGCAAAATAATTGAGAATCGACGGGGAGGGCGGTGACGTCACGCGGAGTGGCGCGAGGGGCGCAAGGGGAAACGACCCTTTCACAAAATGTGTAACGCGTCGCGTACTGGCTCCCAAACATAATAAGCATTAGAGTACAAAAATGTTGACTCTATACCTTTTACCGAGACTCGAAATCCGGGGTCCGCCAAACAACAACTGATATTAATAAAACTTTTGTGCGATTCAATTTCGTACAGCGCCATCTAGTTTTGTGCAAAGAAACTTATACAAGTACGACACAAGCGCAGACTACACCGCTGTTCAAAAAACGCCCAACTCGCGTTTCTAAAAAGAAGCCGGTGCCGGATCGGGTTATGAGTTGCTTTTTTATCGAACACGAATGGAAAGCTGCCGAGCGTTAGAAATAGTAACAATATATTAAGCGCCAACGAGTTCACGGCGCTCGCCGCCGCCTGCTCCTTCGGTTGGCCAACTGTTTTTGGATTTTGGTTTACATTCGTTACTTTTAAAGTGACCCACAACACCGCAACACCGCCCTCGATGACATTCAAACATTCTACTATTCAAGTATTAATGTATTAAGTAAAGATTCATTCTTCTTTTGGCTGCATCTTTAGAGTAGCCTTGTTTGTTACATAACCTAAATGTACTTAACTAAGCAAATTCCTTACATAAAAACACATTTATAATATAATATAGGATAGACATTATTAAAAACTCTTATATACTTAGTTTACATTACAACAGTAAAAATGTTCAGATCATTTCAATAAACCAAATGGCAGCCATTTTGACCGTCTGGATCTCTTAACTTGTATGCAACGCGCTGAGTGCAGATGTGGATGTGACGCGTTGCACACAAATGCGCTTCGTACAATTAGGATGCAACGTGTTGCGTACAAAGTCGGATGAAAGTCGTCGCTTGCGTTGGTTTTGTGTGTGTGTTGATTAGCTGCCACAGACGTCGACATTGTAAGAGACCTATACAGGGGTTGAATTTTTCATACTTTTAGGACCAAATTTTGAACTATACCAAATAACGAAATGTACTCAAGGGACCTCGAGGTTGATTTTGGAGCAAATTAAAATGGTATCATTATTATTTTTTTGGAAAACCTATAACCCTTGTCAGGAATCGAAATGTCTGATTTTGAGAAGTAAACATTTTGTATTACACCATAGTGTATGACAAACGGCAAGCAATTGTTCATACAATAATTAAACCTCGCCTCATTTCATTCAACATGGAAATGATGAAAATTATTATATTTTTAATAAATGCAGGCTACTTTACTACAAATTATCAAAACATCAAATGAAGTGCGGTCAAATGTCTGGCGCAATTTGATGTTTAATTAAAGTATGGAAAACAAAACATTTTGTTAAATAACCAAATTCCTCCGCAGAAATAGAAGCCTACAAGCTATGATTCGGTATAATATCAGACGCTTCAATTCCTGGACAAGGATAAAGGATTTTTCAAAAAAGTAATAGAGCTCCTTCAATTTTCGTCAAAATCAGCCTCGACACTCGTTTGCGTGTTTTCACCTCCATATATACATATGCACAAATGAGATTCCGATTGTTTGTTTGCACACATCTTGTTCGCATGTCGCATACTTTGAATATCTTTGAGGCCATTGGTCGGCCATCGGCACAAGGGGAGCCATTTTGGCCCCCATCGCACTGCCATCTAGTGTTGGAAAAGACAATAAATACCAATTAAATATTTTGGACTAAGAACATGGGGGGTTCATTTGACCTCTGCCCAGATTGTCAGAGGAGTGCTTCCGATCTCTTTCTATCTCTTTTGTAGTTTATGGATCATTATCCATTTGTTTTTTACTATCATTATTATAAACTATTTTTTTTACCTAAATGGGCACAAACATCGGGTATTCCGGGTATCCCTACAGGTCCGCCATTAGATCTGTCTGCTTAATCAAACTACACATCCTTAACAAAAGCTGCGTTCACCAGTTTCCCTTCGCTGTTCAGCTGCACGTCCAGCCCCGTCTCCACCAGCTTGTTCGCGATGGCCTGCAGCCTCCTCTCCTCGCCCCTGTCCACGATCCTCCCGCGCTTGGGCAAGGCGTAGGCCAACTTCTCCCAGAACCAGGGCTCCCCCCACTTGATGTAGGTGTTCGTGCGGAGATACGCTTTGATCTCCTTGTCCATCTCCTCTCTGTTCGTGACGTCCTCGAGCAAGATGACCACGACCCTCGTCCTTCCCTCCTTGGTGGCCTGGACGTGGGCGGTCCTGAACTCCAGCAGACCCCAAATCGACTTCAAGAAGTTCTCCGAGAGGACTATCACGGTCCTGCGAGATTCCTCAACAGACTTCGCGATGTTGTAAGGGATCATCTCCCCGGCTAGCCAGTCCCTGCTGTGGATGCAAGTCTTCACGCTGATGGGAGGACCTTCCAGCTTCGGGAGGAGCATATCCCTCACGAAATCCTCGTCCTGGTGAGCGTACGATACGAAAACGTCGTATTTCTTGCTCGCGTCGTACTTCTCTTCTGGCAAGATGCAGGTCAAGTACTTGTACAAGTAGATCTTCACCTCGAAGGAGTACCTGTATATGAGCACCGCGAACATGACGCAGAGGACGCCGAAGGCCGCGAGGTTGACCCCCACCACGGTGGCCTTCCACACGTCGCACAGGCGCTGGACGTCCACCTGCCCCAGGAGAGTGCCATCCTCGCACCTCAGCGCCGGGTAGTCCAGGATGCTGGCGCCGTGCTGCTGCAGCAAGGCGACGTGCCCCACGTTCCAGCAGTCGCAGAACAGGGGATTGTCGCTCAGGACGAAACTCACATTCTTGGCGAGGACATCGTTCGGCAGGTAGTGGAGGTTGTTCCCGGAGAGGTTCACGACTCTTACGGTCTCTGGCCAATTATCAAAGTGGATCTCGTTCAAGTGCAACCCGTTCAGGTCGATTTCCACCACGTTCTCGAAGGGGAGGTTCCGTAGCGACTCGGGCTCGCGAGTGAACTTCAGGGATACAGGGTCCGTGATGCGGCTCGGCTCGGCGCCGACTTCGGAGCACTCGGCCTCCACGAGGCCCTTGTTCGGGACCTCGGTGCAGTTGCAGACGGACGGACACTGCACCCGGCACTCGAACTCGTCCAGGGAGACCTGGGCCAGAGCGGTCCCCTGGAGGCGGACGGGCGCGTCGCAGCGAGCACCCTCCAGCGAGAAGTACTGCGAGTATTCGGAGGACGTCGCGAGTCTGGCGAAGGCGAAGATCCGGCAGTCGCAGTCCAGCGGGTTGTGGTCCAGGATGAACCTGGCGGGGTTGCTCTGCAGCGAAAAGGCCTCCGGGTCCGGCATGATGGTGCTGATGTTGTTGTAGCTCAAGTCCACCGTCACGTCCATGCCCGTGAACGAAAAGTCCGGAGGCTGAAACGACAAACGGCTCATAAATCCATCAGATTCATAGCTTTGTAACATTTGGGATGCTTTGGACAGACATCAAAGGGGCCTCTTGCCTTTGCAACAGAGAGCGCATACTCGACACTATAGGTGCAAACTGTCCTATGGTACGGGGTCGATATTAACATTCCAACCAAGCATGTATCTTTTAGTCATAACAGGCGACCGTAATAACACTGATTGTCTAACGACTCTTTTTTGTAAAACAAATATGGTCTCAAGTTAAAAGCGTTGCCCCAAAGTAAAGTACCATAGGACATGACACTATGAAAATAATGTTAAAAATACTCGTTTGAATGCATAAACAGCAGAACTAAGCTTTCCTGAGAGATTGGATATATGAGCACCTCACTGTGGCTTCTGATCTAGGTTAATGCCTAAGACTACAGTTGAATTTACTAAGATGTGTCGTTAAGAGATATATTAACAATCATCGGATTGAGTAATAAACTATGTACGGTTTAGATATTTGGGTTAAGGTGTTGTTTACGTCGTCAAAGTTCTGTTTATTTCTGTCTACTTTAAATATAAGTGACGTGTCATCAGCAAACAACACTACCTCACACATATCATTAATAAAATATGGCAAATCATTAATATATATCAAAAACAAGAAGGGACGTAGAATAGAGCCCTGGGGCACACCCGTAGATAAGCCAGTCTCACGAGATTTGACATTGTTAATTTCGACGTTTTGGGATCTGTTATTTAAGTAAGACGATAACCTATGTTGAGAGAATCGCCACGAATACCGTAATAATTGAGATTTTTTTTAGGAGGGTCACGTGTTCAACGCAATCGAATGCCTTGGACAGGTCACAGAACGCACCATTGGCATTCTGTGACCCCTCCCAAGCACCATAAATGCGGTTTAGGAGCTCAACACCTGCATCGGTCGTAGAACGACCTTTCACAACCCGAACAAGTAAACTAAACAAGTAGGAAATAATTTATTAATATTAAATTGCGAGAGCAATTGATTTAAAGTTATTTTATCCAAGACCTTGCTTATGGTTGGTACAATAGAAATTGGCCTAAAGTTTGAGGGGTCGTTTTTGTTTCCAGTTTTAAACATAGGAATAACTTTACTAACTGTTATTAAGTCGGAAGATACTCCTTTATCTACACATCGATTAAACATTTCTACTAGTGATAGTGCAATAGTGTCTATTATGTCATTTAATACTTATAAGGATATACCCCGAAAGCCAGCTGTGATTTTAATATTTAATGTTTTAAGTGTTTTTAAGATATCGCCTGTATCTGTGTGTAAAGATTCCGCTTTCGCCGAAACCCTCGACTTCGCCCGCTTTCCATCAGCCGGTGTCCGAGTACGATCTAGAGAAGCGGAGGGACTCACGAGTAGCCTGGAGATCCTGTTGTGGCTGAGGTCCAGCGAGCGCAGCCGCGTCATCACCAGCCGCCAGTACTCGCAGACGTCGTCGACGAGGTTGTGGCTGAGGTCCAGCGTCTGCAGCGCCACGAGCCCGTTGAAGGGGCAGGACACCAGGCCGTAGTACTCGCCGGCGCCCTCGAGGGGCGCAAACGAGAGCCGGTTGTGGGCGAGCAGCAGCGTGCGCAACGGCGCCCCCTGGAAGGCGGTGGGCGCAACGCGCCGCAGCCCGTTGTGGGAGGCCCTCAGCGCGCGCAGCCGGCTCAGCGCCGAGAACAGCGCGCTGCGAACACATTGGCCTCTGTTTGTTTGTTTGTTTCGCCTCCACACGAAGGCTATTGGACCGATTTGGCCGACATTTGGTACGTTGTCATTTTCACCTCAATAGTTTACGTGAATTACGATTTTAGATTGGTATTCCTTAAGACGTTATTAGACGGATCGATCGAATTGAAAGACAACAATGATCTTCATTAAAATTTAACTCACTCAGGGAAGTACTCCAGCTGATTATAGGAGAGGTCCAGCTCTTCCAACTTCTTTAGGGTCAGGAAGAGGTCTCCGCTGATGTTCGCCAGTCGGTTCTTGCTGAGGTCCAACGCGACCATCTCCGTCTGGTCCCTGAACACCTCTGGGTGAAGGCGCTCCAGCCGGTTGTTCTTCAGCATCATTGTCTGTATGGCCTTGGAGCCCTGGAACACGGTACTCGGGAGCTCCCGAAGTTGGCACTCCTCCAGCACCACGTTGCTGAGGGACCTCAGGTCCGCGAAGGCCCGAGAGTCCAACACCAACGACTCCGAGCTCGATATCGTCACCTGCGGATGCGTTTAATGAACAGTTCACAAAGTTTTTGTTGTTCCCCGTCGATGACTGTACTCTTTCTTATTTAAGTTAGTACAATAACAGAGATACCAAGTCCATATATTCTCAATACAATTGGTTGGTAAAACATAGAGCTGAGTCGAAGCCAACTTGATTTAAACGAACACAATTGTTCAATAACGCGATTACAGCGCCATCTATTTGTTAATGCATCCGTTCCATGGAAATGACGTTTATCGGGGTAACAAGTATCCTAAGTTACGTCCCGGGAGATGACAGACAAATGAAACTTGTGCATTTTTGGAATCTGCTGGTCCGAATTAAGAAGACAGGTTGGCACTCACGTTGACGAGGCGGTCCAGACCCTGGAGGAAGCCGTCGTGGAGGCGGGTGAGGGGGTTGTCCTCGAGCGAGAGCGCCTCCAGCCCCCGGAGGGGGGACAGCGCGCCCCCCCGCACCTCCCGGACGCGGTTCTGGTTCAGGCTCAGCACGCGGACCTTGTCCAGGCCTGTGGACATCAGGTTCACTTTTAAACGAACAACAGACAGCAACAGTAACGCACAATATAAAAAGTTATTCCAGTCCGAGCATACTACGAAAGTTGGATTGATGGCGACACAGGCAACCAGTTTTGCCTTTTCAATTTGGCAAAAGCACATACTAATATATCAACACTTGTAAACAGAGTGCTGTATACTAGAGCAAGCGAGCACCTCACGTCCGTGGACACTTTGTTCACTAAACCAACACAATCAAGCCTTAAGTTATGAATACAAACGTGCTGCTTTTAAAATTTAAAAATAAAAATTTGTGTGTGCTGTAGAAGAAAAACTTCAGAGAATGTCAATTACATTTCAAATCATTAGTATGTTTAGAATTCAACGCGTTGATTCGCACGATTTCCTTCTGCGTATAAAAGCATATCTGTCTTAAGTATGAAATTGAGAATTAATAGTAGGGGTTAAAGAGAAATCTGTTTTATTTGGAATTAAATAAGGTTGAATTTAATGTGTCCATCCCTTTCTAATGACACTTTTTCTTTCATCGAATTTCAAATCACACCGATTCTAAAGGAAAATACATGTCTCCGTAAGCTGCTATCGCGACAATACCACCAAACGAATAAAGGTTATTTATTTTCTCCTTTAAACAGCATTAGTCTTCATAAGTATTCGAATGAATTATTTGCAGTATTATTTGCAAGTTTGTAAAGGCACTGTAACGACTAACTTCCGTAGTCGTCATGTATAGTAAGAAATATAATGATTTTAACACACGAATATA
This sequence comes from Dendrolimus pini, assembly GCA_949752895.1. NCBI lineage: Eukaryota > Metazoa > Arthropoda > Insecta > Lepidoptera > Lasiocampidae > Dendrolimus > Dendrolimus pini. Next base: position 11,619,363 of record OX457151.1, read on the forward strand.
AAGGTGTCTCTTCGTTGATAACATAAGCTTAAATCCTGAACCACAGTCTGATTCAAGATCCCGGTCAGTGCACCCAGAGTGAGGCAAGGAATGCTTTCCACGGACGTGACTCACCGGCGAAGGTGTCGTTGTCCACGTCCGCGATGCGGTTCTTCCAGAGCGAGAGCGACTCCAGGGAGGGGAGGCGCGCGAAGGAGTGGGGGGGCAGCGTCGCGATCGACGCCGACGACAGCTCCACGAAGCGCAGCGCCGACGCCCCCTGCCATCAAAGTGTATTATATTTTCAAAAAAAATGTCATCCAAGGTATAAAGAACTGTAGCGGGTCTCCGACAGGGCTCTCGGTGGAAGCCTGTAGGAGGTGCTGGCGGGAAATGTCACTCTCACGGTTTTTTGTCGTTTATTTTACTGAGTTACAAATAAGTCAAATAACCATTGGCTATAATAACGCCGTAATCGGTATACGTATGCTAAGACTATATATATATATATATACACTCCGACTACATTTTATACACTCTCTTCAGACATTACACAACACTGCCTCTGTTTCGGCAGATCACGTCTACTTATAGCAACAAATTCCCACGATTTCTCTGGCCTGGACCCAAACCCTTCTCGGAAGATGCGATCGTTGTCTATAAACTAATAAATTTTTTCCTCTATGGACTTAAACAAAGCATGCAATTACAACTATTTTCTAAAATATGTACAATGGCAATGGCAGACGTCAGGATCATCTTTGACGCAAATGGTCTTACAAAGGGCGTTCTTTTAAACTAATAACAAAATTCTTAAAAACATAAAACAATGAAGGACATTACGGGGGTCATCATAAACTATTAAATATCCCAACATCTGCATTGCCTTCGCGGGAAACAACTTTCTAAAAACTATCTACGAACTATTTTGGCATCGTTAACACAAGGTGTAAAGATGTTGCACTGTGAAAACTATTGATGATAGAATAAAATAATGTACAACGACTTTGCAGAACACATCAATATCTACAAAAAGTGTCGCGACAGCATATGTCTAAGTATTATTTTTATGCCACAATAAGTGTTCTTTTATTTTAAAAATTTAATTAAAATGCCGTCGCTAGAAAAGGCTCTTTATTTGTATCTTGGTATTAATCCTTATCAAAATAAATTACTTCATATACAAGACTGATTCAATACCTTTATATAACTTTTTCAATTATTCAATTCGGACATCCCATTCGAAAGATATCACGAGTTTAAAAATGTAAGTATTAGAAAAAAGTTGCGTGGTCGCCGCGCACCCTAATCGGCCAGATAGGCTTATGCGATGGAGGGAAAATATTTTGAATTCGCTTAGTAGGTAATTAAACCTTGGCGTGATATCTTACAAGTGTGTTAAAGTCGCCTCTCGTACATTAAGCTTGCTTACCAAACCAAGATGACTTTTAGCGAAACTACTATTATATTTCTGTTTGGCGCTCTGATATTATAACATTCTAAAAACACACTTTGTACAATGAAGCTATTTATAAAAATGAACTGGAGTACAGTATATAAACGATGTATTTTTAGATTTCTTGTCTGTTTGTCTCTTTGTTCGGGAGTCATGTAAAAACTACTGGCTCGATTTCGATGCTGTTTTCGTTGGTCACTATTTTCCATAAAACGATTGCTTGCATTGTGCTTGGACAAAGTCGCAGCCATATCGTAGTTACTTATAAGATTCTAATCTTTAATTAATGTGTCTGAGAGTGTTTTTTTGTGTATGTGTGTATATTCTACCGAGTAAATAGTTATCTGTCGGGCGTGTGCATGTTTTATAAGAGTCACCCCGAGCGACATGATAGTGCGTGTGCACCTGCAGCAGGTCCGGTGCGAGCGTCACTTGCGCCCTGTTGATGCGCAACTCGCGGAGGCGCGGCAGCGACGCGATCTTCGCGAACGGGATGGATTTCTGCACGCTTGAAGATCCTAAAATGGTCATATAATTTCTTTTTTATTTCGTTTGGTTTCTATTCCCACGTTTCGGCCGCTTTTCAATAGCCGAGATCACAGCAGACACGGTGTTTAAACTTTGTTCGGCTCTCGTAGAGTAAATAATAGCTATAACCAAAAAGCATTGAACAAGTTGGCGGAAAGCTGAATAAAACTTTAACAATACTCATTGACACTTACACCTTTGTCTTCCGTGATCATGGCTATCGGAAAGTGGCCGAAACGTCGAAATAAAAAATATCAATTAAACCAGTATGCTCAAAATTTCATTTTACAATGGGAATAAAATTATTTAATTGAAGACCTGAGCGGGTGAAGGGATTCGGGAATACAAATGTAAATGTGTTATCATTATTTATGCTTATTTCAGATAACGGTAAAAAATAAATATCGTTTTAAATTTACCACTAGTTCTTCTTATATATAATACCGGTAAGAAATACAAAGTAAATACTATATTTGTCCAAAGGTTTCACAGCCAGGAAGATCGTCGACAATTTTTTTTATTTTTTTTTATTTGACTTGACTTTATGTTGTTGGTCCGAAGACCTCACAACTTTACCGGGGTCTTTGGGGCGAGCGCCTTCGCCAGGCGAAGGCGCTCGAGCCCGGGGACTATGACAATTTATTGCATAAAACATAACAAGTATAATAATGTCCACATCAGCGAACCATACCGCGATGTAATTCGCCTGTGGCGCCATCTGGAAGTGAAACTGACACTTGTGACGTCGTCGACACATTAATGCTCCAAAGTCTAGGTAACAAATCTAGATAAAAACTGGACAATATTTTATCGGTAATTTTACCGTTTTAAGTGTTTTATTAGCATCGTCGCTCTGTTTCACTCGCAAAGCTCGTCAAACAGCGCTGTGCCAAGAGCGCGCGTAATTAGTCGCCGGCCGAGGCCCACTCGCGCCACCTGTTACAGCTGCGAGTGTATACGATAGTCACCGTGGTCGTAGAGCAGCAGCGCGGTGGTCGCTCGCAGGCCGTCGAGGTGGCGCGCCTCGAGCGGCGCGCGCAGCTCGCGCAGCAGCAGCCGCTCCGCGTCCGCGACGCGCATGCGCCGCAGCAGGCACGCGACGGGCGCCGCGAGCGCGCAACGCGTCACGCTCACGTTGCGCAGCGTCGAGTTGCGCGCGAACGCGACGCGCGGGAACCGCGAGCACTCCAGCGCCGCGTCGTCGGCGCACTCGATGTCCACGTACTGGAAGGGCGTGCCCGTGATCTCGTACTGGCCGCCGTTGCACGTGTAGCGCATCTCGTTGCCAGTGCTCTGGACGCACTGGTCCTCGGGCGCCCCCGCCGCCGCCCCCAGCGCCAGCGCCAGCGCCCACGCCGCCCCCCACCGCAGCCCCGGCGTCATCCTCCGCGCGTCCCTGCCGAACGATTGAACTCGATCATTCTCATTTTGTTTATAGTTATTATTTACTACGGGAGCCCAATCTAATTTAGCACCGCTTCACAACATGTTGTGGCTTGAAGAGAAGAAGCGGCGCAAGAAACTCTTCAGCGAACATGCCTAGCTCTAATACTTTAAATAATATTAAAATATAATAAACAAATTTAGTATTACCATGCAAACACGTATAACACAGGTACAAATACAACTAGACACAACCAGTACAAAGTGCACGATTCAATAACACGCGCAGTCCGCCACTATATAGCTTATCGAATTCACACGTCTTGATCGTCGCCTAACTGCCTCACCCCTCCGTTCGGGCATTGTTTTTTTTTAACCGACTTCGAAAAAAGGAGGAGGTTCTCAATTCGTCGGGATCTTTTTTTTATGTATGTTCGCCGATTACTCCGTGATTTATGATCCGATTTACGTGATTCTTTTTTTGTTCGACGCGGAATAGCTTCCAATTGGTCCCCTAAAATTTTTACATAGTTTGGCCCAGTAGTTTTCATTTTATGAACATTCTTTTGTTCCGGTTTCTTGGGACCTATACTTTTTTAAGAATCGCGGCACCATTTGTAGGTCCACCCATACATAGATAGACACTAAAAAGTAACAAATAAAAAATAAAAACTTCGTTTAAAAAAACCGACTTCAAAAACTAAAATGTATACAATAACTTATTTCTAAAGCTTTTTATTAATATATATTATCTAAAACATCTTGAAGCCGGTGCAAAGTAAAACATAAAAATTACTATATTTTGAAAATTACTAAGCACCGACTTTAAGATGTTTTAGATAATATATATTAATAAAAAGCTTTAGCTTTTTTTTTCCAAGAAAACTTATACTAATAAGGCTATATAACAAAAGTAAATGGATATCAAGAGGTATAAAAATATGCAGCAAAAGAAAGAGATCTTTGTTATGGAACTTTAGACGTAATCCTTCTATAAATAATAAAATAATTTATGACAACTATTCAAAACGACTAAAGAAAATAATCGGACTTACTAAAAAATCACAGAATAACTATAAAATTAATCTATCTGACAACAAGTCTAAAACGACATGGCAAATTATTAAAAGTTCAACATCTAATATACCCAAAGAACAAATCAGCAAAATTAAGACAGCAAAAAATAAACATATTACAAATCCGACAGATATTGCTAACGAATTTAATGATTATTTTGTGGATAAGATCAGACCATTACCAGATGCTGGTAAGCAAGTGACTAGCCTAATTAATTCTCAAAAAACATCAATGTTTATTGCTCCTAGTGTACCTTATCAAATTAAAAATATTATTAATAAATTAAAAAATACAAATAGCGTTGGCCATGACGGTATTTCAACAAAAGTTATAAAAGCAGTAAACGAACACATCTGCCAACATCTAAGTTATATTATTAATTTAAGCATAGAAGCAGGAAAATTCCCTAATGAACTTAAAATTACTGTAATTAAGCCGTTATTTAAAAAAGGTAATAAAGAACATTTAGAAAATTATAGACCGATAGCTTTAATCTCAATATTCTCAAAAAAATTTGAAAAATATTATTATACTGAAATTAATACATATATTGAGAAAATAAATGTACTAAGCAAGGAGCAAAAGGGATTTAGAAAAGGCAAGTCGATTAACATGGCTATTTATGAATTTATTAAATATGTTATTACTTATGTTGACAAAACAACTCCAGTGTCAACAATATACTGCGACATGAGCCAGGCATTTGACTACGTAGATCACAGCATATTAATGCTTAAACTTGAAGCCTATGGAATAAGAGGCAATATACTCGAATTAATTAAATCATATTTAAGTGACAGGCAGCAAATAACACAAATTTCAAAATTAAATACCAAAACGAAACGCGAAGTAATGTATACTTCTAAGAAACGAATTATTACCTATGGGGTACCCCAGGGCAGTGTACTAGGCCCTCTATTATTTATTTTGTATGTAAATGACTTGCCAAGATGCACAACACAATTTATGACATTATTTGCTGATGACAGCACATTATCAATACCATCTTATAATAATAATAGACATGAAATTGACATTAATGATTCTTTATCATCAGTGATAACGTGGTTGACAAATAATAATTTAAAAATCAATATTAATAAAACGAAAATAATGAATTTTAGTCAGAGACCCCAAAAGTCGACAAATATTAATGTATCGTATGATAATAAAATCGTGCAAGAGGTAAACTCAGCTAAATTTTTAGGCCTTAAAATAGACAATAAATTAAATTGGAAAATTCATATAGATAAACTAAGTAAGAAAATTAGTAAATCATCATATGCTTTATATAAATTATCACCAACTGTTGACATAAAAGCTCTACTAACTGCTTACTTTGGCCTTGTCGAATCAATTTTAAGATATGGGATACTTTTTTGGGGTAATTCAACTGACGCAAATATGATATTTCTTATGCAAAAACGCTGCATTCGTTCAATGTTCCGTCTACAAACTATTGAAAGCTGCAAACCGTTATTTATAAAACACAAATTGCTAACAGTACCGTCACTATACATCCTCGAAGTAGCCATGTTTGTTAGATATAATAAGGATTTATTCCCACGTATGTCCGATAGTGTTCCACGGAACAGACGCGATAAAGATAGGCTTTGCACGCATCCGTGCAAAACAGCTCTATTGCAGAAAAGCATAGTATGCATGGCACCAAAAATATACAATAAGATTCCACAAAATATAAAATCATTAAATACAAATTCTTTCAAATTTTGTCTAAAAAAGTTGCTTGTAAATAAATGCTATTACACTATAAATGAATTTTATGAAATTATAATACAACCGAACAATGATAATCATATTTAATTACCAATTACAAAATTATTTATATTTACTGTTATAATTATCTGACTATGGGACTATGGACGCTATTTATTTAATTTTAATTTTGACGTAATTATGATATTATTATAAATAATGTAAATTGTAGGAGCTAAATCTGCACGCCAATTTGGCAAAAACATGTGTAGCTAAATATAACTATTGTAACACCTCTTGAACCATGTTTTTTGCAGTAAATAAATTTGAATTTGAATTTGAATTTGAGTTCATGGTTCGTTTACCTCTCTGAGTGCGGGCGGAAATAATGTCGACCTCCGCGGGCACACATCGCGGCGTCCGCGGCAAAACGATAACTGAAATTATTATATCTTTATTTTTCAAACACACACTCAGATGACAAATCTGTGAAAACCACGCGATAAAAATTATCATCATATTAATATCATCTGGTATTTCTAATACAAACAAACGAACATAACATTATTAACATTATTTTTATTGGAAACCAGGGTGTCCCCACGGTTGTAAGTAGCCCTAGTTTACTTACATAAAAACTTAATTAAGTAATTATATATCGCGAGCGAAGCCTCGGGAGAAGCTAGCTAGCAGGCGTACAGACAAAAGTGCAGTTTTACATTACGAACAAAATTGTGAATAAAACAAAAATATTATAAGGCTGAACTTTGTAATACCCTTCTTACCTAGATAGAACGCGTGTCCAAAAGTTGGTTTGATATTGGTTGGCAATCTGTTAAGTAGTTGAACATTTGTATTATTATTTATTAGTCAAGATAACAGTTTATTTTTGTATGTAACGTATGGCAATTGTAATACACAGCGGGTCGAGCGATTATTTGTATAATAATACGTAGAGATTCACGAATCGTAGTTTGGCCGAATGCCGAACATTCGCCTGCCGAACATTCGCCTGCCGAACATTCGCCTGCCGAATTTTAATCATTGACCCAAACGTAAGATTATTATGAAAAATTAATTGAAATGTTATTTTCAGCAAAATAAAATGGCAGCTGGAGGGTCTGGACCGTCTCCGCTGGCTCGGTCATGTAGAACGGATGGCGGAGGATCGAGGAGTGAAGAAAGCCTACTTGGTATCGCTGGAAGGACAGGGTGGAAGCTGACCTGACCGCACTACAAGCCCACAACTGGCAAGACGGAGGAAACTGACGTGCTCTCGTTTCGGAGGCCAAAACTCACTTTGGCTTGCTGAGCCAACGGAGTTACTTCGTCACTTGTGACGCAACCAGCCTCAGAGGTGATTCCTAATTCGTTTCTATATTTTTATGTCGTGTATACTTATTCATTTTAGTTAAAGACTTAAATAATAACCAATGTTAAAACTTAGTTTGATTATCAATAATTTTTAATTGAAATATATATCTTATACTATATATAACGCTGAAGAGTTTGCTTGAACTTGCGCTAATCTCGGCTACAACTGGTCTGATTTGAATTATTTTTTTCGGTGTTAGATAGCCCATATATCGAGGAACGCTATGTATATCATCACGCTAGGACCAATAAGTGCGGAGCACCAGTCAAGAATGTTTCAAAATCGGGTTTTTTAAAAAGTGAAACTGCTAGGTCTTACGAATTTTTGGCTCACGAAAAGGTGTCACTGTCACGCGGTCACCGTCACTAATTCTTACATTTTTGAACTCGTGATATCTTTCGAATGGAATGTCCGAATTGAATAATTCAAAAAGTTATATAAAGGTATTGAAGCAGTCTTGAATATGAAGTAATTTATTTTGATAAGGATTAATACCAAGATACAAATAAAGAGCCTTTTCTAGCGGCGGCATTTTAATTAAATTTTTTAAATAAAAGAACACTTGTTGTGGCATAACTATAATAGTTAGACATATGCTGTCGCGACACTTTTTGTAAATAATGATGTATTCTACAAAGTCGTTGTACATTGTTTCATTCTATCATCAATAGTTTTCGCAGTGCACGCGATTTTAGGTATTTTTTACACCTTGCGTTACATTATTGGAGTTTTAGTAAGGATCCCTAATTTTTTGTAAATATAATATAGCCTTTGTCACCCGGGAATAGTGTAACTTGCCAACAGTGAAAGAATTTTTAAAATCGGTTCAGTAGTTTCAGAGCTTCTTCAATGCAAACAAACAATCTAATCTTTCCTCTTAATAATATTAGTCCAGATATTCATATATTTACTTTAAAATTAATTCGATATGTGCATATTACAAAAAGCGTAAGATTTTGCGCCAGAAGTTGTTTAATAGAATTGGGAGCTGGGTTGCCCTAAAAAGCGCTTTATCTATCTCCGAAAGCGCTATTGAAGGCCCAGTGAGCCGAGCGCCGGGGAAATCCCGTAAACGAGAAAGCGAGCGAGAGAGCGAGCGAGGATATACCTCGTCCCTCTAATACCTAAAATCGCGTTCAGCGCATCGGAATGTGCGATGTTCCGAGCCGACATTAATGGAGACAAACTTAAGTTTGCATCGAACTATGCTCTGCTAATATTTTCTTAACCTTTTGCGCCTTGTACTCGTATACATAATAAAACTACGTTATTACCGCGCTTAAAAACGTTAAAACGTAATTTTATCATAGTCACAACAAAAGTGAACGACAACGAACGGCAAAACTGTTGACGTATAAAAATATTTGGTGCGTGTGTAGCGTATTACACAATATACACCATTTACACCATTAAAATGTACCTCACCTAACCAAATCATAATTTGCAGTAAACCTGCGAAAAATCGAAATGTGTGCTGGGACACATATTAGAAGTGAAACTTCCACGGACAAGTGGAAAAACGAATCGCAACGGACAAGTGGAAAACGAATTGTAACGGATAAGTGGGAAAACGAATCGCAACGGACAAGTGGAAAAACGAATCGCAACGGACAAGTGAAAAAACGAATCGCAACGGACAAGTCGAAAATCTTCAACTGAAAAGTGACAAAATGAATCGGAACAAAATTTTAACTTGAAGTTTTACGGGCAGGTTTTTAAATTGGACAAGTAAATTAACAATCTGCCCGTTGCACTTCAAGTTGAAATTTTGTTGCGATTCATTTTGTCACTTTTCAGTTTTTTACTATACCACGCGGTAAGTATAGTATAGTTTTTGAAAAAAAAAATGCGTTTCTTTTAATTCCGAACAGCAGCCGAATATTCGATGGCATCTCTATTAATAATAATATGTATTTATGTATTCCGGCATGAAGAGGAGGGAGCCGCGCGTGGGACGATAAGCGAGCCACTCGAAATGGGTGTATGGATGTATGGATGGCGCACGCGCGCGCAAGGGAGTGGCGGATGGCGGACGCCGGGCGCATTCTTAGCAGTAAAAGCGAGCTCCGTCGTCAGGGTTGCCACTCATCAGGATATTCTCAATAGGACAATAAAAAACACATTTTGAAATTTCACCTTATTGTTAACTATTATTAGGTTGTCTTCCGTCATCACGGCCACTAAAAAGTAGCCGAAACGTCGGAATAACGAAAATAAAATCAATTACCGCGCTTAAAACCGTTAAAACGTAGTTTTATTATGTATACAAGTCGCGAAAACTTAAGAAAATGTTCTATTATTAGGTTACTCGGAGCGGCAATTTTTCTGCCCCTTTGGAAATAACTTTTTTCTGGCTGATAGGTACACGTCCTATTACGTCCTGTTCTTGATATACTCCTTACAACATAGTAAACAAAATTGAATTTAACAATATTATTTAGAAAGTTGTCACACTTTTCATAGTCTTACAAGTGAATCAATATTAAAGCATTATATTGCTCTGCCTGTTGGCGCTTCTAACGCCGACGCTGGCAGCCCTGGCCGCCATATTGGTAGCACAACAAGACAAACGGATTCCTTCGCTGATTCATAAATATTCAATCGCAATGAAGATGTGCCATCAACTACGCATCGATATTTCTATCGATGAGTGGTTTTTATACCAGAAGATATATGTTCAGATAAATCTTTTAAAGGGTAATAAGGAAGGATAACAAACAGAACCAAGCGTTTCACTTGATCTTTTCTGGTGCGCACTGCCGATGATTATTGCAATCAATTACAGTTTTTCATGAAATTTAAATGTACTCAAGGAACAACTAAAGTTAGGTAATAAGGCAGAAAATATTTTGAATTAACCTTCCATACACTCAATTTAACTAAAATGTTATTTAAATAAAATTATCTCGTAGATTAAACAGGTTATGAACTTTTAATGTGTTTGATAGTTTAACATCGCCACAGCGTGATATCGTGCATTATGATGCCAATTCGGATTCAAATTGCCGCTCGCTAACGGTGAGGGAACACATCTTGATGAAACCTGCACATCGAGATCACCTGGAACCAGCGTGGCGGTGAAAAGACAGGTATGCTGTCCTTGGCCCAATAAATGGAGGCCCAACAGTGGGACGTGTATGGGCTGTTGTTATTTTATTATAACGGCCCGATAGACGTTGCTGATGGAGTTGTAGACACGAAACCTTCGCCTCCTTTTGTTTCAGCGCGCCGTCGCCCCGTCGCCCCTCCCACCCGTTCATCCGCGGCCTAAAACACCTACGCCCAATTTGTAGTATTATAATTAATTGTTTAAAGTAATGAAAAGGTATTTCTAAATAAATCTTTTTATTCAGTTGTCCTGCTCTGAAAAATAAAAAGTCGTATCAAAGTTCTTGGAACCCGATTCCAGCGCCACCTACCGGGTCCATACGGGTCAAAAACTAGTGCGTGCACAATGCGATGGCCGGGAGAAGGCAAAAAGACGTGAAAGGACTTATAAAGAGTAGTAAGAAGCTCCATTTCTTATCATTATTATTCTTATTCCTTTCAAAAGCTAGAATACATAAAAATTCCTTGCAAAATTATCTAAATGATGCTGACTGTGAAAAAACACTTAAAGATCTGTTGCGTGGTTTGAGAGAAATTGGCGGATTTACAGACAGACGCGAAAAGCCCCTTTAATTCAAATACAATGAAAACATATCGACAATAATATAAAAAATACGCTGCAACACTAGCGATGTGTTCGCGATTGTGATTCAGTAGAGGCCGTTTGTCGCCATTGTCACCTCTAATCGAGGCGGCTCACATCCTTTTGGCATTTTCAACATTACATATATTTCATTATCTAGTTTAAATCGTAACAACATTATTATAACATGTATCGCCTGGACTTTTGGGGGGCTTGCGGGGGGCCATGGGGAAGCCAACACGTAGCGGCCCCTTGACAAGTTTAATGTGAATGTGGCGTGACACTGACCGGCGATTATCCCTGTCTACGCCATACAATAATGCACCCGAGGACAAGCCCCGGCCAGTGTACGACTAGTGTAGGGAATGAGGACAAAACGTACCGGGCTATTGGGATGAACGGATCGGGGACTATAGCGTCTGCTCGTCGCTAAGGAGTGTGAAGGAGATGGGCTGCAGGTTCACCGAAGCTAATTCCGAGTTAGGCAGGTTAGGCTATTTACCACTTCCACCCCTGGAGCTCGAGTCTTAGGTCTAGCGATCTCCGCTCCGTGCCAGCTCACTAAGGCAAGCACGGAGGCCCCCCGGAGTCAGGTCCGAGGTGTCGCTGTTCACCTACATCGTCTATATTCATTTTTAAATATTATGTACTTATGTTGACATTTGGTTGACCAACTAAATCTACCATTTATGTCAAATGCGTCTGCGTAAATTTTAATTGATTATGTCACACTGACCATGAAGTTTGATAAAACTTTAGACAACAGCTTTATTGTACCTTCAAATCATTCATCGAAATGAGCAAGTTTCTTCCTACAAAGAACGTAATTCGTTTCGATACATTTTTTACAAGCTTTTAATTAACTTGCAGTGGATTGTACCTCTTTGTATGTAAGTTCGGGTGGAATTTTGCAAGTTAAATTTGACCAACGCATATTTATATCGCGTGACAATGCAATGATATGGTACCATGGAGCTGATCTGATGATGGAGTCGTAAGGTGGCCATAGGAACTCCTGTCCTAAAGTAGATAGACCCGTCGTGTTTGGGCTCATTTTACTTATCTTGGCTAGCACTCTGCTGCTACATGATATCTAGGATCTCAAGAACTTGTATTTATTTTGTAATAATGAAATGTTTCAATTTTCGAGATACACGTTATGGAAGCGGAGGCGATTTACATATGCTTGCTATCTGTATGAATTTAAAATTCATATATTGCGATGTCCAATTGTACTTTGTTATTGCCAGATAAGAACATGTGAACGGTCGCCACATGGCCACATTTGCACGCGGACAATGTTGTTATTGCCTATTAATTACGTTTTTAAATATTCTATTACCGTTGTGTTTTCCCTATACTCGGAGGATTTGAACTGAACGACAATTTGGCTACAAGATTAAAGATGGAGACAGTATCGGAATATGTTAGACTTGATGAACGAGGTTAAGAGGACAATAACTAAAAACAAGGATACATAACTATACAAGAGTATATGTACGCAATGTATAAATAAATAGTTATAAGAAACTAATAAATAAGTAAGAGTGTAAATGAAAATAATAAGACATGTAAAATGAAACTAAAACCAAGTAGCAAGCATGTAACAGACATAAACACCAATTGTAACTTTGAAAAAATTAAAGTAAATAAGAAAAAGAGATCTGATTTGAAAAATTCTTTCAGTGTAAGATAGCCCATTTATTGAGGAAAGCTATAGGCTATATATGATCACGCTAATAGCAATAGGAGCGGAGCACCAATGAAGAATGTTTCGAAATCGGGTTTTTTTTAAACATCCACGCGGACGACGTCGCGGGCAAAAGCTGGTAAAGAATATAAGACAACTCGTACGGTGGAAGGGGAAGTGGGAATACTCCACTCGCGGGCTCCTGTCACCGCGAGGTCCTCCCCGCCCCTGAGCGATGCGTCTCTTCGATTGCGGCATGTGGCCATCGCTTCCAATGGAAGCCACTTCGCTCCTTCGCTCAAGGATGATGTTCATCATTCATTGAGTTTATTCCTTACAAACATACAATCTTTCCTCTTTATAATTTTAATAAAGATTTACATTTATAAAAGGTTTTCTGGCTCTGGTCTGGGTGTCTGGGATAGGCCCCAGTGTAATCATTTGTATATTACCTATAACACAAGCGTATGGGAATATACAATATGTGCGTTTGTTTGCCGATTATTGTTAATTATAGTAGGTAGTACATACTAAAATGATGTATGACGAGAAGCATGTGGCCGAAGCGAACCCGACTGCGGCCCCTCACACATGCTCTAGGCGGAAACGCTTCCTTCGGGACGCCACTTGTACTCAATGTTCTCGGTATTTTAGTATACCTACTGTAAAATCAGACCTGTATCAAAACAGAACTGTTTTGGGTGTGTACATGATTTTTCTATCCGCCTACTTCTGACGCAATTGTATATTTAAAAATTCCTATGAAAGGAATTTGTAAATGCTGCAATGCACCAAAACTCTTAAAGTGAAGCACTTTTAAGTGTGTCCCACTTGACATGATTCTAAAATGAGTTTGGAAGAGTAGCATGACATTTTGTACTGAACCAGTACAACGCACCACTTCAAAACATTTGAAGCGATAAGGCTCATTTGTCCCGTACAAAACTTCTAGCTCGGAAATGTTCGTTAGGAATCGGACGTGTGCTCGGCCTCGGATTTTACTAGTAGTCGTAAATGTCATGTGAACGTCCGTAGAGGTGTTATTGTACTGTTGTAGCATAAGCCTCGTTCCGCCCTTCCTCTTACTTTTGAGTAGTAGAACGTCACAAATTTGAAGTGGTACATTTCACGGGACCCCACTATCACTCCTCAAGACAACGACTCAGTGTGGCGAGTTCCAATTCCCTACTTTTTAACCGACTTTAAAAAAGGAGGAGGTTCCAAATTCGTCGGGATCTTTTTTTTATGTATATTCACCGATTACTCCGTGATTTAAGATCCGATTTACGTGATTCTTTTTGAAGTTAAACTTCTATATAGAGGGGGTCTTACGGATTTTTGGCTCACGAAAAGGTGTCACAGCCACGTGGTCACCGTCACTAATTCTTACATTTTTGAACTCGTGATATCTTTCGAATGGAATGTCCGAATTGAATAATTCAAAAAGTTATATAAAGGTATTGAAGCACTCTTGAATATGAAGTAATATATTTTGATAAGGATTAATACCAAGATACAAATAAAGAGCCTTTTCTAGCGGCGGCATTTTAATTATTTTTTTAAAATAAAAGAACACTTATTGTGGCATAACTATAATAGTTAGACATATGCTGTCGCGACACTTTTTGTAAATAATGATGTGTTCTGCAAAGTCGTAGTACATTGTTTCATTTTATCATCAATAGTTTTCGCAGTGCACGCGATTTTAGGTATTTTTTACACCTTGCGTTACATTATTGGAGTTTTAGTAAGGATCCCTAATTTTTTGTAAATATAATATAGCCTTTGTCTCCTGGGAATAGTGTAGCTTGCCAACAGTGAAATAATTTTTGCTAAAATCGGTTCAGTAGTTTCAGAGCTTCTTCAATGCAAACAAACAATGTAATCTTTCCTCTTAATAATATTAGTCCAGATATTCATATATTTACTTTAAAATTAATTCGATATGTGCATATTACAAAAAGCGTAAGATTTTGCGCCAGAAGTTGTTTAATAGAATTGGGAGCTGGGTTGCCCTAAAAAGTGCTTTATCTATCTCCGAAAGCGCTATTGAAGCCCCAGTGAGCCGAGCGCCGGGGAAATCCCGTAAACGAGAAAGCGAGCGAGAGAGCGAGCGAGGATATACCTCGTCCCTCTAATACCTAAAATCGCGTTCAGCGCATCGGAATGTGCGATGTTCCGAGCCGACATTAATGGAGACAAACTTAAGTTTGCATCGAACTATGCTCTGCTAATATTTTCTTAACTTTTTGCTCGTTTTTACTCTTATACATAATAAAACTACGTTATTACCGCGCTTAAAAACGTTAAAACGTAGTTATATTATAGTCACAAAAATAATAGTTTAAAAAAACTAAAAAAAACACGCTTTTATAAAAAATCCAACTAAAAAAAACAAAAAATAAAATTTTATATAATATAAAAAAGCGTGGGGTGTATTCAATTAATAATATAATATCTTAAAAAGCGCTTTGAATACACCCCACGCTTTTTTATATTATATTAAATTTTATTTTTTGTTTTTTTAGTTGGATTTTTTATAAAAGCGTGTTTTTTTTAGTTTTTTTAAACTATTATTTATTTTTCATTTTTTAGTTGATTTTTGTTTAAATGTTTTTAAATACAAGCTTTTGAGATCCTGCATATCATGTAGCAGCAGAGTGCTAGCCAAGACAAGTAAAACGAGCCCAAACACGACGGGTCTATCTTGTTTAGTACAGGAGTTCCTATGGCCACCTTCCGACTCCATCATCAGATCAGCTCCATGGTACCATATTATTGCATTGTCACGCGATATAAACATACGAGCCCAAACACGAAGGGTCTATCTTGTTTAGTACAGGAGTTCCTATGGCCACCTTCCGACTCCATCATCAGATCAGCTCCATTGTACCATATTATTGCATTTTGACGCGATATAAACATACGAGCCCAAACACGACGGGTCTATCTTGTTTAGTACAGGAGTTCCTATGGCCACCTTCCGACTCCATCATCAGATCAGGTCCATGGTACCATATTATTGCATTGTCACGCGATATAAACATACGGGCCCAAACACGAAGGGTCTATCTTGTTTAGTACAGGAGTTCCTATGGCCACCTTCCGACTCCATCATCAGATCAGCTCCATGGTACCATATTATTGCATTGTCACGCGATATAAACATACGGGCCCAAACACGAAGGGTCTATCTTGTTTAGTACAGGAGTTCCTATGGCCACCTTCCGACTCCATCATCAGATCAGCTCCATGGTACCATATTATTGCATTGTCACGCGATATAAACATACGGGCCCAAACACGAAGGGTCTATCTTGTTTAGTACAGGAGTTCCTATGGCCACCTTCCGACTCCATCATCAGATCAGCTCCATGGTACCATATTATTGCATTGTCACGCGATATAAACATACGGGCCCAAACACGAAGGGTCTATCTTGTTTAGTACAGGAGTTCCTATGGCCACCTTCCGTCTCCATCATCAGATCAGCTCCATGGTACCATATTATTGCATTGTCACGCGATATAAACATACGGGCCCAAACACGAAGGGTCTATCTTGTTTAGTACAGGAGTTCCTATGGCCACCTTCCCACTCCATCATCAGATCAGCTCCATGATACTATATTATTGCATTGTCATCGACCTTTGACAGGTGTGCAAAGTATGAATTAAATCTGATCGTTCAAAGTAGGACAAAATCGAGCTCAAAGGGGTCGGTTACTGACATACTGACATACTGACTGACATACAAGTGAAGCTAATAAAAAGCGTGTAACAAAAGTGAACGACAACGAACGGCAAAACTGTTGACGTATAAAAATATTTGGTGCGTGTGTAGCGTATTACATCATTTACACCATTAAAATGTACCTAACCTAACCAAATCATAATTTGCAGTAAACCTGCGAAAAATCGAAATGTGTGCTGGGACACATATTAGAAGTGAAACTTCCACGGACAAGTTGAAAAACGAATCGCAACGGACAAGTGGAAAACCAATTGCAACGGATAAGTGGGAAAACGAATCGCAACGGACAAGTGGAAAAACGAATCGCAACGGAAAAGTCGAAAATCTTCAACTGAAAAGTGACAAAATGAATCGCTACAAAATTTTAACTTGAAGTTTTACGGGCAGGTTTTTAAATTGGACAAGTACATTAACAATCTGCCCGTAACACTTCAAGTTGAAATTTTGTTGCGATTCATTTTGTCACTTTTCAGTTGAAGATTTTCGACTTGTCCGTTGCGATTCGTTTTTCCACTTGTCTGTTGAAGTTTTTTTATTCGACGCGCAATAGCTACCAATTGGTCCCCTAAAAATTTTACATAGTTTGGCCTAGTAGTTTTCATTTTACGAACAATTTTTTGTTCCCGTTTCTTGGGACCTATATTTTTAAGAAGCGCGACACCATTCGTAGATTTCGTAGGTCACAAATAAAAAATAAAAACTTCGTTTAAAAAAACCGACTTTAAAAACTAAAAACTATATAATAACTTATTTCTAAAGCTATTATTAATATATATTATCTAAAACATCTTGAAGTCGGTGCAAAGTAAAACATAAATAAATAATAGTTTAAAAAAACTAAAAAAAACACGCTTTTATAAAAAATCCAACTAAAAAAACAAAAAATAAAATTTAATATAATATAAAAAAGCGTGGGGTGTATTCAAAGCGCTTTTTAAGATATTATATTATTAATTGAATACACCCCACGCTTTTTTATATTATATTAAATTTTATTTTTTGTTTTTTTAGTTGGATTTTTTATAAAAGCGTGTTTTTTTTAGTTTTTTTAAACTATTATTTATTTTTCATTTTTTAGTTGATTTTTGTTTAAATGTTTTTAAATACAAGCTTTTGAGATCCTGCATATCATGTAGCAGCAGAGTGCTAGCCAAGACAAGTAAAACGAGCCCAAACACGACGGGTCTATCTTGTTTAGTACAGGAGTTCCTATGGCCACCTTCCGACTCCATCATCAGATCAGCTCCATGGTACCATATTATTGCATTGTCACGCGATATAAACATACGGGCCCAAACACGAAGGGTCTATCTTGTTTAGTACAGGAGTTCCTATGGCCACCTTCCGACTCCATCATCAGATCAGCTCCATGGTACCATATTATTGCATTGTCACGCGATATAAACATACGGGCCCAAACACGAAGGGTCTATCTTGTTTAGTACAGGAGTTCCTATGGCCACCTTCCGACTCCATCATCAGATCAGCTCCATGGTACCATATTATTGCATTGTCACGCGATATAAACATACGGGCCCAAACACGAAGGGTCTATCTTGTTTAGTACAGGAGTTCCTATGGCCACCTTCCGTCTCCATCATCAGATCAGCTCCATGGTACCATATTATTGCATTGTCACGCGATATAAACATACGGGCCCAAACACGAAGGGTCTATCTTGTTTAGTACAGGAGTTCCTATGGCCACCTTCCCACTCCATCATCAGATCAGCTCCATGATACTATATTATTGCATTGTCATCGACCTTTGACAGGTGTGCAAAGTATGAATTAAATCTGATCGTTCAAAGTAGGACAAAATCGAGCTCAAAGGGGTCGGTTACAGACATACTGACATACAAGTGAAGCTAATATAAAGCGTGTAAAAATTACTATATTTTGAAAATTACTAAGCACCGACTTTAAGATGTTTTAGATAATATATTTTAATAATAATAGCTTTAGAAATAAGTTATTTTATAGTTTTTAAGTCGATTTTTTTAAACGAAGTTTTTATTTTCAGTAAGACTTATTTGCTTGCCAAACTCTTTGTGCCTTTGTGTGCGTGTCAGCGAAAATAATCACATGGCGCTCACGCACACATCGATTACTTTCGTGCTTCAATTCTGAACGTATTTTGTAGAAACTATCTCTCTAGGTATTATTACTCTAAGGTAATATGTAGAAACAAAATAAACGCGAAAATAACAAATAACGTTAAATATGGCCGATGGCCCCCTCTTTCCTCCCTCCCCGTATTCCCTTCCGAAGGTTGACAACGGTTGCCCACAGGCGACAGTTTTTTTTTTTTTTTTTTTTTTTTTTTGAGGCGAGGAAAAATGCTGACCGATTTACGCACTCTCAGGGCCGTCATAGGAAACGGCGCGCATCCATCGGGGGCGATAACGCTAGCAATAGTATGCTTTTTTGCGCTTCGTCCGCGATGGCTTGACACTGAGGAGTGTGGAAGACTCAGAGCGATGCCGCACGGGCGAGCAACCTCAATACCCACTAAAAAACCTCTCCTCCCGTCGACCCTGCGCTTTGTTGTGAAGGAAAGACTGAGATATAGAACATAGTTACGCAACAGTCGATCCAGCGCAATAAAGTGCCTGGAGTGTGCCCTGGGAGAACACACCCCACTTCGAAACGGGGGCTGAATCCCTTGCGTTGCCTAGTAGCAAGGGGCCCCTCGTACCGGAACCTAACTCAGGGAGGGAAGTAATGCGCGTACCTGCCTCTCCGGGTGCTAGCTGAAGGCCGGCGACCTCGGGTGGAGACATTAGCACGCGCTGCAGGACTTCGCTCCCTATCCCTTTCTGCGGCCTCTTTTAGAGACATAACCGCCTCACAGAAAGAGACCGCAGACTCCCAGCGGTCGTCGCTGTGCAACATGGCCGTTACCAAGTCGCCAAGCGATCGGACGGCTCCTACGTGTGTCTCGAGCTCGAAACGCTGAGGCGTCCATGCAGCGCACTCAACAAGCGTGTGTAACGCCGTATCGGGTGCGCCGCATTGGCGGCAGTCCGGGGAAGGCAAGCAGCCCACAATGCGAAACAGATACTGGTCGAAACAACCGTGTCCGGTCAGTATCTGAGTCGTCCTGAAGGTCAGGGTTCCGCTGGTGCGGGTCACCCATCTCTCCAGCTGCGGCCTGATTGCATCCACCGTATAGCCGCCGGCCACAGGGTGTTCGAGGTCACGAGACCAGGCGACGAGGCAGGAGGCGGTTTCCCGCTTCCTGACCGTCTCTAATTCGACTTGACAGAAGGTCAGTCCTCTAGCTAGGGCATCCTGCTGGGCGCGACGAACTCTGGACAGGACGTCTGCCTGGAGAGGCCAGGGCAGCTCGCCTGCCAAGAGAGTCGCCGCCGACCACGACACTGTGCGGTACCCCCGTATGGTCCTCACGGCCAGAACCCGCTGCGCGCGGTGCAGCAGGGTTCGGTTGTGGCGGTGAAGCGCATCGGACCAGACGGGCGCACCGTAGAGTGCCATACTCCTCAGGATGCCGGAATAAAGCTTCCGCGTCGCACCCCCCGGCCCCCCCACGTTAGGAAGAAGCCTGGAGAGTGCGCCCGCGGAATTCAGAAGTTTGGGAACTAGCTGCTCAAAGTGCGCTTTGAACAGCCATTTCCCGTCTAGGACTAGCCCAAGATATTTCATCGTGGGCCCTACTCTAATCGCCACCCCCTGAACTGTAACGGACAAGTCCGGGGGAGGATTCCGGAATTTCCTATGGAACATGACGGCCTCCGTTTTCGCGGGGGAGACCTTCAAGCCCAGCCTAGCTATTCGATCTACGACGATCGCCAGCCCGTCGTTGGCGACGTCCACGGATTCCGCAAAAGACGCGGCGCGTGCCGTGAGTAGGGTGTCGTCCGCAAAGCAGATCAGCCCTACTCCGGGCCGGACCGTCACCCGAAGGATCCAGTCATAGCCTACGTTCCAAAGGATAGGCCCGAGGACCGATCCCTGTGGAACGCCGCACGCGACACGTCGCCGACCTAGCACGTGGTTGGCGGACTCACCACCCTCCCAAAGGATGTGCCGATCTCGCAGGTACTCGCCCAACAGCCTCGTGAGGTACGGGGGGACTCCGTGCGCGCGGAGCCCTTCCCTGATCGTCTCATGAGGGAGGCTGTTAAAGGCGTTCGCTATGTCTAGCGACACTGCAAGAACGACGTCCTTTGCTTGGACGGCTTCGTCCGTCAATGTTCGCAGCGTCTCGAAGGCGTCCATCGTGGAGCGCCTCCGCCGAAACCCGAACTGCGTATCTGATAGCCCTGGCTCCACAGTGTCTAGATGCTTCACAAGCCGCTCCGCCAAGATCTTCTCGAAGACCTTGGCGACCTCGTTCAGCAGCACTATGGGCCTGTAGGCGGACGGATCGTTGGGAGGCCGACCTCCCTTGGGAAGTAGGCACAAACGCCCCTCTTTCCATTGCGACGGGAACCTACCTGCGCGAATACAGGCTTCGAAGAGGTCCCGCAGCTGGCTGCGTAGGTGTTTTGCAGCCAGGAAGAGGAGTCGACCTGGAACCCCGTCGGGTCCCGGTGCCGTCTTCCTGCCCCGGAGCCGGTCCAGGGCGACGTCTAGCTCCCCCTCGGAGATGGAGTGAGGCTCCTCGTCCGTGGGGGTGTCGGGAATGGGTGGACCCATACTGGGGGGAGTGAAGTTCCCCGGATCCGGGAAGAGCCCATCGATAACCGACCGGAGCACCTCGGGTTCGAGCGTTTCCGTGACCGTGGATGTGCAAGGCCGCAACTTGTTGCGGGCCCCACGGTACGGGCGCCCCCAAGGGTCCCGATCGAGCGTCTCGAGGAGCTCGGCCCGAGCCCGGGCTTTCGATCGCAATATTGCAATCGAAAGGGCCTTTCTGGCCTCTCTAAACTCGCCCACGAGTCCATTTTCCGCGACGAAGTCCGGAGGACGGCGCGCCCTGCAGCGTTTGAGCCTGTGGCTGATGATGCGAACTGCCTTTCGCATCTCGCCCAGCTCCTCGGTCCACCAGTGGACCGATTGCTTGCACGGAGGCTGCCGCTTGGAGACGCGTGGCATCGCAGCGTCGCAAACCCTCGTCAGGGTCTTGCGCATGTGCTCTGCCTGCGTATCCAGATTCGCGAAGTCGGCTGGGTAGGCCCAGCTTTCCGAGAGTGCCCGCTCCTCGGCCTGCTCCGGATCGAGCTTGGTAAGGGCCCAACGCGGGAGGAGAGGGGGGCGACGGTGAACAGGGCTCGGACCGGAGGAGGGGGTCGTGAGCTCAAATCTGATGTACCGATGATCAGAGAGCGACTCCACCTCCTCCAGCACCCTCCATCCGGTCACTCTGCGGGCGGCCGCATGAGTGACGAATGACAGGTCGATGATCGATCCACCCCGCGCGCGCACGCAGGTCTGGACCGACCCCTGGTTCAGTATGGTCAGGCCGGCTTGAAGAGCCCAATCCTCGACCGCCCGACCCCTAGCGTCCGTGAGTACGTTTCCCCAGGAGAGGTGCTTTGCATTAAAGTCGCCCATCACGAAGATCGTTTTGGGCGACAGTCTGCGTACGGCAGCCCCGACGGCGTCCAAGTGAAGCTCGAACTCCGCCAGGGGGCGGTTGCGCGAAAAGTAAACGCCTATGACGACGATACTCCCGCTCTCCGCCACAGCATAGCCCTTTCCTCTTTCGAGACATGTAAGCGGTGTGCCGGACCCGGCTCTGGCCACCACCGCTACCATGTCATCGAGATCGCCCACCCAGTTCCCAGAAGGAGGGACGTAATAAGGTTCACTTATTACGGCTAAATTCGCTTGCCACTCCGCCATCGCCTGCAGGCACAAGTCCTGAGCGGTGGGGGAGTGGTTTACGTTAGCTTGGAAGAACGTTGTTACGGGCGTACTAGGCATTGGATGTGTCCATTGTCTGTACTCCCGATTTGCCGGTACGTGGTCTCGCCCGCGAGTGGACGAATTGGCCCCTCACGTAGGGAGGTTGGCAGAACCTCGCCAACGTGGGGTGGGCCGCGTTCAGTCCCCCCGCCGCGCACGCCGCGAAGTGGGGTTTCCGTGCCGTGCAGTCCGGCATTTTGTGTCCGCTTTTACCGCAGCGGAGGCACAAGTTAGTCCGATCCGGGCACGTGTCCGGACAGGTTTGGGTGCCATGACCGACGTTGAAACATCTGTAACAACGTATCGGTCTGGCTTCCAGTGCCTCGACCTTCGCCGAGGTGAAGCCAACCAGAAGGTAGCCCAACCCGACGATGGTCTTGGCAGCAGCGACGGGGCACAGCACGTACGATGCGCCCAATCCGCCCGGTCCTGCACCGATGTGCTTCGTGAGCACGTAGTCGCGCCGGCAGTTGCCTGCGCGCGCGATCGCGTCACGAAGCCCATCGACCGTGACTGAGTCGTCCAGCCCTGAGACGTAAAGCTCCCCACGCTTTACGGGGCGGACGACCTCAGCCATCCCTTCTAGGGCCCCGCGCAGGGCTTCGGCGACGCGGTCCGCCTTGGCCGCGCTCTCGGGTCCCGGCTGGAACTCGAGGAGACGCGCGTCCCTGGCGGTCCGCACCACCTTCAGCCCCTCGCGGAGGCCCATGGCGGTGATGTCGACCACCGTCGAGGCCTTTGCGAAGACCTCGCGATAGCCGACACCCTTCGCGGCCGCTGCCGGCAGCAGTCTAATGATGACTGCGGCCGACTTCGGCTCGCGGAGAACGACGGCAGGCCTCGCGGCCTGCTTCCGCGGTTGTTGCCTCCACCCCGTCGGTGGGGCAGCAGCTTGCGCCTGGGGGGGGAGGGGGTCCGTTGGCCCTCGCCCCCTTACCCTTTTTCCGCCCTACGACCGTGGACCACGCCCCCCCCCTCGGGAACGGGGGCGGGGGCGGGGGCCACGGGCGCCGGCGGCGGCGCGACGTACGGGGCGACGTGAGGGGCGCGCGACACGGGCGCCGGCGACGGTGCCACACACGGGGTGGCACGTCGGGCGCGCGGGACGGGCGCCACCGATGGCGCGGACGCGGGGGCCATTTGTCGCCCAGAGGCCGAAACAACTGGGGCGGGCGCCGAAGCGAAGGCCGCCGAGGCAGCGGCGGCGGCGCGGGCCGCCTTTCTCCGCTTTCGGAGCGTTCGCTTCACGCCCCCCCTGTGCTTTTTCCTCGCGGGGGGGGGTCGGTGGCAGTGGGGAGTCTGCCACCCCGGCGGCCGGGGCCGCCACTACCTCCATCGGGACCGGGGTACTCGCTTCCCCCAGACCCCGGCGGACTGCAGCGGCAGCCGTGGCCGGTTTGGGCCCTCCGGTGGGCTTCGCGACGGACGCGCGAGGAGTCGGCCTGGGCGCCGGCGCCTTGCCTCCGTCGGCCGCAAGTGGTGGACGGAGGGTCGGCGCGGGGCTCAGCCTGTCCTCGATGGCGGCGAACCTCGCGTTGATGAGTGGCGCCACGGCATCGAGCACGACGCGCACGAACGCATCGTACTCAACGCCGCCGCGCCCGAGTGGGACGGACGGCGGCGCCGCCCCGTCGGCGGGCGCCGCGGCCGGTTCCGCCCCGTCGGCGGGAACCGGTATCGACCCCGCCACCGCGGCGGGGGTCGGACGCGATTTTTTAGTCGCGACGGGCGCAGCGGGCGATTCCGGAATCGCCGCCACCTCCACCGCGACCGCCCGTGCCTTCCGCTTGATGGGCACGGGGGGCGGCGCCGCCACGACGGCAGGCGCCGGCTCCACGGCCGGAGCAGAGGCCTTAAGGGCCTTGCGCATCTCTTCAAACTCTTTGCGGTAGGAGAGATTTTCCTCCCGCAAAGAGTTTACTTCCATGCGCAAACGCGCATTCTCGTTGCCGAGCTTCCACGCCTCGGTTTCCGGATTCCGCGTGACCAGAGTGTCGACAATGTCCGACACTCTGTTCGCGGCATCCTTCAGCCGACGCACGTAGCCCCCCTTCAGATTGCCCGACGTCTGGGCGATCTGGAGGATTTCGGCCACCTGGGCGCTCGCCGCGAGGCGCAGCTCCCCGGGGCCGAGGGCAGTGATGTCCCCTACGAGGGCGGCGCACTGGCTAGCCGCGACCAATTTGGCGTTGGTTGCCTTGCGCGCCTTGCGCCCCTTTTCCCCCCCCCTCTGTGCGGAGGAAGGCCTCCGCACCCGCGAGTACGGACGCGGCCGACGCGGTCGATTCGGTTGCGCCCCACGCGGGGCGCAAAGGCGAGCGCGCGCGCGCTGGGGTGGAGGCACCCGACGTGGCGGTCGAATCGGCGCCACTGCTCTGAGATCGGTCCCAGAACCGTGACCTCGATCCGGCGACAAATACCGGGGCATACGAAACAGGGGGCACAAACGTCCCCGAAGACGTAGCTCGCGTCGCTGGACCCGCCGCCGAAGACGACGAACCTGTGGACGCGAACGCGGACGAAGTTGCAGCCGCCGAAGACGAAGACGTGGACGCCGCCGCCGTCGCCGTCGCCGCCGCAACCGCTGCACACGCAGGCACCGACGTCGCGACAGCGACTCCCATCCCAGTAGGGAAGGAAGACGAAGGGGTCGCCGCTGCCGCGCCTACAAATTCCCTATTCACGACCTCGGTCGATAGCGCGAGTGAAGCTCGCGCGACAACCGGGGTCGTGGGACGGCCGTCCCCGACGTTGCGAACCGATAGGTCGCAAGCCAGTGTCATGGGCGCAGGTGAGGCCTGCGCGCTATAGGCCACCGTCGTCGTGGGGCGACCGCCCCCCACCGTCGCTGTTCCGGCCGCCGTGTAGACCACTTGTCCACAGGCGGGCGAATCAGGGCGGGGATAATTAAATGCGTGGACGACACCGTCAAGCGCACTATCCAGTGACTCTGGAATGCTGCCTGATAACGGTGTACGAAATCCATCTTCGTACCCGTCGCTCCCCTGCACAGGTGAGGCCCATGCAGAGGACGACGGTGTTACGAAGGCACCAGCATCTGTGGTGCTCGCGTCGCTCACGGCCAGGCAAACGGCCGAGTGTGACCCGAGCAGCGTGTTCCTACCTATAGCCAGGCGTGCCGCACTGCTGCGTGCCGCACGGCTGGATGGGGGCCTACGCGTCACGGGACCTTCCGGGGGCCCCATAACGTTATACCTACTGTCGGGGGCATCCGCAGTGAGGTCCACCACAGACGCCGCCCTCCCTAGCAAGACAGGCGCCGCGGGTGCCGCCGTGATAACGGCAGCAGCCTGGCAGCCTGGACGTGGCCCGGCGGCAGATTTGCTACGCCGGGCGACCGAAGCAGACGGGATTTTTTTCCGCCGCGTCTCGCCGATCTCGGCTGCTAGCCAGCCATCCTTGGCCTCGAGGTGGCCCCTTTTGCAGGGCGCACCTGAAAGCCCAGGTAGCGGCTTAGGATCCTGGGCATCCATTGCTGGATGCCCTCACCTTGAGCGAGACCAACGGTTCGCGTCGGTGTACTTAGTGTACAAAATGAACGTTATATATTGCGTAATGCGCCAAAGGCGCGAAAAGCACGTCGAAAGAGTAAAACGACTTACCCAAGCCAAAACACTGCGATTCGCGCCGGAATCGAACTAAATATCACTTTACACTATAACTACACAACTATTAATGCAACTTATCGCTATTCAGGAATGAAAAGCGCGAAAAAATTGCAGATTTTGACGGGAGCACGGGCATTAGCGACTGACTCGCATGAATGCCGATCCGGAACTGACAGGCGACAGTCTGACCGCTTTCCACGAACCATTCGGCTCCTTTTACGTGTACAAGGTTGTGACGTCACAAGTTTGTACGCACGTGCAAAATCGTGCGAGCAGTGCGACTGTTTGACTTCACCTTGCGCTCCCCCCTATTCGTCAGTCGGTTTTATGTGTTATTATTCTAAAAAGCTATGTAAATATTTCACATAAACAAATAGTCGGTTTGACGATGGGTTTCCCGCGTTGGTGTTTTTTAGCACTCTCTTCATTATTATGGTTCAATAAATCAATTTAAATTATTGGCTATAAACCTGCGCTTAGGTTCTCGCATATGTGCACCACACATGTGTCTGTGGAATGGAGGTAATCGACCCGGGATACCACGGTCTTTCTTGCCGCCGCAGTGCCGGCAGATGGTCACGCCACGCCGCCCTGAATGATGCTTACGGAGGGCGCTTGCCACCGCTAACGTGCCGGCTCTATTGGAGCCGAACAGTATTGCACGTGATGATGGCAGGCGCCCTGACGGAATCACTCTAATTCCCTGGCAGCGTGGCAAGCCTTTGGTGTGGGATGCGACCTGCGTAGACACGTTGGCCGCATCCCATTTACCAAACACTTCTAGATCGGCCGGTTCGGCGGCGGAAACAGCGGAATCGCTCAAGCGGCGGAAATATGCAACCCTCAGTGAGAGTTATATGTTTGTGCCGTTTGCTGTCGAGACGCTTGGGCCGTGGGGTCCTGAGGCCATGAGCCTCTACCAAAATTTATCAAAACGACTCATCGACTCTTCAGGTGATCAGAGGGCTGGTGCCTACCTCGGCCAACGGATCAGTATGGCGATCCAGCGAGGAAACGTAGCCAGCCTTCTGGACACCTTACCCATAGAAGACGGTGATCTGGGCTCAGTATTCTACTTATAGTCCTGAGGGACTATGGGTAGAATACAATACAAATAAGTTAAGTTTTCTTACATTGTATTCAATAGTATGTAATTTATATTATAGTTATTACAGATATTTAAATTATATTTAATACCTATTTAAATTATATTTAATACCATAGAAACGACACAACCAGACAAAAATAATTCATCTATATATAATTGCTTGGCCTCGCATATTGGTCGACTAATATATCAACAGCGCACACCCCAAACTACCGAGGCTCCTACTTCTTCCCTGCAAGTGCGCGCTAAGAAAGGATTTTTCAAAGTCCAATGAAATATGGGCCACCTTTTAACTATTTTTGGAATACAATAGAATATATTCGGTCCACAATTTGGCAAAATTATGATTACAAATAAACATTTTATACAATCAAACTTACAATTAAACGCGACTTCGTCCGCGTGGAATAAATTAAAACAAACCTCGTTTTAGAAACATTTTCTTGTGCTCCGCTCCTTTTGGTCTTAGCGTAATGATATATAGCCGATAGCCTTCCTCGATAAATGGGTTATCTAACACTGAAAGGATTTTTCAAATGAGACCAGTAGTTCCCGAGATTAGCGCGTTCAAGCAAACCAGCTTTATATATTAGTAGTAGTAGTCCGTAGCGAACATTGTTTTTTATTAAATAGTGTACATGGCGGCTCTCATCGCGTCTGTTACGTGGAATGACCTCCGAGCGCTGACTAAAGAGGTGTGGATTAGTTTTGACAAACATAGATATTTCGAATATTCGAACTGTGACTATTTTCAATGTACGCGCCAGAACTACTCTTGAATAAATGAATAAGTAAGTTGTCCTCGTTGTTTTGAATATACACATGCACGTGAAAGAGATATGTGTTTTTGATAGTTTTTAACATGCATCGTGTGTTTATACTTTGTCTAGTCGCTGGTAAAAGGGGGGGGGGGCGGCGATTGATAATGTACTTGTCCAATTTGAGAAACTGCCCGTAAAACTTCCAAGTTAAAATTTTGTCACTTGTCAGTTGAAGTTTTTCCACTTATACGTTGCGATTCGATTTTCCACTTGTCCGGTGAAGTTTCACTTCTAATATGTGTCCCAGCACACATTTCGATTTTTCGCAGGTTTACTGCAAATTATGATTTGGTTAGGTTAGGTACATTTTAATTTACGGGGCCCCTGTATGGGCAGACCGCCTGACGGCCAAAACCGCACCGCTTTTGCGTCAAGCCCAGCGCATAATGGCCGTCAGGGCGATAAGAGGATACCGTACGGTGTCCTTCGAAGCGGCCTCGCTACTCGCCGGATCCCTCCCATGGGACCTGGAGGCCAGGGTACTGGCGTCACTTTATGTATGGCGCAAAGAAGCCCTGGCCAGGGGCATCAGACCCGCGCCTCGCGAAATCGAGGCGTGCAAGTCGGAGCTCCGCCAGGTCGCCGTGGGAGTTTGGGAAGATCGCCTTAGACGCCCCAGCGCGGGCCCCGCCACCATTGAGGCGGTGAGGCCCGTCCTGCGAAATTGGATTGACAGAGACTACGGCACCCTGACGTTCCGGCTGACGCAGGTCCTCTCGGGGCACGGCTGCTTCGGGAGGTACCTGTGTTGCCTTGGCCGCGAGGCTACGTCAGGGTGCCATCATTGCGACACAGGCGACGAGGATACGGCGCTGCATACCCTACAGGAATGTCCTGCATGGACGGAGCAGCGCCGAGACCTCGTCGCCTTCACCGGTCTAGACCTTTCGCTCCCGGCCGTGGTACGCACCATGGTCGTGAGCCGCACCGGATGGGACGCCGTCTCCTCCTTCTGCGAGCACGTCATGTTTGCGAAGGAGGAGGCGGAACGGGAGCGTGAGCGCACGTCTTTGCTCCGCTCCCGACAAAGGAGGACGCGCCGACGCCGGAGGTCAGACCTAGACCTTCGGCCACCGTAAGCGGGCGGCGCGGGTGGGGCCCCTAGGGGCATAGGGGTTCTCACTCACCCGCACATGCCGTAGAGATGAGAGCGCGAGTGTTCCGCGCGCGCTCATCTCTCTTCCCGTGGGGCGCGTTACAGACCGCCCCACGCCTGGAATAGACCGAGTAGGGCCGGGGGAGTAGCTCCCCCGGCATTGGAAGAGGCCCAGTGAGCGGGGCCCACGCCTGCCAGGGCACGCGGAGACGGGATAGCCTACACCCGTAGCCCTGGCATAAGGCGCAGGACGGAACACCCAGGGGTTTTAGTGGGTATCCCTAACTGGGGAGTGGCAATAGCGTGGCACCGGTTCTGACCGGGCACGCTAGTGCCACCCCCGATCTGGCGAATCCCACACTCTCACCGGGTCGCGAACATCCCCCCAGGCTTCTGCGCCTGTCGCGGCTTAGTCCTCAAACGGATTTCCCCTGGCTAAAAAAAAAAAAAAAAAAGGTACATTTTAATTAAAGCATTTCTTATGTAAACATATTTTATTTTATCAAACAAAAAACTGAATTCGTTCCTGAACCAAAAAAAATACATCCATAATCTACTCTAAAATTATACACATACATCGGAACATTAACAAATGCACATCTTTCGTCATCAATCTTCATTCGAACCTCAAATTATGTTAACAGAAAATTTCCAAAAATATTCAAAAATATTTCGTTTGCTCATGTTTTGATGAAGAGGCTTCGAAACTACTGAACCGATTTGAAAAATTCTTTCACTGTTGGCAAGCTACGCTATTACCGGGTGGCATAGGCTATATTATATTTACAAAAAATTAGGGATCCTTACTAAAACTCCAATAATTATACCTAAGGTGATTTTTTCCCCTTAAATTGCTTGCGCTGCGAAAACTATTGATGATAGAATAAAATAATGTACTACGACTTTGTAAAACACATCATTATTTACAAAAAGTGTCGCGATAGCATATGTCTCAACTATTATAGTTATGCCACAATAGGTGTTCTTTTATTTTTTTAAATTAATTAAAATGCCGCCACTAGAAAAGGCTCTTTATTTGTATCTTGGTATTAATCCTTATCAAAATAAATTACGTCATATTCAAGACTGCTTCAATACCTTTATATAACTTTTTTAACCATTCAATTCGGACATCCCATTCGAAAGATATCACGAGTTTAAAAATGTAAGAATTAGACCACGTGACTGTGACGCTTTTTCGTGAGCGAAAAATCGTAACACCCCCTCTATATAGAAGTTTCACTTCAAAAACCACTTGTTTACATAATAAACAACAGTTGGTTGCACAACAAAAGCAAAAAACTTCCACCTCAAGATCGCGATGCAAATTATATTATAATAGCGTACAGAATACATTATACACATAGCAATAACAAAACCTTGTCCTCGGGACATCATCTTTCAGAATAAAGATATCCTAAATGCTGACCTGGGTTTACTACTAGGCTTGACTTGTTGACGGGTTAACTATAGTTTCTCAGTCAAACTCTAGTACCTCTTCTTTAACGAGCAGACGTTAGTACAGGTTACGTTGTATTCAATCTATAGGTTAGTGCTATTTGCCCCGAAGATTCCTACTATCCCAAGACTACCTACATAATTGTATAAAAACACAGCAAAACCCCATAGTTTTTCTGTGAAAGCTTAACAGACTCACAGATCTAGTTACTATCGATTTTTTTAAACATGATGAATTTTGATATCAACAAACTTGAAACATGCCGTAAATGCCAAAAATAGCAAAAATGCCAAATCACAAAAAACAACCTATCTTACTTTCTGGGATAACCTGTACATAAATCTATCCCATTATAAGGGATGAAGAGCATCCCTGGTCCACCCTCGGTAATAAAATTACGTATATACTGAATTTCAGCCAAATCGGCCCAATACTTTTTCCGTAAGACCATAATAAACAGAGTTACTCTCACGTGTAGAATATTAACAGGGATACATAATTTAAGTTCAGTAGTTGTCACGTAATGCTCTAACAGACGGACAGACACAAAATTGTATTTTCCTAATCTCCTGGTTCGGATTGATTGACGATTTTTCGAAAATCGAACCCTGCATACATTTATTATATTATAAATTGCTAGCAGCCCCGGCGAACTTCGTACCGCTATATTTTGTGAATTCCTAAAAGACTGTTCATAACATAACAAAACAAAATCACCAAAATCGGTCCAGATGATTAGGATCCTAGAACCCGATCGCAGCGCCAGCTACCGGTTCCAATTGCGAATCTGAAACATCCCGGGACCCACTCAAACACACACACAAAATTTCATCAAAATCGGTGTTTAAGATGTTTTCTATGTTTTTATTATTTGTGGTGAAATAGAAATGTTGTGCGTGTACAGTCCACATGAGATTAAAAGAGAGAATAAAAATATACATTTTGAGAGTGATACGTGCGTGGTTTCAATTAAATAAAAATCCCACAAAAAATAGTTAGAACTTATTGATAAATGTTATAAAATAGTGTCTATCGTGTAAACATAATATTGGTCCAGAACGAGCCGAATGAACGTGAGTTTTATTGTTAAATATGTGTTGTGTTCTTTTGTGAAAAAACTTTGTCAATGAGTTCCGTGTGTTTGAGTTTGAGTAATTGCATGATTATAAAACTATACTATTGAAATATTGAGTGAGTGAATAAACTAAACTAATTGAGTATCATCTATTCTTCGAGTAATAATCACGTAAAATATAAAATATTAAAGTGATTTTGTGGGATTTTGCGAGTATAACATTTATTCATTTGTTTTAACAAACACGTAAATCGAGATGGCCACGATCGAGCAGTTAGTACTAATACAAGATGAATTGTTTGATAA
The DNA here is from genome assembly GCA_949752895.1 of Dendrolimus pini. Classification (NCBI taxonomy): domain Eukaryota; kingdom Metazoa; phylum Arthropoda; class Insecta; order Lepidoptera; family Lasiocampidae; genus Dendrolimus; species Dendrolimus pini. The sequence continues at coordinate 11,651,378 of OX457151.1, forward strand.
TCTGAGGAGAGCTGAGAGTAATTTTCGGAAATCACCAAAAGAGAGAATTAAGGTATCATATTTACAAACTAGATTGGAAATATTAGATCAACAATTTAAGGAGTTTAAAGAAAGTCATAAGAATATAGTTTATTTATCGAAAAATAAAAAAGAGCTGTACTTTACAGAAAACATATACGACAATTTTGAGGAGCTGTATGTAGAGTATAAGAGCTGTTTACGCGAATCTTTGGAGTCACTGTTGCCCAGTTCCCAACCGCCTAAGAGTGAGTCGTCGACATCCAACGTGGTTGTAAATAATAATAATTACGATGTCAAGTTGCCGCGCATTAACTTACCTACATTTAGCGGGAAATATGAGGAGTGGCAAACATTTTTTGACATGTTCAGCTCGTTAATTAATAATAATAAGAATCTTACTTCCGTGCAAAAATTACATTATTTAAAGGGAAATTTAACGGGAGAAGCACTAAATTTATTGAGGAATTATTCAATAACTGATTCTAATTATGACGGAGCGTGGAAACAATTAGTTGATCGTTATGATAACAAGAGATATAACTGTAATGCAATTTTAAAGGTTTTGTTTTCATTGAGAAAGATTAATACAGAGTCATCGCAGTCTATAAAACATTTACTAGATACTACATCATCCTGTTTGCAGTCATTACAGAATATGGGAATTAATACTACAAGTTGGGATGCAATCATAGTTTTTATCGTCGTTTCGAAATTAGATCCTGAGACTATCAAATTGTGGGAACAGCATCTCAATACAGATAGCAAAGATTTACCTACCTGGGATCAATTGAGAGCTTATTTAGAAAATAGATTCAGATCATTGGAGATGGTAGATTCAAATATAGTGCGCTCATCACAAGCTTTTAAACCAATTATTCAAGCAAGATCGTTTCATACGTCCGTGGAGAGTAAGCAGCAAAATAGTGGAATTAAGTGTGCTTTGTGTCATAGTAACCATTATCTTAACCAATGTAAGGAGTTTGAGCGAATGACACCGAGAAATAGAGCAAACTTTGTACAAGAACATCGTTTATGTTTTAACTGTTTGTCACCTACGCATATAGCGTTTAAATGCAAAAAGCCAATGAGATGTAGGAAGTGCCATAAAAAGCATCACACTATGTTGCACTTTGAGAGCGAGTCAAACACTGAGGTAACAAAACAAATGAATGAGTCTGAGTCTTCGGCAATGCCATCGAGTGTAACACAAAACACTGAGAGAGCAAGTGCATCACAAGGTGACACACATATTACTTCTATGTTTTCTAGAGCGATACATTATAATCCTGTGTTAATACCAACAGCTAGAGTTAAGGTACACAATGTTACTTCAGATTGTAAATTAGTTATAAGAGCTTTAATAGACCAGGGGTCACAGGCCTCTTTTATTACTGAGGCTACTGCCCATCATCTAGGACTTATATGTAAGCCGGTAAGTGGTTTTGTGTCAGGTCTGGGAGAAGGTCGTGTAAGTATTAAAAACCAAGTTTCATTTCGTGTAGAGTCATGCCGTAATCCAGATAAGTCAATTTTAATAAATGCTTTTGTTTTACCTTCTTTGACTTCTCTTATTCCAGCCAGTCTTAGTGTGTCTGAGTGGTCAGTTATTAAAAGCCTATTTTTAGCAGATCCTATGTATGAAACACCAAACAAAATTGATTTGTTACTAGGAGCAGATGTGTATAGTGAAATATTGCTAGATGGAGTAATAAAACAGCCTGATGGACATTTGATAGCCCAAAATACAATCTTTGGATGGATATTGTCTGGAAGCATAGTAAAACAATCTGAAGAGGTAGAAAACGTTGTTACAAGTATGCATGTATGTGTGAAAGAAGATGATTTCATGAGTAAATACTCTGAATCTGAAAATAAAACAAACTTAATGAGAAGAGATGAATGAGAGCGAGAAGAGATATGACGAGCATATCACTTCAACTACAGATAGAGATAAGAAAGGAATAACTGAAGCAAAATTACCTTTTGCTAGACATAAATTTAAACGTCAAATTGGTAATGTAAGAGATATAGCATTCAAAAGAGTTGAGATTCTAGAGGAAAATTATTTGAAAGGAACAGATTTAAGAGAAGAGTGTAATAAAAACAATTTAGAGTATGTGAATCTTAATCGTATGAAAATAATAGAGAAGATAATGAATAGAGAATAATGTGTGCAGGACATGAGAAAAGTATGAGTTTCAAAACTGGAATACTAAATTGTTATTAGAGAAATTATGAGATGAATAAATGAAAGAGATCAAGATTATTTCTTTTAAAATTAAATAAGTCTATTAAAATATTAGTCGTGAGTTGGAGTAAAGTGTCAGATAACTTAAAATACGTTTTCAGTATTTTGAATCATAGGAAGCAAGTAGCAAAGAGATTAGTTTTATTAATTATAATTATTATTTATGACACTTTATAGTAGATAGTTCTCTTCGTGATTGTTCATAAAGTCTTTAATCGAAAAACTCATTTTTTGAAGTGTTACAGAAAATATACAACTGGATAGATTCCATAATTGTTGTAGCATGGTTGAAAAGTGGAACGTTTATATTTCTTACTTTCATGAGTAATCAAATGTATTCTTTAACAAAAATATTAGAGTATGAGCAGAGGTTTCATATACAAGCAGAGGAGAAACTAGCGGATTATGCTTCGCGAAGTTTACATCTATGTTATTTACTAATACATTAATTTTGGGGGAAGAAACTACATTCTACACTACAGAATATTATACAGAAGTAAATAACATATATAGAAAATACACAAGAAAAAAATAATTACATGTTCTGAGTGAAAAAAATATAAAAATTAAAAATACACAAATAACTTTACTTAATTAACTATGTTACATTTATGAGAAAGAGTGAGAAATTACTATTGTGCCATAAAGAGATACATGACAGTGAATTTAAAAGTAAGCTAAAACATGTTAAAAACTAAAAAATATGTACAAAGAGGAGTAAGTTTTTTATTACAATGAAACATAAAAAATAACCAGTTTAAATAGTTTACAGTGAATTAATGTGATTTTTCAATTTGGCTGACGCCTGAAAGAGGAGTTAGATCTGGATAGGTAACAATATTTTAAATTTTGAGATGATTAGTGCAATCGGAGCCGCGTCTAAATTATCGTTTACATTATTTACTACGTGACGATTTAGATGACCCCCTCCCACTAACACTAGGCCACGTTTTAATTTGTGAATTTTCTTTGTATTTAGGAAAAAAGTATGTAAAATGTTGTATTTTCTACTAGGTGTATAAATTACCTAAATATTGTGCATTGCATGTGTTAAGTTATTAAATTTGTTTCCTAGTTATGTGTACATAAAATTGTTTAGATTTCTTCTGTAAGTATTATGGAATGGAATTTCTGTGTATCTTGTTTGTGTTCGGTGGGTGGATAAAATTAATTATATTAATTGAACACAAGGTCTATATCGATCAGAGTTATAAATTTCAATTCTTATGTGTAGAGCTTTTAATTCTGAGAATTTAATTATTTGTATTGTTTTAGTCTATCTATGAGTGTGTCTATGTGTAATAATTTCACTTTTTTTTTTAGCTGAGTAAAGAACATCGTATGTTCTTGGCGGGCGGTGTGTTTAAGATGTTTTCTATGTTTTTATTATTTGTGGTGAAATAGAAATGTTGTGCGTGTACAGTCCACATGAGATTAAAAGAGAGAATAAAAATATACATTTTGAGAGTGAGACGTGCGTGGTTTCAATTAAATAAAAATCCCACAAACAATAGATTGAACTCGTTGATAAATGTTATAAAATAGTGTCTATCGTGTAAACAATCGGTATAGTCGTTCTCAAGTTATGCGCGTACATACATTTCTTTGATTCATTTTTATACATATAGATTTACATTTGATAATGTCTCTATTAATACATTGAGGCATCATTAATTCCCGGTTGCGTCTAGTGAAAGCACTTCGACTATCAACAACCATGGCGCGTTGACATTGTTTGGGGAAAAACCTTCTACATATTCATTATTGTTATTAATTCCTCGTTAAATATAATGCAATTAAGATAACGGTATTAACTTAACATTTATTTACTATACATTTGTTCCGCTTCCTTCATATTTTTCCGGGGTTCAAATAAACGTCGATTGTACACTCTCGATCCGTCAGCCCAAGGGTTAAGTGGCCTAAACGTCGGAATCGACATTAAATAAAATATCTCGCTTAAAACCATTAAAATGTAGTTTTATTATGTTACTCGCGATGACATATAAAATACATTTTTTTTTTTCAAAAACACTTGCTAGTGTCCACTGGCCTCGTTTCGCCATTGGCTAGTAATTGGGCCATTTAGGACCGCAAATTGCAAAATCAGATCAAACATGGTGATTGGTGACTATGAATGAAATCAGCATTATCAAGGCTGCAGTCTTTTTTAGATAACAGCCATTTTGGGAAACACTTTACACAATACTCATGTTTGGGTGTTTATTGTATAAAGATGGTCACTACAATTAATTAATTTGTTTTATTTGAATGGAGAAATATCATAATAATTACAGGAGCCATTTTATTAAGATCAGTGCATGACAAGTGTAGAGAGCAATGTCTCCCAAACACCATCACCTTTATTTCAAAATTGTCTTTCCTCCATGTATGATGATGATGAATCTTTCAAGTGGGCGCTGAGACCCAAACCCTAAACTGAGTTAAATAGTGAAAAAGACTCAATGTGGAGGCCAATTTTTGATGTAACGTAAAGATTATTGTTTTATCAAAACAACTCTTTGACTCTTGAAGTGATCAGAGGGCTGGTGCTTACCTCGGCCAACAGATCAGTATGGCGGTCCAGCGAGGAAACGTGGCCAGCCTTCTGGGCACCTGACCCATAGAAGATGGTGATCTGGGCTCAGTATTCTACTTATAGTCTTAAGAGACTATTAGAGCAAGATCCCGTGAGTGCCAGACCTTTGAATTGTAATAAAAGCTGAAAGTTCTTCTATGTGTGTCTCTAGTATAGGTAAGAATGATCGCCACCCATGAAGCTGAAGCAGCGGTGGCTTTGGCAGGTAACAGGTAACAAAGGTGTATAAAATTCCATCTCAAATATATCATAAAATAAATATTAATTTTTTTATATTTAATACATAATAATATATAATATCACGATGCTCATTGCCAGACAGTTAGTATGGTTACAACCCTCTGCCGGACACCCCTAAACTAATGTAATTTATATTATACTTACATTATATCATAAAACCTAAATTTTATGTATAATTTTTTGGGGGCCTATTAAACTATGTTTACAATAATATAAAGGTTAACAATAACAAAGCTGATGGTTACATATATAATTTCATATCTGCAATTATTTTTAGATAATGCTTTTGTTCTATGTAAAGTACTAACTGTGGCTTCACAGTGATAGAAAATTGTTACATTTTGGATAATTCACACTATATCTTTATAAATTATGGCCTCTGTGTTATTCTGATTTGTAAGCTACATTATTATCGTAAAGTTTCATCAAAATCCATTCTGTAGTTTTTGCATGAAAGAGTAACAAACATACATACATCCATACATTCTTAAAAATTTTCCTGTTTATAATATTATTAGGATTAGGATAACAGTAAACTTTGTTGTGAAAGAAATAAGCAACAAGGTTTTTTAACACTGTGAGACAATATTAAAATAGTATAATAAATGGGCACCCTGGGAGGGAGGGAATTATGTACACCAGTCGCAATATGGTGCCCGCAAACAGGCAGACAACCCAGCTCATGGAAAGTGGTCATTGTCACCTGCAGACATTTGCAATACCAATCGCCATCACTCGGATATGATACACAAAATGGAAAATATCAAAAAATCACACTTAAAATAAAAATTCCAGCATGGCTGTATCACAACATAAAAATATTAACGCGTAATTAATAGCGATAGGTATAATTATTGATATCTCCATGCCCTCTGACCGGACTTTGTTAAAAACACAGATAACTCGGCGTGACCACATATTTACTCGAACACAGGGCTCTGTCCAACTCCCACGTTTAGTTTATTTATCTACTGCACTAGCTATTTCCCGCGATGGCTGAATTTTTGCACAGAGTGGCAAGACATTAAGGGAAATTGAGTTTAGGGAAATACATACGCCTTATAAATGGACACTAGACCTGTTAACCTGGTATTTGGGCTACGCAACACGTTTTTAGGGTCCACCAACAAGTAATGAATGAAAAACGGGAAAAACAAAAGTACACTGTTAGTTAGGCTGGCAATGCTGCTTTAAAAGCTGAAGGGCTCAAACGGCGCAAATATGAAACCTTAGGAAGGGGTTACATATTTGTGCCGTTTGGAGTTGAAACATTAGGTCCGTGGGGTCCATCGGCAAAGAGTTTCTTCAAAGAGATTTGTAAGAAACTCTCTGATGCCACCCGTGATCAGAACGCTGGCTCATATTTCGCCCAACAAATAAGCATCGCCATACAGCGCGGCAATGCAGCCACCCTTCTGGGCACGCTTCCATCTGGCAGCGATTTGTTACACAGTCTATAATCGCTTGTATTTTATAACTTAGTTTATTTTAGTTTATACTTGATAAATAATTATTTAAATAATCAAAGTACACTTATACCTAATATATAAACACTACAACAGTTTTTTTTGTTTTTTTTTTCAATTTATTGATGTACAAAACAAATTACAACCGAAACAAATTAGAAGATTACATTACTAAAAAAATAACAATGTGGATTGCAATTCTAAATAGGTGCATAGAGAAAACTAATAAAACTAAACAGGTGTAAATGATTTAGTTTTGTAAACATTTGGTAAACAAGTTTTGATTTTTTGTTCTCCGCGTCACCCTATTTATTTAGTGTCCCTTTTTTTTACTTTACGACGATAAATGTAAAAAATTGGATATGTCAATGTTCAATAATATCGATTTTTAAATAACGTATTGTACAGTTTAACCATTTTGACCAAAACGAAAACCTCATAATCTCATCGGACAAACAGACAGACAAGCTTTTACACATTTACCAAGCGTATACCAAAAATATATTGCCTTGCTCATACTTTGGTGTTGTAATTTATCTTATTAACCGTCCACGCAAAAAAAAACCGCAAACACTGCACGCCCGACAGTCCCGTCCCGACACACACGCAATGACCCGAATATTCACGGAATCACATTTCGCAAAGACCGAGGCCACGACTTGTAAACAAATACGTAACATAATATTACACGTAAAGGAGGATGTAATAACACCAAAGAAGGCAATGATCAAACGATCTGACATCTTATTCTGTTTGAAGATCAACACTATTTACCTTCGTCACAACATTAAAATCGCGCCTCGCATCCGACGAGAACGCAGAGTGCCACTTTCAAAGGCCCCAAACAGGTTTTTGTCACTTTACGAAGCGTATACTAACAACTCACCTATAAAACATCCATCTTAAAAGATACCACGGACCATGTAAACACTTCAAAATTGTTTATTTTCCAGAATTCAACACGTAAAGCACGATTCACTTTCGAAATAAACAGCAACACAACAATCAAGTACAAAAGCTGGGCTCAAACTGGTTTTTTTTCCAAGCGTTTTGTGTTGCCAACACCTTGATTGTAAAAATTATGAAAAATAATTTATAATTTAGTTTTTTTTTATATAGCTAGAGAATAGTAGTCAGGCTGACGACCACCCGATAGGATGTGGAAAATGGTTATCGTCGTCTATGCAAATTTGTGTTAAGGTGTTCCCAATAAGCTACCGGCCTCGAAAAGGGCCTGGAAACTGGCTACTGATGCGCCATACCAAACTTGAGTTGTGTTCCGCCATCAGTAGCCAGTTTCCTCATGATCTAGACCAGGGGTGGTGGTCACCCAAGACCAAGATTGGACCCATTTGGCTTTGGGTTGTTTTGTCGTCTCTTACGAAAGCCGCCCGACAGGAGTTGATATTCTTTCTCCGTTCCTGCCCGAACCTCTTCCTCTATCTTACAAAACAATAGTTTATTTTTAACTGGAACTCTTTTAACTGTATTACACTACTGTTATATTAAATAAACGCATTATTTACTGTTTACCCAGGCATTACCTGTACATGCCTTCAATGAGTAATTGCCGATGCTGAAGAAAGAAAATACAGATGTGTGGGTGTCTTCTTCAGCTATTTTCGGTCCATTGCTGAGCGTAGGCCTTCCCAAGTATGAGTACTTACAACATTAAATAAGTACATTACATTAATTACGTTGTTAGTTATTTATATTACATCATAAATCATGGTGCATTTTTACTAATTAATGGCCACTTCCTATATCTTACCAGCCGTTCATTTAGCCTTACTATCGTTTAAAATTTGACATTAGCTTCATACAAATAATTCCTGGCGATAGTAAAACAAGGGACTGAATAGTAGGATATTGGGATCGGCTATCATACAACAAAACGCCTCTCGCTTTGTTGTATGATGGCTGATTCATTTACCTACCGATACCACCTCCAATTCAATTATTAAAAAAACATAATGTAATATTTATACACAGGCAACTCTAAGGAACTAGTTTAAATTTGCAATACTAAATCAAATTCCACCGTATCGACCTTATAGTTGTGTATTTAAAGTTTAAATTCTAATGTCTATAATTAAAATTAAAATGAACAGCTTCAGACAGTTCTCGTAACTTGTACGTAACATACTAACATAGTAAGTAGAGTGAAAGAGAGAGAAGATAGTAGTGCTTAATTAAAATAGCAGACAGGCTGTACAGTAAAACAGTATGTAAAATTTCAATGAAACATAACTACGTTTTAGCGGTTTTAAGCATATGAAGGTATTTTATTTGATTTTATTTCCGATGTTTCGGCAACTTTTCAGTAAAATAATCGCGTAAACTTAAAATACTATGAAACATAACTATTAAGTTTTAACAGTTGTTATCAAATGCTCAGTAGTTTCATACTACTTTTTTTTTTCTTCTGTTTACCTATTTATTTCGTCTATAGATGGAGCTTTGCCACATTCAGTACATCCTTTCAGAAAGAAGTACCTCGTCCCTCTAATACCTAAAATCGCGTTCAGCGCATCGGAATGTGCGATGTTCCGAGCCGACATTAATGGAGACAAACTTAAGTTTGCATCGAACTATGCTCTGCTAATATTTTCTTAACTTTTTGCTCGTTTTTACTCTTATACATAATAAAACTACGTTATTACCGCGCTTAAAAACGTTAAAACGTAGTTATATTATAGTCACAACAAAAGTGAACGACAACGAACGGCAAAACTGTTGACGTATAAAAATATTTGGTGCGTGTGTAGCGTATTACATCATTTACACCATTAAAATGTACCTAACCTAACCAAATCATAATTTGCAGTAAACCTGCGAAAAATCGAAATGTGTGCTGGGACACATATTAGAAGTGAAACTTCCACGGACAAGTTGAAAAACGAATCGCAACGGACAAGTGGAAAACCAATTGCAACGGATAAGTGGGAAAACGAATCGCAACGGACAAGTGGAAAAACGAATCGCAACGGAATAAATTGTTAATGTACTTGTCCAATTTAAAAACCTGCCCGTAAAACTTCAAGTTAAAATTTTGTAGCGATTCATTTTGTCACTTTTCAGTTGAAGGTTTTCGACTTGTCCGTTGCGATTCGTTTTTCCACTTGTCCGTTGCGATTCGTTTTTCCACTTGTCCGTTGCGATTCGTTTTTCCACTTGTCCGTGGAAGTTTCACTTCTAATATGTGTCCCAGCACACATTTCGATATTTTGCATAAATGTTTGTGGTCCCCTCCGCCAACTGTAGAGTTCCCCTACTGATGAACACTACACTGTGATCGTTGTGTATCAATTTTCTTGGAATTACATCGAAAAAATTGTGCCTTACCTTATGTTTCCGTCGATAATGAATAGCTAGTACATTAGTGCCTAAACGTTATTTATTAACGTTTAACGTCATTAAATCCTCCTCGGCGTCACAATATTATGGCGACGTCTCGTTGAATGGTGGTTCAATAATCACTTCAATAGCCGGCTAGTAACGATTTGATGGCTATTTCTCTATATTGATTAATTAATTTATAATATAGTTTATTTTTATGACTATATGACTTTATACATGTTTTTTTGTGACTTTTTTTATTGCAGGGGCTCAGCAGACAGGCCGACGACCTTTTTGACGGAAAGCGGTTACCATCGCCTATGGACATTTGCAACACCAAAGGTGCTACAAATGCGCTGCTACTCTCTCTTAACGGAGACTGGAACCTCGTCATCAATGCCGGAACACAACTCAAGGTTGTTATGGCGACTTACTTTAGACCAGAGGTGGTAGCCATCCAGTCGGACAAATGCCCTACCAGCTGGCTGTGGGTTGTTTTGTCGCCTCTTACGACAAGCCGCCCCAACGCAGGAAATTGCATTCTTTCTCCGTTCCTGCACGGATAAACTTCTTATGGGAGGGTAAACCGCTTCGTTACGTAACGCGTTTCGGCGCTAGCCCGTCTGGCCTCCTTTCTCTCACCCAAGTTATCATTTCTGTCAGGCGTACTGAGACGCACATTGTTTTTTTAACAAGGATTTCGTTTTGTATGAATTATATTGCACTGAATCTTAATATATTGAACGGTTTATTTTAATCTAAGTAATTTTAAAGTCTATTGTCAAACAGTTAAACATAACTTAACTTAGTTTGAAAATGTTATGTAATACTTACAACAACTCAGAAGGGTCTATGGTAATAAAAGAACAGCAACTGGTCACGACACTTATCACCAGAGAACCTTACGGTTAACATGTTGGCTACCAATAATATTATAATAAGTACCTAATTAATATATTATAAGCTCACTGTTGGATCCGCTAACTTTGAACTATCGACATGCATTTTTAAAACACCTCGACATCCCTCCAACAATTTAAACTTGGCAAATTGAAAGAAAGAAATAAATAAAGAAAAATATTAAAAAAATTGGCACAACCGATAGCGGATTGAAGTCATTGATAAACTATTTTAATTAAAGGGTTATGACTGGAATGACAAGAATTTAATACATTATTGTTTGGAAATTTTCAGGTAATATTTTATACAAGATATTGTATAAAATATTATATGTAAAGTTTTACATGTAATAGAATAAAATAAAAACTACGTTTAAAAAACCGATTTCAAAAACTAAAAAGTATAATATAAAATAACTTATTTCTAAAGCTATGCTATTATTATTAATATAAATTATCTAAAACATCTTAAAGTCAAAGTTAACTATGTCAAATTTTTAGGAGACCAATTGGAAGCAATTCCGCGTCGAACAAAAAAAATAATCATGTAAACCGGATCATAAATCTCCGAGTAATCGGTGAACATACATAAAAAAACAAAAATAAAGATCCCGACGAATTGAGAACCTCCTCCTTTTCTTGAAGTCGGTTAAAAAGAAACCGAACACTATAAATCTATCGCATCTGCCAACATGAAAATAAAATATAGAGAACCTCGTCTATATATCGAGGGGTGAAAGGCTATTTGGTTTAAGCGACATCTAGGGCGATATTGAGTTATATACATATTCGGAATCAGCGAATTTTTCTCCGTCGAATGATGCCGGATTCATTAAAATCAGAGCATTTTTTTGGCGTTTGAAACAATACTATTTTTCTGTTGTTTCCAAAGTAGCAGTGTATTATTCGACCTGGATTTTGCATTTTTTTTAAGTAATATACTTGAACCATACAATTATATAAAGAACCGAGACATGAACCAATTACCCTTCCTCAGATAAATAATTCAATAAGAGTTAAAGCGTTTTTCCTATTTTAAATTTTTATTAAGGTGTAACTTGAATCAATTTGACTTCCACTAATTACACGGTGTGATGTTACTTAAACCATTTGTCCGTCACCCAAATACGACACGGAGCGTCGCTTAAGCTCTTTCAGCTGCATCTATTTACCACGCAGGGTGCTACTTAAACCAAATAGTCGTTTTGTTTCCAGATATTTTGTTTAGTTGTTGAAACATTTTGTTGCTATTATTTTTTAAATTGGATGTCACTTAATACAGGCGATAAAATGAAGTGAAGAAATTTACAACATTTTTCAATTTTAACAAAAATACGAGTCGGTCGTTCAATCATTAAATTTTAATATGATACATCTCATTCATGTCATATGATACCATATTTATTTAAATCTGCAACACTGCAATTCTAAAGATGTCCTACTGGATACTGATGTAGAGGATACAGTCGAAGAAAATAATAAATAAATACGTTATTTCCAACTGCATTATGATTATTATCAAGCATTGACTGTGTTTTATAGTTATTACAAATTTTCTTTCTTGATTTTTATTTTGTTTTTATTAGTTTGAAGTTTAAAAATTATTGGTTGTGATTAATTATAGTTTTAGTAAGTTTTATGACAGCTAATCTTAAGTGATACTGAATAAATAATACCTAATTTTATTTGATGTTCCTACATTGAGACTGATTTTACTTGATTATGATACAAAATATTAAACTTTAACTGGTAATAAGACTAAAAATGAAAAAAATATAATTGATGTTCCCACATCGAGACTGTTCTACTTAATTATTATTCTACATAAATACTTTTACTGATGTATGTATTCCTTTATTTATTCAATACTAGTATAGTAGTAGTTATATAGTGTCATGTTGTATAGCCTATAACATGACACTATATACTACAGGCTGGCGCAATAGAACGTGCATATTGCATCATCTTTTTTCGCGGGGTAGAAAGTGCGCGGGCGGGGGGAGCCTGCATCGTTGGGTAGGCGGGCTCATGGAGTTTTAGTCACTATGAGTCACTTCGACGGGAAGCGTCGCGCATTTTGCGTGCGCCCATTTTACGAGAACTCTCGTTCATACATCGTTACTAGGCGTTTATATTGTTCTGAATATGGACTACGGCAAATTAGTGAAGCTCCGAGTGCTAATTTAATTAAAATATGGGTACAGCGTTTTGAAGACTGGTTCAACGTTTAAACCACAAGCAAAAGTTCGTCCAAGAACATCTAGGACCGACGACAATATTGAGAGAGTTATGCAGTCTGTACGAGGAGATCCACAAATGTCTACTCGCAAGAGATCGTCTGTCTTACACTTATCGCGACGAAGTTTGCAACGAATTTTAAACTTGGATCTTAAACTGCATCCTTACAAGCTGCAGTTAACACAAGAATTGAAAGAGTCTGACTTCGGAGCAAGGCTCGCATTTGCTAATGAAATGCTTAATCGATTTTCCAATTTTGACAATCGTATATCCTTTTCTCAGATGAGGCCCACTTCCATATCAATGGGTTCGTAAACCGTCAAAATTGTCGTTACTGGAACAGTGAGAATCCCAAACTCAAGCACCAGAAATCACTGCATAGTCCTAAAGTGACAGTATGGGCAGCAATCTCTGGTAGAGGAATAATTGGACCGTTTTTCTTTGAAAATGCGCGGGGGCAAAACGTCACTTTTAATACCGAACGCTATGTTGCGATGTTGGAAGGTTTTTTGGCTCCAGAGCTTGAAAATTCAAGAATAGTGAATTCTAGGACTTGGTTTCAACAAGACGGAGCTACCTGTCACACATCAAATGACTCCATGGCGGTTGTGAAACAGATGTTCCCTGGCAGACTGATTTCGAAAAGAGGTGATATCCCATGGCCCCCACGTAGTCCAGACGTGACGCCTCCTGACTTTTTTTTGTGGGGATACCTCACGAACAAAGTCTACAGCAATAATCCGAAAAACATCGATCAGCTCAAGGAGAATATCCGTGGTGAAATGGCAGCAATTACACCAGCATTACTGAAGAAAGTTTTCAATAACTTCCGTTTGCGATTAGAGGAGTGTCGTCGTAGAGAGGGTCATAATTTAGACGATGTTATTTTTAAAAAATAAACTTCAGTTATTTCTTAATAATACCTCAGTTTTATTTTAACTATACCTTTTGTATTTATTTTTTAATCAATATTTTAAATATGCACGTTCTATTGCGCCACCCTGCATATAGCTACTTTAATGGGGAGTGTCATAACACTCCCCATTAACGTAGCTTTCTAATAGTGAAAGAAGTTTTCAGTACTTTCAGAGATTACGCTCTACAACGTCACAAACATTCAAAGTCACAACGCAAAAAAAAATCACTTTATAATATTAGTATAGATAAGCACCTGAGATTTCGGTGATTGCGATATATCCAGGTTGTTTTAAGAGCCTTTGATAGTATAAGACGTAAAAAAATGTAATATCAAACGTTACATTTTCAGTACTATAAAGTCACATAAGTAAAGTAGGCTTCCAGTCATTTTAATCTAAATCGGTAATTGAGATAAATAGCTTGCTACTATTAATTTTGGGCTACGTCCCTTCATACTTTTTGGCTTACTCTGAAAATATACTGCAGTGTCGCTTAATTTTTTTCCCCTGTATTCAATTGTAGTTATGAAGTCACTTAAATCTTTTTTCCATACTCTGAAAAATAAGGGCTTAAGGCAAATTGTATAAAGCGACATTTATCTTTATAATTAAAGATCCGTTTTATTTGGTATGAGCATCACCAACACGATGCTTTTAATTGAATTTAAATAAAGTTTACTCCATTCAAATAGCTGAAGAAGTTTTTTTTTTTTTCCAAAATTTTATACTTTAGATAGCTCTCCTGTAAAGTTGCAAAAATGTCGCTTAAACCAAATAGCCTTTCACCCCTCGATATGCAATTGAGATATTTTGAATTATAATCTGCACACAATCACCACATATTAGAGATAAGTATCCTTAGTACATAAAATTATAGAGAACTACTTACTCCATACAAAACAGGCGCTAATCACCGATTAAATAAAAATATGTTAAAATATGAAAGCAACGACTATGCTACTAAATAACTATAACAGCGACATGTCGTGTTCGCGAAACTTTAAATGAATAAATTAGATAAGTGGCGAAGCCATTCATGCCGCGACCACGAGCACATTCCAAGAATACGATGAAGTTATACGCAGTTCTATTTGAAAAGTAATAAAGTCCAATGATTTATGTCCAGATTAAAAACATTCTCAATGTGGCGGGATTATGTTTGTTTATTTCGGTTCTCAGAACGCGAGCGTGAAACGATTTTCCCAAATTGGAACGTCATGTTTCAGAACAGATGATTTCAATTGAAATACCTACTGCACTGTATAACGGAATCATCACTGAAATTGAAGTTTTAAATTAATATCCGTTGAGCCCAGGCCAAATTAGGCAAACGAAAACAAAATTCTAGTTGTCGTAGTTGACCAAAATATTTTAATTGGGCGAATGGGGATTTATAGCTAGTAATGGTCGCCCGTGGTTGAACTTCGACTGTAATAATTAATGTCAAAGACTACACAAATACTAAAAGAGGTGGATATTCGCGTAGGCCCCCCAAATGCAATATCTGGGGCTCATTATCGATGGGAAATTGGGAAATGGCGGTTTCAATCGCATTTTGAGCAGTTAGTTCTAAAACTCATGAGGTCCACGGGCGCCCTCTGTCGGCTTCTCCCAATCGACCGGGGGTACACCCGTATGGTCCGTTGCACTTCACCGCCACAGGAACAGGACTCTACCTGGCGGTGAGGGCCATCCGTGGATACCGAACAGAGTCGCGGAAACGCGGGACCCTAACCTTCAGTATGACGCATCTGAATCAGATTAGATCAGAGACTGTTTATGCGCAAGATCTCCCCCCGTAAGTACACCTGCAGGGGGCTCTCCAGCATGAAGGGAGCGAAGGTGTCTTCATCCCTGTTGATGAAGTGAGTTTGCCCTGATTCCCGGGACACTGTCAAGCACTGAAGCGCTAGGGCCAGCGTAGGGCGTAACTACGTTGTAGTACCTATGGGCTAGTGCACCTCCTATGAGGAGGATTGTAGTATTGGAGTATTGAGTAGTGAAGTCGACACATGCCGGTCGGCGATTGTATTGTATCCGGTGGTTATTATGAAATGAAAAAAAAAAAAAAAAAAAAAAGTGACGATGCGATTCATGTAATACCTACCGCATAAGGGTCTGTACGCAAAGCGATAATTCACAGAACGCAAGGCCCTATCTATGTACGTAAAGAGTCACACACTCAAAGAAAACGATAGATGTCGCTGTAGAAAAAGGAAACATGATATAATGTGCATAATACGTAAAACTTAATATGAAGTGCGCATGGTATGTAACCGGTTTGGTTTGGTTTGGTTTGGTTTGGTTTGGTTTGGTTTGGTTTGGTTTGGTTTGGTTTGGTTTGGTTTGGTTTGGTTTGGTTTGGTTTGGTTTGGTTTGGTTTGGTTTGGTTTGGTTTGGTTTGGTTTGGTTTGGTTTGGTTTGGTTTGGTTTGGTTTGGTTTGGTTTGGTTTGGTTTGGTTTGGTTTGGTTTGGTTTGGTTTGGTTTGGTTTGGTTTGGTTTGGTTTGGTTTGGTTTGGTTTGGTTTGGTTTGGTTTGGTTTGGTTTGGTTTGGTTTGGTTTGGTTTGGTTTGGTTTGGTTTGGTTTGGTTTGGTTTGGTTTGGTTTGGTTTGGTTTGGTTTGGTTTGGTTTGGTTTGGTTTGGTTTGGTTTGGTTTGGTTTGGTTTGGTTTGGTTTGGTTTGGTTTGGTTTGGTTTGGTTTGGTTTGGTTTGGTTTGGTTTGGTTTGGTTTGGTTTGGTTTGGTTTGGTTTGGTTTGGTTTGGTTTGGTTTGGTTTGGTTTGGTTTGGTTTGGTTTGGTTTGGTTTGGTTTGGTTTGGTTTGGTTTGGTTTGGTTTGGTTTGGTTTGGTTTGGTTTGGTTTGGTTTGGTTTGGTTTGGTTTGGTTTGGTTTGGTTTGGTTTGGTTTGGTTTGGTTTGGTTTGGTTTGGTTTGGTTTGGTTTGGTTTGGTTTGGTTTGGTTTGGTTTGGTTTGGTTTGGTTTGGTTTGGTTTGGTTTGGTTTCCCCCAGGGGGCGCCCCCCGCGGTCCCCCCCCCCTCCGACCGCGGTTGGCGCACGGGGAAGCGACCCCGGGGCCCCGAGCGACCACTGTCACATTTCCCCCGTTCTCTCCGTGACAGTGGTGTCCCACCTACGTTCCCATCCTTAAAATGGTTCCTGTGTGTCCCTCCTTCCCAAACACCCACCTACCCTTTGTTCGACGGGCCACTCGCACCTCTCCGTTCAGCGGAGAGGCTCTTTCGCGATGTGGCGGCGACGGGTCCGGCGTTGAGGGCATTTGCCAATCACCGGGCAGGCGACGGAGTGGGCCTAAGGGCGGTCCGCCCCTTTACAAACTTCGCCACCGTTGCGCGATGCAGGGTGTGGTGGCGGCGGTTTCACCCGACCGCACCCGCACCGCGGATGAAGAATATCATTCAGACGACAACGGGTGGAGGATCCGATCTGCTCGCCCTTAGGGCAGACTGTTTTCCCCACCCACCCGAAGCTAAGTCGGCGTGCTTGGAGCTGTATGCCGGGCGGGCTATCCCGGCTGCAAGCGCCCTGTGGGCGGCGTGTGGGTTGTTCGTAAACGGCGGACTTCACGCACGCCGCTCACAGACTTTTAGTTTAGTTTAGTTTTAAGTCATTCAGATGGTCTCCCGTAAAGGAGACAATTTTAGCTTTAATAACTCTTCGGAGTTCAAAAAATTAACATGCAAGCACAAGAACAAGAGAAGCTACCCCAGGCAGGTCGATCTTCCGCCACAAAAAAAAAGGGAGGCGAATCCTGCACCGATGCCGGTACCTATGGTAAGGTCAGCTGTTCCCCATCGTATTCTGGGGGGGGAACGTCCTTGCGCTCTACGTGGACTTTGTCCAAAGAGAAGATGCCCGTGATGGGCGGCGAAGTAGTTTTTTCACGCAGTAGCAGCAGAATGAGCGGCCGCACTTCTGCTGCAAGTGGCGTCAAAAGCGGCAACCAGAGCGGGGCCTTGAGTGGAGCTGTCGCAGAGTCGTCTGACAGTAACCTCTCGATGTTCTCCATTCGGTCCCGCTCTAGGTCGAGATCGAGATCTCGCTCGAGATCACCGACGCGCTCACGCTCGGAATCGGGACCCGGCATACGTACGGAGCCGGAAGCCGGATCCTCACACCCGTCGAGTTGGCGCGTCCAGAAGAAGCGGAGGAGGCCCGCTCCATATCGAGGCCCCCAGAGGATTTCGCTGGTCTCCAGCGATGAGGAGACAGTGGCATCCAAATCCTCCCGTAGGGTGTCCCCACCTTCTACGGGAGCAATAGAAGAATCTGCCAGTCTGGCACGAGCCAGGGAGGCCGTAGCCCAGACCGGCCGCCGGGATCTTGAGGAATCAAGAAATCAAGATCATGAGGAAAGCACCGTCGAGCTGATTAGAGCTGCCGAAGAGGCGCGTATCGCTCGACGGGCTCCGGAGCTCCTCGGCCAATCGGTTCCCGGACCTGACGAAATGGAATCCAGAACGTCTCAAGCCGTCGAAACCGACGTGAAGAACGCCCTAGGCGTAATCCGTCACGTCGCCAAAGTCCCCAAAGGGCTGAAGGGGACTTTTGTCAAATCCCTCAATGACTCGGTCGCGATCATCAGCGACGCATTCGAAGTACTTCGAAATCGCACCGAGTCAGAGGAAGTTCGACGGCTTGAGGCGGCAAATCGGCGCCTGGAAGCCGAGGTGAAAGCCATGAGAGCGGAGATGGCCAGCCTTCGGGCGGAATTCGCCAAAGCCCGTCCCACTCTCGTGCCCCAGCCAAGGGCACGGCAACAGGCACCCCCACCACCCCCACCACCACCACCACAGACTGCTACGGGAGGGCGGTTCAAAGATGAAGAGGAGCTTCTGCGCCATCTAACCCTCTCATTAGGGGCTATGATGGACGCGAAGCTCGCTGCTTTAAATGATCGTCTCCTTCCGGAGACGCGAGTCCGCCCACCGCTGGCAGCAGACACTCGACGGGCGAACACACAGCCGCCCACCACGTCCGGGAGAAGAGTGGCCGGCCGTCCTTCGAAGGATTTCCCTCCATTACCTGTTCCCAAACGGAGAAAAGGTTTGGAGCAGGTAAACTCGACGGGGCCGAATACCCCTCAAACCCCAAGGGAAATGGAAGTGGGAGCGGCGATTTCAGGACCGTCCCAAAGACTGGAGGAAGGTTGGTCGGTGGTGGCTCGAAAGCCTAAAAAGAAGAAGCCACCGACCCAACCCGAAGGTAGAAGATCTTCCCAGCCCAAGGCGAGGCCAAGGCCGCCGGCGCCTAAAGCTAAAAAGGGTCCGCGTATGCGGGTGCCCAACACGACCGCGGTGATCCTCACCTTACTACCCGCGGCCGTGGAGAAGGGCACCAGCTACGCGGCCGTAATGGAAAAGGCTAAAGCTAATATCAAGCTCGGCGACCTTGGCATCCCCGGGGTAAAATTGAAGACCGCGCGAACGGGGGCTCGCATGCTTCTCCTCCCTGGGAAAGACAGCGGGGAGAAAGCGGATGCCCTCGCCACGCAACTCCGGACGGTCTTGCCGGAGGAAGAGGTAAAGGTGTCCAGGCCCGAGAGGTGTCTCAACGTGCGAATCTCGGGTCTGGATGATTGCACCACAGTTGAAGAGGTCGTGGCCGCCGTCGCCCGGGTCACGGACGTTGCCGCTGGACGTATCAATTCCAGCGCCATACGTCTGGGCCCGGACAGGCTTGGATACGCTATCCTGGCCTGCCCAGTGGCGGCGGCCATCAAACTGAAAGAGCGGAAGAGGATAATGGTGGGGTGGGCCTCGGCGGACGTCAAAATTCTGCCGGGCCGGTCTGAGAGGTGCTGGCGCTGCCTTGTGGCAGGACACGTGGCCTGCACCTGTCCCTCCCCTGTCGACCGCAGCAAAGACTGCTACCGCTGCGGTCAGCCTGGTCATCCTGCCGCCACATGTCAAAACACACCGCACTGCAGTATCTGTAGTGCGGCGGGCCGTGCGGCAGGACACTGGATGTGCAGGGGAGTGCCGGCTGCGCGTAAAAGCGCGGGCCCCCCCCCCAACGCCAATAAATCTACTGCCAAGGACTCAAAGTCGCAGCAGTCGAATAAAAGGCCAACGAAGAAAAAGAGGAAAAAGAAAAAAAGAGGTCCCACTGCTGCGGCAAATGCCACATTTTTGCCGCCACCAACTACGCAGCCGCCGTTGCCACAGCGCCCTCCCAAGAGGCTGCCGCCGTCGCCGATGTCGGAGCCCGGGACCACTAGGATGGAAGAATAAAACCAAATTTCCCCAATGGCTATCCTAGTGATCCAGGGCAATTTGAACCACTGCGCCACTGCACAAGATCTTTTAGTGCAGAGCATGGCGCAGTGGAATATACAACTCGCAGTGGTCGCCGAGCCTTATTACGTCCCCCCCCGTTCTGACTGGGCGGGGGATCTCGATGGCTCGGTGGCCATTATTGTCCGGACCGCCGCCGCATGCCCTCCCCTAGCCGGTTTGGTAAGGGGACGGGGCTATGTGGCAGCAACGATCGGGGAGATAGTGGTCGTTGGTGGCTACTTCTCCCCAAACAGGATTTCGAGGGATGGATTGAGGAAGTGGGCACAGTGGTGGCCCGCAGCCGGCCTCGCCCCGTGCTCGTGCTCGGGGACTTCAACGCAAAATCCGTGGCTTGGGGATCCCCGAGTACGTGCGCGCGTGGTGAGGCACTGGAAGAATGGGCCATCGAAAAGGGTCTCGTAGTCCTTAACCGGGGCTCCGTACACACGTGTGTGCGCCAGCAGGGCGGCTCAATTGTAGACGTCACATTTGCCAGCCCTGAACTGGCGCGCCGTGTGCGGGACTGGAGGGTCGTCACAGAGGTGGAGACGCTCTCCGACCACCGTTATATACGGTTCAGCGTCTCCGGCCGAAATCCGGACCCTCCGTCCCGAGAGTCCCCGGTAGGTGACTGTCCGCGCTGGGCATTGCAAAAGTTGGATCGGGAGTTGTTCAAGGAGGCCCTGATCGTCGCCACCTGGGCATCAGGGCCCGAGGCGAACGCTCCCGATGTGAATGTAGAGCAGGAGGCAGAAAACCTACGGTCGCTCGTCACTGGCGTCTGCGATGCGGCGATGCCGAGGAGGGGCCGATTCCAGCCCTTCCGAAAGGTGTACTGGTGGAACCCCGTACTGGAGGGGCTAAGGCGCGCATGCAATAGCGCGCGCCGCCAGTACACCCGCCATAGAAGACGGCGTCGTCGCGCAGCGGACGCAGCGACCGTGGAGGCTCAGCTGTACGAGGGGTACAGAAGCGCCAGAAGAACACTGCGGATAGAAATCCGGAACGCAAAGAACGTCGCCTGGGGGGAACTCCTGGAAACTCTCAACCAGGATCCTTGGGGGCGCCCTTTCAAGATGGCACGGAACAAGCTCCGTGCCTGGGCCCCCCCACTCACTGAGTCTCTCCCCAGGGACGTTGTTCACGACGTTGTTGGCGCTCTGTTCCCTTCACGGGCTGAGCACATGCCTCCTGCTATGGCACCGCCAGAGGCGGAGCCCAGCGCGGAAAGAGACCCTGTGCCCACTGTGGACCGGGTAGAGCTGGGGGTGGCTATGCTACGGCTAAAGGCCAAGAACGCCGCCCCTGGCCTTGACGGCATACCAGGGCGTGCGTGGGTTCTGTCCTACGACGCCCTGGAGCCCCGACTGATGGGGCTTTTCAGCGCATGCCTAGAGCAGGGCCAGTTTCCACAGCGGTGGAAGACAGGAAAGCTGGTCCTGCTGCGTAAGGAGGGGCGCCCTGCGGACTCGCCGTCCGCCTACCGGCCCATTGTGCTGCTGGACGAGGTCGGAAAGCTCTTTGAGCGTATCATCGTCCACCGCCTCGTCCAGCACCTTACGACGACGGGGCCGGATCTGGCGGACAACCAATTTGGTTTTCGCACGGGGCGCTCCACAATCGACGCGATCATGCGCTTGAAAAGCCTGGCGGAGGACGCAGTCTCCCAGGGCGAGGTCTTGTTGGCGGTGAGTTTAGACATCGCCAACGCATTCAATTCCTTGCCCTGGGCATGCATCATGGAGGCACTTCGATATTTCGGGGTGCCGACCTACCTCCGCCGAATAGTCGGGGCATATTTAAATAGTCGAGCCGTCATCTACCCGGTCCACGAGGGTTGGAATCGGCGAGCAATGGTGTGCGGTGTTCCACAGGGGTCGGTTCTGGGTCCCCTCCTGTGGAACATCGCATACGACTGGACTTTGAGGTGTCGGGTCCTCCCGGGCGTCAGCGTCGTATGTTACGCAGACGACACGCTGATCGCCGCGCGCGGGAGGACCCATCGGCAGGCGTGCCTTTCAGGCACGGCTGGGGTGTCAACAATAGTAGGCAGGATCCGGCGTCTTGGTCTGGAGGTGGCGTTGCAGAAGACCGAGGCCGTGATGTTTCACGGTCCTCGTAAGCGCCCACCTCCAGGCAGTAGCATCGTTGTAGGAGGCATCCGCATCGGCATCGGGGAGACCATGAAGTACCTGGGATTGGTCCTCGATGGCCGGTGGGATTTTTCGGCACACTTTCGGCAGCTGCTCCCCAGACTCAAGGGGGCAGCCGGTGCGCTGTCGCGCTTGCTCCCAAATGTCGGGGGGCCTAACGCCACGTGCCGAAAACTCTTCGAAGGCATCGTACGTTCGATGGCCCTTTATGGGGCCCCAATTTGGTCGAACCGCCTGACGGCCAAAAACGCGGCGCTATTGCGTCAAGCGCAACGCATATTGGCCGTCAGAGCAATAAGAGGATACCGTACGGTGTCCTTCGAAGTGGCCTCGCTACTCGCCGGATCCCCCCCATGGGACCTGGAAGCCAGGGTCCTGGCGTCACTATACGTATGGCGCAAAGAGGCCCTGGCCAGGGGCACCAGACCCGCGCCTCGCGAGATCGAGGCGTGTAGGTCGGAGCTCCGCCAGGTAGCCGTGGGGGTCTGGGAAGACCGCCTACGACGCCCCAGCGCGGGCCCCGCCACCATTGAGGCGGTGCGGCCCGTCCTGCACGAATGGCTAGGACGAAGTCACGGCACCCTGACCTTCAGGCTGACACAGGTCCTGACGGGGCATGGTTGCTTCGGCAGGTACCTGTGTCGCCTCGGCCGCGAGGCAACGTCAGGGTGCTACCACTGTGACACGGGCGACGAGGACACGGCGCTGCACACACTCCAGGAGTGTCCAGGCTGGACAGAGCAGCGCCGAGAGCTCGTCGCCCATACCGGATTTGACACCTCGCTCCCGGCCGTGGTACGCACCATGGTCGGGAGCTCCACCGGATGGGACGCCGTCTCCTCCTTCTGCGAGCAAGTCATGTTTGCGAAGGAGGAGGCGGAACGGGAGCGTGAGCGTAATTCCCTGCTCCGCTCCCGGCAAAGGAGGACGCGCCGACGCCGGAGGTCTGACCTAGACCTTCGGCCACCGTAAGCGGGCGGCGCGGGTGGGGCCTCTAGGGGCATAGAGGTTCTCACTCACCCGCACATGCCGTCGAGATGAGAGCGCGAGTGTTCCGCGCGCGCTCATCTCTCTTCCCGTGGGGCGAGTTACAGACCGCCCCACGCCGAAAAGACCCAGTCGTCGCCGGGGGAGTAGCTCCCCCGGCATTGGAAGAGGCCCAGTGAGCGGGGCCCACGCCTGCCAGGGTAGCGGAGTTGGGAAAACCGCATACACGTAGCCCTGGCATAAGGCGCAGGACGGAACACCCAGGGGTTTTAGTGGGTATCCCTAACTGGGGAGTGGCAATAGCGTGGCACCGGTTCTGACCGGGCACGCTAGTACCACCCCCGATCTGGCGAATCCCACACTATCTCACCAAGGTCGCGAGCATCCCCCAGGCTTCTGTGCCTGTCGCGGTCTAGTCCTCAAACGGATTTCCCCTGGCCAAAAAAAAAAAAAAAAAAATGGTTTGGTTTGGTTTGGTTTGGTTTGGTTTGGTTTGGTTTGGTTTGGTTTGGTTTGGTTTGGTTTGGTTTGGTTTGGTTTGGTTTGGTTTGGTTTGGTTTGGTTTGGTTTGGTTTGGTTTGGTTTGGTTTGGTTTGGTTTGGTTTGGTTTGGTTTGGTTTGGTTTGGTTTGGTTTGGTTTGGTTTGGTTTGGTTTGGTTTGGTTTGGTTTGGTTTGGTTTGGTTTGGTTTGGTTTGGTTTGGTTTGGTTTGGTTTGGTTTGGTTTGGTTTGGTTTGGTTTGGTTTGGTTTGGTTTGGTTTGGTTTGGTTTGGTTTGGTTTGGTTTGGTTTGGTTTGGTTTGGTTTGGTTTCCCCCAGGGGGCGCCCCCCGCGGTCCCCCCCCCCTCCGACCGCGGTTGGCGCACGGGGAAGCGACCCCGGGGCCCCGAGCGACCACTGTCACATTTCTTCCGTTCTCTCCGTGACAGTGATGTCCCACCTACGTTCCTATCCTTAAAATTGTTCCTGTGTGTCCCTCCTTACCAAACACCCACCTACCTTTTGTTCGACGGGCCACTCGCACCTCTCCGTTCAGCGGAGAGGCTCGTTCGCGATGTGGCGGCGACGGGTCCGGCGTTGAGGGCATTCGCCAATCACCGGGCAGGCGACGGAGTGGGCCTAAGGGCGGTCCGCCCCTTTACTAACTTCGCCACCGTTGCGCGATGTAGGGTGTGGTGGCGGCGGTTTCACCCGACCGCACCCACACCGCGGAAGAAGGAAGAAACACTCAGACGAAAACGGGTGGAGGATTCGATCTGCTCGCCCTTAGGGCAGATTGTTTTCCCCACCCACCCGAAGCTAAGTCGGCGTGCTTGGAGCTGTATGCCGGGCGGGCTATCCCGGCTGCAAGCGCCCTGTGGGCGGCGTGTGGGTTGTTCGTAAACGGCGGACTTCACGCACGCCGCTCACTGACTCTTAGTTGTAAGTCAATCAGATGGTCTCCCGTAAAGGAGACAACTTTAGCTTTAATAACTCTTCGGAGTTCAAAAAACCAACATGCAAGCACAAGAACAAGAGAAGCTACCCCAGGCAGGTCGATCTTCCGCCACAAAAAAAAAGGGAGGCGAATCCTGCACCGATGCCGGTACCTATGGTAAGGTCAGCTGTTCCCCATCGTATTCTGGGGGGGGAACGTCCTTGCGCTCTACGTGGACTTTGTCCAAAGAGAAGATGCCCGTGATGGGCGGCGAAGTAGTTTTTTCACGCAGTAGCAGCAGAATGAGCGGCCGCACTTCTGCTGCAAGTGGCGTCAAAAGCGGCAACCAGAGCGGGGCCTTGAGTGGAGCTGTCGCAGAGTCGTCCGACAGTAACCTCTCGATGTTCTCCATTCGGTCCCGCTCTAGGTCGAAATCGAGATCTCGTTCGAGATCACCGACGCGCTCACGCTCGGAATCGGGACCCGGCATACGTACGGAGCCGGAAGCCGGATCCTCACACCCGTCGAGCTGGCGCGTCCAGAAGAAGCGGAGAAGGCCCGCCCCATATCGAGGCCATCAGAGGATTTCGCTGGTCTCCAGCGATGAGGAGACAGTCGCATCCAAATCCTCCCGTAAGGTGTCGCCACCTTCTACGGGAGCAACTGAAGAATCTGCCAGTTTGGCACGAGCCAGGGAGGCCGTGGCCCAGACCGGCCGCCGGGATCTTGAACAAGATCACGAGGAAAGCACCGTCGAGCTGATTAGAGCTGCCGAAGAGGCGCGTATCGCTCGACGGGCTCCGGAGCTCCTCGGCCAATCGGGTCCCGGACCGGACGAAATGGGATCAAGAACGTCTCAAGCCGTCGAAACCGACGTGAAGAACGCCCTAGGCGTAATCCGTCACGTCGCCAAAGTCCCCAGAGGGCTGAAGGGGACTTTCGTCAAATCCCTCAATGACTCGGTCGCGATCATCAGCGACGCGTTCGAAGTACTTCGAAATCGCACCGAGTCAGAGGAAGTTCGACGGCTTGAGGCGGCAAATCGGCGCCTGGAAGCCGAGGTCAAAGCCATGAGAGCGGAGATGGCCAGCCTTCGGGCTGAATTCACCAAAGCCCGTCCCACTCTCGTGCCCCAGCCAAGGGCACGGCAACAGGCGCCCCCACCACCTCCACCACCGCCACCACAGTCTGCTGCGGGTGGGCGGTTCAAGGACGAAGAGGAGCTTCTGCGCCATCTAACCCTCTCATTAGGGGCTATGATGGACGCGAAGCTCGCTGCTTTAAACGATCGTCTCCTACCAGAGACGCGAGTCCGCCCACCGCTGGCAGCAGACACTCGACGGGCGAATACACAGCCGCCCGCCACGTCCGGAAGAAGAGTGGCCGGCCGTCCTTCAAAGGATTTCCCTCCATTGCCTGTTCCCAAACGGAGGAAAGGTCTAGAACAGGCGAACTCGCCGGGGCCGAATACCCCCCAAACCCCGAGGGAAATAGAAGTTGGACTGGCGACACCAGGACCGTCCAAAACACTAGAGGAGGGTTGGTCGGTGGTGGCTCGAAAGCCTAAAAAGAAGAAGCCACCGACCCAACCCGAAACAAGAAGACCTTCCCAGCCCAAGGCGAGGCCAAGGCCGCCGGCGCCTAAAGCTAAAAAGGGTCCGCGTATGCGGGTGCCCAACACGACCGCGGTGATTCTCACTTTACTACCCGCGGCCGTGGAAAAGGGCACCAGCTACGCGGCCGTAATGGAAAAAGCAAAAGCAAATATCAAGCTCGGCGACCTTGGCATCGCCGGAGTAAAATTGAAGACCGCACGAACGGGGGCTCGCATGCTTCTCCTCCCTGGGAAAGACAGTGGGGAGAAAGCGGATGCCCTCGCTGCGCAACTCCGGACGGTCTTGCCGGAGGAAGAAGTAAAGGTGTCCAGGCCCGAGAGGTGTCTCAACGTGCGCATCTCGGGTCTGGACGATTGCACCACAGTCGAGGAGGTCGTGGCCGCCGTCGCCCGGGTCACGGACGTTGCCGCTGGACGTATTAATTCCAGCGCCATACGTCTGGGCCCGGACAGGCTTGGATACGCTATCCTGGCCTGCCCAATGGCGGCGGCCATCAAGCTTAAGGACCGACGAAGAATAATGGTGGGGTGGGCCTCGGCGGACATCAAAGTTCTGCCGGGCCGGTCGGAGAGGTGTTGGCGCTGCCTTGTGGCAGGACACGTGGCCTGCACCTGTCCCTCCCCTGTCGACCGCAGCAAAGACTGTTACCGCTGCGGTCAGCCTGGTCATCCTGCCGCCACATGCCAAAACATACCGCACTGCAGCATCTGTAGTGCGGCGGGCCGTGCGGCAGGACATTGGATGTGCAGGGGAGTGCCGGCTGCGCGTAAAAGCGCGGGCCCCCCCACTGCCAAGAAAACGCCTGCTAAGGATAAGTCGCAGCAGTCGAAAAAAGGCCCGAAGAAGAAGAATAAGAAGAAGAGAAAGAAAGGTCCCACTGCTGCGGCAAATGTCATATCTTTGCCGCCACCGACCACACAACCGCCGTTGCCGCAGCGCCCTTCCAAGAGGCAGCCGCCGTCGCCGATGTCGGAGCCCGGGACCACTAGGATGGAAGAATAAAACCAAATTTCCCCAATGGCCATCCTAGTGATCCAGGGCAATTTGAACCACTGCGCCACTGCACAAGATCTTTTAGTGCAGAGCATGGCGCAGTGGAATATACAACTCGCAGTGGTCGCCGAGCCTTATTACGTCCCCCCCCGTTCTGACTGGGCGGGGGACCTCGATGGCTCGGTGGCCATTATTGTCCGGACCGCCGCCGCATGCCCTCCCCTAGCCGGTCTGGTAAGGGGACGGGGCTATGTGGCAGCAACGATCGGGGAGATAGTAGTCGTTGGTGGCTACTTCTCCCCAAACAGAAGGCTCGTCGATTTCGAGGGATGGATTGAGGAAGTGGGCACAGTGGTGGCCCGCAGCCGGCCTCGCCCCGTGCTCGTGCTCGGGGACTTCAACGCAAAATCCGTGGCTTGGGGATCCCCGAGTACGTGCGCGCGTGGTGAGGCACTGGAAGAATGGGCCATCGAAAAGGGTCTCGTAGTCCTTAACCGGGGCTCCGTACACACGTGTGTGCGCCAGCGGGGCGGCTCAATTGTAGACGTCACATTTGCCAGCCCTGAACTGGCGCGCCGTGTGCGGGACTGGAGGGTCGTCACAGAGGTGGAGACGCTCTCCGACCACCGTTATATACGGTTCAGCGTCTCCGGCCGAAATCCGGACCCTCCGTCTCGAGAGTCCCCGGTAGGTGACTGTCCGCGCTGGGCATTGCAAAAGTTGGATCGGGAGCTGTTCAAAGAGGCCCTGATCGTCGCCACCTGGGCATCAGGGCCCGAGGCGAACGCTCCCGATGTGAATGTAGAGCAGGAGGCAGAAAACCTACGGTCGCTCGTCACTGGCGTCTGCGATGCGGCGATGCCGAGGAGGGGCCGATTCCAGCCCTTCCGAAAGGTGTACTGGTGGAACCCCGTACTGGAGGGGCTAAGGCGCGCGTGCAATAGCGCGCGCCGCCAGTACACCCGCCATAGAAGACGGCGTCGTCGCGCAGCGGACGCAGCGACCGTGGAGGCTCAGCTGTACGAAGGGTACAGAAGCGCCAGAAGAACACTGCGGATAGAAATCCGGAACGCAAAGAACGTTGCCTGGGGGGAGCTCCTGGACACTCTAAACCAGGATCCCTGGGGGCGCCCTTTCAAGATGGCACGGAACAAGCTCCGTGCCTGGGCGCCCCCACTCACCGAGTCCCTCCCCAGGGACGTCGTTCACGACGTTGTTGGCGCTCTGTTCCCTTCACGGGCTGAGCACATGCCTCCTGCTATGGCACCGCCAGAGGCGGAGCCCAGCGCGGAAAGAGACCCTGTGCCCACTGTGGACCGGGTAGAGCTGGGGGTGGCTATGCTACGGCTAAAGGCCAAGAACGCCGCCCCCGGCCTTGACGGCATACCAGGGCGTGCGTGGGTTCTGTCCTACGACGCCCTGGAGCCCCGACTGATGGGGCTTTTCAGCGCATGCTTAGAGCAGGGCCAGTTTCCACAGCGGTGGAAGACAGGAAAGCTGGTCCTGCTGCGGAAGGAGGGGCGCCCTGCGGACTCGCCGTCCGCCTACCGGCCCATTGTGCTGCTGGACGAGGTCGGAAAGCTCTTTGAGCGTATCATCGTCCACCGACTCGTCCAGCACCTAACGACGACGGGGCCGGATCTGGCGGACAACCAGTTTGGTTTTCGCACGGGGCGCTCCACGATCGACGCTATCATGCGCTTGAAAAGCCTGGCGGAGGACGCGGTCTCCCAGGGCGAGGTCTTGTTGGCGGTGAGCTTGGACATCGCCAACGCGTTCAATTCCTTGCCCTGGGCATGCATCATGGAGGCACTCCGATATTTCGGGGTGCCGACCTACCTCCGCCGTATAGTCGGGGCATACTTAAATAGTCGAGCCGTCACTTACCCGGTCCACGAGGGTTGGAATCGGCGAGCCATGGTATGTGGTGTTCCACAGGGGTCGGTTCTGGGTCCCCTCCTGTGGAACATCGCATACGACTGGACCTTGAGGTGTCGGGTCCTCCCGGGCGTCAGCGTCGTATGCTACGCAGACGACACGCTGATCGCCGCGCGCGGGAGGACCCATCGGCAGGCGTGTCTTTTAGGCACGGCTGGGGTGTCAACGATAGTAGGCAGGATCCGGCGTCTTGGTCTGGAGGTGGCGTTGCAGAAGACCGAGGCCGTGATGTTTCACGGTCCTCGTAACCGCCCACCTCCAGACAGTAGCATCGTAGTAGGAGGCATCCGCATCGGCATCGGGGAGACCATGAAGTACCTGGGATTGGTCCTCGATGGCCGGTGGGATTTTTCGGCACACTTTCGGCAGCTGCTCCCCAGACTCAAGGGGGCAGCCGGTGCGCTGTCGCGCTTGCTCCCAAATGTCGGGGGGCCTAACGCCACGTGCCGAAAACTCTTCGAAGGCATCGTACGTTCGATGGCCCTGTATGGGGCCCCTATATGGTCGAACCGCCTGACGGCCAAAAACGCGGCGCTCTTGCGTCAAGCGCAACGCATATTGGCCGTCAGGGCAATAAGAGGATACCGTACGGTGTCCTTCGAAGTGGCCTCGCTACTCGCCGGATCCCCCCCATGGGACCTGGAAGCCAGGGTCCTGGCGTCATTATACGTATGGCGCAAAGAAGCCCTGGCCAGGGGCACCAGACCCGCGCCTCGCGAGATCGAGGCGTGCCGGTCGGAGCTCCGCCAGGTAGCCGTGGGGGTCTAGGAAGACCGCCTACGACGCCCCAGCGCGGGCCCCGCCACCATTGAGGCGGTGCGGCCCGTCCTGCACGAATGGCTAGGACGACGTCACGGCACCCTGACCTTCAGGCTGACGCAGGTCCTGACGGGGCATGGTTGCTTCGGCAGGTACCTGTGTCGCCTCGGCCGCGAGGCAACGTCAGGGTGCCACCACTGTGACACGGGCGACGAGGACACGGCGCTGCACACACTCCAGGAGTGTCCAGGCTGGACAGAGCAGCGCCGAGAGCTCGTCGCCCATACCGGATTTGACACCTCGCTCCCGGCCGTGGTACGCACCATGGTCGGGAGCTCCACCGGATGGGACGCCGTCTCCTCCTTCTGCGAGCAAGTCATGTTTGCGAAGGAGGAGGCGGAACGGGAGCGTGAGCGTAATTCCCTGCTCCGCTCCCGACAAAGGAGGACGCGCCGACGCCGGAGGTCTGACCTAGACCTTCGGCCACCGTAAGCGGGCGGCGCGGGTGGGGCCTCTAGGGGCATAGAGGTTCTCACTCACCCGCACATGCCGTCGAGATGAGAGCGCGAGTGTTCCGCGCGCGCTCATCTCTCTTCCCGTGGGGCGAGTTACAGACCGCCCCACGCCGAAAAGACCCAGTCGTCGCCGGGGGAGTAGCTCCCCCGGCATTGGAAGAGGCCCAGTGAGCGGGGCCCACGCCTGCCAGGGTAGCGGAGTTGGGAAAACCGCATTCACGTAGCCCTGGCATAAGGCGCAGGACGGAACACCCAGGGGTTTTAGTGGGTATCCCTAACTGGGGAGTGGCAATAGCGTGGCACCGGTTCTGACCGGGCACGCTAGTGCCACCCCCGATCTGGCGAATCCCACACTATCTCACCAAGGTCGCGAGCATCCCCCAGGCTTCTGTGCCTGTCGCGGTCTAGTCCTCAAACGGATTTCCCCTGGCCAAAAAAAAAAAAAAAAAAAAAAAAAAAAAAAAAAAAAAAAAAAAAAAAAAAAAAAAAAAAAAAATGGTTTGGTTTGGTTTGGTTTGGTTTGGTTTGGTTTGGTTTGGTTTGGTTTGGTTTGGTTTGGTTTGGTTTGGTTTGGTTTGGTTTCCCCCCAGGGGGTGCCGCCCTGGACTTCTCTCCGTCCAGGAAGCGGTACAAGGGGATGCGTCCCCGGGGCCCCGAGCGGCCACTGTCACATTCCCCCTTCACTCCGTGACAGTGGTGTCCCACCTTCCGCCTCCAAATCCTAATGCCTTCCCTTCCTTCCAAACCTCCTCCCAAATACCCCCTCCCTTCCGTTGTTCCAGGTGAAGTTGGTCCGCCAGGATTTACCAGCGTACGCCTTCTGCGGACGCGAGGTAGCGGCGGGGTGGTGTCGGCTTCCTGCAGTTCATCGTCGTTCGTCGTTGTTTTGTTAGGATGTCCGGCGTTGTCTCGTCGGCCTCTGGGTCAGGAGTAGACCGTTGGGTGCCTTCTGGTCTCCTCGCCGACCAGAAGGGCCCTCTGAGTCCGGGCCCCCCCTCTCGCGTGGCTGGGGCAGGGGGGAGCGCTTCACCAGCCACCTTCCCAGTTGGCGACCCTGACGAAGTAGACCGTTGGGAGGGGAAGACGGGATCCTGGGGGGCTGAGCCGAGCACGGGTCGGAGCCAGTTACCCGTGCGAGGTAATACTCCCCCTTTGGCCCTTATTTCCCGGGAGAACCAGCAACCCCATTCCGCTAGCCGGCGGGTGGGGTAGGTCGCAAGGGGTGGCCGATTAACGACACCTCAGGCTAGGTGCGTAGGGGCTCCGGTGTACCGACCGGGGTGGGGGCGGTCTTGGAGACGGGGCAAGGGCTGCGTGGCCTTACCAGCTGCGCTTCTCCGAGCCCCCGATTTGCGCGCCCAACCCCCAACTCTGCGCACCTATACCCCTTTGATAGCCCTGGTGCTCAGCACAGGAGGCTGGGCATCCCCAATGTGGACTCCAGAGATGGGTGGGGATTCAAGGGGGCGAAACCCCAAATCTTTATGAACATGGCATCCACAGGTACAACAATAATTTTAGATGATGAAGAGCCCGCGAAGGGCGGAGAAGACGAAAGTGGGAGGTCCGAGAAGGGCAAAACAAGCAGAGGAGAAGTGGTTGGGAAGGGTAAAGACAGGGTCGCAAGGGCGGTCACTGGGGTGATTGCGGCGAAGATATCTGCCCGCAAGCGCCTCAGTGCCCACTCACGTGGTGAGTCCGAACCTGACTCTGACGAGTCGGTTCGGAAAAGGTCCAGTGGACCGGAAGAAGACACGGGAGCCGACACTGACGCGTCGGTCACCCGTACTTTGATCAAGAAGGGCAAGGCCCGCGTAGCGGCTCGTGGTAGAGGTCGGGGGGCAGTGCTGCGGTTCCCTGCTACTGCTAGAAGGGAGACCACAGAAGAATTGGTGGCTCGGACGGATGCCCTTTGCGACGAGATACAGCGGTGCCAGATGCGCCGTCAGGAAAGGGTGACGGCAGTGCCGGTTGAGATGGTGGCGGAAACGGATGCCACGACCGCTAGCGAGATGGGCGGTAAGGCCAACAAAGCAGCGGGGGGGGAGGCCTACCGCAAGAAAAAGTCGGACGAATCGTCCGAGGTGGCAGAGGTTGACCCGAGGGAGACGGACCTGGCCAGATTGGGTGCGGAAGAGCTGCACCAACTGGCCAAGGAGCATGTGGCGGCGATCTATCGGGTGGCCCAGACCTCGGGCAACCTCAAGGGGGGCTTTATAAGGAAGCTGAAGATGGCGGCCGGGACCCTCGCGGATGTGGTAGAGAACCTATCCGCGAGGTCTCTCAATGCAGAAAACCGGAGGTTGAGTGTCGAAAACCTCCGGTTGAAAAGAGAGATTGACTCCCTGCGGGAAGAGCTTAGGGCTCACCGCAGGGAGTTTTGCGAGATGAAGGCAGCAGCCAAAACCGCTGCCCCTCCGGCGACTGCCCCCCTGGAGTCCTCCCCCACCCTGGATTTGGAGGCCATACAAAGGGCCATCATCACTTCCGTGGGGACGATGGTTAATGCCCGCCTGGCAGTATTTGAAGACCGTCTTCTTCCTGAGAAGGCCGTTCGCCCCCCGCTGGCGGGCGACAAGAAGAAGAAGGGGGGGACAAAGGAAAAAACCCGGGATGCTGATTGCCCTTCCAAAACCCCCGCATCCACGGAGGTGATGGAGGTCGATGCTCAGGCGAGAAGGGAGATGGCTCCCCCCCCACCTCCAAAAGCAGGTTCGAAGCGCCCACCACCAGAAAAGCTGGGTGCAGCGGGTCCGTCCGGGGCCGGGACCAAAGAGTTCCCATCACTGAGGGCCCCGAGATCCCAGGTCCCGGGCTTTGCCCCTCCCGTGGAGAGTGCCCCCATGAACAATGAATGGTCGGTGGTGGGTGCCGGAAAGAAGGGAAAGGGGAAGGGGAAGAGGAAGGGAGAGGGCAGGGGACCGAATTCTTCGGCCCCCCTCCAGTCCGCCCAACCTCCGCCAGCAAGCCGTGAAGTTAAACGTGGGCCCCCGGGGAAAATCAACCCGGCGCGACTCACCGAAGAGAGGGCCCCGGTAGTAATGGTAAAATTGCTACCGGAGGCCGAGAAGAATGGGGCGACGTATCGCGACGTGTTCACGAAAGCGAGAGGCGTCGTCGATATTGTCGCCCTAGGACTAAAAAAGGGGTTGAGGCTCATCCGAGGTGCCAACGGGTCGCGGCTGCTAGAGTTCCCGTCTGGCGACGAAAGCGCGGCGTTGGCAGATCGGGTGGCCGGTCAATTGAAAGGGGCTCTTGATGGGGTGGCTGAGGTGTCCAGACCAGTAAAAAGGGGGGACATACGTCTGACGGGGCTGGACGACTCAGTCGACCCGGAACTGATTGTGGAGGTGGTGGCCGAAGTTGGTCAATGTCCCCGGTCCCTTGTTAGGGCTTCGGGGATCGGGATTGGTGCGGGGGGTCTGGGCATGTCGTGGGTCACGTGCCCGATCCCAGTGGCGAAGCGTCTGGCCGAGGAGGGACATCTCCTAATTGGTTTTACCTCGGCCAAAGTGGAGGCCTTCGAAAAGCGCCCCTTGAGGTGCTTTAGGTGCCTTGCCGCTGGGCATACGACCGCGACGTGCCCGGATGACCGGGGGGACAAATCGAGCTTGTGCTACCGCTGCGGGAAGAGCGGGCACAAGCTCATGGAATGTAGGGTAAGGAAGGCGCACTGCGTGGTGTGCGCCGAAGCAGGACGTCGGGCAGACCACGTGGCAATGACGAGGAGCTGCCAACCTGGCATTGTCCGCGCCAAGTTTGTCCCCCCGGCCAATAGGTTCGGAGTATTGGAGGTAGACGCACCGGGGGAATCTCACATGTCTGATTAATGCCTGTACAGCATGTGAGATTCCTCCAGGGTAATGTTAATCACTCCGCCGGGGCTCAGGACCTGTTCCTGCAGTCGATGGCGGAGTGGAGGATTGGTCCAGCTGTGGTGTCGGAGCCCTACTACATCCCCTCCCAGGACAACTGGGTAGGGGACCTCGACGGCCTGGTGGCGGTGGTTGCTAGATCAGGTACTAGCCCCCCTCTCATTTCCATCGAGAGGGGACGGGGTTACGCGGCGGCCGGCTGGGGAGAGTACATCATCATTGGGGTGTACTTCTCCCCAAACCGTTCACTGGCGGAGTTCGAGACGTTCTTGGACTCCGTCAGGGCCGCCGTGGCTAGGCAGTCGCCGAGGGCAACGTTTGTCCTTGGCGACTTTAATGCCAAATCCCGTTCCTGGGGGAACACCACCACCGATGCGCGGGGTAGGCTCGTGGATGCGTGGGCTCTGCAAAGTGGTCTGTCGGTCCTAAATCGTGGGACGGTCCACACCTGCGTGCGATGGCAGGGAGGATCAATCGTGGACTTGTCTTTCGCCACCCATGCGATCGCACGCAGGGTGGAGAACTGGAAGGTTGAAGAGGAGGTGGAGACACTATCAGACCATCTTTACATAAGGTTTGATGTCTCCCCTCCTCCTAGTAGGGCGACAGACCCCCCACGCAGCCACGGGCAGTTCCCGCGCTGGGCTATCAGCCGGCTCAACCCTGAGCTGGCTGAGGAAACGGCGGTCGTCGAGGGATGGACCAATCCGGTGGAAGGAACTCCGGAGGAATTGGCGGAGCGCATGCGCAGAGCCCTTACAAGGGTCTGCGATGCCTCCATGCCTCGGTCGCGTCGGCGCTGGCAGCGCCCGGGCGTCCACTGGTGGACAGCGGAGATCGGTGCCCTACGGGAGGCAGCCCAAAGGTTGCGCCGATCTCTGAAGCGCTGCAGGCGCCGACTTCCTCCGGAGTTGGAGGAGGAGCTCAGGTTGGCCGAGGAGTATCGGGTTGCCAGGAAGGCCCTTCAGATAGCAATCAGCCAATCGAAGGCCCGGGCCCGGGAAGAACTCTTGGAGTCCTTGGACAGGGACCCCTGGGGACGTCCGTATAGGGCGGCGCGCAAAAAGCTTCGCGCCTTTGCCGCCCCAGTAACGGAGTCCCTACCAGACGGGGTCCTTGATAGAGTAATTAGTGGACTATTCCCGGACCCGGGAGCCCATGCTCCTCCGGTCATGGATCCTCCTCCAGGGTTGGTAGCCTCCGAGACGGATCCTCCCCCCGTCTCAGAGGAGGAGTTTGAGACGGCCCTGGACCGCCTCCGTGGTCGAAAGACGGCACCAGGGCCGGACGGGATTCCAGGCCGGGCCCTCTTCCTGGCCGCCAAACACCTCGGCGGCCAGCTTCGGGGACTATACGACGCCTGTATTAGGTCGGGTGAGTTCCCGAGGCAATGGAAGGAGGGCCGGCTGTGCCTGATCCCAAAGGCAGGCCGCTCCCAGGATGACCCCTCTGCATACAGGCCCATCGTCTTGCTTGACGAGGTGGCCAAAGTATTTGAGAAAATCTTGGCCAGTCGCCTCGTCAAGCATCTCACTAACGACGGGCCCGGTCTCTCGGAGGCACAGTATGGTTTTCGGTCAGGGCGATCCACGCTGGACGCCCTGAGTATGTTAAGGTGCCTCACGAGAGAGGCAGAGGGGATGGAGGAGTCTGTCCTGGCGGTATCGTTGGATATAGCGAACGCCTTCAACAGCCTCCCGTTCGAGACGATTCTGGAGGCACTCCGCTATCAGGGAGTGCCTCCGTACCTCATGAGGCTGTTGAGGGCATACCTCCAGGACAGGCATGTCCTCTGGGGGAGCGGCTCTGGCCAGATCACTGGACGACGACGGGTTGCGTGCGGTGTTCCACAGGGCTCGGTGCTAGGACCAGTCCTGTGGAACATCGGATACGACTGGCTCCTCCGAGAGCCAGTCTTGCCCGGGATGGGGGTGATTTGCTACGCCGATGACACCCTCATCACGGCCCGGGGCGGTACCTACGACGAATCTGTGGAGTTGGCCAACGCCTGCGTGGCGTTGGTCGTCGATAGGGTGGAGCGTCTGGGCCTCAGAGTCTCTCCCGAGAAGACTGAGGCCCTGATGTTTTGCGGTCGTCGTAGGCGACCGCCTCGGGACACACGCGTCGTCGTTCAGGGTGTGGCAGTGGCGGTCGAGGCCCAAATGAAGTACTTGGGCCTCACACTTGATGGCAAGTGGAATTTCGGGGCCCACTTCACTCAGATGGCCCCGAAATTGATTGGGACCGCCGCTGCCCTGGCCAGACTCCTGCCGAATGTGGGAGGGCCAGGTGCGGCCTGTAGGAAGCTATACTTGGGCATTTTGCGGAGCATGGCACTGTACGGTGCCCCCGTGTGGAGCCAAGCCCTCCACCGCAAGAACAGGACACTGCTGCGGCAATGCCAGCGCGTCCTTGCGGTGAGGGCCATTAGGGGTTATCGTACAGTGTCATGGACAGCTGCTACTCTCTTGGCGGGCGATCCGCCTTGGGCGCTTCAAGCGGAGACGCTCGCCAAGGTCTACCGCTTCCGACAGGATGCCCGAGAGAGGGATTTGAGGCCGTGCCTGGCAGAGGTGAAGAAGGTCAGGGCCGAAGCGACCGCGGCCCTGATGGTACAATGGGAGGAGGACCTGAGGTCCCCAGTGGCTGGCGTCGAGACGGTGG
This sequence comes from Dendrolimus pini, assembly GCA_949752895.1. NCBI lineage: Eukaryota > Metazoa > Arthropoda > Insecta > Lepidoptera > Lasiocampidae > Dendrolimus > Dendrolimus pini. Next base: position 11,688,557 of record OX457151.1, read on the forward strand.
AGGCGGTCCGCCCCCACCTGTCTCGTTGGGTCTCCCGAAGTAAGGGGACCCTAACGTACAGGATGGTGCAGATACTTACCGGGCATGGCTGCTTCGGTAAGTATCTGCATCGTATAGCGGGGCGTGAACCGACGCCGGAGTGTCAGCACTGCGGCGCACCCGTGGATACAGCGGTCCACACGCTGGTGGAGTGTGCCGCCTGGGGGCCTCAGCGCCACCATATGGAGCAATTGGTGGGACCAGTCGACTCACTCCAAGGCATGGTAGCTGCCATGCTGAGGAGTGAGGATTGTTGGGCGGCGGTGGCCTCCTTCTGTGAAGCGGTCATGCTCCAGAAGGAGGTCGCCGAAAGGGTAAGGGAGGAGGACGCGTTTGCGGACCCAATCCGCCGGCGGCGCACAGGCCGCCGGCTGCGTCGATACGCACAACTCATCCTCCCACCCTAGGATTCCATCATAGGGGCCCGCAGGTCCGGGGGCACCTGCGGGACTTCCCCCCCTATTGGTGAAGAGGGTGGCCTACCCCGAAGGCCACCCTGTGGAGCTTGCCAGGCGTAGGGGCGTCACAGTCGAGTACCTATGGTCTATATCCTGTGACGCCCCGTAAAAGCGCGTGAAGGGGCGCAGGTTAGGTTTAGTGGGTAGTCTGGCGGACGGAATCTCACGACTACTACGCTCTCGTAGTCATGCGTAGAGATTCCGAACGCCAGGAGTCCCACACACCCCTCGGACAACCCCCCCCCGGGCCCGAGGCAGTGTCGCAAGAAAAGACATTCCCCCTGCGTTATCAAAAAAAAAAAAAAAAAAAAAAATGGTTTGGTTTGGTTTGGTTTGGTTAGGTTAGGTTAGGTTAGGTTAGGTTAGGTTAGGTTAGGTTAGGTTAGGTTAGGTTAGGTTAGGTTAGGTTAGGTTAGGTTAGGTTTTCCCCCTTCACTCCGTGACAGTGGTGTCCCACCTATCCACTCTCCAAATCCTTGTATTCCTTCCTCTTCCCTCCAAACCTCCTCCCCAAACACCCTTCCATTCCGACGCGAGGAGAGGGTGCGTGGTTCTGTCCCACGCACCCAGCACGACGTTGTGGTGGCGGCGGCACAGTGGCGGGGCGAGAGTCTCGTCACTGTGCACTACGTCGAGCGTTTCCCCGTGTGGTGTCGTGGATCACGTCTCGCGGCCACACGGGACCGCGGGGCCTGCCTTAACCGGCCGGCCCAAGTGGATGAGCACCACAATAAAAAATCCCCTAACACTTAAGCTGCGGCGCAGGGCGATCTGTTTTGAGGCCGGGGGGGTAAACCCGGTCGCTACTGCGGACCACCTAATTTTGAGACGATAAACCTGTAAATTACTCGTGGGAACAAAAATGGATGACTTAACTAAAACAAAAAACACTGACGACGTGCCTGCGAAGGGCGTAGATGACGTTAGAGGAGAGCCTGCGAAAGGCAAACACGACTCGAAAGGGCCTGTGAAAGGCGGCGAAAAAACCTTTTATTCAAGGTTCCTGTCGGCGATCTCGTCACCGGCAGTACAGCCGAGTACATCTCGAGCGAGCTCCCGCCCTGGGCAGGTTGAGCCGCTCGATGATAGCGAAGAGGAGTTCCTGTCCGATCTATCCGAGGACAGGAACCCGACGGCCCCCCCTGTTCAGGCCCCACCAAAGGCCCCGGCCCCCAAAGGTCCGGAGGGGAAGGGCAAAAGCCCGGCTGCCTCTCGCGTTACGCGGAGCAGCTCGGCAGCCTCGTCCCGCAAACCATCCGCGGACGAGGCGGGGGGTTCCAATAAACCCCCCCCTACCAAAGGAGACAGTAAGGCCAGGGAGGCTGCGCGCAATGAAGCGCTGCGGCGATACCTGGCCCTGGACGAACTCGACGAAATGATGGCGACTTCGTCGTCGCCATCGTCGTTATCGTCAGAAGACGAGGGGAGAACGGCCCCCAAAACCCCTGCCAAGAAACCGGCTGCTCTAGCGCCGGATGCCAAGCGGGGAAGAGGCCGTCCTCCCACCACAGGAGAATACATAGGCCTGGCAGCTGCCAAGCAACAGCTAGTGGAGGCCGAGCGTGCGCAGCTCGAGCTGCAAGCGGAAAAAGAGGTCGCGGAGATGGCAAACACCATGGTGTCCACGAGGGCCACCCGGCCCAGGGCTGATCCAACCCCCGTGGACCAAGCCCCTCCCGACGCTCACACACATGTCGAGGCTCGTGCTGCGCACGCAGACGGCCTCCAAAAACAGATCAAAGAATCTCTGGCGGTGGTGGCCAATGTGGCCAAGGTTTCAAAGGGCCTGAAGGGGACGCTCCAGAAGGCCCTGAAAGATGCGGTGGCCTCCATACAGGAGGCATCGGAGGAGCTCCTCAGCCGCACTAGCTCGGAAGAGGTCGCTCTGCTCCGTGCGGCCAACAGCCGCATGGAGGCAGAAATCGCGGACCTCCGACGAGAGCTGAGGAGCCTCCAACAAGAAGTCACCCGGCCACGAGCGCCCCCAGCGCCACAGGCCCCGCCACCGCCAGAGGTGGAGACGAATATGGCCGCGAACCTGGAACGTCTAACTCTCCTAATGGAGAGCAGGTTCGCGGCCATGGAGGAGCGAATAATGCCCGCGAGGCCGGCACTGTCACCTTGTCCGGCCAGCTCGCCAAGGCCCGCTCCTCTGAGGACGACCCCACCAAGCCCCTCGCTTATCTCAGGGCGCTTGGCGGAAGAATTCCCTCCTCTTCCATCGAGGAGGGTCTCAACGGAGACAGCGGTTTCTATACCGCCTCAAACCGCCTGCCCGGCGCTCCCTCCTCCGGCTGCAACTGCAGCTGAAGGCTGGACGACGGTCAGCCATAAGAAGAGGGCCAAAAATAGTGCCCAGCCGTCGTCCGGCACTCAACAGGCCACGACTGCCGCCGAAGCGCAGCCCACCCGCGCTAGGCGGCGAGGAGGGAGACGCCATGGGGGGAAAGGCCAGGGGGATGTGGCGCAGGCTCCGGCCTCGCAGCCCCCCCCTCCTCCACCCCCAGCGCCCAAAAAGAAGGAGCCAAAAAAGAGGAGGAATCCGCGTCTGCGCCCCCCCAAGTCCGCCGCCGTCGTCCTGACGCTCCAGCCAGGCGCGGCGGACCGCGGGGTAACATATGCGGACCTCCTCTCGAAGGCCAAGGCGAACATCCGGCTGGCCGACGTCGGAATTGAGGGCGGCCTCCAGCTGAAGAGGGCCCGCACTGGGGCGCGGATGCTAGTCGTACCAGGAACCGACAGCGCCCCCCAGGCGGACGCCCTCGCCGAAAAACTGAGGACCGTCCTCTACCCCGAGGACGTGCGTGTCTCCAGGCCCGAGAAGACTGTGTGTCTTCGGGTCTCGGGCCTGGATGACCAAACAGACGAGGAGCATGTGGCCGCTGCCATCGCGCGGTCCACCGGATGCTCCCAGACGTCCATTAAGGCGTCTAAGGTCCGTCCCGGCATTGACGGGATGGGACAGACAGTGGTGGCCTGCCCGGTGGCGGCCGCCAAGCAGCTCCTCTCCTCGGGGACGAAGCTCCTGGTGGGATGGGCCTCAGCTACTGTGAAGGCCCTGCCCCATAGGGCCCAGCGCTGCTACCGCTGCCACGAGACTGGTCATGTGGCGGCGGTATGCAAGTCAGAGGTGGACCGCAGCGGCATGTGTTACCGCTGCGGCCAGACTGGGCATCTGGTGACTGGCCCCTGCACCGCGAAACCGCACTGCAATGTGTGCGAGGCCGCGGGCAGGCCGGCCGGTCACCAGGTGGGCTCAAAGCCCTGCGGGGCCAAGAAGCCCACCAGGAGGAAAGCCAAGGCCAGCCGGACGGCGCCGGGCGCAACCGCGGCCGCGACGGCAGAACCAGCCGCCGCGGGGAGCGGGAAGGAGTAACGCCCGTGGCTAAATCACAGTCATGGGCGGGCGGCAGCGGGCGTCGAGGTCTGGGGGATCCATTAGACCTCCGCCCGCACTAATGCCGCGAGAGGGCGCGAGAGGCAGCCGCGCGTCCCTCTCAGGGCCGGGGAAACGTCATTCCCCGGCCCGCACACAGGAGAGGCCGCCTCTGTTTACGAGGCGGCCAGCCGCTGCCGGGGTTGCGGGTTAAGCTCGCGCGTGTACCGTGACCCCGGCGCTAGGCGGAAAGAAGGCTCCCATGGGGTTTTAGTGGGTATACCGGCGCCGGTCGTATTGATTAATCGGCGTCGGGGAGCCCCACACACCGGCCGCGCATGATCCCCCGCGCGGCTGACGGTGCGGCAACGCATTTCCCCATGTAAAAAAAAAAAAAAAAAAAAAAAAGGTTAGGTTAGGTTAGGTTAGGTTAGGTTAGGTTAGGTTAGGTTAGGTTAGGTTAGGTTAGGTTAGGTTAGGTTAGGTTAGGTTAGGTTAGGTTAGGTTTCCCCCAGGGGGTGCCGCCCTGGACTCCCCTCCGTCCAGGTAGCGGTACAAGGGGATGCGTCCCCGGGGCCCCGAGCGGCCACTGTCACATTCCCCCCTTCACTCCGTGACAGTGGTGTCCCACCTATCCGCCTCCTCATCCCAAAAGGCCTTCCCTTCCTTCCAAACCTCCTCCCCAAACACCCATCCCTTCCGTTGCGACCGCCAGCGTCGAGATTTTCTCCGCTGGCCGTCAAGGATGGCGGTGGTGATGTCCACCCCACCACCGCCCGCCTGACCGGCGACCTACCCTCCCCTAGCTGTGTGCGCCCGCCGCTGACGCTGCTTTGTGCGCGAGGCGGCGCGGAAAAGGGGAGGAAGGAGAGGGGGGAGGGGTGTTGGCGCAGGAGCAATCCTTCGCAGCCTCACCCTCCCCCCATCGCGAAGCCCCCCCCCGCCGCTGACGCTGCTGTGTGCGCGAGGCGGCGGAGGGGGAGAAAGGAGAGGGAGGGGTGATGGCGCAGGAGCAATCCTTGCAGCCTCCCCCTCCCCCACTATCGCGAGGCCCCCCCTGCCGCTGACGCTGCTGTGTGCGCGAGGCGGTGGGGGGGGCGGGGTGGAAGGAGAGGGGGGAGGGGTGTTGGCGCAGGAGCAATCCTTCGCAGCCTCCCCCTCCCCCCATCGCGAAGCCTCCCCCCGCCGCTGACGCTGCTGAGAGCGCGAGGCGGCGGAGGGGGAGAAAGGAGAGGGAGGGGTGATGGCGCAGCCTCCCCCTCCCCCCCCCCATCGCGAAAGCCCCCCCCGCTGCTGACGCTGCTGTGTGCGCGAGGCGGCGGGGGGGAGGAGGAAGGAGAGGGAGGGGTGATGGCGCAGGAGCAATCCTCGCAGCCTCCCCCTCCCGGCGGCAGCGGGCGTCGAGGTCTGAGGGATCATTTGAGACCTCCGCCCGCACTAATGCCGCGAGAGGGCGCGAGAGGTAGCCGCGCGTTCCTCTCAGGGCCGGGGAAAGTTCACTCCCCGGCCCGAACACAGGAGAGGCCGCCTCTGTTTACGAGGCGGCCAGCCGCCCGCCGGGTCGCGGGTTATGCTCGCGCGATATACCGTGACCCGGCACTCAGGCGGATGATGGCTCCCATGGGGTTTTAGTGGGTATACCGGCGCCGGTCGTATTGATTAATCGGCGTCGGGGAGCCCCACACACCGGCCGCGCTGATCCCTCGCGCGGCTGACGGTGCGGCAACGCATTTCCCCATGTAAAAAAAAAAAAAAAAAAAAAAAAAGGTTAGGTTAGGTTTTCCCCAGGGGGTGCCGCCCTGGACTCCCCTCCGTCCAGGTAGCGGTACAAGGGGATGCGTCCCCGGGGCCCCGAGCGGCCACTGTCACATTCCCCCCTTCACTCCGTGACAGTGGTGCCCCACCTATCCGCCTCCTCATCCTAAAAGGCCTTCCCTTCCTTCCAAACCTCCTCCCCAAACACCCTTCCCATCCCTAAAAGTAGAGGTGCCGTTCTGCCGGCAGTCTGATGCGGTTCGGCGAGGTCCTGCAGCGTGGAAGCAAGTTGCTCCGCTGTCAGGCCAGGATTGCGCGTGCTTCGCGCGCCTTGATGAGGACAGTGGCGGCGGGCCCGGTGGTGGGGCGAGAGCCTTGCCACTGGGCGCTACCGCCGAGCGTTATCCCGTGTGGTGTCGTGGATCATGTCTCGCGGCCACACGGGACCGCGGGGCTTGCCTTCAGTGGCTGGCCCAAGAGGAGGAAACCTCAATAAAAAACCCCTAATGCTTAAGCTGCGGCGCAGGGCGATCTGTTTTGAGGCCGGGGGGGTAAACCCGGTCGCGACTGCGAACCACACCCAGCTTTTTCAATTTAAAAAATGTATACGACTCGTGGGAACAAATATGGAGAACTTTAAACAAAATAAAACAAAATCTGACGTAGTGCCTGAGAAGGGCGGAGCGAAGATAGGTGACGTACCCGTGAAGGGTAAACACAACCCGAAAGGGCCCGAGAAGGGCGGAGTATCTCGTGCAGGAGAGAGATCCGTGAAGGACAAAAACAACCCGAAAGGGCCCGAGAAGGGCGAAGTAGTCAAGAATGCGAGCTATTATAGCCGCATAGCTTCTGCGCTCTTCGCGCAACCTGAAGAGCCGAGCACCAGTGCTGCAGATGAGTCACCCCCTACTGGCTCCCGCGCAGTCGAGCGGTCGCAGCCACTGGAGGGGGGCGTGTTGTCGAGCCAGTCGGAGGGCGAGCAGGGGACGGTCCCCGCCAAGCCCCCTCCCAAGGCTCCAACCACAAGGCGGCAGGTCCGTGCCCCCCCCGCGACAACTACCGATGACGAGGGGAGCAGTCAGGTCTCCCAATCCTCCCGCAATCCGCGGTTGAGAGAGTACCTGCCGGTGGATACCATCCCCTCGTCCCCACCGTCCTCATCAGAGGACGAAGAGGGGACGGCCTCCGGGAGGCCCTCCAGGCTAGACGCCAGGAAGGGCAGAGGCCGTCCCCCTACAACAGGCGAATATGTGGGCCTAGCGGCCGCCAAACAAAAGTTAGTGGAGGCCCAGCGTGCACAAATAGAGCTGGAGCTGGAGAAAGAGGTCGCGGAGAGGGCGACGACCATGGTGGCCACGAGGGCCACACGGCCAAGAGCAGAAAACCCCGTGGCCCAAACCTCTCCCGACGCTCATGTTGAGGCTCGTTCTGTGCACGCAGAGGGCCTCCAAAAACAAATTTCGGAGTCTTTGGCGGTGGTGGCCAATGTGGCCAAAGTGTCAAAGGGCCTTAAGGGTACGCTACAGAGGGCCCTTAAGGAAGCAGTGACCTCCATACAGGAGGCTTCGGAGGAGCTCCTCAGCCGCACCAGCTCTGAGGAGGTCGCCCTGCTCCGTGCGGCTAACGCCCGCATGGAGGCAGAGATCGCCGACCTCCGATGCGAGCTGAGGAGCCTCCGCGAAGAGGTCACTCGGCCACGAGCGCCCCCTGTAGCAGTGGCCTCACCACCGCCAAGCGCGGAGACGACGAGTCTGGCCGCAAACCTGGAGCGCTTAACTCTCCTCATAGAGAGCAGGTTTGCGGCCATCGAGGGGCGGATGAGTTCTGCTCCCCGCGCTAGGCCCACAACACCGCCGATGAGCCAGTCCCAAACTTCTTGGTCCTCAGCGATGGAAGCGCCCCCTCGTCTCGCACATTGGGAACTGGCCCGCCCAACATCCCCTCCCCCAGCTGCACCCGCAGCGGAAGAGAGATGGTCGACGGTAGCCAGGAGGAGAGGCGGCCCAAAGGCGACCGCCCCACCACCGTCGACTGGCATCCAGCCGGCCGCAGCTGCCGCCTCAGCGCAGACCACCCGCGCGAGGCAGCGGGGAGGAGCTCCCCAAGCCGGACCGGCGAAGGCCCAGGCAGAGAAGGAAGCGGCAAAGAAGAGGAAAAGGAAAAGAGGTGGCAAGAAGAGGAGGCAACAAGGCACCGTCACCGGGACCCAGGCGCCCCCTCCACCACCTCCTCCTCCCCAGCCCAAGCCTGCAGTTGGAAAAAAGCCGGGCAGGAAGGCTCCACGACTCAGACCGCCGAGGTCCTCGGCTGTGGTCCTGACACTCTTGTCAGACGCAAAGGACCGCGGCGTGTCCTATGAGAGCCTCCTGTCCACGGCGAAGGCCAAGATTCGACTCGCCGACCTTGGCATTGAGGGCGGCGTCAGGATTAAGACGGCTCGCACGGGAGCACGAATGCTCATCCTGCCGGGTGCTGATAGCGCCCCCAAGGCAGACGCGCTTGCTGAACGACTGAGAGGTGTCCTCAAGGCCGAAGACGTTAAGGTCTCCAGGCCCGAAAAGACTGTAAGTTTGCGGATATCGGGCCTGGACGACTGCACTACCCCGGACGAAGTCGCGGCTGCCATTGCGCAGGTCGCGGGATGCCCGGCCGACCAGATCCGGCCGAATGCAATCCGCACCGGCCCGGACGGCCTGGGCTCCACAACCGTGGCTTGCCCAATAGCAGCCGTGAAGAAATTGGAGGGCACCAAGCTCTTGGTGGGCTGGGCTTCAGCCACAGTGAAGCCACTGCCGCCCAGGGCCCTAAGATGCTTTCGCTGCCTCGAATTCAATCACGTGGCAGCGAAATGCACGTCAGAGATAGACCGCAGCAAACTCTGCTACCGCTGCGGTCAAACGGGGCATCTAGTAACCGGTCCTTGCACGGCCGCGCCGCATTGCAGCGTGTGCGAAACGGCGGGCAGGCCGGCGAACCACCAACTGGGCGGCGGGCCATGTAGGAAGCAGCCCACCAAGAGAACAAAATCAAAAACGGACAAAGCCGCGATGGGTAAGCCAGCCCAGACGCAGCCGCAGCCGCAGGAGCCACAGGGGGAAGCGGGGGTAAGACCAAACAATGGATAATACCCTCAGCTTCCTCCAAACTAACCTGAACCACTGCGCCACTGCACAGGATCTCCTATTCCAGAGCATGGCGCAGTGGAACATTAAGGTGGCTGTGGCCGCCGAGCCGTACCGGACCGTGCCCAGGGAAGACTGGGCCGTGGATTTGGACGGCTCGGTGGTAATTTTCGTGCGGACGGCTGCGGGCAGCCCCCCCCTCACCAACATCTCGAGGGGTAGGGGCCTCGTCGCGGCGACCATCGGGGAGACAGTAGTCGTCGGTGGCTACTGCTCCCCAAACAAAAGTCTCGCCGACTTCGAAGATTGGTTAAGTGATGCAGGCAGGATCGCCGCTCAGAGCTACCCCCTCCCTGTGATCATGCTCGGGGACTTCAATGCCAAATCTACGGCTTGGGGTTCCCCGGTCACTGATCAGCGGGGGGAGCTACTGGAGGAGTGGGCGATCCAGAACAGGCTCGTCGTCCTTAATCGGGGGACGGTATACACGTGCGTGCGCATGCGGGGCGGGTCGATAGTCGACCTCACGCTTGCCAGCCCCGCCATAGCGCGCCGTGTTGCGGACTGGAGGGTCCTGGAGGGAGTTGAGACGCTGTCGGACCACAGATATATCCGGTTCAGCGTCTCCTCCCGGAATCCGGGCCCTCGAGCCGTGGACCTTCCCCCGACGGAGAATTACCCGCGCTGGGTTCTGAAGCGCCTGGATCGCGAGGCGTTCCGCGAGGCCCTGGTGGTACACACGTGGGAACCGGGGCCCGACAACGCGGAACTGCCCGATCCTAACGCGGAGGCGGAATCACTACGGTCGCTGATGACGTCGTTGTGCGACGCGGCGATGCCGAGAGCGGGCCCATTCAGGCCTGCTCGCCAGGCGTACTGGTGGAACGCAGAGATTGCGCAGCTACGCTCAGCCTGCGTCCGAGCGCAACACCAGTACGCCAGGTACAGGAGACGGCGTCGCCATAGCGAGGATGCAGCGGCCGTAGAAGCGCGCCTGTATGAGGAGCACAGGAGCGCCAGGACGGCCATGAAGGTCGCCATCAAAGCCGCCAAGTCGGCGGCGTGGGAGGAGCTCCTGGGGACGCTGGATCGTGATCCTTGGGGGCGCCCATACCATCTTGTCCGGCAAAAACTCCGGCCATGGGCGCCTCCGCTGACCCAGAGTCTCCCCCCACACGTGGTGACCGACGTGGTCGGTGCCCTGTTCCCCTCGAGGGCAGTGCATCCGCCTCCCGTGATGGCGCCGCCATCAGTGCAACCCAGCGCGAGTGACGACGAGCCTGTGCCTGCTGTGACCCGGGAAGAACTGGGTGTGGCGGTGTTAAGGATGAAGTCCAAGAACACCGCCCCCGGTCTCGACGGCATACCAGGGCGTGCGTGGGTTCTGTCCCACGACGCCCTGGAATCCCGACTGACGACGCTCTTCACGGCGTGCCTGGTTCAGGGCCAGTTCCCAACCCGGTGGAAAACCGGAAAGCTGGTCCTGATCAGGAAGGAGGGGCGCCCGGCGGACTCTCCGTCCGCCTACCGGCCCATCGTATTACTGGACGAGGTGTGTAAGATGCTCGAGCGCGTCATCGCAAACCGCCTCGTCCAGCATCTCGAGGAGATTGGGCCGGATCTGGCGGAAAACCAGTTTGGGTTCCGCCGAGGGCGCTCCACCATCGACGCCATCGCGCACGTGAAGAGCCAGGCGGAGGAGGCAGTAGCTCGGGGAGAGGTGTTGTTGGCGGTCTCGTTGGACATTTCCAACGCCTTCAACACCCTCCCCTGGAGCTGTATCAAGGAGGCGCTCCGTTACCACGGAGTGCCGGCCTACCTCCGCCGCGTCGTCGGGAATTACCTGTCAGAGAGAGCCGTGGCTTTCCCGGGTCACAATGGATGGAGTCGGCGAGCAATGTCGTGCGGTGTTCCACAGGGGTCGGTTCTGGGCCCGCTCCTGTGGAACATCGCCTATGATTGGGCAATCCGTGGGGCCGTCCTTTCCCGCGTCAGTGTTACGTGTTACGCTGACGACACGCTCGTGGCGGCGCGGGAAAGGACCCACGAAGAGGCGGGCCGATTGGCCACAGCAGGGGTGGCGCATATGGTCGCCCGGATCCAGCTGCTGGGTCTGAAGGTGGCATTGCACAAAACCGAGGCCGTGATGTTCCACGGGCCTCGGAATAGGCCACCTTCGGACCTGCACATCGACGTGGGAGGTACGCGCATCGCTGTCGGGGCGAGGATGAAATACCTCGGAATCGTCCTCGACAGCCGATGGGAGTTTTCGGCGCACTTTGAGGCGCTGGCCCCCAGACTGGTGGGGGCTGCGGGCGCACTGTCCCGGCTCCTACCCAACATCGGGGGGCCGAGCGCACCGTGCCGGAAACTCCACGAGGGGGTCGTGCGATCGATGGCCCTGTACGGGGCCCCAATATGGGCGAAGCACCTGACGGCCAAGACCACCGCGCTGCTGCGCAAACCGCAGCGCATGATGGCCGTCAGGGCTATAAGAGGATATCGCACGATCTCCTTCGAGGCGGCCTCCCTCCTTGCTGGATCTCTGCCATGGGATCTAGAGGCGACAATTCTACTGCGCCTCTATGAGTGGCGCAAGGACGCACTCCGCCGGGATCTCCGACCCGCGCTCCGCGAAATCGAGGGCAAAAGGGCGGAGTTCCGGCGTGATCTCATGGCAGTATGGGCGACCCGATTAGCGCACCCCAGCGCTGGCCACCGCATTATAGCGGCAATTCGGCCCGCCTTCACCACCTGGACTGACAGACGGCACGGCGCCCTGTCGTTCCGCACGACACAGGTCCTCTCGGGGCACGGATGCTTCGGGAGGTACCTGTGTCAAATTGGGCGGGAGCCAACGGCAGGGTGCCATCACTGCAGTGCCGGCGTCGAGGACACGGCGCTGCACACCCTCCAGGAGTGCTCTGCGTGGGAGGAACAGCGTCGTGTTCTCGGCGCAACCATCGGATTAGACCTCTCGCTCCCGGCCGTGGTTCTGTCCATGGCTGGGAGCAGTACCAAATGGGACGCCGTCGCCTCCTTTTGCGAGTCAGTTATGACCGCAAAGGAGGCGGCGGAGCGGGAGAGAGAGCGGCAACCCATGCTCATCTCCCGCAGAAACAACCGGAGAGGACAGCGGCGCCGGAGGATCACATTCGACCTCCAGCCGCCGTAAATGTGCGGCACGCGGGTGTTGAGGCCACGGGGGACCTATTCGGCCCCACCCGCACGCAAGCCGCGAGGGGGCGCGTTGGTGTTCCGCGTGACCCCCTCATTTCCCTTAAAAGCGGAAAGGGAGATGCCGGGGAAGATATATCCCCGGCCAAGAAGAGGCCGCCCCCGTAACAGGGGCGCCAGCGCCAGCCGGGGTCGCGGAGAATGGCTCACGCTCTGTACCGTGGCCCCGGCAAAAGCAAAACGGCGAAAAGAAGGAACACCGGGGGGTTTTAGTGGGTATTCCGGCAATCTCTAGGCCGGCGAGTCCCACAGTACCACGCCGCCTGCTCCCCCGCGGCGTGGTCTCCGCAAATGGATTTCCCCTCGTCAAAAAAAAAAAAAAAAACAAAAAAAAAAAAAAAAAAAAAAAAAAAGGTTAGGTTAGGTTAGGTTAGGTTAGGTTAGGTTAGGTTAGGTTAGGTTAGGTTAGGTTAGGTTAGGTTAGGTTAGGTTCCCCCAGGGGGTGCCGCCCTGGACTCCCCTCCGTCCAGGTAGCGGTACAAGGGGATGCGTCCCCGGGGCCCCGAGCGGCCACTGTCACATTCCCCCCTTCACTCCGTGACAGTGGTGTCCCACCTATCCGCCTCCTCATCCTAAAAGGCCTTCCCTTCCTTCCAAACCTCCTCCCCAAACACCCATCCCTTCCGTTGCGACCGCCAGCGTCGAGATTTTCTCCGCTGGCCGTCAAGGATGGCGGTGGTGATGTCCACCCCACCACCGCCCGCCTGACCGGCGACCTACCCTCCCCTAGCTGTGTGCGCCCGCCGCTGACGCTGCTTTGTGCGCGAGGCGGCGCGGAAAAGGGGAGGAAGGAGAGGGGGGAGGGGTGTTGGCGCAGGAGCAATCCTTCGCAGCCTCACCCTCCCCCCATCGCGAAGCCCCCCCCCGCCGCTGACGCTGCTGCGTGCGCGAGGCGGCGGAGGGGGAGAAAGGAGAGGGAGGGGTGATGGCGCAGGAGCAATCCTTGCAGCCTCCCCCTCCCCCACTATCGCGAGGCCCCCCCTGCCGCTGACGCTGCTGCGTGCGCGAGGCGGTGGGGGGGGCGGGGTGGAAGGAGAGGGGGGAGGGGTGTTGGCGCAGGAGCAATCCTTCGCAGCCTCCCCCTCCCCCCATCGCGAAGCCTCCCCCCGCCGCTGACGCTGCCGAGAGCGCGAGGCGGCGGAGGGGGAGAAAGGAGAGGGAGGGGTGATGGCGCAGCCTCCCCCTCCCCCCCCCCCCATCGCGAAAGCCCCCCCCGCTGCTGACGCTGCTGTGTGCGCGAGGCGGCGGGGGGGAGGAGGAAGGAGAGGGAGGGGTGATGGCGCAGGAGCAATCCTCGCAGCCTCCCCCTCCCGGCGGCAGCGGGCGTCGAGGTCTGAGGGATCATTTGAGACCTCCGCCCGCACTAATGCCGCGAGAGGGCGCGAGAGGTAGCCGCGCGTTCCTCTCAGGGCCGGGGAAAGTTCACTCCCCGGCCCGAACACAGGAGAGGCCGCCTCTGCTTACGAGGCGGCCAGCCGCTGCCGGGGTTGCGGGTTAAGCTCGCGCGTGTACCGTGACCCCGGCGCTAGGCGGAAGAAGGCTCCCATGGGGTTTTAGTGGGTATACCGGCGCCGGTCGTATTGATTAATCGGCGTCGGGGAGCCCCACACACCGGCCGCGCTGATCCCTCGCGCGGCTGACGGTGCGGCAACGCATTTCCCCATGTAAAAAAAAAAAAAAAAAAAAAAAAAAAAAAAAAAAAAAAAAAAAAAAAAGGTTAGGTTAGGTTAGGTTAGGTTAGGTTAGGTTAGGTTAGGTTAGGTTAGGTTAGGTTAGGTTAGGTTAGGTTAGGTTAGGTTAGGTTAGGTTAGGTTAGGTTAGGTTAGGTTAGGTTAGGTTAGGTTAGGTTAGGTTAGGTTAGGTTAGGTTAGGTTAGGTTAGGTTAGGTTAGGTTAGGTTAGGTTAGGTTAGGTTAGGTTAGGTTAGGTTAGGTTAGGTTAGGTTAGGTTAGGTTAGGTTAGGTTAGGTTAGGTTAGGTTAGGTTAGGTTAGGTTAGGTTAGGTTAGGTTAGGTTAGGTTAGGTTAGGTTTGGGTTGGGTTGGGTTGAACCTTTTAACTCGATTTTTTGAAAATTTTGGTGGATTGTTTTATGGTTTTTATGGGTTCTTTGACGACTACTTGGCTTGCTTAAAGGACTCTGTGGACTCTGCACTAACTATTTGACCTGGTTTTGCTCGGATTTGGACTTTTCTACAAATATCGACTTTGGCTTGTTTTTTGGATTGTTTCTGGCTGGCACGTGACTTGGATAGCTTTTTGGACTTCGGGGGTGCCCCCCCCCCTTGTGGGGGGCCCACAACATGGCGGATTCAGATGCGAGTGCCGTTTCGGGGGCAGTCTCCGGGATTATCGCGGGGAAGATAGCCACCCGCAGAAGGCTTAGCGCCCGCTCGCGGGGGGGCTCAGAACCCGACTCGGACGAGTCATCCCGAAGAGTTAGGGTTGAAGACGGGGATACGGGGGCTGACACGGATGTGTCGGCCAAAAGGGTTGTTGCCGCAGCTCGGCGGGTTTACATGGGCCGAAGCGGCCCGAAAAGTGGTGGTCGTGGGGCCGTATTGAAGTACGGTTCACGAGGGGGGACATCGGAGGAGATCATGGCTCGTACGGAGGCCCTGCTCCGGGAGGCCCAGGTGCAGCTCCAGACCAATGCGGAGCTTACTAAGGCCTCCAACGCGGGGCGTAACAGGGCCTCCTCGTCCTCCGACAAGGGTTCAAAGGGCTCCAAGGGCTCAAAGGGGTCTAAGGGGTCCAAGGGGTCCAAGGGGGAGTCATACCGCAAGGATGACTCCTCCGAAGTAATTGAAATTTTAGGGGATGATGTCGACCCCAGGGAGACCGATTTGGGCAGAATGGGAGCGGAGGATCTGCTCTCGCTGGCCAAAGGTCATGTGGCGGCCATATATAAGGTTGCCCAAACCTCAGGGAATTTGAAGGGGGGCTACATCCGCAAGCTGAAACTTGCGGCCGGGACCCTCGCGGACGTCGTGGACAATTTGTCGGCGAGGTCTCTTGACGCTGAAAACCGGAGGTTGTCGGTCGAGAACCTCCGGCTAAAAAGGGAAATCGAGTCCCTGCGGTCGGAGCTGAAGGCCCACCGCAGGGAGTTCAGTGAAATGAGGACAGCGGCCAAGCAGACCGCTGCCCCCGCGGATGTATGCCCCCCCCCGTTCGACGTTGAGGCTCTGCAGAGGGCCATAATCGTCTCCGTGGGGACGTTGATAGACGCCCGCCTGGCGGTGTTTGAGGACCGTCTTCCCCCACCGAAGACCGTCCGTCCGCCGCTAGCGGGCGATAAAAGGAAAAAAGGGGGTTCCGACCCCCACCCGGATAATGTCGCCGCCCCTGTTCCCACGGAGGCGATGGTTGTTGAGGAGAGGGTGGAGATGGCTCCCCCCCCGCCTCCGAAGGCCGGGCAATCACGCTCGCAGCCTAAAAAGGTGGGGTCTGCGGGCCCCTCAGGATATGGGTCCAAGGAGTTCCCCTCTCTGAGGGCTCCGAGGTCCCAGATCAGGGGGTTCTCCACCCCCATGGAAAGTAGCGCCCCCCCCACGGATAATGAGTGGACCGTGGTGGAGGGGGGGAGGAAGGGAAAAGGAAAGGGAAAGGGAAAGGGGAAGGGAGTGGACAGGGGACCGAACCCATCGGCCCCCCTCCAGTCCGCCCAGCCCCAACCCTCCCGTTGGGAGGAGCGACGGGACGATCGTCGGAGCGGCCGCAATGAGCGAAGGGAGGATCGGCGTGGCGGCCGCGAAGAGCGGCAGGAAGATCGGCGCGGTAGACAGCGTGGGCCCCCGGGGAGGGTGAAGCCCTCCCAGTTGGTCGAGGCAAAAACTCCGGTAGTGAGGCTGAAGCTGCTACCGGAGGCGGAAAAGAAGGGGCTCACATACAGTGACGTCTTCATGAAGGCCAGGGGCTCCGTAGACGTCGTCGCCCTCGGGCTCAAGAGAGGCCTCAGGGTCTTGCGGTCCGTCAACGACTCCCGGTTGCTGGAGTTGCCGCCCGGCCCCGAAAATGCACAGTTGGCGGACCGGATTGCGGAGCTCCTTACCGTGGCACTTGAGGGGGTGGCAGAGATCACCAGACCCGTGAAACGGGTGGAAATTCGGGTGACGGGTCTGGATGACTCGGTCACCCCTGAAATGATTGAGGAGGAGGTGTGTCGGGTCGGCAACTGTCCCCGCTCCCAAGTCAGGGCTGCGGGGATCGGAATTGGGTCAGGCGGTCTGGGCTCGTCGTGGGTCACGTGCCCCGTACCGGTGGCGAAGATTTTGGCAGAAGCCGGTCATTTACTGATCGGCTTCACCTCGGCCGCAGTGGAGGCATACGAAAATCGCCCGCTGCGGTGCTACAGGTGTCTCGCCACCGGGCATTCGACCACGTCGTGCCCGGATGGCAGGGGGGACAAATCCGGCCTATGCTACCGCTGCGGCAAAAGCGGGCATATGGCGGCGGAGTGCAGGGAGGAGAAATCGCACTGCGTGGTGTGCGCCGAACAAGGAAGAAGATCGGACCACGTGGCCTTGTCCAGGCGCTGCCAGCCTGGACGGGTCCCCGCCAAATTTGTCCCCCCGGCCAACAGGCTTGGGAGGAGGGAAGGAGCAGTAGCAGCGGGGGAATCTCGTATGTCTGATTAATGCCAGTACAGCATACGAGATTCCTCCAAGGGAATGTTAACCACTCCGCCGGGGCTCAGGACTTGTTCCTGCAGTCGATGGCGGAGTGGGGTATTGGTCCAGCGGTAGTGAGCGAGCCGTACTACATCCCCGACCAGGAGAACTGGGTAGGGGACCTCGACGGCCTGGTGGCGGTGGTGGCTAGGACTGGCACAAGCCCCCCTCTCATTTCCATCGAGAGGGGACGGGGTTATGCGGCGGCTGGTTGGGGAGAGTACACGGTAATTGGCGTGTATTTCTCCCCAAACCGTTCCTTGGCGGAATTCGAGACGTTCTTGGATTCCGTCAGGGCCGCCGTGGCTAGGCAATCGCCGAGGGCAACATTCGTCCTCGGCGATTTCAACGCCAAATCCCGTCTTTGGGGGAATACCGCCACCGACGCGCGGGGAAGACTCGTGGAGGCGTGGGCATTACAAAGTGGTCTGTCGTTGTTGAATCGAGGTTCGGTCCATACCTGCGTGCGATCGCAGGGTGGATCTGTAGTGGATCTATCGTTCGCAACTCATGCGATCGCACGCAGTGTGGCGAACTGGAAGGTAGAAGAGGAGGTGGAGACGCTCTCGGATCACCTTTATATCCGATTCGAGCTCTCCCCTCCTCTCAGGATGACAGACCCCCCACGTGGCCACGGGCACTTCCCGCGCTGGGCCGTCAGCCGGCTGGATCCCCAGCTGGCCGAGGAGACGGCGGTCGTCGAGGGCTGGACCAATACGGAGGGTGGTGGAACTCCGGAGGAACTGGCGGAGCGCATGCGCAGATCTCTGGGAAGGGTCTGCGATGCCTCTATGCCGCGGTCGCGTCGACGCTGGCAGCGGCCAGGCGTCCACTGGTGGACCGCGGAGATCGGTGCCCTGCGAGAGGCAGCTCAAAGGTTGCACCGGTCTCTCAAACGCTGCCGGCGTCGGCTTCCTCCGGAGTTGGCTGAGGAAATGAGGCTAGGGGAGGAGTATCGGGCTGCCAAAAAGGCCCTTCAAGTGGCAATATGTCAGGCGAAGGCCCGGGCACGGGAAGAGCTGTTGGAGTCGTTGGACAGGGACCCCTGGGGACGTCCGTTCCGGGCGGCGCGCAAGAAGCTGCGTGCCTTTGCCGCCCCGATTGCGGAGTCCCTGCCGGACGGGGTCTTTGAAAGGATGGTCGATGGTCTCTTCCCGGACCCGGGAGCCCATACTCCCCCCGTAATGAACCCTCCTCCCGGAATCGTTCCTTCCGAGACGGTACCTCCCCCCGTCTCGGAGGAAGAGCTGGAAACGGCCCTGGACCGCCTCCGAGGTCGAAGGACGGCACCAGGGCCGGATGGGGTTCCAGGCCGGGCCCTCTTCCTGGCCGCCAAACATCTAGGCGGCCAGCTTCGGGGACTGTATGATGCCTGCATCAGTACAGGTGAGTTCCCGAAGCAGTGGAAGGAGGGTCGGCTGTGCCTGATCCCCAAAAAGCAGGGTCGCCCCCCGGATGACCCCTCTGCATACAGGCCCATCGTCTTGCTTGACGAGGTGGCCAAGGTGTTTGAGAAGATAGTGGCCAGTCGCCTCGTCAAGCATATGAATAATGACGGGCCTGGTCTCTCGGAGGCACAATTTGGGTTTAGGCCAGGGCGCTCCACGCTGGACGCCCTGGATGCGTTAAGGTGCCTCACGAGAGAGGCAGAGGGGTTAGAGGAGTCTGTCCTGGCGGTATCGCTAGATATAGCAAACGCCTTCAACAGCCTCCCGTTTGAGTCGATTCTGGAGGCACTCCGTTACCAGGGGGTGCCTCTGTACCTCTTGAGGTTGTTGAAGGCATACCTCCAGGACAGGTTCGTCCTTTGGGAGGGGGGCGGCTATGGTCGGATCGCTGGGCGACGACGTGTGGTGTGCGGTGTTCCACAGGGATCGGTTCTGGGCCCGATCCTGTGGAACATCGGATACGACTGGCTCCTTCGTGAGCCAGTCTTACCCGGGATGGGGGTATTCTGTTACGCGGACGACACCCTCATCACGGCCCGGGGTGGTACGTACGACGAGTCGGTGGAGTTGGCCAACGCCTGCGTGGCGTTGGTCGTCGCTAGGATCGAGCGTTTGGGCCTCAGAGTCTCGGCGGAGAAGACTGAGGCCCTGATGTTCACCGGACGTCGTAGGAGACTACCCCGGGACAAACACGTCGTTGTCCAGGGTGTGGCAGTGGCGGTAGAGGCCCGGATGAAGTACTTGGGCCTCATCCTGGACGGGAAATGGAGCTTCGGGGCGCATTTCGAGCAGCTGACCCCGAAGCTCATAAGGACCGCCGCTGCCCTGGCCAGGCTGCTACCGAATGTGGGAGGGCCAGGCGCGGCATGCAGGAAATTGTACTCGGGCATCTTACGGAGTATGGCACTGTACGGTGCCCCCGTGTGGAGTCAAGCCCTTCACCGCAAGAACAGGACGTTGCTGAGGTGCTGTCAGCGCGTCCTTGCGGTGAGGGCCATCCGGGGGTACCGTACGGTGTCTTGGACGGCGGCGACACTACTGGCGGGCGATCCGCCGTGGGAACTCCAAGCGGACACGCTCGCCAGCGTGTTCCGCTTCCGCCAGGATGCCCGAGGGAGAGGTTTGAGGCCGTGCCTGGCAGAGGTAGCAAAAGTCAGGGCCGACGCGACCGCGGCCCTGTTGAGAAAATGGGAGGTGGACCTGAGGTCCCCAGTGGCAGGAGTTGCGACGGTGGAGGCGGTCCGCCCCCACCTGTCGCGTTGGGTCCAGCGTAAGCGAGGGACCCTTACATACAGGATGGTGCAGATACTTACCGGGCATGGCTGTTTCGGTAAGTATCTGCATCGTATAGCGGGGCGGGAGCCGACACCGGAGTGTATGCACTGCGGCGCACCCGAAGACACGGCGATACACACGCTGACGGAGTGCGCCGCCTGGGGACCTCAGCGTCATCTGATGGAGAATATGGTTGGGCCAGTCGACTCGCTCCGGAGTCTTGTAGCAGGTATGCTACGGAGCGACGACTGCTGGGATGCGGTGGCCTCCTTCTGTGAAGCGGTAATGCTCCAGAAGGAGGTCGCCGAGAGGGTAAGGGAGGAGGATGCGGCGGCAGACCCGATTCGCCGGCGGCGCATAGGCCGGCGCAGGCGTCGCTACGCCCAGCTCCTCCCACCCTAGGGATTCCATCATAGGGGCCCGCAGGTCCGGGGGCACCTGCGGGACTTCCCCCCCTATTGGTGAAGAGGGTGGTCCACCCCGAGGGCCACCCTGGGGTTAAGCCATGCGTAGGGGCGTCACAGTCGTGTACCTAAGGTCTATATCCTGTGACGCTCCATTAAAAGCGCTAGGAATAGGGGCGCAGGTTAGGTTTAGTGGGTAGTCTGGCGGACGGAATCTCGCGACTACTACGCTCTCGTAGTCATGCGTGGAGATTCCGGACGCCAGGAGTCTCACACACCCCTCGGTCAACCCCCCCCCGGGCCCGAGGCAGTGTCACAAGAAAAGACATTCCCCCTGCGTTATCAAAAAAAAAAAAAAAAAAAAATGGGTTGGGTTGGGTTGGGTTCCCCCCAGGGGGTGCCGCCCTGGACTCCCCTCCGTCCAGGTAGCGGTACAAGGGGATGCGTCCCCGGGGCCCCGAGCGGCCACTGTCACATTCCCCCCTTCACTCCGTGACAGTGGTGTCCCACCTATCCGCCTCCTCATCCTAAAAGGCCTTCCCTTCCTTCCAAACCTCCTCCCCAAACACCCATCCCTTCCGTTGCGACCGCCAGCGTCGAGATTTTCTCCGCTGGCCGTCAAGGATGGCGGTGGTGATGTCCACCCCACCACCGCCCGCCTGACCGGCGACCTACCCTCCCCTAGCTGTGTGCGCCCGCCGCTGCCGCTGCTTTGTGCGCGAGGCGGCGTGGAAAAGGGGAGGAAGGAGAGGGGGGAGGGGTGTTGGCGCAGGAGCAATCCTTCGCAGCCTCACCCTCCCCCCATCGCGAAGCCCCCCCCCGCCGCTGACGCTGCTGTGTGCGCGAGGCGGCGGAGGGGGAGAAAGGAGAGGGAGGGGTGATGGCGCAGGAGCAATCCTTGCAGCCTCCCCCTCCCCCACTATCGCGAGGCCCCCCCTGCCGCTGACGCTGCTGTGTGCGCGAGGCGGTGGGGGGGGCGGGGTGGAAGGAGAGGGGGGAGGGGTGTTGGCGCAGGAGCAATCCTTCGCAGCCTCCCCCTCCCCCCATCGCGAAGCCTCCCCCCGCCGCTGACGCTGCCGAGAGCGCGAGGCGGCGGAGGGGGAGAAAGGAGAGGGAGGGGTGATGGCGCAGCCTCCCCCTCCCCCCCCCATCGCGAAAGCCCCCCCCGCTGCTGACGCTGCTGTGTGCGCGAGGCGGCGGGGGGGAGGAGGAAGGAGAGGGAGGGGTGATGGCGCAGGAGCAATCCTCGCAGCCTCCCCCTCCCGGCGGCAGCGGGCGTCGAGGTCTGAGGGATCATTCGAGACCTCCGCCCGCACTAATGCCGCGAGAGGGCGCGAGAGGTAGCCGCGCGTTCCTCTCAGGGCCGGGGAAAGTTCACTCCCCGGCCCGAACACAGGAGAGGCCGCCTCTGCTTACGAGGCGGCCAGCCGCTGCCGGGGTTGCGGGTTAAGCTCGCGCGTGTACCGTGACCCCGGCGCTAGGCGGAAGAAGGCTCCCATGGGGTTTTAGTGGGTATACCGGCGCCGGTCGTATTGATTAATCGGCGTCGGGGAGCCCCACACACCGGCCGCGCTGATCCCTCGCGCGGCTGACGGTGCGGCAACGCATTTCCCCATGTAAAAAAAAAAAAAAAAAAAAAAAGGTTAGGTTAGGTTCCCCCCAGGGGGTGCCGCCCTGGACTCCCCTCCGTCCAGGTAGCGGTACAAGGGGATGCGTCCCCGGGGCCCCGAGCGGCCACTGTCACATTCCCCCCTTCACTCCGTGACAGTGGTGTCCCACCTATCCGCCTCCTCATCCTAAAAGGCCTTCCCTTCCTTCCAAACCTCCTCCCCAAACACCCATCCCTTCCGTTGCGACCGCCAGCGTCGAGATTTTCTCCGCTGGCCGTCAAGGATGGCGGTGGTGATGTCCACCCCACCACCGCCCGCCTGACCGGCGACCTACCCTCCCCTAGCTGTGTGCGCCCGCCGCTGCCGCTGCTTTGTGCGCGAGGCGGCGTGGAAAAGGGGAGGAAGGAGAGGGGGGAGGGGTGTTGGCGCAGGAGCAATCCTTCGCAGCCTCACCCTCCCCCCATCGCGAAGCCCCCCCCGCCGCTGACGCTGCTGTGTGCGCGAGGCGGCGGAGGGGGAGAAAGGAGAGGGAGGGGTGATGGCGCAGGAGCAATCCTTGCAGCCTCCCCCTCCCCCACTATCGCGAGGCCCCCCCTGCCGCTGACGCTGCTGTGTGCGCGAGGCGGTGGGGGGGGCGGGGTGGAAGGAGAGGGGGGAGGGGTGTTGGCGCAGGAGCAATCCTTCGCAGCCTCCCCCTCCCCCCATCGCGAAGCCTCCCCCCGCCGCTGACGCTGCTGAGAGCGCGAGGCGGCGGAGGGGGAGAAAGGAGAGGGAGGGGTGATGGCGCAGCCTCCCCCTCCCCCCCCCCCCATCGCGAAAGCCCCCCCCGCTGCTGACGCTGCTGTGTGCGCGAGGCGGCGGGGGGGAGGAGGAAGGAGAGGGAGGGGTGATGGCGCAGGAGCAATCCTCGCAGCCTCCCCCTCCCGGCGGCAGCGGGCGTCGAGGTCTGAGGGATCATTTGAGATCTCCGCCCGCACTAATGCCGCGAGAGGGCGCGAGAGGTAGCCGCGCGTTCCTCTCAGGGCCGGGGAAAGTTCACTCCCCGGCCCGAACACAGGAGAGGCCGCCTCTGTTTACGAGGCGGCCAGCCGCTGCCGGGGTTCGCGGGTTAAAGCTAACGCTGTATACCGTGTCCCCGGCGCTAGGCGGAATGAAGGCTCCCATGGGGTTTTAGTGGGTATACCGGCGCCGGTCGTATTGATTAATCGGCGTCGGGGAGCCCCACACACCGGCCGCGCTGATCCCTCGCGCGGCTGACGGTGCGGCAACGCATTTCCCCATGTAAAAAAAAAAAAAAAAAAAAGGTTAGGTTAGGTTAGGTTAGGTTAATGCCGCGAGAGGGCGCGAGAGGCAGCCGCGCGTCCCTCTCAGGGCCGGGGAAACGTTATTCCCCGGCCCGCACACAGGAGAGGCCGCCTCTGCTTACGAGGCGGCCAGCCGCTGCCGGGGTTGCGGGTTAAGCTCGCGCATGTACCGTGACCCCGGCGCTAGGCGGAAAGAAGGCTCCCATGGGGTTTTAGTGGGTATACCGGCGCCGGTCGTACTGATTAATCGGCGTCGGGGAGCCCCACACACCGGCCGCGCATGATCCCCCGCGCGGCTGACGGTGCGGCAACGCATTTCCCCATGTAAAAAAAAAAAAAAAAAAAAAAAAAAAAAAGGTTAGGTTAGGTTCCCCCCAGGGGGTGCCGCCCTGGACTCCCCTCCGTCCAGGTAGCGGTACAAGGGGATGCGTCCCCGGGGCCCCGAGCGGCCACTGTCACATTCCCCCCTTCACTCCGTGACAGTGGTGTCCCACCTATCCGCCTCCTCATCCCAAAAGGCCTTCCCTTCCTTCCAAACCTCCTCCCCAAACACCCATCCCTTCCGTTGCGACCGCCAGCGTCGAGATTTTCTCCGCTGGCCGTCAAGGATGGCGGTGGTGATGTCCACCCCACCACCGCCCGCCTGACCGGCGACCTACCCTCCCCTAGCTGTGTGCGCCCGCCGCTGACGCTGCTTTGTGCGCGAGGCGGCGCGGAAAAGGGGAGGAAGGAGAGGGGGGAGGGGTGTTGGCGCAGGAGCAATCCTTCGCAGCCTCACCCTCCCCCCATCGCGAAGCCCCCCCCCGCCGCTGACGCTGCTGTGTGCGCGAGGCGGCGGAGGGGGAGAAAGGAGAGGGAGGGGTGATGGCGCAGGAGCAATCCTTGCAGCCTCCCCCTCCCCCACTATCGCGAGGCCCCCCCTGCCGCTGACGCTGCTGTGTGCGCGAGGCGGTGGGGGGGGCGGGGTGGAAGGAGAGGGGGGAGGGGTGTTGGCGCAGGAGCAATCCTTCGCAGCCTCCCCCTCCCCCCATCGCGAAGCCTCCCCCCGCCGCTGACGCTGCTGAGAGCGCGAGGCGGCGGAGGGGGAGAAAGGAGAGGGAGGGGTGATGGCGCAGCCTCCCCCTCCCCCCCCCCATCGCGAAAGCCCCCCCCGCTGCTGACGCTGCTGTGTGCGCGAGGCGGCGGGGGGGAGGAGGAAGGAGAGGGAGGGGTGATGGCGCAGGAGCAATCCTCGCAGCCTCCCCCTCCCGGCGGCAGCGGGCGTCGAGGTCTGAGGGATCATTTGAGACCTCCGCCCGCACTAATGCCGCGAGAGGGCGCGAGAGGTAGCCGCGCGTTCCTCTCAGGGCCGGGGAAAGTTCACTCCCCGGCCCGAACACAGGAGAGGCCGCCTCTGTTTACGAGGCGGCCAGCCGCCCGCCGGGTCGCGGGTTATGCTCGCGCGATATACCGTGACCCGGCACTCAGGCGGATGATGGCTCCCATGGGGTTTTAGTGGGTATACCGGCGCCGGTCGTATTGATTAATCGGCGTCGGGGAGCCCCACACACCGGCCGCGCTGATCCCTCGCGTGGCTGACGGTGCGGCAACGCATTTCCCCATGTAAAAAAAAAAAAAAAAAAAAAAAAAAAAAAAAAAGGTTAGGTTAGGTTAGGTTAGGTTAGGTTAGGTTAGGTTAGGTTAGGTTAGGTTAGGTTAGGTTAGGTTAGGTTAGGTTAGGTTCCCCCTTCCCCCAGGGGGTGCCGCCCTGGACTCCCCTCCGTCCAGGTAGCGGTACAAGGGGATGCGTCCCCGGGGCCCCGAGCGGCCACTGTCACATTCCCCCCTTCACTCCGTGACAGTGGTGTCCCACCTATCCGCCTCCTCATCCCAAAAGGCCTTCCCTTCCTTCCAAACCTCCTCCCCAAACACCCATCCCTTCCGTTGCGACCGCCAGCGTCGAGATTTTCTCCGCTGGCCGTCAAGGATGGCGGTGGTGATGTCCACCCCACCACCGCCCGCCTGACCGGCGACCTACCCTCCCCTAGCTGTGTGCGCCCGCCGCTGACGCTGCTTTGTGCGCGAGGCGGCGCGGAAAAGGGGAGGAAGGAGAGGGGGGAGGGGTGTTGGCGCAGGAGCAATCCTTCGCAGCCTCACCCTCCCCCCATCGCGAAGCCCCCCCCCGCCGCTGACGCTGCTGTGTGCGCGAGGCGGCGGAGGGGGAGAAAGGAGAGGGAGGGGTGATGGCGCAGGAGCAATCCTTGCAGCCTCCCCCTCCCCCACTATCGCGAGGCCCCCCCTGCCGCTGACGCTGCTGTGTGCGCGAGGCGGTGGGGGGGGCGGGGTGGAAGGAGAGGGGGGAGGGGTGTTGGCGCAGGAGCAATCCTTCGCAGCCTCCCCCTCCCCCCATCGCGAAGCCTCCCCCCGCCGCTGACGCTGCTGAGAGCGCGAGGCGGCGGAGGGGGAGAAAGGAGAGGGAGGGGTGATGGCGCAGCCTCCCCCTCCCCCCCCCCATCGCGAAAGCCCCCCCCGCTGCTGACGCTGCTGTGTGCGCGAGGCGGCGGGGGGGAGGAGGAAGGAGAGGGAGGGGTGATGGCGCAGGAGCAATCCTCGCAGCCTCCCCCTCCCGGCGGCAGCGGGCGTCGAGGTCTGAGGGATCATTTGAGACCTCCGCCCGCACTAATGCCGCGAGAGGGCGCGAGAGGTAGCCGCGCGTTCCTCTCAGGGCCGGGGAAAGTTCACTCCCCGGCCCGAACACAGGAGAGGCCGCCTCTGTTTACGAGGCGGCCAGCCGCCCGCCGGGTCGCGGGTTATGCTCGCGCGATATACCGTGACCCGGCACTCAGGCGGATGATGGCTCCCATGGGGTTTTAGTGGGTATACCGGCGCCGGTCGTATTGATTAATCGGCGTCGGGGAGCCCCACACACCGGCCGCGCTGATCCCTCGCGCGGCTGACGGTGCGGCAACGCATTTCCCCATGTAAAAAAAAAAAAAAAAAAAAAAAAAAAGGTTAGGTTCCCCCTCCCTCCCCCAGGGGGTGCCGCCCTGGACTCCCCCCGTCCAGGTAGCGGTACAAGGGGATGCGTCCCCGGGGCCCCGAGCGGCCACTGTCACATTCCCCCCTTCACTCCGTGACAGTGGTGTCCCACCTATCCACTCCCTAATCCTTGTAATCCTTCCCTTCCTTCCAAACCTCCTCCCAAAACACCTATCCCATCCGATGCGACCGTCAGTGTAGAGCTCCGCTCCGCTGACCGTCGAGGAGAGGGCAGCGCGGTTCTGCCCCGCGCGCCCGGACGATGAGGACAGTGGCGGCGGGCCCAGTGGCGGGGCGAGAGTCTCGTCACTGGGCGCTACCGCCGAGCGTTATCCCGCGTGGTGTCGTGGATCACGTCTCGCGGCCACGCGGGACCGCGGGGCTTGCCTTTACCGGCTGGCCCAAGAGGATGAGCACCTCAATAAAAAATCCCCTAATGCTTAAGCTGCGGCGCAGGGCGATCTGTTTTGAGGCCGGGGGGGTAAACCCGGTCGATACTGCGGACCACACCCATTTCAACCATACAACGTAGACTACTCGTGGGAACAAGATGCAAGTGAATCCAAAAAACAAAACCGACGTTGTGCCTGTGAAGGGCGGAGCTGACGTAGGAGAGGGGCCCGAGAAGGGCCCAACCAACTCGAAAGGGCCCGCGAAGGGCGGAGAAAAGAGCTTTAGCTCGCGCTTCTTTGCGGCGATATCTGTGCCAAAAGAAGCGCAAAGCTCAAAACCTACCGGCTCCGGTTCTAAACCGTTGCAGCCGGTAGTAACAGATGACCTGTCCTTGTCCGGTTTATCAGAGGCCGAGGACGAAATCCTCGCCGGCAAGGCACCACTGAAGGTCCCGGCGCCCAAAACGCTGGATGAAAAGAGTCAGGCTGCTTCTCGAGTTACGAGGAGCAGATCGGCGGCCTCGTCCCGAAAACCATCTGCGGACGAGGCGGGGGGCTCCACCAATCCCCCCCCCACTAAAGGAGACAAGGCCAGGGAGGTTGCGCGCAATGAGGCGCTGCGACGTTACCTGGCCCTAGACGACCTGGACGAGATGATGGAGTCGTCGTCATTCTCGTCCTCGTCGGATGACGAAGAGAGACCGGCCCCCAAAGCCCCCGCCAAGGCTCAGGCAGCTAAAAAAGCGCCTGACGAAAAGCGGGGTAGAGGCCGTCCCCCAACAACAGGGGAATATGTGGGTCTGGCGGACGCCAAGAAAGCGCTCGTGGAGGCCCAACGCGCGGAGCTAGAGCTCCAGGCGGAAAGGGAGATCGCGGAGCAGGCCTCAGCGATGGCTTCCGCGAGGGTGACCAGACTCCAGGCTGGTCCAACCCCTGCGGGCCAGGCCGCTCCCGAAGCTCGTGTCGCCCACGCGGAGGGCCTCCAGCGACAAATCGCTGATTCGCTGGCGGTGGTCACAAATGTGGCCAAGGTGTCGAAGGGTCTAAAAGGGACCCTTCAAAAGGCCCTAAAGGATGCGGCTGCGGCCATCCAAGAGGCCTCAGAAGAGCTCCTCAGCCGAACATCGTCCGAGGAGGTCGCCCTCCTCCGTGCGGCGAATAGCCGCATGGAGGTAGAGATCGCGGACCTCCGGAAGGAACTGAGGAGCCTTCAGGCGGAACTCACCCGGCCGCAGGCCGCTCCAGCGCCGCCACCGGTTGTGCCACCGCCAGGTATTGAGAAGACGATGGCCGCGAGCCTGAACAAACTCACTCTCGCAATGGAGAGCAGGTTCGCGGCCATGGAGGAGCAGATGCGCTCGGCCCGGCTGACACCCACGCCGGGGACAGCCCCCAGATCGAGCCCTGCTCCTCGAGCCAGATTCACACCCCCACCGAGCCCCTCGCTCATCTTTGGGCGCTCGGCTGAGGAGTTCCCCCCCCTTCCCTCAAGAAGGGAATCTACGGAGACGGCGGTGTCGATGGCTTCTGCGCCACCACCGCCCGCCTGTCCGGCGCCCCTTCCTCTTCCGGCCGTCGCCGAGGAGGGCTGGACGACGGTCAGCAAGAAGAAAGCCAGAAAACGGGCCAACCAACCGTCGTCCGGCACACAGCCGGCCACGGCCGCCGCCAACGCGCCGACCACCCGCGCGAAGCGGCGAGGAGGAAGAGGACGCTCGGAAAAGGATAAGGGGGATGTGGCGCAGGCTCCGGCTTCGCAGCCCCCCCCTCCTCCACCCCCAGCGTCCAATAAAAAGGAGACAAAACCGAAGAAGAAGAGGTCCCCGCGCCTGCGTCCCCCAAAATCCGCCGCCGTCGTCCTGACGCTCCAGCCAGGCGCGGCGGACCGAGGGGTGACATACGCGGACCTCTTCTCCAAGGCGAAATCGAGAATCAAGCTGGCTGACCTCGGGATAGAGGGCGGCCTCCACCTCAAGAGGGCACGCACGGGGGCGCGGATGCTGGTGCTTCCAGGCACCGATAGCGCTCCCCTAGCTGACGCCCTCGCTGAGCGACTGAGGCTGGAACTCTATCCCGAGGACGTGCGCATCTCCAGGCCCGAGAAGACTGTGGGTCTTCGCATCTCGGGTCTGGACGACCATGCGCACGAGGAGGACGTGGTAGCTGCCATCGCGCGCACCACCGGATGCTCTTCATCGAGCATCAAGGCGTCCAAGGTCCGTCCCGGCAAAGACGGGATGGGCCAGACGGTGGTGGCCTGCCCGGTGGCGGCCGCCAAACAGCTCCTCGCTGTTGGGACGAAGCTCTTGGTGGGCTGGGCCTCGGCTACGGTAGAAGCCCTCCCCCATCGCACCCAGAGGTGCTATCGCTGTCACGAGACTGGACACGTGGCGGCGAAATGCACCTCGGAGGTGGACCGCAGCGGTGACTGCTACCGCTGCGGTAAAGGCGGACACCTGGTGACCGGCCCCTGCTCGGCGAAACCGCACTGCCCAGTGTGCGAGGCCGCGGGCAAGCCAGCCGGTCACCAGCTGGGCTCCCGGCCCTGCGGGGCAAAGAAGCCCACCAAGAGGAAGGTCCCGGCCAGCCGGAGGGCGCCGGACGAAACCGCGGCCGCGGCGGACACTCCAGCCGCCGCGGAGAGCGTGTCAGGAGACGCCCGTGGATAAATCATAGCCACGGGCGGGCGGCAGCGGGCGTTGAGGTCTGGGGGATCCATTAGACCTCCGCCCGCACTAATGCCGCGAGAGGGCGCGAGAGGCAGCCGCGCGTCCCTCTCAGGGCCGGGGAAACGTCATTCCCCGGCCCGCACACAGGAGAGGCCGCCTCTGTTTACGAGGCGGCCCCCCGCCCGCCGGGTCGCGGGTTATGCTCGCGCGATATACCGTGACCCGGCACTCAGGCGGATGATGGCTCCCATGAGGTTTTAGTGGGTATACCGGCGCCGGTCGTATTGATTAATCGGCGTCGGGGAGCCCCACACACCGGCCGCGCATGATCCCCCGCGCGGCTGACGGTGCGGCAACGCATTTCCTCATGTAAAAAAAAAAAAAAAAAAAAAAAAAAAAAAAAAAAAAAAAAGGTTCCCCCTCCCCCAGGGGGTGCCGCCCTGGACTCCCCTCCGTCCAGGTAGCGGTACAAGGGGATGCGTCCCCGGGGCCCCGAGCGGCCACTGTCACATTCCCCCCTTCACTCCGTGACAGTGGTGTCCCACCTATCCACTCTCCAAATCCTTGTATTCCTTCCTCTTCCTTCCAAACCTCCTCCCCAAACACCCTTCCATTCCGATGCGACAGCCAGCGTTGAGCTCCGCTCCGCTGGTCGTCGAGGAGAGGGGGCGTGGTTCTGTCCCACGCACCCAGCACGACGTTGTGGTGGCGGCGGCACAGTGGCGGGGCGAGAGTCTAGTCACTGTGCACTACGTCGAGCGTTTCCCCGTGTGGTGTCGTGGATCACGTCTCGCGGCCACACGGGACCGCGGGGCCCGCCTTAACCGGCCGGCCCAAGTGGATGAGCACCACAATAAAAAATCCCCTAATACTTAAGCTGCGGCGCAGGGCGATCTGTTTTGAGGCCGGGGGGGTAAACCCGGTCGCTACTGCGGACCACACCCCGTTTTCTGTTATAAAAAGTTGATTTACTCGTGGGATATGGATGCTC
The DNA here is from genome assembly GCA_949752895.1 of Dendrolimus pini. Lineage (NCBI taxonomy): Eukaryota > Metazoa > Arthropoda > Insecta > Lepidoptera > Lasiocampidae > Dendrolimus > Dendrolimus pini. The sequence goes on from OX457151.1 coordinate 11,718,325, forward strand.
TAAACAAAACAAACAAAACCGACGTAGTGCCCGAGAAGGGCGGTGCTGACGTAGGTGAGGGGCCCGAGAAGGGCCCAACCAACTCGAAAGGGCCCGCGAAGGGCGGAGAGGTAAAGAAGAACCCTTACGCCCGGTTTCTCGCTGCCATCGCAACGCCGGAGGAACCGAAGGGTACAAAGACTGCCGCGCCGACAACATCGACGCAGCGGCAGAGGAGACTGTCCGACGATGAGTTGGATCTCTCGTCCTCATCACCATCAGAGGACGAGGGGAGGACCACCTCCACTAATTTGCCCCCTAAGGCCTTGGGTGCCAAAGCACCGGTCGCTAAGAGGGGTAAAGGCGATCCTCCCAAAAAAGGAGAATCAGAGGACAGCCGGGTTGCCGCTCGCAAAGCCGCGTTGCGGAATTACCTGGCTCTCGACGACCTGGACAGGATGATGTCGTCACTCTCATCCGATGACGACGAGAGGGTGGCCCCCATCAAACCCCCGCCGAAACCTCCGGCTGTTGCCAAAGCACCGGAGGCCAAGCGGGGCAGGGGTCGCCCTCCAACAACCGGAGAGTACGTAGGGTTGGCAGACGCCAAAAAAGCGCTTGTGGAGGCCCAACGTGCGGAGCTGGAGCTCCAAAGTGAAAAAGATATCGTGGAGAAGGCCCGACTTATGGCTACCGCGAGGGTCACAAGGTCTAGGACCGGTGGCACCCTCGCGAGCCAGGCCCCTCCCGAGGTCAGAGTGGAGCACGCCGAGGGCCTTCACAGGCAAATCTCGGACTCCCTAGCGGTGGTGGCCGGAGTGGCCAAGGTTTCGAAAGGGTTGAAGGGGACCCTACAAAAGGCCCTCAAGGAGGCTGTCGTGAGCGTTCAGGAGGCGTCGGAAGAGCTCCTGAATCGCACCGACAGCGAAGAAGTCGCTCTGCTCCGTGCTTCAAACCGACGCATGGAGGCGGAGCTGGCGGACCTGCGCCGCGAGCTGGCGAGTATCCGTTCAGAGCTCGCCGAGGCTCGCGCCGGGTCTGTCCGCCCCGCGCCACCACCGCCAGAGCCCACACAAAATCAGACGACGGCCGCAAACCTGGACCACATCATTCTGCTGATGGAGAACAGGTTTGCGGCCCTGGAGGAGCGACTCCAGCCAGCGAGGCCGGCACTACCATCCAGACCGGCCCTATCGCCAAGGCCCACTCCTCCCAGGACGACCCCGCCGAGCCCCTCGATCTTTTCAGGGCGCTTGGCGGAAGAATTCCCTCCCCTCCCATCGAGGAGGGTTTCTAACGAGACAGCGGTTTCTGTACCGCCTGAAATCGCCTGCCCGGCGCCCCTCCCTCCGGCCGCAACTGCGGCTGAAGGCTGGACGACGGTCAGCCGTAAGAAGAGGCCCAATAATAGAGCCCAGCCGTCGTCCGGCACCCAACCGAGACCAACCGCCGCCGAGGCGCAGCCCACCCGCGCTAGGCGGCGAGGAAGACAAGGACGCGGAGGGAAAGGACAGGGGGATGTGGCGCAGGCTCCGGCCTCGCAGCCCCCCCCTCCTCCACCCCCAGCGTCCAACAAAAAAGGTGAAAAGCCTAAGGAGAAGAGGCGTCCGCGCTTGCGTCCCCCAAAAACCTCCGCCGTCGTCCTGACGCTCCAGCCAGGCGCGGCGGACAGAGGGGTGACCTTTGCGAACCTCTTCTCCAAGGCAAAGAGTCAAATCCGGCTGGCAGACCTCGGGATAGAGGGCGGCCTTCGGCTCAGGAAAGCGCGCACTGGAGGGCGGATCTTGGTGCTCCCAAGCGCCAACGACGCCACCAAGGCAGACGCCCTGGCCGACCAACTGAAGACCGTCCTCTACCCTGAGGACGTGCGCATCTCCAGGCCCGAGAGGACTGTGTGTCTTCGCGTCTCGGGCCTGGACGACCATGCGCACGAAGAGGATGTGGTAGCCGCCATCGCGCGCACCACCGGATGCTCCCAAGCGAGCATAAAAGCGTCAAAGGTCCGTCCCGGCAAAGACGGGATGGGCCAGACGGTGGTGGCCTGCCCGGTGGCGGCCGCCAAGCAGCTCCTCGCTGTCAATACGAAACTCCTGGTGGGCTGGGCCTCCGCAACCGTTGAGGCCCTGCCCCATAGGCCCCAAAGGTGCTACCGCTGCCACGAAGTCGGACACGTGGCGGCGGTATGCCCTTCAGAAGTAGACCGCAGCGGTAACTGTTTCCGCTGCGGAAAAGATGGGCACCTGGTGACAGGCCCCTGCTCGGCGAAGCCGCACTGTCCACTGTGCGAGGCCGCGGGCAGGTCAGCCAGTCACCAGTTGGGCTCGAAGCCCTGTGGGGCCAAGAAGCCCACTAGGAGAAAAGTTCAGGCCAGCCGGATGGCGCCGGGCGAGACCGCGGCCGCGGCGGACACTCCAACCGCCGCGGGGAGCGGATCAGGAGACGCCCGTGGCTAAATCACAGCCACGGGCGGGCGGCAGCGGGCGTCGAGGTCTGGGGGATCCATTAGACCTCCGCCCGCACTAATGCCGCGAGAGGGCGCGAGAGGCAGCCGCGCGTCCCTCTCAGGGCCGGGGAAACGTCATTCCCCGGCCCGCACACAGGAGAGGCCGCCTCTGTTTACGAGGCGGCCAGCCGCTGCCGGGGTTGCGGGTTAAGGCTCACGCTGTGTACCGTGACCCCGGCATAATGCGGAAGAAGGCTCCCATGAGGTTTTAGTGGGTATACCGGCGCCGGTCGTATTGATTAATCGGCGTCGGGGAGCCCCACACACCGGCCGCGCATGATCCCCCGCGCGGCTGACGGTGCGGCAACGCATTTCCTCATGTAAAAAAAAAAAAAAAAAGGTTAGGTTCCCCCCAGGGGGTGCCGCCCTGGACTCCCCCCCTCCGTCCAGGTAGCGGTACAAGGGGATGCGTCCCCGGGGCCCCGAGCGGCCACTGTCACATTCCCCCCTTCACTCCGTGACAGTGGTGTCCCACCTATCCGCCTCCTCATCCTAAAAAGCCTTCCCTTCCTTCCAAACCTCCTCCACAAACACCCCTCCCATCCGATGTTTCAGGTGAGGAGCTGGTCCGCCAGGATTTTCCAACGTACGCCTTCTGCGGACGCGAGGTGGCGGCGGGGCGGCGTCGGTTTCCTGCAATTCGTCGTCGCTTTGTTAGGTTGTCCGGCGTTGTCTCGTCGCGCTTCTGGGTCAGGAGTTAGACCGTTGGGTGCTTTCTGGTCTCCTCGCCGACCGGAAGGGCCCTCTGAGTCCGGGCCCCCCCTCTCGCGTGGCTGGGGCAGGGGGGAGCGCTTCACCAGCCACCTTCCCAGTTGGCGACCCTGGAGAAGTAGACCGTTAGGAGGGGAAGACGGGATCCTGGGGGGCTGAGCCGAGCACGGGTCGGAGCCAGTTACCCGTGTGAGGTAATACTCCCCCTTTGGCCCTTATTTCCCGGAAGAACTAGCAACCCCATTCCGCTAGCCGGCGGGTGGGGTAGGTCGCAAGGGGTGGCCGAATAACGACACCCTAGGTTAGGTGCGTAGGGGTCCCGGTTCGCCGACCGGGGCGGGGGCGGCCTTGGTGACGGGGTAAGGGCTGTGCGGCCTTACCAGCTGCATTTCTCCGAGCTCCCGAATTGCGCGCCCAACCCCCAACTCTGCGCACCTATGCCCTTCTGATAGCCCTGGTGTCCAGCACAGGAGGCTGGGCATCCCCAATGGGACTCCGAAGCTGGGTGGGGATTCAGGGGGGCGAGACACTACAAATTTTATGATCATGGCGAACTTAGGTACAAAAAAAATCTTTGATGAAGAGCCCGAGAAGGGCGAAGGCGAAGCAAGCAGGAGACCCGCGAAGGGTAAAGACGAAAGTAGGAGGCCCGTGAAGGGTGAAGAAGAAAACAGGATGCCCGGGAAGGGCACTAAAAAAGAAGATCGGCCTGGGAAGGGCGAAGAAATATCCTCGGACCAGGAGTACCTCTCGGTCGCATCCTCGCGAACAGAGGCCTCACAGGACCCCGAGAATACAAAGAAGAAGAAGAAGGGCGCCAAGAAAAAGCGGACGGGCCGCAATGACAGCGACCACTCGGACGAGGAAACCCCACAACCCTCATCGTCCAACGAAGACGAGGAAAAACCCCCCCCGCGAACATACCCTAAGGCAGAGGTAAAGCGAGGCAGAGGGAGACCCCCGACCACAGGAGAATACATGGGCCTGGCCAAGGCCAAGCAGGCCCTCGTAGATGCCAAACGTGCAGAGCTTGAACTCGCAACGGAGAAGGACATCGTAGAAAAGTCCCTGGCTATGGCCACGCAGAGAGTCACGCGTTCGACAACCACAGCGACTCTCGCGGGGCAAGCCAGCTGGGCCACTCCCGAAGCCCAAGCCGAGCACGCGCAGGGCCTCCACCAGCAGATTGCGGACTCCATGGCGGTTGTGGCCGGGGTTGCAAAGGTATCAAAGGGCCTCAAAGGCACCCTGCAAAAGGCTCTCAAAGAAGCGGTGGTGGCGGTCAAGGAAGCCTCTGAAGAACTCTTCAACCGCACAACCTCTGAAGAAGTAGAACTCCTCCGTGCGGCGAACCGCCGCATGGAGGCGGAAATTGCGGATCTTCGGAGTGAACTGGTGAGCATTCGCACCGAGCTCACCAGGCCGCGCGGCGTGTCCTTACCGCCCCGCGACCCCACGCCGCAACCAATGGACCCGGAATTGGCTGCGAGCCTCACACTCCTAATAGAGAATAGGTTCACAGCCCTAGCAGAACAGCTGCGCCCGACCCGGTCGGCACCACCACCATCACCTGCGCCGACCGCCTCGCCAAGGCCAGTTTCATCAGCCAGGCCCACTCCTCCACCAAGCCCCTCTGTCTTCGCTGGGCTCTCAACGGAGGATTACCCGCCATTCCCCTCTTCCAGAAGGGAAAAAGGCGTCAGCGCAGCAGCGTCAACCTCGCAGCGGCGTCTTCAGCCCTCGCTCCCAGCCCTAACGGAGGCCGAAGAGGGTTGGTCGACGGTTGCGAGGAGGAAAACCAAGCCGCAAAACCCCGGACTGACCACAACCAACGCCCCCGCCCTCGCCGGCACTGGTGCGCAAACAAAGCGCAAAAGGAAGCGAGGCGGGAGGAAGATCCAGGAGAGAAAGGAGAGGAAAGAGGGGCAAACTCAATCTATGCCTCCTCCCCCTCCTCCACCAACCAACACAGAAAAGGCTAAGGGCAGAAGGACTCCGCGACTCAGACCGCCGCGGTCCTCCGTGGTTGTCCTGACAATCGGGGCAAACGCGGGGACCAGGGGCGTCACGTATGAGTCCCTTCTGTCCGAAGCCAAATCAAAAGTAAAATTGACCGACCTCGGGATTGAGGGCGGTGTAAAAATCAAGATAGCACGCACGGGGGCGCGGATGCTCGTTCTGCCGGGGGCCGATAGTGCCCCAAAAGCAGACGCGCTCGCCGATAATCTTCGACGCGTCCTCAATCCCGAGGACGTGGCAGTGTCCAGGCCCGAGAAGACGATTGGTCTTCGCGTCTCGGGCTTGGACGACTGCACCACCGAAGTCGACGTGGCGGCCGCAATAGCGCAGGCCACAGGGTGCTCGGCGCAACAACTTCGACCGAGCAAGATTCGCCCCGGCCTCGACGGGTTGGGGGCAACGGTGGTGGCCTGCCCTGTGGCGGCCGCCAAAAAACTTGAGAATACGAAGCTCCTGGTAGGCTGGGCCTCAGCCACTGTCAAGGTCCTACCTCCGCGAGCCCCGAGGTGCTTCCGCTGTCACGAACTACATCATGTGGCGGCGAAATGCACCTCAGAAGTGGACCGCAGCGGTTTCTGCTACCGCTGCGGCCAGGCTGGACATCTGGTTACCGGTCCCTGCACGGCCAAGCCGCATTGCGCAGTTTGCGAAGCGGCTGGCAGACCGGCTAACCACCAGCTGGGCGGAGGACATCACTGTAGGGCACAGCCTGCCAGGAGAAAAGCAAAAAGGTCAAAAGAACAAGCCGCGACGGGCAAGCCAGCCCAGACGCAGCCGGTTCCGCAGGAGTCACAGGAGGGGGAGGGGGTTAAAACCAAATAATGGATCAAGCCCTCTCCTTCCTCCAAACCAATCTGAACCACTGCGCCACTGCTCAGGATCTCCTGGTCCAAAGCATGGCGCAGTGGAATATCCATGTGACTGTGGCCGCCGAGCCGTGCTCGGTTCCGGCCAGGGACGACTGGGCCGGAGATTTGGACGGCTCGGTGGTCCTAATTGTGCGGACGGCTGCGGGCAGCCCCCCCCTCACCAACATCCAGAGGGGCAGGGGCCTCGTCGCGGCCACCATCGGGGAGACAGTAGTCGTCGGAGGCTACTGCTCCCCGAACAAATCTCTCGCCGACTTTGAGCTCTGGTTGAGCGATGCGGGCAGGATCGCCGCTCAGGGCCACCCTCTCCCTGTGGTCATGCTCGGGGACTTCAACGCCAAGTCTACGGTATGGGGTTCCCCGGCCACTGACCAACGGGGGGAGGTACTGGAGGAGTGGGCGATCCAAAACAGGCTCGTCGTCCTAAATAGGGGGTCAGTGCACACGTGCGTGCGGATGCGGGGCGGGTCGATCGTCGACCTTTCTTTCGCCAGCCCCGCAATAGCGCGCCGTGTGGAAAACTGGAGGGTTCTGGAGAGGGTCGAGACGCTGTCGGACCACAGATACATCCGATTCAGCGTCTCCCCTCGGACCACAGACCCTCGAGCAAATAGGCTCCCCCCCACGGAGAACTACCCGCGTTGGGCACTCAAAAAGCTGGATCGCGAAGCATTCCGCGAGGCCCTGGTCGTTTACACATGGCCACCAGGGCCTGATACTGCGGAAATGCCGGATCCGAACCAGGAGGCGGAATCTTTACGGTCGCTGATGGCGTCGGTTTGCGACGCCGCGATGCCGAGAGCGGGCCCGTTCAGGCCCGCTCGCCAGGCGTACTGGTGGAATGCAGAGATTGCACGGCTACGTTCAGCCTGCGTCCGAGCGCAACACCAGTGCGCCAGGTACAGGAGACGGCGTCGCCAAGGTGAGGACGCAGCGGCCGTAGAGGCGCGCCTGTACGAGGGGTACAGGAGCGCTAGGACGGCCATGAAGGTCGCCATTAAAGCCGCCAAGTCGGCGGCATGGGGGGAATTCTTGGAGACGCTGGATCGCGATCCATGGGGGCGCCCATACCATCTTGTCCGGCACAAACTCCGGCCATGGGCGCCTCCGCTGACCCAGAGTCTCCCCCCACACGTGGTGACCAACGTGGTCAGTGCCCTGTTCCCCTCTGGGGAAGCGCATCCGCCTCCTGCGATGGTGCCGCCATCAGCGGAGCCCAACGCGAGTAGGAACGACGACGAGCCTGTGCCCGCAGTGACCCGGGATGAGCTGGGTGCGGCGGTGTTAAGGATGAAGTCCAAAAACACCGCCCCCGGCCTCGACGGCATACCAGGGCGTGCGTGGGTTCTGTCCCACGACGCCCTGGAGTCCCGACTGACGACGCTCTTCACGGCGTGCCTGATTCAGGGCCAGTTCCCAACCCGGTGGAAAACCGGGAAGCTGGTCCTGATCAGGAAGGAGGGGCGCCCGGCGGACTCTCCGTCCGCCTACCGGCCCATCGTATTGCTGGACGAGGTGGGAAAAATGTTCGAGCGCGTGCTCGCAAACCGCCTCGTCCAGCATCTAGAGGAGATTGGGCCGGACCTGGCGGAGAACCAGTTTGGTTTCCGCCGAGGGCGCTCCACCATCGATGCCATCGCGCACGTGAAGAGCCAGGCGGAGGAGGCAATAGCTCGGGGAGAGGTGTTGTTGGCGGTTTCGCTGGACATTTCCAACGCCTTCAACACCCTCCCCTGGAGCTGTATCAAGGAGGCGCTCCGTTACCACGGAGTGCCGGCCTACCTCCGCCGCGTCGTCGGGAGCTACCTCTCGGAGAGAGCCGTCGTGTTCCCGGGTCACAACGGATGGAGTCGGCGAGAAATGTCGTGCGGTGTTCCACAGGGGTCGGTTCTGGGCCCGCTCCTGTGGAACATCGCCTATGATTGGGCAATCCGTGGGGCTGTCCTTTCCCGCGTCAGCGTTACGTGCTACGCTGACGACACGCTCGTGGCGGCGCGGGAAAGGACCCACGAAGAGGCGGGCCGATTGGCCACAGCAGGGGTGGCGCATGTGGTCGCCCGGATCCAGATGCTGGGTCTGAAGGTGGCATTGCACAAAACCGAGGCCGTGATGTTTCACGGGCCTCGGAATAAGCCGCCTTCGGACCTGCACATCGTCGTGGGAGGTACGCGCATCGCTGTCGGGGCGAGGATGAAATACCTCGGACTCGTCCTCGACAGCCGATGGGAGTTTTCGGCGCACTTTGAGACGCTGGCCCCCAGACTGGTGGGGGCAGCGGGCGCACTGTCCCGGCTCCTGCCCAATATCGGGGGGCCGAGCGCGCCGTGCCGGAAACTCCACGAGGGGGTCGTGCGATCGATGGCCCTTTACGGGGCCCCAATATGGGCGGAGACCCTGACGGCCAAAAACGTCGCGCGGCTGCGCAGGCCGCAGCGCGTGATGGCCGTCAGGGCAATACGAGGATATCGCACGATCTCCTTCGAGGCGGCCTCCCTCATTGCTGGATCCCTGCCATGGGATCTAGAGGCGAAAGTTCTTTCGCGCCTCTATGAGTGGCGCAAAGACGCACTCCGCCGGGACTTCCGGCCCGCGCCCCGCGAAATCGAGGGCAAAAGGGCGGAGTTCCGGCGTGATCTCATGGCAGAATGGGCGACCCGATTAGCGCACCCCAGCGCTGGCCACCGCGTAATCGCGGCTATTCGGCCCGCCTTCCAATCCTGGATTGACAGACGGCACGGCGCCCTGTCGTTCCGCCTGACGCAGGTCCTCTCGGGGCACGGATGCTTCGGGAGGTACCTGTGTCAAATAGGGCGGGAGCAAACGGCAGGGTGCCATCATTGTAGTGCCGGCGCCGAGGACACGGCGCTGCACACTCTTCAGGAGTGTACTGCGTGGGATGAACAGCGCCGTGCCCTCGGCGCAATCATCGGACAAGACCTCTCGCTCCCAGCCGTGGTTCTGTCCATGGCTGGGAGCAGCTCGAATTGGGACGCCGTCGCCTCCTTTTGCGAAGCAGTAATGTCCGCAAAGGAGGCGGCGGAGCGGGAGAGAGAGCGCGAGTCTATGCTCCTCTCCCGCCGCAACAACCGGAGTAGAC